>CM072090.1:46665454-47915454 GCA_036850905.1 Luffa acutangula
TATTTACTCATTTTTCTTTTTTTATTAATTCATATGGCATCTAATTAGGTTTTTTTAAAGAAATTAATTTATATCGAAGAAACTTTTGCTGCTGAGAAATTGTACCTGAGTTTTCTCTCATTTTCTTCTTATTGTGTCTGTAGGGTTTGTTGTTTTTTAGAGAAGAACATGCAATTATATAGAAGGATAGAAAAAAAAAATTGGGGGGGTTTTTTCTTTTCATTTAGATGACTTTTTCTTGTTGTTGAGAACTTCGATTTTTTTTTTTTTTTTTTTGTCAAGGATTATGAAAGCAAAGAAATTTTGGAGTTTTCTTTCTTCAAATCTTTGATGTTTTTTCTTGTTGCTAAGAACTTGGTGAGTTTTTTTTTTTTTTTTCCTACTAATTAGAACATGAAGGATAGGAAACAAAAGCGAAGAAATTTTATGTTTTTTCTCTGCTTATATTTTCTAGAATTTTCATGTTGCTAATAACTTTGTGATTTTCTTTTTTCGGAGGCAAATATCAATGAGAAGAATTAGTCTAAAAAGTGTTTGATTTTTTCAAATAAAGAGTTTCTCCAACAAAATTTTTACAAGAAATCAATGTAACTTAGGTGCAATATGATTTGGTTTTATAACAATGGAGAAAATTGTCAATCTCATGTTTTAATGATGATTCAGATGAAAAGTTAATCAAAGATCTACATTGCAACATTTTTGCAAGTTTATGATTAAAATTGATACAATCTGCTAAGTTTGGAGTTCAATTTAATAAAATTGAAAATTGAGGGTTAAAATTGATATAATCTATCAAGTTTAGGATTGAAAACAATTTTTTATCCAAAGAAAACAAGGAAAGAAAAAGAGAGAGAGGGAAAAAAAAAAAACACATCAGATGCCAAAGAGACAGATTAATTTATTGAAATAGTGATGTCGTGTCTTAATTTATTAAACAAAAATCCATTAAATGCAAGACATTGCACTTTGCTCCAAAATGTCCTCTCAAAGACACAGCTCGAATACTTTTTAGCTTTTTCTCTTTTATGTTTTTTAATCTCTTTTCTCTCTCTCTCTCATAAATTTCTAAGAGATAAATTATGAAGGGACTACAAAATTTAAAGAAGTTTATGGAGAATTTTAAATCCAGAAAATATATAAACTGTTCACTTATTTTATTTTAATATTTTCATTTTATTAAAATGAAAGTATATATATAATACTTTAAAAATAATTTATCTTCGAAGTAATACTTTTTTTTTTGTTTTAAATAACGAAAAAAATAATTATAAATTATATTTTTACCTTTTTTTAATGAGAAAATGTTTTATGGAGTGGAAAACGAAAAATAAAAAATGAAAACGCTACTCGTTGTTTGAATATTTATTTATTTAGCCCCCGTTTGATAACCATTTGTTTTTTGGTTTTTGGTTTTTGAAAATTATGTTTGTTTTCTCCTAAATTCTCTATCATGGCTTTCTTAAGGTTGCATTTGAATTCCTAACCAAATTTTAAAAACAAAAACATGTTTTTGAAAACTACTTTTTTTTGTTTCCAAAAATTAGACTTGTTTTTTAAAACAAGGACGTACAAGATTGATACTAAAACCAAGAAACTTATAGGTGGAAGTATGTTTGTATAAGCTTAATTTTCAAAAACCAAAAATCAAATGGTTATCAAACGGGATCTAATTTATTTATTTTTATTTTTATTGCTTTTATAGTTTTTTAAATCAAATATTTAGCTCAACCATTTTCTATTTTATCTAGCTAATCAACTTTCAAGTCATATCCTATCTTATATTATAATTTAAAGATAATATCACATCAACTTCAGTTAAAAATGTTAGCAACATGATCTATTTAATAACAAAATTAAAAGTTTAGAAATTAAATAATAGACACAACTATGTCTACGTTTTAGGATTAAAGGTGTAATTTACTTATATTTATAAAGTATAATTAAGCAAGAGAAAGATTGACATTGTAGACCTGAGCATAGTTCAACTCACCATGTTATTATAATAACCTTCCTCAAGAATCATAAAACTTTTTAAAGTCCAAGAATTAAATAGACACAATTTATCATAGCTAGGGCTAGATGTGTAATTTAACATACTTAAATATTTGTATAAAGTATAAGAAAAAGAGAGGGTCAAGTTCTCAATAATTCAACTTGATAGTCAAGTCATTATAATGAACTCCTTTAAACTTTCTAGGTTTGAATCTTCACATCCTAATTAAAATATGACATTTCCAAAAACAGAAAAATAAAGAGGGAGACAAAAAAAAAAAAAAAGATCTATACAAAGAGATATGTTAGTGAGAGAGAAGAGAGATAGTTAATGAGTTAGGGAGAAAAAAAAATATGTCAAAAGAGTGAAAGAAAATTATTTAGAGAAAAAATATGTTTGAAAGAAATGATTGAAAGAGAGAAAAAAATAGAGAAAGACAAGAAAAAAAATGATAGAGGAAAGTTAAATCAGAGATATGTTAGAAAGAGAAACATATTAAACAAAAATGGGTAAAAGAATATGAGAGAGAGAAGATTTAGAAAAATATTGAAACATGCTTTTAGAAGTTGAAATAGGGTCCGTTTGGAATACATTTTAATTTAAATGTTTTTTAAAAATGCATTTTTAAAAAACATTTTGTATAAAAATTGTGTAAACTTTAAGCACTCATATGTTTGGTTACATTTCCTCATAAGTATTTTTATACCCAAGTTATTATATATTTTTATACCTAAGTTATTATATATTTAAAAACTCTTTTTAGAAAAGTTGGTTTCAAGTGTTTCTCTCAAAATGGTTTATTTCTCAATTTCATTTTCTAATAAGTCATTTTTAGTGATGCCAAACACTAGAAATTTTTTCAAAATGGCTTTTTTTTTCAAAATTAAACACTTGCAAAGTTAAACCAAACACACCCTAAATCAACAACATGTTGTGGTTGGTTAGCTTTTTTTTTTTTTAGCTCAAGTTTGGTTAACATTCTCATCCTCACATTTAAATGGTAATATTAAAAAAATATATATCTTTTTTAAGTTTAAATCATATTTTAGACGAAGTTTGTATACTATTTCATTTTAGTTTCTAAACTTTAAAATGTTTTTAATTTTCGTCTATAAACTTTTATATTAAAAAAAGATTAAAAAAAATCAATTTATTCTTTTGAAATTTAGGAGTTATATCACTTAAAACCCAAAACTAATAATTATATCAATTAAAATCCTAAATTTTAATAAGTAAATTAATTTAGACTCTTCGTTAGAATTTTGTTTTAAAACCTTTAATGCATAATTCACATGTGCATAAGACTTCATTAAATGCAGGAATTAATGATAATTGGAGAGAATGAAGAAATCAAATTGATAGTAGAGGTTTTTATTAGATAAACATGGAGTTCCATCTCAAAACCAATTAGTAATGAGTGGAACAACTCATGTATCTTATAAATTGTGAGGTCTCCACTTATCTCAAAATCAATTCGGTCCAAGAAAAAAAATGATCGATCTGATCCAAGAATGGTGAATTCAAAGAAGCATCATCTTAAGGGGACATGTTAAGGATCTCACATAAAAAAGATAAGTGGAGACGTCGCAATTTATAAGATACATGGGTTACTCCACTCATTCTCAATTGATTAATTTGAGATAAAACTCTATGTTTATCTAATATGCTTTCAAAGAGGCATCAACTTAAAGAAGTATGTTAAGATTCCAACATTGAGACCTCATGATCCCACATTGAAAAAATATTCAGTCAATTAGTTTTGAGATTAGAACACCAGCCAACTTTTTAAAACTCAAAGAATCTACTCTTAATGTTGAATCATCTATCTTGAAAAAGTAGTTTTTTTTTTTTTATAAAACAAAATTGACTAAAGAATTCAAATGTTTTTTTTTTTAATAAAGACGAAAATTAGTAAAATTTTTAAAAACTAAATAATTACCCAAATCGAGTATATAAACGGAAAAATGGAAATCAATTAAATATAGAAAAAAATAAATTAAAAGTTCCCAGACAAGGAGAGAGAGAAGTGTGTTAGAATTGTGGCAAGAGAAGAAAATGCCAAGTCAGCAATTGGATGGCATTTTGATGTCCACGTGTATGTGTTTGGCTTTGTCTCAGTTTTAACTTTTTTTAAGAAACTTTTTGTGCAAAGGAACTGTGTCCCATTTGTACTGTTTCCACTGTGTAATGTTGTCACCCTCCACTTGAGAGACTGCCATCTTCACCTCTTCAGATAATGATTGGGCTTGAGTGAGTGACGTGTCTACATCACTTTCCTCATTCTCCCTATTACAGGTGTTAGCTAGTCGGATTGGATCTCCGTTTGATGAACCATTTGATTTTTTGTTTTTGAAAATCAGACGTAAAAAACATTACTTCCACCTAACCTTACTTAGAAAACGACTAAAAGAGAAAATTCTAAAATCCTATAGGTTCTCTAATACCGTGTTATTGTAAGATCAAATATGAGAGAACTTACCAATTCTTCTATAGAGTGGAGCCAAATATACATAGGCATACAATGAAAGTCCTGAGCTAATTATAATAGTAAATTTATAATAAAAGTCGAAAGACTAATAAACTTCTATATATTCACATATATATACTATCGTAATCAGGAAAGATCAAACAATTTGTTGAGAGGTTGAACATTCCAGGGAGTGCCCTAGTGCCTAAAGGAAGGAACGACTCGCACAAATTTGGCATTGTGTTTTTGACAAAGATGAAAACTATGATAAGAAATTGAGGGGAAAACAAACATTATTTTAAAAAATAAAAAATCAAATGATTATCATAAATAGTTGGAGCCAATATTTTGTTCAATTTAAATGGCTCTAGTTAGATTATGAAATTCAATTGAATCTACCTATGACCTAATACATGGATTGAGTTAGTTTGTGTTCCAGCCCATTTTTAATTAATTTAGTAAAAAAAAAATTAACTTTAATTAGATTTAAATGTTAATTTAGTCCTTAAAAAGATTATTTTAACTTATCTTTGAATAATAGTCAATCTAATCATAATTCAACTAGTTAAAATATATATTTTCGATCAAGAGATCATACGTTAAAATTTCTCATCTTCCTGTTGGATGCAAGAAAAATATCTAACTTGAAATCACTCATGTTGTTTTGAAAGAAAAAAAAAATCCGTTCCAAAATGATTGGATTTAGGAGGATTTTAATTTTAAAAAATATGTTTCCAATTTTAGTCATAGAGCTTTTTTTAAAAAAAAAAAAAAAAAAAAATTACACTCTCTACCATAGTTTCTTCTATATTCAGACTCGACCCCATTTGGATAAGAATAATATTGTTTTTTTTTCTTTTTATATATTGATTTTTTTTTTTGCCTCATATGTATGTATATCTTTTTAATTTTATGTTTTCATACATTGGTGGAAGAAAAAATCAAGAAAAAAACAAAAAAAAAACTTCTTTTGATTTGTTGAACATGAAGAATCCACATAAATAAACAAAACAAAATAAAACAAAAAACAAAAAATCAAAACTTGGGAGCAGAGGTTAGGTGTTAAAAAATGAATTGTTGACCCTTCATTTTGGCTCAACGATAATTGATATATACCTTCGACCAAGAGGTCAGAGGTCTGAATCTTCCACTTCCAAATGTTGATGTACTAAAAAAGAAAATCTCCCCAACAAGTGGGTTCGAGGCCGAAGCATTATTTCCTTTTTGAGAGGAAGGAAGAAAGAAGAAGAAGAAGAAGAACGGTGAGTTCGGAAGGTTGAAACTGCGAACGGTGAGTTCGGGCAATGGGAGGGAGAGATCACCAAGAAACAAAAAATTATGTGAATTGGGAGAGGTGGAAAATAATATCATCAAACAAAATTTAGAAGAAATAAAAGATTTTGTGAATTACGTACCAAGAAAATATAATGTAGAAATATAAGTAGGGTTATTTTGTCAAAAAAAAAAAAATATGAGTAGGGTTATAGATTTGTTGGAAAACTTTATTTTATAATAAATATATATGTTCTTTTTAAATTTTAATATACAAAAAAAAATATATGGAAAAAAAGCTATGTTTTATCCTTTTTTTTAATATATAATAATATGTGGGAAGAAAAAAGACTATGGATTTTATTCAAAGGCTAAGTACTTTTTTTTCTTCATTTGAATTAAGACATTTTTTTTTGTCTTTTTACAATAATGATGACATATGTAAATTTTAATTTAATAAGTTGATTTGTTTTGATTAATGATATGTTTTCATGGTTACATGTGTTTGATAAATATTTTTATATTAATTAAAATAATTTATTATAAAGGACATGTCAGTAAAATATTATACTTTCTTTTCACTTCTTGTGAGCATTCAAATCAGAAATTTTAATTTAAGTAATTTCAAATCATTTTGGTTCCAAACTTCAAATAGGAATTTCAAATAATTTTTGTGTTAATTTTTGTGGATATATCATTATGAACTAATTTCATTTTCTAGAGTCTTGGTGTAATTAATTATTGTTTATTGAGTCTTATTCTTCCAAGTTAATAGTTGATAGTTGGTTGTGAAAATTTTTCTGAGATTAATGCACGCGTTTAGATTTGACCACTCTTTGCATCGATTTCATGTCATAATAATTTGATGTTGAGAGACAAAAATTATTGATAAATGAGAATAGTTTTCCCTAATTTATATAAGAGATAGAGATATTGTTGTAGATTTTATGGTAATGTTTAAGTTCTACGTTCTTCATTATTTGAATAGTTGAAATTGTCATAGAGGTATAGACAATTTGAGAGA
The DNA here is from genome assembly GCA_036850905.1 of Luffa acutangula. Classification (NCBI taxonomy): domain Eukaryota; kingdom Viridiplantae; phylum Streptophyta; class Magnoliopsida; order Cucurbitales; family Cucurbitaceae; genus Luffa; species Luffa acutangula. Next base: position 46,672,211 of record CM072090.1, read on the forward strand.
TAACATTGAGTCTATAGGGTAGAGCTAATTGCCAACAACCTAGAAATAGAAAAGATTTCAACCATTAATGAACAAAGAACATGAAGAGTTGTCAACAAGAGCATAGCTCAACTAGCAATAAGTTATTTCAAAAAAAAAAAAAAAAAAAAAACTAGCAATAAGTTATACTAATGACCGAGAGTTTTGTGGTTCAAATCTCATCATCCCATATATTATAAAATTAAAACATATATATATATATATATATATGAAGAGATAACGGTGAAATCATTGCTCTAGAGTTTTATGCAACTAAATTTACTCATTTTTTTTTTTTTAGTTTTAGTTTTTACTAAAATGGTTTAATTCAAAGCATTTTTATTTTTCATCCATCCTTGATTAATCAGTGTTCAAATAAAATTGAGGCTAAACAATTTGATAATTAGTGAACATTCATTCCCTACGAAGAATGGTACTATTACTCAAACTACTATATAACTTGTAATATGATTCATACATTTGCGATGTGATGAAACAACAATAAGCAAAGTTTCATATTAATTTTTATGAAGGAAGAAAAGGAAGAAATATTTTCTTATAAGAGTAATTTAAAAAAAAAAAAATTGAAAGGTCAGAGGTATTAAAGAAGCTGAAACTTTAACGTTTTTTATTCGAAACTTAACGATAATAGTATTCTCGAACATTTTTTAATGGTTAGAGGTAAAACATTTTTATGTTTATCATTAATAAGTTATTTGTGTGTTTACCGATGATAGATGTATATCAATGATAGACTATTTTTTATTCCTATTAGGTACTATTTTTATGTCTATTGATCATAGAACATTTCTTCTTTTTTTTTTCTTTTTTTTTTTTTTTTTTGAAAAGAGCTCATAGAACATTTCTATATGCTTATTATTGATATATCATTTTTAATTAATCATATGGATATGATATATTATTGATAGAACTTAATAGTAAAAATCAGTAATAGACTTTCTTTCAAAAAAAAAAAAAAAAAAAAGTAATAGACCTAATAGCAAATAAGCATTGCAAACAACTATTGGTAGATAACTAAGTGCAATATTACTGATATAACTTCTTTTTAGCCAAGGGTACATGCCTATTACCGCTGAGCCACCTCGCTTTGGCACTTATATAACTATTTTTATTCTATTGATATGGTGACTAACGATGGACCTAATAATAAAGAAGTGTGCAAATAATTATTGATATATAACAATACCAAATATTACTATTATATTTTTTTGGATAATTGTAATGGGTGGCAACATGAAGGTAAATAATTACAAATATAGCAATTTTTTAAAAATATTTGCAAATAAGGTAAAAAAATTTAATTAATTTTTTATATTCCTAAATTGCCCCTGTGTGTCCATCTTTTCTTCCTCGTCAGTTTTTTTTTTTTTTTTTTTTTTTTTTTTTTTTTTTTTTTTTACTACTGATAGAAAGTCTTTTTATTACTAATAGATTCTATCAGTGGTAGAAAAAATTTCTATCAGTGATAGAAAGTTTCTATCACTGATAGAAAAGTTTCTATTAGTGATAGAAAGTTTCTATCACTGATAGAATAAAGTTTCTATCAGTGATATTTCTATCACTGATAGATTCTATCAGTGGTAGAAAAATTTTCTATCGGCGATAGAAAGTTTCTATCACTAATGTTTCTATGACTGATAGATTCTATCAGTGGTAGAAAATTTTTCTATCGATAGAAAATTTCTATCACTGATAGAATAAAGTTTCTATTAGTGATAGAAAGTTTCTAGTTTCTATCAGTGATATTTCTATCACTGATAGATTCTATCAGTAGTAGAAAAATTTTCTATCGGCGATAGAAAGTTTCTATCACTAATGTTTCTATGACTGATAGATTCTATCAGTGGTAGAAAAATTTTCTATCAGTGATAGAAAGTTTCTATCACTGATAGAATAGAAGATTTCTATCACTAATAGAAACTTTTTTCTATCAGTGATAAAAGATTTCTATCACTGATAGGTTCTATCAGTGATAAAAAAAAACTTTTTATAGAAAATCATAGAAAAACTTTTGATAAAAAATCTTTCAATCCCTGATCACCCATAAAAATCTTTCTATCTCCGATAGAAATCTTTCTATCACCGATATAATCTATAAGTGATAGAAAAACTTTCTATCACCGATAGAAAAGCTTTCTATCAGTGATAAAAGATTTCTATCACTGATAGAAATTTTTACTATTCTATCAGTGATAGAAAGATATTCTATCAATGATAGAAAACTCTTGATAGAAAATCTTTCAATCCCTGATAGAACCTATCAGTGATAGAAATCTTCTATCACTTATAGAAATTTTTTCTATGAGTGATAGAAAAAATTTCTATCATTCATAGAAAATCTTTCTACGAGTGATAGAAAAACTTTCTATCTCTATCACTGAGACTGATAGAAAAACTTTTCGTGAGTTATAGAAAATCTTTCTATCACTGATACTTTTCTATCAGTGATAGAAGATCTTTTGTTTCTATCAGCGATGGTGATACATGATGAAATCGAGCATTGAAAAATAAAGCAAAAACAAACAATTATAGAAATCAAACACTGAAAAGCAAAAACCAAACACTGATAGAAAACCAAATAACAACAACCAAACACTGATAGAACACTGAACAAGTGATAGAAAAATATCTATCGCCGATAGAATCTATCAGTAGTAGAAAAATTTTCTATCATATGATAGAATCTATTAGTGAAAGAAAATTTCTATCACTGATAGAATCTATCAGTGATAGAAAATTTCTATCATGATAGAAAATCTTTCTATCAGTGATAGAAATTTCTATCACTGATAGAAAATCTTTCTATCACGGATAGAATCTATCAGTGATAGAAAAACTTTCTATCAATGAAAGAAAATATGAAGGGGTATTTTAGTAAATGCAACACACAAACTATTAGATTTTGCCATTTTTGCAATTTTTTTTGTGGGTTGCTAGATTTGCAATTATTTTGGCCCATATTGCTATCCTTGCAACCGGCCCTATTTTTTTCCTATTTATTTATTGATATGATATATCAATGATAGAGCTAATAACAAATGAATATGCAAACCATCATTGATAGAAAACAAAAGTTAAATACCACAAATTTATCCTTTTTACTTTATTGATATGATGAATCAATGATAGACCTCATAACAAAGGAGCATGCAAGACCTTCAAATAAAAAAAAATAAAGATAAAAAAAAAAGCAAATAATCATTGATAGAAAACAATTCCAGACATCACTGATAGACAATTTTTAATTTTATTGATGTGAGATATCAATGATAGACTTGATAACAAATGAGTATGCAAATAATCAAAGATAGAAAATAAAAGTTAGATATCACTAAAATAGTACTTTATTTTATTTTGTTTTTGAACAATATAGTATTTTAATTTATTACTAATAGTAAATAAGGACAATATCACTTTTTGATATGACATATTAATAATAAACATAATAGCAAACAAGCATGTAAACAATTAACTTGCACTAGATTTTATATTATTTTAATCTTGTTGAACTTAAAATTGTACCATTTGCAAATACTTTTAACTTGCACTAGATTTTATATTATTTTGAGTTAGATGGCTATATATGCCATTTTTCCAATAATAAATTATAAACTAACTAAATATCAATATTAAAACAATTGAAATAATAAGCCGACTTAACAATTTAATATTAAGTTATTAAACTATTTAAACCATTATTTCTAGTTTAAAATTGAAAATTTATCAAAGATTCAATTTACCAAACATTGTTTTACTTTATTTTAATTTTTCTAAAAACAGTTGCCAACCACTATTTCCCAATGTGTTTGAATTAAGTTTTTCATTATTCATCCAAAGCTAATTAGTTTATTTTTAAAATAATTTAGGGTGTTTTATGGCAAATAAAGAACACATTTGAAATAATCAAATTAATTTTAATAATTTGATCATCAAAGAAAATGGCTCTAAAAGTGATTGACTGTGAATTACACATTATGTTATAATCACTCAGTTTGGAATTTATAGAACCATTTTAGATATATTACAAGTTTGATTAAAAAAATAATAAGAGAATGTAACCAAACACGAAGACTTTGATTAATATATATATATATATATAAAAAGAATATTGCATTCAAATACACCAACTTGCTTGCATTCAAACTCCTATAATATCATGTCCCATCTAATTATTATAATTCAAGAGTTTCGCTACATGAATCAAATTAATATAAACTCATTCATATGGGAGGAAATTATAGATACTATAATCAATAAGTTCAAACTTCGGATCTATTGGTAGTTCAGCCATTTAATCATTGCATGGCCAAGAAATTAAACATACGTGTAAAGATCTAGCTGACCCTGGACATTAGCTTAACTGGAATTATTGTAAGTACAACTACAAATCACTACTTTTTCCTTGGTAGAATTATGCTACTAAAAAAGAAATGCAAGGATACGAGGAAAAGACTAAGAATTTACCTCATTAAAATTAATGATCTTATGCCTCAAGAAAACATGTCTTTTCAGGCAGTTCCTATCAAAATTTTCTTAAGAATCGGTTTGCAAATAAATGATCAATCGTTAGCAAAATCAGGGTCAGTACATGAACAGCCTTCTGGTTCAGTTTCAATAGCCCATGCCTCCCATAGATGGGGCGGCATCCTTCTCATCCTTTGGTTGTTCGACCACCACGGCCTCTGTCGTCGTCATTAGCGAAGATACACTGTACAATAAGAAAGCTTGTAAGGGCAAAAGCTTAAATATCGAAACTCAAAGAGACGATGAACCTTGTGGGATGCTAATGTAATGTAACTACCTTGCGGCATCTACTAGGGCGGTTCTGATAACTTTCAAGGGATCAATAATTCCAGCCTTGATCATGTCTACATATTCACCTAAACATAGAAATGGAGGGAAACTAGATAAGCAGGAGTGGCAAGAAAATTAGCTGGAAAGCAAACAAAACGAAGCCTCACTATTTCATTTTGTATGTTGTGACATGAAAATACAGACCTTTAGCTGCGTCATATCCGAGGTCAGAATTGTCCTGTTCAAGTAGCTTGCCAACCACTACTGCCCCTTCAACTCCGGCATTAGAAGCAATTGTATAAATAGGCATCTGCCAGATATAGCAACCTTAAATTAACCATGACTAACATATCCATCCGTAAAGCATAGTGAATTTCAATATAGGGTGTTTATGCAAATTATAATCCAATAACAATGTATGACAGTCGATTTGCATCGTTCTTTGACCTAATAGAGCTAGTAATTTAAAGTGCGAGAAATTTTGAAACCTTTAGAGCATTTTGAATGATTTGAACACCGATCTTCTGATCAAAATTTGCTGTCTGCAACTTCTCCAATTCCTTTGACGCATAGAGCAAAGCAACACCACCACCTGCCATGCAACTCTCGAGTTATCACTTGTTCACTATTGCAAATTGAACATAATCGTAATGCTGACAGTTTCAACTCTCACATCAGAAAAATGTGGACAATGAAGTCCGAGGACTTGCATAGCTCAAATAGCTGACAGCACTAAAACATTATATATTGCTTCAAATTCTCAGCCATCCCAAACAAAAGAAAACTAATATGGATGCTAGCTGATATTAGGTAAAGGACTTGCACAGAAAGATAGTCTAAGAAGATGGCATTACCAGCTACAATTCCCTCCTCCACAGCAGCTTTGGTAGCATTTAGTGCGTCGGTAACTCTATCCTTCTTTTCCCCGACTTCAGCTTCACTAGCCCCACCAATCTACAAAAATTTGAGAGTTGAGAGTCAGAACCATTTATGTAATGTTTCACCAGTTTAAAAATGTTTGTGCTATATTACACATATTGTGTGCCAAACTTCACAGATTAGAAGAGAAATATTTAGGAAAAAATCTTTATTTAAGATGGTATAAATCTTCAAATCTATTTTATCATATAACTCCACGGAATGTTCCAAGAAAAATCTAAGATTTTAAGTTAAGTGGAGTGCTGGGTTGAGACAAGGAAATCATGCTGGAAGAAAGAACTTTTAGAGGGGTAGGGCAACCTTCGAAGAAGTTTGGGGTTTAGGTATGTTCAACGCTTTCCTGTGGCTGTCTATTACTGAAGATTTCGGTAACTATCATTTAGGCCTAATTTTAGTTGATCAGAGCCCTTTGTTGTATTTTTATTTTAAGTTTGTGTTTGGATCCTTTTGTGACAGGCTTTTCTTTTTGTTGCTCCTCTTTATTCTCTCTCTCTCTCTTTTTCAATGAAACCATGGTTTCCATAAAAGTAAAATAAAATAAGGATAAAAAGGAAAAGATTTCAAGCTAAGTGCGTCCACTATGTAGACAAGCCTCTTTGAGAAATATAGAACTCTTAGATCGGTGAGTACTTGAGTCAACATGTGAACAAGTTAAATCACATTCTAAAGCGCTGCACAATGGCCCAAATATATATAAATAATATAAAGACTTACCTTCAGAACAGCAACTCCACCAGAAAGCTTTGCAAGCCGTTCTTGCAGCTTTTCCTTGTCATAGTCTGAAGTGCTCAACTCAATCATGGATCTCAACTGTCACAGACCATTCAAGAAATTATTTTTATATTCAAGCACCATGGAACCTAAGGAAGCCTAAGGGATCACATGACATTCTACAAAAAGGAAGGGAATGAAACCTGTTCGGACCGTTCTTCAATTGCCTTCTTGTCACCAGCCCCATCAAGAACTACAGTATCATCCTTCGACACTGTAACCTACATCATCATGCACAACATTCATTATATTAGAAGTATAATGTTGATGTGGAAAAAAGGTAAACGGTAAATATATCTTTAATTTAACCACAAGAAAAGGAAAACGGTAGAGGTTTCAGCATTTGGTAAGCAAACTCTAAAACCTTCTCCTTGATATGATGGACCAGGTTAAAATCACTTTTAAGTACAAAAGTTGACGCTATATTTCACCTTTTTGCATGAGCCCAGTGATTCAAAACCAACTTTTTCAAGGTCTAGACCAAGTTCCTCAGTTATGACCTGATATTCAAGGAAAAAAAACAAAAGAAAAATAGAAATGAAATATGATATCTTCTAGAAAACATAGTAAAAGAGATACATATAATCAGAAAGTCTACCTGGCCTCCTGTGAGAATTGCCAAATCCTGCATGCTAGCCTTCCTATTGTCTCCAAACCCGGGGGCTTTGATTGCACAAACCTTCAGTTTGTTTAAGTGATAAAAACCAGTTTAGTTATTATATCCATTTTTACCACTAAAATTTAACTAAGAACATCAATTTTACCTTTATACCAGCACGTAACTTGTTCAAAATAAGGGTAGCTAATGCCTCACTTTCCACATCTTCAGCAACAATAAGTAAAGGTCTTTGCCTCTAAAACCAAAATAGAAAACATACTGTTATGCAGTGATGTTCAGACTAAACTCAGAATCAACATCTCCTAAATAGAAGGACAGGTTACCTTTAGTGCTAACTCCAGGATTTTTACCACAGCATTTAAATTTGAGATTTTCTTCTCGTGTATTATAATTAGTGGATCTTCCAATTCCTGGAAAACAACCGAGAACTCTGTCATAATTTATAATGCTGAACAAGATGCGAAAATCTGAAAAGGTCATTACCCAAGCCTAAATGTCAAATCCCCCAACCCACTCCCCAAGTATTAACAAATGAAAGGAAGCAACAATCAGAAGATGAGCCGAAACCGCACCATGATGAATCGCCAAAAACAATGATCAAGTGAAATAATAAAACTGGAAGTTGTAATAAAACCACATCCTTACACATTTTTGGTTTTTCTGGTTGGTAATAAAATAAGGAGATATGTAACCCCTATCCAGCTTCATTCCCTCAACAATCTCCAATTCATTATCCAGTGTGTTACCATCCTGCAAAGAAATGGAGGGAGAGATCAGATGGACATCATGCTAGACATAGAGAAGTTTTAAGAACCAAAAACTGAACCATGATTATACGTTAGATGATGCTATTTATGCATAACTTCAGACTATATTTCTCGGTAATGAAAGATCATGTCCAATGTGACAAAAAGATGTACAATAAAAGGAAGAATAAGAAATGTACTGTCTCCTCAATTATTCGAACTCTAAGATATTAAATTGTATACTTTTTTACAGGAGGAAGAAATAAGCCAATCAACGCACACATCTAATAAGTCAAATCAATAAGGAAACAATGAAAATTGAGAAAGCTGGTCAACTCAACAAAAAAAGATGGTGAACCAGGGTTTGGTCAAAGAGCCATAACCTATAGTAGGAGCCAAGAGAGAGTTTTGAATAAACTTACTGAAATGGTGATAACTCCTTCCTTGCCTACTTTTTCCATTGCCTTAGCTATTAGCTCACCAATCTCTCGTTCTCCATTTGCTGATATTGTTCCAACCTTAAAACAAAATTAGAACGTTAGAAACATCCTCGTATTTTGACCAATAAACATTCTACTTTGATCATTTGTGCAGACCTGGGCTATTTCTTCAGATGTACTGATCATTCGGGCTCTGCTCTTCAAAGTTGTAACAACAGAATCAACTGCCATAGTAATCCCACGTCTTAAGTCCATAGCATTCATTCCAGCAGCCACAGATTTACATCCTTCAGTAAATATTGCACGAGTAAGAACCGTTGCACAAGTTGTGCCTGAAACAAGTAAAAAAGAAGCTTCGTGTCAGTAGTTGCACCTGTTTCAATAATCCAATCCATGTGAAAACTCTCCTCTTAAATAATCGATTAAGTTTCAAGCCAAAAGTAGAAAAATAAGAATAACTGAAAAGAGTTTTCTATAGAGATGTTTTTAAAGACTCACCATCTCCTGCCACATCATTGGTAGCATTTGCAACCTGCTTCACCAAACTAGCACCAATATTTTTTACTTTGTCATTGAATTCGATGCTCTTCGCAACAGTCACACCATCTTTTGTCACTTTCGGGGCACCATAACTCTGCTCTAGTACTACATTACGTCCCTTGGAAAAACAAGTATGGAAGGAGACTTAGTCAGTAAACCATCTAAATAGAACCCCTGATCATACGCATTCCTATTATGAACTCCAAAGAAAATGATGGACTATAATAGTGATGATCATCAGTTATTAAAACAGAAAAACATTAGAACAAAGAACAAAACATCAACTCACTTTTGGACCCATGGTAACTTTGACAGCGTCAGCAAGTTCTTCAACACCCCTAAGCATCAAGGCGCGCGCTTCAACCCCAAATTTAATGTCCTTCGCAGCATAGTTCCTACTCGAGTTCAATCTAGAATTGATCTGAAATCCCTCATTCGGGAAAAAGAAAGTTACGTCCAAGTTAATGGAAATGAAGGAGAACACATTGCATATTGTTACAACATGACATTAGTCGAAAATGCACATAGAAGCCTGATCGTGATCATATTATAGAAAATGAAATACCTGATGGGCACTGTTCTTAGCCAACCTACAGACAGAAAAGAGGAGGAAAATGAGAAAGACCGAATGAGAAACAATCAACTGAAGTGAGCTTGTAAAAAATCGTACCTGGCTTTAGAGGCAAGGCCACTGGCGAAGCGGTGCATGATGGCGAAGAAGTTGCAGGGCTAGAGATCGAGATGGAACAACGAAATGGAGAAGAAGAGAAGGATGCAGAAGAAACAAGCGGAAATGGTGAGTTTAGTAGGCAATGGCTGTCTGCAACTGCAACAGAACGTAGGGTTTAGGGTGGGAAAATGAAATCTCGAAATGGGGAATATTCTCCAAATTGGATCCGGGTATTGGATAATGGCTGTCTTCAATTTTAAGGCCCAATTGCGATTTTGGGTTACACATTTGGATAATTGCTAAATTTAGTCAAATTAATTCTACAAGACCAAAAAGTCTATCAATGTCTCATAGACTCTGATTATTCAAAGTATATCAGTGTTTATTGGGATAGAATTCGAGATAGACTGTGAATAATCGGAATCTATCAGTAGACTGATAGATTATGATTAATCAGAGTCTATCAGTATTTATCAGTAATATACTCTAATAGATTTTGTCATATTTGTAATTTTTTTTACCTTGTGACTGCAATTTCTCAAAATCTTTTCTTTCTTTTCTTTTTTTTTAGTTCAATAATATTCTGGCCGAGAGAATTCGAACCTAGGAGTTATGTTCACTTTGATAAGATAATTGTTAAATATATGTATGTGCTCAAATTAGAGTTGGAGGAAGAAAGAAGAAAAAGAAAAAAGAAAAAATAATAATAAAATATTTAATATATTATTTTGTTTAAAAAAAAAAGTATGAAAAAATATTTTTTTAATAAAAAAAAAAGAATGTCACATCAGCCGTAGTAATTTATTTTGTGACAGTCAGTCAACATTACATATTGTTCAAAATCCAGTTTTTCATGAATGCACAAAACACATGAAAGTACGACACCATTGCTACAAGTCATATTTCTACCAACAAGCAACTTGCATATATATCTACGAAGGCCTTGGGTAAACAACGATTTCGTTGTCTTCTTCCCAAGTTGGACATTTGCGATCCCCATGCTCCAACTTGAGGGGCTATTAGAAAATTTTTGTATTGTATTCTTTAATTTCGTCTGGACTGTATTCGAACCTCTAACCTTTAACGCTGAACTATGCTCAATAAGCGAAAAATGAAGAAATTCGAATCTCCCAAACAATGTAAAGTTATGCTTTAGCCGTTAATAAAGAAATTTCAATTTGAGTAAATTGTCAACAAAATGACAACAAAGAAAAAAAAAACCATAGACCATAGCATAGCAAGGTTCGGGACATTCTTCTCGATCGTGGAATATCATTGAGAAATAGGATTTCGTCCAAAAAAAAAAAAAAAAAAAGGTTGGCTGGGAATGCAAACAAGTGTGTTTTCCTTTCCGCAAAAGAACCCTTCAAAGTTCGGATCATGATGGAATGAACTGACCAAAATATCACTTAAATGATTTTAAGAGGAAAATAAAATAAAATTCAAACCCCTCCCCCCATCAATTACATATAAATAATATTCTGGAACTGTAAAATACAAAATTGGGCACAATAATTTGAATTTCATAACGGGTCTTAAACACTCTGGACTCCAAACCAAACTGGCACCTAGGAAAAGGAAATGACATGGAAAAGAATATATAATGGGTGAAAAAAAAAATATAGGCCAATGGACAGAAAGCCTCCCCAATGTATGCACACAATATACAGAATTACACCAAGAAATGGAATATACGATCAACCACTTACTTCACATCAGAAATTACATTACAAGCATGCAAGCAATCTCCCTAATCGTGATTGGCGTCGATGGCGGTTCCCGTCCTTGCTTGCGAAATTCGATTGGCGTAAATTGTAACCAAACGTAGTTGAGTGCTATTGAGTCCCTCCAGGTGAGGTAAAAATTGTTTTCCAAGCATTATGTAGATGTCAACAAGACAGAAGACAACAGTCTGCAGCAAATTGTCAGCCAATAAGATATGAGATATGAATGCCTTTTTTGTTATTTTATTTTATTTTGTAGACAAGGGAGCATCATCCCTACCAATGGAAACAAAAATGAACAAAGAAAAATGAGAAACACTCTGCCATTACCTTTCTCACATCAGCACTCTGATTTCCAAATGCTTCAAAGAGAGCAGGCAAAAAGGTCGGCAACTGTGTCATCAACTCTTCTTGCGAGAGCCGACCTACGAGCTGAAAAACCAAATAGGCAGTAATAATCTAAATCAATAAATAACATTAGTAACTGCTGTACTAGCTTTCATTTTTTATGTGGTGCAGTTCCCTTAAACAAATGTGACAAATAGTTTCTTGTGTGAAAAATTGGAGGGGGCAAGGAGGGCAGGAGTTAAAGCATTTAAACCTTCAAAACTGCTATCTTAAGAGGAAAAAGAATAATTAATTTGCAAGATGGGGCCAATCTATAAGAAATTGCAACGAGGGAGCTACAAAAGGAATCAACCTTTGTCAAGCAATTGATGCAGGTAACAAGAGTTTTCTCATCCTCGGTAACCAACAAAGGAGCAATAACCTGTAAAATAAAGTACACGGCACATGTTATACTATAAACCTAGAGAGATGAGTGATAGAATTAAAAAGAATAAGCATTTAAAAGCAAGAACTATATTTCCAAGGCTGTTATGTTCTTTTTTTCCCTGATACGATATATTATCAACAAAATAGTTATCTGAAAACGAAAACCTATCCACAGGTGATCCATGGGAAGAGAAAAATAAAGTGCAAAGAAACATACACTTAAGCATCTGAATGGATCATACTGAGATAACACAATAGTCAGGCAATGCTCTGCATCATTTGACACCTGAATAAAGGATCCAAGGTAGAGGGAGCAATTTTAGAAGGGTAAAAACAAGCAGAAGAAGTTTCAGAATGCTACAAAAAGTTACTTTGGGAATAATGTCCTTGGTAACATGAAGCAGTTTCTCAATCACGATCTCAACAGAATCTTCCATAGAATCCCTCTGGAATTATAAGATGAAGGATAAAAGTGAGAATATACTAAATAAGGAAAAATCATCAGTTAAGTACTACGGAAATGATGAATAATTATGTTCAATAGCACAAATGCAGTATGCATAACGCATTTAACTTACCTGATTCTTAACCATTTCAGTTATCAATGAAAGAGCAAGCTCGCGTACAGAGGAATCGGAATTATCCAACACTTCCAGTGTCACAGTCAAAATTTGATTGAAGTACTGCAAATGGATAGACAAACTGTGAGATGAAAATGGACCTAATATAAAAATAAAATAAATAAAAATAAAATAAAATAAAATAAAAAATCACAATTTTAAATAACACGATAAACCAGATAACTCAATGTCGAGCAACGATAAGTTGATAACAAACTTATGCATTGCTTGGAAAACAGAACAGAGAAGCTAACAGAATAGCATTCACTTAAATGCGAGCCTTGGCATCAGTTACATCAGAGCTAAGAGCATAACAAACAGCACCCAGGAAAGTGATGTGCCATGGCATGGAGTGTAGACAGTCCTCACCGAGAGGATTCTTTTGGCTGCACTTCAAGAAGCCCTTGGAGATATATTGCCTAACGTTACCAGGGTTTAAATGCTGCTTTTCTTTCAAGGTTGTAGAAAAAAGAGAATTCTTGGGAAGACTATAGACATGGTGATAAACCTTTCAACAATGCCCATCTAGTCTACACATTCAGTTTCTGGAAGTTAAACAAAACCATCTACGAAGTTTCAGGACATTGCATTTCAACTCTCTTTCCTTTTTTCGCCCCCATGTCGCCACACGGGAAGGACATGGGGACGTGAAAAAGGGGATCCTATCAACTTGTTTCGACCTAGGATAATAAGCTCATGAGCTTAGTCTTACTTCACCGTCGAGAAACGAAAGAAGACTTCCATCTCCAAGTTTAACTCAGACGTAGCTCGCTTCTTTTTGGGTGTGAAGCAGTGTCAAACCAAAATACCCAACAAGCATTAGCTCTCCCTGAAAAGGAGGTGATCCAGCCGCACCTTCCAGTACGGCTACCTTGACGACTTCACTCCCGTCACTAGCCCTGCCTTCGGCATCCCCCTCCTTGCGGTTAAGGTAACGACTTCGGGCATGGCCAGCTCCCATAGTGTGACGGGCGGTGTGTACAAGGCCCGGGAACGAATTCACCGCCGTATGGCTGACCGGCGATTACTAGCGATTCCGACTTCTTCTCAGAAGAAATTTCAGCAATGAAGGAGTGGCACAACGGGTTTCAATATATGAATGAAAATTTTCTCCTCATGATCTAAAGATTGTAGGGACTGGAAGTACGAACCTTCCGGCCATTTTTATTCAAGTCTACATTTCAGAGCTTTTCAACCTGTTATGGTTATTTTTCAAGAGTCCAAGTTGGAGAGTGTAGAAAGCAACACGATCAAGTCCATTTGGAGCTCCAAAAATGTAGGTTGGTTTTGGGGTGTCTTTTAGAGCCTAAAGTTGGATTACTTCTTAGTGGAATGCAATTTTTGTGATTGATTCAGAAAGTGTAAAATGTGCTTTCTCTCGATATCAAAATGACCTTTCCCGATGGGATCATAGGCATAAAGGCCAGTCCCATATCATGATAGGGAGGGTTTATGGATAGAGGTACAGGATCCCTCCAGTCTCTGTTTGGGCAGCTAAGGATAGTTGGTGCTTGGGGAGACTTCAATATAACTAGATGGGTTCATGAGAAATCCAAGAGTGGAGAATTAGAAGTGCCAAAATTTTCAAAGAGAGAAAACACCTTTGTTAAAGACTTTCTGACCATAGTCTAATTTTATGTATAATCAATGATCATTGTTAGTCCTTTTAGGGAGGCTAAAAAGGTCCTTCTCCACCTACCAGTCTGGAATTTTTTTTTCCCTCTTTTGGATAGAAGAAGAAGAAGAAGAAGAAGAATGTAGACCTAGGTGTTAATGTCTCACTTCTTAAGTGAGGCGCTCTAGTTAGGTTTTTTTTTTTTTTTTGAGAAGCACACCTAAACACTATTTCTACAACACAGTGATCTAGAACAAAGCTGATATTAACCACCCCCGCCAAAAAAAAACGAAGGGATCCAATTGTTTGAAGTTCTTGAATTGAAAATATGAACTACCAATAGATCTAGGGTTGGACCATACCTTGGTCCAAATGGAGGGATCATTACTTATGGAAGTTTCAATTAACTGCTGAAGTGCACCGCATTTGCTCGCAGAAGGGCTTTCACTATTGCCAGTACTGATCTGCAGAAAGAGGACAACATATATCATCATCCCGATCATCTCACATACCATCTAATGCGAGGATATAAAATTCTTAAAAAAAAATAACTAATAGATACAAACATTAATTTTAAAAAAACAAATCTGTTCGTAAAATACTCACCAGGTGAAGAATTTGAGGAATGCTAGGACCTGTGTCCACCATGGAATTAACGGCTTTATTTTTGTGTTGATGAGATTCGAGCTCTAGTGAAGCCTCATCATCGTATGCAATGTTTTCAGCAATTCCTAAGTGATCGTTGTCAATCTCACCATTAACCAAATGCAGGGAAGACAAATCATCAAAATTAACACTAGTATCAACATTATCCACCCGACTTGTCCGTGAGCCCAGGTTCTGCTGAGTGGAATTTTCCAAATAATGCGCATCTTTGGTTTTCATATTAATAACATCATTGCTGGAACCAGAATCAAAATTATTATACAAATTCTCACGAAGTTCATCAGAAGTAGCTTGACCAATGCTCCTTGTTATCAGGTTTGATTCCTGGTTCATATTCCACTTCCTGCCGCTCTCGTCATCAAGAGAACCAGCTGAATATCTACCAAAAAAATGAGTCTTTTTGGACATGCTAACATACCCTTCCTCAGAAGATGTTCCAACCACATCAGATGGGTCATACAAGGACTTGGGTCGTTGACGTTCTTTCTTGTTCTGTAAAAAGTTCATCAAGTCCACCTCAATGCGAGGTGTATATTGTTTAAGGGCTCGCCTCAAGGAATTTTGTTCTTCAACTGATAGGCTAAGAATATAATTCAAGACAGCTGCCGGTTCAAAGTGTGAATAAACAGATATAATGCATGTAATGGCTGCTTCCTTCAACTTGGTATTTTTATCATAAACCAAAGGTGTCAATTTAGCAAGCCATAACTTCAGGATGCCATTATTACTAAAGCCCTCAGAATTTGCTACATGCTTGTTAAAAGAATTTATAGCAAACTCAATAACAGCCAGCTTTGCCTTTGGCGACCGCTGTTCATCCAGAGAACGAAGTAAAGCAGGTAAGAGAGAATCGGTACTATAAGTTTTACTAACAATTTCCAGAGTTGTCGAGCAGGGCTGCCTAACTAACTCCTTTGGGTCGATCAACCGAGAGAAAACATGGGGTAAGATCCTTTCCATATAGCTCTCAAATGGCTTTCGGCAGGTTGGAATTATATCAGCCAGTGTTGAAAGTGCTGCCTGTGCAACTTTATGGTGTGGGTCATCCAAGTGCTGGAAAAACAATTTCATTACCTTCTCAAAATTTTGAAGTACTTCTTGTATGCCTTTTGGACCCTGCTGTAGTAGAGACTGAAGATAATTAAAGGTGCCAACCCTAGTGCACCAGTCAGAAGATGGATTAAGTCCCTCGCTAAGAGCATCACTAAGAGAAGCTGGACTGTCAACGTAACTTGACATCTCCCCGAGTGGTAGCTGGCTATCATCAAAACTCCTACGCCTGGTTGCAGACATTCGCCCAGCTACATTCTTTCTCAACAGTGGTCTCTGGAAGTTGGGAATATAACTATTATGAGAATCCTTGTAATTCCCTTCCCTATAAGATGTATCCAGGTAATGCTTCTCAATTTGTGGGCTAATATACCGTTTAGCATCTCTGATGTCATTGTTCTCTTCAATTGAACCCCTTTCCTGGTGTCGATCAACAACCCGCTTTGCTGAGTAAGATGATAAAGTAGACAAAGGCTCATTAACCACATTGTTGCGATATGTCGACAATTTTCCAGAACCTTTGGAAGCTTGAATTTGAGTGATGATATCAGATAAACCCAATCCACCTTGGCGGCTCCTAACTTTATTCATATTTGATGCAGTTAGTTCAGCTGTAGAAGAGTTACTGAAATGATTAGATGCGGGTAAAGCTTGAGGAAAGGGTGGATCACGAGATGATGGAGGGTCAACTCCTGCACTAGGGGAAGTAAGAGGAAAATTTAGCCGCTCACACATATCAAATTTAGCTAGTTGCTTCAGAACAAATAAGAGCAAGAATAAACCCAAGAGCACAACGGTGATTAAGAAAAGCTAATTAACAGTAAATGTCATTGGGTACCTAGATCCAAACTAGATGATCGAAGGTTTGCATTATGTTTCTCAGACAACTCCAAGCCTCTCAGCATGCTTTCGATTGCATTGACCTTCTGTTTGCTTGAATGCAACACACTTTCCAAACTACGTTCAGAGCCATCAATAGAAGTCTTTGACTGAGACAGAAGTCCAGAAGAGAGCGATGTCCCAGATGATAAACTTGAACTTCTATCCATTGCAACAATAGCAGAAGTTCCATATCCAGGTAAGCTTGAACCAGTAGATGGTTGAGAGTTGAGTGACATCATTGTACCTCTATCACGAACAGATGGAGAAGCATGTCGCCGATGTATACCGCCATCCTCTTCATTAATTAACTGGAAGAAAGCTTGGAATTTAGACAATGGTACATTCAACAATGGAACGGATAATGAAACATCTTTCAAATGAAAGGAAGCCATACCCTTTGAATCACAAGGTCAAATGAGGAAAATAAACGCCTGGAACGCTCTGGCCAAGTTTTTGCAAACATCCTGTATAATACTCGTGCAGTAGCTCGAACCTATCAAGTACATATACTACAAGTGAGGGAAGTAATAAGAGCGATATGAACCGGAATGTCGTAACTTCTGATATTGTAATCATGTAATGGCAGTTAAAATATCTAAAGTTACACTATTTTAAATTGAACATAATTGTAAAACTAAAGGATAATAAGAAAAAAAGGGTTGAAAGATAAGGCGTGGCTATAATAATTTACGTAACTAAGAAATTCAAACAACTAGTAGAGACTATTATCTATTTTTTTTTTCTTAAGAGGAAAAAGAAAACACTACACAAAAATTAACCAACATTTCAAATGAAAATAATTTATAAGGAAAAAAGAAATTCTCTATACAAAATATTGAAATCCAAGATTTCTTTTTTCAATAAATACCTCACTCATAGCATCAGCAACGCAACACCTGATTAGGTCCTCATATAAATCAGCAGATCGCTGTATCTCAGGTGCATCAGCCCAATGCTCAAGAATGAGAAGTGCATATTCACAACACCTATGATACAAAAAAGGCATAATAGAAATCAGGAGAATAATGCTACCATACGAATTTCTGGAAAGTGAAAAATTCTTACCGAGCACGTAGTACAGCACTTCGATCATTTTTTGCACTATCAGCTACACGAGGAAGCACACGTGCAACTTTACAGTTACGTAGCATCTAGATGAAAAAGAAAATAAAACTATATTAACCTTAGTAAATAGGTATCCTTAAAGAGTCATACCCAGGTAAATAGCTGATCTGTGATGGACACAATTATACAACCTATGGAACCAATCTTGTTCAAGTAAGGTCATACTAATGGTTCTTTTTCAGATAAGGACAACATACTAGAATTGAACCCATCACATCCCAAACCAGGAATGAGAAATGTAATCCAACTGGAGACAATCAAATGACAAACCCTACTCACAATCTAGTATCACTGAAAGAGAACAGCAGAGATTTGGAAATCTTTCAACTCAGAAATAGTTTCATAATGTTCTCTCTTTGATAAATGATAATGACTGATTATATACAAGAAAGATGTTGGTAATTTTAGCACCTTGTACAGTCATCATACAGGATGCTATCTTTAGGAACTCAACCAGGAACTCAACCTTTTTTTTCCGTCCAGTGAAATTACGTTACTTGGAAAAGTACAATATTGTGTACAGCTCATCAAAAAAATAGTTTTATTCCATGTTTTCCTTTTCTCCCAATTATGTGCACACCAGTCCACATCAAATAGAAGCACTTCAATAAATTCATAATGAAACCTCCAAGTCAATTGTGAATAGCAATTGCTAATCAAGGGAAATTCTATCATTGGGGAGAGAAATAATTCTTTTTCTGCAAAGAACTAGACTTTCAATGAGAAAAATGAAGAATAGAAAGGGCTTACAAAAACCACAACCCAAAGAAAGGATCCAAAACAAGTAACAACTTTAGTCCTAACAAGGCAAAAGAATACAAAAAGTGGAACAGAGATAATTAATAAAGCAATAACAATACCGTTTTTATGCAATTATCAGCAGACTCCGCAATTACAAGGACAGTAATGACAACCAGCTTGAAAAGGACCTGAATAGAAACAAAACAGAAAACAAAAACAAATTAGGATCACAGCATGATAACAACATATTTACAAGATCTTTCACTTACTGGAATAAACATTTCAGCACAGCCTTCAAAATCTCCCAAAAGTTCCTTGGACAAAAAGCATAACAAATGGCAAGCCTGAAATACAAAGTAGAAATGAGAGAAGGAAAAGCCACCCTTTTTTAAAGGAAACAAGTATTCATTATCTACAACATGTTACAAAAAGAGGAAAGAGACCCTGGAGCCCAATAATGGAGTTACAAAGAAGTCATCCATTTAGTCAAAAGTATGGTAAGACTATACTCAGAAAAAGGGTGTTTGAATTTACATCAGTAAATTTTTCAATGAAAAAAGTTGTTTCTTGTTTATGAAAAAAAACATTTAAACCAGTAAAGAGCCAAAAAGAGAACAGTGCTTAAGAAGGAGTCGTAAGGAAAAGCCACTAAAAACCCAAGTCATTACTGAATTCATAATCTTTCACCAAATAATGTTTTCTATTCAACACACTAAACAAGATATATTTATAAAATAAAAGAAATAGTCTTCCCATTGACTATGAAAGCATAAAAGAAAGAGAAGGTATTATCACTTTGGATACACTAAATGTTAGTGTAAGATTCAACCACAATTTATGATAAACAACACAAATCTTACACAAGAAATATCTAAAGGCATTAGCAAACGCTTCATAGTAAAACAAGACAAGATAAAAGTGCAGTAAAGATCAACAGTTCCAAAAAAAAACTGCAATTACACCTGTTTCACTATGCTAGACCTTCTATCAGATAATTGAGTACTGAGAGGTCCAATCAGTTGTTTCAACAGTCCCTTAAAAGATGGATAGTCAGCAGCACCTATCAAAAAAAATTAGAAAACATAAAATAAATATCCTTTCACAACACCAATGCATTGAGAACTCGGTCTCTGTTCCAAACTTCAACAATTCCAAGCCATCCCAAACATCATCGATAGATAAAGATATAGTTCAGCCCACAAAATAAGCTCACATAGCAGCAACAGTAGAACGATTGTTGCAGTATTATTAATACATTGAATCTCAAGGTTTCCTCTAACCTCTAGGAAAACTTCAGCCTCCTATTAGACGTGGAATGCCACTTCAAACATTTCATTTGTTTTTCCAATAGTGCTGAAAGGTTTTTTTGCAACAATAACTATACTGATATTAAATTATCATTACTCTAACCAGAGCTCTTCCTTGAGATCTAATACAAGAAAGCCCATACGGATTAAAATTTTCCTCTCCTTCTAGAAAAAGAAAAACTTTCTCGCTGTGTTTTTATCAATATCAATATTTTCTTTATTTTTGTCACTATTTATGTAAAATTGTATATTTTCTATCCACCAATAAACAAGTCACTCAATATGACTATCCCATCCAAGGATGAAAATATAAGTATTGGTGCATATCTTGGCTTCTTGATAATAAAATTTTACACAAACATTGACACAAATAAAGAAAACATTGATATTGATGAAAATTCAGAGAGATATTTTTAAGTTGAAGAGAAAATGGAAACCATATATTGTAATACCATACTATCTTACTTTTATAAGTATCATCCCTGAATATTGTGAAAGATTGGTTCAAATTTCAAAAGAAAAGAATCAAGTATTAATCTTGTTATATGCAATTTTAGTCTTTAATCTGATATTAGAGAGATAGTTTGTTGACAATATCAATGTTGAAGTTATCAAAGAATTGCTTGGAGCTCACTAAACCATGAGATGCTGATTCCTTAATTGATGAAACTGAAACTGTAGGTTATAGTTCCAACATCAAAGATAAAATTAAACGTAAATCAAGCAATGAATACTGAA
Organism: Luffa acutangula; assembly: GCA_036850905.1. NCBI lineage: Eukaryota > Viridiplantae > Streptophyta > Magnoliopsida > Cucurbitales > Cucurbitaceae > Luffa > Luffa acutangula. The sequence continues at coordinate 46,693,011 of CM072090.1, forward strand.
AACATCTTTTAAAAGAAAACTTATAAAACTTTTTATCACAACTTTTCCAACCTAAAAAATTAAACTCATTTGTGACTACTATGTTAATCAACTATGACATACTTGAATAATTTCATAAATGAAGAAAAACTGCAACTTTATTGGAAAAGAAGATTTGTAACTCGTGAAATCACGGTTATGTCAGCCTAACAAATTTGATTCATTCGAGCTACTATATCCATCAGCAAATGACATAATCATACAGCAAAAGAAAAGAGTGGTAGTAAAACCTCCACAAACAAGGCCCTCTACTCTCTGCATGGCTGCTATGCGAATGGACCAATCTTTATCTGGAACAAGGATAGAAGCTATCTTCTCAATTTCCCTTATTAGCTCCTTCTCTGAATACACTTTTATAGGCTCTATCTGCTTTTCAGTTCCATCACTTTCTCCTGCACATGGCAGCGGTAACCTCCTAAGCAAAATACCATAATCCAAATAAAAAAAAAGGGCCCAATTCTGGTTAACAAATAAAATACCATAATCCAAGATTCTGGTTAGAAGGGCCCAATTCCATCCATGTTCTAAGTACCACTCAAAATATAGCTATCTTTTTTACGACACAAAAATAAGTTTCACGATGAAGTACACAACTAAAAATGTTGAAATCTAAGCATTCAAATGTTCATTCTACTTTTTTTATTATTATTATTTAAAAACAAAAAAACCAAGGAGAAATTTCAAAATGTACCTTCTACTTTAGAAAAGAGAGTAGTAATAACCTCTTTCATTGAAGACGGCAGGTTAGCAAATAAAAATATTAAAACCAAATGTCATAGCCAGCATGACAGAATAATGTGACGTATGATGGAGGTAAGACAGATGATCCTTATTACCTCTAACACATATAAAATAGATATTCTTTTTTTATTTAATGAAAAACCATACTTTCATAGAGCGAATGAAAGGATATCCAAAGGGCAATACTTAAAAAAAATAAAAATAATAATAAAATTTAAAAAAATGAAAAGAAACCAACCCTGATTAGGAGCTAATACAAAAAACCAAACTAAAAGAAATGACCCCAACTAATAAGAATAAGACTACAAAACTCTTTCATCAACGACCCAGAGGCCAGAGAGAAACATTAAGTCTTGTAATAGAAGAACCCCCCCCCCCCCCTAAAATTTCTCCTATCCCTCTCAAGTCAAATATTCCACAATATGACCAAAAAGGCATTCTTCCACAATACTTCCCCCTTATCCATGAATGGAGGATGAAACAAAACCATCTCCACCATCAAGTGACAGGAACCAATAGAGGCCAATGAAATAGCGAAAGAAGCCAAAAAATGCATCCCAAATCAAGGAAACAACATTGCATCTCTAAAATTGTTTGATCCAAACTCTTTGAGGAGCCTTTATACAAAGCACGCCATTACGGCCCCAACAACATGCGGAAGCCCACAGCATTAAATCAATTTTGAAAGAGTTTGTTATACCTTTATGAGGTAGGATTCTGAAAGAGCTTGTTCTTCCTTCATTTGGTGCAAGGTTTTTAAGCTTAGGTATAGAAATAACTCATTCTTTGGCATATCATATTTGTATTTTATACCCTTTTCATGCTTTTTTTTAATGAAAAATCAAACTTTCATTGATCAAATAAATGGATATACAACAGGCCATAAAAATAATTATAAAAGAAAGCCCAAACCGAAAGGGGCCTAAACAAAACCACAAGATAGACTCCAACTATTAATAAGGGGGATGCTAGTATCTCTCGTGGATTCTTGTTAGATGGTTAGGGCATAGGGGTTTGAGGCTAGACTAAATGGTAAATAGTGAAAGGTAATTCTAAAGGTGAGTTCACATATTGTATGTCTAACGAATTTTTTTTTTTCTGGTCAAAAGTTGTTGCTCTACTTTTAAACTCACAAGTGGCCAAGCTAGCTTGTGTGTATCCCAACTATCTAACCGAATAATCACCTACCCCTGCAACATTCAATTGCCAAAGAAACTCATAATAAGATATAACCCATTGTGGTTTGTTTCTAGTCAATATTGACAAAGTTCTCTTATAGAAACTTTAACTAGAAAGGAAAAATTGCATATTCAATAACTCTGCAGTCTCTTCAAAGAGAAACCAATTTTTCAAGAGAGAAAATGAAGGAATATGAAAAAGAAAAGCCAACGAGCATAAAAATTTCTGCCCAAACTTGAGGAGCCAACCAACTAGCTAGCAAAAACCAACGTACAATGGCCACATACAAATGCCAACCCCGTTTTCATACTATAGCCTCTGTATTCTTTCGACCTAGTGGAAGTTATTATTGTAATCAACCTCTTGGCAGTGGTGGCCACTTTCCCCTCTTCTATATTTCATTCATCAATTAAATATTTGTTTCTCCTAAAAAATGATGATGATGATGATGATGATTACAGCACACAGGAGCAAATGGGCATGCCAAGGCAACTAACAAATGCAAATCATTTAAAACAATAACCCCTGCCATAGAGACCAAACTCGGACTATGGAGTACTACCCAGTTGGTACGGACAACAAAAGGAGAAGAGTTTTAAAATGCTTCTTTTTAGATATGAATAGCCCGCCACAAAGGTATATATTGTTAATAAAATTTAAATTTAAATTTAAATTTAAATTTAAAAATAATAAAATTAATAAAATAAAACTAATTAATTAATTTAAGTTTTTTATTTTTTTTTTTTTTAAAAAAAACCCTTATAAAGTGTAGGTTCCCATATTAGTTGTTTTTCCTAGATTATTGAACTGTAAACCAAAAACTGACCTCCAAAAAGAGAAGCCTCTCTGTTCGAACTTTTAGCCTTCGGACTACTTTTCTTAGGGTTAATATTTACAGCCTTCATGTCTCCAACTCCAAAACTACCTGTGAGTCCTTCCGAGGACCGAACTTGTGGTGTAATTTTTTCTAGACGGGCATTAATATCTTTCACCTGTAGATAGATGATAAAAAAAAATGAGTAACGTCCACTTCCATAAATTACATTTCTACCTTAACTGAAGTAGAATAAAATTTTCAGCATTCCTGCACTTTCTGATCATAAAAGAAATTAGGGAAAAGGGACTAGAATCATGCTTATAAAAAAAGAGAAAGGAGGGAAGAAGTGATATGCTCTCAAAAAAAAAAATTACCATATAGGTAGGAAGGTGATGGCGCTGAAGCTCATCACGCAACTGTGGCCCAGCCTGTGTATACATCTCCTGAGGAAAATAAATTTTAAGTCAAATCTCAAATCTTGAACTCAACAATAGCATATCGCAGCTGAAATATCCAAGAAAATGACATAAGCTTGAACCAGAATATTTCATCAATGTATTCCAGTTATCTTGCATGGAAAATTTAAAATTAAAATACACATGTAATATAACAAATAGGGAATGTTGTGAAGTAATTAGCATAAATAACAGAATACCCATCGTTGCAATAGGCTCAATATTGCTAACCTCAATACAGACTATAGCTGCTTCCCTAACTCCAGGATTTGGATCATTCAACATCTGCAAAATCTGTAGAGAATTTTTTTTTTAGAAATTCACTAACTAAGATGATAAATAAGTTAATCCAGAGGAAGAGGTTTTTCTTTTTTTGGGAAAATTCAATTTTATACCGAAGGTAGTACAGCCCGTTGAAGTGTAAGCTCAGTTGATGCAAATAAACCAATGGCTGATGTAACAGTTCTTGAAAACTCTTCTCGTACTCTCCAGCTCTTGTGTGACCATGCATAAGAGCCAGCTCTTTCAACAATGATAGTCGGTGAAGAAATCTGCAGTTAGCAACAGTTATTAGGTTCGTCATGTGCATTTTTTCCTTTCAGCAGGACAATATGAAGAAGACAAGAATTCTCCATGCCCTTTCTATATACGCAGGTAAGTAAACAAGGAAAATTTTAAAAACAAATGATAATAATATATTGAGTAAGAGAGGAAGATAAGAATTTTCAATTTTTCACTCCATGAATAGAACAACTTGAAGCTCACCCTACTATATAAAAGCACAAAGATTAGACTTGAGCTATCAGTAACAAGAGATAGGCAAGTACGTCTATCTCTCTATCTTAAACAGAGAGAAACTTCAACAAGCGGCAATAGCTCCTTCATATAATTCAGAATGTTAAGAGGGGGACACTGCCACCCCCCACCCCCCATTAAAAAGTAAAAAGAAACGTTCACTAAGATGACGGCCGCCTGAAATTTTTGGGTTGCGTTCAGGAAGGTACATCAATCTCAGCATTCTATGGTCATATGGTCATATGACCATACTTACAACCTATTGGTGAACAATAAGGAAAGACGGAGATTGACACAGGTTATTCAAACTTCAAAGACTTGGTCAAAAACCGCCAATCAGAATTGGACGGAAATTATATTGGTTAATGAATTTGTAGCCACCATAATTTGTAATTCGTTGGTTCTAAGCATCAAATTTTCTAGCTCTACTGAATAAATTAAAGACTGAGAAAATAATAAAGATGGGGACAACGGATAAAAGAGCTCGATACCGAAGCAAAAAAAAATAATAATAAAAAAAAGACAATATTATAATTGTTCCTAGCAAATCACTATCAAGAGAAGCCCCGATTAAAGATCATTTAAGTACACATTGCACTAAACTGAAATGATCTAAGTAGTTGTAAATAGAGGAGAAAAATCTCGGCCCAATTCCGAAGAAAGAAACTAAAACAAACCCAAGTGATTAGAATTCAATAAAATTCACCCAACTCCCAGCAAGGATTCGGATGCATTTCCCACAACATTACATCCGCAGTAGTAAAGGCGCATGGAGTACCTCCATAAGAGTGAGCAAGAGCCTCCTGGCGGCTTCCCTGACAGGCTGCTTAGCATCACCCAATCGCTCGACGACAGCAGGGACGAGAGCATTGAAATGAAGCTTGAGATGCTCCCCGGAGAGGACAGCAGCAGAAGCCAGAGCCTGGAGAGCACCCTGGGAAACCCTAAAGTTGTTATCCTTGAGAAGATCGAGGCAGCAATCAACCAAGGCAGTAGTCTCGGAGGAATTCAAGCTCTTTCTAGAAGCTTCAAGGAGTTCATAGAGACGCTCGACGCCGGCCATGCGCTCCTTGGTGTCCTTGGCACGGGCCAGTTCCAATGCTTCGTCCATAATATCTGGGGTTGGTGGGCACGGATCCGGCAGGGCAAGGGTCAGATCTGAAGAGGAAAGAGCAGAATTGGTTGGGGATGATGGAGAGAGTAGAGGAAGAGTGGCATGAAGAAGAGAGTAGTGAAGGGAAGTAGCGCAGACAAAGGAAGCAAGAGTTCCGGCGAAAAGAAGGGAAGAGAAATTCAAATAGAGAGTCGAATCGAATCGCCGGAGAATTGAGGAAGCGCAGAGAGATTTGAGGAACTGGAAAGAATCGAAGAAGAAGAAACGAAGAAGAAGAAGAGTGGAAGTGAATTCAACGAGAGAGAGAAAGAGAAAGAGAGAGTGGGTTTTGTGAAGGAAGATTGATGGAGGAAGAAAGTGACTGTGGAGTGGGGAAGTTTTGTTGTGGGTGAGGGACTGAAATCGAAATGAAATATTATTTACCACTTCTTTTGCTTCTAATTTACGATTTCAACCACCTCCACCCTTTTTCCTCTTTCTTTTTTCTTTTTTTTTTTTTTTTTTTTAACTATTTGGTTTTTTGTTTGTGAAAATTGGGCTTGAAAACACTAATTCCACCCCTAAGTTTTTTGGTTTTGTGATCTACCTTCTTTCCATGTTTTCAAAAATCAAGTCAAGTTTTGTAAACTAAAAAAAATAGTTTTCAAAAACTTGTGTTTTGTTTTTTTTTAATTTAGTTAGAAATTTGAATGTGTCCTTAGTAAACCATCATAAAGAAATTAGAAGAAAACAAGCTTAATTTTCAAAATCTAAATGTCTTGTTTGATAACCATTTGGTTTTTTATTTATGCTTGTTTTCTTAAAATTTCTTCACTATAGTTTTCATTTTTGTTAAAGACATATTGAAAACTACTTTTTTTTTTGTTTTTTACTTTTCAAAAATTGGCTTGGTTTTTTAAAACATGGGAAGAAGGTGGGTGAAAAGCCAAATAAACTTAGAGTTGGAGGTGGTGTTTATAAGCTTAAAACCCAAAAACCCAAAAAAAAAAAAAAAAAAAAACCAAATGGGTCCGGTTTGATAACCATTTGATTTTTGGTTTTTGGTTTTTGAATATTAGACTTGTTTTCTTTAAATTTTCTCACCATAGTTTTCATTTTTCTTTTTATTTTTTTTATTTTTTTTTTTTTTATTTTTTTGTTGAAGACACACTTGAATTCCTAACCAAATTCAAAAAACAAAAACAAGTTTTTGAAAATTACTTTTTTTTAGTTTTCAAAAATTGACTTGGTTTTTTAAAACATGGGAAGAATGTAGGTGAAAAACCGCCAAAGAAACTTATAGTTGGAATGGTGTTTATAAGTTTAAAAACAAAAAACCAAATGGTTATCAAACGGGGCCTTAATTCTTGAAATTTATGATTTATGTATATTTGATTCTTGAATTTTTAAAATTACAAATTCAATCTCTGAATTTTCGAATTCTTTTAAATTCATGAATCTACCCGATGTGAAAATGAAATTTTAGGATTTGATTATACATATAATTCAAATGTATATCTAATAAATCAATTGGATTTTAAAAATCTTAAATTTTTCATTAAAATTGTTTATGGATACAAAATTGAAAATTTAAGGACCTATTAGACCTTTTTTAAAAACTCATAGACGAAATAGACACAAACCTCAAACTTTAAAGACTAAACTTGTAATCTAACCAAAATCTCACTACATCTTAGACAACTTTGTAGTCAACGTGAGCATATTCAACCATTAATGGTCTTTTTGTTGTTTAATCTATTTCTATTAAAAAGAAAAAAGAACAAAAAAATCTTAAGGTCGAGATTCAAATCTCTATCCATTCATTTTTTGTAGTAAAAAAATTGTAATTAATTTTGGGTTATATACGTCCATGATATTTCTATTTGTCAATTAAAAGATGGTTAAGTAGATAAAGACATTTATTATCTTCTCTAAAAAAGTAAATGTTTTTTTAATAGATGTATGTACCTTAAGCAAGCTATGTAGAGGTTGACAACTGAAATTAAATGTTTCATACTTTATATCTAGATTTTTTTTTAACCATATATCTAGAAATTTATACTATAACAGTATGAAAGTTTGATAAAGTGTAATTTTTTCTTTTTTAAACATGATAAAGTGTAACTAAACATATGATAATTTAAATTTTTAATAATTTTTATGTAAAATTTTTAAAAAATGCATTTAATATCTATTGAAAATTTCTAGTGGCATACGACTAAATTGATACAATCTTTCTCTAGAACGGATTATTAAACTAATTAGATCAAGTTTTGAAGACTCGCTACATATTATAACTTTTTAAAATATAAACCTAAACTTTTTTTTTTTTTTGAAAAGTATAAATCTAAACTTTTAATTTTTTTTTTTAATTTTTGTTGGGTGGTACAGCTAGGCATTGTAGTGTTCGAGACTATTGTCGTATTAAAATAAAGTTTTATTTTGAATAATTTAATCTCGATAATATTTTATTCTATCTCTAAAGTATGTTGTTAATTTTTGGTATATAATAATATGTAAGGTTTGAAAATTTTTATTTAAATTTGATGATTAAATCACGTCATCTTGTTTATTTATGGCACGTCATGCAGTACAAAGTTTTTTTTTTTTTTTTTTTTTTGTCAAATACAAATTATTGGAATGATTGTTTTTTTTTTTTTTTTATTGATCAATTTCAATTCACCTCGGGTTCGAAGTTTTAAATTGAGTTTTCAAAATATTTTTTTTTTGTAAAAAAATTATTTTTAACCCTAAATGTTGGGATTTGTATCCATTTTAATTATGAATTTTCAATTTTATCAAATTAAACCACAAATTTAACCAGTTGTATCAATTTTAACTCTGAACTTTCCATCATCAAATTGAACTTTAGACTTATCAGATTGTATCGATTTTAACCTTAAACTTGCGTAAGTATTACAATATATACCTTTGGTTAATTTTTCATTTAAACTACGACATGTAATTGATTATTTCTTCACTTTTTTTTCTTAATTCACACTACATCAGAGTTGGTTTCTTATAAATAAAATATTGGAGAAACTTTATTTTAGATTATTTTTTATCGTTGTTGAGAACTTCAATTTTGAGGATTTTTTCGCTACTATTTAAGATTATAAAAGTAAAGAAACTTTGGAGGGTTTTTTATCTTCAAATCTTTGTTTATTATTATTATTATTATTATTGTTGTTGTTGCGAACTTTGTGGGGACCTTTTTTTTTGTTTTTTTTTTTTTTTTAATTGTTGATTAGAAGAATGTTCAAATGTAGGAAACGAAAATAAAGAAATTTAGAGTTTTTTATTTCACATATTTGTTGGATTTTTCTTGTTGTCAATAAACTTGTGATTCTTTTTTTATAATAATGAAAAAAAATAGTCTAAGATATTTGATTTATATAATTAGAGGCTTAATCAAGTCATAGCTCTATAAACAGACTCAAATGCCATACATAGTCTTAAGTTTCTTAACCTTATATTATATAAACTTAACATAGGGCTAAATAGGTTTGAAAACCAAAAGTTTCTCTTTAGTTGCTAATTTTGAAAAGTGAAAAAGGTTTATTTGACCAACTAATTTTTTTTTCCTCTAGTCTCCAATTTTGAAAATCTTAGATTATCTAATCAAATGAATCTTAATTTACAATTTTTAGGTTGATTTGATAGCCGGTCATAAACACTATTTCCACTCATACGTTTTTTTTTTTTTTTTTGTTATCTATTTTTAAAACTAAAACAAAAGTAGTTTTTACAAATTTGTTTTTGTTTTTAGAATTTGGTTAAGAATTTAATCGTGTATTTAACAAAAAATAAAAACTACGGAAAGAAAATTCGAAAAAAAAAAAACAAGAATAATTTTCAAAGCAAAAACAAGAACAACAAATAATTATCAATATGAGGCTTTATTATTCAGTTTTAGCTTTGAAAATTGTTGAAATTTCTTAGGTCCCGTTTGATAACCATTTGATTTTTGGATTTTAGTTTTTAAACATTAAGCTTATAAACACTACTTTCACCTACAAGTTTCTTTGTTTTTTCTAATACCTTTTTCAATGTTTTTAAAAACTTGTTTTTGTTTTTGGAATTTGGCTTTAAATTCAAATGTATCATTGACAAACATGAAAACATGACAAGAAATTAAATTTGTGTTTTGTTGTCATATATTTTTGTTCTAAAACCACCCACCAAAGACAATCTAGTTTATTAGTTAATTTTCTACTTAAGTTTTAGAAAATGTGTTATTTTCACTACTTTCTATGGTTTAGAATTGAAATTTTGTAACACATGTTCGTAGTTTATAAAAACTAATGCAAAGATCCTTACACTAATTTAAAAAAAAAAAAAAGAATAATAATAATTAAAAAAAAAATCTAACTTCAGTAGTCTAGTCTTATGTAACTCAAATAAGTAACCCCATAACAACTTTTCTTAATATTTAAATTATGCTAATTAGAGAAAATATATTTCATTGTACAAAAATAATAATAATTCAAAATTGATTATAATTATTTAATTCCTTTACACTCTACGTAGTCCACACTCCATAGTAAATTAGAAAAAATCAACTTTGAGTAATTACTAGTTCTTTCTTGAAAATGTCCTTTTTTCTTATATTGTATTATACATTTTTTTTTTCATTAGTCATTAGTTATTGTCACGTTTAACAAAATTAATTAAATAGACCAATAGACATGCTATACACACGTTCTATTAATAAAGCTAGTGACAACGACTAAATTGAAACATAATTGAAAGTTCAAGGAATTAAGCAAATGGAATGGTTCGAATATTAATTTTTTAATTACATGCTTTAAAAAAAAATTATTTTCAAAGTTATAAACTATTTTTTCCCTAAACGGTGTAGTTTTCTTTCTCTTTTTTTTTTCCTAAATGGTGTAATGTTGTCGTATGATATTATTTACATCATCATTGTGTTGAATTTTACATGATAATTATAAGATTTGATTGTTTAGACCTCGTAGTCAATTTCAATTATAGTAATTAATTGATAAGACATGTATTATACCTATCGTAGTTGAAAATTTAGGTCCCGTTTGATAACCATTTTGTTTTTTGTTTTTGGTTTTTGAAAATTATACTTGTTTTCTTCCAATTTCCTTATCATAGATTTAATTTTTGTTAATGAAAGATTTGAATTCCTAGCCAAATTCCAAAAACAAAAACAAGTTTTTGAAAACTACTTTTTTTAGTTTCCAAAAATTGGCTTGGTTTTTAAAAACACAAGAGGAAGATAGATAAGAAAACAAAGAAACTTAGAGATGGAAGGAGTGTTTATAAGCTAAATTTTCAAAAACCAAAAACCAAAAACCAAATAGTTATCAAGCGGGACCGTAGTTTTCAAAAACTTGTTTTGTTTTTAGAATTTGGTTAGGGATTCAAGTATGTCTTTAACAAAAATGAAAACCATGGTGAGGAAATTTAAAGAAAACAAACCTAATTTTCAAAAACCAAAAACCAAAAACCAAATGGTTATCAAACGGGGCTTAATTATATTCATTTTTTACACTTTATTGAACAAACAAAAATTATTTGGACTTTAAATATTTTAATTTCAGAAAATATTTTTTTTTAAAAAAAGAAAAACATAGATATGGTTGGAGAGATAAGATAGTGATACCAAACTATTAATGATGCCTTTTGTTTTTATTTAGCCAACCTTTTAAACATCCATTGTCAAATTACAAAATTGACCCACTCAAATGTTCTTGTCAAATTATAAAATTATATTTGTGTATTATATAATATTTTCTCTCTTTTGCATATAAATTACCCTTTCCTTTTCACAGGAGAAAAATAGTTTCACCTTTTACTAATTAACAGTCATGTGGGATAAAGAGAGGTAAAGAAGAGGGTAATTTTCAATATATATGATTCTACTTTTTTTTTTTTTTTTATTTCATATGGAATTTAAAGAGACTCTAAAAAAATCTTAGAAACTTTAATACTACAATATGTCATGGTGCATTATATTGTCCACACGCTAATTAGCCTTTTTAGAATACTAGATGTAACAGTACAAATTCAATTACGAGATCCTAAAGCATCCAAAAGATTACAAAAAGACCTAGAGGATAAGATAAGAAGAAAATCTAAAAAGAACGCTGGAGAGAAACAATATCGGTTAATGAAAAAAACATATTTAGGTAATTAATGTATTACCTGAGTTAATATAAGCTATATAATTATAATTTTTTTCTACAATATGAATATAAGTGTTTTTTTTTTTTTGTTGTCAATAAACAAGCTTCAATTTGATTCCCTGGATGAATTTCTAAAATTTATGAATTTATTTTTCATGGTTTAGAAGTTCACTATCTCAAAAACTATATAGTTGATCGTCTCTTATCATTTTAGTAACTTTTTAAAGTTAATTTTATTTTCAAACTTAACTTGAAGTAATTTGATGAGGAAAACCTAGCTAATTATTATCTTTAACTTGATAATTGACCTCAATAAAGAAAATGCCTCACACACAATAATGGTATAAATTCAAAGAAAATAGCCAAAGCGAGCATAGCTTAGCGGTAATTGACATGTACTCTCGACCAAGAGGTCAGATGTTCGAATCCTCCCATCTCAAATGTTGATGTCTTGAAAAAAAAAATTCAAAGAAATTAATTACATGCAATTAAGTTATTCTTAAATTTATTAGAAATGAACTTGTTTGACTCTTTTGATGTGGCTAGGCACCTCCCTCATGGTGACCCAAGATGTTGACCCACCCACTTAAACTTTAACCTTTTGTTAATATACTTCTAAGCACACACTACTTTTTTTCCCTTTTTTCCTTTGTTCTTTCCTTGTACTCTACATTTTGGATCAAATTTAGATTAATTTTAAAAAAGATAGTGACATGAACTTTTTAGAAGATCTAGATTTAATGCTCAAAGTGTTTGTATTGTGTAAATAAATAAGTTTGAACATAAAACCTAGTTTTGTTTATACGTACTTGGTTTATAAGTTGATGAATTGTAAGACTTTGTTTACGTAGTATAATCGTACGAGTTAACTTAGATAATTAAGAATTATGAAACATGTTTTATAAGCCTATGTGAGTAACGTATGTTAAAATAACCTAAGAAACTAGCAAACTCGTAATTGGAGATAATCAAATTTACACACCCAAATATAAACCTAAGTTCTTTAACTCTTACGTTCCACACAAATCTCACCCATGGTGTTACCTTTTTTAGATAACATTGAATATAACTATATATTATGCAGACACTTTTTGCTTTACTAGTGGCCCTCATATGAGTAGTTCAAGTGAAGAGGAAGCTTGATATGAAATTAGCATTTTGGTGGGACAAGGCTAAAGAAGTTGGGAAGAAAAGTTTCTTCATTATGACACTTTTAAGCAGTCCATTGAGGTTGAATTTCCCGTACAACAATGTTGAGACATTGTGCTACACTTGATGTGAAAAGTGTACTATACTAAAATAATAGAGAACATACGTACAATGTAGTATTGATTTTTACATTGAAATAAACATAGTTTAATTAATTGAGACATTACTTTCTTAAATATCAAGGTCGTTAAACTAAAAAAGAGTAGAGCTTTAAATGAATATTACACCTTTTTTCTTCAAAAAGTTTAACTTTGTTTTCAGATATAAATCTAAGAGAATAGACATTGTTGGCTAACCATTTTTCTACCAACCAAATAACCACTATTTTTTTAAAATATAGAATATAATTGATAAAAATTTATTGCTTAAATTGAAAAAGGCTATGTTTTAGGCTTCATTAGGATTTCAATTTTAGTTTTCTATTTTTCATAATTAAATTTCTCAATAAGAATTTATTTATTGAATTCTCATAAAAAAAAATCAACAATAAAAGAAAATTTTAAAATTATTTTTTTAACTTATAAAATTTGAATAAAAATGATTCTGAAAAATACAAAATACAATTGTTATCAAATGATTTATAAAGAGGTTGTTTGGTTTCATGATTACAATGCTTGCTTTTGTTTGGTTATAAAGGGAAATAATAAGCTTTTTTTTTTTTTTAAAAAAAAAAAGATAAATAAATAAATAAATAAATAAATAAAGAGGAATAATAAGCAAGAATATAAGATTCTACATCAGACACTGTTCCTTCCAAGATGCTTTGGCATGCTGCCATTTTTTTAATAATTATTTTAGTCTCTATCTAAACTTTTATGACATCAATAATAATATATTGATTAAATTAATTTTAAGTCCATATACTTTAAACCTTTATATCATTTTAATGACATTAATTCTCATACTTTTAGATATTCTATTATTATGCATATGGCTAGAATCTAGCAATATCAAACATTATTACTAATAGTGAGAGACAACAAAAACTCGACGTAATAAATTTTCTATTTATGTGGTATATAACTCCATGACGTAAAATTTTATTTTGATAAATTGGGAGTTTCATATTGATTAAAAAAAATGTACGAATTTCAATAAGATCTCAGGACATTATTTTGATTAAAGAAACAAGAACAAAATTAGGGCTAATCCTATTTTAGAATAGCATAATCAATAAAGTTATTGATTTTTTTTAGCCATTAAAAGAAAGGAGTGTACAAATAGAAAAAACTTTACACCGTTAAAATTTTCATCATTTCTCACTAATGATTGATAGGGAGATATACTTACTATAAATTTTAAATATAAAATGAATGGAGATCGACAAAGGAAAAAAGAAAAAAAGTAATTTAACCTAGTCCAAAAGGAAATTAGCATCCTACCAAACTAGGGTTATTTTAAATGGATATTTATAAAAATAAAAGCCAACTAACTCTTTTTTTTTTTTATATGAAAAAAATCAAATAATTTAGAGATTTAATGTTGATAATCTCAAACAAAAACATGAAATAGATTAGTTGAAGTTGAAGAAATGGAAAAGGTTAGCTACAAAGTGTTGGTTGAATTGTCATTCAAAGAAATGGGAGTTTAGGAAGAAATGATTGTTTTCTTACAAAGGAAAAGGGATGATTTTGAAGAGAAAACAAAACACACAACAAATAAAACCATAGAAAATTAAAGCCTCACTCAATACAATGATACACCCAACTCAACTACTTCTTTTGGACATTTCTCAATTATTATTTTATCAAATGTTAACATTGCAAAAGGTCCCCTCCTCCTTTCACTTTTGCTTTCTTTTCTTGCATTTTTCCTTATCTCACTTGTGAGGAGAGTTTGCAAATGTATCATAGTTACACCATCCCAGTTACTTTTGCACTTTTTCGTTTGTAGCGTATGTCAGAGCTGAAAATTGACCAGATCAACTGAACTGAATTAGTTTGTTTGACTTGATTGAGAAACGTCTGTGATTTGGTTTTATAAAATTTAAACCAAGAACGTATTTCAATTGTATCTTATTTTCAATCCATTAGTCAACATTTGCTTCAGATACGAGATTAGCTAAGGAAAAAACTTGAGTAAAAATGTCCATTACATTGGAAGTTCTATCGACGCATCCCCTATTGATAAACACGAGTGCTTGTGCCTAACTTCCAACCTATTTTAGTGGAAGGACATGTTATATGAAATTTATTGTGTAAATTTTGACTTGAATCAAACGCTTGTTGTTCATATACCTTTATCTTCGGAGGCTCAAGCAAAGATGTATACGTTTTTGCTTTCTTAACTGAATGGTTGGTACAGACGATCGATAAAATGTGGTAAAAAACCGATGTTACAAATTTCAAAATAATCTCCAATTGTGAAGGTCCTTGACAACACAATTAGGTGGAGAGGACTTATTAGAAAAATTCCAACAACTCCAAAAGAAAGGAAAATAGTATTTGAATGGGACAATAGGAACAGCATCTTGTTGTTGGAATTATGAAGGTTCAAATTGGACCAATTAGCCCAGTCAACATCTTCAATCTGATAAGACAATTATGATTTATGACCAAATAACTTAATGCAATTTATATGATTAATTTCATATATATTAAAAAAAATATATGTTTTTAATTTGGAATATTCTAATTCATTGCATTGTGCCTTCATCCTTTCTAACAAGGGGTCTACACCTGTTTTGGTGTTTGTTGATATCTAAAATTTCATGTACTCTAAAAAACCAAAAGATTTATTTATTTACTTCAATGCCACCATATCAATTTGTTGTTGGAAGACAAATTTAAATGATAACAAATTATTTTTTTCAATTCCACCAAAAGCCAGCTTAGCTTAACCGTAATTGTCATGTACTATCTTCCTTGAAATCAAAGGTCCGAGTCTCCATTCTTCTAAATTTCTTGTACTAAAAAAAATATTCCTTTTCAATTTCGGTCCAATCTCAAAAAACCTGCAAGTTCATTTTAAAATATATTAAAAGAGTAGAACAATGTTGTATCTAATCGCCTATCAAGTGATCTTTAGTTCTTTAGAAAAAAAAAACGATAACTATTGTTTTTAGTTGTATGTTTAAAAAATATTGTATTTATTTATTAATGTTTTGCTATGTTTGCTAATTTATATTTAAAGTCATAGTTAAGTTTTCAAAGCTAAAGAAAATAGTTTTACAAAATCTATTTTTTATTTTCGAAATTATGGTTAAAGTTTTGAGAGTGATAAAAACTAAATAAAGAAAGGGTGTAATGAATACCATAGACTTAACTTTTTTAAAAACGGAAATAAGTAAAAAAATAAAATAAAAATCCAAAAAAGACCTAAATATTCAAAAATATTTTTGAGTTAATTAGATTGTACGTTCATCAAGATCCATCACTTGTGGCAACTGCAACTAAGAAAATATTTAAAAATTTTAAATAAATAAACCACTTTTGGTCGTTTTCATAAAAAAACACAAGATGAGCCATCATCATTATGAAGAGAAGCTAATATCAGTAGACTATATTTACAAACCACCACTAATTGACCTAGTGATCACTCAGAGTGAAATTTTTTGGAGAAGTAGGTTCAAATTTCGTAGTGCCTACCACCAACTAGGACATTAAAATCATATGAATATCTTTGGAACTAAATACTATAGATTTAGGTGATTGTTCCATAAGAATAGCCGAGACAGACCTAGCTAATAAGTTGACTCAGAAATTCCGGATATCAAAGGAAAAAAAAAAACATCTTTGCATGGTAGAAGCACCCCATGTTGACCATATGTTGCTTGCTACTTGCAGGTTAGGAGCCATTTATCCCCTTTTTCTTTTCACCAGAAGATGGAAGGAAAAACTTTACTATAGACATTGAAATGATTGGTGGCTGTCTTACCAAAAACACTGAGGTAGCAGCAGCCTTTGTTCCTTGTCCTACCAAAAAGCCAAAATCAGCACATCATATGCAATATAGAGAAGCTTTTCTTGTTCCAATCTCAGGCTTTAGTCCATTGTGGAAAATTTTCCTTTGCTACCCAAGAGTTCGGGTCGGATCTTAATCCTAGTGTGATTGATCATTAATCTGAAACCTAACACGTTTGAACTATTTCTAATTCTATGTCAATAGAACTACTTCGTTCTAGATTTGAAACAAAACTTTTTTCTTCGAACGACCAGAAGTACTCTAGTTTTGTTATTTTTCTAAATTATGTAAATGAACAAAATCTAGAAAAAAATAGCCTCAATAAGGAAAATTACACTAATAGCTCCCAAGTCTTTGTACTTCACCCCAGTATACTTTAACATTAGTTGAACAATGCCAATGAAACCACAACCAAACAGAGCTGATACCAGCATGAGAGATTCTACAAAAAGATAGTTGGGAAGTGATCAACATACAAACTTTATCATATAATTCAATAGTACAAAGACTGGAAATTGTTCTATAACCATAAAAGTGGGTTCCTGGATGTTAATTAGCACATGCATTTATTTCAACATTATGTTAATAGACAATGGTCACCAATTATCCAATGCAGAATCTCTACACTGTAATAACACAATAAGACATCTAGTTAACAGAGTTAAATTATAGAATACCTTTTAAGTTCACTGTCCAGGTTTCAGTGAACATAGAACAGAGAAGTCTTCCAAAGGTTTTGGAGTTCCTCTGCACCCCTCCAAAGCAGAAATTTCGACCCTGTTTCATAACTATTTAGTTTTTAAAAATTAAGCTTATAAACACTACATCCACTCATGGATTTCTTTGTTTTATTATCTATTCTTTACAAATGTTTTGAAAACTAAAAACAAAAGTTTTTAAAAACTAGTTTCCATTTTTAGAATTTGGCTAAGAATTCAAATGTTTAAAAAGGTGAAAACTATTATATGAAAATTGTGAGAAAACAACCACAATTTTCAAAAACTAAAAACAAAAAACTAGATGATTATCAAATGAAGCATTCATCTTCACATTCATCTATTGACTCTTGCTCCGATTTGCGAGGTCGAAAACCTAAATCACAATAGCATTGATTGAAAATGGAGCTGCCCCAGGAAAAGAAAATTTAATAATAAGCATAAATATAAAATAAACTAAAAATTGTAAATGAAACACATTCAGCCATCATAATCGGCAGCAAGGGTCTGACACCTAAACAATAAAATGTTCAGAACGTCCTATTTCAATAAATCAACGATATATAATTTCTACATAAATGATTTCTTTACAGCTAGATGCATTGACCAATAACTGAGCATAATTACACTATCTGCTTTTACTGCTAGAAGTGAATGAAAAATACTTATAAATAAAGCAAGAAAGAACAAAGTCAAAGACAACTTGACAATACATGTTGGTGGTCGTATTATGCTGTCCCAATATATTCCACGAGCTTGAATGGTTGGTTATGATGCTACATCCAAGTCTCTACGGATCATTGTCATAAAGTCCATCCAAAGTTGGTGATTCTGAATATATTAAAATTTTCCTCCCACTGTTCTGAAACTCCTCAAACAATGAACCTTTATCCTTGTGATAATCCCAAATGTGTCCCCTCAAGTTCAATAGCTCTAGTTTACCTATATATTAAGAAGACATAAATCCTCGAGTATCTTATCACTTGACTGACGACATAAAGTAATAGAATATGATGAGTTCTAAGCATCTATTGTACGCTTCAGCCTACATCATATAAATAAAATCATTTATCTCATGCACTCTGTAACAATACACATTTAGCTCGTATTGAAAAATCCCTTCCCTTAACATAATATGTTTGTGTTTGGATTGCTCAAAAAAAAAAAAAAAAAGTTTGTGTTTGGATATTCCCCAGAGTGTAACAGTCAAAGCAGAATTCATGGAAACAAAAAAGAGCTCAATATGTTTGTAGAAATTCTAAGCTGGAAATTTAGGGATATTATTTATTTAAGAAAGAAAAATTATTTTCATACGCAACTTCAATATTTTTTATGCACTAGACTGCCTAAAGAAGTAATTGGAGGAAAAAAGCTAGAATACAAATTATCAGGTTCCTAAGTTGAGCATAAATAGTAGAACTAATACAGATGAAAATGTAAATTACTCAACAAGCTCATATGTGTAGTTTCTGCTGATGTGCCATTGAGTAGTTAACTTTTTATCTGATACAATGGAAAAAAATCCTTAGCAAAGGGACAAAAAGAATTTCCAGTTACATTCTGTGTTTGTATGGCTTGTATTTGGTTGTAGTATTTCTCTTGCTTGATTTATGTCTAATTATGAATATGTGCAATTTTCAAATGAAGAATTGCAAATCCTCCTTAAGGCCCCGGGAAAATAATTAAAAAGAAAAAGGAAAAGCAGAAAAGAGCTGAGTAGCCAAAAACAAAAACTGTGGCATACTTGAAATGAGTTTAGCCCAAGCGAAAAGATTTTTATTTTCTTCAATAAGATTTCATTTTGAAATTATATGGGGGGGGGGGGGACAAACCCTTCAAATATTATAGCACCCCAAGAGTGCGTCTTTGAAGAAATGGGTTCCCAAATATCAACGAATCCCTATATACGGCTAGAAGATTCTCCTACTCTTATTCCCACAATTTAGCCAATCAAGCATTACTGCATTAGTTCACATGGTCTTGGCCTCGGCTTTAGAAGACAATTGGTAATCTTAAGTTCACATGAGTGGCTTTGTATTGCTTCTCTCTGGGCTAGGGCATCTAGTTTATTCCGGAACTCTGTGTATGTGTGTCTTGTTGTGATTACTAACAATTGCGGCTCTTCCGTAAATTTTTTTTATTGCCATTCTTGTACTTTCATTCTTTACGATAAAAGTTGGTTTTCTATCCAAAAGAAAGAAAGCAATCAATGAGTAAACTCCTGAACCTTTTAACGAAGCACCTAAAAGTTGAAGTAATCCAGAAGCTTATTCCAATTTTTAGGAAAAGGGTGAGAAAAGAAAGTGGGAAGCAGCAACATTCTTTGATGATCTAGTAAAGAACACCAGCCTAGAGAGAGGGAAAAACACGGTTGATATTGCAAGGGGTAGATCTCCCAGAATAGAATCTATATTTGAAATGAAGATGAGGACCTCTCTCTCTCTGTTTTGAGGATGGAAATGAAAATTGCATGTCTATCCCAAACTAGAAACATGACGATAATAAATTAACAGGAACTTAAATTTAATACTTCTTGTACAATAAGTACCTTTGGCAATTTTCAGGGCAGAATGTACGATCTCTAAGGATTCAACGGGCATAAGATTGTATGATGCATTGACAGAAACAAGATTTGATGCCCCTGGCAAGAGCTTCAACAAAAAATTTGCTACCTCTTTCCCACCACGATTTTTGCTACAGCAAGAAAAATGAACGTTTATATATGGGGCCATCTAGAAAAAAGAATAATGAAGAAGTTCATGAATGTTAATTTTGAACCTTATATTGATGTTCACAATATTTGACCCTTCAGTTACCCCTTCACTTAAATCCTGAAATCCACATGGCCCCAAGTCAATGCCTTCAACATTCAGTATTTGAATTGATTTCCTCATGAAAACTCCCAAAGCTGCTGCTACCGAGCTTCAACACAAAAGTACGCAGCAATCAAATATTTGAGTGGAAAACGTTAAATAGTGGTGATTTCTGGCTATAGTCAGATATGCAAACCTTCCAAGGCTATTATCTGCAACAGAAAGTGACCTCAGTGGCTTCTTTAAAGTTGACAGCACATTTAAGAGTTGTGTGACTCCATCACAGGAAAGCTCACAGCTCTCCAAATTCAGATCGGCAAAGGGAAAGCTTTTTTCAGAAGCTTCGATTAAATAGGGAATTAAATTCCTGCAAATCCTTAGAATGGTTGGTAAAAACTTATATACATAGCGGAGCTAAATAATGTACAAAGAAAAGACATGATTATAGATGAAAAGCCAAGATTATTTTAGATTATCTGCATCATCCTTAGAATGATTGGTAAGGACCTGATTCCATCATCCTGAATAGGATTATCACTTATATCCAGGAACTCCAAGTTTGGCATATGAGCCAAAGCATATCTTAGATTATCTGCATCGTCTTTGCGCAGCTCATTTCCCCTAAAATAAGAAAAGTGATTCATCTCCGCACAAGTATTACCAGAAGTAAACTATTCTACTAGATTAAAAATTTTAAACCAAGCATGAAAAGCCAAGATTATTTTAACTGCATCTATATCAGTCATTGGCTGTATAACATGTCTTTTTCATAATGGAAAAACAACTTTCAATCAATGAAACAACAAATTAGAGATCCACACACAAAAAATAGAACAAATAAAAAGTTCGGAGTAAAAAAAACTAATCAGAAAGGACTCCAATTTATGGTCATATAATATAAAAGATAATTATAAAACAAATTTGAATCATGATTTATAAACTGAAAACGGAAAGCACTCAAAATGTAAGAATTGCTATACATGTTCCCTTCTAACCCCATGACATTCTCCTATTTCTTTCCAACCAATAAACCACAAAACAGAGGAAAAGCTAGCTTGAGGATCCTGAACAACTTCATCCATCATCTCATGAATGCCTCACCTTTAGACTAAGCCATAACTTTACCACATACCCCCAAACTCTGTTACAAGTAAAGGCACAAGGATCGCAACCACAAAATATGATTCATATATCCTCTACTTCCACACAAAACACATATGCTCTCTCATTCTCTCTGCAGAATGTATGTCTACAAGCAAAGTAAAAGAACATCTTTCAGATTTTGAGCTTCCACTATTTTTTTTTATAAAAAAACACAAGATAAGGATGGGATCAAAGGCAAAATCAACGAAATGGACAACAATTTATAAGAAAAGGCTCCAATTGAAGAGACCATAGACGATGGTCTTTGCAACCAAGAGAAAGAATATGTTCTTTAAAAGGTAATTACAAAATGTCCTTAGAAGCTGAGACCCAAAGGCAAACATTGAACCTACCCAAGGCCTAAACCTCCTCCCAAACCTCTCCACATCTCTAAAGACCCTCCTATTTCTCTCAAGTCAAACGTTCCACAAGACCACAAAGAAAGCAGCATGCTAAAGAGCCATCCCTCTATCTCAAAAGGGAGGGTGATATATAAGATTTCCATCATAGTCATTCACGAACTGTTACAAGCCATTTTCATTTTTTTTTAATGCGAAACCGAGCTTTCAAAAGCCATTTAGACTCCAAAAGCCTCCAAAAGAGTGTCCGAAATTGCCACAATAAACCAGCCATCTCACAAAACATGATCCAGACTTTCCAAGTCCTTATGCATGCTACACCACTGGGGCCCCCAAAAGACAAGACAATCTCCGATAAGATCAATGGTATTCGTGCTCCAATGGAAAATATGCAAAGCAAAGAATCTAACCTTTCTTAGAAATACACGCCTTTTAGAGCCGAGAGAGTGATGAGGAAGCTTGGGAGACATGAATTGATTCTCAATCAGCATGGGACCTGAGTCTTCGATGTAATTTAAATGATTTGGAGACAGAAGAATGGATGAAATTATCTCTTATTCTTTCCTCTGTCAAATTACAGAACCGTAATGATTCCTGGTTATGGCCTTTGGAGTCGTCCAATATTTTCTCTGTTAAATCACTTATGGAGGACCTAGTAGAATATCCGATTATGGCATATGATCTCTATAAGGTAATTTGAACCGATTTCTATCCAAAGAAGATCAAGATTTTTCTATGGGAGCTTAGTCATGGTGCTATTAATACAGCTGATCGACTTCAACGACGGATGCCTCATTTTCATTTGTCTCAATCATGGTGCATAATGTGTGCCGCTAGTTCAGAACATTTTGGGCACCTATTTGTTCAATGTACCTTCGCTTCCAGATATTGGTAAGAGATTCTTGATGCTTTTGGATGGTCCATTGCTTTTCCAAATTGCATTAAGGATGTTCTTACTCTCATTTTTGTGGGTCATCCCTTTCATGGAGAAAAGAAGATCTTGTGGCTTGCTTTCAACAAAGTTTTCTTTTGGTTTTTATGGGGCGAACGAAATTCACGAATTTTTAGGGATTCTTTCTCTTCCTTTGATAAATTCATGGATCTAATTCTCTTTCATGCTTTATACTGGCGTAAATGTCAACACCCTTTCTCTGATTATAGTTTATCTTTTTTGATTTCCAATTGGAAAGCTTTCATGTAATTCACCCTTTGGTGTTTGGAGTTTTTCTCCACATTTCATTCATCAATGAAATTCGTTTCTCTTCTAAAAAAAAACTAGAAGGATAAAAATAAGCTACTAATCAATAAACGTGTTAAAAGGTTCCATAGATCTCGCGCGAGTGCTTCCCTCTAAGGCGGAACGCTCCTCAAATTCTAGGAATCTCCATTTTTCTATGAGTGAAAGATAGCCATAGAATTGGCTGTGTTTCAGCCTCACAACTAAAAGAACGTTTCCCCCCTAACCCCCTCCGGGGGGGGGGGGGGTTGCCCTCGGTTTTCAGCCTAAAATCCGTTAAGAATCACTTTCAGAGATCAAGCTGAATTTCGATCCCTGATTGGGGAAATATCGTGCATTCACAAGGGTAAGTACCTCATCTACAAGTAATAGAGACTGGAGGATTTCTTAGGCACAAACCTAAAAGCATTAGAGGCTCTAGCTTAAACACTAACCTGACCAACAAAGATGGAAGAGACTACCAAGCTCTTCCCAGAATGAATTTCACTCCCTAAAACCTATGGGATCATGCACCCGAAATCAGCCACCATTCAAACTTATCCAAATTATGAAACCTTCCTTTTTAACAAGATACAAACTTCTCATTGATATAATGAAAAGAAACAACAAATGTTTAAAGGAAACAAACTCCGAAAAGGAGCGAAAAAATGTCCAGCTCACCTCCTCTTAATGGTGTTTTAGTCAGAGGATATTCTTCTGTAGTTACCGCCTTTCCATGATCATTAACAATTGGAAAGTTCTCTTTTAGCTCTCTTTGAGTGGGTGATTCCTCTTCCCCTGCCCTAGGTTTTTTCTCCATTTTTCCTTTAATAATATATCGTTTCTTATCCCAAAAAAAGGGGGCAAAAACAGAAAAAAGAAAAATAAAACTCTGAAAAGATTTGCAAGTGTTCCGAAAGCCAAGGCCTCAAAGAAACAATAAAGCAAGCCCTCTAAAAAGATAATCCACAAACCATCAAAGAAATAAAAAGAGCTCTCTAAGCCTTGATCTGAAAATTGACAGCAAAAGAAACCTCCCCATAAAACCTGCCTCCAATTGAAATGAAATAATAATAATCTATATGAACACACCTCATGATGTAACCTAGTCGGCCATAAAGTATATAGTAAGTGCTATATAATTTCACTATGTATCTAACTTTTTTTGTTGGCATTCATCATGTTGATTCAATTGGGCACATATATCATTCTAGTGCGATAAAGTATCTTTGATACCTTAGATTGAGTACACGCAGTGACTGCAAGGACTTGCCAATCACAGAAAATGCTGTAATGCCAGTCAAAGATCTCCTATGAAAATTGGAGAGCCATCCTGCCATCTGCAAAGTTCTTGAAAAGGCATTGCGTTAATTGGTTCATAACAACCAAATTTTGAAAAGAAAAAATATACGTACTTACATCATTTTCAGAAAGATCGAGGACAGATAAACAGGATGAAGCATCAAGAAGAGTGTGAAAGACAAGTTTCCCAAAATTTTTACCCAAGTCGTTCTCACAGAGTTTGAAAGAATATAAATGCCTGAAAATAAATAGAAATAAAAGTTGCAACCAAGTTTTTTTTTTAAAAAGAAAAACAGAAGAAGAAATATAAGCAATTCAAAAATAAAATAGAAGCTTGTGCATGCAGCTCCTTTTACTTTCCCAATTGATTGGGTCAAAGATATAATACAAAAGGGGATAACTTAGAGTACCATACCGCTGTAGTCATGCCAGCATACTTCTTGCTTTTAAATTTAACACTCAACACAATATATTTCCCATAAGTACAAACAAAATGACAATGGGTGAAATCCAAATTGGTAGACGTACCTTCCTGATGACAAAAATGATACCAGTCCGAAAGGAAGAGCAACAGGGTTGGTTTCATCAAAGTATGATGCATTAATCGAGAAGTGTAGTATATCATGTGTTTTTCTATTATGGAGTAGAGCATCACAAATTGAATTAATAGAAGTTGAAGATAGCTTGCAATGAATGAGCTCAAGGGATGTTAAAGTTTCTTTGTTCTGGTTTAGGAGTTTGCATAATCCATTAACCTGTGCAAATATAAACGCCAGTCACAATAACACATTTTCATAGACATTTGAAAAGTTACAAGTTACTTGAAAAATCATGCTACCAACTTTCTGAAGAGATCAAAACAAAAAGAAACCCCTAAAACTAAAATTATGTACATTATAAACTTCCTAAATACCAAAAAGAAATCTACTATGAGATTATACAACAATATAACCTCCCACAATCAACATTACAAAAAAGCATTCCAACAGGAATATATTTTATGGACTACGTAGTTTCGATTTTCGAAAAGCTTTGGAGAGACCACACCACACCATGAAGCTACATGAAGATTGGTAAGTTCAAAACTTTCTTCCCAAGGAGTACTTTTGCTATCAAAGATCCTCTTGTTGTACTCTCCAAATGATAGATTTAACAATGTTGACTAAAAAAATTCTTGCTATCCTCAAAAGTGATGACTGCAAACAATCAATGATATTACTTTTAGCCCCAAAATCAATCATCCAAGCACATCCAAATATCCGAAAATAAGCCTCCCATAAATGTTTTCTGTACGATAAGAAAAAAACGGAAAACCATGAAAAATGGGCAAAAGGAAAAACAGACAAACTGGGCTGGGCTGAAAAACGGGCTCAGCAGAAAACCATGAATGAATTTGGGGGTTGGACTGGATTGATATGTTCGATGAATGATCACTAGTTAATCCAAAACCTGAAGGAAAAGGAAACTCATTCTCATTAAATTGGACATGATGAGAAATATAAATTTGACCTACTGGGCTTACGCATCTATGGCCCATGTGAATTAAGCTTGGACCCAAATAAACACATTTCTGTTTGAAACTGGAATTTCTGAGATTATAGGGCCGAAGGTACGGGTAAGCATGCACAGCCAAAGGAATTTAATTCTAAAACAATAAGCTGTCCATGAACCAATAGTGCCATACGTGATTTACAGTGCAACAGAGGACAGCCCATTAGTTAGAAACATGACTGTGGTAAACGCCTCCAACCAATAATAAAGGGGCATAGAAGCCTAAGCAAGTAAAGTCAACCCAATCTCAACAATCAACCATATGTCTACGTTTGCATTCTGCTCTACCATCCTGAGCTGATGTATAGGGACAAGAATATTGAGACTGATTACCAACTTGGGCAAATAATTGGCGAACTTTCTTGTATTCCTCATCATTATCTTATTGTAACACTTCAATAGTTTTGTCAAATTGAGTTTTTTACTGTAACGATATAATGATTAAAGGTCGCAAAGGTATCGCTTTTGAACTTCAAGGGGTAAACCCAGACAAATCTATTACAGTCATCAAGAAAATGGTTATATCCCTCCGTAGATAATAGGGGAGCAAGACCCCAAATATCAGTGTGGATCAAATTAAAAGGGGTAGTAGTATGCAATCCTGAATTTGGGAAAATAAAAACCATGAGATTTACCATATTTGCATGCTTCACAAAAACTGAAGTTATCATTAAGCTATAACATTTAAAGTTTTTTACGACGGATGTCCAAGCCTTTTATGCCAAACAACTTTGGACACAACTACATCTACATTCACATGAAAACTAGGCAAAACAATAGCAGAAAAGGCAACTATTTTATCAGACAATTTCAAGCAATTGTCTACTGAACTTGAAGCACTACCAATGACTCTTGCTATCCCAAGTTGGTAGAGTCCAACTTTAAGAACCCCTATTTATCCAGCCACCATACCCTGCTATCACACTCGGATTGCTATGGATACTATTACACCATTTCTCAATGAGCAAGTGAAAATCACCAGATGAATCCGAATCTTTAAACTTAGTGTCATCAACAAATTTAATCAAAGCCTTATCAGCAAATAATGGATTAATCACCACCTTGGTCTTGAAATTAAATTCCAAAGTTGCTGCAATTTCTTTCCATTCATTATGAGCAAATAATCTGGAAACCACCCAAAGTTCATCAAAAGTTGGCGGCAAAACTTCATGACTCTTTTGAACCCAATAATGCCCAGCAGAATTATCTGATCTCTTGCTTCTCAAAACCATATCACCAGAATTCAAAAGCAACCTACAAGGTTTCTCAACTACTTCAACATAACTCTTAGTTGCTAGCTCTGACAACTTTTTTGGCACAGATGATTGCTTCAGAAAAGGTCGGCGTAGGACTATAAAAAAAAAAAAAAAACTTCTAATAGTACCATTCACCATTTCCCAGAAGGATAGCCATCCTTTTTTCTTAATACCCATTTGCACATGGATCAGTTTTCTACCTCCTGAAGAAGGCCAAACAACACACCAAAATAACCATTCTAATTGAGACTTTACTTTCATTAAATGAATTATTCCTTAATCATCATGAAATTTCCTGAAAAAATATTGTTCTTCTGGTTGGTGAAGAAGTTCGACAATGGAGCTTTCAAACCATCGCAACTACAAACCAGAGAGCGGGAATACCATATTGTTTGACAAATCTTCCACATAAAATCGATCCTCCTTTTGCCCGATGCAAAAGAAGGAATTAAGAACCTTACAACTTCGAATTTCCATATCTTGCTGGAATAACAGAGCGGAATCTGTGTAGAGATGAATGAGATGTAACAAAGGATCAACAATCTAGTGAAAATGTGCCCAATTTCCAAAATTGATAAGTAACAAACAGCTGAGAAGGCTAGGAACGGAGGTGGAGGGGAGAAAAGCGGCGATTCAAGGCTAGAAACGGAGGTGGAGGGTAGAAGAACGGCAATTGAGAATGGAGGTGGAGGCTAGCACTAGGAAAGGAGAGGGGAGAGAGGAGGGAGCATTTCGGGGGTTTTCCTTTGAAAGAACTTTAAGAACCCTTATTAGCACCACTTTTCCCATACAAGTGTCAATCTCTTTTCAGAGCAAGATTCAACATGAAATTCAAGATAGACATTATTATCTTGAGCAAGCTTTGATACACTAACAAGGTTATTCGCTATAGCAGGTACACACAATATATTCTCAAGATCTAACCATCTATCATTTGAGGGCAAATAAGATGAGCCAACAAGTGAAATAAGTAACTCACTTTCATTTCCAATAGCAACCCTTTCCTTACTTCCACATTGGAATGAATGCACCATATTATTATAATCTGTGGTGACATGGAACCACTGTCCACATATCAATATGGATCAATGATCGACTCTAGATTGGCTTCAAAGGGGTTGGAATTCTGAGTTGTTAACAAGGCTTGAGAATCTGATAGAATTGCTGCACTCTTTCCACCATCCTAAGAAAATGATCCACCAAGATTTGTGCCCCAATTTGTGTTCTGATTTGGACCAACAAATTATTCATCAAACCTAGAATAACAAGTTAAAGCAGAGTGCCCCTGTTTACCACAAACCTGACAATTAGGGCAATTATTATCATTACCATTCCAATGGCCTCTCCCACGATTACATCCTCCTCCATGTTGATTATTGTTAAATTGCTATTGTTGTTGATTGGTGGAAGAGTTTTGTTGCCATGCCCGGAAGAAAAATTACCTCTGTTGTTGGCAATGTTCACAAATGCAGCTTGACCGAAAGATTAAGGGTCTTTTGTGAGTTTTGAAGTTCTAATCTCTTCTAAAAAACCTGCAACTCAGCTTGCATTTTGAACCACAATATTCTCCTTCTTCCTTTAATCATGGCAACCACAGGATTATAATCTTCATCTAGCCCCAGTAGGACTCGAGAGATTAATTTGCAAGCAGGAATAGGACTACCCACTTGACCCAAGTTGTCTGCATGAGATTTCATAACACGAAGATAATAAGCTATTCTAAAAAAACCCTTACGAGTTTCCTGAAATGCCTAACAAAGATAATCCTCTTCAGCTCAAGATTGGACTCCAAAGAGCTCTTGAACAACCCAAAGGTCTTTTGCATTTTCATACCCAGGAACTTGAGTGGCTACTTCAAGTGTCATGGAGTTGTACAACCATCCAAGAAGAAATTTGTCCATTACCAACCAACTCTTATATTGAGGATTGACCGCAACTGTCAAAATGGAGGATGAATCCAAAGCATCAGGCAGGGCAGTTTTTGAAGTTGAAGAACCTAGTGCATTCGTGACTGCTAAGGAGGGTGTTGGAGTCAATCGAATAAAAATTGAAAGACATGGTTTTCCGCCGAACAGATGACCTTCTAATCGATAACTATGAAGGATTGGGAGGTTTTTTCATAGGAGATAGTTGCCTCAATCAAGCTCAATAGTTGTAATCTGGTTTAGGAGTTGGTTTGGAGGGCTGCTCTCCGTAGGGTTTGCTCCCAACATGACAGAGTTGATCGAAAAAGAGGCGTGGGCCATTTTCTTTGGTTCTGATACCAAAACAATAAATGCAAAAAGAAGAAAAGATATTTTCTGTTTCCCATTACTTTCAGCACTGGGTGCAGCTTTATACAAATTCAGTACCCTTGAATTAGGGTTCCGAATAAAACAAAAAATGACAGAATCATAACAGCCTATACACGTGTCTAATTCCAATAGGAGAACAGATTGAAGAGTTAGAATCTGTCAATAGGAGAATTATAGAACTTAGATGTCCTCTTGGCTGTCAAGACACGATTTGATCTTTTCCTTTACACAAGCAATAGAAGAATAAATGAAAAACGTCTTCTCTATCCTTAAAACATAAACGACAGCAACTAAGAAGAACGAATACGGATACGGATACGAGACACATATATGACACAATACGGACACGGTGACACGTCATTTTTTTTTAAATCTAGGACACAAACATGTTTAATAAAATATATATTTTTTAAATTCTATATAATTTTTATACAAGAAGTTAATTCAAAATCAATAAGTTTATGCATTTGTATGCTTAAAAAATTGAGTTTAATGTATTTCACACTTAAAATTTATTATTCTTTATCATTTAGTATTGTGTCTATTAAGTATACTTAACAAGTGTTTGATATGGACCTATATTGACCATGTACAACGAGTGTTTGCCACATATCGATTGTCCTAACAAGTGTCCGATACATGTCCAACAAGTGTCTGACATGTGTCGGACATGGACACGCTAGCCAAACTAAAGTGTCTGTGCTTCTAAGGATAGCAACTAGGACTCAACAACCAATCTAGGCATTTTCTTATACTCATTATATATGCAAAAACAAATTATCTATTAATTCAAAAATAAATAAGAACTGAACTCACTTGCTCCTGGAATCTGATCCACCTTAATACCAAAGTCTGCAACTTGCAGCTCCTTAATATATGCTGCAACATGGTAGAAATAAGAGCTATGACAAGAGCAAGAAGATAGCAAAGCAAACAGCCTTTGACTGAAGTAATACACAAAAGAATTAAGAAAAACTTGAGAGCTTTTAGAAACCGCTGTTTATCAAGAAAAATGAAAAGGCAACAAGAAGAGACCATACAAAAATTTACTAAACCTTTTTTTACATTTATAACATAAATTGAAAACACATTTTACTGATATGCTCAAGATTTATCCAGAACATGAATATTGATACCACTGAAATCTGAAGGGCAACAATTTCATTAAAAGTAAAAGTTATATTAACTTACACAGATTTCTGAAACACACAGAACGCTCTGAAGCCTCAAACATCTGTACCAATAAAATTATACAGAGTAAGAAGATAAACCTCCGCTGAAAACAAAATTTAAACAGTATTGTAAAGACATACAAAGATGTGCTAAGAAAAATTGAAATTGTTCAATCACTGAGATTTACTCTAATTTTTCGTTCTTCTTCTTCTTTTTTTTTTTTTTTTTGGTAAGTTTGTACTGATTTAGTATTGAGGGAGTCTATAATTTATGCTTTTATCTGGTAAGGAGCCTTATTTTGTAATTTCAAAGCCGTTTCTACGTTAGATGAGGGCACTTTTCTATTATCATGTTCTATTGTAACTTTCAAATCTCAATGAAAAGTTTATATTTCTTTTCAAAAGAATGTATAGTCTTAAAATGTGTGGACTTAAATGGCATTAGCAGTAGAACCTCTATAAGGCATTTAGCCCGCTGAGAAAACCCAGTAGTAAAAATTCAATCTGAAGAAGCAGGACTAGTAAGTATAGTGCCCACATGTTGTCTATGTCTAAGCCAATGAAATGCATCCAACTGCCAAATGAAACCAAGTTAACTACCATAATGAATAACTTACCTAGCATAGCACCCAAATTCTTGGCAATGAAAGCTTAGTTTTCTGTACTTTCCGCACAAGAAATGAATAGATCCTTCGCTGGCAATATATTTCAATATAGAATCTGCAAAAGAGAGTAAGAACCAATTTATTGGTTAGAGATTGTCATCCAAAAGATAGTTCTTCCAAAGCTAAGAAAAAATGTACCGATCATTTAAAAAGAAAGAAAAGAAAACCCTCCATCTCCCCCAACCACAAGGGGGAAAAAACTCTCCAACAGACACAAAAAGATAAAAAGAGAGGATAGTAACAAAAATCTCTAGTAGGACATGAACACATTGGGGACAAGCTTTTCTTTTTTTAGAATACATGTGTACATTGATATATTAAATACTTCAAACATATAACTTGAACATAAAAAGTAATATATAATTTACAAAGAATACAAAAAGAGATTATTCACTATTGCTAGATGAAGAAGAAGTCATCCTATCCAACCAAAATAAATAAACAATATAAAGAAAAAAAACGAAGATTCAACACAATGTGGAGCTATAAACCTTAAAGAAAATGAATAACATTTTATTTATTAAAAAAAAAAAAAATCAAATTGGTGTGATTGGAAAAATCTCAGGAAGAAGAAAAATCCCACTGATGAGATACTAGAACTAGAAGTACCAAGTGTAATCATCAACCGACCAAACAAAAAAGAACCTACAGGTGGGATTATGGAAAAACCCCACTAATTTCATTTAGAATATAAGTACTAGAAGAACTAAGAATAAACCTCAACCCAAGGCTAACACTAGCACTTCATTCTTCCTCCGTTGTGCACTTCTCTTCCTCCTTCCCTTGCATAAGATTTCAACCGAAGTTTAGTGTTCAACTGAAGCTCCATTGCATGTGAAAACAATGGAACAAGGTTTCTCTTTGTGCAATTTCCACTAAAGGAGATAAGTACCTTCTTCGCTCCCTTAATTGATTCTTCTAGTGTGAGTGATAGGGCATAGGTGTGCTGCTTTTGGTCTTTTCCCCTCAGACTTCAAGTTTCTGGGCTTCATTTTCTGTTTAAATCTTTTTTTCTTTAAGGAAAATAATGTTTAGGTCATCCGGCGTGTCCTAGGTGTGTCCCAACATGTCCGGGCGCATTCAAAATTACAAAGAGATTATAAAAAAAAAAAATTGGATATTCTATTTGGCGTGTGCAAAACAGACACTACAAAATGGAGCGTCCATTGTTCCTAGTTTACCAATAAGCTAGATGCACGAGATCTTTGAATTTATTGCCCAATGTATACCCTTTCAAATGCTTTATAAAAGTATGGTTTTTCATTTATTATTAAAAAAAAAATAAAAGGGTTGATGCTAGAAGAATGTTCCACAGAATTACCATACAATATTTAAACAAAGAAAAAAACCATCATTATCACCTGACATCTCTATTTCTCCAATACATTTAGAAAAATATGGCAGTGAGGCTATTTCTGCTGCTTCATCTAGGCAACTGTTCTTTATGATTGACATGCAAAAAAGTATAAATCATAAATATAAGATGAATCAAGAGTCAATGAGAACCACACACCACCTTATCAGGTAGGTATACCTTTGCAAGTGCCTCTCCCAATATATCTGCTTCCAGTCAACTGTCTGGATAGTATCGGTTAACTTTGACCATCGTAAATTGAAATTCTTCTTCCATGCTAAATTGAAACTACAGTACCTATAAAGTTATACTTGCATTATTAAGACAGTGGTTTTCTTTTAATACCCTTCCTTCCCCAATATTTAATCCCTCATTACACCTTAACCAAGAAAAACAAAATGCTAAATTAGAATATGGCGAAATTGAAAAACCTTCTGCGCTTCCGCCCATCCTTAAGGCACTCATTATCATATTCATCTTCATTCTGGAGCTCATATGGCCTGCTCGAGGAATATTTTAAAAATTCAGTGCACAGTTAACACTTGAAAATGGTAGTTACCACAGTGATGTATCATTGGTATTTTTCCAGATTCTCGTTGGTTTTTTTTTTTTTTACAAGAAACGAAAATTTGCATTAATATAATGAAAAAGAGATTGATGTTCAAAAGATACAAACTCCGCTAGGTAATGAAATAAAAGCTAAAAAGAAAGAATAAAACACATTAATACAGAAAAATTAATGCATTCCAATTAAGACATATCTTGAAAAGAATAATCTACATAGAGTTTTGAAAGAGAACACCAAGAAGAAGCCTTAAGACGAGCCGATTTGAAACAATCCACCCAAGAAAAGTGCTTGTCATGAAAAAGCCTTTGATTTCTTTCAAACCAAAACTCAGAAAGGAGAGCTTTGACAACATTAACCTACACATTTTTTTACTCTAGCACTAAGGCTGACCCGAGAAGCAAATGGAAAACGTTGTCTCTGAAAGATCTAGAAAACACGCATTGAAAATTGAAGATTGAGAAAAGCTTAAACCAACAATTCCAAGAATAAGAGCAATCAGAGAACAGATGTTGAAGTGATAACGAATCTAAGAAGCAGAGAACAAATCAAAGGAGAAATATGTTGCTTAGGGAACTTTCTTTGGAGTTTGGAGAACTTCTAAGCTATTCAAAGAACCATTCAACCTAATCCATAACAAAATACTAACACATATCTATTGTGCTAACAAGTGTTCAATACATGTCCAAAAAAGTGTCGGTGTGTTTAACACATAACTATTGTGCTAACAAGTGTTCGATACGTGTCCAACAAGTGTCAGAGTGTCCAAGTGTCTAACTTGTGTCTAACACATATCTATTGTGCTGACAAGTGTTCAATACGTGTCCAACAAGTATCGGAGTATCCATGTTAGATGCAAACATGCTAGCCAAACTAAAGTGTCCATGCTTAGATCAATCCCCTGTACTTTGTTGTTGCAATCACACCCGTGAATTTTTAATTTGATCGATCAGCCCCTATACTTTGTTAAGCGTCCCAATCAGCCCCTTTTGTCAGTTGCTGTTAAATTACCATTTAATTGGACTTCACATGCGTGACTCATACGTGAGTAGGGAAGGGGAAACTTGTGATTGAGGATCTTACGAGGGCAGCCCCTCTTTTTGAGTTGTATAAACTGGGCAGCACCATCATCGACTAATTTGAAGATAGAAGTTTCAGCTGTCAACTACAATCTCCTTGGTCTTGAGGGGTTTCTTTTTTTTTTTCATATTAAAAAAAAAAAAACCCACTAAATTGAAACTTCCTACGCTTCTTTTTCTAAAACGTAAAACTTTTTTTTTCTTTTTTTCTTCGGATCTATCAATAAAAAGTTTTCTCTTCCCTACTAACATGTGAGTCATACATGTCAAGCCTGATTATACAGTAATTTAACACCAACTAACAGAAGAGGTTGATTGCAACACTTAACAAAGTACATGGGACAGATTGATCAAATTAAAAGTTCAAAGGTGTGATTGTAACAACCTCAAAGACGGGCGGTTTGTGTAATTTATCCTTTTTTCTTTAATAAGAAACAACCCTTTAGAACTAGAACTATTTTCTAAACTTCAAGGACTAAAGTGCGACTTTTGAATTGTGGGGACTAAATAGAAATCAATTCTAAACTTCAAGAATCAAAAGAGGTCCAGAAAAGCTAAGCAAACAGAGGGAATCAGAAAAAGAGATTTTTTTTTTTTTTTTGATAAGAAACATTATCATTTCATTGATGAATGAAATAGATACAAAAGATGACCTATCCAAGGTAT
The DNA here is from genome assembly GCA_036850905.1 of Luffa acutangula. Taxonomy (NCBI): domain Eukaryota; kingdom Viridiplantae; phylum Streptophyta; class Magnoliopsida; order Cucurbitales; family Cucurbitaceae; genus Luffa; species Luffa acutangula. The sequence goes on from CM072090.1 coordinate 46,727,551, forward strand.
TACAAAAGAGCTCTCCATTGAGATTGAAGTGTTGAAAGAGAGTAATTACAAAAGGGGGGAGAGTATCTACTCCAAAAAAGAGCTAAATAAGTAGTAGATTCAATAAAAGCACTAATATTTTGTTGCTTATCGGAGAAGATGCGAGCGTTTCTTTCTAGCCAAAGATTCCAAAAAAAGGCATACAAAAAATTCCGCCACAGAAGATTCTTATCTTTTTTGAAAGGGTGGCCAATGGATGTGTAATAGAGAAGAGATAGGATGTCACCCGGACGAGCAAAATGCCACCCAAAAGCTTGTTGGATGTAATCCCAGAAGGCTGATGCATAATAGCAGTTGCTGAAAAGATGAATTTGAGACTCATTTGCCTTGATACACAAGCTGCAACAGTTTGGTGATAAGGCCATACTCGGGTTTCTCCTTTGGATAAGGTCAGCTGTGTTAATGCAAGCGTGGCTAAGCTCCCAAATAAAGAATTTAACCTTCTTTGGCATGGGCCCCTTCCATAACTGACCGTAGAACTCAGCATTGAGTGGTTGAGGTGAGGAGGCTAATTTCTTGCTGAGAGTTCCAGTGGAGAAATTACCATTATTCCCAAGCTGCCAATGCCAAGCGTATTCTTCATCCTTGAAGGAGAAAGATTGAAGTTGATGGGATAAAATGGCCCATTCAAGAGTTCATCCTCGTTAAGATTTCTCCTAAGGTGGAGATTCCAAGCCTCTTCCATTGGATCCCATAACTCGGCAATATAGGCCTCTTTTTTTAGCGAGAGGCTATAAAGGGAGGGATATGCATACCGAAGAGCTGTCAAACCAAGCCAAATATCATCCCAAAAAAGATTGTTGTCTCCTTTCCCTACTTTAGTGTCAATGTAATTATAAACAAGATGTTGCATCCTGTAGATGGATATCCACGGCCCTTTAGAAGATTGAATGGAATGTTTTCCAAGCTTGAGAGGGTTTCTAGCAACACCATATTTAGAGACAATAAGCTTCCTCCATAAAGCATCACATTCTTGATAGAATCTCCAAGACCATTTAGCCAAGAGGGAGGTGTTCCTCTTGTGTAAGTCGTATAAGCCCAAGCCTCCTTCATCCATGGGAGATTGAAGAGAAGTCCATTTTATGAGATTGCTGCCTTTTTTTCCAATTCCTCCTTTCCAAAGGAAAGATCGATATAATTTTTCAATGGCCTGAGTAACTTTTTTGGGGGCTAAAAAAAGTGAGAGATAATAAGTGGGGAGGTTTGATAATGTCGCTGAAAATACATCCATTCCGTTCAAGCCAAAGAGTCCAAAAGAATGATCAATTTAGAGCAAGCCAAAGAGTTTTCTTTTCATCCTTGAAAGGGTGGCCTACAAAAATTAATGAAAGGAGAACTATGATGTTTCCAGGTCTGACCATAAACCAACCAAAACTTCCCAAAATAATGTTCCAGTACTTTTCAGCAAAACAACAAGTACTAAAAAGGTGGCACTAAGATTCAGATTGTGTTTTACACTGTTAGGTACCCGAACATGGAAAACTCACGATAGTAATATATTGCAACATAAAAAGGAACTACAATATACCAATAGCCTTTTGAGAGAGCTATCTCTCTCCCAAGAATCTCACAATGGACACTACCTCTAAAATTCTCCACACCTTTCTAAGACTCCTGACTTCCCTTTTTATAACCAAAGCACCCTTAGCTAATTACCATTATATTAGACCCTTACTACCGTACTACTATTCTACTACTATTCTCCATATATACCTTACTAGTACTCTTACATACACATAATACACCAAGAGGGAGAACCTTTGCCAACATGTTTTCTATACCATTCGAGTCAAACAAACCACAATACAACAAAGTCAACCTGCTAGAAAACATGACCTTTCCCTTCAAATGGAGGATCCTAGATAACTTCATGATTTCACAAATACTTAACCTCTGAACCATAGATAAAACCAAATTTTGCCATAAAAAATTCATTTTTCTTGACGGGTAAGGACATAACTCTATTTGTCTCAAAAAAAAAAAAAAAAAAAAAAAAAAACATGTTTCTTCTTTTTTTTGTATAAGAAATGGGGAAATTGTTTGGTTCTTTGGGTTTAGCTTTGTATTAATCTTGGATTAGATTTTATATGGTAAAGTTATGGCAACAAAGTAGTTTTATTAGAGATTTAAAGTTCTTTAGCTGAAGCAAAGAGACAACATGAGGGGTTTAATGTTAGCTTCGGTTCATTCACGTAGGTTCTCGCAGTTTTTATCCCCCACCCCCCCACAACAAAAGAAAAAATCACATTGGTTCTCACTAGCAGCCTTGTTATTGATTGTTCATTCATCCTTTTCTGGTTCATGGATTTATATATGAGAAGTGGGGTTAAAGAGATGAAGACCAGCTTTTAGTTGACTTTACATTTGATGGCACAGTTTGCTCATCTTCAGAGATCGTGGTGTGGTTTCACTTGTCAGTAGGTTTTTTCGTTTGATTTTATTGTAAGCAAAAGGATCTAGACCACAGGAAGAGACTCTGCAAAACGTCAATGACTCAAATGGATCCTTCCCAAAGCTACTAGCGAAACAAAACACTGGATGTCCTTCGAGATATCAGACAGATGGAGGAAGAAGAAGATGGGTACTTTTTTTTATCGAGGCAGAGATTGTGAAGTAGATGTATATGGTGTAGAATCTTCAATAGATACACATATATAATAAAAACTGCAAATTCTTGGAGATCATTCAACTCACAAGTTGGGCTGTACAATCTAGGTTACACACCTGAGCCTGCGCCTTAATATACAGGTTTGTTTAACTCATGCTATCAACTTACTAATCTCACGGACCACATGAACATGGGAATGGGATTCAGAAATCCACCTTTCACTCAAGCTATACACTTATTTTTACCCATCACAAACCTACTAAACAAACACATGTTATATAGGCTCACTTTTTCTAAACTCATTCTTCAATACAATCCAAATATAGGCCAAACAAATTCCCAACCCAAGCTACTTAAACATCCCCTCAGTGTCAAACAAATAAGTGTTTGACATACCAAATAGCATGAAACATCGTGATCGTTGCAGAAATTTGCCTAATGACAATCAATACATTGCCCTATATGGCACTTCACTAAAACATCTACCTGGAAGCCAAGATATGTTATGAGAAGTTCAACATGAGTAGTTAAGACATGTCTTTCTCAAGGTTAAGATTCAATCTCCACCAAATTTATTGAACTCCAAGAGAAAATTAAAAAGAAAAAAAATTAATGCTCCATTTAATAACCACTTGGCTTTTGGAAATTATGCTGGAGAAATGGTTTTCATCTCTGTTCATCCTTGTTAATGACACATTTGTATTCTTATCCAAGTTCCAAAAAGAAAAAAACTATTTTTTTTTGTTTTCAAAACTTGATTTGGTTTTTGAAAACCTGGAAAAAGATAACAAAACAAAGGAACTTATAGATGGAACTATGCATAATTTTCAAAAACCAAAAAACAAATGGTTATCAAATGGAACTTTAGGTTTCCAGTTCAATTTTTAATGCGATAATCATGCGCATTGAAACCATGGGGAATTCACAGCCTTCAATCAAGCTAAAATGGAAAGAGATAACGAGTTAATAAGGGTGGGACGACGCACATTCCTGACTGTAAATTATGTAAACCCAACGGTGGCAGCTGCAAAGCCAGAGCATCCAAAAGGTGAGGAGGAAGGTCATAGACAGCCGGTGGAACGTCATCCCCTAACAGTCAAAAAGAATAAGGCATTAAGAAAGCAAGGCAGAGAAACGAATACAGAGGAACAGAGTATACGTAACACAAGAATGGAGATGATTACTTTGAACAATCTCGTCTCTAACTAGGGCTGTGCACAGAGAGAGCAGCGAAGGAGCTTCCGCCATGAAAACTGGGAAGAAAAGGAACAGATTTTGGAATAGAAATGGATAATTGTCTGCGGGGAGCAACAAGATTAGGTATCGTTGCCGGAGGAAGACGGACGCTGGGATTGTACGGCGGAAGAGAAGAAATGGCGGCGGAGAAGGCGTTTTCACGGTATACTATTTTCCTTTTTATTTTGAAAATATTACACACACGTATATATTACAGTTTATTTAAAAATATAAGTGAACTATTCTTTCTTTTTTTTAATTAATTTTTAACAGAAGTAGAATTTGATTTTTTTTTTTTTTTCAATAGGGAAAATTTGAACCTTCAACCTCAAATATAGAAGTTGATGTTAGTTATCACTAAACACAACCACTACAAAGAATTTTCGAATTTGTTGATAATATTTTTTAGCCATATGCGTCAAGAGATATGGATTTCTCCCGACGTTTTTGTTGCCTGATGGAACTTGATTTTTTTTTTTACAATATGTGGGGTGGGATGATTCGAATCACATATCTCGTGATTATCAATACAACTTTATGTCAGTTAAGTTATGCTCTTGTTGGCGGATGGAACTTAATTTGGCACTAAAGAAACATTGTTGTTTGATTAATATGTATATATTTATTATAATTTAGTCTAGTTACTCTTCTTTTTTTTTCCTTTATGTGATAATAATAGTTGGGTTTTTTTTAGTACATCAACATTGGGGAGGGGGGATTCGAACCTCTGACCTCATGGTCGAGAGTACATGTCAATTATCGTTGAGCTAGACTCGCTTTGGCTAATAATAGCTGGTTTGGACACTTGCGATACAGTACAAAGAAAAAAAATCATTTTTGGTCCATAAGAGTTTTGGTCCATAAGAGTTCAAGTAAACCCACACCGTTGACCAAAACAAATTATTAAGATTTCGTTTGATAATAATTATATTTTTAAAAAAGAAAATTGCTCATTTCCTCATAACTTTTTTACAATGGTTTTAGTTCTTAAAAATGATTTTTTTCAGTCTTCAAAATTTGACTTGGATTTTGAAAAAATGTTTAGAAATTAGATAATGAAGCGAAGATACTCAAAGTAGTGTCATAAGTTAAAATTTCAAAAAAAAAAATATATATATATAGTTATGGGATGAACAAAGAAAAAATAAAAAGGGATCAGATAATGATATCCAATAGTATAGAATCTCATAACTCTTTTCTTACCTAAATCAGCTTGAAAAATGAAAAAAACAAAAAATATATTTCATAAAGTTATCATTCAAAAATCATAATACCACAATGCATAATCCTAGCAACATTCTTTATGCAAAGAAATTGAATATTAGATTTGTTTTTTAACCTTATGATAGAATTTCTAGAAAGAGTATCAACGTGTTAAAAATTTTGCTATTGTGTTTAGTAAATAATTGGAAAAAATATATTTTATGGTCTCTTAGGTTTTGGATCATGTTGCATTTGGGTTCATGAGTTTCAAACTCTACATTTTAATCTTCTCTTTTTTTTTTTTTTTAGTTCAGTAGCATTTTTTTAACGTGTCATTTTTTAATTCAACAAATGTTTTATTTAAAATTTAAAAATAAAAAATATATTTGGAAACTTATTAATTCAATAAAATTTAAAATTGCAAAAATTTGTGAGTGGTGAAAGCACAGAATGAACCATTAAATAAATCTCTTAAAGCTCACAAAGTTCAACAGAAATTCAATTCTAGTATTATGTTTTCTTTTTTTCAATACAATCAATTTTGTATTAGTAATATACTATATAATTATTGTACACATTTTTTTTTTGATAATTGTAATGGGTAGCAACATGAAGGTAAATAATTACAAATATAGCAATTTTTAAAAATATTTGCAAATATGGCAAAATTTTTGAATTAATTTTTTATATTCCTAAATTGCCCCTGTGTGCCCATCTTCTTCTTCCTCGTTAGTTTTTTTTTTTTTTTTTTTTTTACTGATAGAAAGTCTTTTTATTACTGATAGATTCTATCAGTGGTAGAAAAAATTTCTATTAGTGATAGAAAGTTTCTATCATTGATACAGTTTCTATCACTGATAGAATAAAGTTTCTATCACTGATATTTCTATCACTGATAGATTCTATCAGTGGTAGAAAAATTTTCTATCGGCGATTGAAAGTTTCTATCACTATTATTTATATGATTGATAGATTCTATCAGTGGTAGAAAAATTTTCCTATCACTGATAGAATAGAAGATTTTTATCACTAATAGAAACTTTTTCTACCAGTGATAAAAGATTTCTATCACTGATAGGTTCTATCAGCGATAAAAAAAACTTTTTATAGAAAATCATAGAAAAACTTTATAAAAAATCTTTCAATCCCTGATCACCCATAAAAATCTTTCTATCTCCTATAGAAATCTTTCTATCACCGATATAATCTATAAGTGATAGAAAAACTTTCTATCACCGATAAAAAAGCTTTCTATCAGTGATAAAAGATTTCTGTCACTGATAGAAATTTTTACTATTCTATCAAAGATATTCTATCAATGATAGAAAATCTTCCAATCCCTGATAGAACCTATCAGTGATAGAAATATTCTATCACTTATAGAAATTTTTTCTATGAGTGATAGAAAAAATTTCTATCATTCATATAAAATCTTTCTATGAGTGATAAAAAAACTTTCTATCTCTATCACTGAGACTGATAGAAAAACTTTTCGTGAGTTATAGAAAATCTCTCTATCACTGATACTTTTCTATCAGTGATAGAAGATCTTTTGTTTCTATCAGCGATGGTGATACGTGGTGAAATCGAGCATTGAAAAATAAAGCAAAAACGAACGATTATAGAAATCAAACACTGAAAAGCAAAAACCAAACACTGATAGAAAACCAAATAACAACAACCAAACACTGATAGAACAATGAACAAGTGATAGAAAAATATCTATCGCCGATAGAATCTATCAGTAGTAGAAAAATTTTCTATCATATGATAGAATCTATCAATGAAAGAAAATTTCTATCACTGATAGAATCTATCAGTGATAGAAAATCTTTCTATCACTGATAGAATCTATCAGTGATAGAAAAACTTTCTATCAGTGAAAGAAAATCTGGAGGGGTATTTTAGTAAATGCAACACACAAACTATTAGATTTTGCCATTTTTGCAATTTTTTGTGTGGGTTGCTAGATTTGCAATTATTTTGGCCCATATTGCTATCCTTGCAACCGGCCCTTTTTTTTTTTCACGTTTCCTGAAACGAGAGTTTACCACGAGATATAAACCGCTACAACTATCTAAGTTTAAAATAAATATTATAACACTTGAAAATTTATGATAAAAGTACATCTTGTGACTAAGTGTATCAGAGAAATTTTGTTTTTTGTTTTATGTTTTTTTCTTTCTATGATATTTATTTTATAGTAACGATTGCGTGACTTGTTTTTCAATAAAATAATCAAATTGTACAACCAAAAAGAAAAAACATGAATCACGAGTTTAAGTTCAACCAGAAATCTTTTCCACAAGATCTTAAGAAAACTCGAGAACTGCAATATATTTTCACCTTTTATAAGTAATTCTACCGATCATTTATTGAGTTGAAAATTATAATCAAATCGTGATTTATAATCAACTTAGATAATGATTAAAATAATCACATTAGAAATCAATCAATAAATTTTATTAAAATAATTTTAGAGCATCATATTACAATTTCAAGATGAAAAATTGAACCTATAACTGATAATGTCTTGTCAAAGTGAGCATAGCTTAAGCTTCACATCGACCAAGAGGTCAGAAGTTTGAATCTAGATACCCTCAATTGCTATTGAACTAAAAAAAAAAAACCGGCAATGTCTTTGAAAGTTGAAACTATAACCCATAACGTCTAGACTAGTTGAACTATTCAAATTGACTAGTTATATTATTATTTTATCGTCCATAAACTTTATGCAATTATTTTGGTTAAATTATTAAAAATATCCCTGAATTATGGGGTTGGTTTCAATTATACCCCTAAACTTCAAAAGTTATATTTTAGCCTTCGAAGTTTGTTTCAAAACAATCCTTAAACACATTTTTTATTAATTTTATGAATGAAAAATAATGTATTTGCATGTGTTTTGATTGTTTTTTTCATGAATGTGTTCAAATATATTCATATAAGCAACAATACATATGCAAATATGTTATTTTTCATCCATGAATTTAACGAAAAAATGCCTTCGAATGTTGTTTTGAAACAAACTTTAAACTACGAGAGCTAAAATTTAACTTTTAAAAGTTCAAGAGTATAATTGATACTAACTGAATAGTTCAGGGGTATTTTTGATGATTTAACCTATTATTTTTATAAAACCAAATTGGTTTATCTACGAAAGTCAAGTTGGAGTTTTTGCTCATAAATCATAACTAAACATTGAATAGGTTGATGTAACGTAGATTACCAACATCGACGTAATGCTCAAGTTAAGCTTGTTATATCATTACCACCGGTAAAACTTCACATTGCAATTTTCTTTTTTTAGTTCAATAACAATGGAAAGTGGGAAGATTCAAATCTTTGACCTCTTCGTCGAGTACATGTCAATTACCGTTGAGCTACGCTCATTTGACACATTGTGATTTCTATGATCTCAAACTTCAACCACGCCAAATATGTACTCTCTGTCACATTTTTAATATCATTTTAGCGCCAATAAGCTTTATACTATCATTTCTACGATAATATAGGCTAGATTTGTACAATGATAAAGTAAGTTTCTGGAATGGTACGACGAGCTGGTAGATGATTAGCTGTTAAAAGAGTACACAGAGATTAAAGTATTTGAGTATAGTTGGACGAGACAGAAGAGCCAGTAGGCATTAAAGTGCAATGGAGACAGCACATGTGTGAAGCCACAGATATTGTTACCAAACCAATAAATGAAATGGGCTCACCTTGCCTTTCACGTTGCTTTGCTACCATTTTCATTCCAACTTCCAAACTTCTCTTCCTATTTTTATCTGTTTTTTGTTTCCATATGCCTCATTGGTTTGCAAATGGATTTCATTTGCCTGCCATTTCACAACACCAAAGTTCACATTTCCTTCACCCAACTCATTGGAATTTCCAACTACTAGCATGTGCTGGGTTCTAAACTAGTACCTATAATTTGGTAAGATCTTCCAAAATGTCACCAACATACATAAATAAGCTCGTTAGGTGACACGTTTTTTTTTTCTAATGTCTTTACTGATTTGTTAAGACGACAAACCTCTCTGTATTTCTATAATGATATGACATTATCCTATTTAATGCATAAACATGCTTTTAGTGTCGTTCCTAAGGTTTTATACTAACGAAGATGTTGTCTTGTACTAACCACCAAGAGATGACCAAATGATCAATAAAGGTCATATAAATAATAAAAGGCTTAGAGAGAATGAGTTCGGGTCATGGTAGCTACCTTACCTAAAATCTAATAATCTAAGTTACCTTGACAATCAAATGTAGTGGAGTCTGGTGATTATCTCATGAGAACAGTAGACGTGCATGCAAATTAACCTAAACACTCGTTGTAAAAAAAAAACCTTATATACTATGAATCAACCCTATAAATCTTTCCTTAGAATGTGAGACTTATGTTTGCATCCCTAACATATACCCACACGACGTAATAAACTATTAATATATGATAATGGGTATGAGACCGACGTAAAACCAAACAAAAGTTATAACGACTAAAATGTTAATTTAAGAATGAGAATAAAAGAACTAATAATTAATGCTAACCATTTAATGTTGAGTTGAGGAAGTAGAGAGAGAAAGGAGGAATGAAAAGCAATGGGAATCTGGAAAGTGAGTGAAAATGATTCTATTGATGGTAGATAATTTTATAGTCTTATTTGACAGAAAGAAAGCAAAGGAAATGTGCAGTTCGACTGAAAAATGTACAGCAGAAAGTGGGTGGGTAGAGGGGATGGTAAAATGCACACAAATAAAAATGGCACAAATTATTTGGGGCTGTATATGAAAAACTATAATAATATTATATTATAATAAGAATAAAAGAGAAAGGCTGGTCATGGGTTGGAACCTGTCAAATCAAGCAGTGTCTCTTCCACAAGTTCTTCCAGCAATTTCCCTTCAATTTCCATTCCTAAATCATCCATTTCCTCTTGTAACTGCTGAATCCAGCCCTTCCCCACAACCTCCTTCCCAACTACCCTCTCCACCACCAGGCTGTTACTGTCCCCAATATCATAACCAACACACCGCGTTTCGCCTGACAGCCAATCCTTCAATCTGTCCCACACACGGTCCACCAAAGCTTGTGAGGGAGCTTCAGCATTTACCCAGTTGCACGACATTGCTATCGTGCTTCTGTCTGACCGAAAGCCTGTGATATCGACCAAGACTGCATTGACGCTGTCGAAGATGAGTTTCCAGTTCGATCTCGACTGCCTTCGTTTAGCCTCCTGTTCTGGTTCTTTTTCACTTAGGTTGGCAAAGTTGTTTCTTAGTGATGGATCCAATGGGTTTTCGAGAGAATGCCATCTTGAGAAAAATGAGTTGCATTGCACGTTGTCATCGAGGCCAGCTGCTGAGAGCAGGGTTCGGACGAGGCCGAGCCACTTTTGTTCCTCTTCTTCTGTATCTTCACATGCTAATGAGGGTTTAAAAACATATGGATCCGTGTTTTCTGAATACGTATCTTCCCATGTCAAAGTCCGAGAAATGGATTCTATGGGAGGTGATTTGTCAATTAAGTTGGACTTCGTAGGTACTTGAATTCCTGGAAAAATAGACAAGTCAAGAAATAGAATCAGGACTACTCTAGACAGTGTCCTAAAGAACTGTCAAGCTATAATTTTTTAGTCCCTAAACTATAGGGTATATTTCAATCTGAATTATCGTTTTCCTTTTTCTGTGAAAGTTCCACCATCAATCAAATTACACAAACTTTGTACCAACGCACAACTGCATAAAAGTAGAAGTTACCCATATTTTGGTGGAAAATACAGATTTGAAGCTAATTAATCATTTGAGATCAAACTTTGAAACTAAATGAAGTATAGCTCAGTTCGTCCGTGCATGGATAGCTAGGGAGAGTATAAGTACCTCTGGAGTTTGGCTTCATATGGCCAGAAGACGCACGTATCATGATGTCATCCTCGTCGAATAGTGGTTCTAAAACAGAGCATGGACTTGGATGGTCTGGGTTCTCACAAGCATTTCCAGGCAACAAATGTCTCGCGAAAGGCAACCCAGCCTGCAAAATTTAAATTTAGTTCTCTAAGTTAATTGAACAAAGAGAGATAATTTCCCAAACCACTGAAAGCAACAACCAACAATAATGCATTAAGCTTCTGTTCACCACGCATGAAGAATTAAGCTACTTAGTGCTTCAACATAAACGAGAGTAACAAAGACCAACTACCCACCCGAGGCTGGAACAATTAGATGCCAACAATTATTGGACTTCCTCTTCCACTTAAAATTTATTAACTCCATTTAGAATAATAACAATCATTCAGACACATATTTGTTTCATCTCAAGAAAGCTTAACAGAACACCACCTCCATATATGTCATTGTTACAAATATTTTTGCAACATTCAACGAGTTCTGGATTATATGATAATAAATATTCAGGGATTCCTAAGTGGCTCTGAACTCATAACCATTTAATTGTACCGGGAGCCCATGACATTCTATAACAACCATTCTGAACGGATTAGAATAATGCCCAGGCACACGGTAACTAAGTAGTTATACAAATTTTGGAAGAAAGATCAGGAAGCACAAAAGAGTAGGGAAAATTTTAATGCTTATGAAACTAAACACAGTTACAATTGCTAGTAACGATCAGATGAACATAACAAACTTGCCTAATATGATGCTTGTGCGGAAGTAATTACTGAGTAGAGAGGCAAAATCGTCTATAAGATAAATTACCTCAAGGGAGACCACGCCCAATTTGCTGGTTAAATCTGGAGATGTCCCTGATGATCCACACAGAGCAGAAGATGAGCACTCTTCAAGTCGAGTATTGTTGACACAAGATGCATCATCACCAATCCTGCCAGGAGGTAGAGAAGCCCCGAGTGTTTCTGCAACAGAAGTATCCGATTCCACTTCACATTGAGATGCATTACGTTTTTCTTTGTTCAGTTTCTTATTCCTAGAGAAAAATAAGCTAGAAATTTTTCCTTTAAATGATGATTTAACTTTTGTCGGACTAGCTTTCTCCACGGTAGCATCTGGCATAGCAGAATTTGAAGCTTCAAAACCTAGTCCGGCACTTGACATCAAAGGAGACACTGGAGCAGACTTTGACCTCTGGAGACTTCTAGGAGAGTTTCCAATGTCTTCCTTACTGAAGTCAGTACTTAAGCAGGATGCAAACTCCCTCCCCTCTTCTTCCTCATTGGTTATCTGATCAATAGATTCGATGGACTTTTTTGGATCTGATAAAGAGAGCATTTCACCCAAGGTACTAGAGCTTCTCCTTACATGCCTTGGTTCGTGAGAATTGGCATTTGATGCCATCATTGACCATCTTTCTGAGAGGCGCTTCTTGGCTTCTCGGCAAACTGATGACTCTGGAGAACATGAAATACGGCTAAAAGAAGAAATAGAATAAGGGCTATCAAATTTGTTAACATAATCCCAAGAATGCCTGGAAGACGGTGACATTAATTCTAAATCACTGAGATCCCCCCCTGCAAACTCATTCTCTGACTTGTAAAATGAACTCTCATCACCAGTATAACCATTAGAAAAGACAGAAGAGATCAAAGTTTCATCCCTTCGATGTCCCATTCTATCTTCACCCAGCTGTTTAGAAATCTCAGTTGCTACTTCCCTTAATTCTGGCACCTCCACGTCCTCAGCTTCCTCATCAAAATTTCCAGAGGTTTTATTAGGCGATGAGCAAGGTTGTTGAGTTACCACAGTTTTAACACCATGATTCTTACCAATGTTAGGCTTCAATACCACTATTCGTGTGGGTTGAACATATTCATCAACTCTCTGGTTTGACAACGTAGGCACATTACTGGACTTGTCACGAGCAGTCGAATGGCAGACCTGAGCAGCTTTTTTCATCTGATTCTCACATCTTTTCCCCGTCTCAGAAAAGTTTTCAGTACCAACTAACTTTGAGGGCCTGAGGATTGTGATACATTTCTTCTCAGGAGATGTAGGAAGTGAACAAAGTTGAAAACTGTGCTGAGAAAATAAGGAATTGGGTTCTTGCAAAAATTTGACAAACAATTCTTTATTGGAGCTGAGAACTTCTAAGGCATCTTGAAATTCTTTAGATTGCCTAAGTTTCTCATCTGTAGCTAGACGTTTTGCTTCAGTGAATTTCTGACGAACAAGAGCCATCTTTTTTTCATCAATATTTTTGTCAAAACTTCCATAGTGCAATTTTTCTCTATCATAATTTGTTTTCAAACACTGCTGCCATATTCCATAAACATCTACGGAGCTTTGATGACTTTGACACAGAGCTCCCTTCTCCAAACAGTCACCAACTTGTTCCGTACACTCCAGTGGCAACCTAGATTCTTTAACTGTACACTGGGAACCTCTTGAAGGCGTTTTATTAGCAGCTGAACCGAGCTGCTCTGGCAGCGTATCCAGCCCCATCAACTTTGCAACAACATTTGGGGGAGCAATCTTAGATTCAGCGTCTTTTGACATTTCCTGGTCTATGAGCATCTTCATGGGCGTTCGAATTGTCTTCCCTATCGAATGTCCCTGCAATGCAATAACAGGCCAATTTTTTTTACAAAAAGGAAAACAAAAATCTAAACAATGTATTGTAAACAATGGACATCTAGTGCAACGATTTTTCATGCTTTATACAGTATGCATCACTGCTAACAAATTACCAGTCCATCCTCAATGTGACTGTCATGGGAGGGACTCGACATAATTGCTGCATCTGAGTGACTTCTTGGGAGCAAAGAACCTGCCAAAAAAGCATGTCAACGTCAACAATTATTGGCTCATTAACAAACACAACAACTGACAAAAAAGAACACTGGTTAATCCAATGGCATCATAAGGAGGAGTTTTAAACATTACAAATTTACACGAGAAATAAAGAAGAAGAAGAAGATTCTAATGCCTCCAACTTTCCAACCGCTCATCAGAAGATTTTTTTTTAACCATATCTTATGCTTAATTTTTTTTTTTTTTTTTTTTTTTTTGAGATTTTCTACCCTTTTTTTTGTGCGGGCAGGTTAGTTCTGCAATGTGTGATGCATGAATAAAAGTGACCAGGAGCAAACTAAGTTTTTTGATTGGCCCATTTGATGTTAAGTTATTGATTAACGACCGGGAAAGCACAGTAAACAGTGCATATTCCATAAGCACCAATTAAGCTTTAAAGTTCAAAACTTGGCAAAACCATATGGGGCAACCAAATTCACGAGCAAACATCATTTGAAAAGGCAATCAAGTTTAACATTCACGCGTGTGCACATAAAACCAAGATTTAAGAGAAAGGAATCACTAAAATTAAGAAAAAAAAATCATCCGTTGACTTGTAATGATTCGCACTAATAGCAGACAGTCAAACCTTCAAAGAAGAAAAACTTATATAAATTTGGAAAACGATTATGATGGAGAGAAATATCAGAGACAAGCGTCGGTAGAAAAAAAACAAGAAAAAGGGAAGTCACCATCACGATGCGGTCTATCCGTCAGAAGCTTGTTTCTACTAACGCCTGCACTCAAGTCAAACAGGTTTACCATCCTTCCCAAGCATCCAGGGAAAGGTTTCTCCATATTGTTACGGATTTTTCTTCTTTGAACCTCCTTCATTTCAACACTGTGAAAATAGGGTCTAAACTAAATTAACAAGATATAGATCAAATAATTTCTTCAAGAAGAACAAAACGCATGTTCTAGAATTTTACAATACAGAAAAAAGAAACATGAAAAGATGCAGGAGTTAGGTTTGTACCTTAAAGTTTCTGGTTTCAAGCTTGAACCTCAAGAGATAGAGAGAGGGAGAGAGGGAAAATTTGGAAGGTAAGATCCCAAGTTTCAAGAAGGAAGAAGCCAATGACCATAGATATGAACACACAGAGAGAAGACGAGAAAGAAAGAGAAGGCGGGAGGGAGTCGAAGAATATTCAAAGAGAGGAAGAAGCCGAATTCAATCGACACAGAACAAAGGACTGAGCAATGCAGACGGAAAATTCTGCATATTCACACGAAGCATCACATCAATTCTTACGTCACAGCCGATAAACCCAAGAAAATTTCAAATTACACACTTAATTTAACGCTGCTGGGTTCTCTGGGGTGCACAGCTCACTGATCGAGGTCTAAAAGAACCAAAAATTCAACTCGACGTTTAAAAATCAGAGTATAAGAAGCACCGGGATCGAGAATTTCCACTAAAGAAAAGCAAAGCAGCAGAATGAAATAAACAGAAAGAAAGAACCAAGACCCTGCAATCACTATCCGACTATCCCAAGATTAAACACCAAAGCTGACTCGTAATTAGCAGTAAGTCGATTCGAAACCACAATTTACTCCGGAAACTAAAAAGGAACCAGTATAAATAATAAATATAAAGATAGAAAAGGAGAATCTAGTTGAAAAAATTAGCAAGGAAAGAAAAAAAGGAAAAGCTGCAATTACATCAGACAGAAAGAGAATGAGATTCGAAAACAGCTGAAAAGGAGAAGAGCTTCGGAAAACGAGAGATCGAAAGGGAAACAGAAAAATGCAGAAGAATTACACAGTAGCGGCGGGGTAAAGAACCAACCAACATTCTGACACTGAGAGGAGCATTCCACGGAGAAAGTGATTGAGAGGCTGAAGAGGAGTGAGGTCGGAGATGGAGGAGTGGCCAGAAATGTCGCCGGAAAAGTGGCCGGAGATACGCCGGGATCTGTGAGCGAGTGAGAGAGAAGAAGAAGAAGAGAATTGCGTACTCGTGCGGGAGAGTATAAGTTGTATTTTTTTCTCTCTCTCTCTGCACCGACTCGCCGTCGGACTTCAAATTCCTTATTTGTTTTGATTAATTTCAGGGTTTCAGTTACGAACCAAAGCGTGTATTGGTATTTGGTAATTTGGCGTTGAGGATGGTTTTTGTTTATTAAATTTTGTAAATTTTGTAAATTTTGTCTTCATATTGTAATATTCTTTCTATATTTAGTTTCTAAGTTTCTATATATATTGTTGTTGCTATTGTTGTTATTGTTGTTGTTATTATTATTTATCTGTGTCTTATAAATCTCTATAGTTAACTTTGTTGATTTAACTTTTATGTGGAATGTTGTCGATATTATTTAAGAGTTGTAATGTGAGTTGATTTCGAGTAAGTTCAAGTATTCGATGAGGTAAAATAAAAATTTAATAAACCTATTATGAATTATAAGCTTTTCAACTTATGTGAATTAAATATATACAACTTTTCTTCTAAATATATATATATATATATATATATAACTTTAAAAGTTTGAGAATCTATTATGTATGGATTTAATAAACACCATCTTAAAAGTTCAAAAACTAAACTTATAATTTAAGAAGAAAATATTGTCAAAAAAATAAAATAAAAAATAATTATTGATATTTGTTTTAATATACATTGTTTTTGTTTGAAAATATGTGGTATAAATGTGGGAATGAAAATTGGAACTTTCAACCGAGTGAGAAAGTCGCTTGCTTTTAAAGTATATATTTAGAAAGTTATTCTACTCGTGGGGTATAGGGATTTGAACATTGACTTCAAGGGAAAGAATACATATATGTTTTTCTTTTCAACAATATTTGGGGTGGGGGATTCAAAAAAAAAAATATATATTTGGGGTGGGGGATTCAAACATCTGACGAGGTCGAGGGTACATGTCAATTACCACTAGACTATGCTCACTTTGATGAATATGTACCAGTTATTGTTCATATAAGTTCACTTTTATATAAATTTACTCATTTTAATTATTAAGCTAGGCTTAAATTAGCTTATTTATACTTTGTTTTAGTACTTACCATTATAACTTCATTGCCACAATAATTATCTAATGTTATGTTGAATAACGTTTGAGGAGATATTGAGACTAATTGGATGAATCACAAATGAGTGGTTAGATAGGGCTAACATCAAATTTGAGACATCCAAGTAGGTTAGAATTAAGGTCAAAATATAATAATTGATTTATGTTCTTCCATCAAACTTTTTGCAGCTAATTATTAGGTGGGTACTAGATAATCAATATTTTATTTAATCAAATGTTGTGTTAATGCTCAATCAATATTAACAACAAAAATAAAAAGATAGACATAATTTAGAGTTTAAAGATGTATGTTGATGCCAAAATCCAAACAAGAGAACTCATCTAACCTTCACGTGACAACAATGATAAATTTATTCAAAAGAGGAAGACGTGATCTGCAAAACAAGAGAAATTGCATACCGGTGTGGTGCTTACCACATACTTAAGTCAGCTAGGAAGTTACGAGCAAGTAAATTGAGAATGAGGAAGAAGACTAAGAGAAACAATAAATATTCAGTTTAGGTCCCTTATTTTAAAGCTACACTCTTCTATTTATAGTCGGTATATAATTTTCTATTTCTTTTTCGGAATGGAAATAGAAAGAGAGTTTTCCCTTTCTCTCTAAAAACTAAACAGGAAAGAGATTAATCTAGGCTGAGTTTTCTTTGACGGACTCTTATAAGTTAACTTTATTAAAATGAGGTCCAAATTCACCCATATCATTTTTTTTTTTTTTTTTTGGAGATTTCGAGACTAAATAGAAAAAACATTGATAACCTAAATTCATAATTATTTAATTTATAACGAAATTAAAGGATGAATAGCGCTTTGTTTAAAAAAAAATGAATAGCATTACAAACTTTTTGCCCCTTTGTATTAAATCATGGTTTTTTATTTTTTTTCAATTAAAAAATCAAGACGAAAATCTTTTTTTTTTTTTTACAATATGTGGGGATGAAGATTCGAACCACATACTGTGTGGTTATTAGTACGACTTTATGACAGTTGAGCTATGCTCTTGTTGGCAACTAAAATCAAATAGATGATGAAAATCTACTTATCATTATTGTACATGTTGATTTTAGGCAAGTAAGACCCCAAAATTCAAATAGATGATGAAATTATAATTTTTTTTTATACCCATTTGAATAATTAATGTCTTATCCCACATGTAATTAATCATTTTATTACCACAAAAGCAACTTTATATGGAGACAAAGTTCAAGGTTGATTTGATTTTGATGATTTGATTTATTTTTACTCAATTTGGGTTTTTTCCCCTTTAGTTGCATAAGAATATTTTTGTGATAGTAAAAGCGGTTGTTTTAAGATGTGTGTATATATATATATAATGATTTATTTCCTTTATATATTTTTTTTTCTTTTTGGTGGTTCTCTTATTTGCTTTGAGTTTTTTTTTTTTCATTGGAATTTGGTGTCCGATTTTTTTTAATGACATTTTTTTAGTTCAACAATTTGGGATGGTGGGTCGAATCATTAACCTTTAGATAACAATAGTTGTTTTATCCACTAAATTAGGTTTAAATGAGAATTATGTAGGCCCCGTTTGATAACCATTTGGTTTTTGGTTTTTGGTTTTTGAAAATTATGCTTGTTTTCCACTAGATTTCCTACCCTGGGTTTCATCTAGTTGAGGTTGTATTTGAATTCCTAGCCAAATTTTAAAAACAAAAACAAGTTTTTGAAAACTACTTTTTTTTTGTTTCCAAAATTGGATTTGGTTTTTGAAAACAAGGTTGAAGATTGATACTAAAACCAAAAAACTTATAGGTGGAAGTATGTATGTATAAGCTTAATTTTAAAAAACCAAATGGTTATCAAACGAGTAGTATTTAAAATTTTATTGTAAGAGAAATATAAATAATATATATAACTTTAAAATGCATGATCCAATGTTATTGTATATATGATATTTATGTCAAATAATATTATTTACCAATTATAATAAATTAATATGTTTGATATTCGAAAATGTGACTTTTAGAAATAAAATTTGTATGGAT
This sequence comes from Luffa acutangula, assembly GCA_036850905.1. Classification (NCBI taxonomy): domain Eukaryota; kingdom Viridiplantae; phylum Streptophyta; class Magnoliopsida; order Cucurbitales; family Cucurbitaceae; genus Luffa; species Luffa acutangula. Next base: position 46,746,453 of record CM072090.1, read on the forward strand.
CTTTTCCTTATTTGAAATCATAAAGATTTCATATAAAATTCAAAATTTGCATATTTTCCCATCCATATAGCAATTTTTTCTTTTGAAATGCTTCCAAAAAACAAAATAATAATAAAAATAAAAAAATTTAAAGACAAAATAGATATATTTTCTATTTTTGGCATATGATTAACAAAAATCTTATAAAAATGACTGTAAATATGCGATCATCTTTTTTTTTTTTTAGTTCTATGCAATCATCTATTTCATAATAATTTCATTTTTAGTTTCATATTTTAAGATAAAGGATGAAACAAATTATTTTCAAAAAAAAAAAAAAAAAAAGGATGAAATCAACTCTGAAAACCTTACTATCAATTTCGAATTTTGATTTTTTTTTTCCTTTTAAAAAATTAAAACATAACTTGATTTGATTAATTGATTCCCTACCCTATTTTATAAGGTTATTTAATTGTGAACGAAATTCACTTTTCATGGTATTGATTTTCTCTATTTTTCTTAAAATGTTTCAAATTATTTTATTATTTTATTTTATCAAGGTGTCAAACCAACTCTAGGGGAATTCAATATTAATATTAATGTATATATCCATTTAGTAATAATCAAAACTAAATTATTTGCTATATAAAAAAAAAAATCAAAACTAAATTTATAAAAACGAAAAAAAATAGCAAAGAAAAAACATTCGATCTTTGATTCAAAAAAAAAAAAAAAACATTCGATCTAACATTTTAACGAATATGATTTCTCATTATTTATTAACAAAAGTCAAAGTGAATGATTTGTTACAATCTAACATTTTAACGATATGAATTTGTTTATATGTGAATTAAAAAAAAAAAAAAAAAAAAAACACAACTAAAAAAAGGAAAGGATAATAAAATAATATCCTAACATGGTGTTAAGCCAAATTAGGGTTTTAGTACATCTCATTTTGTCTCTATCTCAAAATTGACCATTCATCTCTTTGTTATGGTCATTTTAACATCTCTATTCTTGATAAAAACATGTATGCTTAAATTATTTGGTTTTCTAAATTTAGAAAATTGAACAAAATAACATATTGAAAATTTTAGAAAATTCAACAAAATAATATATATTATATATAACTCTTATACTTGGTTTTGTATGTATATGTATAAGGTGAAACTCAGTTTAATTTAACTTCTCAATTTAGACTTCGAAGACTAACAAGAGTATAATTCAACTGACATAAAACTTGTATTAATGATCAAGAGGTATATGGTTCAAATCCTCCCATTCCATGTTGTCCAAAAAAAAAAAAAAAAACTTAGACCTCAAACTTAAAATAAGTAGTGTGAACTGAATGCCTTATATTGGTTGAGTTTTCATTTTCTGGCCTTTTTAGTTTTGTAATTTAATTAGTGTATTTGTTTTGTTATGTCATATGATTTTAATTTATTTAGTGAGCATTTTTGTGATGAGGTTGAGTACTTTTCTTCTTGGTTGATTTTATGATTAAGTTCATTTTATTTTTCCTATGGTTGAGTTTGGTATATATACATATATATATATTTTATATCGAGTATTTTTTTGGTTGAATTTGGTGTACTTTTTTTTTCAAATTTAGGGCAATTTTTTTATGAAATTGGCTTACTATTTTTTTTAAACATACTTTAAAATCAAGTAATTAAATAAAAATTGATTCCCTTGTCCCACCAAAAAAAGTGGCATAAGTTAATAACGTATATAACCGACAAGAACATAGTTCAACTGGTACAAAACTTGTATATATTATCGATCAAGAGGACGTGCAAATCCCTTACCCCACACGTTGTCAAAGAAAAAAGAAGTTAATAATGCATACAATTTAATTAATATCATATTTCTTTTTTTTCATATGAATATATCTTATTTTATAAAAAACATGTACTAAAGTTAAATAAGTAAATACACATATAAGACTAAAATAATAATAATAACATGAGAGTTTTTTCTTTTTTTCGTTAATTTGATCAAAATTGAATATTATATTAAATTCTTAGGGCAAAAAGGAACGAAGGAAGGATTATTAGACAAAAATTTGAGAGGGAACAAAAATAATGAAATGAATAAAAGAAATGAGAAATGAAAACAAGAAAACAAAAAAGGTTACAAATATTACATGGCCATTTTTTTTTAATTATTTATTTTTTTATAACATGTGAGAGTAGAAGATTCAAATCACAAACTTCTCGATCATTAATACAAATTTCATGTCAATTAAGCTATATTCAAATTGTCCGTCACTCCCCATTAATAATTTACAAATAAGGTTTCTTCCACCAAATCTGATCTACCAATGGCTAATAAATTAATGGTCTTGGAAGAAAAAGAAGAAAAAGAACTATTAAATTTAATAGAAAAAAATATACTATTAAATTAATATATATATATTTTTTAAATTCTCTCTCTTCAATAAAGGGAAAGTAGGGTTAGTTGGAGAGTATCCTATCTCATAACATCTATTTTTTTTCTGTCAAATAAATGTATGAATTAAGAATGATAAAAAAAAAATGTGTTCAAAATGGCATCTTTTAATTTTTTTTTTTTTTTTTTTATAGTTCAAATGGCATTTTTTTATTGGATCATTACTTGTAATTGAATAAACACATTTATAATTCCCTCCATCTCTCTATGCCAATTGAGATATGAGAGGGACATATTTGATTTATTTGGATATAAAAACTATTATTCTTTTCCTACCATTTGGAGATTTGTTTGTATAAAAAATGAAAAAGGTAAAGTTTGTAAAGTTGTTTTATCCAATTAAAAGCATTTCTTGAGATTTTCATGTTGTTGGATTAGATAACAAAAGTAGTTTTAAAAATTATGCCAACAAGAGCATAGCTCAACTGACATAAAATTAACCTTCGAAAAAAAAGTCAGAGGTTCATATCTTCTATCATACATGTTGTAAAAAACAAATGGTTCAAAAAATTATAAATATGTTATGACCTAATTTTTTTTTTTACGAAACCTTATTATTATTTAGTCCAAAAAATGTCACATTAATTAAAATATAGAAATGTCATTGTGACTTACATGGGAGACACCTTATTCCAAAAAGGTTTTTAATAGATTTTTAAACTTTAATTTGATGTTGGGTGTATTTCCTCATTGTATGTACCTCAAAAGATTTATAACAAGTTCTTGAATTTTGAATGTTATATCTAGTAGATCAACGTTATTGACTTGGTCAACAAGTATCCATAAGGCTAAGGTTGAGATTTTTATAACATAGAAACTTTTTAAAATACTGACGCTAAATAAAAATAACTCTATAAATAAAGTACAAGGTGTAAACATATTTATAGACTCAAATGACGAAAATACGAGAATAAATTTATAAGTTAATCCAAGCATAGTTGTGTGCATCAATCAAACATTTAACTTTATTTGAGGTCAAGAGTTCCAAGGCCCCTTGTTCTCATTTTATATATATAAATTTTCTTGGGTAAAATACCTTTTTGGTTCCTCATGTTTCGGGTTCGTTTCCAATAGGTCCTTAGGTTTCAAAATCGGATAATCAAGTCCCTACTGTTCTGGAAATGTATCTATTGAGTCCTTCTAAGGCTGACGTGGCAATTTAAAATAATAAAATATTGATTTTTAATTAAAATAATAATAAAATAATAAATTATTCTTATTATTATTAAAATATAATAATAATAATAATAAATAAATAAAAATAATAATAAATATTTAAAAAAATCTTTTCTCTCTCCTCTTTCCCCACTCCCTCTCTTCTTCCCACTTCCTTCCCTTCTTCTCTCCGCCGCCCCTCATCCCCCACCTCCTCCTCCCTTTTTCTCCCCGTCGACGAGGATCATAAGCCCCACAACCACCATCCCGTCGCCGAAGTGGGGCTTAAATTATAATTTAACCATTAATAAATTAATTTTGGTTCTTGATTTATTTTGATCCATATATTTTTAAAATATTCATTTTAGTTATTAAACTTTCAATTTTGTCTATTTTAGTTCTTATGTTTTAGAAATTTTATTTTGATTTCTATACTTTTAAAAAGTGACTATTTTGGCTTCTATTAAAAAAAATTGATGCAAATTCCATACACATAAAAAAAGCCTTTAATAGGAATTTATGGCCATGTATCCATAAATTAATTGATGTGATGTCATGTCAAGATTGTCAATGAAAAATTGATATAAAAAAGAAAAATGATGGATAAAAAGGGACATTTCAAAAGTACAATTACTAAAATCGACAGAAGTTAGAAATATATGAGTCAAAATAGATATTTGAAAGTAAATAGACTAAAATGAACAAAAATTTAAAATATAGGACGAGAATAGTATTACTAAAAAAAAAAAGTAATAAAATACCAAAAAGAAAGATAAACAAAGAGAGAAAGTTGGGGATTGTGTGGTGAATGTTTAGCTAAAATATCATTTTTGTTGTTCTACTTTGAATTTTGTTTCATTTTAGTCCCTATATTTTCAAATATCTAATTTTAGTCCTTGTATTTTCAATAAAAGCTTAAAATTGGCCAATGTCGTAAGTTTAAAGTTAACTTTTACGGGTTAAATAATAAAAATATTTTCCATAAAAAAAAAAGACACACTGTGAACATATTTCTAAAATTTATATAAATAAAGCTAATAGAGACTAACACAGACCGATTTTAAAAAGTGCATGGATCAATTACATGAACCAAAATAGTATTTTAACCTAAATATTATCAAAGTTAAATTAACAAAAAATACTCATGAACTATAAAGTTGGTCTTAATTATATACATGAACTTTCAAAAATTTCATTTTAGTCCTTGAAATTTGAAATTTGTTTCGAAGCCCTACAAATGTGTTGAAATCTATTCACATAAACAACAATGGTCATTTTCTGTCCATGAATTTAATGAAAAAAAAGTCTTCAATAGTCGTTTGGAACCTACTTCAAATTTCAAAGGCTAAAATAAAACTTTTGAAAGTTTAGGAATATAATTGAAACTAAATAGTTAAAGGTATTTTTTATCATTTATGGAGGGCGACTTCCCGTTGCGGTGCTTATAATATAAAGCCACTGTTTGCTTGGTCTCTTTCTTTCATGTTTGAAGGGTCTTTATCTAAACGACGCGGTTTTGACCTCTGAATTTAAACAACCATTTTTTCTTTTCTCTTGAATTAAATGAACATGCAATTGCATGGGGTTGATTATGTATATTTCAAAATCATTCCATGCTATTTCTTGGATTTTTTTTTTTTTTTAGAAGTATTTCTTGGATTTAAATTCTACTTTTGTTATTTCAATTTTTAGATTTATCCTATTTTGGTTCCTCATCGTTTTAATTTTTATTTTAATCTATGAATTTTAAGTAAATTACCATTTAGGTCTTCCAGCTTTTATTTTTATTACTTTGCCATTAAATATATATCATATTTTGTTAGTTAAAAAACATGTAGGAATGAGAGAATTCAAACATTTAACCTTTAGTCTTTGTACTTTGAAATTTACTATGCATTTAAATTAAAATGGAAAAGGAGAATAAATTATATATATATATATATATATATATATATATATATATATATATATATATATATATGTGGAACTAATTCCAAGTTTCCTAATAAATTTCATTCATATATTAATAATTTAACAAAATAATTAAAGCATTGTTAAAAATCAGACACCAAAAGAAATAATAATTGAATTATGGAATTTGGTGTAAAGGGAAGGGACCATATATAATATAGAGTCTTAGTCATATCATAACCACCACCTAATCGCTATGGCTTTGGTGGAACAAATAAAACCTTCAAAATTCCATAATACAGAAAGTCAATTTTTAGGTGCATTTTTCTAATTTATTTAATGCCAACCCATGTTACTCACCACCAAATTTCTCTTTTTCAATATATTTTTTTTTTCAAACAAAACAAAACAAAGCAACAAGAACAATACTGACTATTAGGAAATTGTTCCTAAAAGAACATTCTATAATGTTTTTTCTAAGAGAAAAAGTTAAATTGTTTTTTAAGTTGTTTAGACTTGTGAAATAGTTACACAATATCTTTAGAAAAAGTCTAGCTCATCAAGAATTTCAGAGGTAAAAGAAATCTTGTATATTACTGAAATAGAATTCTCTGCTAATTATGAATGCAGAGAGCAATACAATATATAAAGGAAAAGACAGCAACACGTGTAGCTAGCTGAGAGGATAGAGAAATAACAAACTATCAGCTAACATAACTGGAGAAATAGACCAAGAATACAGAACAATAGCCTATATAAATAATTGGAGAATTAACATTTTATCATCCCCCGCAAGCGAAACCGGACGAGGCAGTACTGTGAGCTTGGTGCGAAGACTCTGAAAACGAGCTGTAGCCAAAGGTTTGGTCATGATATCAGCTAATTGATCTTCCGAGGGTACAAAGCGAACTAGGAGCTGTTTTCTCATGACCTTCTCTCGAATGAAGTGGTGATCGATTTCAATGTGTTTGGAACGACCATGAAGGACAGGATTGGCTGCCAAGTATGTTGCACTTATGTTATCACACAATAACAAAGGTGTAGCAGACAGAGGGAAGCCAATTTCAGTGAGCAAGGATTGAATCCAAACTAACTCAGCGGCTGCATTGGAGAGACCTCTATATTCAGATTCGGCACTAGATCGGGATACCACCTTTTGCTTTGCTGAAGACCAAGAAATGAGATTATCCCCCAGAAACACACAGTAACCACTTGTACTTCGTCTATCGTCGGGACAATTTGCCCAATTTGCATCAGTGTAACAGGTGAGAGAGTGAGAACCGGAGCCAGTGAGAGTGATACCGAGATTGCTTGTTGTCTTTAAGTACCGAATAATTCTCTTAACAAGATTCCAATGAGTGGTTGTAGGAGCATGAAGAAACTGGCACGCTTTATTTACCACGAAGCTTAAATCTGGTCTAGTGAGGGTACAATACTGTAAAGCACCTACCAAACTTCTATACTGTTTTGGATCTTGGAGCAGCTCACCGTCACAAGCAGACAAGGAAGTGCCAGCCGCCATGGGGGTAGCCATGGATTTACAAGTAGTCATTTCTGCCCGTTGAAGAATGTCATTGAAATACTTGTGTTGGTTGAGATGTAAAACAGAGGCAGTACGGTGAACTTCAACACCCAAAAAATAAGATAAATGCCCAAGATCTTTTAAAGCAAATAACCCATTCAGAGAAGCAACAAACTTTTCAATAAACAATACATTATTTCCTGTGACCAAGATGTCATCAACGTAGACTAGAACAATTACTACAACTGAATCACGATTGTAAACAAAAAGGGAAGAATCAGATTTAGAGGCAACAAAATTCCAGCGTAGAAGGCAGGAGCTAAGTTTCATAAACCATTCCCTTGGACTTTGTTTGAGACCATACAAAGCTTTATGTAGCTTACAAACATGAGAAGGTTTATCTTTATCAACAAAGCCAGGAGGCTGGACCATATAGACGTCTTCATGTAATTCCCCATTTAAGAAGGCATTGTGAACATCCAACTGTTTTATGATCCAATCAAACCGCACAGCAAGAGATAAAACAACGCGAATAGTGGCTGGTTTTATAATTGGACTAAAGGTTTCAAAATAGTCAATTCCATACGTTTGATCGAACCCACGGGCCACTAGCCTTGCCTTGTACCGTTCAACACTACCATCGGGCTTAAGTTTAATGCGATAAACCCATTTGCAGCTAACAACAGTATAATCAGGGGAATTTGGAACCAAAGTCCAAGTATTATTTTGCATTAAGGCCTTGTATTCCCTGTCCATTGCATCTCGCCATTCAACACTTTTAAAAGCCACTTTGAAACTAGTTGGTTCGGTTAAAGGAGAAGAAGAGGAAGAGGAAGCAAGCCAACACTTTGGTTTAAAGATACCAGCCTTGGCTCTTGTAATCATGGGATGGACATTAGTTAAAGGCACTGACAAAGAGGGATTAGGAGCAGCAGAAGAAGAAGGTTCAGGTGAGGAAAGGACTTGGGACTGAAGGGAGCTGGTATCGGCAGGAGAAGAGAGGGAAAAATTAGGGGAGGCAGAAAGAGACTGGTGGTGAACCACAGTAGGAGAATGGGAAGCAAAGCCGGGAGGGAGAGAGGGTGTGGAAGAGCAAGGACTTGGTGAAGAATAGGCAGCGGAAGAAGAGCAAAGGGGCTGAGTAAATGAAATAGGAGAGGCAGAAACAGAAGGAAGAATGGGAAAAGAAGCTGGTGAGTAGAAAGAGTAATCTGGAGGGGAGTACTTTACCTGACCAAAAGTAAAAGAAGGATTGGAACAGGGAAAAACATTCTCATTAAATATGACATGTCTAGAAACATACAATTTGCCAGAGAGAGGGTCTAAACAAAGGTATCCTTTGTGGTTTGAACTATACCCAACAAAGATACACTCAGTAGACCGAAAAATCAATTTGTGAGAATTGTAAGGACGAAGAAAAGGAAAACAAGCACAACCGAAACACCTTAGTAAAGAATAATCAGGATGCCGATTATAAAGCTTAAAATAAGGTGTATGAGATTTAAGAACAGAAGTTGGTAAACGATTAATAAGATAGATAGCAGTTTGAAATGCAAAACTCCAAAAGGAAAGAGGAAGACGAGAGTGAGCAAGTAAGGCCAAACCAATTTCAACAACATGTCTATTTTTTCTTTCAGCACGACCGTTTTGTTGGGGGGTATAAGGACAAGATATTCTATGAATAATGCCATGACTAGATAGAAATGAAGATATTTTGCGATATTCCCCACCCCAATCGGTTTGAAGACATTTTATTTGCTTACCAAACTGAATATTAACAAGCTTTTTGAAATTGAGAAAACAAGAGAATACTTCATCCTTAGTTTTAAGTAAGTATAACCAAGAGAAGATGGGTAAAGTCATCAATGAATAACAAGAAATAACGTGCTCCATTAACTGAAGTTTGAGGGGAAGGACCCCATACATCAGAGTGAACTAATTGAAATGGTTCACAAGACTTAGTTTCAGCTAAAACAAAAGGAAGACGATGACTTTTAGCAAGTTGACAAGAGTTACAAAATTCATCAACATGGGAACTAGACAAATGAAGACTAGACAAAATTTGCTTCATGGTTGAAGCAGCTGGATGACCAAGGCGAAGATGCCAATTTGGAGTAGAAGAAGCCGAAGAAACATATGCAGCAGGGGATTTCAAGGTGGAAGAAACAGCAGGTTGTGATGAGGCAGGGGAGTTGGAGGAGGATGACAGCTTGTATAACCCATTTTCAAGCTTGCCTTGAAGAAGCACCTTCTTGGACTGAAGATCCTTGACAAGAAAAGAGGAAGAGTAAAATTCGACAAATGCTTTATTGTCCTTGCACAAACGGGCAACACTAATAAGTTTCTTAGATAAAGAAGGAGTATAAAGAACAGTATGTAATAAGATAGGCTTATGAAATGAAGATAAAGAAGAAGAACCAATATGAGATATAGGTAGTTGCTTACCATTTCCAATTGTGATTTGTTCACCACCATGATATGGAATAGGATTGCATAAGGATGATGCATCGGGGGTCATATGATGCGTGGCGCCAGAGTCGAGAAACCAGCTTTCATCAGGATGTGAATATTCACCAAGCAAGCCAGAGGAACCATCAGATACAGGCGAGGAAGGATGAGATTGAGTGGTATGTAATAGAGCTTGGGGTGGAGGAGTTTGATAGGCTAAGTTTGTGCGATGATGGCATATAAGGGCTGTGTGGCCAAATTTTCCACAAATCTGACATTGTGGTTTAGAGTAGTTTTGGCGAGGAGAAGGATTAGAAGGCCATTTAGGAGGAGTCTGCGGTTTGCCAAGAACAGAGGGTTGAAAGGTAGTGGACGAAGACTGAGGTGAAGATGTAAAGGAGGGCTTCGAAAAGGGATTAAACTGAGGTCTAGGAGAAAAGGGGCGGCGATTATTGTGTTGAATGTTGAGAGAACTAAGGTTGGCCTGAGCAATATTAAGTTGCTCAACAGTGTTCTGTTTTTCCAAACGAGCCTCATAAGCAAGCAAAAGGCTCCTAACATCTTCTAAAGCTGGATTATCAGTTCTATTTTGAATGGTAGTCACAAATGCATTATACTCACTGCCTAAACCATCCAATATATGGGCTAAATGATCTCTGTATGAAATTGGTTCCCCTATTGCAGAAAACTTATCAGCTACTTCCTTAATTTGAGCAAGATACTGACTAACAGACAATCCCTCCTTCTTAATCTTCTGTAACTGAGTTTTTAAACCCATAATACGAGCAGTTGTTTTTGAATCATAAGAACGTTTCAGAGAATTCCATATATCAGAGGCAGATTCTAAGTTAATGATTTCACCCATTTTCTCTTCAGATAGAGAAGAATAAATCCAACACATGATTAAGCGATTGTACCTTTCCCAGTAGAGATACTCCGGATTTGGTTGAGACTGATTCTGATCAAGAAATTTGGGAGGTGTTGAAATAGAGCCATCGAGAAAACCGGACAAGCCGTTTGCAAGGACCGCATTGAGAAGCTGGTTCTTCCATAGTAGAAAATTATTTTCCGTAAGCTTGACAGCAAGTGGTTGTGGCAATGTTGGATAAGGATTAGGGGAGAAGAGGTTTTGGGTTGAAGGATAAGGTTGTTGCGGTTGAAAATGACCAGCCGGTGGAAACAGAGGACGAGGGTAAAACTGCTGAGGTTGAAATTGCTGGGGTGGGTAAGGTTGATTATAAAATGTAGTTTGAGGAAAAGAAGCTTGAGGAGGTTGTGGTCGAGTATTAGGGATTTGATTAGGGTTCAGAGAAGGTTGTCGAGCAACTGGGTTAGTGATTGGAGGTGTATTCTGGAGTAAATTTGGATTTGGAATGGGTGTAACAACAGGAGTTTGAAGAGGTGTACTGGGAGAAGCAACTGGGTTTGATAAAGGAGCTGAGGAAGAAGAAGATGATCCATCATCGGCCATTTTGAGAAAAAAGCTGACGAGCTCAGGGCTCTGATACCATCAAGAATTTCAGAGGTAAAAGAAATCTTGTATATTACTGAAATAGAATTCTCTGCTAATTATGAATGCAGAGAGCAATACAATATATAAAGGAAAAGACAGCAACACGTGTAGCTAGCTGAGAGGATAGAGAAATAACAAACTATCAGCTAACATAACTGGAGAAATAGACCAAGAATACAGAACAATAGCCTATATAAATAATTGGAGAATTAACATTTTATCAGCTCAAATATCAATTCTTATAGTCTAAAATTAAGAGTATGAATTTGTGTACCCTATACTCAAACTATATAAATTAATAAATGAGATAAGAGAAAGAGCTTTAGCTTACGCAATATGAGTTTGATCAAGAGTCTCTCCCCTCTTCTTTCTTCCCTCCCTTTTGAAAACTTGTATGTAAGTCCTGTTTGATAACCATTTCATTTTTTTTTTTGTTTTTGAAAATTATGGTTGTTTCCTCTCAATCTTCTTACCATGGTTTTCATTTTTGTTAAGGAAACATTTGAGTTCCTAGCCAAATTCCAAAAACAAAAACAAGTTCTTGATTTTTTTTTTTCAAATTTGGCTTGATTTTTTAAAACATGAAAAAAGATGTAGATAACAAACAAAAAAACTTGTGAATAAAAATAGTGTTTATAAGCTTAATTTTCAAAAAAAAAAAAAAAAAAAAAAACGGTTATCAAACGGGACCGTAGTTTTCTGATTTATAAAAGTGTAACCTAAAACAAACAAACTGATTTAACTCCATAAACCCAACTCATGAACCTTTAGAGGCCAGGAAAGGTCTTATAACGATGTTTGGTCCCTTGCTAGATTCTGTGATTCTCATGTCCAATCAGTAGAGGACATAAATGATTTTGACCATTCCAAAATTACTCACAAACATGTTCTAAGTATAATGTTTGTTTCCAGGCAATGGAAGGAATTTGGACAGAAAAAGTCAGTTTTAGTGCTAAGAAAAAACTTGGACTTGTCTCATTTTGAATTTCTTCTTGCACAATAGACATGATAGTTTACTAATACAACACTAGTGAATTAGCTTAGGATCATTTATCTTCATGAAAATGCATGGTGCTCCCATGACTTCTAAACTCCATTCATCTAAATGCAGCAAGCAAAGCAATTCAGGTAGAAATTACTGGAGATATATGTGGACTGGATGTACAAGCTACAATCTGTCTACTATACAAAACTTGAAGCTCTTTGAAATGAATTTTCATCCAAGCATCAAAGGCTACCTGACACATATTGAGTTTATTTCACTCTTTCCCCCACCAAGAAAATCAAGTTGCATTTTCTCTCAACCAAGAAACTTTTTTTTTTTTTGTTTCCAATTACGTTACTGGAATCTATCTTTTGGGTAGAAATCTTAGATTTCTGTCTATCACCCACACGCTATGCATAATGAAAAGACAGGCCAAAAAGGAAACAGGGTCAAGTGTACTAAAGGATCAATTATAAATTGAACCTGCTGTCATATGTAATCCAATTCAGTTATACCAACATTTATTTCACTTCTGGCTGCATCCCAGCTAAGTTTATCAGTTAGTAACGAGAATACCTTGCCTTCTTGAAAGAATGACTTGGGTTGGATAAAGAAGGGCGGCTGATATTCCACGAGGACATCATCTGTACTGCCATTATTACATTCTTCATTGACAGGGACTGCAGGTCTCGTTTCATCCAGTGGGTATTCAAGTATATTATGATAAGCTGTTTGGCATTGCTCCTTTGAGCCTGAGAAGTATTTCCATCCAAAATCAAAGATGAAGCCAGAAGCACATAGACTATCTACAGAAGGATATTGGTGGCATTCGTCATCCAACACATTATTCATAAGCCAATGAGCACTTTGACCACATAAGAAGTCATGGCTGCCTCTGTCATTGACATAGTTATCGCACTGACTATGACATTTGGGTACAGATGAGAAATTCAAATGCACATTGTTGAAAGTGCCATCTATGTCTTCCTCCGTTTCTACATTATGCCTACTTGACCCATGAATTTGATAGCCGGCTAAACTGGAGTATGGAAATGAGTATAAGTTTCTATGATTACTGGAAGGGAAAGGGGATGAACACAGTGCAACAGCACCAAAACTCTTGTGCAAGTTTGAGTAAGAATCGTCAGCAAACAAGATAGGTGGCTCGGCAAACGTGTTCAACTCTGTAAGTTGAGAAGAAGAACTTCCATCTTTTATGTTGTCGGCATCCCAACCCAGCAGAAGAGGTTCTAGCTCTTGTTTTCTTAGGTGCGAAGGTTCATCTTGATCATCTAAAGCATATTGCGGTTTGAAAAGGCTGGAAATAAGTGATCGATAGTTCCCAACTGCAGCAGTAAGAGGTGAACCATAGACATCCAGTAAAGTCATTTTTCCTTCTAGTTCACAGTCAGTCTCCTTGGTTCTGTACTTAACGTGGAAGTTGTTATCATCGCTACTGGTTGAGAAATCAAAATGGGAAGAAACTCTTCCTCTTGATTTATTCAAACGACAAGGTGATGAACTATTATTCAGATGATGCTCATGATCAAGTCTTGGGAAGCACCTTCCGGGCAACCGTTGTAGTTGTTCCAAGTTATTATCAAACTATAGAGAATAAGGTTCATTCTAAAATTAGTAACTATTCACGTAGAGCTATAATCAATAAAATTCTTATTGAAAAAAAAAACAATAAATTTCTTCCCCGAGTCCTTAGGTTGTTTCCCTTATGTTTCTTAATATACATAAGTTTCTTATAAAAAAATAATAATAATAATAATAAATAAAAATAAAAAATAAAATTCTCAAGAACAGTTTTAATTGAGAAAAGAATCGGAAAAAAAAAAGTCGAAATTATTGGAAGATGGTAAAAGAGCATACCTTATACTGATTGCTCTCAGGTATAAGCCGGCTAAGTAGCGTGGAAATAACACCATACCTGGAAAAGTTTCAAAAAACTTCAGAGTTGGAGCCAGAAAGATGATGAAACAACAGATAAAACAAAGGCGAGTCTGACCCCTTCTCATATGATTCACCAGTTCCACGGGATGACATATTCTGAATGAACTGACGTAATTTCTGCCTCTTCCTACTAAAAATATCTGTATGAATATAAAGAGTACCTGATTAAAAATGCTAGCATGACTATCCCATCTCTCTTTCTAATGTAAATGACTAAATAAATACATTAAACAATAAACATCAATGAACATGACACAGAATTAAGATCAAGGCTCCCTAACTCTGTTGAGAATGCACGAAACACTTGCCCATAAAAATTCAAAATTTAGAATATCTATTTAAAAAAGGAAGAAAGAAAGAGAGAAAAAAAGGAAGAAAGAAAGAAACTCAGACGACAAAGAATTACCATCATTTTCCATGTTTCTCTGGTTGCTCTGTATATCCCCCAATGTTTTATGAGCGTGTTTCACATCTACCTCTGCAATAAAACAAAAGTCACAAATTACTAATTGGAAACTGTTTTGTATTCCTCTAGGCTTTCATTTCATCTTGTAATTCAAACCCAAAATATCAATAAGCAAATTAAAAGATATTACATTGATACATTTACTATGAGAAAGAAATTTCCGACTCACTTTCTATTGGCAAAGCATAATTTCTTAGTTCAGTACATGGAATGAAAATGTATTTTTTCCAATACATATTATAGATGGGCATAAAATTCTTCTCCTTTCCTTTGTTTGAAAGAAAAGGAGGATCTAGACAAAATTGATGAAATGGAAGAGATCCAAAATGAATGAAAAGAAAATAACAAATGATGAATTTCACTTGGACTAGCTATCAAAATATAAAAAGACCAATCAGTGAATAGAATAAAAGTTATGTTTTACAGATTTAATGAATATCCTTCTAGTGACATACAAAATACCGATAACTCAGTTGATGCTAGTCAGACTTCATTTATCAAACCAAAATTCATAATTTATGTTGATCTGCTTGATTGCATTTAATTTATTCAACTAGAAGAGAATAGGAGGAATAGGTGATGCATGATTAAAGAAAAAGGTAATGTCATAAAATATTGGAGACAACTTTAATTATACTATACATCTTCCTTAATCTATATGTCAGGACGAATTAACAGAGAAGAGAGTACAAAATATTCACGAATGTCTGCTTGAAGAGCATACCTAAAATTTTGGATGAATTACCCAGAGGTAAATGCATCGAGTTAAAGTTGACAGGAGTGATATTCTCAACAAGATGATGTGATGTGAAGTCTTTACAGCAGTTCTCAACAGGGCTGGCTATCTCTGCTTGGAAAGAAAATAGTTGTCACAAGTTACAAGTTACTTGCAACTTGAATAGGGAGTTATTGATACTATCTTTTATGGTTAATTCTAAGAATCTTTTAAACTTGAAGAAAAAGTACACGTCAACATTGAGCTGACTGGAAGGTCAAACTCACACGTGCAGATAAGGCAGACACTGAAAGTATAGTTCTTATAAAGACCCACGTGTTCACATCCCAAAGTATATATTTTTTTCTGCTAAAAACTGATATGGCAGTTAAAGGTTATGCCTTACCTCTGAAATGATCACTCGATTTGAACTTCTTTGATTGAAGTTCCTTTTGACGTGGAAAAGAGGAACTGAATCTAAGGTTTGCATCTTCCTTGAACTTCTTAAAAAATGCGAACTCAGAAGTTTTTGCATTATTTGCTTCTCATTGCACCGATACAAGAAATTATATCAAAATTTCAACTATTTTAGAAGGAATCATGCATTAAGACAACAAGAAATTTTAACTAGTACAAAACTCTAAAAAGAAAAAAGGAAAAAGAGAAGTGGCAACACCGGGAGCCTTCTATAGCTCGCTGCTCAAGGAAACTACAACCGAAAGTTGGGTAAGGTAGAAAAACTCACGGAATGTAACATGTCTTTCTTTCAAGGATATGGGAGAAGTATCTCTTTTGCTCGTCAAAAGTCTATCACGATCAAAATTTCTAACTTTGATTCTCTTCCGACAGCTACTATCTATGATGAATGTTCATGAAGGAATTATTAGCATAATTATTTTAAAAGAAGAAACTATTGGATACATTTAATCATACCAGGCAGAAATTCAGTTGCTGTAACAAATTAGAAAAAAAAAGAGTGGAATAACTGCAAAAGTTACTCAGGTGGTTTAACGCAATAAAAAACGTAGCTTCTATGGTGCTCACAAAAAAAAAAAAACATTACTTTTTTTGCACCCACAATGCTTCATATACAGTAAAATTTATCCTTATTGCTAATGTGACAGCTACCTAAAAAGAGAGTTCTTGCATTCACAAACAAGCTACACGATACCTCAAATAAATTCCATAGATAACGAGAGAATAGGAGGAAAAAAAAAGTCCATCTTACAATTTGAAAAACTACACGAGCATAAATAATAATTTTTACCCCCCCCCCCCCCCCCCCCCAAAAAAAAAACAGTTAGATACATAAAGATGAATTTGATGAAGAAAGCAAATCAGAAGAGACGAAACTGATCTGAAAGATTCGATATATAATCAATTATATCAATCTTAGAAAAATACATAACAGAAGTATACACAAGATCACTTCAGACTTACATTAAGAACACATAAATAATTCGGTGAGAGAAAGAACTAACGCAACGTCAAACAACATTCATTAACTGAAATCCATCGAGACAACGAATTCGATCATAACCACAATAGTAACTTGAATACACAATAGCCAGAATGAAACTCTGAAGCATTGTGGTAAATTGAACAAAATTGATTCTCTGAGGAACAAAATTCTCGGAAAATACTTGAAAATCAAAGGGGAAAAGCAACAATATATGAAAATTAAAGGAACCGAAGAACATTAAAAGAAATGGAAAAAGAGATAGTAGGGAAGAATCGAAGAAGAACCATTAGAAATGGAAGGTTTGAGATTGCGCTTCATAGTGATGTGTGTGCACTGTGCCCTATAAACGAAGGATTCTGGTTTCTGTTGAAAAGGCCATGGCGTCTCGTCTCTCACAATGAAATGAAAATTGGGCGCCAAAATGGTTGTACGTCACACGGAGACGACAACACATTTCTTTTCAAGAACTCTCTATTTTATTGAAGCCAAAAAAAAAAACAAAAAACAAAAAAAAATTAAAAATCACTTTTGGTCCCTAAACTTTCATGAAAGTAACAATTTAGTCATTGAACTTTGATTTGTAACGATTTAGTCCTTATACTTTCAATTTTGTAATGATTTAGTCTTTGTATTTTCAATTTTGTAACAATTTAGTCCCTAAACTTTAATAAGTAACAATTTAGTCCATATACTTTCAAATTTGTAACGATTTAGTCCCTATCGTGAAAAATTAATGTAAAGATTTAATGAAATTTCTTACCTAAGATAGATTAATAAACTAATTTGGGAGCCAACATGTTAATAAGCTACAAAGTTTAATCATCAAATAATAAAAATTGACATTTAATTTTGATGATTTCTTTTTTTGCGACAATGATTAAATTGTTACAAATTTGAAAGTATAAGGACTAAATTGTTACAAATTTGACAGTAGAAGGACTAAATTGTTACAAATTTGAAAGTATATGGACTAAATTGTTACTTATTACAGTTCGGGGACTAAATTGTTACAAAATTGAAAGTACAGGGACTAAATCGTTACAAATAAAAGTTTAGGGACCAAATTGTTCATTTCATGAAAGTTTAGGGACCAAAAGTGATTTTTAACCAAACAAAAAACTATCAATAATATGTGAGTTAGAGATTTGAAATGATAAATGTAATGTCTTGACTATTTGAATTATGTTCAAGTTTTTAAAAAGAATTTTTAAACTAATCTTATGTTTTAAAAATACTTGGTTAAAGTATATGTTTAGTTCCTGAACTTTCAGAACTGTGTCAATTTAGTCACTGGACATTCAAAAGTTTCAATTAGGTCTTCAAACTTTTAATTTTGTTTCCAATAGATGTGTGAACTTTAAAAAATACCAAATAGGTCCTTAAACTTTCACTTTTGGGTCTAATAGGTCCCTCAACTTTTAATTTTGTGTCTAATAAGTCCTTGACATATCCAACATTTTTTTTTAAATTCACAAGCCTACTAAATACAAAATTAAAAGTTTAGAGTCTCAATAGACATAAAATTCAATTTTATATATAATAGATTGATTAATTTTTAAAAATATCAAATATATCAAGATCTTATTAGACACAAATTGAAATGAACCGATAACCGATTAAAATCTTGACTACTAGGAAAGAGAAATGTAGAGAATGAGAGATTTTTTTTTTTTAATCTCTCCTAGTTGTCAAGATTTTAATGATGGTATGTAGAAAGATTGCAGCCAAAATTTTTTCAATTTAAGGACCTACTAAACATTTTTAAAATTCAAGACCTATTTGAAACAAAATTAAAAGTCCAGGAACCTATTAGAAATTTTTTAAAGTTCAGAGACCTAATTGATATAATCCTAAAAATTGAGAGACTAAACTTATAATAAAACCAAAACACTTTTTATTTATTATTGATAGATTCATGTATCATCACTAACCAACTTATTCTATTGACTAAGCCTTCCTATTATAGGAATATATATTTTTTAATTTAACGTGTGAAAGTGAATTCAATTTGTGACAACATTAGCTAGTTATTGTACCTTATTAATATTGATAATCATCATCGTTTCTTCTCAATCCTGTAGGGTTACAATTGATTTGTTATATTACATTA
The DNA here is from genome assembly GCA_036850905.1 of Luffa acutangula. Taxonomy (NCBI): domain Eukaryota; kingdom Viridiplantae; phylum Streptophyta; class Magnoliopsida; order Cucurbitales; family Cucurbitaceae; genus Luffa; species Luffa acutangula. The sequence goes on from CM072090.1 coordinate 46,765,129, forward strand.
GTTGGTAAACTCATTAAAAATATTGAGAAAATGACACTAGCTTGTGCTCTCTCTTAACCCACCAGTGATTAGGGATTTTTCAAGTCGATATTATTTAAAAAAAAAAAAAAAAAAAAAAAAAAAAAAAAAAAAAACTATAAAAAAAAGTTAAGTATTCCAAAATCTAATTTACATTTTAGAGTGTCAAAGTGAGCTTAACTCAGAAATAATTGGTATATACCTCGATCAAGAGGTCGGAAGTTCAAATCCCCACCCTCAAATGTTGATGTACTTGAAAAAAAAAAATTTACATTTTAGAGTAATTGAGAATAAAATCAAGTTTTGAAGAGACCAATTTTAAGATATGTTATAATAAAAAGATACATTAGAAAATCATCTTGATAATCCCTAAAAAGTCAATAGAATCATCTCTTCAAAAGACGATTTCAGATTCCAATCCAAAAGCTGAAGGAATTACAGTCCCTTTGTCATTGCAACAGCATACGAATACTTTAAAAGACAAATGTCAAGACACCACCAGCTTTCCAAATGGTAATAAAATGCTCTCTTATTTCATGCTCATGATGAAGTTCCTTGTAACAAATGCCTCAACAAATAGCTTAACATACATTTTCCTAACTAAGATGCAAGTGTTTCTTGAGGTAGGTAGAATTGAGAACATCAACAACAGGTCAGTAAGCAAATGTCTCTGAAAGCAAAATGTGCCGAGAGGCTTATGTCTCTGTATTTTTAGCAACAGCTTCAGATAGCAAAGTTTCAAGTTCTCCTTTTCGATATAGTTTCAGAGTATCTGCATCACAACAGCAAGTGCAAGCGACAACGAAAACGGATATAAGTGAAATGATGTACCTTTCCCTCGAATCACTCGATGCTTTGATAAAAATTAGTGTGAAAGAAAATTATGTCATAAAAACGCACCTGTACAACCGCCTATATGTTTGCCCCCTGGCCACAGAGAGGTATGTGAGTTTAAACAATACTCGGTAAGTGTCCAAGGATAAGCAACACAAGCCAAACCATATTGAAAAATCTTTAAATGACTAGAATCCATGAGTAAAATGGTAGTAGATATTTGAAACAACAAGAGTGGGTAGTATTTTCAAACACCAATTACGCAGTTGGTAAATATATAATAGCTTCATGTTTTGATGTCACACACTATTTTGGGTGGCAGGATTATCTGATACACATCAAGCACTACAGTTATAAGATGAAAAGTACACAAAATGAGGGCAAAAAATAAAACGTAATAAATATTTGAATAAGAAAGAGACTTCTTTCAGCCTTCAACTTATGTCAGTGTGCTTTTAAAAAAGGGACAGAGAAAGGAGATTCTCTTGGCAGTTTTCCTATGGTCATCTTTTAGAAGAGAAGAGGGGCCGAACATGAGTTTTGAGCATTTCTACTTAACGTTTGAGCCTGAGAATTTTGTGCTCCATGTGATGTAAACATTTGTTGTAACTAACCTTCTTTCTTTCTTTTAACTTCAGCAGCTAGGGAAGGGTTTTTCTTTTTTCTTTTTTTCCTCCCCTTTTTCTGTGATTGCCTTGCCAGTTGTAAAATTTTAAAATATTAATGCATTGGAAGGATCAAGACCACCAGTATCAGAGCCACATATTCATGCAAAAAAGATTATCAGCTCAAGGGACTCAATAAAGGCATGAGATCTTCACAAAGGAAGAATAGAAAATATGATGAGCTCACGAGGATTTTGATAAGATCTGAGCTCATTTCAAGAAAAAGCAAAAGAGGAGAAAAGTTCTACAGGTCTGAAAGAGGCATAAGCTCACCCCAAAAAGAATAGAAAGGTGATGGGCTCAAAGCATGAGTTCATCAACCGTAGTTGGATTGCTGATTTGTCAAACTGTCTCTAGCAAATCTTTGAACGCTCAATTGAATTTGCACCCCCTATCTCTTCTTTGTCCCTTCCTTTCCAAAGCTTTTGTAAGGTTAGAGTTCCAATAAACATAAGGTATTTCACGTGGTATGTTGTTCTTCAAAGGATTAACATCATTGAATTCTTTAAGAGACCCTTCAAATATTGTGTTCAAACATCAATAGTGCATTCTTTGTAGGAAGACAATGGAGGATTTGAACCATTTGTTATGTGTATGTGCTTTGTCTATTGAGATCCGGTGCAGTTTTCCAATATTTGTGTCCCAACTCTTCATTGTCATGGAACTCTCCTTTTTAAAACAGGGTCTGTTATCTTGGCAAGTAGGTTTTCTTTACAGTTTGTAGAGCATTTGGTTGGCAAAAATAAATATAGAACAGTGTTTTCGGGCATTGAAAATTCTTTTAGAACATTGGCCAGCTCGTTTTGACACCTCCCTGCAAGTTTCTAATTCTAGGTTTTTTTTTTGGGTGGGGGGTGGGGGGGGGATCATCCTTCTTTTATTGCCAACAGCTGAGGCACAGTTGCAATTCTGTTTTCTTGTTCATATTCTTGTAGCATCTTTCTGTGGCTTTGGTATTGGTTAGACTGTTCTTTTGGTGGTCTTCTTTGTATTTTGAAATCCTTAATGAAATATGGTTGTGTGTTAGGAAAAAAAAAGGACACGAGCATCCCAAGATGAGAACAAGGGGTGATTGAATCCAAAAGGCCATGCGAAGGCATGATCTCCTTCCAAGGAAGAGAAAAAGAGGTGATGAGCCCCCTTTAGGAGTAAAAAGAAGTAAAGAGCACAAGCGACCCACAAGCTCATTCCAAAGAAGACAGAAGAGATGTTGAGCCTATTCAATACCCAAACAGAAGCATGAAGTTAACCAAGGAAGAGCATCCTAAGAGTAGATAAGTATGGTTTACAGAAAGGAAGATGAGCTTAAGAGGCCACCAAAGGCGTCAGCACAATCCCAGCGTAGTGTTCTCCAATCTCCATTACATGAGGGCTCAACAAACTCAATGTAAAGCATGGACTTAACTTGATGCCACACCACAAATCCACCCTTGAACATGATAAGCTACCAACCTCCACGATTCCCTCAACATCAAGGCTTTAGTTAGTGAAGGATGACATGTGTCCTTAGGTAATAGTTTCTAGGGTAAAATACATTTTTGGCCCCTCATGTTTCAAGTTCGTTTCCAATAGGTCCCTAGGTTTCAAAATCGAACAATCAAGTCCCTACTATTTCAGAAATGCTTCTATTAAGTCCCTCCACCGTTAATTTTTTTAACGGTGCTGATGTGGCAGTTAAAAGTAATAAAATAATAATTTTTAAATTAAAATTAAATAATTAATAATTAAAAAAAAAAAAAAAATCTCTACTCTCTCTCCTCTCTCCCCCCCACCCCGTGACCTTCTCTCTCCATCCTCACCTTCTCTCTTCTTCTTCCCACCTCCTCCTCGCCGATCGACACCGCCGCTGCTCTCCACCACCGTCGCTCCATTTCTTCTTTCTCCTCCATCCACCAAATCTCTTTTGCAAGTTTTCTGCAATCGTTCATGAATTACAACCTTCACAGCCAACGAAATTTATCTACGCCATGAATCTGCCATGAATGAAGCTTCTGACCTTTGCTTTCACAGCTCCACTCATCCTCTTCACATTCTTTGCAATCCCAAACAACTCTCCTTCCTCCATCTTCCTGCTCGAAGAAACCAAAACCACTTTCGTTCCACAAAATTCATCGTAAATCCGCTCGAATTCGCTCAACACCTCTTTCCAAATCCCCAATCTCTTCTTCTCAATCAACGTCTTCGTCATCTTCACCACAAGCCTCTCAAACCCTCCTTTCGCTGGCAATTTCCCTCACCAATCGCCCTTCTCCTCCTCCCCGACCAACAGATCGTCCAAAACCCATCCGATTCACTTCGTTCTCAGCAGCTTCGAGAATCGCCCGACGTCCTTCACAGCCGAGTGAGCCGAGGGCTGGATTGAGATGGGTCCATGAGCACAGCGGCGTATCCGAAAGACGACCGGCGGTGGAGGATCGGCGAAGAGGAGCGTCGCGTGGAGGAAGGGGAAAATTGAAGCAGATTTAGGATTTTCTGCATAGAGAGAAAATTTGGGGGTTTTGAGATTGAGTTGGATCTACGAGAAGGCGAGCGGTGAGGAAGACGAGCAGTGTGATTCTTGAGGTGAAGAAGCTCGCGAGATGGCGTTAGAGTCGATGGAACTCTGAGGGCTGAAACAGAGGATGTTAAAGTATCCATGGAAGATGAACAGAGAGATTGGGAGAGGGTTAGCTGGAAGATGTAAAGTTAGAGTTAGGGTTAGGGTTAGAGTTTCTGTGGAGGTTAATCGCCATGGAGATAAGGAGGGGATTGTGAGCCATTGATTTTGGGAATGGGATTTCGAAAGGATGGTCTGAAGCAGTGGATGTTTCGATGAAGTCGAAAATTAGGGTTTGATTTTGTTGGTGAATTGATGGTTAGGTCTGCAATCTTATCTCTTTCTTCTTCTTTTTTCGGGGGAAACTCCGACGACGGCGAGGAAGAGGCTCTGGCGAGGAGGTGGGAAGAAGAAGAGAGAAGGTGAGGATGGAGAGAGCAAGGTCACGGGGGTGGGGGAGAAAAAGGAGAGAGAGTAGAGATTTCTTTTTTTTTTAATTATTTATTATTTCATTTTAATTTATAATTATTTTAATTTAAAAATTATTATTTTATTATTTTTAAACTGCCACGTCAGCACCGTTATTTGCCACGTCAACACCGTTAAAAAAATTAACGGTGGAGGGACTTAATAGAAGCATTTTTGAAACAGTAGGGATTTGATTGTTCGATTTTGAAACCTAGGGACCTATTGGAAACAAACCTGAAACATGAAGGACCAAAAAGGTATTTTACCCTAGTTTCTATAAAAGAAAAGGGGTGTGGTTACTTCTACACAATACTTTCCCTAGTCATCTCGATCTATTCTAACTCAGGCATATGATTCAGTTCTTTTATATATATATATATATATAATTTTTTTAATAGGAAACTGAGTTTATCAATAGAAAGAAACCCATACAAAATAAAGAGAATGAATATCTCCACAAAATCAAATGGTTACAAAAAGAACTCTCAACTCGTTGTTATATGCACAAGATCACAATTACAAAGTCCTTAGGGAAGAAGCACCAAGTTGAAGCAAAAAATTTTACAAGGTCCCAGAAATCCTGAGGATCAGACTCCACCGCTTAAAAAACTCTTTGGTTTCTCTCAAACCAAAGCCTCCAAGGATTAGCTATCATTGCATTGGACTACAAGACAAGTGGTAAAGGACGGCTCCACACCTTTGACAGCCACCACATCAGTGTTTATCACTCTCCTTGGTCAAGTACTTTTTGATCTTCCTTAATTTCTACGGCTTTCCATTAAAAAAATTTAGCCCATGCGAGCTTGGTCAATAGGATATATTCCCAACCAAAATTCATAAACACTTTGTTTTGGCACCATACGTGGCTAGCTATGTAACTTGCCATTAAAATGAATTGAGTCAGAGAACTAACGTTGGGTAACACGAGGAAGATCGCTTCCTCTGATCAAGGATCACTTTCGTAGACGTGGGCATGCTTAGTGGGCGGTGAGTAAGGTGGTTAACCCCACTATGAGTAGTGTATGAAAAAACCTCCATCATCTCCTAAATCAAGAAACACGTAGAAGAGAAGGGAGACTTAGCACACAGTGGTGAGCGGTTTCTACAACTAACTCAGAGTAAGCTAGAGTAGTGGATAGTTAGTTCATTGAGGCCCTTCAACTTCAACAAATACATAGTGGGCATGATGTAAGCCTGGGGCACTTCCCCTAGTACTAGACGTGCCGCTGGATTGTACAAGCAAACCATTCATCATACGCTAGAGAGGATATGTGTAAAGGTTGGATTTTTTTTTTTTTTTTTTGGATAAGAAACAAAATGTATAAAGAAAAAAGATACAAGCTAGGGGTCGGAGGTAGAGGAAACCCCTCCTACAAAAAACTAAAAGAACGCTTTTCAATTGATAAGAATGGTAGAAAGGTTATAATTACAAAATAATTTTTTGTGACTATATCCCCACCAAGAGGTAGTAAACTGTACACCACTCTGGCCACAACAAACCCTGGCCGCACAATTCCACAAAATAGTTGCCCTTTTGGACAAATCCCAACCTAGAAAGACTTCAAGTAACCACCCATAAACAAACCTTGGCAAGCAAACACTGACACCAATGATATTCAAAAGAGTGGACCATCTTGGCAGCAAATTGAAAGCGAAAGAGCTCACCTTTTACACTTTCTTTCGGAAAAAGGATTTTCCTTTTATAGGACTTAAGACAAATCACTATTATTTTATTGTATATAATAAAATATTACATTCTAGCTAGACATTTGAGAATCTAACAATCCCATTTTCAAACTTCACACATAAAATTACTTTCTTACAGTACAAGTTACAAACTGTATATAGAAAAACTAAGAAGCATAGATATAGATATAGACATGACACAACATGTTTTTTGTCCTATATTACAATTTATGTTTATTTATTATGTTTAATAAGTGTTTGATATGTGATTAACAAGTGTTGGACCATATTTACTTTGTACAACTAGTGGATGACACATGCCCATTGTGCTAACAAGTACTTGAGATGTGCTAAGAAAACACATGCCTATCGTACTGACAAGTACTTAGAGATGTATTTATCAAGTGTCAAAGTATTTGACATATGTGGATACATCACCCAGGGCCAAACTAAAGTGTTTGTGCTTCTTAATAGGTGGGCATTCATCCATGCATGTGTGGGGCGCCAACCACCCACTAGCACCCATGTTGCCACCTTTATGCCCATCCTTTGAGTGTGCCACTCCATATACGATCTCATCTTGGCTCTTGCAAGGCCCATTGAGCCAAAGTCCTGTGTCCCAAGTTCGAGGGTCCTAACACATGGTGATCTACCCATTTACTGAGACCTAAAATCCTAAACCCCTCTGTATGCTTCTATTCTCAGCATTTGTTATCACTATTTCTAAATGGTTCTGTTGAACAAAGGTGTTTTTGATGGGGACAATAAGTAAATGTATTTAATGGAGATTAAACATGAAATTTCTATTTAATGCAATATTTTGGCATGTATCAAATCATCAATCATTACAGAAGATAGTATTTCAAACGCGACTCTTTGCATCTTTAAAAGATGGGAAGAAATTGAAGTAGTTGTAGATAAAATATGAAAGCATAGAGTTCCACTACTAAAATAAAAACCACGTCAACATAAAATGATAATATTGTTGGGAATGACAATTATTAAAGGAGTCTTTGTCCCACATCGAAAGCGTAACTCTTGGAAAGTTGGTTTAAAAGCATTTATTGTGTACTGGACTTCTAAACTTGATGTGAGGAAAAGTCAAGATCAAAGCCCACACGCGTGCTACCGTCGCCATCTGACCGGCTCAGGCTCGGGCACGGGCCTGGACTATCTTTTTGGGACATCTTTCTGCTCCAAATTTCTTTCAACAGTATTCTGCTTAGTCAAATCCACGTGACGATCTCAGAGGAAGTGGAGGATGCAGACGTTAGCTGAAGAAGTCTGAGGACGTGTGGCGTCTGCAGAGGAAGGGAAGATTGGTCAGGGACACGTGGGTGGCCACGGATTTTTGGAGTTTTTTTTATTTTAAAAATCCACTTCAATTTTGGGCCACTCTTGCAGTATAAATACAATCATTCTCCTGTCTTCTTCATCACCCCATCTCATTCTCTCTTCTCCTCCTCTCAGCTTTCCACTTCTCCTCTTAGCTTTTCATTTTCCTTTCCTGAGCACGAAATCGATTCCACTCCGTCCCAACGAGTGCACGTCTAATTCAGAGGTTGTGTTAACCTTGGGGAGCATACCGATAGTTAAACGATTTAGCACTGAGGTTGTGTCGAGTTTTGCTTTCAAGGCAGTGGTTCCGTCCACGACACAACAATTATGTTTTCAATTCCAATTTTGCCCTTCTTCCGACGAACAATTTGAAAGAAAAACTATATTATCCTTCATGGCTACCATTCGGTCCAGAAGGGTCTTGCCAGACCTATCAAAATTGGAATCTCTCGATGGGACCAATTACCGCCGCTGGTCCCAACAGCTTATGATCTTCTTTGAGCAGTTGGAGGTTGACTATATTCTCACTACTGCTCAGCCTGCTGTTGTTGCTAAAGCTACTGCTACTACTGCTATCGTAACTGTTGCCACCACCGATCCACATGTTGCCGCTGTCGTTGTCGTTCAGTCCACCACCACCGCTGCTGTTGTCCCTGTTGATCCCAAGACATCCACTACCGTTGTCGTTGATTCTGACAAGTTCGAAAAGGACAACATAACTGTCCGGGGTCATCTCCTCAACCACATGAGCGACTCTCTTTTTTATCTATTCGTGGTCCAAAAGTCTGCGAAGATTATTTGGGACATGTTAAAGTCCAGATATGGTGGGGACGATGCAAGTGAGAGAAAATACATCGTCGAAAAATGGCTATAATTTCAGATGACGGACGACAAACCGATGATGAATCAGGTTCATAAGTATGAAAACCTGTGGCTAGTGTGTTGTCTGAAGGCATGAAGATGTGCGAAATTCTTCAAGCAAATGTGGTGCTCGAGAAATTACCTCCTTCCTAGAGCGATTATTGCAATCACTTAAAAAATAAGAAGAAGGACTTGACTCTGCAAGACTGGTCAGTCATGTGCAAACGGAAGAAGCCAACAGACAAAAGGATAAAATTTCTTCCCAGTCCTTAAACTCTGTTAAAGCTAACTTAGTTGAATCTGTTGGTGCTTCCAAAGACAAGTTTAAGAATAAAGGGATGCAGATTTCGAAGAACAAAGCACAAAAGAATAAAAGACTCCAACCCAAGAGTACTGGTGCAAAAATCGAGAAGACCAAACTGGTACGTTATGTTTGGGGTAAACTAGGACATAAATCCTACCAGAGGAAGGACAGAAACAATCAAAAGCCTGCCCCACAAGTCAAACTTGCAGAGTCGGACGACATCATTGTCGTTATAGTCGTGGAAGCAAACCTAGTGGAGAACACGTCCGACTGGATTCTTGAAATCGGAGCGTCCAGACACTTCTGCTCAAACCTGACCTCTTCCACGATTTCCAGGACTCCACTGATGGCAAATGTGTATTCATGGGGAACTCTGCCACAGTTAGAGTACTTGGGAAAGGGAAGGTTCTCTTGAAACTCACCTCTAGAAAAACTTTATCATTGAATAATGTTTTGTATCTTCCTTCCCTGCGTAGGAATTTGGTGTCTGGAGGTTTGCTGAATCGAGTCGGACTTAGGATTGTGTTTGAGGCTGACAAGGTTATCATCACCAAGAATGGTGACTTTGTTGGTAAGGGTTATTTAGCAGACGGTTTGTTTGTTCTTAACACAATTCCTATTAATAAAATTTCCAACTGTGCTTACATAGTTGAGTCCCTTGATGTGTAGCATGGTAGATTAGGACGTGTGAAAGCTACTTCTATTAAAAGGCTTCTATTAAAAGGCTTTAAATTTAATTGATGCTTCTGAGTTGACTAAAACTACAAAATGTCTTATCTGTGTGGAAGCAAAGTTTACTAAAAAAAACCTTTTAAACCAGTCACCGTAAGGTGTACTGAACTGTTGGATTTGATTCATACTGATTTAGCTGTTTTCAAAAAAACCACTAGCAAGGGTGTATGCCTACAATAGTTCTGCATATAGGTTTATGTGCCTAAGTGATAAATCAAATTGTGAGCATAGAAATGCTGAGTTTTTTGAAAATATCTTCCCTAGGATTAAAACTGATAATGAATCTAGTAGAATATCAGAACAAGTATGCATGTCTTTGCCTCATATCTCTATTGACATGATAGATTTTGAACCTAGGAGAAGTAAAAGGCAGAGGGTTAGTAAAAGTTTCGGACTTGTTCGCCGGAAGAAAAGGTAAAATTGGATGGAACCTCTGCCTTGAAAGAAAAACTCGGCACAACCTCGGTTATTAAACCGTTTAACTGTTGGTATGCTCCCCAAGGTTAACACAACCTTCGAATCAGACGTGCACTCGTTGGGACGGAGTAGAATCAATTTCGTGCCAGGAAAGGAAAATGGAAAGCTGAGAGTTGAAGTGGAAAGCCGAGAGGAGGAGAAGAAAGAATGAGATGGGGTGATGAAGAAGGTAGGGGAATGATTGTATTTATATTGCAAGAGTGACCCAAAATGGAAGTGGATTAAAAAAAACTCCAAAAATTTGTGACTACCCATGTGTCCTTGACCAGTCTTTCCTTCCTCTGCAAACCCCACACGTCCTCGGACTTCTTCAACCAAAGCTCAGCCAACGTCTGCATCTTCCACTTCCTCTAAGACCGCCACGTGGATTTGACTAAGCAGAATACTGTTGAAAGAAATTTGAAGCAGAAAAATGTCCCAAAAAGATAAGTCAGTCCCGTGCCCAAGCCTGAGTTGGTCGGATCGTGTGGGCCTTGGTCTTAACTTACCTCACATCAAGTTTATAAGCCTAGTACACACTAAATGCTTTTAAACCAACTTCCCAAGAGTTACGTTTCCGATGTGGGACAAAAACTCCTTTAATAATTCTCATTCCCAACAATCCCCCATGAATGACAAAGTAGTAAAGCAAAGAGAATTAAAATGAAATAAAGTTTCCCTGAGCAAGGATAATAAACTTAAGCATTAATATCTTTCGATTTGAATTAATGCATAGTGAAGAAGGGCAACAACCTAAAGGGTGGAAGTGAGTTACCTCTTGAACTTCCAGTATTTATAGTTAAGACCCCCACAACACCTTTGAATCCTCGATTTTGATTTCGCGATAGTTATCAAGTGCTTTTAATGGTCAAGCACAAGACCTTGGCTCATCGTGAAAACTCTAGAAAGAGGCTCCTCTACTCTTTCATAGAAGTCGGCCCCACCTTCACAATCACGTTGTTGCTTCATCAAGTCTATCATGGATAAGCCACTCAAACTGAGCTATGAAGACTTTGAATACTATCCATCAATTCCATGCATGGACCACCCAAAAAAGGACTATGAATTCTCACAAGCTTCACTATATCCGTCCACGCATGGACCACCCATAAGGGCTATGGATTCATGCTAGTGAGAAGCATCATGGCTTGAGTCCTATACATCTTGAGAACCCTAGAATTACTCTCCTTGTTTGTCCTTTGGTAGGAGGATCTGCCAAGTTCCTCTCGGACCTCACATATTCTAGGGAGATAATTCCATCTTTCAGCAACTACTTTACGGTTCTATGTCTCAGGCGTATGTGGCGTCTCTTGCCATTGTACACACTGTTTTTGGCAATCCTTATGGCAGCCTGTGAGTCACAATGTAGGGACATAGGTACAGTCTTTCCCCACAATGGCACATCTCCAAGAAGACTTCTTGGCCATTTGGCCTCTTGACCTGCCAGTTCAAGTGCTATGAAGTCAGATTCCATAGTAGAACGAGCAATGTAGGTCTGTTTTTCTGAATTCCACGAGATAGCTCCTCCACCAAAGGTTAAAACATACCCGCTAGTGGAGCTCACCTCATCATTATCTGTTACCCAATTTGCATTACAATATCCTTCCAGCATAGTCGGAAATTTGTTAAAAAGCAAACAGTAATCCATAGTACCTCTAAGATACCTTAACAAGCGATGTAGAGCAGTCCAATGTTCTTTACTAGGGTTATGTGTATATCTACTCAGTCTATTAACAACATATGCAGTATCATGTCTAGTGTAATTCATCAAAAACATGATATTACCTATGATTTTTGCATATTTGGATTGAGATACACTGTCGCCTTGGTTCCTTTTAAGACTAATGCTTGCATCATAAGGGGTTCTTATAGGTGATTTATCAAAGTGATCAAATTTCTTTAGCATTTTCTCAATGTAGTGTGACTGACATAAGGAATACTCATTGTCATTTTTCCTCATTTTTATACCAAGTATTACATCAGTCTCTCCTAAGTCTTTCATTTCAAAATGCGAAGAAAGGAGCATCTTGGTCTCATTAATGACATTTAAGTTCGAACCAAATATAAGTATGTCATCAACATACAAACAAATAATCACACATTTTGCTCTAAACAATTTTGAGTAAACACAAGTATCAGAACAATTTACTTTATAACTGTTGGTTATTAAAGTGTTATTAAACCTTTCATACCATTGTTTGGGAGCTTGTTTTAGACCATAGAGAGATTTTTTAAGCTTGCATACTTTATTTTCTTGACCAGCAGCTAGAAAATCTTCAGGTTGTGACATATAGATCTCCTCCTCTAAATCCCCATTAACGAATGTCGTTTTTACATCCATCTGATGTATTATTAGGCCACAAATAGCAGCTAAAGCTATTAGAGATCTAATTGTAGCCATTTTGGTTACAAGAGAGTATGTATCGAAATAATCAATGTCATACTTTTGTGTGTAACCTACCACCACTAGTCTAGTCTTGTATTTTTCTATTATACCGTCTGGTCTCATTTTCTTTTTAAAGATCCATTTGCACCTGATGGGTTTATTCCCTACAGATAAATATACCAATTCCCATGTTTGATTCCCAACTATGGAATGTAGTTCGCTTTTAATAGCTTCTTTCCATAAGCTAGAATCTACCGCATTTATAGCTTCTTGGTAAGTTTTAGGATCTTCGTCTATTAAATACATGCAAGCAAACTGACTATCTATCTTGTCAAAATTTTCTACTAGGTAGGTAGTTAAAAAGTCAGGTTTCGTCATATACAAGGTTGATAATCATGATTAAGCAATAGCTCAAAGTTCCAGATACAATACTAACCGATGAAAACATTTGGTACCGTATGTTGTCCAGTAAGCCTCTCAAGTACCTTTTGCAATTGTGGCCCTTGGGGACCTGAAGGGGAAAAACTTGCCGGTTTACAAAATGCATAAACGTTCATTAAAAGACATTGAATGGAATGAACAACTCGTGATAGTTTAAAACGAAGCAAATGCCACTTGATTCACCACTAAAACCAAATGTTAAATCATTTTAAGACCCAGAAGCTTAAAATGATAGTTTAGGATATATAATATATTTAAACTTCTACACACATTCTTAAGTTTAACTGATAGATCACGAGATATCTAATCTTTTATATATATTTTTAACACAACTTCTCACATATGGGCTCAGATATCAATTTGATTCACAAAAACCAATACATGAACTATCAACATAACATCATCAATTTGGGAGAACATAACATTGCAGGGCTTGAAGTTGGCTCAAATTTAGTAACTCTCAATCTCATATCATATTAAATCACCACTTAAACCAAAAGTTTAAGTTGATAGTTAGACCTAATGCATGACTGGGAGCTATCGCCATACAGGAAAAAAAAAATTGATTCAGTCCTCAAATTTTAACAGGCAACAGCAAACTAGAAATTAGAAAATGATCAAATCGAGCACATCTACCGGCAAGTGTTACAAAAAGCGAAGAAAAAGTACCTAATTCATCCAATTCAATCACCAATGGCTGCACCCCAAGCTTCTTGAACAACACCTTAACCTCAGACGAATACCTTCAAAGAAATGATAAATAACCAACGATCCGATTTCAAAACGTCTCCAATAAACACAAGACAACCCAAATCAGAAGAAAGAAAAATGGGCATCAAGGAAATCGAAAAAAGCATTACAAATATTAAGATGAGATGGATGAGATTTGAACTCACGAACACCAAGTCTTGGAGTAGACAACAACTGGGTTCTCGGCGATTGTAGATTTCACGGTCTCTTCGAGTCGAGAACCAAAAGAAGAAGAGGAGGAAGAGGAAGAGACGGCTTTGATCGATATGGGTTTGCTCCTTCTGGAGCCATTGATGGCATTACGTCTGGAGATGGAAATGGATTTGGAACTGAAGGCGATGTTGCAAAAGGGAAGCGAATAAACGGAAGCTTTGAAGAAGAAGGAAAGAGTGCGAGGAGAAGTTAGATGAGGAGATGTGAAATTGGAAGCGACTGCCATTGATTTCGAGCTCGGCCTCCTCTTCCGGCTGTGAATTTGCTGTAACCTTCGCGTTCTTTTGGGCTTAGTCAAATCACAAGCTTACTCCCCGGCTTAGAGTTCTCTTCTTCTCCAAAGTTCCAAAGCAAACTTGCTTTTTTTAACTTCTTTTATATGATTTGTTTTTCAACCCACATTTTGATAGACTTTCTTCTTTATTTTCTTTTCTTTCTTTTTTTTTTCAATTTTTAATTACAACTTTAATCTCTAATTCGATAACCATTTGGTTTTTGAAAATTATGCTTCATTTCTCTTAAATTCCCCAGATTTTCATCCTAGTTAAGGTTACATTTGAATTCCTAACCAAAATTTTAAAACAAAAACAAATTTTTGAAAACTACTCTTTTTTTTTTTCAAAATTGGAATTTGTTTTTTAAAACAAGGTAGAAGATTGATACTAAAACCAAAAAACTGGGAGTACTTGTGTATAAGCTTAATTTTCAAAAAACCAAATGATTATCAAACGGGCCTCAACTTTTAAGGTTGCCTAATTGGACTTCCAATTTTATTTCTAATAAGATATCTAAACTTTAAAAAGTATCCAATGAGTTCTTAAATTCACTTTTGTGTCCAATAGGTCATTTAACTTTCAACTTTGTATATAATAATTCCTTGACCTATTCAATATTTTTTAAATTTCACATGCATACAAAATTTGAAATTTAAGGTCTCAATAGGCATAAAATTCAAAGTTATATCTTATTAGATCAGTTAATTTTCAAAAATCTTGAATGAGTCATATTTATTATACACAAAATTGAAAGTTCAGAAACCTATTAGGTTAAGAAATCTAATCGATACAACTTTGAAAGTTCAAAAACCAAACTTGTAACAAAACCTTTTCAAAATTCAGATGTTTTCGCCTAAATGGTTGCTTAATGTTCCACGCCACATACTTGTCGGGGAGAAGGGAATGTTTTGTCTGTCTAGGGGGGAGGATGCCTCTCAATGTGTGAAGGTTTTGGTTCCCTGTTGGTTGTCGTCTGTAATGTATGCTTTTGAGCATTATGCATGTATGAAATGAAAGGTTGATGATTTCAAAAAAAAAAAAAAAACAAAACAAAACCTTTCAAAAAATAGAAACTGGAAATAAATAAACTTATTTTGGTCCTCGTACCTCATTTTGATCCATCCATTTTTAAAATGCCTATTTTGGTCCTTATACTTTAGGTCTTGTTTCATTTCGGTCTGAGGATGCTCACTTTGGCTTTAATTGACTTTCTTTTGAATAATCATACAAAATATATTCATGTATGCATTTAATTAATTATAATATATATGCAAAATGGATGTAACTTCAAAGGAAAAACTTACACAATTTTTTTTTTTTTTTTAAGGAAACCTTACACAATTGTCAATCTTGTATATTCATCCATCACAATTGTATGAAAACTTTCATAATATCGACTTAAGAAACTTTGATAGTCAAGTTAAGGATTCAACTGTAAATAGATTGAGAAAGGCACATAGAAATAGTAGATAAAAAAAAAAAAAAAAAAGTTTTTGCATATTTTATATTTTATTTTCATTGGTATTGGAAATCATTTTTATTGTGATGGATTGGTTAGGAATAATCATGGTTGCACAATACTAAGAACCTAAAGGTTGTGATCTTGGAAATTTTTATTTTACTTCCTCTACCATACTTATTGAATGTGTCAATTGGTTGACAACGTATGAAGTCACTTGCATAAAATAGGTGAACATTAGTCAATTGAACATTTGTTTAAATTATGGTCAAACTCGTTGAATCGTTTAAAAAATTTTGAACATTGGCTACTAAGGTCCTAGAAGGTCCTGCTTAGAAAATTCAAAACACATAATATCACCTATATATACCTATAATCTATAATATATATTAAAAGAATAATACTTTTCTACCGACTGGTCAACATGAATCTTTTGCTCATCCATTGTTAACTTTTTGACAAATACGAGAGAAATAAAATTTGAAAAAAAAAAAAAAGACAGTAAAGGGAAAACAAATTAATAGAATGAATAAAATAAAGAAACGGAATATATATAAAAATAAATTGTAAACATTTATGGAAAGGGTAATATTTTTTATTATTTTTAACAAATTTACTTATTCTTTCAATTTTGGACCGAGCCCAGTTATACTACATATTATTATATAAATTATTTACTTCAGTTTTTAAATTCAACCAATGGTGTCGTGGTGTAGTTGGTTATCACGTCAGTCTAACACACTGAAGGTCTCCGGTTCGAGTCCGGGCGACGCCAGAATCTGGTTTTTCTTTTTCTTTCATTTTTTTCCTTCAGTTTTCTTCTTATTTTATTATTACTACTTATTTAACGGCTAAATAAATATTTTAAACCTCAAAATCGAAGCGTCTTTCTATTTTTAATATATTTTTTAAAGAATCTATTTTTATAATTATTATTGTCTGTTATTTGAAAATTTATATATATATATATATATATATATATATATATATTTTCTATTTTTAATATATTTTTTAAAGAATCTATTTTTATAATTATTATTGTCTGTTGTTTGAAAATTTATATATATATATATATATATATATATATATATATTTTGCATGTGAACCGTTTTCAATTATGTCAATTTTATTTTTTATTTTTTTAGAAAAATTAGGTCAATTTTATTATTACTACTTATTTAACGGCTAAATAAATATTTCGAACCTCAAAATTAAGTGTCTTTCAATTTTTAATAATTATTGTCTGTTGTTTAAAAATTTATAATGTAATTATTTTTTTTACATGTGAACATATTTCAATTATATTATCTTATCTTTATATATGTTAAAACGGGAGGATAATAAATTGTAGGTTCAATTACAACTGTAGTCTTTGAACTTTAAGCGTTGTGTCAATTTGGTCTCTTAACTTTGAAAAGTACTAAATAGGATGAATTGCACCAACACTTTCAAATCTAACACATGTTTTGGAATTCGATGTATTATATATTATCAAATTTAGCGCATGTTTTGTTGAATAATTGAAAAAAAAGTTGCATGAATGCTTTCGTAACTATATTTTTAACATGCCACAAATTGGTTGATCAAATACACGTTAGCCTAGTCATAGATGACATGATAGCATATAGGATGGTGAAAATGAGTGTGATTAAAGATTAATGGGAAAAATAAAAGAGCTATAAGTGTGACGTCTACCCAATCACTTCAAGCCTCAAGTAAGTTAAAACCTAAATTTTGGTAAAACTTTGATATGGTAAGAACGTTTATTTTTGTATTTTCTCCCCAACTTTTATATTAACACATTAACCATAAAAAGTCGTGACTAGAGGCTAGGAAATTGACGCTTTGCAAATTGTCTATTGGATGGTTAGGTTCAACCAACAAATGTAGCAAGTGGAGCAGTGACCTGCAGCTAGTTGCCTTTTTTGGTCACCTCGCACATTTTGGCTGGTGATTTTTAGCCTCATGCTAGAATTCTTCAGTCCAATTTAGTTTCGTGGCTCGAGAGAGTTCAATTGATTGGCCCACTTTTAATTCTCATTTTTACAGGACCTCACGTAGATTAGTTACAGGATCACCTTGACCCATTATACTAATCCAACACGATCCACCTCATCATGCCAAGTGGGTTATTATTTAGTGTGTGTTTGTATATATATATATATATCACCCCATGGTAAATATAAGTGAAGCAAATGCAAGCTTATAATTTAAATTTCAAACAAAATTTCTCATGTTCCAATTTCTCTACAAATATACCAATTTGTTCTTTGGATCAATGGGTCCAGCCCAAGCCCACTTCGATTATTTAATTTAAAATTTATAAATTAAAAAATTTTATCAACAAAAAAACCAAAGGTGTCGTGGTGTAGTTGGTTATCACGTCAGTCTAACACACTGAAGGTCTCCGGTTCGAGTCCGGGCGATGCCATCTCCTATCATTATTTTGTTTTATTAAGTATATACAAATTAGTTTTATCCATTTTGCATTGGTTTTTTTTTTTGGAGTACATTTTACAATGGTGATTCTGCCAAACTTATAAAACAGTCTGAAAAATGATTATCAAATAGGAAAGTTTGTAAAGGTGGTTGTCATGAACTGTTTTCCAAATTTAATTAATTAATTATTTTTTTTTAATGAAAAAGGTTGGAATTTAATTAATTGAAATGAAAGTATGATAATTGGGGGGGTTCCATGTGCAAGCCAATGCCAACAAATGCTAATGATCATGCATTATTTCACTAAGTTTTGGGGTCAAACCTATTAGATTATTCATGTTCATCTTCAACTTGCCTTTCTTTATTCCTTAACTAGAGAGAGAAACCAAGTTTTCTTTGTTAAAATCATTTGCAAAAATTATAAGAGAAATTGCCCAATATTTGCACTATATATATGTATATGCAACGAAAGTAACAAACAACCAGAATCGTATATGCATGCATCAATCTAAGCATAGGTCAGTAAATAAAAACATCAATTACCATTTCAAAGGTTGATGATCCCCACCACTTGAATTGTTGAACTAAAAAAAAGAGTTATATATGCAGTAAATGCGACAAATAATGTACTTGTATGATTTAAAGAATGAGTAATGCTTTAAATCTTACAACCAAACTGTCATTCTATGAGTTTGCAGAACGATTCACAACTCAAACCCTATTTTGCAAGACGAAATTAAAGTAAAACTAAATCATTAAGACAAATAGAGTAGTTCTGTGGACGACAATAATTTTGATCCTTCGTCATCTTCGACTCTTGACACTTACAAAAAACCAAGGAAAATAATTGCAAGGGAGATGTTTTATCCCATAAAGATTCATGGGACATGTCTAAATTGAACAAGTAGACAAAATGTTTTTTTTTTTTTTTTTTTTTTTTTTTTTGGGGAGATGGAAATCATCCAATGTATGAGAGCAATGATGAATTGATTTGATTTGTTACCAAAAAAATGGTTGATGAAAAGAACAATATAGAGAGAATTGTCAATTTTAACTACATTCGATGAACAAATGAAGGAACATTCCAAAAGGAAAAAAAAAAAGCCTCATCTTCCATGTTTTACAAAATGCCCAAAACAAATTTGTCGAATTGGGCCTTTGGAGAGGGCTCTGTTTCTGTGTTTTTTTCTGTTCTTTTTTTTTTTTTTCGTTTTTTACAGTATTATTTGTATGGTTCTTCTTTACACTGTGGAGAAATCTTGGCTAAAATCATCAATGGTGGCGATTTTCAGAACTGGGAAATGCAGCGTCTGTGGCAAGCGGTGGTTCTCTTCTTCTGTTGCTTCGTCTCCGCCTTCCAAACGGTGCCAATATCTTGAGCTATTTTCATGGCGTCCGACGAAGCCCCTGATAGCCCTCTTCTCGAGAACCCAACTGCGTAAAGTCCCGCATTTCCCTTCCACGCGTGTGGTGATGCTGCTTTTGGGAATCCGTTTTTGGAGAAGAATTCGCCTTCCTGTTCATTTCAATGAAAAATTTAAGGTTAGTCATGTTTGAGAATGGTGGTGAGTTTTTTTTTTTGTCTGCCATGTGTTCGACGAAATTACTGTGAGAAAAACTTGGGTTTAAATTGAATTTTTGCCTCACCTGAAGCCAAGAGGGGACGTTGCTGCGGTACCCAGTAGCCAAAACTACTGAATCTACATCGAGGTTTTCGCCATTGATGAGCTCTACTTGGGTGCGAGTGAACCGTTTGATTCCAGGGACTACTTTGATGTCACCAGATTTGATTTTCTCCAATGCTCCAATGTCTAGAACAGGGGTTTTTCCCACCTCGTTTTTGAGCTCCAATGGCCCCGTTGATGGCCGTTTGAGGCCGTATTTTTGTATGTTTCCGAGCACCAACCATGCCAGGATCAACAAGAGCTTGTCGACCAGCCATAGCGGCAGCCATTTCATCATCACAACAGCTAGTTCGAATGTTGATCTTCCTAGAACTTCTCTTGGCAAAACATGGACCTGTTGGAAACAGAGCAAGCAAACACCATTAGAACCAAAACTCCGAGATTCAAATTTCATTGAGCTGAACATGTTAGAACAACGATGTTTAAGTTTGTTTCAATGCTTACCGAGCTTCGGACCACCATTGAAGGTGAGGCATTGTGGTTGCACAAGTCTAGAGAAACTTCCATGCCCGAGTTACCACAGCCAACCACCAAGACTTTCTTTCCGGTGAACTTCTCGCCGGACTTGTATTCACAAGCGTGCGAGACATCACCGCAAAACTCGCTCAATCCTTCGATTTCGGGCATTACACGTTCGGCATTCTCGCCGGTAGCCACGACGAGCCATCGGCAAATGTACTCAATCTCGTTGCGGGTCGAGCCAGCAGTCGAAACGGTCTTGACACGCCACAGGCCGCTGGTTTCATCGTACCTTGCTGATTGAACACACTCATTGAATTGTGGGTTGATCTCAAAATGCTTGGCGTATGATTCAAGGTACTCGATGAACTGTCTCTTGGTTGGGTATTCAGGGAAGTCTTCTGGGAATGGGAGTTTTGGGAGCTGGCAGAATTGCTTTGGAAGGTGAAGCTTAAGCCTGTCATAGGTGCGCTTTTGCCACAGGGAGGCTATGCATTCAGCTCGTTCAAGGACTACAAAAGGCACTCCTTGTTCTCGAAGACAAGCAGCTGTGGCCAGCCCGGACGGCCCGGCCCCGACGATCACCGGACCGTTAACCCAGATGCAACGACGAGAAAAGAAGTCGTCGTGATCGGCAAGACGAAATAAGTTCTCCATCACTACTAAGGTAAGCTCAAAGATGTTTTTTTGTTTGATTGAAACTGTGGTTGTGGTTGTGTTCTTTAGGATGGATGCCAACAGGCAACAGGTGGAAGTGCTTTTGTTTGTAAGAGAAGATTGTGAGTAAAGTTTGAAGGCTTTGAGAATAGGAGAGGAGAAGTTTGATATTTGGAGAGGATGAGAATGAAGGGAGGAGTGAAGGGGCTTAAATAAGGAGAAGTGGATGGTATCAAAGGAAGAGAGAGAAAAGAGGAGGAGAGAGAGAGATGCATGTGATGGAAGTGGGAGTCAATGAAGCTTTAAAGGGTCATTCTCAAATCATAAGCTTCTGCCTACCCCTTGATTATTTTATTTCCTTATTCCCTCTTCCCCTTCTCAATATAATATTAGATCTCACTAATACATTAGTTCATACACTTCATTAAGAATTTAATGTTGCAAGCCTATCATAAACTATTTATTTTATCTCTCCAAGGTAACTTTTCAACAAGCCATCATTTTCTCTCACACACATAGATGAGGATAGTGAACGATCTGGATCGGGTCGGGTCGGGTCTGTAGTGAAAGTAAAAGGATCAGATCGAGACGATAGACGCGAGAGAGAGTAAGGGAGCAATGAAAGGGAGAGATGGAATTTTCAAAGGAAGTTGAATCAGGTGAGCCCCCAGCACCAGCAGAGAGATTAAATGGCAATGATGGAGAGAAAATGGGGGGAGGGGGTATGATGCTGACTAGGACATGGAGAAGGGATCCCACGTGGAGGGAGGAAGAGGAGAGCATGGGGTGAGGGGGCCACACGTCAGCATCTTTGGACCTCAGAATAACAAGCTGCAATGGGAATTTAGAATTTGCTGACTTGAAAGGCTGTTTTGTTTTATGGCTCACACCCTCCATCTTGCCAACTGGTACACTTCAATATCTATGCTGATAAACATTAGCTCTATATATTTATGTTTTTTAATATTTTAATATCATATGTTTTTTTTTTTTGGTTGAAAAAGTGAGTGTGGACTAACTTCTTCCTAGGCTCTCCTATATTTCGGAGAAAAATATATTCTTTAGTAATGATGGAGTATTTGTATTCTTAGAAATGTCATAATTGACGGTAAGTTTGAGATGATTTTTAGAACAGTTAAACACTTTTGGAAAAATCTCTATGGATAGACAATTAACCTTTTCCAATCCAAAATCAAATGTGGTTTATATCTATCCGTTTATATGTCTATTGTTTTTGTTCTTTTTTTTTGGAGTTCAACAATACGAGGGGCGAGGATTTTGACCTTTGAGCTTTTGGTCGAGATTATATTGTCTTAACTAGACAAGCAATGCTCATTTTGGCTATATCCATATTAATTCATCACTAGAATTTTATTGTTAAGCACCGAAATGATCATCTCTCAAAGTACTACGACTAACATTGTTACATTGGAGATCTAAACTTAAGTTTATTCAATCTCTTCTTTTCGTGGAAATGTCAAGTGGCTACAAGGGTTTGGTTGTATACGAACCTTAAAAAGAAGAGAGACATGATATGAATCTAAAGACATGTTTGGTAATAACGAAGTAGATTTAGACGGTGAAAGATATGATATGAAAGTGTAAAGGTAGGGGTTATGTGGCCATTGAAACTAATAATATATATATTAATTGAAATTACAATCTCAGCTCCTTTTCATGAAAAGTGAGATTTGGAGCCTATGGGGTTTGGCATTTTCTTTTCTCTTTTGGAAACCTCATATATAAATATAAATTAGTATCCTATCATCATTCCCAACTTAATTGCTCACCTCACTCTCATCATCAAACCCTCAACTTTACATACCAACCCCAACAAAAATTATGCTACACTAAATAATAGATAGAGAGAGAATCATATAATAAATCATTAGCTATTTAGTCAAAATTAAGTAGGGACATTTTTGTGGTTGGATGAGATCATTTTTGTGGGTATTGATAGGTCCAAAAATTGACAAACCCCAATTAAATATCTCGCTAAGAAATGTATGAAGAGAGAATCAAACCTACACTCTTCAAGAAAAAAAGGTACTAATGTCTGACCATTGTGTTATGCTCAAGTTGTTAACTTTATTGTATATTGAATTATATCTTTGATCTTTAAACTTTTGAAATTACTTCATTGTGGTTTATAAACTTCCATATGTCTATTTTAGTCTCTGAATTTTGGAAAATAATAACTATTTTAGTCCTTGGACTTTCAAAATATTTAACGAGTCCTTAAACGTGAAAAAATAATCATTTTAGTCTTTACTATTATTTTGCTTTTAATAAACAGATGATCTGGCTTAGAGCGACATGTAATAGAGTCACACAGATTGGTTGAGATGAGTATTGAGCAAGCACGTATTAGATCACAAGGACTAAAATTGTTATATCTTTAAAGTTTAGGGACTAAAATAGATATTTTGAAAGCTCGGGGACACGAATTAAATAAATGGGGACTTTTGATGGAAAAAAGAAAGGGAGAGAATATGGAGGGTTATTCTTGTTATCCGCAGCCACCCAAACAGCCTTGCAATGCTCCACACACAGCTTGGAATTTGATGAACAAGCCTACCTAGCTTTCCACTTTTGGCATGGGAATATGCACTTTTTTTTTTTTTTTTTTTTAATATCCCTTTTCTTTTAAACCCTAAAAAGGTTCCTTTTTATTTTTATTTTTAAAAAAAATCCTAAAAAACTATGATTCTTTAAAAAAAAAAAACAATTTAAAGCCTAAAAAGTTGTTTGTTTATTTATTATTTCTTTTTGGGAAAATTTGAGTGTGTAATAATTAATGGTGAGTTTTCTCAGTCACGCGTGTAATAAAAAGTTTGAAGAAACCAAAAAATCATTGGTTTTTGTATGCAACCATACCAATAAGCAGGCATTAAGATGCAACATTTGGACATACTTTCGACCTTTTTTTTAAAACTATTTTTTTTAAATTGCTTTAATAAAAAAAAAAGAAAAAAAAATTAATTTGTTGTGGTAAACTTTCAGGGTTGTATCAATTAAAACTTCACAATAATAATTGTATCAATGAAAACTCTGAACTTCATGAGTAAATCAATTTAGATTTTTTTTTTTTAAGATTTTGTTTTAAAATCGTTGATGCATAGTTCTTACATGTATATTAGATTTATTTAGATGTAGAGATCAACAAACTATTAGAGCAGTTGATGCATAGTTCTTACATGTATATTAGATTTATTTAGATGTAGAGATTAACAAACTATTAGAGTTCTGCTGGTATCAAATAGATAGTAGTAGTGTTCATTAGTATTAATGATTTTGCATCTTTTATTCTTTCTCTAGTTTTCTCTACTTATTTAGAAAGAAATACACAATAATTTGTCCTGCTACTTTGGTAGTATTTTGGGAGAAGAATAATTTTGTTTTGGTCATAAATAAAGCTTGCATAACGATTCATTGATAGCAAGGCTATATAAATAGTCATGTGGAATACAACTCTCAAAAGCTTGATAAAGTAACTAATTAGAATAGAAATAACGAGAGTAACTGATTACTTAATATGTTATGTTTATTTGATCTTAAATGGAATAAAATGAAAATAGTTATAAATCACTAATAGATGATCTAAATTGATTCACCTATGAAAATTTATTATTTCAATTGATTCAATTATTAGTGTGATGTTCATTTTCTCAAAAGAATAAAAAACTATTTAATCAACTTATTTGTAAATATTTATATTATTTTGTAAATAATTACCAATTAATCATCTAAAAAAATGAACATCTCGAGCAAATCGAGAAGTATAACATCTTTTAAAAAATAGTTTCTCAAACATATATAGTTGCCAACCAAAATTTGCTCATTGTCTACATTGAAAATTGCATTGTTAGCTTTAGTATTTTTTTTTTCTTTAAAAAAAATTATTCTATAAATTATTTGGTATTAGTTATTTATAGATGAGTGTATATATTATTCCTTCACTTAAAGCCTCATGCATGATTTTCTCCAATATAAATCCAATTTTTTTTTCTCTATTTAAAAATATTTCCTTTTATTAATGATTATGAAAAAAGCTAATGTGCGTGACACCTTAAAAATTAAGGACATGTTATAAAATAATACCACATTGCAGACAAAGGAATTTATATTGGCAAAATTTGTGAAGATAATATTTGTCTTAAAACAAAATATAAATATAATATTTAATTACCAATTTAATTTACCAAACAATATACATGGAGGATATCTTGAAATTGTTTGAAATAAAGTTCATGTATGTGACAGACACCTACATATCTTGCTTGGAATATATGACAGATGGATTTTTCAAAATTATTACCAAATTGCATTATTATTTGGACCAAAATACCCTTTTATACGAAATTAATTAGCACGATAATTAAGATATAGATTGATAGGTTAATGGTATTAAAGCTCATTTTTTTATTTGTTATTAGGATAATTATGTTCTAATTGTTGCCAATTATGGTTTAAGATTAATTAGTAAAACCCTTTTGGTCAAGCTCAATGAAGAGGGGAATATATACTTCTGATAGAATTTGGGTGGAAAGGGAATATTTATTAATTATTAATTATAAATCAACATATTATTAAAAGAACAAAAATTATGGGGTTAGGTTCACTTCATGATTACTAGAAAATATCAACGTGCGTTGCACGTGTGAATTTAAATTTACTTGTTAACGGTTGAAATCAATAATAATCTTAAATTAATAAGGTTAAATTACAAATTTGATTTTTATGGTTTGGAGAAAATTAGAATTCAATTTGTATGGTTTTTAAAGATGAAATTATCATTTGATAAAACTTTATAAACAATTCCTGCTACTATTAGGAGACATTAATAGATTGAGTTTCTTACTACTCAAAACCACCTTATTAACACATGGATTGCTAATTGTCATGGTACTATGTACAATAGGAAGTATTTTTTAGTTTTTATCAAATCATGTGAATGAAATTCTAACTTTTTAAAACTATAGAGACCAACTTCTAACTTTTTCCAAACCATAAAGAACAAAATTTGTAATTTAACCAATCAATAAACAACTATATTAAAGATAATAAAATTGAATGGTCAAATAAAATGTTATTATAATAAATGAGTATGTCTTCATTCATGCCTGTGTGTTTTAATACCTAAGTTCTCTATCCTTTCATATTTTGGTATTTATTTTAACAAAAATTTTATGAGTAACACTTTCTTTGAAACTCTAATTATTTTGGAAAAGTGTCAACATGAGCATAGCTCAACTGAAATAAAGCTCGTTCTAATGACCAAGATGTTTATGGTTGAATTGCATTTCTTATCATCTCCAAAAACACAACTTTCATGAATTCACTTAAAAAAAAAAAGATTAGGCCCCTATAAGCGAGGAGTGAGTGTAGAAATTATTTTAAAATTATCGATTATTAATTAATGTAAATAAGATATATCTTAAAATTAAAGAAAAAAAAAACGTTTTAGTGGCTGGGTGAAAATAGTGTAATAATGGTTGATTTTTTTTTTTAAAAAAAAGACATTTTTGTGGTTTTAAATTAAAGAAAAAATTGTTTTAGTGGCTT
Source organism: Luffa acutangula (assembly GCA_036850905.1). Classification (NCBI taxonomy): domain Eukaryota; kingdom Viridiplantae; phylum Streptophyta; class Magnoliopsida; order Cucurbitales; family Cucurbitaceae; genus Luffa; species Luffa acutangula. The sequence continues at coordinate 46,791,356 of CM072090.1, forward strand.
GACAAAAATAGAATAATAACGGTAGAGAAATGAGTATCAGCTAAGTTAATTGATTATTAATGTGAATGTATATTAAAATGGAAAATGAAAAATATTAAAGAATGCGTATTCTCTAGCTTTAAATTAAAGAATAAAACCAATTACAAAAAATAATAAAGAGTAAAATCATTTCAATGACTTGAGAAAATGATGTAACAATTGTAGAATGGTTGATCAATTAATTTAAGTCATTAACTATTATTATTATTATTATTATTTGAGAAATAACTTGAGTTAATTGATTATTGATGTAAATAGCACATATATAAATTGAAAAGAAAGGGAAAAAAATAAAAACTTCTAACCATTATCCACAATCTAAACAACATCACTCAACACCCTCAAAATATTGAAATGTTATAGTTTTATCACACAATTTATAAATCTTAAAAATAATGAATTGAGGAAGACAAAAATAAAGACAACTAAAGTATTGGAGATGCGTGTCATTCGTGAAGGTTTGACGATGATCTATTCAAATAATCAACATCTAATTTTGGTTGAATTTGATAGTTTCTCTTTTATTTCTCTACTATGATAAGATAAAAAAAAAATTTCGAAATCCTTCTCAAAAAAAAAAAAAATTATCGAAATCCAAACTAAAGTGCATGAAATCAACAAACTATCACAATACATAATAATTCCCAATTTTTCACATATGAAGAGAGATGATAATAAAATTGCACACCAAGGCTCAAGGTGCAAGAGGATGACAACTTTGACATGTGAAGGTGTGAACTTCCTTATTAGGCGAACTTCTTTGCTTCAATAGCTCCTCTTCGTAGGTTCTATTTATACAATTCTTTTATTCTAAAAAGAGTATGCATATAGTACATAGTACAATATGTAAATATGTAAAAGAGATCATAAGACTCAATTTGGTGTAGGGAGTGAATCAAAGAAAACCATTTTATAGTTGTATGAATTAGAGAAGTTGCAAAACTTTTGAAATTCCAATGCTTTTCATATTACACCATTAGAAAAAACCTAATTAAATGTAAGAACTTTAATTTTAGAATTAATTCATATAATTAAGAAGCAAAACTTTTCATATTTCTTAGTGGCTTTTCATATTTCATCCATTTCACGTGGGAGAAGGGAAAATGAATGAGAAGAGAAAGAAACTTAATGAGGGGTGGTAGGAAGAGGAAGAGATTGAGAGGGGTACATATGGAATTATCTTATAAGAGTTTGGACAAAATTGTCCAAAAATGATTCTTTTTCTAAGCCACTTTTTAAGATAGTAAGATAAAAGGGCCCATTAGATTTGCAAAGAGTTTTTATTTCAATAAATATAATAATCTCTAATCCATGTCAAAGTCTCAAACCACCCCATGTGGATAAGAATTCCCTCAATTTAACTAGAGATAGAAACTTATTTTTGAATTAATCAGGACGGAAACGGAGAATGTAATATGAACAAACTCAACTAGTTAAGACATATTTTTGTATCAAAAAGTTAGAGGTTCGAATCCTCACCTCTACATGGAGTTGAATTAAAAAGGGGATAAAGCACCCATTGAATGTCTGGTTCGAATCCTCACCTCTACATGGGTTGATTCTCTAAAATTAAAGAAATGAGTACGTACGCTTATGCCCCAAGGTGAACAATATCATACCATTGTGGAGATATGTGGGTGTCCGGTAGTCCCTTACAAGTGGTATCAGAGCCATGCCCCGGGAGTATAGCTGTGTCGGGTAGAATCCTCGGGTGCCGAACAAAGAAAGTTGTGAGCCTAATAGTCATGTGGAGGTCCGTGGTTGAGCTCTGGGTGGGCGGGTATACTCCGGAGAAGAGGAGTCGTCCTAGATAAGAGCAAGAATTCTCGGTAAAGCGGTGAAGCCTAGAGAGTTGGACAGATAGATGACTATTTGAGGTGAGGCTCGGTGGTAGTTTGTTCAAGGGGAGGATTGTTGGGAGTGCGTCCAAAGTCCCACATCGGCTAGATAAGGGGATGATCATGGGTATATAAGGGAGGACAAGTATCTCCATTGGTATGAGACCTTTTGGGGTGAACCAAAAGCAAAGCCACGAGGGCTTATGTCGAAAGTGGACAATATCATACCATTGTGGAGATATGTGGGTGTCCGGTAGTCCCGAGAATTAATTTTTCTTGTGGGGTCGCGAATAAGAAAGGACATTTTGGACTTTGCCTTAACTCAATGCTATTCCTACTCCTTAATCCTCTCTCTCTCATAATTTACAATAATTATTTGCTCCCCTAACTTGATATGTTCTAAAACAACCATTCTTTTTATATTATTTGGGAAAATATATGCTTCCATAATATGTCACAAAGAGATCAAACATATGCAAATTCCACAAACATTGCAACAATAAACAAAATTAATTATTACTCAAAATTCAAGTTTTGAATGAATTAATTAAATTAAAATACAAGAAGTAATAAGAGATGGGTATGTGTCACACAAACACACCATGAGAATTGTTGGGGAAAAATATATATAAAATTAAGATAATTACAAGAAAAATAAAAAAGAAAAGAAATCTTGAAGAATCTATAAGAGGGCATATATTAAAGGGTTTGAGAAAGATTTAGAATATCTACATCATTAAAAACACTCTTCTTTAATTTTTGTTTTTTCTTTTCATGTGATTCATGGTGACTCACCCTTTTTAATTTAATTTTTTTTTTAATTTTTGGGTTGTAAATTAAAATTAAGCAAGGACTTTAATTAATTAAAGGTGGGAATATTTTCTTTCATGTGTTTAGATATTTTGTGATCTATGATCTTTGTAACTATGATTGGTACCAAGATATGCTATTATCATCACTTTAAGAACATGGGACTTTTGTCAAAGACAAATGACTATATAAGACACAAAAAACTTTGGTCAAACATGTTTTTTTTTCTTTTTTTTTTTTTCTTTTACTAAGTTCTAATGTGTTATTAAATATGATTTATTGGAAAAACTTTAGTAAGATTCATCATTCTCAGCTAAAGTGAGCTTAGCTCAGCGGTAATTGACATATATCTTTGACCATGAGATCAGATGTTCAAATCCTCTACCCTAAATGTTGATGTACTCAAAAAAAAAAAAAAAAAGAATAATAATAATAAGAAACATATATATTTTTTTTCCAAAGCAAGATTCTTATTTTCTCCTTAAGGTTCCTTTTATGGTGGTGGTGTTTAATTAATTTTCAATATATTTATATTTGTTATATATTGAGTGTCAATTTTTCAATTGGTCAAGATGTTAGAATTTTTCAAATTTACAAAATTTTATTAAAAAAATGTAAATTTGGAAACAAGTGGCAACAATTCACATGCCATATTTTAATTATTACATAATTTAATATTTTTAAACATAAAAGTGCTTAGTCATATATTTAAAAATATATTGAGTAAAAATTTACTTTGATGATCTAAGTTTTTAAACAAAAATTCTATTTAAAAAATAGATTCCTAAGATTATGAGAAGGTGTTTTTTAAGACATAATACTTTTAAAAGAGATATTTTTATATTGAATTATGTGAATTTCATATCATAAGACATGAAATATATTTGTAATTTTTTGGATATTTTCCTTTTAAAATATTATGTAAATATAATGCAAAATGTCAAAATCTACTTTTGTCCTGTTATGAAATGTCTATCTATATAGGTTTTTATTTTTTTTAAAAAAAAAAAAGAAAAAGAAAATTCATCATATTACTGTTCACATTTTTTTAATAAAAAAATATTGGATTAAGAATTATGGACACTTTTTTTAAATAATAATTAATATGTTTAAGGGATAATTATTAGAACATTTAAGAAGGACCCAACTGATTTTTTTATTTATTTAATATTTGAAGAAGAAGAAGAAAGAGAGACTTAAATTGGAAGATTCTAGAATATAAACTATAACTGTAAGTTCAACTTAATCATTTAGTCCAAATTAATCTTATAATTACAACCTCAAAATACACATATCAACATGATATTAATATTACCTCCTTATATTATATTTATATATAATGTAGATTCCAAAACCAATTTTTATTTATTGGTTAACTCACATGCAGTGGAGTCCATATTTCATACTTTATAATATAATGTATAAAACCATATTATTAAAAAAAATATTAAAAGAAAAATAGTGAAAACCAATTATTTATATATAAACTAATAAACTTAATCTTAAATCATTGTGCTAGCTAAGCTCTAGAATGTGGCTGACCTCATTCTTCAATTTCACACTTATTAGTTATTCCACTATATATTCACATTCATACACACCCATATATTTACAAATCACACCCTTTAGTATTTTTATTTTGTAGATCATCCCCCATTTATTCTAAAATGCTATCTTTTACAAAAATCTAATCATACCCCTCTAAAATTTTTATTATTATTGACTTCCACAAATTGAAAACATGTGGCTTGTTTTATGTGTGCCACATATACCTTTTTTTTTTCCTTTTTTTTTTTTTTTTGAATAGTTTTCCTTTTTTTTTTTTAGTTCCACATATACCAAGTTATCAATTCTATCAAAGTTAACTAAAAATAATGATATAATCTCCTCTATATCATGTGAGTGTTTTAAACTATTTTAAAAATAAATAAATATGATTTTAAGATAGGTAAAACATAAGAGTGTAATTTTCAAATTCTCTCAATATTTATTAGATTTTTATATGAATGAGATTTACAATTATCTTGATTTTAATTGATATATCAAATTGACTGTATTTAAATCACTTCTTTAGTATTCTATTAGTTGCCAATCATACTATATTTGATATTCTAATCAGATTCTAATTCATCCCATTTTTATGATTTTTAAGATTCTTCAGTTCAACCAATGGCAGAAGTGAAGAATTGAAACATTCAACATGAGAGAAGATAATAAATGTTTTATCTACTGAACAATACTTGAATGAATTAGTAATTTGTAGTTGAAAGCCTTGAGGCAACACAATTCTTTCCATTTTACTTTATAATTATTATTATTTTTAGTACATCAATATTTGAGGGTGAGAGATTCGAACCTTTGACCTCTTAGTCAAAGGTACGTGAATTATGTTCGTTTTGGTCTCTATAATTAAATTAGTAGGTAAAAAAAAATCAATTTGAGAACAATTAAGTAGATAAGTTACCAAATAAAGTACTTATGATAGATCGAATGTTTAACCCGAGCCACGTTTATTGAAAAAAACAATAATAAAAAAAGAGTTGGGTAAAAAAACCTTTAATAAATAAATAATACAATAAAAAAATGAATTTGTTTAGAATAATAAAAGAAAATTAGGGAAAGGAATTAGTGATAAAGATGGCATGTTAGAAGGAGAGGCATTGCATCTGCCACATTCCCTTCATTTGTGCCATTATTGATTTGATAATTTCAATAAATAAAATATAAATAAATAAATAAAATAAAATTAAATTAAATTAAATTAAATTAAATTAAATTGGGGTTTAATTTGTCTCTTCAATCTAGGTGCCGACCCTTCTTCCATCCTCATGGCCTTTCCCCTCACACACACATAATTTAGTACTTCAAAGTTATATAGAGAGACATGTTTTGAATCCCCCAATGTGAATGTATTATTTCTATACCTTATAATTTAATTTTACCATGTGTACTTATACTTATATGGTAACAGAAAAAAAAAATGTAGCTAAACTTATTTTCGACTAAAACGTCAAACTTCGAAATTTGAATTCCTTAATCTCAAATGTTGTTGGGTTAAAAAAGAAGAATTCCACGACATCGATATGAGAGGATAATCAATTTTGAATTGTATTGTAAAACTATCCTGATAACATTTATTTATTAATTTAAATATTTATATATATATATATATATATATATATATATATATATTTAAAATGTATGCCATATCAATATTTATATAAAATTGAAATCTTGATATTTGATCAACTATATTTGGTTTAGATGATTTGTGAAAATGAATCACAAGATCATTTTTAGGGTTTAGGGTTTAGGTGAACTTAAGATCGTAATACAATTAATGTTAAATTACAAGTTTTGTCCCTAAGCTTTCAAGGTTGACCAGCTAATTAGTCGCTACTATTTAAAATGTTTACATTTGTTCTACTCCAACTTTCAATTTTGTGTCTAATAAGCACCTATGGTCAATTCGTTTATACTTACATGACAAGTTTGTTTCAGGTGTAATTCTTAACGGAAAATGCTTGGTTGTATACAGCTATGTACTTGGTTGCATACCACCATTAAAAATGTTGACAACGACTAAGAGAGATTAAAAAGCTTTCTCATTTTCTCTTTCTTAGTTGTTAAAATTTGAATGGGATATGTAAGGAGATCCTAAAATACTGGTATAGAGCCAAGTATTATTCATTTCTAAATAATACAAGTTTATATCGTTAATGATTCACGTCAGCATTAAACTAAAGTAGTCAGTGATAGAGACGTGTTAGTCACAAATTAAAAGTTCAAAAACTTACTAAAATATTTTTAAAGTACAAGGACTAAATAATAGACACAACCATGAAAACTAACCAACCTATTAAAAAAAAAAAAGAATAATGTTCCACATTAAATAAACACAACTTTAGAAGTTTGGAACAAATTGAACTTATAATTAACCGATAATTTTTTATAAACCCACAATGTTGAAAGAACTCCACCGTGGAAAAATCTTGGATATGTTTTTGACAATGATACAATTATTAGATATGTTTGTCTAAGACAAATATTTTTCCAACGCCTTACAGTTGAGACCATATGCATTTATACATATTATATATATTTATATTAATCAATCATATGGTTTATCTTTTGAAAATTGTAAAACATGTTACATTTTTGTGACTATGATTAATCAAGCTCGATGTCAAGGATTTTTTTTTTTAATAAAAAACCTAATTTAAGTGAAGATATATGTTTTTGGCTCACTTTTTTCCCCCTTGAAATGCATGTTTTTTTTTTTAAAGAGAATAATTGAAGTTGTTCTTAAAAAAAAAAAAAAAAAAAAAAAACCATTTGGTTGTGAGATGTGAATGAAAATCACACTTTAATCTTTATCATCGGCTAAAAACCTAGTAGGTTATCAAACAAAGCTTTAATTAAAAAACCTTAAATTTAGAGAGAAAAGAAGAGAAGGTTACAACTTATAAGTTCGGTCATACTTTCAACGTCGTATATGATAGCTAAGCTTCCTAAATATATATATATATATATATATATTTAATTTAATAGGTTCTATACTTTCAATGATATGTCTAATAAATTCCTGAACTTTTAATAATGTATGTGATGTGATTATAAATTATTAATTAGGTACCTAATAGATCCTTTAATTTTAAAAAATATCTCATAAATGATAAATCATAAACTCATTAATTAAGAAAAAATTTGCAAATTCAAGTACAACCTATTTAGCCATATAATGTTGATAAAGCTTAGAAACTCATGGTCGAGGGCACATGTCAATTACCGCTAAGCTAAGCTCGCTTTGACAAAAAAAAAAAAAAAACTAAGATACTTAAACTAATTAAACTTAAACCCTATATTATAAAATGATATTAATTATTACTTAATCTTACATCCCAAGGGATTAGGAGAGAGAGAGAGAGAATGGGGTGGAGAGTATTTTGATAATTATTTGCACACAAACCATAGGTATTGTGTTATAGAAATTGGGAATAATAATAATTAATAATAGGTAATTTAAATTTGAAAAATGGGTAAATAATAAATTTAGTAATATAGTAGCTAGGGTTTTGAGAATAAAAAGGAAGATGCATGCATATTCCTTTCCTTTTACCATCTGAGCTGAACATAACAGCCACTGCAGTGCTGGTGCATGCCTTCCATATATGCTTAATGCTCTTCCTCTCATTTCCCTCTTCCCAAAATTCTCCCTTTTAATATTCTACTAACTACTTTTTTTTTTTTTTTTTTTAATTTAATTTATTTACACCAACCACCTTAAAAAAAAAAAAAAAAAAAAGCACTTTTATGGGTAACTTATGTTGAGGATCTTATGAGTTAGTTAATTGGTTTTGAGATGGAACCTCGTGTTATCTAATATGGTATCAAAGTTCATAAAAGCCAAGCAGGTATTCAATATCCAAGAAAAAAAAATGAAATCTGATCCAAGAATGGTTAAACTCAAAGAGAGACACCATCTTGAGGGGATATGTTGAGTATTCCACATATTAAAAAGAAAAATATCACTTTAGAAGTTTACATGTTAGGTCTTATATTGATATTTAAGCTCTCACTACTAATGAGGGAATATGTGGAGTATATAAGGAAATGTTAAAATTCAATTGAGTCCAACAATTAATTAAGTTTTTGGATAGTTTAAGCCTCAATAACCATTTGATTTTTTAAAATTAAGCTTTTAAACACTACCTCCATTTATTTGTTTTGTTATCTACCTTCTTTCCATATTTTAAAAAACAAAGTCAAAATTTGAAAATTTTAAAACAGTAGTTTTCAAAAACGTTTTTTTTTTTTTTTTTCTTTTTGGAATTTGGTTGGGAATTCAAATGTGTTCTTAACAAAGATGAAAAATTGGGAGAAAACAAGCTTACTTTTCAAAAACCAAATAGTTATCAAACAGGAATTGGGGATGAGGAGAAAATATATAACTTTTTTTTTTAATTCATCAATATGGAGTTGGGGGATTCAAACTGAGCTATGTTGAGCTATGTCATAAACACAAACTTTATGCTAGTTGAGCTACTCTTGTAGACAGAAAATTTAATAACTTTTAGTACAACAACTTATTAGGTTGTTTATAATCTTTAGTTATGCTTTTTAGAATATGACACTAGGAGAAATGGGAGTCAAGAGTTAACTTCTATAATATCATTATTTCCTCACATTTTCATATTAATATCCACATGTTAGATCTTGTATTTTTGATATCTAAGTCCACATGTGAGATGGCGATCAAAGCACTAATATACTATATTGGAAGTATTTAATTTTATGTGTCTTTTGGACCAACTATTCAACCTTTTGAGTTGAGAAGTGATTTAATTTTAACAATAACAATATTGTATTAGGGATGGATATCCCAAGTTCAAAACCGCTCTACAATGTCAATATTTCAAATCTTCTATCTCATACTAATAGTTAATGTATTAGATCTCATATTGATATTCAAACGAGCCCCCATACAAGAGTGAGTGTCAATACGGATTAAGTTTTTTTTGTCTAAATATAGTAATTTCTACAATATAATTAAAAAAAAATCTCAATGGATTACTGTTGAGGATCCCAAATCGAAAAGATAAGTAAAGACCTCACAACTTGATATATAGGTTATCGAACCTCTGGCCTCTTGGTCGAGAGTATATGTCAATTATCGCTGAGCTAAGCTTGCTTTCGCCCCATTGCCAATTGATTTTGAGATGAAACATCATGTTATCTAATTTAGATTTAAATATGTTACAATCCTCTTCAGTCTTATTTCATATGAATATATAGTTCACGAGTTGGATCTTATATTGATGAAACTTAAAAATGAACTTAAAATTAAATAAAATTGTATAATTATTTAATATTTAATTAGGTTAATTGAGTTGATTATGAATAAATAGAGAGAGAAATTAAAAATAGCACATGGGATGCATTATATATGGGTGGCAGGCAATATCTAAGGGCGGTCGTTGGCCAGATTTGGATTTTTATGTTTGCTTTAAAATGATCTTAACCGCCCAAATATTTAGTTTCTTTTTTTTCTTTTTTTAATTTTAAAATAAAATTAAAAGAAAGGAATTAATCCATGTGATGCCTTCAAAAATTACACTCAATAATCAAATATTATTATTTAGTCAAACCCTTCATTAATCAATTAATCAGTAAAATAGCTAGATTTCCCTCTCTTTCTTCCAATAATTAATTATTTAATTAACTAACATAGCAACCATAATAACTGTATTAATAGAGAGAGAGAGTTGTGGGAGAAACACATGAGACCACATGGAAAGGCAGTTGAAATTTTTAGTTAGAGAGAGAAAAAAAAACAATAATTATAATTTATTAACTATAAGAGAGAATAAAATGGGAAATTAGTCAAACATTAATATTAAACCCTATTTTTGGAAAAACCAAGGTGCATAAATATTTGAAAAGAAGAATCCCATCTTGACCAAACACATGATTTTATCATAAACTTAATTGTTTATCCAACGGTCCAAATTAGTTGTTATTCGAGTGACAAGATGATATGATATGATGCAACTTGAAAAAAAAAATACAAAATCAAATCGAACAGGATAAAAACTTATAAAAGATTAGAAAGATGAGATAGTTAGCTCAAATATCAACATGGTGAATTTGATTTTCTTAATTTTTTTTAATTCATTGATATGTGGGATGAGAGTATTCGGACCTTTGACTTATTAATTAATTGAACGGTTGAGCTATACTTGATTAATGTAATATCTCTAAAAATATTAGAAACAATCGGATAATAATGGAACTAATTATAAATTTATTTGTGCATTTAAATATTCAATTAGTTTTTAGCAATAGCATAATCAATTATTAAAACAATTTGAAGATTTAAATTAAATATCACTTGAGAAAAAACAATATTATTGTCCATATATAAGACTTTTAAGATAATTTGTCCTTTTTGCACATTCAAGACATTTGAAAATCTTTTTAGAGAGATACAAAATTAGATTCAAAGAACTCCTAAATTTATATTAAGAACCAAAATTTCAACATTTGAATTTCAAGAATATAATATTGTTAATGTATTTGTATTAAAATATAATATTTGACAATTTAGTTTGCACTAGTCATCATTTAAAAATCCTATATTATATTTGAAATTTTATTTGTCATCATGATCTTTAAAATTATAATAATATAATAAAATGCATTCTTCCTTTTTATCCCCAATCACTCTCAAAAACTCCCCAAATTCAATTCAATTTCCACCACAAAAAAAAAAAAAAAAAAAAACTTTATACAAGGAAATTTAATGTTGGAATTTGGAACATTACAACATATTTATGTATGTTTTGTGGGGTTGAATGGGACCTCCAAATGTCACCTTCAACAATGGATATGAGTGAGACAATTTTAGAGTACAAAATTGCAAGATATGGCTTTGTACCTTTGTTTCATTATCAAATATGCCTCTTTTATATCCAACTTAGAACAACCCCTATGTAGCGGAGACAAAAACATAGACGTTTCTCCGCCTCAAGGTACTACGTTTCGTATTTCATGGATAAAGCCAAAGAACAAAAGAGGGAGGCAAATTGGGCAAATTGCCTCTCTAACATGTTTTATATTATATCGTACATATATAATTCTATAAAGTAAAGAGTTTTGGTGTTTAAACTCTAACTTTCTCATTTGAATTTTTATGACCGAAAGATTTTAGACTCTATCCTCACATATTTTCACAATTGTATGATATTTTGGTTTCACCCAAAAGGTCTCGTAACAATAGAGATGTTGTCCTTCACTTATATACCTCAGGATCTTCTCTCCTTTATTTAGCCAATGTGTGAGACTTTTTCTTGCACTTCTTAAACAAATACCCCTTGCTTAAATCGAATTATTGTCCACATTGGTTTGTATTAATTGTTGTAAGAATCAACCCACATTAGGTATAATTGTTTTAATCAGCATACCAATTAATTAGGTAGACTATATAATCAATGCCATGCAACTTGAATATAATTGGAATTGACTTTAATCATTTGGAAATTATTTGAAATCCCATTCATGCATGATTTCTATATACATTATGAATCCAAATATATTTAGAAAAACAAAAAAGCATGTTAATTTTCAATTTTTCAACAACCATATAGTTTAAAGAAAAAGAAAAAAAAAAACTCAATAGTCAAACAACATATATATAGTTGTAAATTAGGGTTTTATATGTTTTTGGATAGGACCAATACTTTCAAATGGAAGACATCAACTATACCATATGGAGTGTGTATAATTCATGTGAATGAGGTAGATTGTTGGCCAATCAAAAGAAGATAGGGATTGGATCGGAGGGCCCAAAAACATGGACCAAATCTAATAAAGTTCGTGATGGGGACATATAAATAGGTAGTCCTTCGAATCTCTATTTATTAACCTATAAGTCGGACTCAAAAAAAGTTTATTGAAATAAATATATGATCCTTGTCCAGTGAAAAAGTGTTGAGGATGTAAATAAATATATATGATCCTTGTCCAAAGAAAGTTTATTGAAATAAACATTTTCATTGGTACGAAATATTTTGAGTAAAGTGAAAAGAAAAACAGGGTTTAAACTTAAAGGGTACAATATATCATGTCACTGTGAATATATATAGAGGAAAGCATCTTATTCACTACTATGACATTTATTTCAAATATTGTAAAATTAAATGAGAATAATGATGATGTCTCATTTGAAAAACCTTCTCTATTTTGAAAAATATATATTCTTACCTATATATCAGCTTTGGATTGTTTTATAACTTGATATGCATATCTTATGATTATTAAGAGATTTGAAAGCTAGGTTTAAAATCAATCTCAAATATGTGTTGTGAGCGTGTTATAAGTGCATTGTATTCCGTAGAACCTTTTACATCTTTACTTTCGAGAATAAAACAAATAATTGTCTACCTTGTTGTATGATTTAACCCATATTAGATATAATTGGTTTTAGGTACCCAATTAATTAGGTAGACTATCAAAGCATGGAACATGAATATAATTGGAATTGACTTCAATCATTTGGAAATTATTTGAAGCCCTTTAATGTGCAATTTGTCAACATAATCATATAGTTAAAAGCAAAATCAAAAGTCAAATAAGATGTATAGTTGAAAATTAGGCTTTCAAAACTTTTGGATAGGATCTATATTTCCAAATGGGAATCCATCACTACACCCATATGGGAGTGCATATAATTCATGTGAATGAGGTATACTTTTGGCCAATGAAAAGAAGATAGGGAAGTTTGGAGGACCCAAAAACATGGACAAAATCTCATAAAACTCAAAGTTGGAAGTGTGACATATAAAAGAGAAGTTCTTTGAAGTCCTATTTATTAATTTCTATGTTAATTTAACTCGAGTTTATAATTTTGTTGTATACATATATTGTCATCAAAGAGGATTATTAATAAATATAGGATATAGAAAAGGTACATGACGTAAATATAGTCGTCTCACATGAATTAGAGGCGGGGATGACTTAGGTATATAAGTAAATAAAATGACATCGTCATTAATACGAGGTTTTGTAATCTTTAAGTTTAAAGTGGCGAATATTATATTGTTTGTATTCTCATATATTGTCTATTTAAAACAAAATTACAAATGGTATAATTTTCATTCTTATTTTTATTTGGTGATGATTTGAAGTGTGATGTAAATGTATTACGCATTAAGAACCTTCTAAAACTATTATCTTTCCATATTCTTATATTATCTTCCCTTTCAATATTAATAACAACAATTTTTGCATCTTTGCAATCAAGAGCAAAATATTACAAATTTGGAAGATTAAAGAAACCTTTAGATTTTTAATTGTTAATTAGGTATATAACTGACATAACTCTACTAACGACTAAGAGGTCTGTAGTTCAAGTCTCCCACCCCTACATGTTGTAAAAAATATATATATTTTTATTATAAGAATGTTTAATTTAGATTAAATATTGTCGATCCATATTATGGAATTGGAAATAAAGAGTCGACAATCACTTCACTTACATACTTAAACGACTAAAAGTCGGTGTTTCCAGAATATTATTGAAATTGACACTAATCATTAGCTCGATTATTTAGAATCCAATCAAGTCGCACCATGCATAATATGAATCCAAATATACCAAAAGGGGATGAAGATGTTGATGTTGATGTTGCAATTTTTCAATGAATGGTTGAGAAAAATGAAGAGTCAAAAATTTTGAGAAGGGACCAATGTTTCAAATGGAATGCATGAAAATAGCATATGAAGGGTCTAAAATTCATGTGAATGATGTAGATTTATTGGGCCATATTAGAGAGGAAGATGGACCAAATCTCATAAAGTTGAAGTTGGAAGTGCCCAAAACAAGAGGCAAATAGAATTTTGTGTGGTCCAATTGAGGTCCTAAATGGTCCCAAAGCATGTGGTTTTTTCCTTCAATTTCTTTGGCATTTGGGATTTCAGTTTTTTAAGGAAATCCAAAAGAGTCCCATTTTTAATGCCATGGCCAAGTCAATGCTAGTTTTTTTTTTTTTTTTTTTTTGAATACATCAACATTTGGGGTGGGGGGATTTGAACCTTTGACCTCATGGTCGAGAGTACATGTCAATTACCGCTGAGCTAAGCTCGCTTTGGCCTAGCTCTTGTTTCTTGTAATCATATTTGAGAGGGGTCAGTCCCATTATGATATATGTAATATATGTTTATTCTTGCAAGAATTTATCTAGAAGGAAATGAGTTTTTTTCTTTTTTCTTTTTTCTTTTTTCCTTTTTTGAGGGAGGAGAAAATTTTTCGAAGTGATTCAGTGACAATTCTTTTTTTTTTTTTCTTTGATGGCTCTAACCGGTTAAGATCGTTCGGGTCAAACTACTCTTCAGGAGGCAAATACATTTTATATTACATGATGTTTGATATTAGAAATGAAAAGAGGGTCTCATATCAATTAGAATTGAAATAGGTACTAAATATTTGAGCAAGGAATAAGGACGATATTAAACCTTTTGAGTATGGTCCAAAAGTCCAATCATATGAGATTAGGTTTAAACTGGACATTATCATAACTATTGGTGGAGACATGAAGAGCCTCATTGTCTAATGCTTTAAAGGTACGTCATCTCTGTCGGGACGAGAAAATTCTTTAAAGGTACGTCTCGTTCAAAGCCAAACAATGAAGTATACCTTGTCTCTTTGATAGTTTACCTTGTCTCATTACGACAGTAAGCACTGCCTCATTACAGCTATCTTGACTGAAAGCTTAAACGTAATGGTAGCATGTCTTTGCCCCTTGACAATCATTTCAACTCAATCATAGCAATACATTTTTGCCCCATGATGACCACATTGATTAAGACTAGCAAACACATATGGTCTTATGAAAGTTTGACAACGTATTTGTATTTACCTTACTCCGTTAAAGGAAGACTTTTAGATTTACTTTAGCTACGCATTCTTCCTCTCATTACAAAAACTCTTAATTCTTTCTAACTATCTAACTTGAATATCAAAGTCATTTTAATGGACAAGAATAACTCATCCGTTAAAGTCGTTTTGGTCAAACTAACTTTTCAGAAGACTAATATACATTCAATATTACATGATGTCTACCTTCAAAAAAATGTTGCATGATGTCTGATGTTAGAAATGTAAAAAGGGTCTCATATTGATTAGAAGTGAAACTAATGAGTAAGGA
This sequence comes from Luffa acutangula, assembly GCA_036850905.1. NCBI lineage: Eukaryota > Viridiplantae > Streptophyta > Magnoliopsida > Cucurbitales > Cucurbitaceae > Luffa > Luffa acutangula. The sequence goes on from CM072090.1 coordinate 46,806,747, forward strand.
TGATATTAATATAAAAAAATTTTGGGTAGGGTCCAAATGTAAAATCATAGGAGTTTAGGCTTAAAGTGAGCATTGTCATGACCAAATGGTGGAGACATGATCAAGAGACCATTGTCCAATCCCCGAGTCACGTCATCTTTGTGGGCCAAGAAAACTTATCAAAGGCATGTCTCATTCAAAGTCGAACATTGAAGTATACCTTGTCTCATATACGATAGTAGGGTAGTTGCCTCATTACATCTATCTTGATTCTTGACTCAAAACTTAAACGGGGTGGTAGCATGTCTATTCCCTGTGACAATCATTCCAATTCAATCATGGCGACACATTCTTGTCTCATATCGACCACATAGATTAAGATTAGCAAACACATATTGTCTTAAAGTTTGACATTATTTATATATACCTCACTCCACAAATGAGGACTTTCAAATTAAAATAGCTTTGGCTATGCATTTACATTACAAAATCACTTACATTCAACATTACATGATGCTTGATGTTAAAAATGTAAACATGGACTCATATCAATTAGAGGTGAAAGTAAGGATATAATATTTTCATTCATTGATATGAAATCTTTTGAATAGGGTCCAAACATAAAACCATGGAAGTTTAGGCTTAACGTGAGCATTATTATTGTCATAACTAATGTTGGAGACATGATCAAGAGATCCATTATCCAATGCCCAAGTCACGTCATCTCCTTTAGAGAAAGAAAACTCTTCAAAGACATGCTCGTTCAATCATTAATTACAACTATTTTGACTAAAAGTTTAAACATGGTTATAATATGTCTTTGCCTCGTGACAATCATTTCAACTCAATCATCGCAACACATTCTTGCCCTTAATGACCACATTGACTAAGACTAACAAACACTATTGTCTTGTGAATGTTTGATAGAAATTATATACCTAATTCCATAAATGATGGCTTTTAAAATCACATGAGCTATGCATTTTTCATACATTACAAAAGCTCAAATTTAAACTCAAAATTTTGTCTTAACTATATGCAACTTGAATATCAAAGTCTTTTACATACGCCACCATATCAAACTTCTAAAACATTTTTTACTATTTTTAGGCCTCTAAATAATTGATTATAGAATTCAACATCTAAATTTGTAGATATATATACAATTTTTGTTCAATTATATAATGTAGTTTGAACGTTACAAATAAACTTTCTTATCTTTCTTTTTAAAAGAAATAATAAGTTCCACTTATAAAAGTTTCATTTTTACCGAAATAAAGGTACATATGAAAATAGGTACCATGTTCTAATTTATGCCAATGAACCATTAAGATAGGTTTTAATTTTGCTTTTATTGTTCCAAAAAGTTCATTTTTTAACTCTTTAACTTTTGAAATTGTAGCAAATAATCATATAATATATACACTAAAAGTCAATTGGAAAAGTTGAGGTTATAATGAAATTGTTGAAAGTTCAATAACATAATCAAAGCCCATACTAAAATTCAGAGGCATTGTAAATTTTTTTCTACTTTCTTACTTTTTCAAAAAGTACTATCTTTATATTTTAAGTTTCATTAATAAATTATATACTGCAAAGAATAAGAGAGGTTTTTTACACTTTGAAGAAAAAAAAAATACCCAATGAGCACTAAACTAAAAATAGTCAAAATAGCATTTAAATAGAAAAGTGGCTTCATTCACCAAGAAATGTTCCTATTATTTTTTACCAAATTTATACAAACCTGATATCCTCCTTTATACAATGAAATGTAAGTGGAGAGCACAATGTCTCAACCACCCAAAAAAAAAAAAAAACAATATAATAATGCATACCTTCTTCTAATTTGCTATAAAATTGCAGCCAATGGTGGCATAAGAACAATAAAAAGAATACACACTATACCCAAAATTATAATTATCCCCCAACTCCTCAGTCCCAGTGAAGAAGAATGTACACTATCAAACCCAGATTGAATGAATAAATAAATTTCATCAAGGAGAGGGACCTTTCTTTGTGGGAGGATGATACAAAAACAACATTTCTGACCCTGCTGGAGCCCCCCAACAGAACAGAACCGAACCGAACCGAAAAACAACCACCTACTCGAGCCGTGCTCAGCCTCACTCGTGTAAAAATTGGAAGGCTGGGTTCTCAAGTAGTTCGTCGGCAGGCTTTACGCCGGAGAAATCTTTCTCTTGCAGCGAGTTTGAGAGGTCTTCGACCGAGAAGGGGATGCTGTGTATTGAAAGGCATGGATCAGTAGGCAGTATGCAAGGGTGAAAAACATGGCACTTTTTTTACAATTCAATGGTGAAAAAACTATCAAAAGGGAAGTGGTTCATGTTGAAAAACCTAGTCATGGAACCTAAAATATGCATTCAAAATGGAAGTATGAAAAACCAAGTGAAAATTGAATATGTCGAGGGTCCTGATCAGGAGCAGAGCTAGAAATTTTCAGAGGAAGGGACGATTTTTCATTTTAACATTTTATACATATAATCTTTCACTTTTGAAAATTCAAGGGGGACAAATTAATGAAAAAACGCAAAAATCTTAACATTTTTATATTATACCCTTTTTATATATTATACCCTTGAATGATCTCTACCTAGCTATAATAGATGTGAGGCTTTATTTGTACTCATCGTAGTCTCTCCCAAACAAAGAACCACCGAGTCTTTCCTTAAACCATCATCAAATTGCTCCTATTTAGACTTGACTTCTTTTATCCTAAACATCCTTAACACTTACGATTTAATAGAGCTCGACTCGACCACATATCATATTGTGACATAACTAAGGCCCACAATAAAACCAGGCTATATCATTCTTCTGCTATATAAACAAATTAGGAAAAGTTGATTTTTCAAACTCACCTGGAATTGTCATCCAATAGGAAGGAACTGCTGACTGCATTGTTGGAGTCCTCAGTCATGAGCACTCTCATACTGGATATTACCTGTTCTCACATATTATAAGTTATGATGAGCAAGATTTGCTTTATGGAAAAAAGTTCAAATGGAGGAATGAAAATAAACAAATCACTCACATCTGGCGATACGCTTCGAGTGTTATAGTTATCGTCCCAGTAGAGTGTACATATTCTATAAAGTTGCTGGACACTCAGGATCTAAACCAAACAAACAATGATTGTGTAAGATTTCTATGAAGGGCTTTGAAGAGACTGAAAGCATCATTCTCATAATTCCAAAACTAAATTAAGAGCAAGTAAATATTTATAGATAAATAAATGAACACAGCACAGAGAGAGAGAGAGAGAGAGTTACAGGGCAAAGATCATTGGTAATTTCATCATAGGAAATTCTGTATTTCTGATGTATAACCTGTAATCAAGAGCATTAACAAGAAATAAATCCATGTGTAGTTGTGGATTTTACTTGGGAATCAGTAAAAAGAAATAAGCATTTGGTTTGATACTGTACAATTTTATGTTTCTAAAAATGTAGTAGAAATCTTACCAAGAAGCCAACAGCTTGTCTTATGTGTTTAAGCTCATCCCAAGAAGCACCAGCATACTGAAAAGAATTCAATTAGGTAAACATTTTAGATTTCTAAGCTAGCATTAGCACCATACAAAGATTTTAAAAAAATTAGCTCAAGCAAGATGAAACACAGCAGGACTGCCAGATTGAAGAACTAGTCTCAAAATTTAACTTCTTCATCAAAAAGGGAAATTAAGTACCTCCTCTTTTGCCTGGCAACACCAGAGCTCCAACTCGGCTAACCCAGATTTTACATATTCGCCATTGCTGAATGTACAACATTCTCGACGAAGGAGGAGACTGAGGAAATAACACTCTTGTCAATATATTTTCCTTCTTAGCATTAACTATTGAAGATATGGGATAAACGACTTACCTATTGAAGAGTTGAACATTAATATACGAAAAGTTTTGAACGAAGATATTCTGGATAAGTATTTGAGGAACCTGAAACCAGAGCGACAATGTAATCCTTGAGAAAGATGTTCACAACATTCAAAATAAGGAAGTCTGAAAGGTTCCAAAATGTGTCCGTACAAAATTTTCTTTCAATGTACAGAGAAGCATGTTAAGGCTTTCTATGATGCTTTGCCAGTAATTTGTATGAGTATCTTTCCCAAACGATCTTCCGGATCGTAATACTCCTTTTGATGTTCTTGGTGCCTGACAAGGAGCCCAGAAGATTGCATAAATGAGTGAACTTCAAAAGTATAGGAAATAAAGCTTCACAACACACTCCAGAACTTTGTGGTTGAGAATACCCATCAGAGAAAGAAGAAAAGGCAGCTAGGAGGATCCTACTTACTTGGATACACAAGGAAAGCAATGATGTCAACTCCTTCTTCAAGTTATCTCGGATAATTCCGAATATTTTTTCGACATATGCTGTCAACTGCTGCTTGAATAGCAATGCTGGATATTTAGCATCCACTTGGCGTACTACCTTAAGTGCAGATCCAAGATTGCTGGAAGAAGGAGACGAACGAAAACCCTGAACAACCAAGTACCTAAAGTATTAAATAACAGAAAACGGAAGCATTTATCTCCTGAATAAAGGCTCATAAAGAACAGCAACATTGAATCCCATATACCATAGTCATTCTTCCAAATATGGATGTTGAAGTTGGCGGTTTTCGGGGAGCACCAGCAGCTTTCAAGCTTCGTTGAAGCAAGAATAGTAGCGCAGATGTGTTTGACAACCAATAGGCTAGATGATCATTGTTATCTTGATTCTGAAACTCAGCACGAAAAATGATGAGTTATTTGACATAACAATTTTTACAACAATTTCATATTAACAATTCCCAAACTAAGAGATCACGAACAAAGAAGTATATTTAGATAAATATGGGTGACAATCCCATTTTCTTCCAATAAATTATCTTGACGTTATTATTTTTCACATCAAAATTGTTGTCACTGGTTAGTGAATTGAGATGAAAGATGAAATAAAAGGGATGATGTGAGCAATTCCTTAGTTTTTATCATGAAATAAAAGGGCTCCAGCTTAAAAGAGTGAGATGAGTAAATCACAAAATCCTTAGAAACCGTGACTCAATAGGATGCATTGAACCTAGCTAGGCCCGAACCTCCTCCAAAGAGCTTTCCAAAGGGTGAGCCCTTGTAACATAGAAGCATATATAGAATAAGGAAAGACAAAAAAAAAAAAAAAAACTAGAAATGGGACAAGCTGGTAAGGCAATTATAGATGCTTGTACAATTAGGAAAACAATGATCAGAGAAAACTCTTGAGTGCTCTTGCAAAATGGAATGTCATGCATTTGTTACGAATTCATCGGTTTAGTCTTAAAGGGTTTAAGCACAAGAGAGAGGCTTTGTGGCTCTCTAAGGTTCAAGATTGGAAAAGTGAGTGCCTTTTAATCAATATACGTCTTGTGTCTTATCCCCCCCCCCCCCCCCCCCCCAACAAAAAAAAAAAGAAAAAGGAGTGTGTTTTTACCAATGCTGAACGTTACTGACAATGGTGAGCTGAAAAGAGGAAGAGGGAGAAAGAATCGTACTTAATTTAACTTATGTTGTTCAAAAATCTCACAGACAAATTTTCACACAAATAGCACATAACAAATTTTTAGGGGTGTTTGGATTGAGGAGTTGAAGTTATGAAATCTAGAGTTGTTTCTTTTTAGGAGTTGGAGTAGGAGTTAATAAGTTTGTGGGGCCCACAATAGAGTGTTGTAATTGGTTAATAAGTTTGTAGGCCTCACAATTCGATATTGTATGTCCTTGAGCCAAACGAGGAGTTGGATGGAAACACCCCCTTAAGGATTAGGACTCCTCGTCCTCGTTAAATTAGTTTCCAAAAAACCAATAAACCAAAAGTCCTACTTTGAATAGGACAGTAAACAGCATAATGTGAATAACAGGGAAGAACTGATCCAGTTACCTCTATTGCAGATCCAATCATCTGAATTAGGCGATCAAATACACTTGTTTTTTCGGCTTCAAAAGATTTCCAGTGAAGGAGGCATTTATAAATGGTAAATGCAGCTACAGGCTTCCCATTACTAAACCCAACGTTATTGATGACACAACTGACAAGAGCATCAACATTCTCCTGTAAAAGGAATCAGAAGTTAAAGTATTAATAGTCTTAGAATGTATCACAGTGGAGCAAAAAAAAAGAGGGGTAGCAACCAGTGATTTAGCACATACTTGTTGGTGTTCAAAATGCGATCTACTCAACTTAATTTCAGATTCTGAGCTAATTCTCTTCAGTGTTTTCACGGGTGTAACAAACTGCTCCTATAATTAGACATATTTATGAAGGTCACATAATAAAAATAACATCATCCGGTAAAAATATAGATAGAGAAGAATAAGGAGCAGACAGGAGCATTACCTCGATTCTGTTATTATCTTCAATCAAATGGTTACCATTCTCCAATTTCTGTAAAGAAAGAAAGCAATATTACTGTTCAAGAACCAGGAAGAATAGTGCACAGAGGTGTAGGAATATTGCGAAGGGAATGGACAAGAAACTTGACCACTAGCAACTAACTAAAACAGCATCAAACCGCAAAAGACCCAATTTTACAAGCTGAAATTTCTACCAATGGGAAAGGAAGAAACGTTTCTTAAAAGTTTTCCAAAAGTTTCTGTTTCTAATAAAGAAATAATTTTTAAATAATGGTTTTCTACAAGCACAAAGAGAAAATAAACAGGTACACAAATAACAAGATAGATGGAGGACGATATGAGCACAATAGAAATTTAAATAAGACTTACCTCTGCTGCTGCAATAGGAAGATGGTCAGCCATTCTTTTTACCGGTGTTTTCAGGAAGGTCTGCTGCCGAAGAATCTGATTTTCAGATTCAACATTTGAGAATTTTTCTTCAAGCCTGTATATAAAAGTTAAAAACAATAAATATTGGTATAAATTAGCTGAAATTAAACGAAGAGACTTAACAAGTGTCCTTGAACTTTAAAGTTTATGCACAATAATGAACAAATAATCTAGCTAATATATATATATTGGTTTCTTATCAAAAAAAAAAAAAAAAAAGAACAAACAACATAGCTAATATGTATTACAATCTAGTTAAAGAAGCTAAATGGCAACAACCTCTGCATTGCAGTTTTTAATTGAATAATTTTTGTTTCTGCCTCTGATGCTTGCTTCAACCTTTCTTCACTAACTCTGTTCGCCTCTTCATATTTTTTCTCTGTTTCATCAATTTTCTTTTCCAGAGAACTTACCAACGACTACAATTCACCACGAGAAAGCAACAATCAGCAGCTAAACAAGCTAATTCATAATTGAAATAAATATTGTTGAGATATCTTACACAATTGATAGAAGTCTGCATAATGTAAACTGGACATTTTAAAGCATCTTACCTTGAGCTTTTCATTTTCACTGGAAATTTTCTCGATCATTGCATTATCAAGAACTGGAACCTCCTTCACAATTGGAATAATATCTGCAGCCTTCTTTGCAGCTTCACGTTCCTTCTCAAACATTGCTTTTGTTTCTTTCAACTGAACCTGCATATCTTGCAAAGCAGATTGCAGCTTCTCATTTTCTTGTGTTTTAGCTTCTTCCAAGTCAGCCTGGAAATATTTTGCTCATTAGACAAGCGGACGATCATAATAAAAACTTTTAAGAGTAAAAATGTGATGCAACCTAGCATCAAAGAAAATAAATCTTCTAGAACTCTTCAACTAAATTTCTATTTGATGATCGAAGTATATTCAAATACAAGGAATCAACCCTTATTTATTGAAGATTTAAGCTGACTAATCCAAGTAAACCAACTAACAAACAACAAACTAGAAAAAATAACTCAAACAAAATTACAAAACGACTCATAATTACTCTATGTATTATGCTAATCAAATAAGCTCGATGGCATGTGCACACATTTTTATTTCTTTATTAATTATTAGCATAAACTACTTCATACATTCTTATCCAAATAAACATAAACCCACATTTAAAGCTTCATGCTTCCGGTTAGAGGTGGTTTAGGGTTTAGGGTTTCTATTATGCTAATCAAATAGGCTCGATGGCATGCACACACATTTGTATTTCTTTATTAGCATATAATGCTTCGTACTTGCTCATCCAAATACACATAAACCCACATTTAAAGCTTCATACTTAAGGTTAGAGGTGGTTTAGGGTTTAGTGCGATATGGTTACCTAGATTTAAAAAAATGAAAAGACATACTAAGAAGAATGCATCCAAAAATAATAGGCAGTATCATTTGAGAGGAAGGGGAAAAAAAAAAAAAAACCAATTTTGCAGGCAAGGTGGTAACTATTTTGGGCTACATTATCCAGTACTAAAATGATTAAACTGAATTTAACATTATGCAGTCCATTTGATAACTTGCATTTATGCTTGACTTTAGATGCCTTCTTGCTAAGCTTTGAGCATTTTCAACTACTCAGACTTGTTGAGCTCGTTGATCTCAACTTATGGTCCAGTCGAAGGAAAGCTAAAAGAGAAATATTTTATAATTTAAATGGAGTATAACGAGAATACCCGCTCTATGTAAATAAATCACGTATCCTATGACTGTTTAGTTATGCTTACCCTCATGCGCTTCTCCAGCTGCAGTCTCCATGTTAATTCTTCGACTTGCTTTTCCAATTTATTTTTCGCAGCTTGAAGAGCTCCTGTTTCCCTTGCAGCCTACATTAAAGAAAAATTGAATGCAAGAAAACTCAAACTTCATATAATTGAAAACTTCAGAAGAGAATAATAATAATAATGACTCGTATCAAGAAAACAGCTTTTATGAACTACAAAATAATTCTTAATTATGAGGCTCTCAGCAAACAGAGCTCTTCCCTTGGCCAATTGCATCACCATTTTCTTTAACTCATAAAGAAGAACCAATGAAAATGCAAAGATTCAATTAGCTAGAATTAAGAAGGCAATAAGGAGTCGAATTGGAGACCAAGTATTCTTGCGTAACCTATAAGAACTATAAGACAAGAAGATAGCTAAATTCTCGGCAGTGCCTTCTCTTTTTTGGAAATCATATGGAATATTGATCAATAGAAACAAAGAGACTAGAAAGAACAAGGTGATCTCACCATCTTCAACTTCCGTAGTTCCTTACGAGCAACTCTTCCTCTCCATGCAGATTGAGTGGTGATTGCTGCTTTCTTTAACTTCTTATAGTGCAACTGAGCCAAATATCTGCGACAGTAGCTCTGTAGGACAGGAAAAGAAATCTTCTCAACCACAAGGGGAGATGAGTATAGAAATCTGCTTCACCGTAATCTACTTAAGGAAACTCAAAAGGGTAAATAAAATGACAGGTCTTGTATTAGATATTAAAAGCTATGAGTGCAATCCAACAAATTCAAGATTGACATTTCATTCGTTTTTTCTTTGGAAGTTCATGTAATAGGATCTACTGCAAAACATGAAAGATAAATTTTATACCTGGATAATAATTGCTGCTTTAGTGCGCCTTCTGAAGCGTAGCTCATTGCGAGCAGCCATTCCACGCATTCCAGTTTGAATAGAAACAGCTGAAGAGTACTTTTCTTTGTAAGCTTTCCTGCAGAGATGCATGCGCAGATTCCTTTGAATCATTATAGAAGAAGCTTCCCTCCTCATGCCCTCAAATACTTGTCGAGCAAGTTGTCCTAAAACCAACATATATCAAAACTCAGTAATCCTTGCCTAATTACAAAGGTCGTCTTATGGAAATATGTCCAGCAGTACAAAAATGTGTTGAAGACAATTTATTACCTCTACATGCAGATTGTAGATGTATAGCAGACCTCCGAAGCAATACAAAACTTCTACGTGCCAAATAAGAACGAACTTTCCGCTGAATAATACTTGCTGATCTCCCTAAGATCTCAGTCCTGAGCGCATCAAGTTCAGCCATCTGACCGGCTCTAAGAAACACCTTTGTCTTACCAATCTGCCAGAATATGATAAATTTGTAAGATAACAAACTACAGTTTATACTTTCTTTATAAGAAATTAAGCACGCATCAAACTTGTAAAAAAATCAATTGTGGCAGATAAAGATACACATATTGCTCAAGGTCTGTGTCCAATGAAAATGCTTACGAGTTATGACTAACGTAAAATGAACTTCTCCAATGCCAAACTTCCCTAAACTGTCCCCCAGCAAAAAGAAAGAAAAGAACAATAAAAGAAACAAACACGTGGAACAAGAATTAAGTCATGCCAAACTATCTGCCATCCCTATTTTCTTTCATTTCCAAAGACGGAAGATTGATATTCCTTTAGTTTTCCCTCAATCATTCTTTACATCTTCATTTAACCGAAATAAAAACTTGTTCATTCAATCTAATTTTGGATTTTTCCACCGACAGGATTACATGGAGTAAATGTGTAGACCGTTTTCCTTGGGTAGAAACAAAGTTCAAAGAATATGCATGGTATGATATAAAGGAGCCTTTTCTCATTTGGTGACCCAAATATTCATACTGGAGGTAGTTTAAAAAATGAAGGAAACCAAAGTTTTTAAGTGCTAGGGGAAACTCTGATAAAGAAAATGTAAATCGTTCCATGTTAAAAACTAAGGAATTGATTCCATATCAAAAAAAACAATAAATATGGGAACTACTTATGAAAGCGAACGTTTGAGCTTAATAAGCAAGTAATACTCTTTCAGAGACCAACATAAAGTATTGAGCTTGTGAACAATGACAAATAGTTTGTCAGTTTAAATATAACACAACCTCAAGACCTAATTTAGATCTCTCATCAAACAATTACCTGGTATCCTTTAAGTCCAACCTTCTCTAGAAGCCTCTTGCAAGCAGCCACTTCATCAGAACTAACAAAATAAAAGTTGTAGAGAATCAGAACCACCAATCATTAGACATAATCTGCAGTCGGAAGAAAGTCAAGAACCAATTATACCTCCCATCCAAAACTTCAGGTGCAAGGAGTCCAAATCGGTCAACAAATTCATCAAATGTTTTCCTTGTTGGAAAACCAGCACAACTTATCCTAATTGCCTCCATGACTCCCTAAAGTAAAGACGGTGAGCAATAACAATTTGATAAAAATATTCTTATTTGACAGAAGATGTGATTAAGACTTCCAATGTGGCATATGGTTCAAGTTGGCAGATTCACGCGTGCTATAAAGAAGTTAGCATTCTTCTCCCTTTACATTGAGAGTGTACAGCAGTGGTAATCACAACCAAAAACAAGCTAGAGTTACTTCAGGTACTTTTGCATTAGTATATTTTTTTTGAACCATCTGCTCTACCATTAGTTTCGAGGGGGGAAAACGCACATTTAAAAAAGCAGTGTTTCTGAGTTTTTTATACAAATGTAACTAATCCCTTAAGCTTAAGCAAATTTATAATTAGTTTTTTAAAAAAATTAAAACAGTTAAAATTAATTTTAGAAAATGGAAAAACAGTTCCATACACGTGACGCTATTAGAGTTCTCCTTCAATATAATACCCTAATATTTATTTATTTTAAAGAAATGATAACACAAGGATCGTATTCTTACCCCACATCGTAGTTGTTGCAATATATTTTTATTCTCAAAGATAGCAGGCTTTAGAAGATTATTGGGCTTTACACATCGAATATAATGGGGTTCAGTAGCACTTAGAGTTTCCAGCAGTGATACCAATTGTAGCTGCAAGAAGGAAAAATGAGCTCCTTATAAGCAAAAAGACTTCACTAAACCAAAATCAAAGATCCCAATTCCTCATAGAGAGCTGTATCTGACCTTGAAACGAGAACCTATTGATGAGAACTTTGAAGATTTGGATGATTCTTCAGCTAATGGAGGAAACAAACACGACACAAAGGAGCATTTGGAAGCACTCAAGAGCGCTTGATGTTCAGCAACAACATAGTCTTTATTTTTGTCCAGAAATAAATCAGTCTGATAGGTGACCTGAAAATAATTTGACAAATTAAATGCAAGTGTATCCACTTCAAAGATTACCCCATCTCTTTTATCCATGGATAAGGACCAGATGCAGACATTATAGGATATAATGTGAGTGTGTCTTTTGGTGAGAAAGAGATGAAGTACTCACATCACCAGCATAATGACAAATTGTGAAGTCACTCCGCGCTAATTTCGGTTTGCTGAAGCGTTTATGATTTTTGAATGTCTGATACAACTTTTGAGCAAATGTTTCGTGAGTTGATCTGGGGAACATACTGCAAATTACAAGCACAAGCTATCTTATTCAACAACGTAGTCAATTGCAAGGATCGACACTAACTTCATGAAGTGCACATCATAGACGCAGACACAAAACAAGGAAAATGCTTACAGAAATATCACTACACTTACCATGCTTCATCCAGAAGGGCAATTATACCACCAGGTTTCTGAAATTGCAAATGATTAAGAAAAAAGGGTTATATAAAGATAATTCCTTAAGTGTTATGTGGTGATAGGAGAGATTACTTGGAAAACAATTTACTAAGATATTCTTGAGGAAACCAAACTTCAATTAGCAAGAATGAAAGAGCCAACATTCAAAAAAGAAAAGAATTAAGATACCAAATTATTTTTCAGAGAAAGACAAATAAAATACAGCTGATACTTGAAGAAACTAATAACGTCAGAAATCACTTTTGTTCACATCCATCTCTTGCATAAAAGCATTACTTGGAGACCAAAAATCTATGTGTAAACAAGAAGAAAATAGCCTGAAAAATAAATAAAAGCTTGATAGGCTTTAAAAGACAATGTCCAAGGAAAGTTAATCTCCACCATCCAAGTAATCAGGTTAACCTTAATTTAATCATGTAAAAACTACCTAAACATTTTCCTATATATGGCCACTGGTTCATGGATGATGGTGATGCCAATAAATAGTTTCTAACTAGGGGAAATCATCATACATAGGATTATGCTCAACAGTCAACACCAACTATCAAGAGTCAACTCTTTTAAATAAGAAATTATACTTCCGTTAAGAATTAAAATGAATGAGAGAAGAAAAAGAACAAGAGCCCTGACCACAAAAGGGCAAGATATAAATATTTACGTGTAATCCTTTGATTACCAGCATCTAAATTTGCTAACAGTGTACATACTACAGCAGAAAACGAAAGTAGCTGCCTTAAAAGTTCAAGTTTTCCTTTGAATGGTATTAATACTAATGACAAGATTTAAAATCCTTCTCCTTTCTCCTAGTTTGTGTGCCCTACATAAGAAAAGCACACAAGACATTTATTCCTATTTTTTTTTCTAATAAGATACTCAAACTTCATTGGAAGAAACGATTGAAACAGGCCGGGGGTAGAGGGAACCCCTGCCCTCATTTTGATAAGAAACTCAAAACTTTTAGGATCTGACTGAAACTTTTAGGATCTTGAAAGGAAATCTGTGCATTTTGGGGATCCTTTTTTAATATACATAGGGTATCTGGTTCAACCTAATGCACCCTAATGTCAGTTTTGAGAGACTTGCTATCTCCTTCTTTACCTCTTTTATATAATAATAATCCAGTTTTTGATCAATACACTTCTAAATATTCTCTCCTTTCTCTTGATTTAAAACAACCCACCCGAGCAGTCATTTGGCAATATTTTTTCAACAGAAATAAATCACAGGTAAAACACGCCAAATGATACAAAATTTAGGACAAGCTAAGGAAAACATTATACTGAATCACACACTACAAACCTTTTCAATGAGATCAAGGACATCTTGATTATCAACAAAATCAATATAACTCCAATCAATTTCCTCTTTTGTGTACTCTTCTTGCTCCATCTTGAAAACATGCTGTTCATTAAAGATACAAGTGTTATGAGTATACGCAATAAATTTTGAGAAGAATAAAAACGACCAACAAATTAACCTGAAAAGAAAATAGATATGCTTCATTTTTACCTGATTGAAATGCTGCTGAAGCTTTTCATTAGTCAAGTTGATGCAAAATTGCTCAAAACTGTAATGTTTAAAGAAGGTAAAGAATCAGATAAGAAACTATGGGAAATACTTCTGGAAAGATAATCAGACCAACAACTATATTTGGCATCACAAACTAGGGGCATTTAAGCGATAGAATTCCTACTTTACTTCATAAAGATTCTTATATCACTCTAAATAAAAACCAAGAGAGTTGTGTTTATTCTCAGAGTCTCGACAGTAAATTCTTCAGACTACCCTAATCAGTTGCCTAGAAGTCTAGAACACTTCTCCGTTTGGGATTTGATTTTGCAGGCTCTAAAAGTGAGTAGTGAGAATTTTAACAGTTTTCGTGTTTGGTAAAACTGTTTTTTAAATAATCTAAAGAAAGTCACTTTAAAATTACGTTGATTTTTTAACAAGAGACTTGTAAAATCTGTGACTTCCTAAAACATCTGATGACTCTTCTAACCAACTATTCAAAATTCCCATTTTATTCCATTTTAATCTTTTATTTCACATTTAAGTTTGAAATTTACCAAACTTCATATTATAGCATATTTTTCTAAAAGTTTAGTTGCCGGCAATTATTTTAAAAGCTACTGCAATCCCAAACTAAGGCTTTGTTTGGGGTTGCTGTGCTTTTAAAATAATTGCTTGCAACTGTGCTTTTAGAAAAATTAGTTGTGACATGAAGTAAAAATAGTGTTTGGTAAATTTTAATTTTAAACCTGAAAAGACATATTATGGTGTTTGGTAAATTAATACTAAATTAGTGTGATTTGACTATAATGACCAAAGTACATATTGTTTCAATTATTTTTAAAATGATATATAATATCAAAGTTACTATATGATAATTATTTAAAAATTTATATAATTTAAAGGATAAGTAACTTTGTTACTAAATTATTTGATAAGAATTTAGAAAAAATAATTATTATAAAAAAAAGTTTGAATCAATGCAAATTTGGTTGCTATAATAATAGACGTGAAAAAGAAAAAAAAAAAAAAAAGAAAGGGAAGGATAGATTTGGAATTTCTAAATGTTAGTTAGGGAAGATGAGAGTTTTTCTGTGAAGCTGAAATCAGAAGCTGGTATGAGCGTGATTTTGAACGTAGAGTAAATTGAAAATTGATTTTAGATAAATTAAAAAATAATCAGATTTACCAAACACCCTTGACGGTTAAGATTTTTTCCCAATCGCTTTTTACTCCCACAAACGCAATCCCAAACGGGGCCTAAGCCTAAGCCTCTTGGAACTGTTCATAATGTGGTTTCTTAAAAGCTACTGCAATCCCACGAAGTTTTTCTAAGTAAATATAATCCAACTAACTTTCATTTTACTACCATGAAACGTAATATGAGGTGTACTCATGGCACTCTTATTGTTTCAAATTTTCTCCTGCCTCTTTATAGCTGAATGACTTCTCAGATTTCAAAATTTTAGATTGGTTAAAAATCATTTTTTGAAGAATCACTCTAAAGTTGATTCTCCCAAAAGTGATTCTGAATAATTCATCGGAAATAACTTTAGAATCACTTCATGATAATTCAACTAAACAAACTAATGTTCAAAATAGCTTTTAAGAAAATATAACCAAACATGGAAGGCTTAATTAAAATAAGTTTTGTAAAGTGTTTAAAGAAAAAATATTCTTTTTGAAAAAAAGTGCTTAATTTGAAAGGTAGGACAAACCCACCCTTAATGCGGGAATGACAATAGGACCATTCTTAATTTCATATAATAAAATATTAAAAAACATAACACTCTAAAAAAGTGTTAGATTATGTTTTTTAATATTATATTATATTCTTAGAATTAAGGTTTTTTTTCATATTCAAATTATGATTTGAGATTTACCTCAATGAAGGGTATATTAGTCTTTTATTTATGTTTTATTAGTATAAATAGCTTATTATGACCTAAACTCTAGGTTAATTATTCTAGTCAACACAAACCTATTATTCTCAACTTTCTTCTCTCACAATTTTACTCTCTAAATTCACATGGTATAAAAGCAAAAACGATTGAAATGTTTAATGGGTAATTCAATCCTTGTGCTATTTAACCGAGATTTTATTGTTTTTCAAATTAGCAATTCGAAAACATTTTAGTATGCAATTGGATTTTCTTGAATTGTTGTTGGCCCATCAGTTTGGGTGTGAAGGCATCCAAATTCAAATTGCATAGGACTAGTCTAAATTACATTTATGTTTATAGGATTGGGTTTATTTCCTATTTGAATTAGGCTTCTTTTGAAGTCAGATTGTGATTTGAAGTTTATCTGATCTTTTTCTTTTTTATTTTTTAGTTCAACAACATGTAGAGGTGGAAAGTTGAACATTTGACTTTTGTCTGAGGATATGTATCTTAACCAATTTTTTTTATTTATCTTTTATTAGTACAAATAGGCTAGTATGATGTGTTTCTAATCTAACACAAGTATTCTATTCATTAAAAAACCTAGTTGTTTTGTTATTCCACTCCAACTTCCTTGTTCTTTCTCAATTTTTTGTTCTCTAAATTCCCACTAAACCTTTTTTGGCTAGCTGGAATTATGAATAATTTTTAAGACAAAATTCGCCATAAGAATGATATTTGGAAAACTTTCCACTCGATAGCCTTAGGTCTTTGCTATCAAGAATTTAGAAATATATATATATATATTAGTTAATGAGTGAACTTGGTAGTCACACAAGGCACCTATTACCTTCCATGAGGTTGAAGGTTTGGTCCTCCACCCCACATTTGTTGGACGAAAAAAAGTCACTTTCATTTTTTATATGGGTTATTGTATACTAAGCCAATAAAGTGAGGATTAGATTTCTAGTCCAACAAGTCCTTTGTCTTCTCTCTTTTAACGAAAGTCTTTGTTCCTTATCCAAGAAAAAGGCATACCAGATGAGCACCTGTTTGTCTTGAAACTCTCAAATCCATAGATATCTAGCACTCCAATCAAGAACTTTGAATCAGGGTCCTGGCCAATTGAATTATTAATTTTGTCCACCAGCCTGAGGAAAGTAATGTTAAACATATTAATCATCAATATAAAATTAAGATCGTACCAAAGTTCCAAAATATCATTTATTTTCTTCAAAGAGAAGACGCACCAGTCAAACAGCCTTGAGTACACAATTTTTGCCAGAGCATCTCTGCTAAGAGCTGCAGAATTTGGATCTAGCCACTTCGTGATGGTTTCGTCACGAGTGACGATCACACGTTTGCAAAGAGAATCTTCCAGGGCCTTTTCATCACACCTGGATAGGATTTGTTGTTATCAACCTTTTATGATGTCTTCATCCTTCCAAAACCTGCTTTTAACTCAAAGAAGTTGCATACTTACATGAAAAGCTCGGCAGCAGTTCTAAGATGGAACCAAGATTTTTCGTCTTTGGGAACAGAAGAATCGGCCTCCTTCCCTTTTGCAAATTCAATGTTTCCGAGATGAAGGATTGCGGCCACAACACGAAATATTCCATCCTGGAAGGAAGGAAGAACAAAATAGGGGGGGAGAAAATGCATAGGTTATACTTAAGAATCTCGTCTTCCTCATAACATAGTGGGTGAGGAATTACCTGCTCATCCGAACTGATTCCAACAACTTCCATTGCTTTTCTTGTTGCAATATATTCCTTGGCATCATCAATTCCATCCAACTCATAGCAGTTTGATTGATTTAGATAATGGAAAGTTCTTGGGTTTCCCAATTTATACTTCTTGACCTCCTTTAAAATTGAAAAGGGAACAGACAATTAAGAACTAACTCAAACTGGATCCAAAAAGAACTAAATTATGCTTCTTGACAATAAGGTCTTGACAGTCAAAGCACAAGTTGTAAATCCAAATGCCTTTAAGATCATGGGTTAAAATTAAAACTAGTTGCCACCTATCTATTTTTTTTACGAAAAACAGATCTTTCATGGATGATTATTGATTAAAGAGTTTATGGTCAAAGATACAAACCTTCTATCTGAGGAGAATTAAAAATAAAATACCCATAAATTGTTTCTTTTGTAAATTTTCTTTTCCCAATTAAAACAAATATCTAAGATGTTGACATCATACAAATTTCTTGTAGGTCCAAGTGGTTGAAAGCTCAAGTAATCAGGGGCTCCCATACCTCAGGTGGTGCAGCACAAAGCATGTAGAAGCAATGATAATTTCTCTCTGGATCAGACACCTGACAAACACGTGATCTTTCCAGCAAGTAAGTTCTGATAGCAGCTCCTGATATTCTTCCGCTTTGGTCAAATTGGATCTCCACAAACTTACCAAATCGACTGCAAGATTAATCAAAAGCCATAGACAGATGGAAGTCAAAGATATGATTTTAAGCAATACTAATAAAATTAGGAAATAATTGTTCCAAAGAGAGATCTTCATTTTCCTACCTTGAGTTGTTGTTCCGAACAGTCTTGGCATTCCCAAATGCCTCTAAAACAGGATTTGACTGCAAGAGAGAAGACGAGGAAAACGTATGTACAGGATGGAATTAAATATCAAACACCCAACATTTGTATCAGATAATTATGCAGACTGATATTCAAACTCTCACCTCCAGAACTTGCTGCTCAACAGACCTCCCCTCAGCAGCAGCTCTCCCTCCCATATATGCAAGATAACGCATAAGCAACTTTGTACTTTCCGTCTTTCCAGCCCCACTTTCACCACTGACCAATATGGATTGACTTTTTTTCTCATTGACCATAAGTCTGCATCCAAAGGTGAGGCATTTCAGATAACCAAATGAGTGTAGTTCTCAACTACAAATTTACAACAATATTGTGGAAAAATGCCTGTAGGCAGCATCTGCAACTGCAAATGGATGTGGACTCAGCTCACCGAATGCGGCCCCTTTATATTGTGCCATCATATAGCTATCATAGAGATGAGGTAACCTTGTAAAAGGGTTCACAGCAATCAATATGTTCCCTGTATAAGTCTGGAAGCACAATTTTTCAGCAAATTAACCTCATATATCTGAAAATCTTCATGTTCAAACCAGATAATCGTATCTCCTAACATAATAGAATGCGAATCAACCTACTAGGCACATCAATATCAATTCTTCAACACAACCTTCCCTGAATGTGGGAAACAAATATTCAAGAGTGAATAGTTTTCTTCATATACTTACATATATTTCATTGATATCATATCTCAATTTTAAATTGTGTAGCACCCCTGGTTCATGCAAGTAAGCCAACTTGGTCATGTCATCCACCCCACAAGGTGGCACTTCGGAATCTTTGGGATAGACATTAGCTGCTTTAACTACAACCTATGAATGGGGAAGAGAGGAAAAGGACAGAAAGGAATAGATTAGCAAAATCTTATTATTAAACCGAGCATCTCAGTTACTAAAATTTCTTTACAAGTCAATAAAAGCAAATGAAAAGAGAGACAACCATGATGAAGTAGTTTAATATTAATGGGTTTATATATTATTGGTCCTTCAATTTCATACTAATTCTATTTTATCCATGAATTTTCAAATATTCTATTTTCATTTTTTCTTATATCCGTGAGTGTCTGGGCCAACTTACGCACACCCATGACTAATCTCACGGGACAACCGCCTGACCCTACTACATTTGGTGGCTAAGGAAACTCGTAGGATATTAAATCCTAGGTAGGTGGCCACCATGGATTGAACTCATTCCCTCTAAGCCCTTTATTTTTTCTATGGCCTTTAATGACCATTAGGGTCAACCCATGATGGTTATTCTATTTTCATCTTTGTACTTTCAAATTTTCTGTCTAAGTTCCTAACTATGCAAAAATAAAATAAAGAAAGAAAAAAAAGGGGAAAAAAAACAAAAAACAAAAAAACAAACTAGCTATTTTAATCCTTGTTAATTTTTCATTAATCATTTTTTAAAGAAACTTGATCCATTTCAAATCTAACACCTAATCCTCTGCACGTGGCTCCAAATGTGCATCCACAAAGATACATATTTATCACCCAATTGAATAAAAGATGTGTCATGTTAGATTTTTGTCAAACAGTTTATGTAAAATTATTGACAAGGACTATAATGGTTTTGTGTGCAAAATGAGGGACTAAACCAAAACATTTGAAAATTTAGGGCCCAAACAAAATAAATATATATATATATTCATGGACCAAACTAGGATTTTTTTTTTGACAATATGTGGGGGAGGAGGATTCGAACCACAAACCTTATGGTTATCAGTACAACTTTGTGCCAGTTGAGCTAAGCTCTTGTTGGCGACCAAACTAGGATTTAAACAATAATAAGAAGCATTAAGAGTGTGTGGTGGGTGAGGGGATGAGAAGGAAATTGCCAAGATAACACAGGAAATTTTGTATACATACCAAGAAAGGAAGAAAAGACTCACCGTTTTCCCTGATGTGCATAGGACCTTAATATCTTCGCCACGAATTTCTAAAACTTCACCCTCTATCCAAGCTTCTTCAGAATCCTCCAACCAAACAAGAGATCCAACTACAAGACCAGTAGTAGAAGCCTGCAAGTGTCCCAAAGTTAACAAGTATGCACATGAAGTGAAGCGTATATTCCATCATTATTTACTAATTGAGATGGATAAATGATACATGTTTGAAGCATGTGTCTGTTGACTAAAACAGTGTCCGAAAAAGTGACAGATACACATGAACTACCCAGTGACAAAATCAACTGTATAAAGTAGGCTATTTTACATGTCTCCCACTCATCTAAGTAGCCCAGCACTACAATAAATCAAAATATTCTGGTGCAAAAAATGTATACAATAAAAATGTATATCATGAGGTGGGAAAGGAAAATAGCCCATAAACTGCTAATTATTTGCAATAATTGCAATAGCATCAAGAAGGATCATCCAAAATGAAAATCTTTACACAGACAACATAAAAATCTTCAAAAAGAGGAAGTAAAATACACCATCAGCAAGAAGTGATAGTGATCAAACATAGAGTTAGAATAATGTATCACATTGAGATCATTCTTATGACATTTATTTCATCAAAAATAGAGCAAAAGTTGGTTTCAAGAGTTTGTTTCGCGATAAGTAAAGAACAATGACTTCATGTAGCAACGAAGTCCAGAAACGATTTAGAACCGAACTCTCAGTTGAATATAACTACTCGACGTTCATGAAGTCAAATAAGTTGAACTCCAGTTGACTCAATGTCAAAATATGAAAACACTTTAAATAGACTAAGACAGAAACAAACAAAAACCATGGATTAACAAAGCTTAAACAAATGATTATCGCATTGATTAAAACAAAATAAACTTCTAATTCTACATTAAACTCTTCGAAAAATAACCCGATGGGCAGAAAATTCCAATCATGAACTAGAAGTAAACAAGCTCCAAATGATAATTAAAACAGAGATGTCGTAAAGACTAAATCTGAACCTAAGGAAAACGCCATAGGAAGAGAATGTATGCTGAAATGTGAAGTCATTCTTCAACTCAAGCACAGATCAGTCATCAAAGTAGTAAAGAAAAGAAAAACATCAGATTACGACAACAAACAATCAGAAGAAATGAAAACCCCACGAAATTAAGAGAACCCCCGATGAAGAAAATGAATCCAAGTGCGGAAAAAAAAAAAAAAAGTCAGAAGGCAAGAAGAACAAGTACCATTCTAATAAAGACTCTGATCTGATCAAAATCTTGGGGGCTGCTTGTGGATCCACCTCAAATGCGTTGAAGAACAGGCAACCCAATTGAGCAAAGGAAGAAATTGACCAAGTTCTTGGCGAGGTTGAGCAGCTGAGTTTCAATGCGGGAAAGGGGACAGACAAAAAAAAAAAATCCAAACAAACCCCTCAAAAAAAATGGGGAAAAGCAAGAAAAATAATGAATCAGAAGAAGATGAAAAGGCTTTTAAACTTAAACCCCCTTCGAACAATCAGAAATTTTCTTGAAGAAGAGATTTTAAGTCTTCTTCTGCTGAAGAACAAGAAGAAGAAGAAGCAAAAGAAAAAAAAATGTTTTGTTTTGTAAATTCTAAATTCTAAATTCCAAAAATGTTAATTTGCTTCCCTCCCACACCTTCAGGGATCTTGTCTTTTTTTTTTTAATTTTGTTGACACCAAAAGGAAAAAATAAAAAAGGGGTAATTATAATTAAGGAGTTAATTAAGGAGAAAAAATAAAACGGGTAATGGAGGGAAGGTGAAATGACGGGAATAGCCCTGGATTTGAGTGGAATTACGGGAAAAAGACAGGGACAGGTCGGGCTGAAAATCAAAAACGTTGAAGCGGTAAACTTTGGTCGGATTTGAGTCCTAATCCAATCAAACCCTTTTCGATCACACTTTTGTTTATTATTACTAAATAAATAATAAATATCTCTCTTTTTTCTTTTGTTATTTATTTATTATATTTATTTACTTTCAAAATCAACAATAAATAACGTATTTATATCTTTATAAGTTACTTTAGTACTTTAGAATAATTATATCTTCACCTATTTTAAAACAACCCTAGTTGATTTTTAAAATAGTAAAGGTAAACCTTTTAGTATCGTCTACTCGATCAATCTTTTTTTAGTACAACGATGTAGGAATTAGAATAGAAGATAGAACTTTTTACTTTTTTTTTTTTTTTTTTGGTATAGTGGAAAATCAAAAACAAAAAACAAATAAATTATGAATTTGAAATGTCTCTTAAAAGAGTGTGATTGTCGTTCATGGAGAGTGCCTCCCTTGTCCATACGTATGACCTCTTTGCTTCCTCGCATGAGCTATAGGATCACGAATAGTTGCATTGTAGGGTACGTGAAAAGATAAGGAACCTTTCAACTATCCATATGTATTTGTGGTAATGTCAAACTTCATTCTCGAACTCGTCATGTCCTTCTAATAACTTTTATACAATTAGTGAACTTGTTTCTACCCATAAAGGACGAAAACAAATCTTGTTTAGCTTTTGTGATGCCATCAAGTAATGTCACCGCTTCCATGAGCTCTAGTGGTTGTGTTGTCAACATTATGTCATCGTTAGAATCAAATAATTGCTCCAAGGTCGACTTAATTATTAGGCACTACAACGTTTCATAATTGACTTTAAAGGAATTGGGTGCAGGTGAAATCCATTGCTTAGGTCCGACACAGTGATGCATTTTGCTTGTCATAAAGTTTGTGTGCTTCCAATATTAAGTTCTGCAACATAATCTATATAGCTCAATAGATTGGATCATTCTTTGAAGTTTCTTAGTAGAAGTTTTAAAACATTAGAAATATATATTAAATTACTCTTGGATTTGGCAATAATATGGTGAACATAATGTTAAAAATAGTAAATATAATCTATAAGTTAAATGACATATTTCTTTCTCATATTTTAGATATTTTCTACTTTTTGTTTAGGGTATTATAATGCAACACCATTATTACATCCACTTCATAATTTGTCTCCCCAAAAATTTAGTCACAGACCCTTAATATTTATGCTTTATTGATGGGCTAGCATGATATATAGTAGTGTGATAAATAGCATTAGGAGAGATTTGTTAAGCAAGAATTAATTTCTTAAACTACTTTACATGTATGGTTAGTTATTGTCTCAAATATAACATATTCCGATTACTTGACTATTTGTATTTGAATTATCCGTTCATTATTACATTACATCGCATGACTATTTGTAATTGAATTATCCGTTCATTATTACATTACATCGCATCACAACATTATTTCTGGTAGGTATCTTCGTAGTTAAAGAATATATATCAATTCTTTCTCTAGGTTGTTAAAAATATAATGGTCGTTAGAAAAAC
This sequence comes from Luffa acutangula, assembly GCA_036850905.1. Lineage (NCBI taxonomy): Eukaryota > Viridiplantae > Streptophyta > Magnoliopsida > Cucurbitales > Cucurbitaceae > Luffa > Luffa acutangula. Next base: position 46,830,364 of record CM072090.1, read on the forward strand.
ATATTATTGTTGATCTAAGATAAACATTATTCTATTACAAAATAAATACACTAAATATATAATTTACTTATTAAGGTTACAGATCTTATTCAATTTCATTAAGCGTGTATATTAATTTTTTTTGAGCAATTAGTCAAACATATATTTAAATTAATAATAATAATAATAATAATAATAATCTCTTATATATATAGATAGATATTTTTCATTGGCAAATAATTCAACACATAAAACTTTTACTAATAATCAATAGGTTTTTAATTTGAATCTCCTAGCTTCACATGTTGTAATATATATATATTTATATTTATATTCGTGAGTGTCCGGACCCTTATTGACGACCAATCCATAATGATTAACTGGGTTAATTAAGAATTCTTTTTTTTAAAAAATAAAAATAAAAATATATCTAGAATTTTAGGTGCATAGATTTTCGTGTTCAGTCAGTTTTATTATTCAAATCCAAAATCACAAGATCATTACCCTAATCTTCAAAATCTATCTTGAATTTTTTGTGCACAGATTTTCGTGTTCATTTTTTAGTCATATAATTTTCGTAAATTATATTAACTTTAAAATTTTATTAGATTTTTTTTTTTAATTTAATGATGAAAGGGTGAAATAATTCAAATTTATAATCTTTTAGTCGATATTACATGTCAATTCACGTTGAATAGTTATTATGACTTTAGCATATATATATATATATAAAATAGATTTTGGACATATAAGCGTATTTCTTTTCCCCTTGATATGGATATATGTGGATAAGGAAAGAAGCTCCAATACGGGTAGGTTAGCAGGTTGAATTTATAAACAAATTATATTTTCTTTCATCAAACAATTCATGAATCTTCTAAAAAAAACAATTAATGAAAAGTGTACCATAAGATTAAAAAAAAAATACTAAAGAAAAATCACTAATATTTTTTTGTTACAACAATAATAAAATATTTTTTTTAAAAAAAAGATAATAATAAAATATTTTAAAGTTGAAGAACCAAACTAAAATAATTATAATAGTTCAATTTAAAGTAATGTTTTTTTAATACATTTTATATATATTATTTTGGGCAAAATGCACTTTTGGTCCCTGAGGTTTGGGGTTCATGTCTATTTGGTCCCTGAAGTTTCAAAAGATACACTTTAGTCCTCCAGGTTTGTAAAACCATTCTAAATGGTCCCTGACTTAACTTTAACTTAACGGAATGTTGACTAGACCGTTATATGCTGACATGGATGAGATGACGTGGCTATTTCATTTGATTATTAGGAAAATAAATTGAGAAATTAATCAAGAAAACTAAAATATTAAATAAAAAATGGTTTAAAACATATTAAAATATAAATCATTCCTTAACGACTCAGGAACCTCGCAAATTTGCTCCACAAAACCCACAAGATCCTATTTCTTGAACGCAAATACAGAAAAAACCCACAATAAATCAATCTTCATCCCTTCTTTATCTTTGATTTCACAATTTCTTGAACGCAAATAAGAATCCGATCCAATATCCTCTCAACAATCAAGTTTAGAAAATTTTGCTCTACGTACTAAGGGCAAAACGCCACTTGATCCCTCAAGTTGAATAGACCTCGTATTACGATTATATGAAGAGTGAAAAGCGATTTCATGGGCACGGCGGCACTAGAAGTTGTATGAGACAACGCTCCATAAGCGCTTCAATGCAGGCGAATGCAGTCGAAGAAACGAAAGTCATTCCCAAGGACTAGCACGGTGGCGACTTGATTGTCGAAAGGGAGGTTTCAGGGGTCGTGGGAGGTGCGACGGTGACTTTAATGGAAGATGATCGACGATGAATCGAGAAAGTGGATGGTTGGGCGATAAGTGCTATTTGGTGAATGTCTGCTTACACATCACAGCAACAATTTTGATCCTTGTTTCGACGGCTCCACATTAACAGTCTTGAGGAAGAGCCTTTCAGATGGAATTTCTTATTTGGGTTTTTTACCTAATTTTCTCACTATTATTTTACAACGATTGGGGTGTCCGACGAACCCTGAACGACAACGTTGATTTTTATGGGAGAAGGTGTGGATTAGGGCACGTGAAGAGATTTTTTTATATCTTAATATGCTTTAAACCATTTTTTATTTAATATTTTAGTTTTCTTGATTAATTTATCCATTTGTTTTCCTAATAATCAAATGAAATAGCCACGTCATCTCATCCATGTCAGCATATAACGGTCTAGTCAACATTCCGTTAAGTTAAAGTTAAGTCAGAGACCATTTAGAATGGTTTTACAAACCTGGAGGACTAAAGTGTATCTTTTGAAACTTCAGGGACCAAATAGACATGAACCCCAAACCGCTGGGACCATTTTGCCCTATTATTTTTCTTTTAAGCACCACCGAATAGAATTTTTTTCTTTTTTTTTTTGAGAAAAAAAATATATAATATTTAGTAACTATGCAATTTTTAATTTAATTGTCACAATAAAGAAAAAGGCTAATAGATCTGTCAACTTTAATAAATGTCAAATAGATTTGAAATTTATTGGCATAAAATAAAAAATTATAAATTTATTAAACATTTTCAAAAAGTTAAGAACTCATTAAACAAAAATTTAAAATTAAAGAACTAAACTCTTGATTTAACCCCCAAAAAAAATAATTCAACAAAATGTTTGAATGAATTTTGGAATGCATTGAAGCCAAGCCATCAGTCTGTGACAGAACTAGTGGCAGCCTCCGTAAATAAAAGAAAACGTAAGGGTATTTTGATAAATTCGAAAATTCATCTCATGAAGCTACACCGACGGTCAAGATTGCGTTACGGTGGATAATTAATGTTTATTATTATTATTACATCATTAAATTGTAGAATCAAGACAACAAAAATATTCGACACGAGAGTTGCATTAAGGATACGGTCTGTAATACAGAAGCAACATGACATTCAATCACTGTTTGCCACGTAGCCCTTCAAATATTCCTTTCCGAATCCTATGCTGACGTGGTGCCTGCTGATTGGTCCTTCTTCTTAAATGCTGCACATTTCTTAACCACGCGCTGAATTGGATTTTTTTTTTTTTTTTTGAATTGCAATAGTTTAGAAATATTTCAAAATGTACTTTAATTAATTAAACAGTTGTTTTTATTAAGTGAATAGTTGTCAAAATCTAGCAATAACATTTCTTTTTATTTATATAGATAGGATAAATAAATAATTAAAGACTTTTTTTAGTGGAAAAAATTGAATCAGAGACTTTTTGATTATTAGTATAAGTTTTATGTTGGTTGAATTACACTTATGTTGGCTAAATAAATAAAGGGGTGCTTGTGAATAGTTTTACCCTCAATGTGTCGTGTTTTTTTATTCTTTAAAAAAGCTTGTTTGAGATTTAGACAATGATCACTTTTAATATTTTTTTTTCGCTCGTTTGTCAAGGAAAAACAAAAACAATTTCTTAAATTTGAGTATACATCAACTCATTGAAGCAATACATCTTCACACCCTTGCGTAGTTGAACTAAAGAACGAAAATTATACATCCATCATAAAAGTTAAATATTTAAATTTCAAATCTCCCGTCGCTATACATTATATATAGATTAAATTCCTTAAACATTTTAATTTAAACAAAAATCAAAACTAATAAGTAAATACTAACAACACGATGAAGAATTAAAAAGTGACTATTTTCGTCCATTCGTTTTCATTTTTATCTCACTCATAATTTTAGCATCACATTTCACTAACTAAATTTCTTGAAATAAAGTCATAAATTGAAAGTAGGTATAAAGACTACAATGAATACAATTTAAAAGTGTATGAGCTGAAATGGTCATTTTAAAAATTATTAACTAAAATTAACCAAAACTAAAAGTATAATGACTGAGATAGTGTTTCATCCTAAAATATATTTCTACACTAACATTTCAAAATAAAAATTCAAAATGGTTTCAGATAAAATTAAAATATATACAAATAAAGTATTTTTATTTACATTATTACAAATTAAAAGTTCAAAATATCAGACAGTTTGATAAAAAAAAAATATATTGTATAAACATATACAATTACAATATTTATTATTTAAGGATGTATAATATAATATCATACATGTTTCAATAATAATAATAATAATAATTTAATATCTCATACATAAATTAAAATTACACCCACATCTAGCCTTTTCATCATAAATGTTACTTGGTGACATGGTAAAACAACAACCTCTTTTTTTTTTCCAGTAATTTCATATTTATATATATACAAATTAACATGATTTGTTTTCTATTTTACTTTTTTTTTTAATTTGATTATTCATAGATATAAATAAGCTATATTAACTTCACTGTTTCACGGGAGAATTTAAACCTTTACCTTCAAAGAAACGTGTATATGTTAATTACCGTTGAATTATGTTCACTTTGACCGATCTCCAGAGTTATATGTCATTGTCCACTTTGGACATAAGCCCTCATGGTTTTGTTTTTCATTTCAGCCAAAAAGTCTCAAATCAATGAAGAGACTTGTTCTCTCTTATAAATCCATGATCATCTCATTATCTAGCCAATGTGAAACTTTGGTCGCACTCTTCAATTTTCAAAAGTGTTTAAATTTATGACAAATTTCTTAATTATGACTAATTTGGATCGCCAATATCAAATATCTAGAAGTTAAAAATTTTGACTTTATAGTCTAGAATAATAAATATTTGTATTTGGATATGCAATTTAATTAATATACTATAGTTATAGTTAAGTGTATGTGTTTGTTTTTATTATTTATTTTATTTTTTTTTAAGAAAAGTATGGGTTTGTTTTTGGAATAAAAAAGTAAAACACTAGATTTATTTAAATTATTTATATAAAGTGATGAATTAGTAAATAAATAATAACTTAAAACAATTAAAGTGGTTTTACACCTGAACTAGAAAAAAAAAAAAAAAAATCTCATCTCCATAAAAGATAATATAAAATCTCATGGATTCATGTGATATTTATATCCTTATCTACTTTGGTTTTAAAAGGAAGATATCCATGAAACAAATATTGGTTTTTTTATATCATTATCTTCAAAACCAGTGAAACAATTTATTAAAAAAAAAAAAAAACCAATGAAACAAGCATGACTTTAGTGTAATTACTTGTAAGCAATTGTAAAACTATTTTGTGATTTTCCTTCTCTCTTCTTTTATTGTTCTTCTTTTTTGAAGCTCATCTATTATCGCCAACAAATGAATGGTGACCTTTTTCTCTCGTTTCTCATTCTTCTCCTATTGCAATCGTCCTCTCTTTCGTGTTTCCCCGCCCTCCGAATTTAATATACAATAATATTTAAAACTAAAATAAGGTTGAATATAATTGAAACAACAAAATCCAGTTTGATTAGGATATTGTTTTTGTTTTAATAAAACCATGTGTCTTTTTTTTTGTATATATATAAAAAAAAACACATTTTTATTCTTAAACAAATTCGAAAAAAAAATAAAAGTTAAAAAGATTATGAAAATCTAGCTTTTATTTTAAAATACATTTTAAAAATAAATAACAATTTAAAAAGAAGACACATATATAGAAATAGTGTTTATAAAAATTAAAAACAAAAAACAAAAAACAAAAAACAAAAAAAAAAACAAAAATCTTCCAACAAAAGTGTTTCACAAATTATGATTTTGATCCATATGAGAAGTTAGAGTTTAGTCTTAGGGTTTGATAAAACCTCATAACAGTCTTTATCGTTTGAAGACTAACAAACTGAGTGGTATAGGTAATTTTGGACCACTCCGATGTACAAGGAGCTGACAAGGACAACCTGATACGAGCTTAGAAATTGGATTGGAAGATGGATCCCGAAGGTGAAACGGTCCAAGAGGTCGGGCCAAGGTCGAAGGGATCGGGCCTTGGCCCACCCATATGGTCGGCCTCTGCCCAAGGCCGAGGCCGACCACTCGGCCCACTTGCGTGAGTCGAGTCCATCCGCCTCTGTTCGGTCCTTGCTGCCTCTGGTCGGCCCGGTTCCACCTGGTTCAGCCTGAAACGCCTTCGAATGCCTAAAAACCTTAGAGCAAGAACAAGTAGTTAAACCCTTCTTCATCACTGAAGAAAGGATCCCGAACTCTATTCTCTGGGCTCTCTCCTCTTGCTCTTGCTCTCCACTTGCTTCCCATCTTATTCTTTGTTGACTTAAGCATCGGAGGCGGTGTGGCAAGCACCACACCAGTGTATATGTTTCTTTGTCTTGCAGGTCACGTTTTCCCCCTTCAAACAAATTTACCGTCGGTGGCACGTGAAGGTGATCAGGTGAGTATCCCTAAATGTTGATGTACTAAGAAAAAAAAAATATTGAGTACGTATAAATAATTGATAATCCTGCCACCTGCTCAATCTGTCAGGAGCTCATAATAATCATGTACTCAATCTGTTGTAACTACTAGCAGTAGGGCTAGATAAACTTTTATGTTTTTAGACTTTAATTTTCTCCTATCCATTGTAATTTGTAATTTAACCATAAATATTTGAGTGTTGGGTATAAAAAATTAATGTAATAAAGCAAAAAAAAAAAAAAAAAAAAAAAAAAAAAAAAAGTTAAGAAGAGAGCGCGTGAGAGTTCAAGTGCCACGTGGGAAAGCGCGTCTTTGACACTGCGCTTTGACTTTGAGAACCAGAGGGAAGGATACAGTGTGAACGTGCATAAAGAAAAAAAGATGTAAACAACAAAAAATCAATGGCTAGGATTAAAGATCTTGAGCACGGTGCAATTTGAACCGTCGATTGCTACCATAATTGGACGAACATGAAAAAGCTGTTTCCAGTATCACCGCCAAAAAAGACGGGGGATATTAATTATTAATTATTAATTATTATTATCATTGTTATTTTATTATATAAATAAATGAATAAAAGGAAAAAATGAGGAATTTTAATTCACGTGGTGGCTGAAGGGTAAGATAACGTGAAGGCCTCCTACTTTATAAACGCCTTTAATTACCTCCAATTACATAAATACCTTTATAATTATTATATTTCTATATTTATTTTTAATATTTAATTAATAGTTTCAAAAAGAAAAAAAAAACATTCCATTAATAATAATATTTTTTCAAAAAATTATTACAATGATAGAAAGTTTTTTTTTTTTTTAAAAAAATACAATGATAGAAAGTTACTTTTAGGTTTGGAGAAAATTAAATTTTAGTTCCTATAATTTTTAAAAGTTAGAATTTTGTTATGGTAAAAAATAACAAGTTAAAATTTTGTGTTTATGTTTGGATAAAATCCCATAAATAGTCTTTGCATGAACTATGACTTTGAAAATCATAAAAATCAAATTCTAACTTTTTTTCAAACTATAGAGACTAAATTTGTAATTTCATATTAGTTTTATAAGTTGTAGCTTAATTAGGCAATTTCAATTAAAATAGTTGGAAATTTAGATAATTAACTCCAATTTTAGTAAAACATGCTTGGTTAAAATATTTGGGAGTTGAAATGTTGCATGAATTTAAATCATGTCTTACCCTTAAAAAAGCATAACTCAACTGACATATAAAATTGTATTATTGATCGAGATGTTTGTGGTTCAATAAATTTTTTAGCTCACAGAGTTAACAATATATATTTTTTTAATTAGTTTAACAACAATTGAGGGTGAGAGAATTCGAACCTTTGATCGAAGGTACGTGTCAATTACCGTTGAGTCATACTCACTTTGACTAATGACAGTCATCTATGTTAGTAACAAAATCTCTCTCATGTGTTTTTTTTTTTTTTTTTTTTTTTATAAATAAAATAAAATAATTGTCACTATAACCATTTTTATCTATTGAATGTCTAATAAATCCAATTGAGATGTAATATTGAAGGAAAAAAAAACCCAAATAGTGACATAATTATGAAAGGTAGCTGCATTTATTCTTCATGACTGAAAAAGAGAAGTTTCTGTTCCAAAAAGTTTTTTTTTTGAGAAGTGTTTCCTTTGAAAAATTAAAAAAAAATATATATAAATAAACTAAATAAGTAATAGTAATAAAATAAAATTACATACATTTATTTGTATACTTAGTGTCAATAAGAATAAAGTTACAACTTACATGTACTTTGGTTTGGTTCTAAACTCAGTTATCAAACACATGCAATGAGACAGACTAAAAGAAATATATATAAAACTCTAATAATAATATTAAATAATCTCAACTTTTGTAATTTATAAATAATAATAAAAAAGAAAAAACTAGATGCGTTGAAACATATATTTTCAATCTAGAGATTAGAGGTTCAAATCCTCATCCAAGAATGTTGTTTAAAAAAAGACTATGCAATGAGATAAAAAATAAGTATATTATCTCTAAATTTTATATATAAAAATTGATAATACGACCGAAAATTTGAAAATTATATATTTTGTTTCTTAGGTGCGAAAAATAATTTTAATTGATCAAAATATAGTTTTACAATGTTGGAAAATACTCTCAAGTAGGTCCTGAAATTGAGACAACAAATATCAAAATCACTATTTGCATTTAATTAGGAAAAAAAAGAACACAAATGGAAAATGATTGAAGCCAAGCCATGATATTTTTTCTTCTTTGGACACATTGAATGAAGTTATTGTTAGGTTTGAAAAAACCAATTTAATTATTTTTTCAATAGACAACAACATTGAATATGAAATGAGTCATGTTCCTAATACCAATAGGGTTTTTTTTTTTTTTTTTTTTTGCATTATTTATTTTGACAAAATAAATATTGTATTTTTCTACAAGCAATTATTTTTTAAAAAGTCACCAACGAATTAAAAGTTACAATAATCTTGTAAACACAAAGTGCATTATTCATTATGCGCAAATTTACTTTGTTTTTAGATTTCGGGAAGAAATCAAAATACAACTCAACACTAAAAAACATTTCTATTTTCTCCAAGAGATTGTAGGCTTGAAATTCACTACACATATGAGGTTATGTAATATATTAATTTTAGTTCATAAGCGTTGATCGTATTCAATTGATGGATGGTTTTTTTTTTTTGGAAAAATTACAAAAACCACCATTGAACTATGGGGTTTGTTACAATCACGTTTTGAACTTTTAATCCGATCAATCAACTCCCTGTACTTTGTTAAGTGTTTCAATCGCTCCCATAATTTTTTAATTCGATCAATCAGACCAAATAGACATTGTACTTGATCAATACACATATATAAAAATATAAATTCTTAAATGTCAAAAACTAAATAGACATTAACCTCAAATCTGAGTGTATTTTGATTTTTTTAAACCATTTATGTCAATATCAATTATATCTTTAATTAAACAAGTCAATAAAGTTATCTTTTACTGTCTTCCTAAAAAAGAAATAGGATTAAGGTTGACTAATCAAAGGGATAAATTAAAAGAAATTGATAATGGTGGCCAATTGGGCAAGTTGGTGAAGGAATAATTGACCTTTCTTTTCCAATAATGTTTCCAAACTAATTTAAAATTTTAATTTGATGAATTCAAATGAGAACTGTTCATAATTATCTCATAGCTGATGGAAATGATCCGGCGGCTATAATATTGAGAAACTTAATTTTTTTTTTATTAGGACAAGAAAATAATGAAAATAGTTGTTCGTTAAATTATTTGAAAGGGTTATCAATGAGAAGATTTATTTTTTTTTTCTTTTGTAATTCTTTAAATAAAAATAATTAATTGGTAATAAATAACCTGAATTTTCTTTTAGAAAAAAATGATGACAACAGGAATACAAAAATTTATATCAAATTATGAATATGTAGGGTGCTTCTATCGATTTTTTTTTTTAAAAAAAACTATATAATTACTAATCCCTATACCATTATCGTTGAATGAATCAAAATTTCAAAATAATTAATTAATTTATGAAATCTTGAAAATTACATTATAAAACTAAAACACTGGCTTTTACAAGTTTTAAAAATTGATTGGTTAGATATAGATGAGGAATATTTAATTGGATATGAATTAAACTATGACCTCAAACAAAATGTGAAGAAACCCTAATTTGAAAATCAATTATTTTATTTTATTTTATCAATTTTTTCCTTTTTTTGTCATTTTCAAAATGGGTATCTAGAATTGGCCATTTACACCAATTTGTTATTATTATCTCAATATTGTTTTTTTTTTTCCTTTTTAGATTAAAATCAAAACTATAGCTCTTTTCATCAAACCTATTTTTCTTTTCAAGAACATTGAGGAAAGAAAAGCTGAATCTTATAGCTTTTCTCTAAACTAAAGCTTTAGTTGCTTTTGGATGGCTTGCAAAACTTGGTAAGAATTATACCAATCCAGTCAATAGTACACAAAGATGATTAAAAATACATCGGAAAGCCATGAAAGATTTATAAAATAATGAAAAAAAAGGGGAGGGGAGGGGAGGGGAGGGGGGGGGGGGGGGGGATTGAAAATCTTAGCTTTGCTAGCATCAAAATTGTTCATTCCTACAAAATAATATTATACATCACAATAAGGTAAAATAATAAACAATGAGCCAGAAAGAAACATCTACCAAAACTTCAATCTGGTTCACACAGCACTATCAAGCATCAAGGAGAGGGAAGAGATGCTCAGGCCATTTGGGATAAACACGCTTATATAAGCTCATGCAAACTGTGTCATGTTGCTGTAAAACTCCATTGAAGATACACTTCATTGCTCCTGTTTCCCACAAGATTACAGGCCATGTTTTTGTTAAGGATTGTGAGGAACGTATTACCAATGGCATGTCAAAAGGGTAAGTAGATAGATGTTTGGATAAGGGGGAGGAGCTTACCGTGTGTACCGACAGGTTCCTTGACGCGACCGCGTCTGCCACATTTTGTCCACACGTCGACGGGCTGCATCAATGATTCAACATTAGGTGGAAAAACTATAATATAAGATATGTTTTGTATAGTTCACATTCAATGGCAAGTGATAACCTTTCATGCAAGGATTTTTCGTTTAATATAACGACCATTCTATCCAAGGAGAAGAATAACTTAATCAACATCCCTATACAGTTTTTTTTTTTTCAAGGCAAGTGCTTTGAGCACAAACCTCTCTCTAGAGAGTTTCAATAAACAAGAATGTTTACAAGACCCAGTCAATAAGATCCTCTTTTCTCCGTTTATCATTTCTAATAAGATTCCATGTTACTCTACCAAAAGCACTACCTACATTGACTGCATAATGGCGTGTAGGGATCTCCCTACACATCCCATTAAAATCTTGATAACAAAGAGAGAGGAAGGGGTAGAAAACAAGTTTTTTTTCCTCTCTCCTTGTTATCGACATTTTAATGGTAGTGTGTGGGAGATACCTACGCAACCGGTATGTAGCTAAGTATTATCCAGAAAACAAATCCATTCTTCAAGCTACCTCATCAAAACCAACTACAAATTTCCCCCACACTACCTAACATGTAGTCAAGACAGTATCATCCTGCCAGGTGAGTCGTAGTTACAAGCCATTCATCCACATTAGTAGTTAAGAACGAAAGAGGAAAGAGAAACATAGAGTCTCTGATACTAGAATTGTTCAATTTCTACCAATTCCAACCAAAAGTTTGATCACAATCTCATATGCATTTCTCTTACCTTGAACCATCTCACATCATCCGGATTATGAAACATGTATCTCACGGTAGCTTTTAATTTTGATACTCGTTGAGGGTAACTGCACATAACAGAGGGAAGACAGCTTCAGTTTTAATAATTAAGAATTCCCCATAGCATCGAATTAATTCTGAACATAAAAACCTACAGAAATCTTATGAAAATAAAACTGTTGAACTGATGTTGGGTTTTTAACCATGCAAGTTCAACTACGGCAGTAAGCATACAAGATGGTAAGCTTAAAAAACGACAAGACAATAAACATTGCCGTACTAAGACATTGACAAATTAGCAGACAACCATTTCCCCTTTCCCTCTTCGTCGGAAGTATATACTAGATTGTTTGATAAAGAGAATAACAAAAACAAAATCATGAAATGAGGAAATAAAAAAATCATTACTTAGTTGATAAGTTTATAGATGACATTACCCAGATAAAATAATCTTCTTCAAAATTATCCGTCTGGGGTCAATGCTCTTTAACGAACCAGAAGCAGCAAATGAAGAGATTCCTTCAACATTCCTCAGAACTATCAAAGGAAGGGGAGCAAACGATATAGGAGCATAAATTGAAGCAATAGAAAATCTTCCAGCATGAAGAAATCTCTCCATCTTGTGCTTGTCCGAATTAAAGTTGTCAGTTGAAAATATTGGCCTGAAAGTTAAGACTTAAGAGATTGTTACCTATATATATAAAAGCGAATGGTAGATGCATCGTACCACAAAGTTAGAAAAGTACCTTGTAACAAATTGGCGAAACCCAACATGAAACACCAATTTTTCTTTTCCCTTGAGGGGAGGAGAATTCTTGTCATGCTTCTTGGTGTTATGAGTAGTCCCAACTTTATCGGATGCATCTTCAGAGACATCATGCATCTTGATGCTGCAACAACAATATTAGTTAGAAGGAAGAAATTATTCACAGTAGACTAGATGACAACTCAGCAATCAGAAAGTACCTGAAATGGAGGACAGACATCTTGGATTCATGTTGCAGAAGTCCACAAGCTGTAATTGGCATAGACTTTGCTAACTCGCATAATTTCGAAGCAGCACCAACAGGTACTTCCTTCACATGCAGCCTTAAATAGGAGGATGGTGCCACACAGTCATCTCTATTTCCTTGTTCTATTTCTAAAGCTTTAGCAAGAACGTGCTTTTGGGTTCTGGAGATGTTATTGAATTCAAAAATTCTAGCATAGTCTTGTGGCAAACTTTCCTGAATTAATGGGAGACACAGAAGTTTCGGTGAATAAGTGTAATGTTAAGAAATGGCATGAGAAATCATAATTGAACAATAGGAACTATACTTGTGGATCCCACGAGGATGTCCTAAAGGATTTGAGACCTCTAAACTTTGCAAAGCGCTTTCTGGCAGGAATATCCATAGGTGTATCCACTTCGTCTGGGAATTCTGTGACAATAAATAAGAAAGATTATTAAACATCTGTGTATAACATCTAACAACACCAAGCATCTACCATGAATTTTCATGCTCAGTCGAATTACATGCAAAAAACTGACACCAATACACCCATTAGTCTTGTATTAGAATGTAGACTACGCTCAAACTGTCAAACATCTATAACTCTTCAAAATCCATAAGATATAAATGGCAAACCTTCATCCTCAGCGTGAGCATTTTTTATCTTTTGAATCTCATCCAATTTTTGTTCGTTGGTCAAGTTTTCACCATCCTGCATTCCGAGGAAATTTAAGTGAACTAGCAGCATCAACAAGAAATGGTAGAGAGAAGCAAAAAGTAACCTTATTCTCGATGCATAACAGATTTCAAGTTATGATAGTTGCAAAAGAATGCCCTTTTAATCTCTTTCATAATTTTGTTGTTTCTCTACTGTAACTTGCAATGTACAAGATTTGGTTTACTCGTCTGTTTATGACTGTGGCACTTATATACGTGCTAAGCTTTTCTCTCAATTTAACATTACTTGAATAATACTAAAAGATATTCCAAGATGTAACTGGAGTGTTAAGTAAAAGGTGAAACAATCGTTAGAGAACTGTGCAAGCTTCAACTCTTTGTTAGATTATCTGACTGGAAAGAAACCAACACAACCAAGATGCTATAGGGATTGAAGATGCTTTGGAATATAACTCTACATTCAATTGGTTCCGGCATGTTAAGTCTCTAGATTTTTAAACTATATTTAACATGATAATTCCTAACAAGGCATACTTTTTGAAACTTCCCTCAGTTCTTTTAACATCTTATATTCCATATTTCAGCATTCTACAAAAAAAGCTCATAATGATCAAAAGGTTGTCTATTGTGAATTGCACCCTAAGGCGAGTTCTCTAGCTTTGACACAATAACCACGGTTTGGTGAAATAAGTTATAGGAAATCACAAGTTTTAAAATAATGAGATTCTCACCATCATCACAGAATCCATATCTGTCTCCTGATCAGAATGTATTAACTCAAAAGAAGCTTGATCATCATCACTGAGGCCAGGATTATTAAGGTCATCCACTCCATTTGTATAACCACTGTCTAACATCATACCATCAGATTCATTGTCAACGTCAGAATCCTCATCATCTGTCTCACCTATTTCCCAAGCTTCCTATGTGTTTTGACAAAAGCAAAGGCAAACGCATGAGATGCTGACAAGAACTATTACATTACGAACACGTAATTCGTAGGGAAGAGCATTAGCAGATTAATATGGAAACCTGATAGTCAGAAGTGCCATCAGCAAGTGCTCTTTTCCTCAAATGCTTTTCTTTCTGATTTCTATCTGCCTCAGCTCTGTCTGCCTCAGTTGGCCAAGTCTGAGGGGAAAAAAAATTTAACGGTCACTAAACATAAACTATAAATATAACAAAAGATATGGTATGAGATTTTGACCTAGAAATAGCATTTGTACATCGAGATTGGAGAATGTAGAAACACCCACTAGCTGTTATAGATTAGCTTGAAATCATATCACAAAATTAATATAATTCATACACTGCCAGGAAAGTTGACAAGCAAAAGGTAAAAGAAAATAGCTCAAGATACTCATCAGACATTCCATATCTCAAGTTAACTTCTTCTTTAACTTTTACATATATTTATTAATGTCATGCATTTAATTGCTACCAGCCACCATATTGGTCTTATCATTCCCAAGAAAGAAGAAATAGCAAGGGAAAGTAAGAATAGTAAACTATGCATGGAAAAAGATCTACGACGTCTTGACTCGTGTTTATAGAAAAGTTTATTTCTAATTTTTTAAAAAAAAAATACCTGTTCACCAGACAGAGGATCAGGATCGTTCTCAACAACCAATGGCTCTTGTTCTGATGGCTCCAACAAGCGAACAACCTACGTGTCCAAAGAAAGGTGGAATTTAAATATAAGAATGTGAAAGCAAAGTAAACAAGGAGCATGTGTTATGTGAAAACATAAAATATCATTTTGAAACTTCTCTTGAGACAGAATGTCAAGAAAAATATGCATCATAGAACCTAACAGAGAAGGAAATTCCCACCCCTATAAACTTCTTTTATATTCGTTAACAAGAAATCAATGAGAGAACATATAATAATATACTCGATAAGAAAATTCAAAATAAATAACTCCAGAATGAGTGTCCACAGTAGAACAAGCAGCCAAGAAAAGAAAAGGTCGCTCTACTCGTGCAAAGATTATGTTCATTACCTCCACGTCGTGAGTATCCATGGCATCTTGTTCTATTCTTGGATTCAATGGAACTGGATCCTTGAGAACTTCGATTTTGTGAAGCTGGAAATCTCCTGCTCCAGCAACATGAACCTGGTGAAAGAAAAGGCAAGCATGAACAACATATCAACCTACCTGAAGCAAGTAACATGGCAAAACAGAGGACCCTACCAGCTGATTCACAGAGAGACTTCGAGCACGTAGATAACCAGTGAGAAGAAGGGTACACTTTTCTGGAGTACAATTATCAGCTACCATATCGACCTAAGGGAGAACCATATAATTAGCAAAATAATATCTAAAAAACAGACGTGCCTTACAGAGTAAAAGGAAAATAGAGGTCAAAATCTACGAAATGTATCGAAATACATATATTTAAGAACCTTCTGAGACATCAAATAAGGCCTTTGATTTCTCCAATGAGGAACGGTTAGCCTTTGCTCCTTAAAAAGCCACATAAACTGCAAATATAAATCATGAAAAGTGAAACTAAGCATAAAAAGGCATGTAAATGAGTAACCTAAACAAACAACCTACACTTGTTTACCTTGTGTAACTCATCTTTAGTATCTGCAGGATAAAACTTGCAATCTTCGGGAAATTCCGAAGTAAGGCTAGAAATACACATTTTTTTATAATCGTTTCTTTTCTTCATATCAGTGGGTAGGTCCTGCCAGAAAAGAAAAGTAGCTTTAACCATACACACAAAAATTCTTCTCCTTTTAGTTTAGAAGTCTCAAAAAGGAAATAACGTGATAACATACTCGAATAAGCACTGCAGTACTTGGTAAGCCCAGAGATCTTAAAACAGAAAGGCATTCGCTTCCAAATGAATCAATGTAGAGAGATGTGCTTCCTTCAATATAATAGCTCGCGGAGGCCACGAAAGCAATTAGGTCGGCTACCTACAAATTAATAGGGACATGGCCTATTAAAAAACTGGAGATAAAAACTAAAAACTTGATGAGTGAAGAAACGACAGAAGATACAAGTGCATGAGAAGTTAGAACCTTAGCCATCTCCATACATGATTGCAAATCACCATAGGGTGCTTTTAGTACCTGAAGCATAAAAAAGTAGCACAACGAAAGCAAACATAAATACACAGAAAATTACAAGGGGTTCAGGACAACTCAATGAAATAGAGAAATTTGGCCACGGCTTCAAGAATTAAAGAGAATTTTACAACATCATTTGATAGTTGATGTCCCAACAATATTTATTAAAAATTAAATTTATAACAAAAAAAGTTATGTATGTATATATATATACATATATATAGCAACTGTGGATGCAAAGAAGAATCATATAGATACAACTTACTGTTGCCCGTAGCTTGTACTCTGAAGAAGCAACTGTGGATGACGAAGTTCCAGGAGCTAATAGAGACAAAAGATCCTCAGCAAGTGGATTCAGGTTTACTGAGGCGGAAAGCCCAAAAAGAACCTGTTGGCATAACAATTAACAAATAGAATAAGAAAATTAATCGAAGCAGTGAATGAGTAAATAAGAGAGAAAGCTAGATACGAAATGCTATTGATATTTTAACTACTCACTATGACTCTGGGAGAACTCTTTGATCCACTTGATGTTCTTTTGTCCTGTAAAACAGCAGCCCTTTTCTGCTCTCGAATCTGCACAACAAGCAAATTCAGTAATCAAAGTAAAGGAGCACCGATGACAATAAGGCATGCCAAATATGCCCGAGGAATAGGAAGGTAGAAAAAGATTGGGCATCAAGTACCATCTTACTGCGCTGAAGACGAGCAGCCCGAGCTCCCTTAGCAGCATTATTCTTCGTAACTTTGCTTCTATCTAATTGCCCAAAACTCAAATTAGAAACCAATAGCTAAATAACCCTAAGTATTTGTTATAGAGAAAATTAAACCAGGTCCCTACGTGAACCAAAAATTAACTTAAAAAGAAGAAAGCAACAACTAGGCTTTCATGAACTAGAAGGAAAGAAAATATGCACCTTTTAAAGATGTTTTGTGCTGTTGTCGCGTTGCCTTGGATGAGAAGCGTGATTTATGGGGCTTATTGACTTGAGCCCTATTCCCTCCCATGGAAACTGTAAAAATTGTAAACTATGATAAAACTCTGCTCAACTCTAATTATCACAAAAAAAATTAAAATATATATATATGGTATAGACGATGATGAAGCTCTGTACAAGAGCTAAGGAATCGATAAGGCTGACAATGCTAGCTTTCATCACAGTGAATACAAGTAAAACTTGAATATGTAACCTAGGCGCTTAAAATAGGCGAATAAGGTCATACCCTTAGAACCCATAATTTTAATGGCCTATTTTATTTTTCTATTCATCAATTTAATCAGATTCTCGCCATTTTGAGGTTGCAGAGATTAATCCATTGGGAAGCAATGAAACTTGAAACACAAATATGGGAGGTAGAGAAAAAAAACCTGAGACAAAAAGAGGGTAGGAAATCGGAGAAGAAGGTTGTGGCTGCTGCTAATGTTTAACTAATTCTGACAATCTCTTTGAATAAGAGGGAGGGTGCGGCGGAGACAGAGTTTAGCGGCTATGAAGAGTGCCCTAAAAACTTTCTATTTTCTTGTTCTAAACTTTTTAACTCACGTAGACTGCTCTCGTTTCCGGTCATTAAAAGTACCATTAGTGATTGGTTAACCTGAAATAGTGAACTTCAGATTTCACAAAACGCCCGTCGTGCCATAGTTTTAATCTAAAAACACACCAAAACCAACTACAGTCTACAAATATAACTAATGACTGAGTTTATTCTGTCAATTTTTGGAGAAAGTATAAAGACATAAATGGAAACTGAGAATAACAGTACCAAGAGTAGAAAATCAGTGCAAACTGCTAAGGAGGCGGCGGCAGGGACAAGGGGGTGGCGTGAAGAAGGTGGAGCCGGCGGGAGAGTGAGAGGCAGATGAAAGGGTGGTAGGTTTCCTCTCTTTCTTTCTTTTATTTATTTTTATCTATATCTATACCTATATAAAAGGCACACAATAAGGATGAAACTTTTTTTTGTGCCCTTTTGTCTTACTTCGGAAATTAAGTGGTTGAAGTTTACATGAAAGAATAATCCACATTCCTAGAATCCAGTTGCTACTTAATTGAACGATGACACCTGATGAATAATTGAAAAATATGTTTGGACTCGTGTTTTTAATCACTGCAGTGATTGATTCGTATTCTAATCATATATGTTTGGATTCGTATCAATCAAACTAGGACTTAGAATGATTCGTATCCGAATCAGAACGGCCAAACACAACCCACATTCCAATTTGCCGCAATGCTGTTTTTTTTCGTTGCTATTCTGCTATTGTAATTTAGAAGAAAAAAAATCATCCTCTATTCTTTCACTAGACAAGTCCTAAATTGCGTGTTTTCAAGTGAGAATAAAGACATAGATGGAGATTGGGAGAATACCAGTAAGAACAAGGAAGTAGACAATCAGGGCAAAACCGCTAGAACGGCTGCGGCGGCACGAATGGAATAAAGACGACGGTGGCGGCGGCACGAACGGAATAAAGACGACGGTGGCGGCGGCACGAGCGGAATAAAGACGACGGCGGCGTCCGCAGTGGACGGGAGAGCGGCGTAGGCGACACTGAGCTGCGGAGGGGACGGCGTGAAGAAGAAGAACAAGGCGTTGAGCAGAGTTAGGTTTTGTTTTCCTAAAAATGTGGGCTGATTTATTGGGCTGATTCTAAATTATAATAATTTTCACGATATGTTTTAATTTGATCGTCTTTGAAAAATTAATTTTTTTATAGGTGAAAAACTTTTTCTTGACATTTTGTCCTTTTTTTTTCTTCTCTAATACATTTATAATTATTTTCTTTTTTGTTCATTATTCTTCTTTTCTTAAATTAAATAAATATCAAAGTTGAATGATAAATTTTATATTTTAATCTTTTAAATTTTAATATTTTATCCTCGATCTAGGAATTCCGTCCGAATTAAAGACCCTCGCGAGTCATGGAAGATGGGTTCCTCTGGCAAATGCGTGGAAACTAAACACGGACGCATCCTGGAACGAAAAACATTAAAAAAAAAAAAAGAGGAATTGGTTGGATTCTTCGGGACTCTTTAGGGTCTTCAATCAGCCTGGGATTCCATCGAATTAGTAAGAATTGACCCATTAAATATTTGGAGATGAAGGCAATTCTAGAAGGCCCAAAGAACATACCTTCAATCGAGATCATAAATGGCAATCAGGTTTCTATCCCCATCTTCGTCGAGTTTGACGCGCTTAATATCATCAAGATCCTTAACGAAGAAGATGGGGACGCTTCAAAAATCTCTTTCCTCGCTGAAGAGATAAACCACTTGAAGAAACTCTTCACATAGATTCACTTCGATTTTCCCCTCCCCCTTTTCAATTCCGTTTTGGATACCTCTTCCATGGTGGAAGAAGGTGCGGGTGTATGGTTTGGGCAACTCCCGTTGTGGGTTAGAAACCTCTTAATTGAGGTAAAAGCACAGTCTCGTTTCATTTCTATATATATATATATATATATATATATATATATATATTATCATCGATCCACCAACATAATTATACTTTTTTTTTTTTTTTTTTGAATAACCAACATATTTATACTTTTACATAGAACATATTTAGTTGTTTTGGTTGTTTTACTTAAAAAACATCACGACCTTTCTTTTTTCATTAAAAGAAAATGGAAAAAACCCACCATAGAATTTCATCTCGGCTTCCCTCTTCAATTTTGATCGTAAACTTGTCAAGTTGTTTCGATTTTTCACCATAAACTTTCAATTTCGTCAAATTGTAGTTCAACCCTAGGTATGTTGTAATCCTAACCTCAAGGAAATATTGTCATTTTAACCCTCTAAAAATACCAATGACAATTGACAATATACCTAACTTAAGTAAATACAATTTATTTATTGACTTAAAACATGTTTGCAAATGTCTGTCTTTATTTATATCAAATATTTATGGAATTATTTGGGATTCTGAAGTGGCAGAAATCGTGACGCTGAAAGAGGCCTCCGATAAATCAGCTAAAATCGATGACTTGACGTCATCCTCACCTTCCTCCGGCTTATCACCGGCAGTTCCTCCTCATGTCAACATATTTTATTGTCTAGGAGGTATCATCTTGACTGGGTTCTGATTTCTCTATTTTTTTTTAATAATACCGAGTCCCAGGAGTATTTAGCCTTGCAAGGTGGTCCTTGCTGATTCACACGGGACTCTCGCCATCTAGGGTGCAGCACTCCACCGCTTCGCTACACCAATCCTAAGGATCCATAGGCTTAATTGCCGATCCGACATTGATATTTCATTGATATATCCATAAATTTTTAATATTCATGTGGACATTGACATCACTATTTTAATCATTGATCAAAACATAAAATATATTGCCTTGTTAGAGAACGACATGTAGTGTGATATTGAACACGATGGTCAAAAAGAGAGAATTGGCGACTGTTGAACTAAGTACGTCTAAATCGCTTCATTAGCTATTGAGCCTATATATATGTTTTTATTATTATTATTTACAATGTGTGGAGGTGGGGAACTTGAACCACAAAACTCTCAAACAATAGTATTAGTTGAGTTATGTTCATGTTGGCTGATAATAGACTATAGAGGTTGAGTTCAGATTTTTTTTTCTCGATAAATTACAAGTTTAGTCATAACTAGGCTTTATATGGTCTTTATGTCTAATAAGTAATTTGGTCCTACGTTTTTAGTTTTATGCAATACATGTAATTGATCTCTTTGATTTGTTTTTATTTTTTTAATTCGCAAACCTAAAAGAAACAATTTTTAACTGTATCTCTCAAATAATAATAATAATAACAAATTAAAGATTAGGATTATATTTATCATAAATTTCGATTGTGTACCCAATATTTCAAATATATTAAAAACTTATTAGACACATAATTGGAAGTCAATAGATTTATTAAATATTGGCAAAGTTCAAAGATCGTTTCAAAAAAAAAAGATACCGACTTAAAAATCTGTATCCAAGAAAAAACCAATTAGATAACTATTTTCGATGGTAATATGATTATTTATTTATTATAAATAAATAAAAAAACAATTAATTGATTTTAAATAATCAATAGGTAATTAATTATAATCATTGAAAAATTGATTTTTATACTAAATTCATTTAAATAATTTTAATTAATAATTAAATATATTTTCCATAATGTTAACAGCTCAATTATAATTTCAGTAAATATGTAATTGTATCCATTTAATAAACTTGGATTGAGTATTTGTTTTAAAAAAATTGAAACTTTTCACAAATGATTAGTTATTTAATCCAATTAAACAATCTATTATATTATTTTTTTTAATTTAGTATCAATTAGTTGATCAATTAACTATATTCAAAATGAAATCACATATAAAAAAATGGGATAGACAAATAGAAAACTCATATTTTTGTAACGTCATAGAAAAAACCTTTGCATATGGGCATAAATGATGCATGTGAATGCTTTATTCTCATGGCTCCCCACAAAAACCTTGAAACAAACAGAGTATCAGAAACTATTGCCAATTTTCATTTCCAAAACCTTGCACGAAACGACCCTTGCTAAATCAAACCAACCAAGTAAATTATGGTATAATTTTTGTTTTAATACAATACTTTTGTTTTTTTTTTTCGTCTTCGTTTTTCTCTTTTATATAATACGTTTGTAATTATAGTATAAATGACGTTTAAGCAACTGTGTAGAATACAATGGGGTGTTTGAGACAATGAGTTATGAAGTAGAAATTGGATGGTTAATAACTCCACCTAACTCATTGTTTGGCTCAAGGACACACAACATTTTATTGTAGATCCACAAAATTTATTAACCAATCACAACAATCTATCATGGGTCCCACAAACTTTTTAACTCAAATTCAAACATTTTATTGTGGATCTCACATACTTATTGACTCTTACTTCAATTCTTAAGACAAAACAACTACAGATTTCATAACTCGACTCATTGTCCCGAACACCCCTTGAATGTATGCCTTAACCAAGATCTTTGGGACAAGGAGTATTGTTAAATTATTAACTCTAACTCTAAGAACTTTATTGACTGCATCTCTTGTAAATCCAACAACTTATTAACTTTAACTCTATATTAAGTTCAACATTTGTGGCAGTTAAAAAAAAAAAAAAAAATCAATTTTGTGGCTAGAGTGAGTATAATTCAACACAACGGTTATTGACGTGTATTATTGATCAAAATGTCAACTATTCGAATCTCCTATCCAAAAATTCCATTATATTAAAAAAATAAAAGAAAAATCAAGGCTCCACAATTTCCACTCTCCTCTATTACTCGCCTCACGCTACCGCTCTCTTCATTATTTCTTCGTAATTTACAACTTTTGTTGTTATTCATTTTTTATAAGTCCACTCATGATTATTACTAATTGATAATTATTAACAGCAATAATTTTTTTATTATTGTTTTATAATTTAAATAATTTTTTCAACAATTTTTTTTTTTTGAAATATCAATAAAACTATTTTTTACTTGTATCCAATTAACTTTTTTAAGTTATTGTAAAAAAAAAAAAATTAACTTTTTAAATACTTGTCTTTCATAATTGTAAATGCAAGTCTTTTCTTAAACAAATATTTTTCATAATTACAAGTGTTGACAATTTACAAATTTTATTTCCCCCCTCATTTACACGTCTTAGAAAGGTTCTCACTTCAGGTTAAACGTTCACGTCTCACGACAATCATTTTTAGTTCACACGACTAGAAATGAAATTGTTTTCTTGAAAAATAGTGTAGAGAAACCGAAACATTGGTCCATTTTAATTCCCATAACTTTTCTTCTTCCTTTTATTTGACGATATAATTAATAGACGTGGAAGAAACAACTTTTATTACTCAAGCATATTTATACTGATTATTTATTTATTTATTTTAGTTCGATTCTTTATTCTCAAACCTTAACATATTTAAAAATATATATATTTGTTTATTATTATTATTATTGGGAAGAATAGGGGGAAATGGTGGCCAATAAAAGAAAATAAAAATTCGAAGTTATCAGTTATCACATCGGTAAGGAAAACCTGTTGGAATTTGGGACCACATACTTGTTTAAAAAAAAAAAAAAAGTATATTGTTAAAAAAAAGAAAAAAGTATATAAATAATTTATTTTCTTGTCAACAAAAAAAAAAATATATTTTAAATTTTAATTACGAGAAACTGATATATATATATATAGAAAAATACAATAAAAAGGATAAGTCCTAAAGAAAAATACCAATCACAACAAAACATGTTTGACCAGTCAAAGGAACATTAAAAGCACCCTTTTAAATATGGGAAGAAGATTGGTTTGAATGGGGATTTTCATTTTGACCTTTTATGTATCCTATTACTTTAAATAATAATCAATATTATTTAATTGTCGACATGAACAACATTAATATCTCTTTACGACTAATTTATATATGCCACTTAACTAATTAAAATATTTGTAATGATTGAAAATTAATCATCTAACAAAGTAAGCATAGTTCAATATTAATTGACATGTCATCGATTAAAAGATAGGATGTTTGAATCTCCCTCCATGTTGTTGAGAAAAAAAAAATATATCTACTGCCATATATATTATACTCGAAAAACAAATAGATTTTATTTTTTAAAATAAAAAATAAAAACAAATAGAAAAAAGATATAGTTAAAACATTAGGCAGGAAATTTAAATCATAAAACCTATAAAAGTAAAATAATAACAATTGATACAGTCTAATTCATTTATGACATTTATTTAAAATTATAGTGTTAGTTTATTTATATTTTTATTCTAAAAAAGTATTATGGAGGGTGAACAAATTTAAACTTTGTATGCGTTTAATCACAATTTTTTTTAGGAAAGTTTAATCACAATTTAATTGGTTTTAAATATTAATAACGATGGGTTAAAGTCATCTACCAACTATAACTCTTAAAAATAAAGTTCAGAAAAATGTATTAATAAACACCTTTCCCAAAAATGTCTTGCATTCCTTTTTTTTTTTTTTTTTTTAATCTTATTTTCTAGAATTAGAAAAATACAGCAACACAAATATCTGAAAATAAATAAATAAATAAAATAACTGTCTCAAAAAAAAAAAAAAAAATAGTCACACCTTTTCAAGAAAACAAAAATAAAAAATTAGTCTCACGCGTCTTGAGGAATGAGGACAGTCAAAACTACAAAGGATAAATAAAAGATCTTGGTGGAAAAGACACTATTATTTTAGTAACTATTTCATTAATTTCATTTAGGTTAAATTATCAAAAATACCCTTCGACTTTAGGGTTTGTTTCAATTATACCCCTGGACTTTCAAAAGTTTCAATTATGCCCTTGAAGTTTCAAATTTGTTTCAAAACTACCCTTGGAGACATTTTCCGTTAAATTTATCGACAAAAATTGATGCGTTTGCATGTGTTTTTATCGTTTTTTCCACGTATGTGTTCAAATCTATTCACATAAGCAACAATATTTATGCAAACACGTCATTTTACATCCATGAATTTAACAAAAAAAAAAAAAAAACCTTCAAGGGTAGTTTTGAAACAATTTTGAAACTTCAAGGGCATAATTGAAATTTTTGAAAGTCTAGGGGCATAATTGAAACAAACCCTAAGGGCATAATTGAAACAAACCCTAAAGTTTAGGGGTATTTTTGATAATTTAACCTTTCATTTATCCTTAAAGTAAAGCATGTAGTTTTGTTTTTCTTTTTTTTTTTTTTTTCCATACATAATTACATCTTTAAAGATAATCAGCCAATAATAGCAAATGTAAACGCACGAAATAAAATATTCAAAAGCATAAAAAAAAAGTTAAATATTACAAGTTTTTCGATTTTTAAAAAAATATATAATCGTCCCTCACATTAAAAAAATATATATATACAAGACCTTCTTTTTTTTTTTTTTTTTGAGAAAAAAATAGAAGCCTTTAAACTTTATTTTTGTGTTTCGTGGATATCTGAATCTTAAATAATATAGACTCACATCTCTACAAGGATTAAAAAAAAAAAAAAAAAAAAAAAAAAAAAAAAACTATAAATTCACTAGATACAAAATCAAAAGTTCAAAAACTTACTAACAATTTTTTAAAGTCTCTATAAACAACCTTAACAATATAAACCTAAACATAGTTTAATAGACTAAATTACATACTCTCTATCAAGAGGTCAAATATTAGAAAATATTCGGTCTTAAAATAAATTATTAAGTATTTCAGTGCAACGAGTAGATTTGTATCAAGGAAATTTTTATAAAAGTACTTTGGTTTTGTATCAAACGGTTACTAAGGGCAGATAAATTTGAAGATATACATCCAACGGTTGTAAGAGAGAGCTTCATTACACTAGGCGCACTTAATAATTTGTCCTATCTCAGAGGTTGTCAAACTAAAAAAAGAAAACCCAACTTGGAATTTTTCGAATATTATAACAACCCCCAAGAATGGATTAGATCAGAACGACTTTTTTGCCCGACCACTTTTTGTATGATTCTCTCCCATTTTCTAGAGAGGGAAAGAAAAAGGAAAGAATCCACAAGAAAGATAAAGAGGAAGAAGAAGAAGAAGAATATATTTATTATTTACAGTAGAAATTCAAGATTGAGATTCAAATTTGTAGAACTTATCAACAGCAACAGAAACATCCCAAGTGCAGCTAAGGCCTTTAGGAATGGTGACCAAATCTCCAGCTCCAAACTCAATGTACTCCTCAGAACAACCTCCTTCACCTTTGGGATAAGCCTTCACTTTTCCTTTCACCAAATAGCAAGTCTCTTCTGCCTCAAACTTCAGCTGGTATTTCCCTGCAGAACAACCCCACCTAAACAAAAACCATTTGTTAATCACACCCGTCACCGAGCGAGACCCGAAAAGCTTAAACTGATGGGTTACGGTATCGGGTATGTACTTACTTTGGCCAGCAGTGGATGTTCAGCTGTGAGAGCTTGGCTTGAGAAGGGTTCCTTTCTACAATGATTCTGAGGTTGTTGCTTGTTGAGGGATTGTTATTGTTTCCTTCTTCATTGGCCATGTTGGGGGGTTTAGAGATGTAAAGAAGTTTTTTTTTTTTTTTTTTTTTTTTTGCCTTACAAAAAGAGAAGGGAGAGATTGTGGGGTATTTATAGAGAGAGAGAGATAAATGGAAAGAGGAAAGAAAGGGAAAGGAAAGGAATCTTTTGGGGTTTGGATGGAAGAGAATTAGAAGAAAACAAGAAGGGAAGAAGAAAGTTGTGGGATTTATAGAGAGATGGATAAAGGGGATTTGTTTTTTATTTGGTTTTTGGGAGTCATTTTTTAAAGGTGGATGACATGGCATGTATAGTGAATAAAATGAGTATCAGGAAAATTTCTCATACCACCGAAGTATCATACTCCATTTGTTTGTCTGTTGGATCTCGATAAAATTTCTACTATTATAGTAGTATTGAGATTTTTTATACTACCTCCATTTATGTTTGCTATAAAATATGTATTTAATTATGGTGTGAGACTCATTAAAAAAATAATATATCATTTAATAACGTGTTAAATGTTTTGTGGATGAAGTATGTACTGACGTATAAATGTAAATAGAAGGGAATATAGATATACTCTTGTAATAGTGTATTTTTTTCCTGGGGAACACCCATATCCTCGTAGTACCATAAAATTTCCAAAGCTTGGAAAATTTATAATATTGAGTGAGTATTTGTTCTCGCTCACACGCTAAAATTCTACCTTCACAAATAATTTCAAAATACTCGTAAATCCTACGTTATTTTTTAAAATGATACCGTGAAAGAAAATACCTATATATACTTCCAAGTAGTACAAAAAAATGACCCTAAATCTATCCACGTTAAAAACATATTTATATATAAGAAAAAAATACAGTGTGAATAAATTAAGTGTTTTGATTTTAAGAGTGTGTGTTTATCAAACTCAGCATAGTTCAACGTTAATTGACATGTATTTTCGATTAAGAGATCAGAGGTTCAAATACCTCAATTTAGATATTGTTGAACTAAGAAACATGTGTGTTTCAACATTTGACTTCACATTTCACATCTCTTTGCATATCAAACTTTTTTTTTTAGTCAGACTCCTCATTTATTCCTTTTGACTTTGGACCCACCACACCACACTCTCTCCTTTTGCCATTTTTTTTTTCATTTTTTCCCCCACAAAACTTGGTTAAACAGCCAACAAGAGCATAGCTCAACTGGTACTGATAACCACGAGGTCAGTGGTTCAAATCCCCCACCCCATATTGTCAAAAGAAAGAAAAAAAAAAAAAACTTGGTTAAACAACATATAAGTTAAAAGCTTTTTTACTTTACACCTACCCACTAAAAAGCCCACACACATGCATTTTGTGTTTTTAACGGTTATATTTTGGTTTGAATGAGTTTTTCATTTTTTAAAGAGGTTTGATTTACGAGTTAGGCTTAGAACGATTTGTGATAAAAATAAAATAAAAATAAAAATATGGTAATTGACACGTGAACTTAATCATTTGAGACTAAAAATTTTTCGATCTTACTTTCTTTTAAATTAATTGTAAATCTCATGTTACACGATACAATGTTGAATAAAAACTTATATGTTGATGTCAAAATCCGGACAGCAGACTCACCTGACCTTCACGTGACACCAACAGTGAATTTGTAGAAGCTGGGGAAGACGTGACCTGCAAAACCAGCAAAAACTGTTGCACACCTGTGTGGTGTAGGCCATACCGCCTCCGATGCTTAAGTCAGAAAACCGAGAAGGAGCTAGGAAGTAAGGGGTCGAGCATAAAGTTTTCGGAACCCTTATTTAGTGATGAAGAGAGGTTTTTATATTTGTTTTTCCTCCTAGGGTTTTTAGGAATTCGGAGGTGTTTCGGGACGAGCCAGGCGGAACCGGAGCGATCTGGGGCATCACGGGTCGAAAGGAGGTGACTGAGCTCGGCCTGCGCAAGCGGGCCGCCGACCATACATGGCCCGACCCATTGGTCCGGTCTTCCTATGGGTCGGTTTTCTGATCCTACCTTTGTCCGATTGTCCTTGTCAACTCCTTGATCGTCAGTGTGGTCCAAAATTACCTATAACATTGTAAAATAACTCAAGTCTTATGGTTGATAATTTATGAACATGCTTACAAGTTATATAAATTAAAGTTTGTATATAGTATATTCTTTTACCCAAGCTATACATACTCAAATTTTATATAATACATATTTGGAAATAAAAAATTTATCATATGAATATATCCTCACACGTTTAAAATATAATGAGACAAAGTATTGTTTTATATTAGAAAAATATTTTTTCTTATGATGCCATTGAGTTATTTTTTTTGTTTTCAATAATAAAAAAAGGGTTTTCCCATATATCGTGGTTGTTTATTATTTATTTTTCAGATTAATTATTTATCTGTTAATTATCCATTTGATTGTCTTTGTCGGGAGCGAATGTGATTTTGTGAAATCTCGTTTACTCGGTCAAAGCGTTGACCAGATTCTTCGGGACACGTGGCGGGAAATAAGTGGAAGACTGAAATATCGAAGTTTGACCGAAGATACTTGCAAATATACCGACATAGCTTTTTTCTCAGGTCATTTTCCATCTGCTTGTCTTCACCAATCATTTGGTGCCACCTCATATTAGGACCCAATTCTCCATATTTACTACCACGTGCGATCTCTCTCTCTCTCCATTTTTATTTTTTTTCCATTTTCTTATTTTTTTTTTTTTTTTGGAGGAATTTCAATCATTTTCTTGTTGAAGTTATCTTATTTTGATTTACATGTTTGAAAAAAGAAAGTGCCCATTTTTATTCCTTGATTTGGTAGGGTGAGTCGATGTTTATTTTAAAATTGTAAGTTCGTAAAATTAAATATCATATTTGAATATGTGTTGTGATTTTTTCTCAAGTGCGCTCGATAAATTACAAAACTGAAATATGATAAATTCCATATAGAAACTACTCTTGTTGCGGGTGAAACTACAACACTCGAGTCAAATCCAAGAGTCAATATCAACCATTGGGATTGCTCGAGTTGGAGGCGAGAAACTTTTTGGGAAAAACCTGACACGACCAAGTCGAGGAAGAGCACCGATGATAGAAACCTCTAAACCCTCTGAGCGAATCAATGCCTCTATTAATAGGAGGAGATGCCTCTTAAGCAAAGGCACACTTAGTAAACATTAGAGTGTGTTTGGTTAGCACCAACATTAATCTGCAGTTTATTTATTTTACTCATATTCATTTGTTCCATTTGTTAACCAAAGTTGAATAAAATTAATTTATCTAAGTGGTATTTTTTTTTTTTTTTTTTTGATAACATGTGGGGAGGGGGATTCGAACCACATACATCGTGGTTATCAGTACAACTTTATGTCAATTGAGCTAAGTTCTTGTTGGCATCCAAGTGGTATTGTTATAAAACAATAATTAAATAAATTTATTATTGTTATTTTTTTTTTAATGATAGATGAAACAAATATTAAAACATGTGGGGGAAGGGAGAATACTTTTTTTTTTGTTTTTTTGACAATAATCATCATTAAATAACAAGTCATGATAGTCCATTAACCGTATTTAAGCACGTGGTAGGTTACTGAAGATTATCCAATATTATATATATAAATATAAAATTTTTAATTTAGGTGAATTTTGACTTCTATTACAACCACTTCAATACGTTCACACCTCACAAATTTATAAATATTTTCAAATGAATTGAAATTCATTTAATTTTAGAATAAATTAAACAATACATTTTTTTTTTTTTTTTGCTTTTCCTTTTATGATGGTAACGAGGATCTATGCATGTCATGATATTCCATTAACCGCATTTAAGCATGTGGTAGGTTACTGAGGATTATCCAATATTATATATATAAATATAAAATTTTTAATTTAGGTGAATTTTGACTTCTATTACAACCATTTCAATACGTTCACACCTCACAATTTTATAAATATTTTTAAATGAATTGAAATTCATTTAATTTTATAATAAATTAAACTATACATGATTTTTTTTTTTTACTTCCTTTTGTGATGGTAACGAGGATCTATGCATTGCATTTTCGAGACAATAATATATAATTATTTAATACAAGATCGAAATTGATTGAATTTGAGTTGATTATGATTTATTTTGAATAGTTGCAAACAAGATAATATTTTTATATGATGTTTAGATTATATTGTCTGAATTAAATTTGATTTAGACTAGTCTCATTTCGTATTTGAACTAGCTTTCTCCCACATTCAAAATGTGTTGTTTTTTTTTTTGAAAAAAAAATCAAATGTGATATATATGTTTGATATAATAAAACTATTAATTATGTATCTGTGTATATATATACATTTAATACAAGTTCATGTCCCTTACTTTGTCATCCCTTCCTTAAATTCACACATACATTTTCATCCTATCTTGTTTAATCAACCTTATATTTAAGTGTCTATATACACAAAATTACTATGTATATATATATAAATATATTAAAGTTCAAAAGATATATGGAGTGGGTGATTTGAACATCCGATCTTTTGACGTTAAGATTATGAAAATATATGTTTTAACTAGCTTAGTTATGCTCAATTGATAAACTATAACATCTTTTTGTTCATAATCAATTAAATTGTTTTTTTTTTTGCTTCTTTGTCACATAATAAGTTGATAAAAAAAAACATATTGTTTAATTCACCATACAAGACTTAGAAAACATATTTAAATATTGATCAGGTTGGAAACACACACCCGACTAATTACGATGCTTCACTTTAGAGTCGTTTGAAGATGTAAATAACTTTTAAAAAAAAATCTATATTCCAATTTTCTAATGATGAAATAAGTAGGTGCGAAAAGTCTTCTTTTTTCTTTTGTCGTATTTACTTTCTATCTCTGTCAACGTGACACATTAGAAGATAATTTTATCTTATTATTTTTAGTTCTACGATCTTGTTAAAACCAAACGTTACACTTATGTATTTACAATTCTAACAATCATGTGAGATTGGTTATTGAGTTGGCAATGTATTCATTCTCACTTAGACTTCTCTATATATAAATCAACCGTGTGGTACTTAATCACTTAATGAGATTTTAATAAATTTGTTGTGCTCATTTCCTCTCTCATTTTTTATCTTAATCTATGCAAGTTGTCAGCTCTATATATATAGTTGTGATTCACTTATATTGGTTTGATAACGTTATTCAATGAAAATATTCAAATTTTTAAACACCTATTTATTAATTTCAATAACATTCATAAATATATAACAATATAATTATTATTATTGTTGTTATTGAAACAAACATATATAACTTTTTAGAATGAAACTAGCATGGTAACAACCTTTCTCCCCTCCCTAAAGAAACCATCCTATCCAATAATGAGAGCACAACTTACGACAATAAGTTATATAAAGATCATAATTCTTCAACTGTTCCAAAGTGTAATGAGATCAACAACAGATTTTGAAATAAAAGATTTGAACCTTTGATTTCTTAGTCAACTATACATGTCAATTATCTTGGAGTTGTGCTCTCTTTGACATATAGTACTTGTCATTAATATATGTATACTTCCATATATACATTTGCACTAATATGAATACCTCTATACATACTACATATATACTTATAGATAGTATGTATTTTTTTATATATGCCCACTTTATATACTTATATATACATCATATATCCACAAATTATAAGAGCACTTGCATATACCTCATTAAAGAACTTATAGAGGATCAATATATACATGATTGTATGTTCCCTCTGTCAAAATCGAACCTATACTCAACGATGATAACAACCTTGACTAGTTGAACAATAAAAAAAAATGAGAAAGTAGTGGAAGTGAAGTATACATTGGATTTCATTTTTTGAGGTGTGATTATGAGGGGAGAAAAAGCTGGTTTTAAAACAAATTACAACACTAAAAAACCACGTTAATTTTTGTCTTATTTAAGTTTCCTTTTTTATTTTTTAATATGCCATGTTAGTTTTAAGAGTTTAATTGTAATTGTGCAATTAAAGAAATAAAGAAGAAGAAGAAAGAAAAAAAAATACTAAAAAAAAAAAAAAAAAGATGATTGGGCCTCATCAACATCTTAAGGTAATGGGCCGGCCTTTTGAGTCTTGAGGCGATTCTGTTGGACCTGGCCCAATCACGTAATTTCCACGTGCCACTTTCCGATTCAACCACGTGGCTCTTTATCCAATTCCGAAACCGAGGGCCCGCGGCGGATAAAAATCTTATCTTGTCTGCGGGTGCTAAAATTATTGACATTTAAATTACTTATTATTATTATTATTATTATTTTTTTCAGAAAACCCAAATCCATTTATCTCTTTATTTTGTAATAGTTAATTTTCGATACACTAATTTAGTTAAAGTGAGCATAGCTCGCGATAATTGACGTGTGGTTTTGACTAAAAGCTTAGGGGTCTGAATTATTTTCTTCCAAATATCATTGAAAAAAAAAGATTGATCGTACCGTGAGTTTATTGTTAATTTTTCTAAAATTAATATAGATATGTGCTTTCTTTTTTATTGTATAAAAATTATTGTTATTGTTTAATCAATGTTAATAAAACGTAGTTTAAAATGTTAGCAGTGACAAATTATAAGTTTTATTGAAAATTTGTAAACATAGAGACTATATTGAAACAAATCTGAAGGTACATAAATCAAATCCATATTTAAGTCAATAAATAAATGTGGTATTTTAAAAATAATTATATTGATATGAGAATTGGTTATCGTTATCATTTATTTTGATCCATTTTTTAATATGAAATCGCATAAACTTTTGCACTGTATTCGTTCTTATAAATTTAAATATATTTTGTTCTATTTTTATAAACTTAAAAGGTTATTTTAATTTAAAATTATAGAATGCATGGTGAGAACAATTTTACGAAGCCAGATGAATCATGATTCAAATGAAAAAAAAAAACAATAAAACAACAATGATAATCATCATGATTCAAATTGTCAAGCATATATATATATATATATATATATATTATGGATTTGAATTTAAAATTTTTTTCTATCTATTTACAATATAAAATTAAAATATGTCGATATCAAGTAAACTAATCTAATATGTATTTTAAGCATCTTTCATTATAAGTTTAATATGCCACTAAATAGCTGTAATTTTTTATTTTTTATTTTTACTAAATTAAGTTGTAATTGACATATACTATTTCCCTCTAAGTTCAAATCCTTATACTCCACACTTGTTGTATATAAAAAGGAAAAAAAAAAAAAACTAAAATTGATGCACTAAAAATAAAAAATATAAATTATATGTATTTAAGGAAAAACACACAAAATTTCAAAACTTAAATGATAAAATAAAACAACAACGAATTTCATCAAGCATAATCTGATCTAAACACACACACGTTTGTTTACAACACGTGCAATGAGAGATTTTAACCATTAACCTATTTCCCTAGGGTACAAACTTTATGCTATGTTACAAAATAGCCAAAATTCGAAGACACAAAATAGCTAAATGTTATAACATTTTTATTAATAATGACTAATTTTTTAACGTATTAAACATTGTCAAATTAACTCGAAATTCATTTATAATTATCAATCATCTCATTGTGTAAAAAAACACAATTTTAACAAAAAAGTCATTGAATTGTTGTTTTATTAACCTATCTAGACATATTTTTAAAGCGACGAATCCACACGAATAAATGATATCACGTTAACCATTTTAGTATTATACCTTAAGGGAATTTCTTGATTAAAGATTTTCAGTATATTAGCGATAATTTAAAAAAATTTAAAAGATTAAAGACTAAATTAAAGAAAATGTTTGTCTAAAAAATAAAAAGAATAATAATAATAAATAAAGAAAATGTTAGAGACTATTAGTAAATGACAAAAAAAATAAGATTAATACAAGTTTAGTCCCTAACCCTTCGAGATTATATCAAATTGGTCCTTAAACTTTAAAAAAGTATATAATAGACCTATGATCTTTAAATTTCGCTCATTCAATTTTATAAATATCTCACAAATCTTTGAACTTTCAATTTTGTGTCGAATAAGTCGATGATGTATTTCAAATTTAAAAAAAGAACTAATTTATTAAATATAAAATTGAATTTTATGTCTAACCAAATAAAATTGAGAGTGGAAGGCAGAAGCAAAGGGCAGTATTTAAGTTGGGTCCTCCACTTGTTTGGTTTGCCCAACATTTTCTCTTTCACTCTATTTAGCCTCTTCTTCTTCCTCCACTTCTTTCACTGTACTTTCAATTCTATCCATGGCCACTCAAGGTCAAGTTATCACTTGCAAAGGTACTCCCTATTCACATTTCATTCTCACTCTCTATGCTTCACTTTTTTCTTCCTTCGATTCAACACGATTCTTTTTGATTCTTGCCAGCGGCGGTGGCCTGGGAACCCAATAAGCCATTGGTGATCGAGGATGTTCAGGTGGCTCCGCCGCAAGCCGGCGAGGTCCGAGTCAAGATCCTCTACACTGCTCTCTGCCACACCGATGCTTATACCTGGAGCGGCAAGGTTGTTTTTCTCTTCTTTACTTTTCTTAATCATATTCGATCGAATTGGTGTCGGTCATTGCCGTCCTGATTATTGTTTTTGAGCGATTCATTGCGGGGTTTTTTTTTTTTTTTTTTTTTTTTTCCTCCCTTTTTTTTGAATTGAGTTCGTGATTTTTAGTATCTTTCTATTGAGTGGTGGAAGGGGATGCATTTGGAGTTTTCTCATGCATTTGGGATTGTTATGCTGTTTTCAGATTAGGAAATGATAATTTCCGCGTGTTGTGTTTTACTCGAGTGTGTAAGAGATTGTCCGATTGGATAAGGTTGGTTTACTTTTCTAAAGAAAAAAGTTGCATGCTTAAGATCCATTCTGTTGTTATCACCAAGAGCTGGAAAGGCTCATGAGGATCATTTTGTAAGTGAGGTGCAATAGGGCAGTGGACGTCATTAGGTGAAATGGGATCGGGTGTGCTAGCCATATGTTCTGGGGCGTTTACGTAATTGAGAATCTAATTACCAAGATACTAGCTCTAATTGTTAGATGGCTTTGGAGATTAAGGTTTCCACTTGAGAGGTCTCCTTTATGGCGTATTGTCCAATGACGACCATTGTATGTTCCTGATGCTACATTGCCTGATGATGAAGGTTTTGAAGATTTATAAACTTCGGAACAATATAATTTCTTTCTAACAGTTCATGCTCTAATTGAAGTTATACCATCGAGAGCTTAAAAAGTTACTTAAATCTTAAAACTCCTCAATTTCTCATGGTTTACATTGCCCATGGCTGTCTTCTTTCTAACCAGACTTCTTGAAGGACACCCTGTGACCGCATTGCACCGACTAAGGTAGCCTTAAACTTGAAGGGGTGATCATACTACAGAAACAGAAAAAGGTTCTTTTGAGACTGTGGAATCATCCAACCTAATTGAAGAAGGCAAACAAGTTCTGTTCCTGTTGTGTGGTTGATTTGGTGGGAAAGAAATAGGAGAACATTTTTGGGGTTTTATAGATCGTGGGAAGTTATGCAGGCACATTTTAATGCTTCATTTTGGGCTTTTAACTCAATTTTGTATTTTTATTACCAAAAGTTGAGGTTTGTTTATGTTTGTATTTTTTGCACTTCCCACTTTTGGCTTGATATTTTTTGTGACGTGTTGTTCTTTGTACTTCCCTTTGTTTTATTGAAAGCTGGTTTCTCTTAAAAAAATTTGAGGATCAAAATGGTCACGTAACAATTGTTTCTCAATTTCCAGTCATCGTGTAACAAAAAAAAAAAAAAAAAATCAGTCATCATGTCTAACATTACAATATGTACCAAGTTTTGAACCTCCTTTCAATTGTCCAATTGATTCTAAGGTTTAATTGGTCCTGGTCGTCAGTTGTGTTTGACAAATCTTTCTACCTTTGGTGCGTGCTATGCCACATTGTGGAGTGTCTAGTATACAGGGTTAAGGAAATATGATAAAATAGTGCTATTATTTTACAATTAAAAGCCAATCACTTTGATAACCAAGTCTTTTATTTATTTTGCACAAGTAGCAATTTCGTTGATGGAATGAAATATAAAAGAGAGGAGGAAAAGTGAAACTAAGCCCAAACACTTTGATATCTAAGATGTCATTAGTTCAATACCTCTCCTGGCCACTTGGCGCCTGCCTAACATGTAAAATCTTTTGCAAGTTTTTTAAATACTGAATGTAATATTGTGAAGAATGTTCGCTAGCTTCAGTCCTGTAAATGAAACAAGTCAGAACTATGCATATTTCTTTTGGCTATGGAATAAAATGTTACAACTAAGAGCTTGCCCCCTAAAATGCATTGATGGCCTGTGCGTTCTGTGTGACGATTTTTTTACATATTTATTTTTTCAATGTCATGCTTTATTGTTATTATTATTATTATCATTATTTTATTTCCTGCACATGTCGAAACCTCAGGCTGTCAATGTTGAATTCTGAGTTTTCTGATGTTCTTCCCTTTTTAGGACCCTGAAGGTCTCTTCCCCTGTATTCTTGGTCATGAGGCTGCAGGGTATGTAACATTTTTTTAAGTCTGATGTCAGATATTCTGGTTTTTATCGTGTGTGCATGTGTGAGATATATATATATATTTCATTGCTTAAGCGGCAACATGAAACCCATGGGCAGGATAGTAGAAAGTGTTGGTGAAGGTGTGACTGAAGTTCAGCCTGGAGACCATGTCATTCCTTGCTATCAAGCAGAATGTCGAGAATGCAAGTTTTGCAAATCAGGGAAAACAAACCTTTGTGGCAAAGTTCGTGCTGCCACTGGAGTTGGAGTAATGATGTCAGATCGTCAGAGTCGTTTTTCCATCAATGGAAAACCTATATATCACTTCATGGGCACATCAACATTTAGTCAATACACTGTTGTGCATGATGTCAGCGTTGCAAAGATTGATCCCACAGCTCCTTTGGATAAAGTATGCCTTCTTGGATGTGGTGTTCCCACAGGTAGCGATATGTTAAACATTCATCAACATCTATTACTTTTGTAGTTGGACAATTTCTACACCCAACTTTTAAATACAAGGACTAAACAGCCAAAAAGAAGGAAAGAAAAAACTATGATCCCACTAATAAAACTGGCTACTAACATGTAAATATACTTGAAAGACACAAGGAAAAAGCCTTCTATGGGTTCCTATAGGTGCCAAACAAAACTATATTAGCATCATTTTGATCGGAAACCCTTTCTGTAGATTTTTTTCCTCCTTCCAAATGTTTTTCTTCCTCTTTCAAACCCCTTCCCACTAGAAATGACTTGGAATCCCTAGTTTTTTTCCTCCTTCCAAATGTTTTTCTTAATTAAAATTATTGAGGGCCAGTGTTTCGATATTGAACCATATTTAGGTTCTTACAAGTTTTCACTTAGAAATTACTTCTGAAGGTCACAAATGATTATGCGGGGATAATTATCGGGTGTCAACTATCTCAATAGAATGTGAGAAAATTTACCAATATTGAGTAGAATAATTACAGATGGAGGTCACTATTTCGCCACTCATTCCAAGATCCACTCAAAGACCATAGATCCCAAGTTGGTGCCATTTTTTAAAAAAATATCGGTGAGTGTCCGGGCCAACTTACGCGTTGGTGCCATCATTTAAAAGTTCATAATTAATTACAGTGAGATGAAAAGTGGGAATTTTTGGATGTAAAGGAACAATCTTTTTAGTTTAGGAAGATATGTAGATCCTAGTGACTTTTTGAACGTCTCAAAATTTTAACCACTTTTTGGAGCTCTCATATTTCTGTGATTATTTCTTTTCGAATCTATGGCGATAAGGTAGTTTTTTAAATCTCCCCATGGCATCTTGGAGTATTTATTGTTCTCTCTTTTTGTATTCTTCGAAAATTGATTTTTTCCCCTTAGAATGAGACAAAATCTTAGTAAGCATATCATTTACACAGATTTCATTCTCATATTTCCTTTTTTCATTAAAAAAAAACTCATATTTCCTTTGAAACCAAAAGTTTACGTACTGTTTCCAAAGGAAATTTAAAATTATAATCATTCTCAACCTTTTTTTTTTGTCAAACTCAAACATATCCATGTGATGTTCATATTTTCTCGTTAAGAGCACGGAAATTTATTATATATCCATGAAAGCTATAAATTCTTTCAACTCAAGATGAAAATAATACAGATTTACTGCCCGTGGAAGCAACCCTCAAAACGTTAAGAAAAAGGCTGCCAACTTTTGGTAACCAAAACGGGGTCCCTAGTATTTTTATATTGTTTAATAAGTATAGCTTAACAAACTAAAATATGATTATTACTTAAAAAGATGAATAACTATTCCTTCTCTACAAACGATTAGTAAGCTGATGAAGGAGCAACAGGCATTGAGGATTGTTTGTTAGTTCAGTGGCTTCTCTCTGCTTTGCAATGTTCTTCTCTTGGCAGTGCATAGTTAGTCTATCTATTGATTGATTCCTTTAGTTCTCTTTTTGTTTGTAATTGTATTAATGGTAGTAGGGCAAGATGATACGTTTCATCGTTTATCTCTCAGAATAATACATACACATATATATAGAGAAATGACACTTTTACATTTACAGCTAGCATAATTATTCTGTTCTAGCTATGAAAAATTAGTAAATTAAGAAGAGGAAGATTTTAGATAAAGAGTTGTATTTGTTTGTTAAAGTTTAAATGTCAAGTGGTGTTTTCTATCCAAGGAAAAAAAATATTCAGCTGACATTCTATTTGCCTTTTGTTTTCCTTTCATTTGTTTTGAATGAGGGGGAGCTGTTCGTTCATAATTCATTAAATGCTCTAGCATATGGTATTTTCAGGTCTTGGAGCTGTTTGGAACACAGCAAAAGTAGAGCCAGGGTCCAACGTTGCTATTTTTGGCCTGGGGACTGTAGGCCTCGCTGTAAGATTCATATCAGACCTTCCTGTCCTTTGACTGCCCCCTCTTTCCTCTAAATCGACCTCCCTTTGATTCTAATTGAGCTAGTGTTTCTTCAAGACTTGATGTTTGACAATTTTTTAAAAAGGGTTTGAGGTGTAAACGTGCTTCAAAATGAAACTCAAATTTTACCCCACGAGCTTACACTTCTGGTTTTTCAGAGGCTTGCACCTCACGGGAGGTATATGCCTCCATTGGAAGGTGTAGAGGCTTATAGTTATAGGTTAAAGGAAGATGGACCTCATGTGATAGCTATAGAAATAATACCGGTTAATATTTTGAAATATAAAAGCTCACTAATTCGTGTAGATATATAATACTAATACTACTTTTACCACAGGTTAAGAATAAATGAAAAAGATTAGAACTAAAGAATATGCTGATCCTATGTGTGATAATGATTAAGATGTTAAAAATAGAATTTTTCTTAAAAAATGACAATTGATAATGAGTTTTTTCCCCTATTAGCTTTAAATATTATTGATACTGTTATATTGGGGTTTTGCATTTTTTATGATATTTATTAATTTTGTCTATATATATATATCAAAGTTTATGCTTTGCCTCTCTGAGCAAAGCCAGACAGCCTTTAGCCGTCTAAAACATTGGTGTTTGCAGTGGTTTGATTGCTGCTAGCCGTTTCTTCATGAACCAAGAAATATAACCCAATCCCTTCATATTTATATTTTATATCCTTTTTTCTTATCAGCGGATTTGTTTCTTTGGCCAACAGCATAAATTTCTTTGTTACCTTAAATTTGACAGGTGGCAGAAGGTGCCAAAGCAGCTGGTGCCTCACGTATAATTGGCATTGATATTGACAGCAAAAAGTTTGAAATTGGTATACCTTGATTTCTCACATTTTATGCTCTAGTTCTTGAATTTATAATCTAAAGGATAATTGTTTGTTATAAAGCATATTTTAATCTTTGAGGTTTATGGGTTAATTTTTTTTTTTTTTTTTATTTTTTATTTTTATTTTTTATTTTATTATGGTCATATTTTGCAACTGTTTCGCGACTTCAATGTATAAACACAAACATGAAAGAAGTGTGGTGGTTCCCCAGGGGCGGAGGAGGGCAGTGGGACTAAAGGCCCATTTGGGATTGATTTTAAACCTTTTAAACTACTATTCCTTTTCTAACAATTTTAGCTTAAGTGCTTTGTAAATATAAGTATTTTAATTTGTTCTCGAGATTTTTCCTGCAGTTGATTAGATGGACAGTTCCGTGCACTTTCAAATAGCTTTATGAGATCAAAATTTTCACTGATATATATTTTCTTGAATATGCTGCTGTAATTTAGAAAGATAAATGAGGAGGGATGTTATTTTGAAAAATTGTATGGGTATATGGACAAACACAACAAATTTTGTTTCTGGCACATCGAAGAGTCTTTTCTTTTTCTTCCAAATTTTATAAGTAAAGATTTGTTTTAAATTATACTACGTTTTTTTAATAAGAAAATTCACAATATTATACTACGTTGAAAATTCATATTTCAAGAAAATTCTCTCTCCAGAGTATTAGCCATTAGTCTAATTGTTATTGTGAGGATATGGTTTTTTTTTTTTTTTTTTTTTTGGTATAACAAATGGGAGTATGAGGATTTGAACCTCCGACCCCAGGGGAAGGAGTACATGCCAATTATCGGTGAGCTATGCTTTTATTGGTTGAGGAGGATATGAAGTTCTTGATTGAATGATGATACGATGATATATTTGAAATAACGGGTTCTTGTTATCTTGCAAGGGAATGGAAACATAGAATCAACACTTAAAATATCTGTTTATCTCTTTGTTTTCTGTTTTCTAGATCTATAAAATTTGGGAGACCTCTATGTTTGAACATAACTGAAATATTCCTTGACTACTAAATTTTTACTAAATCTTTGAACATCTATGTCGTTTGGAAATTTTTGGGATGTTTGTTTCCTTGATCGTTACTCTTTTATGATCAGAAGATAGAGATTAAGTAGTGCTCTTTTAGTTCATTTGGCTTATAATTCTTTTCATCTACTGTTTTTTTGTTTGTTTTTTTTTTTTCCGGCGATGGAGCGTGGGGTGTTGAACAAGTCTAAATCTTTTTAGAACTTCGTTGATCACTTTATGTTTACTAGTCTCTCTCTTGGTGTAAATTGTGTGCTCTTTTCAGCGCATTTAGGCTTTTAGATTTTCTTTTTTATGTGGCAGTTGGAGGACCCTTTTTATAACTTCCTTGGCTTGGGGCTTTGGTTTTTGTTTATCCTACTCCCTCTTTTGCAATATCGTTTTATCAATGAAATCCATTTCTTCTACAAGAAAATTCATATTTTCTTTTATTTTGTTTGATTTAAGTGGTAACTTTCCCTAGCTTTTTTAATGCCCGAATCTGCTGTTTGGGAGATGATCATCCATACAAACAGATTATGCTCCACTTTGTGCATAACGAAACTAACGGTGCATGATAAGATTTGCTCTGTTTCCAACAATTCTTGAGGGGGCAATGAGGTCTGTTATGACATTATTTACCGATACCTTGCAGCTAAGAAATTTGGAGCAACCGAATTTGTGAACCCAAAGGAACACGACAAACCAATTCAGCAGGTCATCGTTGATCTCACTGATGGCGGTGTTGACTACAGTTTTGAGTGCATAGGGAATGTGAATGTGATGAGGTCTGCTCTGGAATGCTGCCACAAGGCAAGTGCTATAACATATTTTATTGACTTGATAGATCATTGAAGTAGCTGAAACTGTGAACATGGCTGATCTTTTTATGCACCTTCTTACCAGGGCTGGGGGCAATCGGTCATTGTGGGGGTTGCAGCATCCGGCCAGGAAATATCCACGAGACCTTTCCAGTTAGTGACTGGTCGCGTCTGGAAAGGAACAGCTTTTGGTGGTTTCAAGAGCCGTTCTCAAGTGCCTTGGCTCGTTGAAAAGTACTTGAAGAAGGTATCTTCTGATGTTATATGCTGTGATACATCGTAGATTATTAGCCATTTTGTTTTGTTTTGTTTTGTTTTTTTTTCCTATTCGTACTTTCTAAAAGGTCTTTAGGATTTGGTTAAGATATTACAGATATTTTTAGAAATTGACAAATAAAACATACCGACCATTAGTAACAAACAATTTTACTTTCTTGAAGGTTAGATAATTTTGGTCTATGTCTACTTAGTCATTGTACTCTAACAAGTTTTTGATAGGTTCCCAACTTTTAGAATTGTGTCTATTTATGACCCTATACGTTTGATATTCTAATGTTTCAATTTTGTATTTAATAGG
This sequence comes from Luffa acutangula, assembly GCA_036850905.1. NCBI lineage: Eukaryota > Viridiplantae > Streptophyta > Magnoliopsida > Cucurbitales > Cucurbitaceae > Luffa > Luffa acutangula. The sequence continues at coordinate 46,872,911 of CM072090.1, forward strand.
TCCTAACTCCATTAGTTTAACCTTTACACTTAACTACTTGAGATTAGCTTGGTATGTAAGTCTTCAATATCATGATTAGCATGACACATAAAAGTTGAAACAAAAAGAGTTAGCGTGCAGGGACTAGGGACCAATTGAAAGGTTTTTTTTTTGGACGGATTCGAACCATAGACCTCTCGGTCGTTAGTACAACTTTATGCCAGTTGAGCTATGCTCATGTTAGCACCCATCGAAAGTTAAAGGGGCTAGTTGGAAATCTTCTAAGATATAGAGACATAGATAACTTTGAAAATTCAAAAGCCAATTAGAATTTTTTTTAAAGTAAATGCACCGTCTTATCCACGCTTGCAGGAAATCAAAGTTGATGAATACATAACCCACAGTTTGACCCTGGAAGAGATCAACAAGGCCTTCGATCTGATGCATGGAGGCGATTGCCTGCGCTGCGTTCTTTCTGCTCATCCCTAAGCTCGAACACGAACCGATCTCTTCTTCATTATGGAGGTTCCTAAAATAATGCTGTTGAAGTCTGTGTGATATTTTATAGGACTATATGTACTGTTGATGTTTTAGCTCTATCTTGAAATTTGGTAAAAGTATTTGATGCTCTATGGTTCTAAACAGTGTTGACATTTGAGTTAGGATGGTAATGGTGATGATAAATATCTCAAATCATTTCATTGGAAGTCCAAATACTGTTAGTCTAGACCATGGGTCCTTGAAGTTCTGTGATTCTCTTATTGCTTATTATAGATCATGCTGTAAATTAGTTCCTACATCACTTTCACTGTGTGACAACTTTTTTTCCCATGAGCAAGGTTCAAAGGATATGGTGGGCCAAGATTTTAATTACACAGGAGATTTAAATATCACCTGCAAACCAACATGGATACTCTTTTTTTTAAAAAAAAATTAAAATAATAATAAAGGTTTACCAGTTTGGTTTCTAAACTTTGGGTCTCATTCTAATTTAGTCCTGTCCAAATTAAATTAGTCTTTCTAGTTAGTTTGAAGTTATTTTTTTTTTATTGAACCTGGTAAAATAATTTAAAAAAAAAAAAGGTGCAACGTCCCCATTTTGGGGAACTTGGATGGAGGGACCAAAACGAAATCAGATCCGAGTCTCGTGGATAAAATTGTTGAGTTTAAAAACTTAGGGATTTAAATGCAATTTAACTCACCTTAGGGGTCGACTGTGTAATTTTTTCCAATAATAATCTACATATTTACCAATATAAGGTTAATCGAGATTATTTTTTCTCAAAAAAAAAAAAAAGGGTTAATAGAGATTAATATATTTTTTTATCGAAAAGTTAACAATAAACCGTTTCTAAATTTTGACATTTAAATGGACTAATAAAATCGAATAAGTTTCAAATTTGATCGAAGGATATTTGGTAAACATAATGAACAACCTAAAAATGGGTAGAGGAAACCTCACCTAAAAACCACAAAAGCAGCTCCCTTTCCAATCATGGGTACTTTGGAAACCTTCAAATAAAGTAAAAGTTATTGGTTGAAATATTTTCTTATTTTGTTACTAATGGAAGAGTGACATAAATTAGAAATTTTAAATTACAAGTTTAGTGTTTGAACTTTCAAGATTTTGTCACTTTAGTCCCTAAATTTTAAAAAGTGTCTAATAGATTTTCGAACTTTCAATTTTGTGTCTAGTAGGTCACTAAACTTGGAAAATGTCTAATACGTCTTGAATTTTCAATTTTGTGTTTAATAGGTCCCTAGCATACTCAAGATTTTTAAAAATTAACTAGTCTACTATGAATAAAATTACTATTAAATTGTAAACCTATTGGGACACTAAACTTCCAATTTTGTATCTAGTAGGCTTGTGAATTTTAAAAAATGTTGAATAGGTCAATGACTTATTAGACACGAATTTGAAAGTTGAGGGATCTATTGGACACAAAAGTGAAAGTTTAAGAATCTATTAGAAACTTTTTAAAGTTTAGGGATTAAATTGATATAACTCTAAAAGTCTGTGAGACTAAACTGACTTTTAGAGACTAAATAAACTTGTAATTGAACCATCAGAAAGAGAGAATTTGCAAACAGTCTTTCAATTGATGGAGTTGGAACAATCACATTCTTAACTTTCCAATCCATCACACAGCCCTATACTTTAGTAAGCCTTGTAATTGGTTGTTCTATTAATGGATATTAATTTATATCCAAAACATACCATGTGTAACTCAAATTTATTTATCAATTCACTTTGTATTAATTGGAATGCTCTCTTATCTCATCTCTAGTATTTTTCTATGTTTCTTTTGCATTCCTTTTGATGTTTGTATCTTTAAATATTTTTGTTTCTTTTCATTAAATGGAAGAAAAGTTTGACTCTGTTTTTATTTTTTATTTTTAAAAAAACCATGTTAGGTGTAAGCTAACCTATTAATTGCAGGAAAAATGAAAAAAATAAAAAAACTTGCATAAAATTAAAAATAATACAAAAAACACCCACTCAAAAGTCAAAAGAAAAGGAGGAAAAAAAAAAAAAAAAAAAACCTTAACACACGAAAATAGAAAGTTGCATTTGAGTGTGCTCTCAGTAAAAGTATTTTAATTATAAGCATTTTAGTAAAAATGTGTTTTAACAAAATGCAATGATTGGTTCTATCAGTGGATTGGAAGAATGTTCTATCAGTGGATTTTGTATTTTAATTTCAAAATGATTGGTTAACAAAATGCAATAATAGAAATCTATCTTCCTATCACTGATTGGAAGATTGATTTCTATCAATGATAGAAAACTCTCCTTCTATCACTAATAAAACTATCAGAGATATAAATCTTCTATCACTGATAAAAAACTATCATTTTTGTTTTTAAAACTTATGTCACTGATTTTGTTTTTATAGATGTCAAAGCAAAATAACATAAAAATTTATTCGGAAGAAAAGAAAAGCACAAAGCGGAACATGAAAATTGAATCGGAAGAAAAGAAAAGCACAAAAAAAAAAAAAAAACAAAAAACAAACAAAACAAAACAAAAAATATGTACAAAATTATCACGTAATCAAATACACTATTGATTTCTATTAGTACAATTAACCATTAAAATTTAGCCACCCATTACAATTTTCCTATAATTTTTAACCTAATGGTCGGTTTTGGACTTTTAATTAAGTCCATCAATCAAGAGAAATTTGAATTGTGTTTGAATGGAAGGGAAATTCGCAGGTTGAAGGGAAATTCGGGGAAAAAAAAAGAAAAGAAAAAACTTGCGTCCCGCGTGTTTTGAACCCTGTGGCCCCTAAGGAAATTTGCAACTTCAAGGATTACATGTGCCCCTCCAAGCAATTAACCAAACACTAATTCTATTTCTTAATATGATTTTTATTTATTCATATTATACATTTTTCGTTATATTATATTAAAAATATAAAGACGGGATAATTTGAGGGGGCACGTGCCCCCCTGACCCCTTCATAGATCTGCCCCTGAGTTCTATGTTCTTAAAAGTGTTTTTCTAATAGGTTTTCAAAATATTTGGTCTAGAACTATTTACAAGTGTTCAATTTTTATTTTTAATTTTTTTTTATGTATATTACTTTTATGTTACCATAAATTACAATGATTTTGAGTGAACTACTCTAAGTTGATCCAGCATAAATAAGCTTAGAGAGGACAAATTTAAATTATGGTGTACGTCTACGTTCTTAGGATTCAAAATCTTACAAGTTTTTTTGCCAATAAAATATAGTTGGGAGAAGCGAAATTGTCAAGTGAAATTAATGAATTGTAGCCGATTTATAACTTTATAATAGAGATGATGCAAATTCTTATAAATATAATTTTAAACATATTGATGTGAAATATATTTGTTTTGATATATAACATTTACACACTAAGTGTAAACTTGAACGTAACTCAATTGGTTAAGGCATATAGACATTATCAATCAAAAGGTTAAAGGCTCGAATCCCTACCCCTCCTATTGTTAACTAAAAAATACATTCATAAATCATACGGAGTAATATTGATTACCAAATGAAAATTTTAAGATTAAATCATACAAAACCACTTTCGTACTACAAACTTTATGTCAATTGAGTTATACTCTTGTTGGCCCTCCACGTCACTTTTTTTTTCTTCTTTTTATTATTCTAACATGATAAATAATGAAATGGTTTCTTTTTTAACCAATTTCTAGAGTTAAAGGTTACGTTTAAATAAAATTTTAAAAAATAAGGACATAATAGAAACACATCTCAAAGTTCATGGGTATAATTTGCCATATTCACCACTATTTAGCAAGTCACTACTACTCTACATTTTAACATAAAAGTACTAAACAGTTGTTTTGAAACAAATCCAAAGTTTGATGATAAAAATGAAACTTTTAAAAGCGAACCTGATTTTAAATAGGAATGTTTTTACCGGGACTAAAAACACTTTCAAACATAACTTAATTGTTTAATAGATACACGAAATAACATGTCATCGAACAGAGATATCTTTTCTATGAAGAAAAAGATGTAAAAGTACATTGTGAGAGTCTCTTCCACTAGTTGTTCACATGGGAATAAGGCACCTTGAAGGATAGTGGAAATAATAGGAAATTGTGTGTTTGCTTCCATCTCAAGTTTCATATAAAAGTAAAACTTTTCACACCTTTCTAAAAGTTCACTTTTTTTTTTACAAAAAAAAAGAAAAAAAAAGAAAAAAAAAAAAAGAAAAGGCCAAAAGCACAAGCAAATGTTTGAATGAACGATTTTCTAGGCAAGTGTGCATGTGCTTCTCCCCTAGGCTATATACTATATTATCTCTCCCTTCATATAAGGTATATATTTTCCATCAGAATGTTAGAAGTTCAAATCTCTTCATTCCACAAATTGAACTAAAAAAAATGACGTGAATATTCAAAATTTTGATCTCTTAATCGAGGGAGGGCACATGTGTTAACTAGTTGAGCTACACGATTGATATTGTATAAATTTTTAGACAAGTTATATTATATTATAATTTTGGTTCTATATTTTTGGATCATGTCTAATAGGTTCTAAACTTTAAAAAATGTCTAATAAATTTTATGACTTTTAGTCATGTGTCAAATAGGTCATTGGATTTTAAAAAATGTTGAATAGGTTCTTGAATGACTATGAGTTTTGTATCTAATAGTTTTATGAAGTATCATACATTTAAGTTTGAGAGACTTGTTAGATACAAAACTAAGATTTAATTTTGAGCGTCATTTGATAACCATTTAGTTTTTTTATTTTTGAAAATTGAGCTTAAAAATAAAACTTTATTCGTGAGTTTATTGGTTTTATTATCTACTTTCTTAACCGGTTTTCAAATCCAAGATAAGTTTTGAAAAAAAAAATTGATTTTAAAAACTTGTTCTTGTTTTTGGAATTTGCCTAAGAATTTAATGTTTCTTTAAAATGGGGAAAACTATAGCAAACATATATGGATAAGACAAACATAATTTTTTAAAAACAAATTGGTTATGAAAATGAAACCTTCAAAGATTTATTAAATATTTTTTCCTTTTTAAGTTCAAGGTTGTTTAGAGGCCATATTTGTAAATTCGCAACCTTGTCCAAATAAATTGGATTCAAACAATTTCAACATCTATCCATCACATAAATGAAGTGAACAAAACATGTGCATACATTAGTTTTCATTAAATTTTTTCAAAAAAAAAAAAAAAAAATCTAGTTTTCATTAAATAATTTAAAAATGAATGACCACTAAGACTAGGATTGTTTCATTTTACAAAGCTCCTCAATTAAGGGAATATTTTTAATAATGAGTTAAAATACCATTTTAGTCTGTTATTCATGTTTCTTTGGACTTTATACTCTTAAGAGGCCGTTTGTTTGACGGTAATCCAAGATTCCCATGGAATGGGCATCTGGATTACCTTGTTTGTTTTGTGGTAATGTTGGATACCTAGGAATTTCGGGATGCCCATACGGGAGGCATCTAAGGAGCTTTTGATGCCCTCGTGAGAGATGAGTTTCAAAGATTCCCAGGTTGAGGGCATCTTCGAATGACATTTTTACCCCTTCATTTTACCATTTGTATTTTTATTTACAAATAAATTAATTTATTCTTACACTAAGAAATAACCATTTATTTTTTTTTTAATTTTACATTTATATATAAAATAAATGATAGTTGTATTGAATAATATTTTAATTTATTTTTTATTTATTCTCTTAATAATAATGTTAATTGTACATTTCAAAAAACACACATAAAATCCATTACAAAAAATATATATAGTTCTCTAAAAAAAATCTAATTTGATAATATGATCAATTCAATCCACTAAAATACACTGTGAATTATATTAGTTGTCATGTTTTTTTTTTAAAAAAAATTAAAGTTGAAATTATTTTTTAAAATTAAACTAATATAAATGAATTTGTTCTAAAAAAATAACCAATTAAATTAGTGTAAATTAAATTGATATAAAAACAAAACATTAGATTAACAAAGACCAAAACGTTATATAAATTTAAATTATACTAAACTAATAGGTAAATTAGCTACAAATTAGTAAGGGCATTATTGGTATTATACATAACCTAAGAACTTTTCCGTACAAAAATCCTGCAAAACAAACATAGTTATCTGAATATTCTCATATATTCTTATAAATTATTCCTTCAAAACAAACACGGTTATCTAAAATACCCGACATCTATATTTTCAGGTATCTATAATTCCAGGCATCTTAATATTCAGGTTATGTAGATTCCCAAAAAACAAACGACCCCTAAATGTCTAAGTTTAGTCTATATACTTTCAATAAATTATAAAATAAGTAAACTGAAATTACTTTTTATTTTTTTTAATTAAAATTGATTAACTAATTACAATAATTTTCATACAAAACACAATGTGAATATGTTTTCTAAATTTACAAAGAGAATGCTAATCGATATTTTTTCTTTTTTTTTTTTTTAGAAAAAATTAACAATAAACTAACAATAATAGAGATTTTTTTAAAAAAAGATATATTGAAAGTATATAGACTAGATTTAGACATTTGAAAGGATAAAAACTAAAATAGAACAAATTAAATATCAAAATATAGGACTGAAATAGTATTTCAACCTTATAGATTCAAATATAATAAGCATGAAACTAAAATCTATATCTAAAAAGAATTAGGTTTCTTGTCAAAAAAAAAAAAAAAAAAAAATTAGGTTTGCATATTTATTTAGTATTAATTAAGTGCTTTAGAAAAGGAAAAAGAAGAGTGAGAAGGAGTTGACCACCACAATCTCCCATTAGCAAAATTGTCAAGTGTAGTTCGCAACTTGATTTTCATGTCAGCATTCCATTAGATCAACTAATGGTCAAAAGAGGTTAAAGACTATATAAAACTATTTTCTAAACCTCGAAACTAAAAATGTTCACTTTAAACTTCAAATACTGAATGGACACGGTAAAAATGTATTTTGCTAAAAAGAAAAAAAAAATAAAAGATAAAATATTATTATTGTTTTAAAAAAAAACTATGGTGACACTTCTCTAAAGCCAAAAGAGTATGATTTTTGTTTGTTTCTTTTTTCTTTTTAGAAAAAGCAAAGTTACTATTAGTATGAGCAATATTTGCAACTTACTTTATAATTGAACTATGATTGTACATTTTGATATTGAAAAGTAGATTCCTTTCAAAAGTGAATATCAATAAAGTCAACTTCAAAGGAAGATATATTCATGCACTTTTGCTCCTTTTAACTTTCTTCCTTTTTTATGCTAATAAAATAAAGGGAAAAATACACTTTTGGTCCCTGAGGTTTGGGTTAAGTGACACTTAGGTCCCTGAGTTTTCAAACTCAACAAAAATACCCCTGAGGTTTGAGATAAGGAGCAATTTAGTCCCTGCCGTTAATTTTTCTGTTAAATCTTAACCGTTGATGACGTGGCACTATTATTTTAATTAAAAAAATTATTTTTTTTAATTTTTTAAAATAAAAATAATAAAATAATAAAATATTAATATTTTTTAATTTTTTTATTCTTTTTTCTCCCTTTCTCTTTCTTCTTTTTCTCTTTCTCCATATCCTTCATCTTCCTTCTTCTTCTTCCTAACTCCGACGACCGGCCGCCGCCTCCCGCTGCCGCTCGCCGCCACCGCCCGAAATTTTCTTTCTTTCTTTCTTTCTCCCATTTTCCTCTCTCCTTTCTTTCTCTCTTTCCTTCATTTTTTTTTAATAAAAAGAAGGGAGAGGGAGGAGGAGCCCTCCGACGCCGGCGACGGGAGGAGGGGAGGGCCCCTCCTCCCGTCGCCGGCGCCGGACTGAAACCGAGAGGGAGGAGGGGCCCTCCCCTCCTCCCGTCGCTGGCGCCGGAGAGGGAGGAGGGCTCCTCCTCCCTCTCCCTTCTTTTTATTAAAAAAAAAATTTGAAGGAAAGAGAGAAAGAAAGGAGAGAGGAAAAGGGGAGAAAGAAAGAAAGAAATAAAATTTCGGGTGGCGGCGGCGAGCGGCGGCGGCCGGTCGTCGGAGTTAGGAAGAAGAAGAAGGAAGATGAAGGATATGGAGAAAGAGAAGAAGAAGAAAGAGAAAGGGAGAAAAAAGAATAAAAAAATAATAAAATATTAATATTTATTATTTTATTATTTTTATTTTAAAAAATTTAAAAAAAAATAATTTTTTTTATTAAAATAATAGTGCCACGTCAGCAACTGTTAAGATTTAACAGAAAAATTAACGGCAGGGACTAAAATGCTCCTTATCTCAAACCTTAGGGGTATTTTTGTTGAGTTTGAAAACTCAGGAACCTAAGTGTCACTTAACCCAAACCTCAGGGACCAAAAGTGTATTTTTCCCTAAAATAAAATACATAAAAAGACGAGATGCAAAATTAAAAAAAAAAAAAACTTGACTTTTGGATAAATAAATTATAAATATTAAATTTAAATGTTCATGGATGGATTTTTTTTTAAACATGAGTGAGATTTGAACCTTTTATCTTTTGATCAAAGTTGCAGTATATACACATTTCAATTTTGTATTTTTTACTTTTTTAAATTTGAAATCTAAATTGACATATTAATTTCATATTTATGATGCAAAATTTTATATTTCTTAATTCCATTCTATCTTACCATGAATATTCAACACAAATTAAATTTTTATAATATAAAACGAAGAAGCTATGCGTAACTTTGTTAATGGATTTGATAATCTACAACTTAGGCATAAACTTAAGTTATGTAGACCATTTTATACTCGATACTAAGTGTATATTTTGAATTACGATTAAAGTGTTTAATTTTTTTTAACACTTATAAATAAAATTTTTAAACACTTAGAAACTCATTCCAAACAGACCCTAAATTTTATTGATTACTAAGTCACAAATATAAGTTAATAATTCATTCCATTCCCTAAAGTTTATAAAACTATCTATTAAAATTATGAATCATACTAAGTTGAAATAGTTTTAATACTTTTTAACGAACATATTAAAATAAACAAATAGTCGGTTAATTTAAGAGGGATTGAATAATTGAAATTGTTTACAAATACAAAATGAAATTGCTTAAATCTATTTTAAATCTTTAAATCATGTCCATCAAAAGCAAGGTTGAAACTTCAATAATCTATTAGATTTTTTTTAAAGCATATAAACAAAACCTTGAAAGATTAGGAATTAAAATTTTCTTTAACCTAATTTATTATTATTTTTGTAAAGTATGTTTGAACTTTGAAGTGAATAAAATGATTTTTTTTTTCTAGTACTAAATAAAATTATTTTTTTAGTATAGTTTCAAAAAAAAAAATTATTTTTTGAGTTATTAATAAAAGCTAATTTATTTCACATAAATCAATTCAGAACAACATTAACTGGTGTAGATGACGTGTAAGCCAAAAAACGGATGCAGTAGTCCCGGAAGCAGTGGATTCCCACCAGGGGAATTGGAGATCCAACGGTGAACATCGAACCGTAACGGCCGCGCCAAAATCAACGGCAGGAAACTGGAAAGCTTTGGCAAAGTGGGGCCACGTGGGCCCAACTTCCCGACAGGTGGAAATTGTAGTTTTTTCTTTTTCATCAAAACGACACGTCGGATTTCTCACAGTCCAAAAAGTCAATCAAATCTCTCTCTCCCTCGCGTTATTGGAAGTTAACACTGTTTTCCTTTGGACCCCACTTTTAAATAGTTATCATTTTATTATTTCTCCATTATTTCTTCTCATACTACATCATTTTAATTTATTTTCTCTTCATTATTTTTCATTTAATATCACTATTTTATCTTTTAGTCTAATTTTTATGGCAATCTAACTCGGTAGATAAAACATTCATTACTTTATCTAACGTCGAATCTCTCGACCTACATTGGTTGAACTAATCAAAATAAATTTTTAATTAAAAATATTGTCTAATCTCTTAATATGATTAGTCATTGTTAGAAGTAAGATATTAAAGTTTCATCACCATCATGAGCATAAGATCAAAAAGTCAGAGAGATTCGGGTTCTTCCACCCCCAAATGTTGATGTACTACAAAAAATAATAATAAAGTTTCATTGACATTTTTATTTATTTTCAAGCACAACATCCGTTTTTTTAGTTCAACAATTATAGGGGTGGGGAATTGAATCATTGAATTTTTTATGGCAATTAATGTCTTATTTATCAAGCTATGTTTGGATTGACCATGACAACACGTCAATATATCATAACTTTGATCAAAACGTCAAAATCCCCACGAACATATCGTTGTATTAAAAAGACATTGTTTTTAGTTCAATAGTATATCGGTACATCTCTATGCCAGTTGAGCTATATTCTTATTAAGATTTTCCTGATGTTTGATTTAACTTCTAATGAAGGAGTGAAGCAATATTTTCTATTATGCTGTAGAAATACCAACAAAATATTGAAACAAAAAATTCAACAAATATCACTATATTAATTAATTAATGCTTAAAAGCTTGTAAAGAATCAAGATGAAGAGTTATTAAATAAATTAGTTTTGATTATGAAAAATTATAAAAATATTTATGGGGAATTCCAATAGGATTATAAAAAAATGTTTGAACCTGAAGGTGCGCTCTCTCTCTCTTTTAGTTTCAACAAAACTTCCTCTCTCTGTTTCCTATTTTTCTGCAGATTTTCTTTTTCCATCTCTCCTCCGCTTCCGCTTCCAAACTTTCATTCATTCATTCGTTCGTTCGTTCATTGGTTCATTCATTCATCAGGTGATTTCTGCCATTACCAACATTTCTTCCATGATTTTTTCTTTTCTTTCTTTCTCTGCATTCTTTCCCATATCCCCATTTATCGTCATTTCATGTCATCAATCATCATTTTCACTTCTGGGAATCCACCGGATTCATGAATGCTCGATTTCCTTCCCTCAATCCTCCGCCTCTAGCTTCTTGTATCTGTTTTCGTTAACAAGTTTTGCATTCTGTTCTCTGTTTTCGTTCCTTTTGCTATCAGGGGATTCGTTCGTTTTCTGCATGGAGACATTTGATTACGTGATGCAGTAGAGATGGATTTTTGGGAATGTTTCAGCTTCTTGGCGGCTTGAGTGTTGGTTAAATCGATGGTTAAACGTGTTTTGAGAGGGAACTGATTCTGAAATTGGTTTTCTTTCCATGTGGGTCTGCTTGTTTGTATACGCACATATCCGGGAACCAGAGGGAAATTGAGAATGTAATGGTGGCGAGAGGTGTTGAGCGGTTATAAATTGGTGCAATGAGCGTAGAAGATGAATTGATTGTTTAAGAATGGAGATTAAGGAAGATGGTGAATTGGTGGACGAGCGGCCTCCGTCGCCAATCTGGGTGTTGCAACATTTCTCCGAGGAGGCGTTTAGGGTGGCCGGTGAAGCTCTGACTAGCGTCTATCATGGCGGCACCGGGCTTCAGGAAATGGGGATGGGACATCGACGTGCTCGAAGTGAAATTCCGAGTGCCAAACATAGACGAAACAACAGTTTCCAGAAATTGAAATCCCATGTGCAGAGGGCTTGGGGATGGGGGAAAGACACACGGGACGAGGGTTACGCCTTCTATAGTTTCGATCCTGAGATCTTGGCGAATCAAAAACGTCAGTGGTATCAGTTTCACTCCAAATCTCTGGTATCTAATTGATTCCACGTTTCTGTATTCTTTCTACAACTTAGTTTTTTTTTCCCGGTTTCCAAACTAAAACCGGGGATGTTTGTTTGTTGTTTTTGAAACAGAAAAAGAAATTATGTTTTTGAATGAATGTTTTGCATAATAGGTCCTCTGGGTGATGTTATGATATGATGCAATACCCTGCCTTTGGACTGAAGTTTTTCAATGTTCTCAAAGATTTGTTACTTTCACATGGCATGTATTAGTTTGTAAACTAGTTAGATATGAGAAATTATTGGAATTACTGGCTGTTCTGCTTTTTGAGATGTTTATGATAATCATCATCCATTGTACTCTCGTGGAATTTCCTCACATGGGTATCAGTGGATTAGCGTTTAAATTGGGTGCTTGGTGCTGTTATGATCGAGTAGAACAAAATATGTTGGTAGTTCAGTCTGAAATAAAACTCGTAAGATAAGATTGGAAAACTATCCCAGTGGATCAGGAGAGCTGGTGCTCTAACGGGCATATTTTGTGGTGTAAAACAAAAGTGTCGGATGATTGCGTGGTCTTTCGAATTTCAATGAGCTCAACCGAGTAGGTTTTATAAAGTTAAATGTATCTACCATAGTTGGATAAATAAGAAAAATTTTGATACATTGAATTTTAATATGTTCATATTTTATAGGACTGTGTATACCAGGAGCCGTCCTCTCTCTTTGAACACTTCATTATTGCGGGGCTCCATCCAGATACTAACCTTGAGATTGTGGAGGATGCATTTGCTAAAAGGAAAAAACGGGAGTTAGAAATGAAAAATAATAATGAGATGATGGATAGCAGAATGCTAGAGCATAGAGGGCCATCAGTTCCCCTGCTGGAACCTCAGGTTAACTCTTTATCTGGATCAGTAGTTTGGTAGAACTCTTTTATTTGTAGTGCAGAATGATATAATGTGTAGTGAGTTAATTCTTGATGCTTTTTTTATGTCTATTAAGATATATTTGAGATGCTTCTTTTTTCTTATGTCTACTAAAAATTTAGTTTGCTTAAGAAATTTACTCGCATAAAATTGGGGGAAGGTAGTGGAGGAGACCAATTGAATCCCCATATCTATAGGATATTGTGTTTCATGTTTATTTTTGGCATCTCACTACAGCAATGCAGATGACAAGTAGGTTAAACAACATGATAAGAGAGTCCGCTATTGCGTTCTCGTGTTTGTATGTTTACATGTTGATGAAATCAAGGTTGTACTTGCATCTACAGATACTTTTTAAGTATCCACCTGGGAAGAGCCTGCCAATGCGTACGAAGGATTTGTCTGCATTTTGTTTTCCTGCAGGTGTTAAGGTGAGCTATTATCCATCAGCCATGATGTGTTAAGGAAGGTTAGGCTGGTTAACTATCATCCATTTTTTCATGATGTTGCTTTTATCCATTTATGTGAAAGTGAAAATCTAAGAAACCAGGTGAAGTATATCTACAGGCGTCAAATTTGACTCTCTGTCACCAACATGTTCCATGTCATTTATATGTTGATCAACGTTTGAATAAGAAATAAGCTATTTGTTTACCAATCAATTTCTAAATGCGAATAAACTATTGTTGTAGTGTTTTGCAAATGTGAGTTATGATATTTTTCCTTTGGGGATTTGTTCCATCGATGAAAATCTTGAATGGGAAATATTTTTTTTTTTTTTTTTTTTTGAGTACATCAACATTTGAGGGTGAGGAGATTCGAACCTCTGACCTCTTGGTCGAGGGTACATGCCAATTACTGCTTAGCTAAGCTCGCTTTGGCTGAATGGGAAATAATTTTATGACAATTATTTTCTAAAATAAATTAAAGGTGTCATTACGCTATGATCTTTCTCACTACTTATTTTGTGGTTTATTGTGCATTAGTAAGTAGTTTACATTTATGGTGCTTCAAACTTCTCAACATTGTCATTGTCGTCCTTATGAATAATAATGGCCTTATATGTTTATAATTGACTTGATCATTTTAATTTGTTCTATTTTCTGGTAATATTTGTATACCAGTGGAACATAACTTCACACGTTGACTCTAATAATGCAGGCACAGTTGATGGAGAGGACTCCATCACTCAGTGATCTGAATGAAATTGTTTATGGTCAGGTACCTAATACTGATATTAACGTATTTTGTGATGTCAACTTTGCAAACTATGCCTTACTCGACCTAGTTTTCTCCGTGATCCTAGACAAGTTTTATCTTTTAAAAATGGATTTATATTTGTAAGATATCGGTAAGACTAAAGATAGTGACGCTAAAAAACTGGCAATCAGTTTAACTTTCATAACCTAACCTTAGGTGGGTGACATTTGAACAGTTGACTGGGTCTTTTGGGTTGGGGGAAATTTTATAAATTATCTTCTGTATTATCATTTTCATATATGGGTGTATATGTTAATATATATTTAACCCTTTAGATTTCTTTATATTACCCATTTTTCTTCATTGTATTTCTTAAACATAATCACACATCTGTTTGTATCCATCTTGATATCTCCCTTCAAATCATTCTTCTCTCTGTATCTTGTTCTGTCTTTTGATTCTTTTGATAAACTTTTCCATTGGAACAAGTTTTATGAGAACAGCAATATTTTTTTCCCCTTCATGGTGTTGAAAATTTTTATTTTTTATATGTCATCATAAAAATCTATCATCTTATGCATCTGGTCTTATTTATCTTTGATGATAAGAGTTCTTGTGACAACATAAGAAATGGAAATGTTTGTAATCTTTCCTAGTGAATCAACCCGTTTGTTTAATTAATGTGCTTAAACAATAATAAAGGACTTAGAAGAAATGAGTTCAAGCGATGATAGCCACCTACTTAGGATTTAATATCCCACGAGTTTCTTGGCAACCAAACGTAGTTGGATCAAGTGGTTGTCCCATAAGATTAGTCGAGGTGTGTGCAAACTGACACTGTGGTTATGGTGATCCCTGTTATAAAAGGAAATAGGAAAAAAAAAAAAGGCATTAAAAATTGGAATTGGAAGGATGAATGAGGTAAACCGTTGATTCAGAGAAAAAGAAAGTCTGTTGTGAAGTTTTCCTTGCCTTTTTTTTTAGTTGAGGATGTTTTGTCTTCTTTTGATTAGTAAATGTATCATATTTCATTTATTCATAAGCAGTTAATTTACTTTTTAGTTTCCAAAAACAAAATGATGCTAGCCTCTTCTATTGTCACAGGAACATTTGAAAAGAGATGATTTGGCATTTATTTTTTCCCTTAAGGTAAATTTTGTGATTGCTTCTTCAGCTAATGCTTGATCTGAAGTTCTTTTTGTCACCAGATATGTGTCTAAGCCAACCTATGGACATATTTCTTTTATAATTTTCTTTGATGTCCTTGATTTTTAATGCAAGACTGTGAGTCACGAGTAATACAAGATTCACATGCATTTTCATTTATAGTCGAGTTATTATTGTTTGCAAGTAAATGATAAGATCTTCATCTTCTACGATAAGACCTTGAAGTATTGTTCAGTTGGCTTTCTTCTTACCTATTGATTTATCGTGAAAGTGTAAAATATTTACTGAAATTAAGTTATATTATTAAAATCTGAAACTTGAAACATCCCAGTTATTTTCTTTTCTTGGGTTTTTGGTACTTATTTGTCAATCGTCCCTTAGCTAAAGCCAATAGGCATGACAAAATTTTATCTTTTCAAGTGGGAATTTCTTTTCTTGGGTCCTTTTACTCACTTCCATACGTTTAGTTCTAAGAAGAAATGGGAATTGATGGTGGCTGAAGCTACTTTCTTTTCCTTCAGGTTGCCAACAATTCGACTCTTTATGGTGTATGCTTACATGTGCGAGAAATTGTTCAGAGGCCACCTGGTATCCTAGGCATCTCAACTTCTCTTTCTCATTCTTCTGGACTATGCAGCCGTTTTTTGGTTTCTGCACCTCGTTGCTATTGCCTTTTAACAAGAGTACCTTTCTTTGAGTTGCACTTTGAGATGTTGAACAGGTCCTTTGTAATTCTGTTTCTCTAAGCTACACTTAGATTCACGATAGAATAATCTTTTGGAGATCTAAATAACTCAATCTTTTTTGTCATTGTCTGCAGTATTATAGCCCAGGAACGCTTGAATCGAGTAACTCAATTTATTAGTGAAATTTCTATCACTGATCATGTGCCATCGAAATCAAAGTCGAATCATAATGGGAATGATGTTGACTCTTCTGAAAGGGAGTCCTTCAGTGATTGGATGACATCAGCAATACCTATTGACAGTGCAGTGGCCCTTACTGCTGCTGCTGCAGGAATTATATCTGATGATGAGATCTCAGCCTCTTCACTGAAGACGTCAGAACCTCGATCTCCTGAAAGTGGTACAACCAGCGAGACTTCGGAGTTGAGTCAAGTAAGGAAAACAAAAATGAGTGATTAAAATTTCCTTTACGATATTTTTGAGGCTACAAGAAAATTCTCATTGTACCAATGTAAAATTATTATAAGAACACTTCTAAAAGATCTCAATTAATATTAGATGACGAATGTTGATACTCTTGTGTTTATCATTTGGTGATTACTGAGGTTATAACTGTTTTCAATTTTTTGGCAAGCCGGAAAGAACTAATGGAAGTTGCGAGAGTGGTCACCGTTGCACAGAGATGTCTTTCTCATCAAGGTATCGTGCATTAGAGCGCCTGGGGAGTTCTGAATCCCTGTTCAGGTGGTAAATTTACCCTGATATCTAATATGCTCATATATTGTTAATATAAGACACATTTTTCCCAGTACCAATTTCAGTGATATCATATCATATGGCAGTCCAGTTAGAAGTATGGCTTCAGAAGATGAGGATGATGATCTTTTTCCGAATAGTGAAAAGGAATTCGGCGATGACTTGATAATGGAATGGGCTAGGGTTAGTTAATTTTGATTACTAATTTTCCTTCAATGACTAGTTTCTTTCTATAATATCATTGATCTAATCATTTGCTTTATGGTTTTATTATGATAGGAGAACAAGTATGATGTGCTGCAAATAGTCTGCGGATATCATTCTCTTCCTGTTCCCAAAAGGGGGTGTGAAATATTATTTCAACCTCTAGAACATTTGCAATCTATTCAATATAGAAGACCTGCAACTTCATCGCTTGGATTTTGTGAAAAATATCTAGAATCATTTAGCCCCATTGAGGTATTTCTCTTGTTGCTCATTGTTCTTCTTAGGGTGTATTTCACGTCACTTTATGGGGCGATTAAATCTTTCATAGGTCAAAGCAAAGTTGTCTACAGCTGAGGAAACTCTTGCTCTGTCAATATGGACAATAGCCACTATATGCCGAGCTCTCTCTCTTGAAACTGTAAGCACAGTGCTTTTCACTTGATTCTGTAGGTCAAAAAAATTTGCACTTTCTATAAGTTTTAGAATGGATTATTGCAACTCCCTAGCAGATTCTGTTAATTCAATTAACTTAAGTATATGGTTGTTTGTCAGCTTATATTGGTTCCTTGTCTTTTTTCCTGTGATACAGACCCAATTTCTAATAAAAAGTGAAAAAGGAGAAAGGAATAAAAAGTAAAAAGGGAGAAAGGATAGAAACTGAACGGATAATAGAAATGAATTGCAAAATAATACTCATTCGTGGGAGTCTACACCTCCATTTACATTTAGGATTTTCGAGGAATCACAACCTCCCTAATTGACTTTCAGAGAGTTCAACATACAAATTCTGCACTCTTCTCTCTCTTTTCCTAAATTTAAGTAAAACAGCCCACTAACAGAGAATGCCTAAAACTAAGCCACTATTTGGATTCCATTATCGTAGGAATCCACTAACCACTCATTCAACTCAATAAATTACAATTAAATTAAAATTAAAGAACTGACACCCTTGTCTTCAAGGGTGAGATTTTTTAGATCATTTTCTCATGTGGGTCTTCTATGTCCACTACTATATTCCTTTCATAATTCAATATTGAATATCTTTGAACACTTGTGTCCTGATCCAAATCGTCACAGTGGCCTTTGCCTCTTAGCTAATTCGTCTGGCGTCATCTTTTTGAGTGAACTACTATTTTGGGTATCAACTGGGGTGGTTGTTCTTTTACTGGAAGCATCTATAGCTTCATAAAGTTTAGCCAAACCTACGACAGTGGCTCTGGGCGACTTGCTACTTCAACCTGCTAACAAAACAACTAACTTGTCAATCTTGTGGAAGATGTCCAATTTTGGCTAACAATTTTTCAAATCTTACTTGATATTCCACATTATCCCCTTTTGCTGTAATTTTGTTGATTCACCAAAAAAGAATCTAAAATTTTATTTGGTCCATACTTGTTTCGTAGACCCATTTTGAATTCTACCCAAGAAATGTGATTTGCCTCCTGCTTCAATACTGAAGCAATATTTGGAACCATAACTGAGCATCTCCATCCAAATAAAATGCTGCAAAGGTGACTCGTTCACCCACCAATATGCTGGATTTCGAAATATTATTCGGCTTGACATATCCAACTCGTGGGGTCATCCTTCCCATCAAACTTCGGAAAATCAATCTTGACTTTCTTTGGAAGTAAGTCACCTAAGATTCTAGGATCGTGGCCTTGAAAGTTGTCTTGCCTTTGTGTCATTCTATGAGCAGGTGTAGCTGAATTTTCTCCTACCTCTTGAGTGCCTTGAGATAACCTTGTATTTGATTTTGAATTTGACCAAAAATCTCTAAAAAAGTGCACCATGATCTTCTTTTGGCCATTGGATAAGGTTTTAATAGCTTTCTCGATTTTCTCTACTCTTTGATCCAACCTATCTCTGATATCAAATGATACAAATCCAGGCCCAACATCGAATAAAAAATAAAAAATAAAAAGGGAGAAAGGATAGAAATTGATGGAATAATAGAAATAAATTGATAGATAATAGACTCATTCAAGGGAGTCGACTCCATTTAGGATTTTCGAGGAATCCCAACCTCCCAATTGACTCACGAAAAGTTCAAAATACAAAATTCTGCACCCTTCTCTCTTGGCCTTCCTAAATTTAAGTAATACAACCAACTAACAGAGAATCCAAGCCACTATTTGAATTCCATTATTAAGGTATCGACTAACAATTCATTGAATTACAATTAAATTAAAATTAAAGAAATCTAAAATCTAAAATAATAAAAGATAAAATAAAATATGAGTCTCGTAACACCCTGCTCTTGAATTGCTTTGTTGTTACTTCGTTTTTCTGTTGTGATATGAGTTTTCACTCCAATACTTATTCCTCATGGAGATCTGTTTCTTTATTTGGAACTACTTGATGCAATATTGAGATTCACAGCTTCTTGACAACCAGTAACTTGAGTGATTCTTTTGTGGACTTGTTTTTTTTGTATACCCTTGTACATTTTTCATATTTCTCAATGAAAGCTCGGTTTCTTAACCCCCAAAAAACTCGTGCTTCTCAATAAGGTTGAAGTATGTTTATTGCAAGTTTTTACATATTCTTCTTTCATGAATGTGAGGGGTTTTTTTTTTAATCAGGTAGGTATAATAAGCAATTGATACAATTTGTTGGTAGTGAATTTAGAAGTCTGATCACGTTGTCTTTTCAGGTTTTGCAATTGGTTGCAGGGATTTTACTAGAAAAACAAGTGATAGTAGTGTGTCCAAACCTGGTAAGTTAGTCCTATTTTTTTGGTTCACTTATAATCCTGTGCTTAGTTGTTTATATCTAGCTCTTCAATATTCTGACTACAATGAATTTTTTATTTGATTTGATTTTCATGGAGTATATCAATTAGTGCAGGGTCTACTTTCAGCTACAGTGTTATCCCTTGTCCCTATGATTTGTCCTTTCCAATGGCAAAGTTTATTTCTTCCGGTGAGTTCATTGATATTAATCTCTCTACTAAACCAGTTTTCAATCTCTATTCATTTGAACCACTTTATTAACATCAATAATGACAACCATGTGCATTTTTTTTTCACAAATTAGAGATACTAAGTGGCCCCACTTCACCTTGTTGTAGAGAATTGTTTTTTTTTTTTTTTTAATTAAAAGCTTTGTTTGAACTTTGATTAAGAACGCCGCCACCACCACCACCGTTCTAGTCAGTGTTGCTAAAGCACGCCTAGACAAAAAAACAAGGGTTTGAAGTGAAATGCCCTCAATGAAGTGCATACAGCACATACTCCTCTGTGTCTTGAAGCCTTGACATTGTTTTTAATTTTTTACTTTTTAATTGAAAGACTATGAAATGCTCTTAAAAGTACAATTTCTTCCAAATCTCTTTAAAAACTCTACTTTCTTAGAATTTTTCATTATTTTATTATGCAGAATGCTATCTTCTTCAATATATAAAAAATTTATTTGCATTTTTCTATTATGCGCCTAAAAGAAGCTCCCTTTAAGCCTCTAAGGGTTATTGCACTTTAATGTATCTCACGTTTTAAAAAAACACCACTTTGGAGCAGAAGATTGTCGATTATGCTTGCTTCTCCATAGGACACACTGATTAGGTTATTTCTGGAAAGCCTATTCTGAAGTTATTGTGGTTGGACCGAATGAAAGATGTACTCTTCTTTCTTATACATGCTATTTAATCACATTCATAGTATTAGTTCTAAAACTCAAAAACAGATGCATGGATAGTATTTTAAAAGATGCTTCATTATTCTTGCAAATTTCTAAGAGGAATGCAATACTTGTTTAATGTTTCATTATGTTGTCTTGATTTTACCTCCCAACTCAGGTAAATGGAAAACTAGAACTTGCCTGAGTTATTACTTCCCATATTATGCTCATCTTGATAATTTTCAGGTTCTACCTGGAAGAATGTTTGATCTCCTTGATGCACCAGTTCCGTTTATTGTGAGTATAACATTGATTTCTTTTATCTAAATTCTTGCTCACGTTTAAATGCAAACTTTTTTTGGGCTTTCTATTTGTAGATGATTAGAGGCAGTTCATTCTGAAAATATTGGGATATTTTATTTCAAACTGATCACCTTGATGTCAAAAACTGGATGTTTAGAAATCTTTTAATGGAAATAACAATATGCAATTTTCTTATTAGTACTTTTCTATTGTTTCCTGAATTTATTGATCCTAAAATTTAGTTGCCCCTTCTATAGATAATCGTGAGATTTAAGTATGAAATAGAAAGTTCATTGATCTAGATGTTTGAGCAAATAGGTTAAGGTTTGTTAAAGAATCCAAATTATTTTTTATTGACAGCTTCCTCTTTTAATAATTTCGCAGGTTGGTACACTAAATAGACCAACTGATGTAAAGATGAAGACGTCTAATCTAGTTATTGTTGATGTGCATAAGGATCAGGTTTGCTGGAATTTTGCCAATCTTTTTGTTTTTCCACTATATGTGTCAATCAGGTTCTAAAGACTATTTTTATTCTGCTTTTATTTAACAAAAACAAGGGCCATACAAAACGTTAACCCAACTGAGATGGAGCCAAAATTATAAAAAGAAGCTCAAATTGTTGAGCATTAAAACCAAACAAAAATTATCGTTAACTCTTCTGAGTTATTTGAGCATAGTTATTAAAAACAGTTTGAAAGACGCAGAAAACTGTTTCCTAAACAGATTCTCAAACTGTCCTTATTGGTTTTTGATGTTGCTTTACAAACAAATTTATTTATTTTTCATTTTGGTTTATTTCCCTACTCTTTAAGATTATAGCATCGTTGCTTTTCAATTTTCTGCTCATTCAGGTGAAAACATGTACCTTACCGACACTCCCACGACATAGAGAGCTAGCCTCTGAACTAGGCCCGGTCCATGCTAAATTGGCGAACAAGAGTTCAATCGCCAAAAAGCATCCTGTATATAGGTGCAACGAATCTCAGGTTATTATGGATTCTTGTATTCTAGAAGACTTGGCAATTTATTTTTCTTCTACTACCATGCTTTCTGCCTCTACTCAACACTCAGATGTAACTTTGATTTGCAGGCTGAATATGCCGCCCAATTTTTGAATGTCATGAGGAAATACATGGAGTCATTGTGTTCAAATCTTAGATCTCATACCATAACTAGTGTTCAATCAAATAACGACAGGGTGAGCGAATCTACATTCCGTTTAACTTTCCCTCTTGAGCATCCCATAACCAACCAGTCTCTAACATGGCTGATGACTATGAAACTTAGCTATTCTTTTTTATGATTTCAGGTTTCTTTACTTCTTAAAGATAGCTTTATTGATTCCTTTTCTAGTAAGGACCGACCATTTGTTAAGGTGATTCCCACTTCTCAGCTTGATTTCTTAGTCATTTCTATTATATATTTTTAGCTGAATCACATGTGCATCTATTATATACTTTTAGTTGGGTTAGGTTAACAAAATAACTTTCTAAAGGTAGCAATTGACAAAGGTAATTTAAAAAGTTCTTTTAGTAAAAAAATGTTTTTACTAACAAATCATGTAAAGTACTTCTCTTGGTCAAACAATTGGGCCAAAAACACTATGTGAGTTCACTTTTTGACTTTGTGCTTCCCAAACATAGCCTAAAACGATTAAAGAAATCCAACTCCAATCTAATAATTAGATAAAAGAACACATTGCATCAATCGTCAACTTCTATGGGTGGGTGCCTCTATATTGATTGCTCTGTGGCACAATAGTGTGTTCATTCCTTTATTGATTTATGATTTGGTCACTGTTCATGTTAATGCTTTATGAATTCTACATTACTAGGAACTAACAGGGTGCATTGGGCTCTGCTTCATTCTGTATTTTCGATTCCGAAATGAGTTGGTCGGTACAGCTATAGTGTAGTTCTCGATTTATTGCGAGAAACCGATGCTGGAATAGTCAAGATTTGTTTGATATTTGATTCCAAAGAATTGATAGTGTGGTATTTGTGGCAATAATCTGACAATTTGGTTGGTGAACTTTTTCAGCTATTAGTAGACACACAGCTTTTCAGTGTTCTTTCGGACTCTCGATTGTCGAGTTTCGAAAACGGCTTTGAAGTTCATATTCCCTCAGCTCCAATGGCAAAACTAGAAGTACACAAGGTGCAGATGAATAATCCATGAGGGTTTTCCTCGGAGCCATTGATGAGGATAACTAATGATTGCTGAAGTGTTTTTAGCTAAATCAGTTTTGTAACATAACATTAATAGCAATACTGAAAATATCCCAATTTTTTTAGTGAGGATATGCATATGTAAGGTTGTGAAAATTCATGTAAATGTTGGTTACTTCAATTCAACAATAAACAAGTTGATGCAGAGACTGATTGTTCTATAATAAACAAGCAAAATTTCATGGGGCTATTTGTCTTTTTGACCTATTTTATTTTGATAGTTTGAAACTTGTTGCCAGTAAGATGTCAAAATAAATTCCAAGCTCAATTCTCTTTCTACAACTCTCCTCACTCATGAGCATAGTTCAACCGACATCAAGTTTATACTAATGGCATCAAACTTGTAACATGAACATAGGTTAACTGACATCAAGTTTGTACTTGATCTGTAACATGAACATAGGTTAACTGACATCAAGTTTGTATTAATGATCAAGAGGTTTGTGGTTTTAATCTCTCCACACTCTACCTGTTTGAAAAAAAAAATTAAATTATAGATGATATATTTATTAAATGTAATCATGAATGGGTTTTATGTATTCTAAAAAGTCATCATTTTAAAACTATTACAAAACTAAACCAGAACTTCATAGTCCAATGTTTGCCTTTAAAATATTATCACGTTTTCCAAAGAAAGAAACATGCGTTAAAAATTAAGAAATTGTCTTAAAAAATCCTCCATCCAAAAGAGAAAAAGGAGTTTAACAAATTGTCTTAAAAAATCCTCCATTCAAAATTAATTAAGAAATTCTAACCGACATAGATTAGATAGAAAATTAAGGTTTTATATCCCTCACTCAAAATGTTGTTGAACTGAAAAAAAAAAAATCAATCAAATTGATCTTCTTATTACGTACATTTCTAAAACAATCTACAGGTACAAAAATAATAAACCTCTCTATCGCCAAGAAATATGGCCATCAAGACCTCTAATTAACATTTTGGTAGACGATGAATGTGAACACACTTTGTAACCTACTTTAATAGTTTAAATGTTGTTAGTTTTGGTGTGATTCAAGCTCAATATAGGTACATATCTAGACATTTAAGGGATTGAAGATTTTAAAAAGATCAAAGACATTAAGAGGTGTCTTGAGAAATTGAGACATTTTGAGTCACTAAAGGAAGAACTAACAACTAAGCATGCTGCAAAGGCACAAATAAAGCTCACGGCCCAACGAGACAACATGAGAGATGCTACTTGAGAGTGTCTCAATGTCTACAAGATTCCACAACAACTAAGCATGCTACTAATTTTTTCAATATGGGATCCTCAACATGCCTCCTCAAGGTGGTGGCTCTTTGGGTTCACTATTCTTGGATTGGATCCCAATTTTTTTTCTTTGGACCGAATACCCGTTTGGGTTTAATGGGCTCTGATACCATATTATATAGGGGCAACAAGAAAAATGGCTATAAATAAATAGGTGGCTTGAAAAACGGTTACGAACGTTTATAAATTAAATAGATGGCTAAACGATTTACTGATTAATAAATCCCTATTTGTACAAGACAAAAATGCCCCCTAACAAACTTTCTAACGTGTTCTTAACGTTTAAAACCAAAATCAAAGTTTAAGAGAGATAAAATATACCCCTAAAAATAAGTTGGAGACATTTTAGGAGGTTTGAAATTAAAAAATCAAAGAACACAAAACTATTTTGAAAATCAGATGTATCATATTGTTACTACAGGAAAAAGTTGTTCCCCGGAAAAAGGAGTAAATACTTTTATTGGGGAAGGAGTACAAAGTTCAACCTCCCTCAGTAGAGAGAAACACCCTCGAACTCCATTAATCGGAAACAACAGTCCTGTCAATAGGAAGATTTACTACCTACAACTATGAATACCTGAAAAATTAAAAAACAAATAAGAACACAGTAATTATGATACCTTACCTGCTGCAATTATGAGTTGTCATAACACCGCCCACCCTCCCACCAAAACCGCCTTCATGCACCAGCTCGTTCGTCCATCTTCATCTTCCACAACCCTCCATTCTCACCATTTTCCACCCCTTGAAAGACTTAATCCTCCATTTCTCACCATTTTCCACCCCCAACACAGAATGTATACCAATCCCTACCTCTCGCATCGCGCCGACGACCCACATCCGTCGTGCCGACAACCTTCTTCCGCCGCGCCGTCGAGACTCTTGCTCGCTCCACATCCTCCAATGATTCTCCTTCTGCGCGAGGACTGTACAATTTCTTATAAATTCAAACCAAGGTAACAACTTTATTCCCATTCCCTTATATTAGCAACAAACTGATACATTCCCCCGAGATTTTAGGGATTTCGTTTCTTCTATGCATTATGAGAATATTACGCTCGATTGTAAGCAGAGACCAAAAAAAACTAAGCCCGTGGAGGTAAGACCCTGTATTTACTATTTGGGTTGTGTAAAACATGCTATAATTACCCCCTTGTGAATTACAAATTAGAGAATTAAACTCCCCAATTAACATCCAGGATGCGAAGAGTCCCAAAGGGAAGGACAGACGGATAAAAAATGATGAAAGTGAGGAGGTCGAACCCACCAGAGTGGTATGTACTGATAAATACTATTCCATCATTGTTGCAAACTCCTCTGGAAAGTATGTTGTGGTGCGGTCATATGAAAGAGTGTGAGATGAGTTATATACCCCCTGCACCTTGCAATCTATGTATTGGCAAGCCTGTGTACATTGTCTGTCTGTGAACGTGTATGTATTAGTATATACATCCATGATCTCATACATTTATATACCGATATGTACAACTACTATCTCGTACATCTATATACATACATGCTCGTACGTACGTGTGTTTGAACAGTTATATACCCTTCATTGTCTGCCTGTGAACGTGTATGTATTAGTATATACATCTATGATATCGTACGCATGTTGTCTGTGTAGATTGAACTGTTACATAC
Organism: Luffa acutangula; assembly: GCA_036850905.1. NCBI lineage: Eukaryota > Viridiplantae > Streptophyta > Magnoliopsida > Cucurbitales > Cucurbitaceae > Luffa > Luffa acutangula. Next base: position 46,898,981 of record CM072090.1, read on the forward strand.
AATTATGGAATTGTTTATGATGTATTTTTTTTTTGGGTAATCCATCTGTTGACTGCTTCATGTCGCTGAAAAAGATAATTTTTTACCGTTAGAACGCCTAAGCCTGAAAAATAGGTAAATCAGGATCAAAACAAACCGTCAACCGATCCCATGTAAGTAGGGATCCATCCACCACGCAAAAAGGGGACGTTTGCAACAAAAAAACTGTTAACGGCGTTTGTATATAACCGTATATACCAGGGGTAAAAACGTCCAAAAAAAGCCAGGAAACGGTTCCTAAAATTTCGATAGCCACGCCTACAAAATCCGAACTTCCGTAGCCAAAAATCAAGAATGTTTTTTTTTTTTTTTTTTTTGTAGTCATTTAGCACAATTTCCCTATTATATAACATGAACTTCCATCTCAAAACGAATTGGCAATGAGTGGGGTGACCCTTGTAACTTATAAATCGTGAGATCTCCACTAATCTTTTCAATATAATTTGGGATCTTCAACAAGGAGAAATTTTTAGGTGCTCCTGGTGCAATGAGGCTCTTAGTTTTGCACCGTTGGATGTAAGAGAGAGAAATAGCAAAAGTACTTTGATTTTGTATCAAACGATTATTCGGAGTAGACAAATTTGAAGATTTACATCCGACAGTTTTAAAAATGGGGTCTTATTGCACTGGGAACACCTAATAATTTTCCTTCGAGCAAGTGGTATCTTAACACTATCCTATAGTATTGAGATGCTACGAGTGACAGCGTGTGCGTCGATAAGGGAACGTGCATACAATAGTGAAGCATTTTTCCTAGCATATAAACGTTGTTGTGTATTTTCTTTTATAAAAGACAAGGTGCATGCACTGTTGAGGTGTATTGAGAGATATAAAGGAAGTGCATACAAAAATTTGGAAGAACTTAGTTCTAGGGGAATTGTTTTTACCAACTAGAAAATTAATGAGAATAAGGTTTTTTAGCAACCATTATTATTTTTACTTTTTTTTAACAACACGGGGTAGAAGATTTGAACCAAGATCTCTTAATCATTGGTATAAACTTTATATCAGTTGAGCTATGCTCATGTTAGTCCAGTATCATCTTTATTATATTGTTCCATTAAGAATATAATAATATGAGAATAGATGTAAAAAAACATTAGTGCTATACATATATATATATTTTGAAGAGTTTAATTCAAATGAAGATGGCTATAAGAAGAACAAATTGGACCATTCTCTTTGGTCAAAATCATGGAACTTATTCAAATATTTTGACAAATTTATCCCAAAGACAATGCTATAAACAAAGCCAATTCTAAAAAAGACACCAAAATTCCTTAAAAAACAAACAACACTAAAAATAGGATAAGGTCCATTTTTAACATATATTTATAGTATAAACTTTTTCTAACATTAAGAAGCTTGAACTCTAGGTGATATATTTTAAATTAATTGTTTCTTAAGCCATGAATACTAGATTATTATTAAAAGGAATACTAGATATTAATATTAGGGAAAAATACACTTTTGGTCCCTGAGGTTTGGGTTAAGTGACACTTTGGTCCCCGAGTTTTCAAACTCAACAAAAATACCCCCGAGGTTTGAGATAAGGAGCAATTTGGTCCCTGCCGTCAATTTTTCTGTTAAACCCTAACGGTAAGCTGACGTGGCACTATTATTTTAATTAAAAAATTAATTTTTAAATTTTTAAATAAAAATATAAATATATTAAATATATTATTATTTTTAAAATTCTCTCTCTATCTTCTCCATCTTCTTTCTACTCCACCTTCTTTCTCCCTCCATCTTCTTCCTTCCCCCTCCCATCTTCTTCAGCTCCGGTGGCCGGCCGCCGCCGGCTGCCGGCGAACGGCGGCGGTCTCCGAAATTTTATTTTATTTTATTTTTTTCTTCTTTCTTCTTCTCTTCTTCTTCTCTTCTTCCCTTCTTCTTCTTTCTCTTCCTTTCTTCAGTTTTTTTTTAAAAAAAAGAATGGAGTTTCGGGGAGGAGGAGCTCCTCCTCCCCCTCCCGTTTCGGGAGTTTCGAGGAGGAGGAACTCACCTGACCTTCAGGTGCCACCAACGGTAAATTTTTATGAGAGGGGAAGACGTGGCCTGCAAAATAGTAAACCTGCATACCGATGTGGTGCTTGTCACACCGCCTCCGATGCTTAAGTTAGAAAATGGAAGGAAAAGAGCAAGAGAGAAAGAGGAGAGAGTCGAGAATAGAGTTCAGGATCCCTATGAGGGGTTTAAATACTTGCTCATGCTCCTAGGGTTTCTAGGATTTCGGAGACGATTCCGGGGGGAACCAGGTGGAAACGGGGCATTCAGGAGCATTGGGACCAAACGGAGCCGCGGGCTGAGCAGGGGGTCGAGACAAAAGCCCAACCCTTCGGCCTTGGCCTGACCCATTGGCCCGTTTCGCCTCCAGGGTCCATCCTTCGGTCCTATTTATGGGTTCGTGTCGGGTTGTCATCGTCAGCTCCTTGTACATCGGAGTTGTCCAAAATTACCTATAACATATATCATTTGTTCTGATACTTAATAAAATTTACTTTTTTTTAGTTCAACAATATTTGGAAATGAGATATTCAAATCTCTAACATTTTGTTGAAGGTACATATCAATTACTGCTTGAACTATGCTCGTTTGACAAATTACATTGATGTTTGGTGTTATATTTAAATCACAAGGCTGTGATTTACAAAATAGACAAACCACATAGGCATAGTTTGTAATTATTTATTTATAAAATATATATATATATATATATATATATATACAATTAAAGTTATTAGGAAATATATATGTATGAAATGCTAAAATATTGTAGGTCAATTATTTTTTTTTAATGCAACAATAGTTGTTATGAGTAAGAATTCAAATATTTAACCTTTTCATTAGGTTTACCAACTACCGATAGGTCAAAATCCGTTTAAAACAAATTAAAAAAAAAAAGCCGTTAAAAAATTGGTAAGTATTTATTTTTAAAAAATGGTAAATATTTTAATTTAGAAGCTAAAAAGTCCTTTTTTTTTTGGGTAAAAGAACCTTCATTTATATTATATTAGTAAATTTAAGTTTTTAAGTAATTTAAGAAAAATAGTAAAAATACAAAACAATTCCACAAGACAGAAAGTATATTTAAAAAGATCTTAAAAAAACACACACACAATTTCCAATCTTTCACTTTTGTAAAAGGAAAAACAATACAAAAAATAATTTTTGAATTTGTAGTCCCCACTGACAAAAAACATTAAAGCCACAATAAGACCTAGAAAAGAAGGTAGTTGTTAGATTAAAAAAAAAAAAATGGTGGGGTATTGAACATGTTTTTTTTTTTTTTTTTTTTTTTTTTTTTTTTTTTTTTTTGAGAAATGGACATGAACTTCATTTACTTTTGGTAGTTTGGGATTTCATAATTAATAGGGGAATTGCAATGGGTAGCAAAAAAATATTAGGATATTTGCAAATTTAGCTATGACTTTTTAGATTTGCAAACATAGCAAAATTTTAAAAATTTGATTTCCGTATTTTTATTATTCGAATTTTACCTTTGTTGATATATCGATAGGTATATTAGTAGTATATCTGATATACTTTATATTTATTGATATACGAAAGATAATGTATACCAAATTTGATATACTCAAATGAATACAATGATATACCTAATATATACTTTATTTGATAAGCATAACATTTGATCTACCAATGATATATTTGATATGTTACTTTCTTTACTTATATTTGTTATATTTTATTTTCTCTTTATTGAATTATGTTTTGTTATTTACATATTTTAAATGAAATGTTTCTTTTATAAAATAAATGTTTGTCTTCTATACCTGTTATGAATGTTGATACACCATTGATATACCTCATTTGTATTTTTTTTTTTTTTTTAAATTACCTCATTTTTTATACCACTCAAATAATTAATAACATTGATATACCTGATTATGAGTAGCTAAATACATCAATGATAGACTTTTTATTAAAAAAAATCACTGATATATACACATTCAACCAAAAGGTTAGAGGTTTAAATCCTCTACCACACATATTGTTCCAAAATAAAGCTAATATATCTAATTTTTTTTATTGATGAAGTATATCAAAGATATCTAAACTAGTGAAAGCTCATGTGTATACTTTATAAATGAAGTACATTATATTCACAAAATATACATCTGATATACTATATATTTAGTATATCATTTGATTGATATATCAAATAGTACATTATATTCCCAAAATATACATCTGATATACTATATATTTATATCATTTGATTGATATACCAAATAGTACATTATATTCCCAAAATATACATCTCATATATTTGTTTAAAAAAAATATACATTTGATATACTATATATTTACTATATATTTAGTATATCAGTTGATTGATATACCAAATATTAGTATATTTTCAGGGTTTAATATACTAGATATTTGGTATATGTGGACGAGCTGTGGTTATTTTAGTCTTTTTGCATTATTGTCTGGATCGGGCCAAACGTTTTTTTTTATGTATCTGCAAACCCAATAAATCAAAGACACGCCAGCAATTACGATTTTTTTTTTTTTTTTTTGCTATTGATGCAAACGCCCCTAATTAATACTTTTTTGAATGAGTATTTATCCAGTTTCAAAAAATAAATAAATTGACCTTGGAGTTTATTTTTCTTTTTCTTTTTTATCTTAATTTTTGTATTTTTTTTCTTTTTAATTTTTATAATTTCAAATATTCTTTAATATTCATTTTGGTCTCATCCTAGATATTTATTATTTAAAATAGAAGTTCAGCTACAACAAGATAAAAAAAAAATTGTTTAAAAAGAAGATAAAAAAATTGAGGACAGTCATTAAATTTTATTTTTCTTCCGAAAATAGAAATATTATGGAATTAGAAGGTAACGTGGGGCCAGTGTAGTAAATTCAATTATATTCAAAACGTGCACTTTACTTTCCCCCGTCAAATTCAAATAACGATGAATAAATAATAACAAGCATTAAATTTTAATGCCACTATTTTTCAATATATATATATATATTTACACAAAATGCAACTATTTTCAGACTTTTTTTTTTTTTTTTTTTTATAGTACTCAATATTTGGGGTGGATGAAGGTACATGTTAATTATCGCTAACTAGGAAATAACCAAATAAATTCAATGAATTATTTTATTATTATTACAATATTAAATTGAAACATATATGTCCTAAAATAATGGAACATGTAAATTTTGATATTGTTTACCAAAAAAGAAAATGATATTGACTAATTGAGAGAGAAAAAAAAAAAGTTAAAATACGATCTTGGTCTTGTAATTTGGGATCATTCTATTTGGGTTAAATAGAATGATCCCAAATTTTAGATTTTGGTATTTGTACTTTGAGTTTCATTTCATTTTAGTATATGTATTTTTAAATACTCAAATTTAGCTTGTATATTAAAATTGGTCCACGTGGTTAGTTTATTATTAATTTTTCTCAAAGAAAAAAGAAGTCTCAATTAGCCTCCTCTCTATAAATTTTGAAAATATGTTCACATTGTGTCTTTTTGGCATGAAAAATATTATTACTATTTAACTAATTTTGATTAAAATAAATTAACTTCAAACTAACCATATGGACCAATTTTATGATTTATTGAATGTATATAGATTAAATTGTGACATTTGAAAGTCCAATGACTAAAATGAAATAAAACTTAAAAAAAAAAAAAAAAAACCAAAGTATAGGGACCAAAATGGTATTTTAAGCTTCTATTTTAATCCATGTCATAAATATTAAAATTAATATTTCGAAGTTATTTTTTATTAAAATTAGTTAAATAATAATAATAATTTTCATGCAATAAAAGACACCATGTGAATATGTTTCCAAAATTTAAAAATGAAAAACTAATGAATACTATATATCTTTGAAAAATTTTAACAATAAACTAATTGTAAGGACTATTTTTACAATTTATTGAAAGTATATAGACTAAAATTGAACGTTTGAAAGTGTGTGTATATATATATATATATATTACAACACGTGGGGTGGGGGATTTGAACATCTAACCTTTTGGTGGAGGATACAAGCTCAATGTCAGTTGAGCACTAATTGTGTGATTGCATAACGTGTATTATTTTGGTAATAGTGTTTAATAATTATTGGAATCTATTGAATGATAGTTGTAATTGTCTTAAATAATGAAAATAGTTTATTCACAACAATAATAATGAAAATAATGAAAGTAGTTGTTATGGATGCAAATTTTGTTAATTTTTGTTTTTCATAGTTGGAAAGGCATTATTATAATATAATTTAATAATTATAATGATTATTTTCTTTTCAAGTTAACAATTATAGATGAAAATCTAGCCTTCTACCTAAAGAAACGTAACCAATGTTTTATCTATTTTCTTATATACGAATTGACATATAATTAAAATTCCTTTTTAGTCAATTTCAACATGTATCGTTGCTATAAAAAGTCTTTCAAGTTGTTGAACATAGAAAGATTATTTAAAAGATAACCTAAGATAGCAAATTGAAAAATGAGAGGCTACCTACCAACTTGTTAAGTCAACAATTTTATTACCTTTGAAAATGCATTCCATTTTTCTAATTTAAAATTAAAAAATGGTCATTTTTTAAATTAATAACTCATAAGAAATTCCATGAATGGTACATGTATTATTATTCATAATATGCTTCAATAACCATGATTCTATTTTAGTTAATTTCAAAAGTGACAAAATTGATATGTATTATTGATAATATATTTTGATAATGATTGGAATATACCCACTAATTTTTGTTATTATTGTAAATAGTGAAAAACACAATTTTTTTTCTTCATTTTTTTAAATTGGCCCAAAAATAATTGTATCAACATCATTATGTGCCTGCATTATTGACAATATGTTTCAATAGCTAGAATTACTTTTTGGATTCATTTATAAAAATAGCAAATCTGAAATGTATTATTGATAACATATTTTTATAACTACTAATATCTATCCACCAAATTTTGCTATAATTGTAAATAATGACATTAATTACTATCTATACAAGGCTCTAGCCAATTCTTATTTTATCTATTTCAAAAAAAAAAAAAAAAAAAAAAGTAGCCAATTCTTATTTAAAAAAAAAAAAAAATTAGCGCACAGCTTTTCAAAAAAAAAAAATTAATAAATAAAAAATAGCGCAGAGATAATTCCATTATTCATTAAAATTATTTTATTTGCAACAACAGAACAAAGAATTCTACCAAATATCTTTTTTTTTTTTTCTATACCTTCTAATTGGTACTAAGCAAATATTTGATGATTTAAATTGTGTATATATATATATATATCATGTGATTTGTTTATTTTAGAAATAAATCAGTATTTTAAAAATAGTTTCAAATTAAAACACTGACAAACCATGGCCTTTTTATATTAGTTTTAAATTTCAATGGAACCAGTACATGTGATGTGACACGTGTAAAATAAGTCACTAATCAACTGTATTAGAATCAAGACTAGTTTTTTTCAAAAAAAAAAAAAAAAAAAAAAAAGAATCAAGACTAATTTATCACAAAAAAAAAAAAAGAATAATCAAGGCTAAAAATACAAATTACGTATTCATAATTCTTTATTTGGTCTTATTTTATTTTATTTTTTTAATTTTAGCCGTATATGAAATGAAAATTCTCACTTGAGTCAATTAAATCTGCCAAAATTGTTTTTTTTTTTTTTTTTAACGAATCGTTAAAATAAATTATTATTTTTATTGATATTTGACGTCGACGGAGTGAGAGATGGAAATCCACAAATATACTGACTAGATAAATGTTTTGTTTTGTTTTTTTCATAGTTGAACGATATTTAAGATGGAGTTTTTTTTTTTTTTTTTTGAACAATAAGATGGAGTTTTAAATAATATAGAATTTTCGCTAGTTGAACAATATATTCTATATATTTGTACATTAAATTATAATAGAGGGAACATATTTATAACGATTGAGTTCTTCATCCTAAGGTTTACTCATTGTCATTTCAAACAAATAGATTTTGTTAAAGAGGGAGAAATTTTTGTGATGGTTAGATTATATTTCACGTATCAAGTATCACTTGAATCGTTTAGTGTCTGAATATATTACTCAAATAATAATTTAGGTCTCGTTTGATAACCTTTTGGTTTTTGGTTTTTGGTTTTTGAAAATTAGGCTTGTTTGATGGTCGATTTTGGCCAGAGGATCTCACCTGACCTTCACGTGCCACCAACGGTAAATTTGTAGTTGAGGGGGGAAGACGTGGCCTGCAAGACAGTAAACCTGCACACCGGTGTGGTGCTCGCCACACCGGCTCCGATGCTTAAGTCAGCAAACAGAACGGTAGGGCGTGGAAAAGTAAGAGCAAGAGCAGAAAGCAGAGAATTGAGTGTAGAGTTTAGGGATAGAATTCGGGATCCCCTCTTCAGTGGCGAAGAGGGATATCAATACTTGTTCTCCCTCCTAGCCTTTTTAGGGTTTCGGAGGCGTTTTAGGTCAAACCAGGCGAAACCGGGGCATCCAGAGGCGGTGGGGACCAGACGGGACCAAACGAGCTCGGCCTCGGCCATGGGCCGAGGCCGAGCATGGGGTCGGGTCAAAAACCCGACCCCTTCGGCCTTGGCCCGTCCCGCTTACCGGCTCCGCCTCCTTGGCCCGGTTTCCAGCCCGATTTCTTCCCGATTGTCCTCGTCAGCTCCTCGTACATCGGGGTGGTCCAAAATTGCCTATAACATTAAGCCCCCACTCTTGAATTGGGATTCGGGGTGACTTATTGCTATAAGTTGAGCTCCTTAAGCCCGATTTAAGAGTAATGACCCTTGCCCTGGGCTGGCTTACGTGTAGCTTTGTTGTCATCCTGCAAAGTAGGATAAAAGTAGACACTCCCTGAATAGGGGTTAGATGAAATGAAAATGAAAAAGGGTGAGAGATTACAAAAGTGGTGCTGGTCGGCCTCGGCCTCGGGAAGAGGCCGAGCACAGCTGTCTCCCTTTCTGCTTGCCTGGTCGGCCTCGGCCTCGGGAAGAGGCCGAGCATCATATTTTGTAATTTGGAGTGCTTCATTTCAGGTTCGTGTTTGCAAGAGAAAAGTTAGGGGAAAGGCTAGGGTCGGCCTCGGCCTCAAGCCCCCTGTTAGCCTAAGATTTGGCTCCCTGCATCCATATGTTAGTCCTTGTAGGGAAATAACAAGAGAATAGGTTTGAACATGTATCCATATGTTAGCTTCAACCTGGGTGCTTTTTGTTTAATAGGGAGTGCATATCCCCTATTACTTGCTTTTTGTTTAATAGGGAGTGCATATCCCCTTTACAGCCCCCAATCTCAAGAAAAACTTTATTAAAACACAAAGTATAGTTGAGTAAATAGGAGAATACCTTTAAAGTTTGTGCGCGGCCTCGGCAAGAGGTGCTCGGCCTTGGCAAGAGGTGCTCGGTCCTGGCTTCTGCAGGGTGAGCTTGACTTACATGAAGTGTATGGACTCATGTCAGGTGAGGTGAGGTAGACTCGTTGGTCCAGGCTCACATGGCCTCACTTTGGATGAGGCGAGGTAGACTTCGGCAGTCCAGGCTCGCCCGGTGTAAAGATGCTCAAGCCAGAGGATGTGAGGTAGACTCGTCGGTCCAGGCTCACATGGTCTCACTCTGGATGAGGCGAGGTAGACTTCGGCAGTCCAGGCTCGCCCAGTGTAAGGATGCTCAAGCCAGAGGATGTGAGGTAGACTCGTCGGTCCAGGCTCACATGGTCTCACTCTGGATGAGGCGAGGTAGACTTCGGCAGTCCAGGCTCGCCCGGTGTAAAGATGCTCAGTCCAGAGGAGGTGAGGTAGACTCGTCGGTCCAGGCTCACATGGTCTCACTCTGGATGAGGCGAGGTAGACTTCGGCAGTCCAGGCTCGCCCGGTGTAAAGATGCTCAAGCCAGAGGATGTGAAGTAGACTCGTCGGTCCAGGCTCACATGGTCTCACTCTGGATGAGGCGAGGTAGACTTCGGCAGTCCAGGCTCGCCCGGTGTAAAGATGCTTGAGTCGGTTGCCTTGTGCACACTCCTGAATACTGAACTTTAATGGCGAAACTGTAAGGCTATTAATTAAACTTTCACACTTTGAATGAAGAAAAAACATTGAACCTATACTAGAGGCAGCAACAAAGTAAACAATGTCTAATTACATGATAGAATGCAATAAACAAAAAACCCTAAGACTCCATAAGTTCATATTCAGTATTGGTGGAAGTGTGTGCTGCTCGGCCTCGGCTCATTCTCTGGTCGGCCTCGGCCTGGTCGGCCTCGGCCCTCTGTGGCTTGACAGCTTTTAGTGCGGTCCAGTAACACTCCCTTGATTCCTTCTGCTCTCCCCTGACGACTCCCACACCGTTCGGAGTTGGAAACTTCAGTAACTGATGGTAAGTTGAAGCTATGGCCTTCATCTCATGCAAGGTTGGTCTTCCTAGGATTGCATTGTAGGCTGACATGCAATCCACAACTAGGAAGTTTATCATCTTTGTCACTGCATTCTGTCCATCCCCAAAGGTCACAGGAAGTTCTATGCTACCTTCTGGGGTCACTCTCTCTCCTCCAAATCCTACAAGTGGGGTAAGGCTTGGCTTTAAGAGTTCCCTCCCTAACCGCATTGCTTTAAAGGCCGTTAGAGAAAGGACATCAGCCGAGCTTCCCCCATCAATTAGGATCCGATGGATTTTCACATTGGCTACAATTAGAGTGACCACCAGAGCATCATTATGTGGCTGATGAATGCTCGCTGCCTCAGCCTCAGTGAACTCCAAAGGGGGGTGTGCCTTTGATAGATGGACAGAGTACATACCTCGATATTCTGGTTCGGACCTTGCTTCCCTGACCATAACTTTCCTCTTCCTGCTCGAACCTCCTCCTGCTGGTCCTCCAAAGATGGTTCTGATCTCCCGTAGGGGTTCTTCTTTGTCTCGGCCATCTTTGGTAAGGCTCGGCCTCGGCCATCCGTGGTCGGCCTCGGCCTTTGGCTCACTGACGAACTCTTTCAAATACCCATTCTGGATCAGTGCTTCGATTTCATCCTTCAACTGAATACAATTCCTGGTTGAATGCCCGTGGTCCCGGTGGAAAAGACAATACTGGCTCTTGTCTCTTCTATCGGCACTCGACTTCATCCTCCCTGGGAATTTCAGGAGGCCCGTATTTCGGATCTCCATCAGTACTTGCTCCTGCGGAACAGCAGTTGGGGTGTATTTCTCAAACTTACCGAAAGGAGGTGCTCCTTGGTCTGGTCGGCCTCGGCCATTGTCTGGTCGGCCTCGGCCATGGTCTGCTCGGCCCCGGCCTCCTTCGTCGGTCCGCTGCCTTTTGTCCTTTTTACTGTCATAGCTAGATGAAGAAAACCTCTTGTATTGTCGTTCTGACCTTTTTGACTTCAGTAACTCCTCTGCGCTCATATACTTCTGTGCCCGGGAGACGAACTCTGCATAGGTTCGAGGCTGGCTCTTACCTATTGAATTGAGCAGTCTTTCGTCTTCCAGACCGGCTGTTATGGCTACCAGGGCTGCTCCCTCGCTGTACCCCTCAACCTGTAGTGCCTCATCATTAAAACGAGTTATGTAATCACGCAAGCTCTCACCTGGTTGTTGTTTGACCGTCAAGAGGTTGATGTGAGGCTTGCGCTGCTCTCTAGCCCCCATGAACTGTGCAAGGAATGCTTGGGCTAACTCTTTGAAACAGCTGATGGATCTCCTTTTCAGCCTCTCAAACCAGTGCCTAGCTGATCCTGTCAGGGTGAAAAAGAATGCACGACACCTGATTGCATCTGAGACGCCGTGGAAGTCCATCCAACTTCTGTATGCATTTAGATGTTGCACGGGGTCTTTCTTGCCATCGTACTGTTTGAACGTGGGTACCTTAAACTTTTGAGGCACCTCGGCTTTCATGACTTCTTCTGTGAAGGGCGGATCGACTTGGTCGGCTAGTTCCTCCAAGTTTTGATCTCCAAAGTTCTTTGACCTCTGCTGGTCTCCCTGAGGATTTCCGAGCTCCTTTAGTGCATTAAGAAGCTCGGTCTTCCAAGGGAGGTCGTCTTTCTTGGCCTCGGCCTCGGCCAACCTAGCCTCGGCCTCGGCTGCTCTGGCCTCGGCCTCGGCAGCCCGGGCTTCAGCTTCGGCGGCTTTGGCCTCGGACTCGGCAGTTTTTGGCACTTCTGCGCTTCTCAACGATCAGATTCCTCAGGTCTGTCTTAGTATGACCGTAGCTTGGGGTAGAAACTGTGTAGTGACGCCCCTTAAGTGTGCTTGACTCTGGGCTCCTCAAAATCGTGCGATCAGTGGGTTTGAGCCCCCTGACCTTGCTGGTCATGCTGTCAGTCTTCTTTCCTCTTGACCTCGTCCCTGACTCTGCAGTGTGCTCCATAGGCTCCTTCCCTTTCCTCGGGTCTCTAATCAAGCTCCCCTCATGGACTTTGGTGCTAGGGTCGGGTTTATCCAGGATTTGGAGTATTTTGGATAAACTCCGATTCATTCCCTTCACCTCATCCTCAAGGGCGGCAATCTTGGTGTCGGCATCCTCTGTTCGGCCTCGGCCTCGGCCTCGGCCTGCTTGTCTCGGTGACCCCCGGATGCTGTCATCGTCCCGTGACCTCCGCTGGTGGCGGTCACCATCCGAATCCCCTATGTTTACGTCTTGGTCTTTCTTTTCCATACCCTTACTCATGGAATAACCGATGTGCAGATTAACAGGCTTTCCTCCCCACAGACGGCGCCAACTGTTGATGGTCGATTTTGGCCAGAGGATCTCACCTGACCTTCACGTGCCACCAACGGTAAATTTGTAGTTAAGGGGGGAAGACGTGGCCTGCAAGACAGTAAACCTGCACACCGGTGTGGTGCTCGCCACACCGGCTCCGATGCTTAAGTCAGCAAACAGAACGGTAGGGCGTGGAAAAGTAAGAGCAAGAGCTGAAAGCAGAGAATTGAGTGTAGAGTTTAGGGATAGAATTCGGGATCCCCTCTTCAGTGGCGAAGAGGGATATCAATACATGTTCTCCCTCCTAGCCTTTTTAGGGTTTCGGAGGCGTTTTAGGTCAAACCAGGCGAAACCGGGGCATCCAGAGGCGGTGGGGACCAGACGGGACCAAACGAGCTCGGCCCGCACGAGCGGGCCGAGGGTCGGCCTCGGCCATGGGCCGAGGCCGAGCATGGGGTCGGGTCAAAAACCCGACCCCTTCGGCCTTGGCCCGTCCCGCTTACCGATTTCTTCCCGATTGTCCTCGTCAGCTCCTCGTACATCGGGGTGGTCCAAAATTGCCTATAACAAGGCTTGTTTTCTTTAAATTTCCTCATCATAGTTTTCATTTTTTGTTAAAGACACACTTGAATTTCTAACGAAATTCTAAAAACAAAAACAAGTTTTTGAAAACTAACATGGGAAGAAGGTAGGTGAAAAGCCAAAGAAACTTAGAGTTGGAAGTGATATTTATAAGCTTAAAGACCAAAAACCAAAAACAAAAAATCAAATGGTTATCAAACGGGACCTTAATGATCCATCAACTTTTAATTAACAAATTTTAATGATTTTATTTACAAATTAAATAACTTAATCGATAATTTTTTATACATTAGGAATAAATTTATATAAATGATTTTATTTACAAATTAAATAAAATTGAGATCATGGACCAATTTGAGAATTATATAAAAGATTTTCTTGACTATTCTGTATATTTGGCCTTAAATTTAGAAACAAAGGTAAACTTCAATGAATAAAAAACAATCTATAGATTTACAAAACCAAAGATTATTAGACAAATAAAATGGATGCAAATTGTAGCTATTTCTTAAAAATATTCTTGGAAGAAAAGAAGAATCTATGGTTGGTAGAAGAGAACTTTAATGCTTTCATCTTCAATTGATTTTTTTTTTCTTTTTTAAGAATTGATTCTCATTCTTTTCATGAAAAAATTGGGAAATTTTTATTTTAAAGAATCTTTGAAAAAGAATGTGTGCCAAGTATAAATTAATATTATCAATAAAACCACAAAAAGTTAGAGAGAGATTAAAATTTGGTCAAAAAAGAAGAAGAATAATGTATTATATTAAACATAATTAAATGTTGGTCAATTCCAAAATTTCAACCAACTTTAATTTTCAAAGAAGGTGTGCAATAATATTAATTCAAGACAATACAAATATCTATTTGGAAAACAAAAGGAATTGTTTAAAAAAAAAAAATAAACAAAACGAATTATGAAATAATAATAACAACATTTGTTGTTAGAGTATAACTCAACTAGCATAAGCCAACAAGAGCTTAACTCGACTGTCATAAAGTTGTAAAAACAAAACATCTCTATGTTATGTCTAAAAACTAAAATGATAGTCTAGTTTTATAAAAGATCCAACCATAAATTTGATTATAAATCGTCTATAACATCTATTTAGTCCATAAGTTTTCCGTATCTATCTTTTCAAAAAAAAAAAAAAAAAAAAGAAGCTTTTCATATTTATATACTCTTGAAATTTGAATTAGATTTTTGTTCCGTTTTCATAACAACTAAACAATATTGTCGATACGACATGCTTAGTACATCAACATATTTTGTCGTCTACCGTGATATAGTAACTCAACTATTTTTTTTTTTAATATGTCATGGTAACAATGAAGATTGAACAAAAGCATTCGTTCGATGTTTAGACACATGATTAAAACATTTCTTAAAGTTTAGCCAACCTCTTAATTAAAGTTTTTTTTCTTTAAACCTCATTCACATACTAATAGTGCATTATATTATTTTATAATAATAGATATTGAAACTTAGAAATAAAAAAGAAAAATATTATGGCTTATATGGAGGGTGGGGATTTAATTTTAAATGCATGTTGTTGGTGGTACAAATAAACAGTAAAACATTTAATAATATTGAATATTCCAACTCAGATTTGAGTAATGTGAAAAGGAGAAAACAAAGAGAGAAAAATAAGAATTTGTTTTGAAAGTGACAAAGTAAAGAAGATGGGCCACAAGAATAAGAAGGGCTAATAAATTTGGTTTTGAATCGAAAGTTGAAATATATAAAATGTAAAGACTTTATTTTATATATATATATATAATGTAGAGACAGGGTTGTTGGAAGAAATTAAATAGAGTGAGGCATTGTCCTCTTTTCAACTCTTACTATTCCTCCAGTCAAAATCTTACATCTAAAAGTTTTTCTTTCTTTTTTTTTTTGGAAAATTACCTTTTTGGTCCCTAAGTTTTGAGGAATATGTGCGTTTAATCCCTGAGTTTTCAAAATAGACTTTTTTAGTCCCTGAATTTTGAGAAATAAATTTAAAAGGTCCCTAAGTTTTCAAAATGGATCTTTTTAGTCCATGAGTTTTGAGAAATAGGTTTAAAAGGTCCCTAATATTATTTTTTCAACTTTTTTAAATTAATATTTTTGTATTATTTTTTAATATCAAATGATTTTTAAAATTAAAAAAAAAATAAAAAGTATTGATTTAAAATTTTGAAAAAAAAAATAATATTAGGGACCTTTTAAACTTATGGACTAAAAAGGTATATTTTGAAAACTTAGGGACCTTTTAAACTTATTTCTCAAAACTCAGGGACTAAAAAGGTCTATTTTGAAAACGCAGGACCAAACGCACATATTCCTCAAAACTCAGGAACCAAAAAGGTATTTTTCATTTTTTTTAAATTAAAAAAATTCTTTTAATAAATGTTTTTTTTTTAAATTAAACTACAACGTCAGTCTATGCATTTTTTAGTTTATGTTAAATAGGTTCTTGAATTTTAAAAAATATTTAATAGGTCTCTAAAGCCTCATTCGATAACAATTTGATTTTTGATTTTTAGTTTTTGAAAATTAAGCTCTTCTCCATACATTTTAGATGTGTTTGGTTTAACTTTTCAAGTGTTTAATTTTGAAAACAAATCATTTTGAAAAAAATTCTAGTGTTTGGTAACTACTAAAAATGACTTATTAAAAAATGAGATTGATAAATAAACTATTTTGAGAAAAAAAAAACATTTGAAACCAACTTTTTAAAAAAGAATTTTTAAGTACACAATAACTTGTGTATAAAAATACTTATAAGGAAATGGAACCAAACATATGAGTGTTTAAATTATAAACAATTTGTATACAAAATGTTTTTTCAAAAAAATGCATTTTTGAAAAACATTTAAATTAAAATGTATTCCAAACGGACATTCTTTGGTTTGTTATTGATCTTTTTCCCATGTTTTAAAAAAATCAAATCAAACCAATTTTTTAAAACTAAAAAATGTAGGCCCCTTTATAACCATTTGGCGTTTTTCAAAATTATGCTTGTTTTCTCTCATTTTCCTTGCATTGGTTTTTATTTTGGTTGAGGAGATACTAGAGTTCTTAGCCAAATTCAAAAAACAAACAAAAAATTTGAAAACTACTTTTTTTTTTTTTTTTTTTTCAAAATTTGACTTGGTTTTGGAAATCGTGAGAATGATGTAAATTCAATCCGAAAAAATGGATCGATGGAATGAGTGTTTATAAACTTAATTTTCAAAAACAAAAAACAAAAAACAAAAAACAAAATGGTTATCAAACGAGGCCGTAGTTTTCAAAAACTTGTTTTTTGTTTTGTGAATTTGACTAAGAATTCAAATGTGTCATTGACAAGGATAAAAATCATAGCAAGGAAATTGAGAGAAAACAAACATAATTTTCACAAACTCAGTTTAAATTTTGAAAACACGCATGAAAAGTAGACAACGAAACAAACAAACTCATAGGTGAAAATAGTGTTTATAAGTTTAATTTTCAAAAATCAAATAGTTATTAAAGGGGTATTAAAATATTTTCATGTTCATCTAATGATTATTAAACATATCTCTTAGTAAGAAATTAAGAAGTTTCAATGAATAATATATTACAAGAGCTGGATATTTGTTCAAATTTGTGAGTTTAAAAGATTTATTTGATGATTGATTTTATGCATTAATTAAACTTAATTAAGCTAGAAATGTAATACAAAAAAATTTAAGCTGTAAATTAATTTTGTTTTCTCCTAAATTTCCTACCATAGCTTTCATCCTTGTTAAGAATCTATTTGAATTCCTAGCTAAATTTTAAAAACAAAAACAAGTTTTTGAAAATTATTATTTTTTTTTCAAAATTGAACTTGATTTTTGAAAACAAGGATGAATATTGATACTAAAACAAAGAAATTTATAAGTGGAAGTAGGTGTGTAAATGCGTCAAGAGTACATTATGCTTAGGTCTTTTTATTTATTAATTAATTAATTAGATTCATTATTATATTTGCTTTTTTTCCCTTTAAGATAAATTATTATATCTGCGTCTTTGTGCTGAGCATTTTTATTTATTTACTTATTAGATTCATTATTTTTTTTTTTGAAAAGTTATTAGATTCATTATTATATTTGCTTCTTTTTTTCCTTTTAATTAAGTCGTTATTATATTTGCTTTTGTTTTTGCTCCACTAGTTTTATAAATTCCGGTGCGTTTTCCTTTTTCATAATATTGTTGGTTTTCTAGCATGTTCTAATTTCTTAGTTTTTAATTAAAATCCAAATTATTAAAATTTTATAAATTACTTGTTGCAAATAACTGTACACTTAAAATTTAGAAGAAAAAAACATAATTTTTTTTAACCGTTGGTTGAACAATATTTTGGGGTGAAAATTTGAATTTTTTATTTTTCTCGATGATATACGTCAAATACCTTTAAATTATGTTTACTTTGATTATTTTTTTTTAACGTGTGACATTTCAAAGTTACCTGAATTAAAGTAATATAATAAGCATATTATTATTTTATTTTAAAAAGACATATAATTAAGGGTCCGTTTGGAATACATTCCAATTTAAATGTTTTTCAAGAATGCATTTTTTAAAAAACATTTTGTATAAAAATGTTTAGAATTTAAACACTCATATGTTTGGTTGCATTTCCTCATATACACAATAATTGTATACTAAAGACTCTTTTTTAAAAAAGTTGGTTTCAAGTGTTTCTCTCAAAATGATTTATTTAACAATCTCATTTTCTAATAAGTCATTTTGAGGGGTTGTCAAACACTATAAATTTTTTCAAAATGATTTTTTTTCAAAATTAAACACTTGAAAAGTTAAACCAAACACACCCTAACTGTTTGGCTCAGCGGTTTTTTCTACAAAGATGTTTTGGCAATTATTTATGTTCTTCAATGGCCTATGCCTCCTTTCCATGTTTAACTATTCTAAATAAAGGATTGGACATTTATCCATTTACCACAAAAAGAAAAAAGAATTAATCGAATTACCATATGAAGAGATTTTTTTTTTTTTTTTAAATAACCATTTTCGTAATCTAGAGTCTAGACTATAGTAATAATATCCATTTTCTTAATCTAGAGTTTAATTAATGAATTGAAACGTATCATATTTTAATATTATCCATTTTTTTAATCTACCCTAAATAAATGATTGGACATTTATCCATTTACCCAAAAAACCATAAAAGTAATTAATCCAATCACTAATATAATGAGATTTTTTAAAAACAAAAACATATTCTCTTAATCTAGACTATAATAAATGTACCATATTTTACAGCAATAAATGTTGTCATGAATCAAAATATTACCTTGTTGCCATCCACCTAAAATCTATGGTAAAATTTATAAAAAATATATATATATATAATTTTTCTTTTTTATGAAAGTGAGCATAGTTCAACAACATGTATAATCAATCAAGAGGTTAAATGTTCGAATCTTCCACTCCAAATGTTGTGGAGTTATGTGTGTATATATAATATTTTTTTTTTTTTTGAAACTTTACTAGCTTGTTTTTGTAACATTGAAAATATTCAGCGTTATGACGAGTCTAAGTTTTGATTTTGTCTCTTCTATAGAGCTAGCTACACAATTTTGTGTATTACAGATTAAAAAACACACACACTATTTTCGAGTGCTATAATCGAGAACTATCACATAGAACCAAACATCCGATATAAAAACAAACATTAATTTGACTTTTTTTTATGGGAAAAGAAAAGAGAATGTTAAAAAAGTGAGATACTTATGAACATAGTTTGGTACATTTGCAAGCAAAAGAAAACAAAAGTGAGAAAGAGAAGAGTTTGGTTGGAAATTTGTTTAGGACTGAAAATGATGGAATGGGACAATTTGAAGGATATGTGGACCAAATGTTATGGGTTCCCCTTTTTTCCATTAAATAACAATCAACTATGACTTGGACACACCTCACTCAACCTTATAATTATTCTCCTATATTTTTTTTTTCCATTCTTAAATCTAAATCTAAATACAAATCTTTGCTTTTTTCATCACAATATTTATTTTAAAAAACATACAATTAATTTGATGAAATGTCTTGGTTCATCATGTTTATAAACACGCATCGCAACTTTACAATACTTTTTAAAAGCTATTCATTCCATTTCAGAATCATATTAAAAAACGCTGAATTATAGAAAATACTCATAAATTTTGTCATATGTTATTTTCTTAAATATCCATATTCTTTCAAAAGTTGCAATATTACTCTTTACCTTTCATAAATCTTTCAAATTTTTTTTTGAAGTATAACTTTACTAGTGTTGGACGAAAAGTCAGATGTGGTGGAATGTTGTTCTTTCAGATTTAATCCACGCAAGTGTCCTCATCACTGTCATGTCATTCCAGGTCACAACTCGACTTTCCGTCCAACATTTTAATGGATTTCTACTTTTGAAACGTTTCGGAAAGGTCGAGGGTAATATTGTAACTTTTGAATTAAATTAAGAGATTAGTTATTTATTTTTAATATTTTAGCCTAATTAAAAAGAACCAACAAAAGGTTGTTTTGTGTGCTTTGTTGTATCAAAATCACTCATCTCAATTATTTCGAACGCATGAGTATTATTCGTTGACATCAAGCTCATATAAAAACAAGGGACGGTTGCAAGGATGGCAATATGGGCCAAAATAATTGCAAATCTAGCAACCCATAAAAAAAATTGCAAAAATGACAAAATCTAATAGTTTGTGTGTTGCATTTACTAAAATACCCGAAAATTTTTCTATCACTTATAGATTCTATCAGTGATAGAAAGATTTTCTATCAGTGATAGAAATTTTCTATCACTAATAGAATTTCTATCACTGATAGATTCTATCATATGATAGAAAATTTTTCTACTACTGATAGATTCTATCGGCGATAGATATTTTTCTATCACATGTTCGGTGTTCTATCAGTGTTTGGTTGTTGTTATTTGGTTTTCTGTTTGGTTTTTGCTTTTCAGTGTTTTATTTCTATAATCGTTCGTTTTTGCTTTATTTTTCAATGCTCGATTTCACCATGTATCACCATCGCTGATAGTAACAAAAGATCTTCTATCACTGATAGAAAAGTATCAGTGATAGAAAGATTTTCTATAACTCACGAAAAGTTTTTCTATCAGTCTCAGTGATAAAGATAGAAAGTTTTTTCTATCACTCATAGAAAGATTTTCT
Organism: Luffa acutangula; assembly: GCA_036850905.1. Taxonomy (NCBI): domain Eukaryota; kingdom Viridiplantae; phylum Streptophyta; class Magnoliopsida; order Cucurbitales; family Cucurbitaceae; genus Luffa; species Luffa acutangula. The sequence continues at coordinate 46,919,488 of CM072090.1, forward strand.
ATGAATGATAGAAATTTTTTCTATCACTCATAGAAAAAATTTCTATAAGTGATAGAAGATTTCTATCACTGATAGGTTCTATCAGGGATTGAAAGATTTTCTATCAAGAGTTTTCTATCATTGATAGAATATCTTCCTATCACTGATAGAATAGTAAAAATTTCTATCAGTGATAAAAATCTTTTATCAATAATAGAAAGCTTTTCTATCGGTGATAGAAAGTTTTTCTATCACTTATAGATTATATGGGTGATAGAAATATTTCTATCGGAGATAGAAAGATTTTTATGGGTGATCAGGGATTGAAAGATTTTTTATCAAAAGTTTTTCTATGATTTTCTATAAAAAGTTTTTTTTATCACTGATAGAACCTATCAGTGATAGAAATCTTTTATCACTGATAGAAAAAGTTTCTATTAGTGATAGAAATTTTCTATTCTATCAGTGATAGAAACTTTCTATCACTGATAGAAAATTTTTCTACCACTGATAGAATCTATCAGTCATAGAAATATTAGTGATAGAAACTTTCTATCGCTGATAGAAAATTTTTCTATCGGTTTTCTATCACTGATAGAAACTTTATTCTATCAGTGATAGAAACTTTCTATCACTGATAGAAATTTTTTCTACCACTGATAGAATCTATCAGTAATAAAAAGACTTTCAATCAGTAAAAAAAAAAAAAAAAAAAAAAAAAAAAACTGACGAGGAAGAAGAAGATAAGCACACAGGGGCAATTTAGGAATATAAAAAATTAATTCAAAAATTTTCATATTTGCAAATATTTTTAAAAATTGCTATATTTGTAATTATTTACCTTCATGTTGCCACCCATTACAATTATCCTAAAAACAACTCAATTTAATAAAATTAATTGATAAAAAAGATTATGAGTTAAAAAATACTTTTCGTCTTCAAACTTTCATGGAAGTATTATATGAAAATTTGTTTCAAAAAAAAAAATTAATATATGAAATTTAGTTTATAATGATTTAGGCCCCGTTTGATAACCATTTGGTTTTTGAAAATTAAGCTTGTTTTCTCCCAAATTTCTAAGAATGGTTTTCATTTCTGTTGAGCTTACATTTGCATTCCTATCCAAATTCAAAAAACAAAACACAAGTTTTTGAAAACTATTTTTTTTAGTTTTCAAAACTTAAGTTGGTTTTTGAAAACATGTAAAGAAGATATATAACAATACAAAGAAACTTACGGGTGAAAATAGTGTTTCTAGACTTAATTTTCAAAAACCAAAGACCAAAAACCAAAAACCAAAGGTTATCAAACGGGCGTTAGTGTTTGTAATTATTTCAATTTTGTAACAATGTAGTCCTTCAACTTTAGTAGGTAACCATTTAGTTTTTTTACCTCGTAATATTTAGTATTTATACTCTAAAAGTTTTGTAACGAATTATTCGTAAAAGTTATTGTTAAAATTTAATGAGATTTGGTAGATCAAATAACCAATTAGGGACAGAGTGTATCTATATCTATAACCTACAAAGTCTAAATAATTAAAGAATAAAAATAAGTATTAAAGTCCCGTTTGAAATACCTTTTAATTTAAATGTTTATCAAAAATGCATTTTTTTAAAACATTTTGTATACAAATTGTTTAGAATTTAGACAGGTTACATTTCTTCATACACTCTTTTTTAAAAAAAAAATGTGTTTTCAAATATTTATTTTAAAATGATTTATTTCTCAATCTCACTCTTTAACAAGTCATTTTTAGTGGTTGCCAAATACTATAATTTTTTTCAAAATATTTTTTTTTCCAAAATTAAACCGTCCAACAATTAAACCAAACACACTCTAAAATTTGACAAAAAAATTAAAATTAAATTGTTACAAATTTAAAAGTATAAAAACTAAATTGTTACAAAATAAAGTCCAGAAACTAAATCGTCACTATCATAAGAGCTTGTGTCGAAAAGTGTTTTTTAACCAAAACTATAATATAGGTTGGTTTTTTTTAATGACAATATGTGGGGTGGGGATTCGAACTATAGACATTTTTGGTCATTAGTACAACAAGTTGAGCTATGCTCTGGTTGGCTATAATATAGGTTGGTTGAATGTTCATTCGACATTCGAATAAACAAAATCAATTTTATATTAAAAAAAAAACAAAATAAATTTTATAAAATGAATTAAAAGAAAATTTTGCAATGGGGATTGAGAATGTACCAAAAATATATAAAACAAAAGGGGAGATCTAAAGGCAGGGCAGGAAGCAAAAAGGTTTGTATAATGACATATATATATAAATATATGCAAAAAGATATAGATAAAGATGATAATGGCATCAGATTCAGATTTCAGAGTGAGAAATGTGATGGAAATTCCACCAATTTTTGTTCGTGGAGTGACCTATTAACCGACCTAGCTAGCACGCACCCGCATCTTCCTTCCTTTCTGAGATTTCTCTCTGATTTATCAATTTTCAAATCTCAAATGTGAAAGGGAAATTTACTTTTGGAGCAAAAATTCTTGTGGGAATCCTCCATTTTTCCCACCTGGGAATTTTCTGGCAGTGATCTTCGTCGTGGCAGAGCGCACAAACACATGTAAGAGAGAGAGGGGAAAGGAAGAGGAGATTACAGAACAGAGAACAGAACAGAACAAGAGAATGTGCTTCGAAAGAGACGAAATTCGAGTGAAATTTTGTTGGCGTTGGAGCACCTTCGGGCTCTGAGTAACGCCATTGATAAACCCAACAGCAAAATCCGGGCGGATTTGAGTTTCCTTGAATATCTCTCTCTCTTTCTATTTTTCTTTCTTTCATTCACTCTCTCCTTCGCTCGGCGGTTTGTTGTTGTATTAAACCCCTGCCCCATACCCTTAAAGCCTCTCTCTCTCTCTCTCCTTCTAGTTTTTTTTGTTTTAATTGTAAAACGAGAGAACAAGAGAGAGTGCTGTCCCTCTCTCTCTCTCTCTCTCTATCTCTTTCTCTCCCTCTCTGCCTTTTGCCTTTTCTTTATTTGTTTGGATCCTACTCATCGTCATCATCGTTTTTAATTCCTTTCTTTCTTTTTGAGATTTGGGTTTTGTTGTACCTGCTCTCTTGTTTCATCTCTGGATTTATCAGTGGCGAATTAATTTGGTGGTGGAGACTGGAGAGGCGGCTGGTTTTTGGAGCAACTGGGTTTCGTTTGGTTTGTTCTTCGGCATCAGTGATCACATAGTTACCTCTCGTCAAGGCAGGTCGGTCAGTTTTATTTTTGGACTTCCAGTGATGGGTCGTCTTCTTTTTTGATTTTTCCTCTCCCCTTTTTGTCCATTCCCCATTTCGCTACAGACAGAAAGACAGTGTTTGAGCGGACAACATCGCTCTATCTCTCTCTTTCTCTCTCTCTCTCTTCCTTTCTTCGACTTTCGTGTTAACAAAAAATCCATTTGTTGGCATGTGCTATGTGTCTGCAGGCTGTCTACCGAAATACTCATTAGGTGTCTACGAGAACCCAGATGGTGAAATGCTCATCTTCATAACAGGGTTTTATTTCTCTCACTTAACTCGCCGCCGACTCACTGTTTTGAATCGCCTTCCTCAACAATACCCCGCAATCAATGATGGGTGTTGCCCATTTATTGAATACAATCCAAGCTTTGTCATCTGATGTACGATCGTCAAATACCTTGTCGGAAGCATTTGGAACATTGCCAATTTTGGAGCTCGCATCAATTTGCATAAATCTTGGGCTCTTTATCTTATTCTTCTTCATTGTCTTGGCGAAGCGGATATCTCTTTTTGTTGGTCGCCTTGGCTTCGTCAAGGATGATGAATCTGGTGCGAATGCAAGTCCAATTCGGCGCAGGGCGGATGGTGAAATTCAAGTTGTTGACGTCGGGACCGGTTTCAAAATGTCGGTTTCATGTTGTTTCTATGTGTTGTTTGTGCAGGTTGTGGTATTAGGTTTCGATGTCATTAGTTCAATTAGAGAGTCTGTTAAAGGGAAGGAGGAAGAAGAAGATTGGTCTGTTATTTGCTTGCCGGCTGCTCAAGTTTTGTCTTGGTTTCTTCTGAGTTTTTTGGCTCTGCATTGCAAATTCAAGGCTTCTGAGAAATTTCCATTGTTGTTGAGGGTCTGGTGGTTTGTGTCCTTTGTTATTTGTCTGTGTGCTCTGTATGTTGATGGAAGAGAATTGTTTCAACAAGGTCTGAAATACCTGCGCTCCCATGTTGTTGCAAATTTTGCTGCAACTCCTGCTTTAGCTTTCCTTTGTTTTGTTGCTGTTAGGGGGGTTACTGGTATAAAAGTTTATAGGAACCCTGATCTTCAAGAGCCATTGCTTATTGAGGAAGAACCTGGATGTCTCAAGGTTACCCCTTACAGTGAAGCTGGGCTCTTTAGTTTAATTACACTTTCTTGGCTGAACCCTCTTCTCTCAATTGGTGCGAGAAGACCACTTGAACTCAAGGATATTCCCCTTCTTGCACCAAAAGATCGATCTAAGAACAATTATAAGGTTTTGAACTCAAACTGGGAGAAACTGAAAGCAGATAATCCTTCGAAACAGCCTTCTCTTGCTTGGGCCATTCTGAAGTCCTTCTGGAAGGAGGCAGCTTGTAATGCCATCTTTGCTGGCCTGAATACTCTAGTTTCATATGTAGGTCCTTACATGATTAGCTACTTTGTTGATTACTTGGGGGGGAAAGAAACTTTCCCCCATGAGGGATACATTCTGGCTGGAACGTTCTTCATAGCAAAGCTTGTGGAGACTCTGACAGCCAGGCAGTGGTATCTTGGGGTTGACATCTTGGGGATGCACGTGAGGTCAGCTCTCACGGCATTAGTATATAGAAAAGGCCTTAGGCTTTCCAGCTCTGCTAAACAGAGTCATACCAGTGGAGAGATTGTGAACTACATGGCTGTTGATGTGCAAAGAGTTGGGGATTACTCGTGGTATCTTCATGATGCTTGGATGCTTCCCATGCAAATCATTCTTGCTCTAGCTATTTTGTATAAGAATGTTGGAATTGCTTCTATAGCAACATTGATTGCCACCATTGTCTCCATACTTGTTACCATTCCGATAGCTAGAATACAAGAGGATTATCAAGACAAATTGATGGCTGCCAAGGATGATAGGATGAGGAAAACTTCTGAGTGCCTGAGAAGCATGAGGATTCTGAAGCTGCAAGCTTGGGAAGTTAGGTATAAAGTGAAGTTGGAGGAGATGCGGGGGGTGGAGTTCAAGTGGCTTCGAAAAGCTCTTTATTCCCAAGCCTTTATTACTTTCATTTTCTGGAGTTCCCCGATATTTGTGTCTGTTGTTACTTTTGCCACCTGCATACTGTTGGGTGGTCAGCTTACTGCTGGCAGTGTTCTTTCTGCTCTAGCCACTTTTAGAATCCTCCAAGAACCACTTAGAAATTTTCCTGACCTTGTGTCGATGATGGCTCAGACAAAAGTTTCTCTAGACCGTATTTCTGGACTGCTGCTGGAGGAAGAGTTGCAGGAAGATGCAACTATTGTCCTGCCTCGAGGCACACCGAATGCAGCCGTAGAGATCAAAGATGGCCTCTTCTCCTGGGACATTTCCTCTCCAAGGCCAACTTTATCAGGAATACAAGTGAGAGTGGAGAAAGGGATGCGTGTTGCTGTTTGTGGTGTTGTTGGTTCTGGGAAATCAAGTTTCCTCTCTTGCATCCTTGGGGAGATTCCAAAAATCATGGGGGAAGTAAGTGTTTTAGAATTCCACTCTTAATTTCATATTTGTATGTCAAAATTTCCCACTGCTTTATCCCAAGGTTTTCCCTTTTTTGGTTATTGGAGATGTTTCAAGTTTTTTGAGTACTTCATTTTTTCTATGCGCAGGTAAGAGTATGTGGTACTTCTGCTTATGTGCCTCAATCACCTTGGATACAATCTGGAAACATAGAAGAAAATATTCTTTTTGGAAGTCCTCTTGATAAACCAAAATACAAGAATGCTATTCATGCTTGTTCACTGAAGAAGGATTTGGAGAATCTACCGCATGGAGATCAAACAATAATTGGTGATAGAGGCATAAACCTTAGTGGAGGCCAAAAACAACGTGTTCAGCTTGCCAGGGCACTTTATCAAGATGCGGATGTTTATTTACTTGATGACCCCTTCAGTGCTGTTGATATACACACTGCCCTAGACTTGTTTAAGGTTATAAATATTTTTTGTGACATTCTGTATTGTTCTCAGGTATTTGGTAGTTTGTTTATTTATAATGGTGACGTGCAATGCAGGAATACATAATGACGGCACTCGCAGACAAAACTGTCATTTTTGTTACACATCAAGTTGAATTTTTGCCCGCTGTTGATTTGATATTGGTATGGTTTATTCTTCATATTTTATGTATTTTTTGCTTTTGGAGAGTCGTACTCTGGAATTTTTTGCATTTATTTCTTTTAAGTTTTTTGTCCTCCGCCAATCCAGTATTGTAAATTGTTTGAAATTGGTCTAGTGTTCTGATGCCTTTGATATTATGATGTGCTTGCTCTGTTTTCTTCTTTTCCTCTTTCTTTCATCCTGTTCATTTTTAAGCTTTCTAGACATTCGCCTTGACCTCTGAAAAAGAAGCTCTAGACTCTCTCTCTATTGTAAGAAACAATTGTTTTTTTTTTTAAAAAAAAAATTGATAGGTGAAAAGTAGAAAAGAGAAGTGGAGACATCCACTCAAAAGTCATAATTAGATGACGTTGATAATGCAAAATCATAATTAGAAAAATCTTTAGAGAGCGTGCAGTGTCACCATGATGACCAGAAAGTTAAAAATCAAAGTGAGAATTTGACAAATACTGTAAAAAGTTTTCTTGAATTCTTTTTAAGTGTTTGCTTAGCCATGCTTGGGAATGAAAGTTTAGAGCTTAAGATACAAATGGATTAAGATAGCATCAACCTCACTTCCAGTCCTTTTTAAAGAGAATAATGTCATCCGTTTGCTCCACTAGACCTTTTTATTCTACAACATATTTTCGTGTAAGTAATATTCAGTATGAGGGGGGAAATGCTAAAAAGAAGTTGTATTCAATGGGGTTAGTATGAGGTTGAAAATATATGTTTGAAGGGCCTCGCTTGAGCTTTAGGGATTGATATGCCCCATGTTTTGAATTGGTGGGGGAAAATAGCAGGAATATATAGTACAATCATTGGAATGAAGTTGGCCTTTGATGGGTTTTTTTTTGTTTTCCTTTTCCATGTAGACGGTTGTAGAGGGGCAATTAGTGAACTATTACTCACATTTCAACTCAATTTTGTACTCCACTATGATCTTATGTTCATGCAATTGTGATGATGTCTCCTATATCTTTCATTTTGTTCATTAAAGTAAAAAGAAGTGTCCAAAAATAACTCTAGAATAATAGAATTACAACGAGCTAACAGAAGATTCTGGAAACATAAAATTTCTTGACGACTTGGATAGAAATATTGTTTAGTACTTTTCTGTGTACTGCACGTATTATATTATTAATAGTATACAAAAGCTTTTGTGTGTCAATGCGAAATGATATTACAATTATATCTTTCTCTCAGCCATTCATTTTCCACATGTACAGGTTATCAAAGAAGGCCGCATCATACAGGCTGGAAAATATGATGATCTTTTACAAGCAGGAACTGACTTCAACACTTTGGTATCTGCTCATCATGAAGCTATTGAGGCTATGGATATTCCCAACCATTCATCTGAAGATTCAGATGAAACTATGTCTGCAGATGAATCTCCTAATCTTGGTAAAAAGTGTGATGCTGGAAATAATATTGGCAATTTGGCTAAGGAAGTGCAAGACTGTATAACCGCAGCGGAGCAAAAGGCAATCAAGGAGAAAAAGAAGGCAAAACGTTCTAGGAAAAGACAGCTTGTACAGGAAGAGGAAAGGGTACGAGGCCGGGTCAGCATGAAGGTCTACTTGTCATACATGGCTGCAGCATATAAAGGCTTTTTAATTCCACTCATTATTATTGCACAAGCGTTGTTTCAATTCCTACAGATTGCAAGCAACTGGTGGATGGCATGGGCAAATCCCCAAACTGAAGGGGACCAACCTAAAGTGACTGCCATGATCCTCCTTGTGGTCTACATGGCTCTTGCTTTTGGGAGTTCTTGGTTTGTATTTGTTAGGGCTATTCTGGTTGCTATGTTTGGTCTTGCAGCTGCGCAAAAATTGTTTGTCAAGATGCTTATATCTATTTTCCGTGCACCCATGTCATTCTTTGACTCAACTCCAGCAGGACGGATCTTGAATCGTGTAAGTTTCTCTTTCTAAGAGGCAGATGTCTAATCAATTTAATCATGTTATTAACACACTAAAATTTTCTTTCAACTTTGAATTATTTTATTACTTTTGGCCTTATAGGTTTCCATTGATCAAAGTGTTGTGGATCTTGATATTCCTTTTCGACTTGGTGGGTTTGCTTCAACAACAATACAACTTATTGGCATAGTTGGTGTTATGACAGAAGTTACCTGGCAAATCTTGCTTTTAGTCATTCCCATGGCTATCGTTTGTTTGTGGATGCAAGTGAGTACTGATTACAGATTCTCTGTTTCTCTTACTATACTCATGCTTTCTTCACATTTTGCAGTATGGAAAAGAAAATTGTCTTTCCAATCACCTTTTCTATGTTATTTAAAAATACTTCATCTCTGGAAAGGTATAGATTGGTGCTGAAGTATTTTGTATATGGCACAGCTTCTATGATATATAAATTCTGAAAAACTATTTTTTACTCTTTCATTTGGGAAAAATACACTTTTAGTCCCTGAGGTTTGGGTTAGGTTTCATTTTAGTCCCTGAGTTTTCAAACTCAACAATTTAGCCCCTGAGGTTTGGTTTTAGTTTCATTTTGGTCCCTCCATCCAATTTTCCGTTAAAAAGTAACAGATTGCTGACTTGGATATATTTTTTTATTTAAAAAAATTATTTTAAAATAAAAATATATTAAAATAATATAAATATTATTATTTTAAATTTTATTTACTCTCTCTCCATCTCACCTCCTTCTTCAACCACCATCTTCTTCATACCAGCCACCATCAAACCAGGTCGCCGGCGACCGTCGCGAGCCGCCGCCGGCCGGTGCCGGCGAAGTTTTTTTTTTTTTTTTTTTTTCATTCTTTTCTTTCCCCATCTTTTCCTTTCCCTTTTTTTTCTTCTTTTCTTTCTTTCTTCTCCTCCCTCTCTGTTTCTCTCATCTTCCCTCCTCCCTGTTTCTTTCTCTCCTTCTCCATCTCTCTCGCTCGCACGCGACCAGCAACGCCTCCCCCTGCTCCGTTCCTTTCGCCGTCGCCGACCCCACGCCTCCGTCCCCTCCCGTCTCGAGAACCTCAAAACCGACACCCACCTCCTTCACGTTTTTCTTCGAAACCCACGAATCACAAACTGAAACCCACCAAAACCCACCTTGAGTAACCACGTATTTCTTCGCCGGCGTCGTCCACCTTCGATTCACGTTTTAACAAAGTTAACAAAAATAGAAAGAAGGGGAAAACCCCCTTGAATCCGGCTGGAACGAGGGGGCTTCCCCTTCGTTCCAGATCTAAATCAGATCTGGAACGAAGGGGAAGCCCCCTCGTTCCAGCTGGATTCGAGGGGTTTCCCCCTTCTTTCTTCTTTTTTTTTTTTTAAGAAAAAACCAGTGAAAGAAGAAAGGGAATGGAAGAAGAGGGAAGAAAAAGAAGAAAAAAAGAGGAGAAAGAAGAAGAAATGAAGAAAGGAGGAAGAAGAGAGAAAAAAAAAATTGGTCGCCGGCGGCGAAAGGCGGTCGTCGGCGGCAAGAGAGGTTGGTGGTGATGGTGGTTGAGAAGAGGGTTGATGGAGATGGTTGTTGAGTTGAGGAAGAAGAAGAAGGAGGAGGAGGAACGGAGAGAATAAAGAAATAAAATTAATATAAAATAATAATTTTTTTATTATTTTAATACATTTATATTTTAAAAAATTAAAAAATATATTTTTAATAAAAAAAATCAATGCCACATCAGCAATCCGTTAAATACTAACGGAAAATTGGATGGAGGGACTAAAATGAAACGAAAACCAAACCTCAGGGGCTAAATTGTTGAGTTTGAAAACTCAGGGACCAAAATGAAACCTAACCCAAACCTCAGGGACCAAAAGTGTATTTTTCCCCTTTCATTTTTATTTATTATTCTGTCAGTTTGTTCATGGTGCTTCTTTCTATTATCATCAAAAGGGGAAGATACAAATGAAACGAATTTCAAAAATTCGTTTGGAAAGGAAAAGAGATATTAATGAAGTGAAGCATTTCTTTAACTTTAAAAAATCAAAATTTCAAGATATGAAATCTGTTTGTTATATTAGCAAAAGAAGATATAAGATCTACTTATTCATCACTTTTACACCAAAAGCGTGTGGCCATCTTGGCTAGAATTTGGTGCATCAAGAAGAATTTCCGGCCCTGATCTATCAATTTTTTTAAATTTATTTAATCTATTTTATAGAAATGGGAATGTATATTCATGCAAAGAGAAATTTTCAAAAAATTGATTGCAAAAGTGAGCAATGTCTGAGATTGCGAAATGGCCCTCCAGTTTACAATAATTGGAGAGGGAGTGACTACAAAATTTCGTTTCTAATTACATCTTCAGATTCTCTCGGTCTTCAAGGCCTAATGGAAAATTCAGTTCTGGCTCCATTTTTTGAGTAAGGGTATTGGGGATGCGTGACCTTACTGAGAGCGTTTTATGGTGCAGAAATACTACATGGCTTCATCAAGGGAGCTTGTTCGCATTGTCAGCATTCAGAAATCTCCAGTTATTAATCTATTTGGCGAGTCAATTGCTGGAGCAGCAACGATACGAGGTTTTGGACAGGAAAAACGGTTTATGAAGAGAAATCTTTATCTTCTTGATTGTTACTCTCGCCCATTCTTCTGCAGTCTTGCAGCTATTGAGTGGCTCTGTCTTCGTATGGAACTACTCTCCACCTTCGTCTTTGCTTTCTGCATGGTGTTACTTGTCAGCTTCCCTCATGGAAGTATTGATCCAAGTATGTTACATATTCTCCTCTATATTCAGTGCCTTTTGGTATGATTGGTTCTTTTACATTGCTATGGAGTTGTTGGCCTTCAAAATAGTGATTCGAAATGGGCTGACATAAGTTGACGAGGATGTGATTTTGACTGGATTGATGTTTAATTCTTTCAACAATGAACCAAGAAAATTTCAGTTTTATATATATGCTTATGAAATCTAGTTTAGTCTGGTGGTAGAACTAATAGTAACATCTAGTCTAGAAATCTGCATGTAAAATTATCATTTCAATTTATCTGTCAGTTTATAGTGAGATGCCTCAAACATGCCATCTTGTTTTCTTGCTTTGGGGTTAGCATATGGACCTTGAATTTTGACCATGTAAATGATACAATAACCAATTAGATTTTTGGAAGTACATCAGTCTCAATGAATTGTAGCCCACATTAAAAACTGTTTAGTGCTGCAGTTTATAAAGGGATCTGGATTGTCAAAATTTATCAACTGATGGTTTTCCTTTGTAGGTATGGCTGGCCTTGCGGTAACATATGGTCTAAATCTTAATGCTCGCCTGTCACGGTGGATATTAAGCTTTTGCAAGCTCGAAAACAAAATTATATCTATTGAAAGGATTTACCAGTATAGCCAAATTCCTAGTGAGGCACCATTGCTTATTGATGAGTCTCGTCCTCCTTCCACATGGCCTGAGAATGGAACTATTGAGCTTAGTGAACTAAAGGTAGTGATTGACCTGCAATATTATTGGTTGTGTGTGTCCTGAGTGCTTAGTGGCTATTTTTCTATATGCTTATTTTTGAAGCTCCACCCGATCAAATACAATTATGAATTGTTTTCTTTCCATTTTACTAATGAACCATTCTGAAGTTTATTGGTTTTCTTTTTGATTAAACATAGTTATAATCACATGGATGCTTCCTTATTCGTTTGCCATATAGACAAGGCAGAATATTCTGTGCTTTTAATTAAAACTTGGCTGGACTCGCATACTTTCCAGTTCTGCTCATAGGCCTGAAGTACTTGGTTGATTTTTATATACTCGTTTGACCTCTTTCAAACTCATGGTCTTTAGATAAAAATGTTTTCAGTTTTGACTTTCAACCATTCTTCTAATTTAGTCAATTCTAAAATTTTCTCCTGTTTGTATAATGCTGATGGAAACTGACAAATTCCTCTCTTATTTTCTTTTTCAAGGTTCGGTACAAGGAGAATCTTCCTTTGGTGCTCCGTGGTGTAACTTGCTGCTTTCCCGGTGGAAGGAAGATTGGGATTGTTGGTAGGACTGGAAGTGGTAAATCTACTTTGATCCAGGCGCTATTCCGATTGGTTGAACCATCAAGTGGAAGGATAGTTATTGACAATATTGATATTTCTACAATTGGCCTTCATGACCTCCGAAGCCGGCTCAGTATCATACCTCAGGATCCCACTTTATTTGAAGGCACAATTAGGGGCAATCTTGATCCCCTTGAAGAACATTCTGATCATGAAATTTGGCAGGTTTGATCTCTCTCTCAAATTCCCACTTCACTGCTTTTTCTACTAAAATTGATATAATAGTAATTCTGTTTATAACTGAAATAACAAGACGAGTTTCCAACTTTATCATTTAAACTAATGAACTTCCATTGAATTGATTGGTTGCGATGATGAAAGGGAGCAAAAAAATGAAAAGCTCAAGTATAAGGCACCAATATCCATTCATCGTGAGCAGATATTAGTACTAATGAGTCTTTGTGGTCTTTCTGAAATGTCAGCCTGCACTTGTTGAATATTTTAGTACCCTTGTTCTGTAAAATGAAATGGGTGTTCCTGATTTATATTTAACATCACTCAGGCACTGGATAAGTCACAACTAGGAATGATGATCCGCGAAAAGGAGCAAAAACTCGATACACCAGGTATTTAACAAGAAGATATGGAAATTAACCACTCGTGTATTCTCTTTTGTCAGGTTGCACCTCATATGTATTTCTAGCCACGTTTTATTGCTGATGATACTTTACAATGAACTTGCAGTGCTTGAAAATGGAGATAATTGGAGTGTAGGGCAGAGGCAACTTGTAGCATTGGGTCGTGCACTATTGAGACAAGCCAGAATACTTGTTCTTGATGAAGCCACGGCATCAGTTGACATGGCCACAGATAATCTCATCCAGAAGGTTATTAGAACAGAGTTCAGAGACTGCACCGTATGCACAATTGCACATCGAATTCCGACTGTGGTTGACAGTGATCTGGTGCTGGTACTAAGCGACGGTGAGTTCTGCCCATAACCCGAAAGCCAAAGTTGTAGACATTACATTAGTACAAACAGAGCACAATCTTTCATTTCGTATGTTAATTTAGACAGTCTAGTGCCCCATGCACGTCCAACTGAGATCTAGTTTTGATTGTGGTTTCCAGGTAGAATTGCAGAGTTCGATACCCCGGCACGATTATTAGAGGATAAGTCATCCATGTTCCTTAAATTAGTGACGGAGTATTCCACGAGATAAAATGGGCAAACCAGACGATTTTGTTGAGATGGGATGCCTGAAAACAACGTCTGTCTCAGTCAGATGCAGGAGGCGGAAGGGCCATAGCGACCACTGCTCGTTGAGCTGCATCTGCATTCGGCAACAACAACAAAACGAAGGATTGAATAATAAAGAGAGGAGATGGGGGGCAGCAGGGGTGAGTCAAATGTGTAAATTCAAAGTGAGGTTCTTGTTGTTTTATGGAATGAATGATTCATGGTTAGGAGAGTTAGGATGAAGAATAAATCAAACCCATGTATGCCAAAACAATAATTAACACGAAAGAAAATGAGAGCGGCCATGGTTTTTTTCAGTAATGTAATGGTTGGTTTAGATAGGGGCTAATTTGTAGAGTTGAGTTAGCCAAATGTTTATTTCTCAGGTTCTAGTGCAGGAAAATAACACAGTACTCTAGATTTTGGTATTAGACTTTCTTTTTCCTCTTTTTCCTTTTCTTAAAAAAAAAAGGTTTTGAAATTGCTCTGCATTTTGCCCTTTTTGTCAAGTTTTCTATCCTATTGTTTTACACTCTGGTTTAATGCTGCATACAGTGTAAGTCAATGTAACTTTTGAAGTTTTGATAGACAGAGCTTAGAAGGACTAATTTTCATCAGGGTGAACCTTACTGTGACAGATTAAATGGATCACTTGCTCACACTCTGGTGTCATTGCTGTTTCTTTTTTTGGATTTTAACATGGGGTGTGGGGGAGGAATTTGAACCTTTACAGTTGGAGTTTTATGAAAAAAGCCAAAGCCCCTCATCGGATTTCATGGATACATGTTTTGACTAGTTGAACTATGTTCAAGTTGGTGGAATGACTAGGAATATTAAGATATGTTTTATATTTCAAGAATATAACATTGGAAATATGGAAGGGGTTATTATTGATCTTAGTCAAGAGTACGTGTCTTAATCAGTTGAATTATGTTCATGCTAGTGGAATGATTGAAATATTAAAACAAGTTTTATTTTAGGGACATAACATTAAGAATGATGGGGAAGAAGATTATTACTGATATTGGATGAGGGTATAGGTTTTAACTAGTTAAGTCATGTTTAGATTGACGAAATGATTTAGAATATTAAAACATGTTTTATTAAAGCACGTTTTTAAGAAAACTCATTCATCAGTGAATTATTTTCAATGTTTGATTTATTTACTTTACCTTTCAAGTCATATATTTACTTTGTCCTAGAAATACATCATACATGGCCTTTTTTTTAGCTAGATGCTTTGAACCTAATTCTTCATGTCATAAATTCATTGAGCTTTTTTTGTCATCATTTTCATTAGGGCATCAAGCACATGTGGACTTGAGCATCTTGTTTTGATATTAATTATTGGATGTTGACACTTAGTTTGAAAAAACAATATCTTTGAAAGTTATAATGCTCATGCCTTTTAAACTATATCTTTGAAAGTTACAATGTTCGTGCCTTTCTCTGCTAAAGTGAACATAATTTAATAGCAAATTGACATGTATATTTTTTTTTTACAACTATTGACAAGTACCTTCAACCAAGAGATCAAATGTTTGAAATCCTCATCTCCAAATGTTGTTATACCAAAAACAAAAATTATTCATTTCTATGTATTCAAGTCATAGTTATATTTGAATAATTAATAATTACAAAATAGACGATCACACCTACTATTCAATTCTAGTAATTTAATATAAAAATCACTCGGAAAAACAATCTAGGGTCCGTTTGGAATACATTTTGATTTAAATGTTTTTCAAGAATGTCTTTTTTAAAAAATATTTTGTATAAAAATTGTTTAGAATTTAAACATTCATATGTTTGGTTGTATTTCCTCATAGGTGTTTTTATACACAAGTTGGTGTATACTTAAAACTCTTTTTTTAA
Source organism: Luffa acutangula (assembly GCA_036850905.1). Classification (NCBI taxonomy): domain Eukaryota; kingdom Viridiplantae; phylum Streptophyta; class Magnoliopsida; order Cucurbitales; family Cucurbitaceae; genus Luffa; species Luffa acutangula. The sequence goes on from CM072090.1 coordinate 46,934,876, forward strand.
AAAGTTGGTTTCAAGTGTTTCTCTCAAAATGATTTATTTATCAATCTCATTTTCTAATAAGTCATTTTTAGTGGTTGTCAAACACTATAAATTTTTTCAAAATGATTTTTTTTTTCAAAATTAAACACTTGAAAAGTTAAACCAAACACACCCTTAGAGTATAAACGAAATTCTCTATCCATTTGAAACCATTAAATTCAAAAAATAACTTTAGATATTGTTATTTGAAATTCGAAAAATGATTTTAAATTTTTTTTGTCTCGTTTAGAACGATAAAGATTTTAAAATAAATGTAGTTAAAATTTTGTGTTGCGATGGTAACTTTAAAAAATAAAATTTTTACTAATATAAACTTTTAATTTTTAGCTATTAATACAAAATTAAAATATTATAAGGTTAAGTAAGCAATTTACTTCTCAATTCTGTGAAATCTTATAAACTCCTATAATTTAGTTGGGAAAATTTGTTAGGTAAAAGTAGGATCCAAAATCGATTACACTCTGGTATGCTAGATTAAACATGAGGTTCCATCTCAAAATTAATTGCCATTGTTTTTTTTTTTTGGGACTTGTAATATTGCATGGGGGAATTTGAACCCTCCTCCTTCCTCATTTTGGTTGAGGATATATGTCCTAATCAATTGAGTTATGCTCAAGTTGGCGGAATGACCAAGAGGAATATTTTTTTTTTGGGAGTATATCAATATTTGAACCTTAATTTTCCTCATCCCTCCTTTTGGTCAAGGATAAATGTCAATTACCGTTAAGTTATGTTCACTTTGGCGAAGATGAATTATTACTGATCTTAGTCAAGAGTATATGTCTTAATCAGTTGAATTATGTTCATTTTAGTAGAACGATTGGAAATATTAAAACATGTTTTATTTTAGAGACATACCATTACAAATGTGAGAAGAAGATTATTACTGATATTGAATGAGAGTATAATTTTTCAACCAGTTAAAGTTATGTTTAGATTGACGAAATGACTTAGAATATTAAAGCATGTTTTATTAAAGCACGCTTATAAGAAAATTCATCCAGTTAATTATTTTCGATGTTTAATTTATTTACTTAGATTTACTTTGTCCTAAAAACACATCATATATGGCCTCTTTTTAGTTAGATGCTTTAAACCTAATTATTCAAGGTTCAAATATTCATAAGTTCATTGAACTTTTTTTTGTCATCATTTTCATTAAGGCATCAAGAACATGTGGACTTATTTGAAAGTTATAAGGTTCACGCCTTCATGAGGGTGAACATAACTTAATTGACATGCACTCTCGATTAAAAGGTCAGAAGTTTGAATCTCTCATCTCCAAATGTTGTTGTACTTAAAAAAAAGAAATTATTCCTTTCTATGCATTCAAGTGATAGTTATATTATAGTAGCTACATTGAATAATTTGTTTGTGTGAAAGTCTGAATAATTTGTTTAGGTGGAAGTGGTAATTAACATGTATTCCCTCGATCAAGAGGTCAGATGTTCGAATCTCTCCACTTCCAAATGTTGATGTACTAAAAAAAAAAGTAAAATAAATAACATCGAAATCTATCAATGACTATCACATATAGAATTTTACTTGTATTGAAGACTATCGATGACTATCACTAATAGACATCAGAAGTAGTGACAACATGCACAAAATGATAGACATCTAGTGATAATTAAGTTTCGATAGAACTTTAGATGATAGAAATCTATCATTGTGTTGGTCAATCATCTATCAATATAGCAATAAAAAAAAGTGTGAATATTAACAATCACCCAAAAAGATGTACCAATATATAGAATTCTATCACTGATAGAAACGAAAAGAGGGAAAAAAAAGAGATTGGGCTGAATGGAAGGGGTAATTGAATGGGCTGGGTAATCACGTCAGATGGGTTTTTTAGTAATTTAGATGGACTGGATGTTAAATTTTGCTATTTTTTGCAAATACTTTAATATGTTGCTAATTTTGTTATTATTTTATTTGGATTGGCTATCTTCGCAAGTAGCCCATATATCAACTAGTGAGAAGATTATTTGGGCTTGATCCATAAAAGTATGGGCTCGATTATGGGCCACAATCCGGCCCACTTAGAAAAGGAAAACCCAAAATCCAATAGTGGAAGGCTGTTCGTCAAAATTCCTCGCTCTGTGAACAGAAGCGCTTCTTTCTCCCTCCTCCTCTCCCTCCGTCACTCGCTCCGACCAGATTCCGAGCAAAGATGCAGGCTCTTTCAAGGCGTCTAGTGCAGCAGCAGAGTCTCAACTCTTCTTCCTCAATTTCTTCTCTCAAGTTCATATACCCTCTTTCTCATCACTGTAATTTCTCATTGCTCTCTCTCGTCTCTTTCTTGTGTGATTCCATTTCCAACTCGTTTTCTTCCATTGTAACCTCTTTAATTATTCTTCTTTATGTTTTTTTTTTCCAGATTTCGGGGCTGATCGTCCACGGTATGATTCCACCTTGGCTACGCGGGGAGTGGGGCACCTTGTCCGCAAGGGCACTGGTGGGAGATCGTCTGTCAGGTAACCTAACCCTTTGTTTTTCGTGTTTGGATTATTCTATTTGATCGTCGGGCTAATGTCGTATAAATAATGCTGGATTTGAGTGTTTTGGAATTGTGAGGGAATTTAAGAAAGTTGATGTATTGAATAGGGGCGCTGCAAGTTTATAATTTTATTGTGGAATCGGGATATAATCTTACGGTCTCTCGTTAACTGAAATAATTTTTCGTTTTACTTCTTTTTCCCCATTGCTATTAATTGCTTGATTCGAATGCAGATAAAGGTAAGCATTTGTTAGATATAATTTTTTTATTGAGTAATTTAAAAGATCATCTCAGCTTGTATGGGATAATGAAGCAGGTAACTTAAGTCTGAGTTGGTTTCTCTGTTCCTGTTAGACAATCCTAGAATTGGCTTATCTGTTCTCCTTTAAACATACACATTAGGATTTTCAAGCAGATCAGATTATTTATATTTAACTGGATTGGTGTTTTAGTTTTTAGTTAAGAAACTAAATTCTGTCTCGTCACAAAAATATTTTGCAGTGGGATTGTGGCTACTGTCTTTGGAGCTACTGGATTCCTTGGCCGTTATGTTGTACAACAACTAGGTAATAGGTGAACATAAATGATCCTAGCACTCGGTTTTCTTTTTGCCTTGATATGCGATTTATTATGTACCTGTGCACCTTCTACTTTTAAATGGTTCTGGTAGTGGATTTGGCGGCATTGGCTCTACTATTGATTATTTATCAATTTTTTGCGTAGCATAATTTTGGAATGATTTTTGTTTCAGCTAAAATGGGGTCCCAAGTGTTAGTCCCTTTTCGAGGTTCTGAAGATTCACCTCGCCATCTTAAATTAATGGGAGATCTGGGACAGGTCTGTGTACGATGTTATGATGCAATGGATGATAGCACTAGCACTATTTCATTTTTCCATGTGCTGCTGAACACTTTCTTCCTTTGATACTTTCATGGACTTAATTCTGTTTCATGCTTTGTATTGGTGTAAATGTAAACACCCTTTCACTAATTATAGTTTGTCTTATTTGATCTCAAACTGGAAAGTTTTTTTGTAATCCACCTTTAGGTGTTTGGAGTTTTTTTTCTCCTCATTTCATTCATCAATGAAATTTGTTTCTCTTCTCAAAAAAAACTTTTCTTTTATCTTTGTGTTTTCCCCTCCAGATAGTGCCAATGAAATACAACCCAAGGGATGAAAATTCAATAAAAGCTGTAATGGCAAAGGCTAATGTGGTCCTTAATCTCATTGGTATGGGCTTCCCATTTTTTTCCTTCTTGTGAAAGGTTTAAATCTTTTTTTTGCCTTTTAAGATTCGAAATTACCATCTTTGTTGACAGGAAGAGAGTATGAAACAAGAAATTACAGCTTTGAGGAAGTGAATCATTCTATGGCAGAACAACTTGCCACGGTAAGCATCTGCACTTCAATCCCAGGTTTCTAAATTGTCAAATGTCAGTATGTGATTTATTGTTTCTCTTCTTAAAGTTACCTTCTTTCAGCTGTTCTATTAGCCAATTCTAGCCTTCGACTTTGTCTACTTTGTTTGGCTTGAGTTTTCATTTGGCCTTCTTATACTTTCATGAAAGTGGTCCTTTCAAGAAAAAGAAGGATTAAAAAATTGGTGGGGAGGCTATAATCACTACAAACGTACAGGAGTTTGGGAAGGGAAGGGAAGGGAAGGGAAGGCAAATATGACTTAGAGGACGGGATAAGTGATGGGAGAGTACTGAAAAAGATGAAAGCTGGGGTAAGTGATATGGGGGAGGAGTGGAGGAAATGGGAGTAGGCTTGTCCTTCCCAGAGTCTATTGGATGATAATCCATCAAGCTAATATTAGGTAGGTTTCCCTGATTTAATATATTGGAAGTCAAGAGTTGGTTGAGTGTGCTCGTCAAATGATTATATTGTTTATATTATAATTTTGTTCAAACTACGTTTTGTTATGTCTGCAAATTATTAATAATTGAGTGACATGCATTTATATGTTGATAGAAGTGTTTTAAAAGTGCTTGGCGCAATTGAGCACAATAACTCTTTGGGGCTTAAGCGCAAAGTGTAAAGGAAATTAAGGTTTTCTTTAGGACCACAATAGGAAAATATAAATAAATATTTTATATATGAAATTATGCAGTATTATTATTTTTTAATCAGAAAAGAATATCTTTGATCAAGAAACCATGAGAAAAATAGAAGAATAAAAAAGGGCTTACAAGCTCTAATTCCTGTAAAAAAAAAGGATTACAAGAACAACAGTTCAAAATAAGCGCCAAAAAACAACAGCCCAAAGAAAGGAGCCAACCAACAACAGATCTAACGAGGCAAAAAAGGGCTCCTATTCAAAAGATTATGGCCTAGAGGATAATTAGAATAGTCGTTGGTAGCGCCTAAAATTTGATAAGAAACAATTTTATCGATGAGATGAAATAGTTGTTTTGATTAGAAACAATTTCTAATTTTTGATAGATGATGGTAAAATTTATAACAATATGGTATTATGAATTATATAATAATGACATAATTTTAAGGAATTAGAGCTTTCGTAGGAGAGTGGCGAGAGAAATGAGCTTTTTTTTTTATGAGTAATTCTAATTCATAGTTTCTATAATAAAATAAGATAAACTATCAATTAATATCAGTAGAATCTTCCCTAGATCCTCTACGGCTCTACCATTCTGAATATTAATTAATGAAGACAAGATAATCACAAAAATGAATAGAGTAGTTGCGTATATTTAGGTTGAAGTATTATCTTCTGGAAGTATGTTGCGTATGTAGCATGTCACTCAGGTATGCTGCATATTTTCCTTGGTTTCCAATTGAAGTATAGATTTTCTTCTTTACGTAGGCAAATGATTTTATTATTTTTCATTTATTTTTTAAATCATCATATAGGACTAGATCACGAATGTGCTTTCAGTGTTTTTCTTTTTTAAGCTAGAAAGTAGTAAACAAAGATTTTTTTTTTCCATCTTTAAGTAAGTTCACTACCTTCTTTTCTTCTTTTTGAGTCTGATTGAGATTAGGTCTTTGTTCCCCATCCAATATTGTAGATTGCCAAAGAACACGGTGGTATCTTGAGATTTATTCAAGTTTCCTGCCTGGGAGCATCTTCATCATCTCCATCCAGATTTCTAAGAGCTAAAGCTGCTGCTGAGGAATCTGTTTTAAAGGCATTCCCTGAGGTAAACAGTTATCATTTGTTTCCTGATTTTGAGTTGATAATGCCACATGAAGTTACGTAGCTGAGAATATAGTTTGTCTAATGGTAGTTTCATACCATTAAAGATCGATTGGCAAGCTCTTTTGAGATAGATTCTGGGCAGGGGCGATCTCATCCCCTGGCCCTTAGGTTGTTTCTGCCTTTTTGTTGATAATATATATTTCTCTTATCGTTTCCTATAAAAAAAAAAAAAATGGTAGTTTCATACCATTAGAGAATCCTACAAATCTTCATTTTTCTATAACTGTTCATTTATCATGTATTTTTCTTTTTAATCTTATGAGAGTAGTCTTTCGTTTATGAAGGCTGAGGTGAAAGCATGTTTGAGGTTGAGATGAATGTCTAACGTTGCATATTAGTTTAGAAATTATGCCTGTCCTTTGAAACACCATCCTTCTAGGACCTTCATAAGCCAATTATCCACTTGTCTAGGAAGGCAGATAGCCAAATCAAACTCACTTATAATATTAGACTAGACCACTTCTTGGAGAGCTTTCTTTTGTTTGACTGGCTTTGAGAGGAAATCATATTTTCTTTTTTGATAGATTCAACCACTCATACTCATCCACGTCTTTTGATATGCATAGATTCTATTTGAATCTTGGCTCTGACTTTGTGCAAGTGCTACCCACTCTCACAAACTATAGTCTCAATGATTTAAAGATCATATATTCTTTTCTGGTAACTCTTTGATAGGATATTTTGTACAGGGCTTCCCTCTTTGTAATATTTCACTCAATGAAATATTTACACAAAAACCTTCCGATGTAAAACCTCATTTTAGAATGTTAGAAACCCAATGAGGTCATATATTTGTCTGGAAGGTCTTACATGGGAGGATTAACAGTAACACTATGGAATCCGAAGGTTGTCTTCTTTGTTGTTTGGGCCCCAATGGCGCATCTTATGTAAGGGTGCGTGCTTATGAGGATCTTGGTCATGTTTTATGAGGCTGCCAGTGTGCTCAATTGATCTGGTGTAGTTTCTTGGAGACTTTGGGGTGCCTTTGGCTCTTAATAGATCCTGTCACGTGATTGTAAAGGAGATCCACCACCTCTTTGGGGAAAGGGGGTCTATAGTGTGCTGCCTTTTCTGTTGTCTTTATGGAAATTTGGCGGGAGAGAGATTTTAGAATTTTCAAAAAAGTTGAGAGCTTTGGGTGAGGTTTGGGCTATGATTAAGTTCAATGCTTGCCTTTAGGTTTTTGTAATTATCCATGGTCTCTTATCACAACTTGCTACTCACTCAACAAAGCTTCTTTGAAGGGCTTCCCTTTTTCATTTCCTTGTTTGAGTTTATTCTTACGTAAGCAAAAAACTTGACCTTTTCTTTTGATCATTCACACGAATAGTTCTATCAGATGCAGAACTTGTTAATCTAGAAAATAGCACACAAATATTTCTTTGAGTAAATATTAAAGATTTTAAATATAATTCTAATTTCAATTTTTCTCCATATATTGAGTGGTTATTGTGGGAGACGTTTCTAAACTGGGCTTTTACAGGCAACAATTCTGAGACCTGCAACTATGATTGGTACAGAGGACCGTATTATGAATACATGGGCACATTTTGCTAAAAAATATGGCTTTATTCCCCTCTTTGGAGATGGATCTACAAAGTATGTATTTCATATCACATATTGTATGGATCAAAATCACATATTGTAGGCATTGAATAGTTAGAATTTTGTTGAGTTTATAACGTATTTTCTGATTGTTATCCTAACCACCAGTGCTTTTTTTGCAGAATCCAACCTGTGTATGTTGTTGATGTTGCTGCCGGAGTTGTTTCAGCCTTGAAAGATGATGGTACCAGCATTGGAAAAGTTTATGAACTAGGTGGTCCAGAGATCTTTACGGTTCATGAATTGGTATGTTATTTTATTAGAATATTGCATCCTCCTCCCAAGAAAAAATTAAAGAAATTTTCTTATAAAGCTTCATGTTCTATGCAGGCAGAGATTATGTATGACATGATCCGTGAATGGCCTCGCTACCTGAAGGTCCCTTTCCCTATTGCAAAGGTAAAAACAGTAAAAGTTGATGATGATATACACCGTTCTGTCTATGCTTTCTTTCAAGTCCTTTATATATCGCCCACTATATTCCTTCTTCTATTGTTGCTGGTTTGCAAAAACTATTCACTACTATCTTTTATCTTGTGGTCCATATTTTGTTACTTACAATTGCTTTTCCCCCCCATAATTGCATAAAAAAATTGGAATATACTAGATGACTTTGTTTTAGTGATGTAAATTAGTGCTCAGTATACTCTTACAGTTTTACTTGCTTATGCATGATTGTCGCTGTTTTACTTAAATCAAGAATGAAGTTTCTCTGGAAATCATCTTTTGTATCCAATTTGGATGGGATATTCTTCTTTTATAGTTTTGAATATGGAACTTTTTGAAAGATCCTTGATCCAATGGAGGGTCATAGGTTGTGCATGACTGTGCTCAAGGTTTTGATGTTGATACTATACTACTACATGGGTCAAAACGATGGCTATTATCAATATATATTAGAAAATAAATGGCAAATTTCAATTATGATGCTGCAGTCTGGCGATACAGAGATCGTCAATTTGTGTTAGGTTAATAGGGGATTTCTTAGGTTAATAGGAGATTTCTTTCGAGGAGCGTGTAACACTTTTTTTTTTTAAGTTGCCTTTTCTTTCATTAAATGGCACTGATACATACCTGTCGTAGACCCCATTGATGCTATATTTAGAACTTGTTAATTGTAATTGGAATAGTACTTTCTGATACATAATGCATCGAGTATATCAAGATCTCATTGAACTTGTTTAGTATACTTCTACAAAAACCAATTAAACCTAGGAAGTGTAGATTGCTCATTGAGATGTAACATGACTCAATGAAATTGTTCCCTATCCAAAAAAAAAAAAAAAAAGATGTAACATGACTCCCCTTGTCATCCTTGCTGAGCTTGTTGGATTCAATTGCAGATTAAGCTGGATTGGTTTTTTTGCCCTTGTTGAACCTGCTTGAATTTTGTTAAAACTAAAAGCTGCTGTTTGGCTTCAGGCAATTGCTATGCCCCGAGAAATATTACTTAACAAAGTCCCATTTCCATTACCAACGCCAGACATTTTCAATCTGGATCAGATCCAAGCTCTAACACAAGATACAGTTGTTTCTGAAAATGGTAAGCTTGCCCTTCTTTCTTATTCCTCTGCCATTAAGTCAAGATGTTCTCTAATACTCGCTTTGATCCTTGCGATTGGATTTGCAGCATTGACTTTCAATGATCTTGGTATTGCACCACATAAGTTGAAGGGATATCCTGTCGAGTTTCTTATATCGTACCGTAAAGGTGGCCCGCAATTCGGTTCCACTGTCAGTGAAAGAGTCTCTTCTGATTCTTTTCCATAGACTTCTTTTGAACATTTTTTGAAGCCCCGGATATTTTGTATTAACTTAGTTGAAAAGCTTTGAGAACGGCCTGTTTATGTCTCCATTTGATTAAATAAAATGGAGAAAGTTTCAATTCAAGGCTCGTGTATCCTTATCTTCTTCATTCATGGTTTAGAATGCACAGTGTATTTGGTGTTGTAATTAATAAAGGCTGGGATGCTTGGTTACAGCATACTATGATCATAAAATATGTTTTTCAGGAAAAAGAAAAGGGATAGAAAATTTGAGTTCTTTTGCCAAGTTTGTGGAAGTTTGTTTTGTCTGTTGGATTTGAATTGTTCCATTTTTGTCTCAACCTTCAAAATGTTTATTTTGATCCCTAAATTTGTAAAATTTATATTTTAGTTCTTGAACTTAAAAAAAAAAAAAACCATTTTGGCTGTTATGTTTAATTTCTTTTTTAACAAATTAATGATATGTGTACTAATATGTTAATATGAACCTGATTTCAAGCCATATAGATTAGAAACAAGCATTTGATAAGTGGATATTAGATGAAAAAATATAAAATGGCAAGGATGTTTTTCAAAAAGTTTAGGAGATAAAATAAACATTTTGAAAGTTTGTGAATCATAATAGAAAAAATTTGAAAGTTGAGGGACCAAAATAGCATTTAAACCTTATTTTTAATACACACGGCGAAAAATTCATAAAAGCTGCATACATGGAGTGAGTGTGAAGGTTATAAGCTGCTTTTGAAGCTGAAAAGTGAGGGACTAAGAAAACCCATTACCCAAGGAAGGAACCAGAGAAGAAAGGCTTTTGAAGGAGGATCAAATATCTAACATCAAACATCAACTTTGACTCGAGGTAATAGAAGCGAAGGAGAAATGGAGGCAGGAGGCAAGGACGGGGCGTTCGAGCGAGTGAGGTTGGGAGGCCGAAACAGAGGAGCTTCAATGTCAGTCAGCCATGGATGTGAAGGTAAATTGCAAAACTGTTGTTGCATAAACATTTATGTAAACAGCAACATTCAGGGTGTGAACAATTCAACATTGAATGGAAGTGAGGTCAAAATGGGAAGCCCAGGAGTTTGCTTCTTCCTTGGAGATATTGAACCAAAATCACATCAAAATAACAGATCAGTGCATCAAAATCTCAAGCTATGGCAATGGAGTTTGATGCTTCTTGTTCTTGTTGTACTTTTTTCTCTGTTGGTTTTAGAGATGAGAATGTTTCATTCTTAGATTCTTCTTTTGATTTGGTTTCAAGCTAATAGGAATGCCATTGGAGGGAAATATCATGGTTCATTGTGATGTCTCCACTGTCCTTGTTGGTTCATGTATGATATTGTTTTTAGATTTCTTAATCTTGAAAATGAAGTTCATTTACACACCATTTTCTTTCCATTTTTAGAAAAAAAAAATCTTATTTTTTTTTAAATGCATGTTTTTTTTTTTATAAAGAAATTGACCTAAAAGAACATACCTTTCAATTACATTATTATATTTTAACTTTAATATACTTGTTACATGGTAATTTATTAATGTAGGAAGCTAAATAGTGATTGATAGTTGATCCGCAATAATGAAATGTAAATCTTTTTATAAGATTATTGCAAATTTTTCCTCTAATATCTTGTTATTTTGATCTTTCTAAAAGTAAAAAAAAGAAACAAAATGGCAATCTCAAGTCTCAAACTACATTTAACCTAAAGTAAATACTTAAGCAAACAAAACAAAGTGATTTGTAAGTAAGACGAAACTAATAATTTGTCGAAAAGGAAAAAGGAAGATCATAATAAAATAAAAATTATACCACGAAAACTATGAGTAAATTTATTTAAAAGGTTATATTATAAATTTGGACCTTAAATTTTCAAGATCGTGCCTATTAAGTTCCTATCTTGCATTAGAGAGCCATAATTTAAATTTTCAAAAATTACTTAAAAGGAAACATTTTATGAGTAATGATCAACCATTTTGTGAACTTCCTTCAGAAATAAGCTTCCCAAGATGATGTGGTGATGTTTGCATTTGAAGTCTTCAATTTTTAACCAATAATATATACTTGCCACTGGCAACTATAACTTGTTTCTACAATTGCAGGTTCTATTAAAATATTGTCAACATAACGATGAGGCTCACAAACGCTTAAAAATAATTTTCTCTATTTTCACTGCAATGAAAAATTCGTCATCGTTTCTTCAAAACTATCTACGACAACAATGTCTATCTAAAGACCTCTAATATAAATCTCACTCATTTTTAGCTGTCACACTTTTCTTTCTATCCCTCCTCTTATTTGTTTTTCCTCATAAATGGCCTAAAGCCTACGTTGCACTAAAAGAGAGAGACCACAAAAATCATCAAGCAGCTACGGTTTACAAATGAAAAATTATGTTAGCATCGTCATGGCACTATGAACTTGAAACTCTGCCTTTAGGGCATTCGCACCATGACACTTGGAGTTGTCTTCTCCATCGTTTGACTATAGGTTATGTTGCAAGCCCTTATTACTCCTTTCCTTTCTTCAATTTCGGCTTCCAAGCCGCCCTCCAACGAGTCTTCTTGATGATTTATTTTTTGAGTACATCAACATTTGGAGATGAGGAGATTTGAACCTCTGGTCTCTTGGTCGAGGGTACATGCCAATTAGACTATCATGCTGGCAGACTCTGTATAATCATTTTTTATCAGTGTTTATCACTTATAAATTCTGATAATCGGGATGTATCAATGCCTATCATTGATAGACTCCGATTGATCAAAGTCTATCAATGATAGACACTAATAAACTATCAATAGACTCCATATAATCCTTTTTATCCGTGCCAATCATGAATAGACTCCAATTAATATGGTGTATTAGTGACTATCAGTGATAGACACCTATCAGTGATGATAGACTATCATGTTGATAGACTCTGTATAATCTTTTCTATCAGTGTCTATCACTAATAGATTCCGATTAATCGAAGTCCATAAATGACTATCGATAATAAACACTGATAATCCTTTCTATCAGACCGCTACTGATAGACTATCATGGTGATAGACTCCGTAGTATAATCCTTTCTATCAGTGTCACAGATAGACAAAGTCTATCAATGATCAGATAACTATGGATAATAATCTTTTCTATCAGTGTCTATCACTAATAGATTCCGATTAATCGAAGTCTATAAATGACTATCGATAATAAACACTGATAATCCTTTCTATCAGACCGCTACTGATAGACTATCATGGTGATAGACTCCGTAGTATAATCCTTTCTATCAGTGTCTATAACTGATAGACAAAGTCTAACAATGATCAGATAACTATGGATAATAAGGGTATTTAGTGTTTTTTTGCTATATGTGCAAATACCCATAATTTTTCCTTTTTTTTTTCCAAAAACTTTAAAATTCCCTCTAAGTTGCCCACATTTAAGGAGGGATAATTCTAAAAACTCATATTTTCTTATCATTGTACCACGATGCACTAAGTGAATGTAGTAAAAGTTGAAGAAAACCTCTCTTTTATCTCTAAAATTGTCAAACGAACATGTCAACTTTCATCCACTTTCAATTTCATTAAATTGGACCATGGCAGTGTTACAATTATACCTTAGGTGCAATTTTAGCTAACATATAAAAATTCAACAACATAAAGATTGAATATTATATTTGTATCTCTATACCTTAACTATTGGAGCTATGGTTCCAACTTACCTTTGATATTAAGAAAGAGGAAAGTTAAAATCTCAGAATTTATTAATTTTGACCCAGTTTATATAAAGTAAAAATTACCAGAATTTTAAATACTAACTTAATGAAATTAAAATGTTTAGAGTAAAATTGATTGAAGTTGTTGGAACAATTCATCCCAAATCGGATATTGAATGTCCAAAGAATTGAATGCACATAGATTAGTAAGAACTTGTGTGGTTCAAAAATCAAAAGTCTAAGACTTACTTGATTTTGTTGAAGAAGAAGAGCTCATAGAACATACAACACATTTCCAATTAATTCTTCACCCATCGGAATCAACACAGTATCGATCGTGATTCAACGCAAACAAAATTGGCCGAAACAGGTCAATCTAATCAGAACAAAGAATGAGAATCAGAACCAGAATCAGATTACGCGATTTTCATTTCTTGACGAATTGCAAGCCATTGGCGTCGGAGTATCGCTCCATGAATCTCATGAACCTGTCCCACTCCCTCGGAGTCCGCATCACGTACTTCGCCTCGATTCCGGCCGGCTTTCCGTTGATGAACTTCGCATTCACATCCACCGACTGAATCACTCCTTCCTCATCGATCATGTAGAATCCTGTAATGTCCCCAACCTCCGCCGACGAGTCGAACACCGACGGCTGCTCGAACTTGAAAATAGCCATTCCGTTGGTGCCGTCTCGGGATTTGGTCAGCCTCACGTCGGGCACCGTCTGCTCGTCCGTGCCCTGGATGAACTGAATCTTCGGCCGAACCATTACGATCGGATTCGACGGCGGTCCGTAGGCCTCGCATCTCCGCCGACTGAGCGTCTGGCATTTGCCGCCGGAGATGCTGAGAGAGCGGCCGTGGAATGCGGAGAAGGCGCTCCGGTGGAATCTGGCGGAAGGAAAAGCTGAAGAGAGCAGGCAAACGCAGGCAGGTAGGGTTCAAGGCATGTTTGATCAGAATTAGGGTTGGAAAAAGGGAAATGCAGAGAAAGAAGGATAGAATGGCATTACCTTTGTTGGAAGGAGAGTGATGCAGATGGGGAGAAGCAGCAGCAGGGGAAGTGGAGACGAGAGATTGCAGAGTCGCCATTGAATTTGAAACGCAGCAGAGACGAAAGAGAGAGAGAGAGAGGGAGATAAAGGAAGAATGGTGTGGTGTGAAGATTGAGAAGGTGTGTAAGGAGGAGAGCCATTCACTTCTTGAAAGCCTACACTCCAATGACCAATGTCTTCTCTTTTCAACATGATAGATAGATTTACCGTAAGATGAAGATTGAATGTATGATTTTTAAGTTGAACTAGTTGACTCCCCCTAGTTTTTTTTGGTCATTTTGAGATGAGAGTACCATACTTCCTTGTCAAATTATTTTAAGAATGATTTGGAGTTCATCAACATTAAAAAAATATTTATGAAAGTAATTATAGTGTGAGCAACCGAAGTAGTATGATATTGTCTACTTTAGACATATGTCCTGTCCAATAGAATCTTATGGATCTCCTCATAACTATTCCTTTGGGATCTCCTCGTAACTATTCCTTTGAGATTCACAAATTCTGTGTTCGACACCCGAGGATTCTACTGACATGTCTACAATTCCCTCTCAATGGGACTTTGATCGCACCCCCGACTTCTCAATAAGTACAATTCTCTCGTAGTAAAAATTTTCTCAAGCTGCATTGTATCCTTTATAAATATCTTTACTTTTCTCATTCCTCAATTACTTAGATGTGTTATTTTATTCTAATAAATTGATAAATTTGAAAGTTTTAAAATATCAGGAACAAAATTGAAACTGCCAGAACAAATTTCAAAATTCAAAAGGTAAAAATGAAAATTTTCAAAGTTGAAGGGTAATTGATATAATTTAACCTAATATCCAGTTAAAAAGAGGATGATAAATCCGGTCATACAACAAGATTTTGTAACTTTCAATTATGAATATATTGAGGCAAGCCAGACCAAAGTCTAAAGAGTTTTCATTTTCTACTAATACAATGCAAAGAGTTAACAATCCAGGTAAGTTTGGTGTGGAGAGAAAGGTGTATAATGATAATGGTTCATGTCTTGTCAAGCAATTCACATAAAATTGTTTGAGAGTGCTAGAACAATGTAACAAACAATCACCAACAAGAGTATAGTTCAACTGACATAAATTTGTACTAATGAGTAATGACCAAGAGAAATGTTGTTCAAATTCTCCATCTCCACATGTTGTTGTCAAAAAGACGAAGTAACTGATAATTTTATCATATTAAACGTAAGAGAGAAATAAAAAACTGCACTTTGACCATATATTAGTAGGTTCACTCTAACTTCGTTACTTCTCCAGTTCTCATTATCCTTTCATAATAAAACACATCTATTTACGTATATCCATATGTTCCTAACACTTCTTAATTGCATCAATTAGCACGAGGAAGAAAACACATGAAAGGAAGAACAAAAAATATCCATACCAAACAGAAGTCCCCCGCAGCTAAGCACACAAGGATAATACTCTTCATTTATATGTGTTAGTGTGACTCTGAGGATGGTGAAGGAAGGTTAAGGCTTCCACAAATTATTTCACAATTCCCTATGCACTTTCTGTAGCAATCCATGTCCAAATTCACAGGTTTTATTTCATCATTTGTCAATCACTGCCTGGCTTTTATCCATGGCTTTGAGTTTAGAGGATCGTAGTTCATGAGCAAAACCTCTAAGAATAACATATCAAGTTTGAAAGCTATATTTGTAACAGATTTTTTGGTTTGTAAAATCTGCACAAGGAATTGTTTTCACTATAACAAATGGTTGGTTTGAGGCAACTTATGGCATAATCCACAAGCAATCTGAGAGTTTTCACATAGCTATCTGACTGCATTTGCATAACTACATTTTCCTTCAAAACATTGCTCCTTTTCTCTTTCTCTCTAACTATGTTCTCCTCTGCAATAAATACTTTTTAATATTTCTGAGTATTCGAGCTAGCTTGTGCACACTTTGCCTAATCTCATGAGAGAACCACCTGACTCTACTACGTTTGATTGTTAAGGAAACTTGTAGGATATTAAATCATAGGTAGGTAGCCACCATGAATTGAACTCATTTTCTCTCCGTCCTTTATTATTCTCACGACTCTCATTGAACACTAGACCCACCATGATGGTTTTCCTTCCCAATATTGCTCCTTCAAACTGGAATGTGTGTCGTTAGTCTACACTTAACTAGTCTCACACTAACGAGGGCCTGTCAAAGAGTGAACATAGCATATCATTCATGCTTAAAAGTTAAGAGTGGTAACAAAGAAATGAAAACAAAAATAAAGAAGAATGAAAAGAGTGAATAATTATTATTACTATCATTTTTTATAACTTTGCCACATTTGATTTCAGAGAACTTGTAGGATAGTGGATCTTCTAAGCTGGTTCCATTGTGGTCTGAACACAACATCAAGGCATTTGAACCAAGCAGTCCAGATAAAAATATTATTCTGATGGGGATAATGAATATTTTGATCCTTCGGTAAGTTCAAAATCATGTCGGGACAGAAGACTAATAAAAGAATGCTAACTTTTGATAATATTTTCTCAATAACCTAACGAGCTGACTTCAGCTCCTATCTGCCTCTGGAGGCTGACAATCAGTGCATGCGACACAAGCAGCAGGGGAGAATTTCTCAGTGAGATTGATACGGAATGTTTGCTGCTTACCTTCGTTGGCAGGAACATGTAGAAGAGCATCCATGATTAGAATGTCCCAGTCGCGTGGCCGGAGGAAAGAAATCCAGGAGTCATCTGTTGAGATATTCCAACTTAGTATTACAATTACATAAATACTAAAGGAACTAGAGTAACAATATAACAAGATAATAAAGAACATAATAAAGAGTTGGAAGAGGATAGTAGTTCAGATAAAATAAACAAAATGCAACAATCAAAGGTAATACTAAGTTGAATATATTAATGCAGAGGTAAAATCAGAATTGATATATGTGAGTTTAGCTTGCAAGCACCTCAACTAATCAAACAAGACAACCATCTGATTTTAATACATTTAATTACCAAGAAAAATCATAAGACATTAAATTTTAGGTAGATGGCCACCATAGTTCGAAAAATTACAGAATTTACCTATAGAAGAATAGAAGAAAATTCTATACCAAATATCTTCATAATTTTCTTATTTTACCTCAAAAAGTTCACTAATCTAGAAAGTCTTTTTCCAAATAATTTAGGTCGAAACCATCATGGATTGACCTAATGGTCAATAAGAACCATGTAAATTATAAAGGGTTTAAAGAGAATGGTTTCAAGCCATGGTGGCCCCTACTAGGAATTAATATTCTACAAGTTACCTTGACAACTGAATATAAGAGAGTCAAATGGTTGTCCTGCGAGAATAATTGAGATACAACAAGATGGCTCGGACACTCATAGATATCAAAAATAAAAATAAAAAATCAGATTGAAGTTACGCTAGCTATGTTTGCTCCAGAAAAGAAAAGGTCAAAACAACTTTTACAATAGTCATCCCATTCTTCAACTCCAAAAAGTTGTCGTATAAACATTGAACAAAACAGATGGCATAACTAAGTCCTAGAAATGATGATTGATCCACTAAATTACCGAGGAAGAGAACTTTAAAAGATCAGAGAAAAACTCAATGAGAACAAGATTTAGGCCAATTCCACAAGACAATTTCTATGTATAATTTATTTCTAATAAAAAAAATTTCATGTATTAAATCATTTTTTTATACGATGCAATGAGATAAATCAAATAGAAAATTTCACCTGAAATCTAACAAAAAATGCTCGAAAAGAGAAAAACTTGTTTATCCATTTCTAATTTTCTATTGAAACTAAGACTGGAATTAACAAAGAAAATGTAGAGCAGATGACAGGAAAAGTATCTCAACCTCCATTACGAACTGCCTTCAATTGGAGGATCCCTGTGCCTTGTGGTCCTGTTACAGGAAACGTACAGGACAGAGAATGTCTCTTATGAGCTACTGCGAGTGATGCATTGTACCATGGTCCTTTTTCAATGGGTTCTCCAATAGCATCTATAACTGCTTGATTGTTTCTGGCTTTCTCTATGGCTTTGCTAGAAAAATAATAAAATAAAATAAAATAAGTTTTATGCCAACAACCAACTGCAAAAGAAAATCACGACAAATGTACATTTAAAAGCTCTCCAATCCTAAGAACTTTCATACATGTGACGAAAAACTCAATGAGAACCCTAATTTGATTCCTTATTTTATTAGAGCGAATTCTTAGACTAAATGTCTTTCTCAGAAGTATTACAAAGCACTAAAAGTTCCTAACCAATTTATTTAAGGCACAATGCAAGATGCAAGCATAACGTAAGACAAGATATTGTATGTATACATATATATAAATGAGAGCCATTTGTTGTAAGTTAGTTTGGTTATAGTTTGGCTCCTTTTGTTGGGTACAATTTTTGTATGCCCTTTTGTATTCTTTCATTATGAAAGTTTGGTTATTCACTAAAAGAAAAGGCCAATAATCTTGTGGATTGGACTTTCTTGATGTAGTTATTGATAAGAAAATAACTGGTAGGAAATAGAGAGTGTGGGTCAAAGACTGTATCTCTTCTCTGAACTTATCAATTCTTGTGAATGATAAGCTAACAGGTAACTTCGTCAAGTAGAGGTCACCTCTTTTCAATTTTTGTTAGTAGACCATCTAAATAGATTGTTGACTAAATATTTGGATAAAAATGTTTGTGGTAACTGGTAGGTTTCTATATGACTATTTGTAGCTTGGATCAATCCTAGGCTACAATTGATTCAATCTGTTACAACTTGGATTATAAGTGGCTTCTATTGCTGAATATTTCACTTGTGCTGTTAGGGCCTCCCAATCACCTTGGTCTTCCTTTTGGAGGTATAGCCCAAGAAGAAAATTGTTTGAAATCCAGGGTCAAAGGCAACCCAGACTAGAATCAAAAAAATGGGAAGCTTTCTATTGCTCAATGAGTAAAATTACTCCTAGTTCAGTTGGTTCTGAGTCATATTCCTATTTATTTCTGAAAATATCGATCAAATCCTAAAGGGTCTCATTTTAATCGAAACAAGGTGGCTAACTTATTGAAAATGGTGATCTCGGTTATAGATACACCAAGCCAGAAGATTTTTCTCTCTGGTCAAAATTGTTGTGGAGACTAATGCTTTGTTGAATAGAGGTGCTGGTGAGTATTGATGCATCTAAATTCCTTGGAGATCTATCAACTGTTTGCAACTGGGCCAATAATAAAGAATTAAGGTCCCCCAAGAGAAACAGAGCAAGCAAATTATATAGGTGAAAGAAACCCAAAGCAAAAAATTATTGCATTCTCTCGTCCCCTCGTCATAAAATGATTGACAACTGAGCTCTTTTGGTAAAAATACTAATATGAGATATTATCCGATCCAATTCATTAGTCCATCTGAAGTGAGGCTCGGTTCCAAATATGCAATGACCTAAGTAATGTAAAACCAAGAAAACAACATAGCAATGGGGAGAGTGTCCTTGAACTTCAAAGCACTGATAAGTGAAACATGACAGCAAACAAGTGCATAAAAATCAGTCCCAAGCTGGCAAGCTACATCAGTTTATTTCGTCAAATTCAGGCTTTCATTTGCTCAAACGATACAATTCATCCAAACTTTGAAAATCCCTAACAAGTCAGACATACCTGCTACAGCTATGATAAATGGCAAGGTCATCTAAAGCACTCAAAGCCACACCACCAGTAACAGTAATAAGTACAAACGAGACTGCTTTGCGACCCCAGGATTTATTCACCCCTTCCTCCCCTGGCTTTATGGAACTGCTGCAAGCAACCCTTAATCAGAGATCATCAAGTTCCACTCTATCCATTAGAAAGATCGATAATCGATGTCAATGAAAATCTTCTAAAAATCAAATCCAACGATTCCAACTTCTAAACGATCATAAGGTGGAAATTAAGGCTCTTATAAGATCAAAACATTCAAAAAGAAGAAAAATTGCAAAACCCAGATACATCTCTTTCTAAAAATGCGGGCAAATCAATTCCATGTTCAAGTGAAGTTCGTGGGTAAGTTAGTAACTGTTTGTATAAGAATCAGAGTAATGAAACCGTATACAAAAAGCTATAGAGATTACGAAGAAGGCGCACCTGGAAGCGGCGTGTGGAGTTGAAGAACGCTTGAATATGGAAACCAACCTTTTCGCCATTGTTTTCAGCGTCGCGCAGCGCAGCGCTTCCACTCTTCCGCAGACCAAAATCTAGCTGCGGCGCTTTTTGAATAAAATCTATGCTTTTTTTTTTTTTTCTAATAAAGTCATTTGTCTTTAATTTCATTTCAACTATTACACAAGTTTTTTTTTTTTTTTTTTTTTAAATGATAGGGTGGGAGATTCGAATCATAGATCTCATGATTGGAGTAGAGATTCGAATCATAAACCTTATGATTTGGATAGAGATTCGAATCATAAACCTCATCATTATTAATAAACTTTATGCTTCAGTTATGCTCATGTTGGCAACTATTAAAGTTTTCTGTAACGATGTTTTTAGACTTTCTATTTGAATTCCATAATCTTAAAAAAAAAAAAAAAAAAAAAAAACTGCTAACTAAATATGTATTATTAAAGTCCAAATTAACATGTTAATAACAATATACTACTCAAATCATATTTTTCATTTGTTAAAAGTACAATATAAAGGAAAAAAAAATACATTTTAATAGTTTAAATATTAAAATATATATTTTAAAAGTTTATAAACTAAAATTGTATATCTTAAGAAAATTAAGATAGGTATTTTGAAAGTTAGAAATCAAAATGAGATAATTTTGACAATTCAGTAGTTAAAATAAAATTTAGACAATTTTTTATTTATTTCTTAATTTTAAAAATAAATAAGAAAGTTGATTTCACTAACTATTTTAATTTTTCCTTTTTTCCTTTTTAAAAAACATGTAGAGTTGTAAGATCTCTACTTGCTTCTGTGTTTTATAAAACGGATTCCAAGATGATTATGAAAACGTACACATTATGCCAACAAGAACATAACTCAATTGACATAAAGTTGTATTAATAACTATGAGATTTGTGGTTCGAATTCACCCACTCCACATATCGTCAAAAAAAAAAAAAAAAAAAAAAAACGTACACACTTTTTTTTTTTTATAAAGTGCAGAGAAAAAAAGAAATTGATATTAAACAAATCTATATGACAGAAGAAAATATTGATCAAACTAACTCCAAGATTAGTATAAATATTATTCCTCAACTATTATTTTTTTGTAATGCCTCTTTCCCTATTTGGTATAAAATGTTTGTCGCCTACAAGTTACATTATAATTGTGAAAGGCTGAGACTCCATCTACTGCCTAATGTTTGCTCAACCAAGAATCAATACTTCGAAGGAAAAAAAAATGAATTCTATTAGAATTGAGTTGGGTTTTCTAAATACTAAATCCAACCCCAATCATTTTTTCTTGTCCCTAACTAGAAGAAAAAAGACATGTTGGGGAGTGATTTTGGAATGTCAAAGTCACTTTTGTCATGTTTAAAACCACTAAAAGTAGCATAACAAAAGTGATTTTGGTCATTCTAAAATCACTTCCAAACATGTCTCAAACGGCCGTACAACACTAGCATAGCTTTTTTACCACACTAGCAGCAACAGAGGTAGAATGCACAAGAGCGTTTTAGCCTCTCTCATCTCCTTCCCAATTGTCCTTCTCCTTTGGCCCAGTTGGACCACCCTCTCCAAACAATTCCGCAGGCAACTTTCTGAATATATTTGCAACAGAAAACCGAATTGTCGACGGAAGGCGATCGATCATTTTTTCGAGCCTCGTTCTCGAGCCGTAGACAATAGTTGGACCCCATTCTCTCATGAACTGCAACCAACAAGGCTCCACAATGTCATTGCTTTTTAGGTACTCTGCTGCAACTATTTCGTAATGGATGCTTGAATCAATCAAAAAATGACTACGTGCGCAGTCATTCCTTATTCCGATCCCAAGCGTCGCAGAGCCTTGAATGTAGACCCCGGGATGAGCGTAGCTAGCGTGTCCACTCTTTGAGGAGTAAACTATTGCTTTGTTCCCTTCAATGAATTCCAAATTGTAAGGATCCACCCACTCACCACCACTGTGCTGGGAGAAGTAAATGCTATAAAGTTGTCCTGCAAAGTTGCAGATCCTGAGGGTGAAATGCTCCCAATCCCCTACATGTTGTCCAATTTTCCCAAGACTGATATTCATGATTCCAAGCTTAAGAGTGGCTGGTCCATTGAAGGGACAGAAAATCCACAAAGCAATATCCGTGAATGTCCCGCCCAGAGCTGGCTTCACATGAACGTAAAGTTTCGCGCTTTCCAGATTTCCATATATGATCTTGTCTCTACAGTCATCAGTCGGCAAATCCATCCAACATTCCTTATCGTTTCTCCCACCAACTGGCAAATTTGTGCCACAAACATGTATGGCCTCCCCAGATGACAAACCATCTCTGTGTAATCGCACACCATTTTCGAAAAACCATGAAACAGAAGATGGCAAGTAGATCTCTTTAGGATGAAAAAAGAGAGTGGGTCCATAGTGGCGGATAAGAGCGTGAATCTGATCGAGGTTTGGCATTGTAGATAGCGTAGAATCCAGGTTTTTTAAGCATGCAATAGGAAGCTCTTTTTCAGCGCTTTTATAACTACCACAATAAAATGTTCCTACAGGAACTCCCCTACCAAGCATTCCCCGGTGACCAGCTCTTGTACTCCAAATCTGTACTAGAAAGTTTGTACATTTAAAACTGATATTAAGCATTAAGTGGTAAGTTTCGCAGCTATCGGTTAAATCAGCTCGAACGCACCTTACTTCACCCAATTCAGGCTTCTTTAGCTTGTTAGTAACAAAATAACCCATGGATTTATAACCATCAGGTGGTTGAGGAAGCCAAATGTAGGCACATTCACTGTACTTCTCTTCACTCCCATCATCTGGACTCCATATCAATGCATAATCAAGGGGTTCCACAAGGGCTGGTAATTTAACAATGTTGCTAATATGATCACTTTCCTGGAAAGAAGCATCTACTTCCTTTGCCACAAGAAGATAACCATGCAGGGGCTTGTCATTAGGTTGGCAATAGTGACCAAGGCAGTGGAATCCTTCAGGTATCCTTAATGGTCTGTAAAATGTGACGCCATTATTTTCTCGGCGTGTGAGATTGCAGCCCCATATGGAAACAAATTGGGTGATTTTCAGAACCTCAATTTCCCCAAGACTTGCTCTTCCAGAAGCAAAACCTCCACCTAGAAAGATATGCATCAAGTTCAATTAGAGGAGGATCAATATTTGTATATGTAACTGCAACTACACAAGTAAGAACTCTCGACTTCCTAATTACTTATTCACAAGTTACAGAACTTGGCAAACTCAGCATGTTTAGAAACTAGAGGCAGCTGTTAACTTTTTCCTTGAAATGAAAATGAGGAAGGCTATTAATATTGAGAGAATGTAGGCTGACAATAAACTCAGTAGGAACATCATCGAAGATGATATGAAGAGGATATCTTTTTCCCTACATGATTCAATTATATCAATGAATATAATTACGGCTGGTGAGTGTGTGTGTTTTGGACGTGGGAAGTCCAAATACTACTCGTAACAAAACAAAAACAGAACTCGAGTATTACTACATCAAAGATCACCACACAGATTTTCAATTTCTTCAAGATTTTCTGTTAGGACCCCGAACTAAGAAAAATACCAAACACTGGAATATTATATTGCAAAATCGAAATGACGTTACAATATACCAATAGCCTTTCGAGAGGGCTATCTCTCTCCCAAGAGTCCCACAATGGACACTCCTACTAAAATTCTCCACCTCTAAAGGCTCCATGAACTCCCCTATTTATAACCCAAGGCATAACCAAGACTCCCTAGATATTTACTCTTATACCCTTATTACCCTACTAATACCATTCCCCTAACTAAGCCATACTATAACATATTAGTACTCTCACATTTTCCCACACTGAAATCAATCCTACAACTTCCCAAGCTATAGTGACCTCAAATGTTAATGGATATTCTGCTCTACTGGCATACTTTTACATTGTGTGATCGCATCGCATATTGCATTAAAACAATCTAGTTCTCATTGCAGATATCTTTTCTCGATGAGATGGTTGAATTTTGACAGTACTTCCTTCCAAAAGACTATTTTGAGCTTCCTTCATGCTCGAAATGGAAGGCAATATAACACAACTGCCTTATAGTTTTCACGAACAAGAGATCAACATTATATTTCTATCTTGCTTCAACGTTAGAAATCTTACACTACAGACACAATTAGTTTATGGGGGGAAAAGGAGAGATCAACAAGTTTGTCCAACACTCCTTATCAACTAAAGCCACACAAAGAGTCAGAAACAAACAAAGAGTTGCCTCAAGTTCAATGAGAAGTAACAAGGGAAAATATAAAACAAAAAATGAACAAAAGCCAATACTTCATAACTCATTTTCAATTGAGAGTATCATATACCTTGAGGCCATTCAGGAATTGGGGAAGGCAACGAGAAATGGTCAGGCTCATCCGAGGGCAAAAGGTAGTGGGCATTGCTCCAATGGAACCAGTTGCATCCGGACGTCATCTGGGTTAAACCATTCAGGAATAAGGAAAAGTTATGCAAAAAAAAGAAAATCTTGCATTCTCTTGCCCCACATCATAAACTGAACTCTTATAGTTATGATAATGCAAATGTCATTGCATACTAATACGAGGCATCATCTGATCAAATTCATCAGTTCATCTAAAGTGAAGAAAATACTTGGTTTAGAAAGTACAATGACCTGAGTAACGTAAAACCATTGCAAATTTTAAAGGTAAAGAACTATCGAGATTCAACAACTTCAATTCTCTCTTGCCTTTTTAAGTTAGACAGCTATGAAGACGACAGCATGGTGATGGGAATAGTTTCCTTTAACTTCGAGGCACAAATAAGTGAAACATGGAAGCAAACAAATGCATAAAAAACAAGTAGCAGTAAGTATAATAATTTAGACCTCCATTTGAGTAAACTTTATAGTTCATCCAGAATTTGGAAAGCCCCAAGTCTAACAATTCAGACATACCTGCTAAAGCTAAGATAAATGGCGAGGTCATCTAAAGCACTCAAAGCAAAGCCACAAGTAGCAGGAATAAGCACCAAACAACGCTGCTTTACGAACCCAGGATTCATTCACCCCTTCTGATGGCTTTATGGAACTGCTGCAATCAACCCTTGATCAGAGATCATCATGTTCCACAGCATCCTTTTGGAAAACCGATAATCGATTTCAACGACAATGGTTTTCAACAGTTAAATTTTGGTAATGGAGAAAACGGAGCTGGGAAAGTGGAAATTAAACCTTCTAAACAATCAAAACATTCAAAAAGAACAAAAAATCAAAGAACCCAGATTCCTAAAAATGTGGGGCGATCAATTCCATGTTCGTTTGTGGAGTTCGTGGGTAAGTACAGTAAGAAGCTGTTCGTAAATAAAAACCCAGAAATGGAACTGTAAACGAAAAACATCCAAAAGCTCAAGGACGCCGCACCTGGAAGTTCGTGGCATTGGCGAGCGGTGGAAGATGGAAACCAACAAATTCTTCAGCATTTTTAAGCTATGGCGGTACGTTAAATCATTCGGGAATAAGGAAAATTTGCAGAGCGAAAGTTAAGGATTGATCTCATTGGGGAAATCTCTGTAATGAAGGAGAAGAATAACTATTTATCTTGATATGGAGGGAAACTATACCGAACAAAGAAAAAGATTGAAAGGAAAAGAAAGGTTTGTCCGATTTGTGTGGACTCTCCCGATCAATCAATCATCGATAGAACAAAAATAAATAAATAGAAAAGAATCAAACACTTTTTCTCCACCAATTGAACATTCAACCAATGATTTTCAGAGACGCGTGTGGTCGCAGATTCCCATGGGCGATTTTTTTTTTTTCTTTTTGTGAGAAAAATATATGAAAATCAAAGAAAATAAAACGTGGAAAATATTGAGATAAATTGGAAAAATTAATGATCAACTTATTGTGCCTTTTTTTTTTTTTTTTTTACAACTTATTGTGCCATTTCAAAATTTGATCATCATTATTGATTTGATTATTTATTTATGATTATTTATTTATTTAAAAAAAATCAATATGCTTCTCATTGTTGTTAAACTAAATTCTATAACTTTCTCTTTTTTTAGTTCAACAATATTCAGATTAATTTATATGATGTTGGTTCAACTAACTAACAAACATAGCATAATTGCCATGTACCCCGCGAGAGGTTAGAGATTCGAATCCACCACCTTCAGATATTGTATCTATATATATATTTGAGTGGCTCAAACTAACAAATATCTTTATAATCCGTTAAATGAAAGTTCATAAAACACTCGAGTCCTTGTTTGACCCAACGACATACAACACCCAGTTGTAGGACTCACAAAGTTATTAACCAATTACGACACTTTATTGTGGTCCCCACAAACCTATTAATTCTTATATCAATACTTTATTATAGGTCCTACAAATTTATTAATTTTTAGTCCAACTCGAATAGAATGACAAAACAACTTCAAATTTCATAACTCCAATCCCTTTGACCAAACACTCCTTTACAAAAGTTTAGGAACTAAATTTGTAATTTTTTTCAATACGAAAAATGTAGGATAGGGAGATGGGAACATATGAAATGAATGGTAAGGAGAGTGAAGGAGACGCGCTCCCTGTCGGGCTCCCAAGTCCCAACCAAGTTGAAGTTGATAAAAAGGTGTATTTCATTTTCCGTGATGTTTCCTCTTTAATTGTATTTACAGAAAGAAGCGACACCGACCTTCATTCTTACTCTTCCACCACACGATTACACTTATAAACTATCTCCATTTCTCTCTCTCTCTCTCTACAAAAATCTCTCTTCTTCTTCTTCTTCCTTCAATTTCAATACCAGATAATGCTGCTCAAGAGCTCTTCAACGCCGCTTCTTGGCTCTCTTCTTCCGCCGGACCACCACCACGATGCCGCCGGAAAACACTCTCCCTTCACCTTCCACTGCAACACCAACGCCCTCTCTTTCTCCTCCCTCAATTCCTCTGCTTCTCTACACTCCTCTCCCTCTTTCTCCGACCACCATCGACCTCCCGCTGCCTTCCGAAGAACCCACTCCGACGGAAACTTGAATACGCTTTCCCATGCTTCCGATGTCACTGATGTCCGTGAAGATTCCTCCTTCAATTTCAAACGCCCCACGCGCTCCCTTCTCCAGACCATACCCTCGTTTTCCTTCTACGGCTCCAGAGACAGGGCTGAAGAAGAGGAAGATGGCGACGACGACGAAGAACAACGTACTCATCTGGAGGAGGAGGATGAAGGCGAGTACTCTTGCATCGACAACAGGATGGAATTGGAGGCTGCCATTGTAACTCCAGAGGTTAGGGCAATGGAACAAGCTTGGAACAGAGTGGGTTCTGGGGGTGATTCACAGAAAGAGATGTATCTGGCGACAGGACTCGGAATCGGTGGAACTGGTGGTGGCGGTGGCGGTGGCGGTCGGCGGAGTGGCGGTGGCGGAGGTGGAGAACAGCATGGGATGGAGGAGTATTACAGGAAAATGGTGGTGGAAAATCCAGGGAATGCTCTGGTTTTGAGCAACTATGCGGAGTTCTTGTACCAGGCAAGTTCTCTAACCTATGCAATTGCAAGAATGTATTATCTAGTGTCAGTCAATCTGAGATTAGGCATTTCCATTTGATTTTGATGGCAGTGGAAAGGAGACCTGCGAGGAGCGGAGGAGTATTACAGCAGAGCCATTCTCGTGGATTCAGAAGATGGAGGAGTTCTGTCAAAGTATGCAAAGTTAGTGTGGGAGTTGCACCATGATCAACAAACAGCTTCATCTTACTTCCAACGCGCTCTCCAAGCTTCTCCACATGACAGGTAATTACATCCTAACTTCATTTTCAAACTTGTTTCTTTCCCTTGTTAACTATTTCCACAAAACTTATTGCTTAAATTATATGTTCAATGTTGTAACATTAAATAAACACAACCTAAACTACTTTCTAGTCCATATTATAAAGATGGAGATCAGGGTCAGAATACTATGGTAACTGAACCCTTGTGATTATAATAGTAGCTTTTACTGTGTAAGAAAAGGAAATGTTTGAAGAGGAAGATACTAAATCTGATGCTAAAGAATTACATTGTGATTCTTCAGTCATGTGCAAGCAGCCTATGCCAATTTCCTGTGGGAAACAGAAGAGGACGAGGATGAAGACAGCCTAGTAAAGGAGATGGCGGCGCAAACAACTTACACGACGGCTGCAACCGCTTGAGATGAAATTTGACTGCCTACTGCTTTTTTTTTCTTCCTTCTTGTACAATAATATCTCATCCTCACTCATAATGAAAGTTTCCAAGCATTTCCAAAGTTGTTCCATGTCTGCAATGCAATGAGTGAAGAAACAAGCAAGAAAAACAGAGATGTGGAGTTGGGCAAAAGCAAACAAGTTCATTATAAGATTAATGAAAAGGATCATCTATAAGTCTTTTTCCTCGCATCGCCTAACAAGTGCTTGTACTTGAAATGCCAAAATTTCCCACTTGAATTGCATCTCAAAAACTATCCAAGGGGGAAAATTACCACCATCTTATCTTAATTAATTCCTCACAAATTAACATTTCCAGTAACGTCAACTCACACGCTCGAAACACAAAGTACAAACCAATTCCCTAAACCACTCACACCGGAGACACTGCTTTCTCTGAACCATCAATCGTAGTAACCACCTTCATATTGAAAACTCTTCCACAGTTTCATCTCCATAACGGTTATGCACAAAGTAGATGATCAATGATACTATTGAACCTTGTGATAGCCTCGCTGAGGGAAACCGTTGCCTCTCAACCTACCGTAGTCACTGCCATCCTGGCTGTTTCCTCGGCCCAAACTACGAGAACCAAATCGTCCTCTGGGGGCATCTGACTGGTAACTGCCTCTGCCTCTTCCCCTTCCTGATCATAGCGTCAATAATATGTATCAGAAATCATACATGTGAAGCCAATGCAAGCAAAGTGCTCATTGAAGAAATTTGCAACTTTTAAGAATTAGAAAATGCAAATGTAAACTAGACTGGGTGGCATAACCATTGTCAACACGGGGTTGGCTTCTATATTGCCAAGAGAATTGATTTCTACCCCCCACAAAAAAAAAAAAACACATAGACATAAACGTAGCACTTCCACTTATCCTTAAAAATAGTTAACCGCACATAAGCATCAATTCATCAAGAATGTTTACAAGTCCATACAGTTGAGGTAGAAATTGTTATTTTTTTAATTGAAAGAAACAAGAACCATTTATTGATATTTCAAAAGATCAACGCTACCAAGTATCTAAAATTATACAAAAAGGAACAGAATAACCCCTCTAAGCTGAACACAAACTGCTAGCAGCCTAAGAATACAAAGACAAGAAAAACTCTACTAATAACAAACTAATTAGCCTCAGAAGACAAACCAAACTTGCAACCTAATTAAAAGAAAGCTTTCTAATTAAAAAGAATCTCATTGATCCAGGTACGTAGAAATTAACACAAGTAGCACCTAGAGAGTTTAAATGAAAGTGATAACCATAATCAATCCAGATATCTTGGTTAAGTTTTATAGAGAATTTCTTTTCAACATTGGTTATGTTTGTTTAAATTCAGCATCATTCTGGCCTGTATACCAATATAGAGTTCAAAAAGGGTCTAACTCTAACTTGAAGACCCTAAGGGTGAAAAGAAAACCTTGATGGAAAAATAATGGTATAAAATCAGAAAATAAGTTACAATCAGAACAAGGATGATTCAACCACCCACCCCAAAAACACCATTAAAATACAACTGATTACGTTTAAGAGGTATATTTGCACTTACTTCCTCCCCGAGCACCACTGCTGTTTGGCCTCCGTTCCTCAATGTAGACTTGCCTTCCAGCTATTTGAATTGGAGAGGCCTGTAGCAGAACATGAAAGACTTGCAGTTTAGGAGGGAAAAGTAAAAACCAATTCTAAACGGCACACAACATGAGAGAACACAGTAGACGTGTTGCACACTCAAACCAGCACAGTCCAGAAAGCCCAAATTGTTTGAAATGTTTAATAAGAAGGCCAGGTGCAATAAAAATCTTAAGATAAAACAAAAACTCAACTCAATGAATTGGAAAGAGGAGGGGGGATGAATCTCATACAAAATTGGTTTGTCTATCACGGAAACCTAAACAAAATAAAATATTCTAGCTAACACAAATAAATGCTACAGAAGTTTAAGTGGGGTCCAAACCTTTAGAGCGTTTTGAACACCAAGAATATCTTCAAACTCAACGAAAGCATAACAAACCCCAATTTCCTGTACAAAGAAATCTATGTTTAGCCAGTAAAGATTAACCAACAAACATCAAAGATTCAAAAGTAAAGAACTGACCTTCCGAGACCTAATGAATACACCATCAGGAAGAATTCTGCCAAAAGCTTTAAATTCTTGCTCAATTTCAGCTTCAGTAACAGAAGGCGGCAAGTTTCTGACATAGACAGATTTTGGTTCACCTGAACAAAGAACAATAAAAGACTAATTTAGATGCTTTGGGAATGAAAATTACACCAAATATCATCATTCTTTTTCAATGTCTCAAGAACATATAAAAAATACAGTTCTCGTGTAAACATCCATTATAACAAATCTCCCGCATCCTTTCCATGGTTATTTCAAACAGCATGCAGAATACCGTACAACGAAATAAACCTAAGAATAACAGTCATGCAAAAATTAATGGAAAAGTAGGGGTCCTGGATAAAACCAATAAAAAATTAAAACTAATTAAAATCCCACCTATAAAACAAATAGATCAATAACCTCATACCACATTATAAAGACTAAAGTACAATAAAAAACCAATAATAAAGTTTCAGACTATTTCCATGATTTAGATTGTAAGCACCATAAGTTAAAGATGAATCAAGATTTGACCTTCATCTTCCACGCCAAAAGCTTCTTCAATTGTCTCTGCTCCAGATTCAGGGGCATAAGATGGTGCAGGGTTTATCTGTTGTGAGGTAGGTTCTGGAGTATGGTTCCAGTCAGAAGTAGCTGGAGCACTTGGATAAAATGATGGTTGGGAAATAGCTGCTTGTGCAGACTCCGCTCTAGCAGCTCTCAACTACATAGTTTCAATGTTATCAACATATAAGAAACTGATATCATATTTGTACCACTGATCAATAACCAGTTCAAGCTGTAATAACTGAAAAAATAACAGCGCCCTAAGAAGCCTTCAATTTATGACTAGGATGAAACGAGATCATAATGCATATGGCCTATGATTTTATCTGCAACGTGTGTGTCCTACTTTTTTAGAAATTAACGTATCTCCGTGTCTGTGTAGTGTTGTGTCCATATCCCATAACCATGTCTATGCTTCTTGGCATAGCTTTCCAACTTTTATTTTCCACAAATCAGTGAGGTTTCTATTATACCCATTTTATTACTCCGAACTCTACAGATTATTTTATAGTCACAAGAACTAATTATTAAAGAATTGTGGCTTGATGGCATATTGTCATTGTGCATGCACGCACGCACACACAAAGCATGCAAACACAAGCAACAGCACAAGCTATGGTAGAGTGCACATACAATGGAAGCATAAGTTCTCTTTTCTGGCTCTCCAATGGGTTCATCAATCACTGTTGAAAGAGGCTCCTGAACACTGTTAACCACATTTTGATGTGAAGCAACCAAATCCTCGACAGGGGCCTCCTCCACAACAACTTCAGTTTCAAATTCTTCTTGTTGCTGTTGCTCAGGAAGGCTGTATTTGTCAACTGGATCGTCTTCTATATGAACTGAGTCCACGTACTCTCTTGGATTCTCCTCCAAAACATAGTCGGAAACTACCAAAACAAAATCAAGAAAAGTATTGTCTTAATAACCTGCTGAACTACTCAGGCTAATCTAGCTACTAATGATCCATTTAGAAACCACTTCAGCAACTACAAATTTCACTTTCAACAATCAATGATCGTCGAGATTTGATTTTCTAAAGTACGTACATACAAGAGCTCAAAATATCAATTGCACCATGGGAAGGGAAAAGAATAGAATCCACTAACCATGGCTATGATATACTTTTCTCTAGGAAAAAATTAGAAACCTAAGTGATCTGTGCCCGATCTTTCAACACTACTGAAAAAGTACCTGGTGGCTCTGGAATGGAGCTGGGAGCATTTAGTTCAGCTTCAAATTTATTTTCTGATAGAACAGGCAACGGATTGTGTTGAACAATCTCCTCCTCAATGAAATGAAAGATATCATTAAGAACAAAGTAGCCCTTCTCTTGAGGAGCAAGAAAAAATGTCTGCACAAACTTCCTAATCCCATTGAACTCCTTCGACTTTGCAGAACCTGAAACCACTACTAGAATGCCCCCATTCCAAGAATCCATCGAGTTGATTGTCTTGATTGAAAATGCAGTGAAATTTAGCGACATGATAAGTGTGTGTATTTGCTGCAAAAGAAAGGCCAGAGTAAGCAACATGAGAATAACAGTAAGAACTGTTTATATCATGCAGAGCAGAGTTTGTCCAAACAAACAAGTAATGAATAGACGTGTAAATTTATCTTTCTTGACCTTAATGCATGAGTGAAGGATTCAGGAACCCACTAAAAACAGTAACCCCATAATAACATTTCCCAGCTTCCAATCAACAAACATTTCATAGCTCAAACCCTAGTAAAGAATAGCAACTACCACTACGTCCAGTCAACAAATTTAGAACAAAACAAAGAAGCTATGAAACTATTAGAAATTCAAGACGGGGAGACAAAAAGTTTACAGAGTTAAGAATCAAGAAATGACGAAATTCCCAACTCAAACCAAAACCTAACCATATCATATTACTCAAACATGGTCAAACCAGCCAATACTTCACTAGAGTCGAAAATTAAGACATGGGCATAAGAATTATAAAACCAAGAAGTACCAGCATTGTGGAGGCAGTCTCGGAGGACTCCCCATCAACCCGAATCATGGAGCTTGCATCGGAGTAAAACTGGTGGACGAGGTCCGGCTGTTGCCGTAGAACATGATAGTACTGTTCCACAAAGTAGGACCCAACCTGCACCATCTCACAAATCCATATCCACCCATCAGAAAACCCAAAAAGAAAAAAAAAATGCACACAAACACAAGTCAAGCCAAGGTTGGAAGAAGATGGAGACCTGGACAGCGCTGACAGATCCAGAATAAGCTGCCATTTTCGCAACTGTAAATACGCGGAAGGAAAAGTAAAGCTCAGTTCACCGAGGACAGCATGCAAATCCCCAAATCCTAAAACCCAGTTGCGTAAGTACGAAGGTGAGTAGATCCAGGGGGACAAAAAAAAGGAAGCAGAAAACCCTAGAGAGAAGAGTAGTTAAGAAATCTGTTAAGGTTGTTAAAAATGGTGAATCGTGGATTGTATACGGTGGCAGTGGTGGAAGAGAACACCAAAAGAATGAGAAGAAGGAGGAGGAGCCGCCGATGAGGAAGCCGGAGATCGGAGAGACGGCGATAAGGAAAAACCTCAAAGGCAAAGGCGGAGGCGGAGGCAGCTGCAGATCTATGGAAGAAGGGGAAGCGAAGGGATTTTTGTTGCAGACTTTCAGAGACTGAAACGATTCGCTTTTATTTATATCGGAAACGACGATATCAAATCATGGCCGTTCGATCACTGGGCCCCACTCTCCATCGACACCGCCACGTTATCCCCATCGCTCGATCGACGGCCCAGATCTCCACATGCTTCTCTCTTGCTGCAATGCTTTTGTCGGGTGGGTGGGTCGGCTGAATGACCCGACCCGACCCGGTGGAAATGTTATTGTATAAAGATAAACTCTTTAGTAGTAAAAAGGCAATTTTTTTACTGCGGGGAATTTACTTGGTAAGTGTTAGGGTTCACTTGAATATGGTATTTTTCTTAGTTAAAATTCACTTTTTATCCCTAAACTTTCGTGAAAGTAACCATTTAGTCTTTATACTTTCAATTTTGTAATAATTTAGTCTCTGTACTTTCAAATTTGTAACAATTTAGTCCCTAAACTTTAATAAATAACAATTTAGTCCTTGTACTTTCAAATTTGTAACGATTTAGTCTCTATCGTGAAAAGTTAATGTACAGATTTAATGAAATCTCTTACCTAGATAGACTAATAAACTAATTTGGGATCCAATAGGTTAATAAGCTACCAAGTTTAATCATTAAATAATAAAAATTGACGTTTAATTTTGATGAATTTTTTGCGACAATGATTAAATTGTTACAATTTTGAAAGTATGGGGACTAAATTGTTACAAATTTGAAAGCATAGAGACTAAATTGTTACTTATTAATGTTCAATGACTAAATTGTTACAGAATTGAAAGTACATGAACTAAATCGTTACAAATTAAAGTTCAAAGACCAAATTGTTACTTTCATGAAACTTTTGGTTTTATTACAAATTTAGTCTCTCAACTTAGATGGCATTAAGTCCCTTAACTTTTAATAATGTGTCTAATAGATTCTTGAACTTTTAATTTTATGTCTAATAAATCCCTGACACATTTGAGATTTTTAAAACTTAATTTATCTATTGGATATAAAATTGAATTTTATGTCTATTGGAACCCTAAACTTCCAATTTTGTATCTAGTAGACATGTGAATTTTAAAAAATATAGAACAGGTTAAATGACTTATTAGACACAAAATTAAAAGTTAAAGAACCTCTTGAACACAAAACTAAAAAGTTAAAGGACCTATTAGATACTTTTTAAAATTTAGAGACCTATTGAAAACAAAATTAAAAGTTTGAATACCTATTTATCACTTTAAAATTCATGGACCAAATTGATACAATCTTGAACTTTGAGGACTAAACTTGTAATTTAATCATTTTCTCTACGTTGTCATTTTTTAAGTTTTGAAAGGTAGTTCAGTTCTTTCTTTCTACATTTAAATATAATGAATTGTTTTTCTTTCTTTACACTAAAAAAAATATAAATGAAAATAATAATAATAAAATTTTTAATTTTTTTTTTTTTTAAAAAAAAAAAAAAAAAAACCTTCATTTTACCCGTCTTTTATGTTCAATCCTTATCAACGATGATTGCATTGCCACATTAAAAATTTGAGTATCTTTTGTTATATGGAAAGTAATTTAATTAATAGAAATTATTTAGTACCAAATATTTAAAACACAACAAAAATGGTATAATTACTCAGTTTTCATTTGGAATATATTAAAATTAATGGGAAAATGTTTTTCTTTTAAAATTTAGATAATGACTTTAAATAGACAAACAATATGTTTGTTGTCTTCTATGTTGGATCACGTTGTCGTTTCTGGAAAATACTCTTCAGCCATTTCTCCAAGTATAGTAAAATTAATCATAATAAATTTCAACACAAGATTGGATAATGACATATTAGAAAAATATTTCTTATAATAATAATATACTGTTAAAAAATATACATACTCATTCTTCAAATGCATGGCCTTGCAATCTCTTATTTGAAGATTGTTCTTTCTCATTTTTTAAATGTCTTTTTGGTTTTTTTTTTTTTTTTGCTTTGAGTTAAAATTTAGTACGTGTATTTTTAATAAATCGTATAATCCTTTAAACATAAATTTTATCACTAAATAATAATAATTTTCGTGTAAGAAAAAGATAATGTGAATATGTATCCAAAATTTATATAGGAAAACTAATAAAGTTTTTTCTTTTTTTTTTTTTTTGTTTTAAAAAATTAAATGTATGAAATTCTATTTAAAATTTGTTGGAAGTATAGAAACTAAATTTAGACATTTGAAAGTAGAATAAGTGTCATAGTATAGAGACCAAAATAGTAGTTTAACCCTTTTTTTCCCTCCAAAGAAAGACAAAAATCAAAGTGATGAAGAATGGCATTAGATGGTAATAAAAATGTAACTAGATACTTTAATAAGGAGAAAAATCATAAGAGATAAAACCAAAGTAGCTCAATAATAGTGTTTAACATATTTTCAAATAAAATTTTCAAGAGTTTAGTTGAATGCTTTTTTTAATTAAAAAATTGTAAGAGGTTCGAACCATCGACCTTTGGAATGATAATAGGTACATTTATTCAATGAGCTATGCTAGCAAATCAATATTTCACCATTTACGTTAGTAGTGAATGAAGCACAAACCAATACAATTAACCATTTAACCAAATTCAACATTTCATCAAAATTTTCAAACACCTTATCTCCATATCCACAAAATTCAGCATATCGTAACAGAGAAAATTGGCATGATCAAGCCTGACTGAACAAATGCAAGAGTTGGTATCAGCTGACAAAACAAATATGACATCAAAGTTTAACTTTAAGTAATCACAGATTCCCATCAAAATTAATGCCAAACCAACATCAATCCACCACATAAAAGGGGTCTGCCTACATATAATAAACAAGCATTCACAAGAAACAGAGTTGGTAGAAATCATTACCTCTCAATAACTACTTGGCAATGAAAAATTCCGATATCCAAACCACAACTTTCTCATTGGCACATCAAAAATTAAAAGACAAGAAGAATTAGGCAGAAGATGATTCTAGAACTGTCCCCTAGTTTCTGTTAGCTATACCATACCCATGTCCCTAAAAAACAGGGGTACAGGATGTCAGTAGATCGTATTCGTACATGAGGAAAAATTTTAGATTACAGTTACGAACAAACTAATGGGAATCCTCATCCATTCATATAGTAACTTCCGTAATACGGCTGAGCGACTGCAGCTGGCTGCTGCGATGGAGCTATTGTCGCTTGAGCAGTTGGTTGGGCATAACTCTGAGCAGAATATGCCTGCTGCTGTAAACAAACACAATATTTCACAAAAAAAATCACTTTGAGTTCGAGTACACATCAAACCCAAAACAGATGATTGTTCTCTGTCTCTTTCAACCTTTTTTCTGAACAAGTCAAACAAGGCCAACTAGCTCAATATTCTGGAATTTGCAAAAGATGAGAAGGATTTAATACCTGGACAGGGTATGTAGGAGGATATGTCGCATAAGTGGAGGCTTGTGAAACTGATGTGGACACCTGTGGATTCGTGTACGTGCTTCCATACCCACTATACGATGCCTGTGTTCAAGTAGATGGGAAGAAACAAAGAAGGGTTATTCCTTTTCTGTTCTTTACTTTATCGTGCGTGTGTTGCTGAGGAAAATAAAATACCCTCAAGTTTGCTCATGAATATTTTTTTTATAAATAGAAACAGTTTGCTCATTAATATTGTAATCTTAAAATTAGGGCATGCCCATTATGTCCAGAATGACTTAATATTTATGAGCTGGAAGGGTAAAAATAAAGTATATGGAAACAAAAAATTGGATGGGGTGGAGAGAAACAAGCGAATTCGCCTTTACCTTCCACAAATGAGTTGCATGGGATCTACTACTATTATTCTCAAAACATTTTTGAAATCTGCCCTCTTTTAGAAACTAAGAAAATTTGTTTACTACAAAGTTTTTTGGGGGTCGAAATTTAGTTCATAATTCAAAACTATTTTAAAAAGAAGATAACAATTTGAAGAAATTACGAGTAAACAAACTTAATTTTAAAAAATGCCATAAAAATGAAATCAATATCAAATAAAGCCTGAGAAGAAAACTGAGGTAAGCAATCAATATTTTGTATAAATATTGATGAAGAAACGGATGTACGTACAAAAGAAAAGAACGAAAGTAAGGCATCCTCAAGCAGGCATAAAATAATTGCGACAGAGAAATCCTTCTACATAACAAACTAGAAATAGGGAAATAAAATATAATTTATGAACTTGACTCTATTCCAAACTACCTTAGAGACCAATTTGTTCCCTTCCCCTACCAAACCGCAACTCTCAAAAATAGAGTTGAAATGACAATGGAAAGACAACCTTTCGTCCAGATCTTAATCACCGAAAGGTCCACAAAAATTAACAGAAACTTCAATCTTCGAGAAAAGTTCACATATAACTCAAGAAGCATCTCTTCAGAGCATACAAGTTACATGCAAACATTGACACTTCTATAGCCACAGTTCCGAATCCTTAGAATAGAGGAAACAGAGTGCTTTTCCTCTCTTTTTGGAGACTTGTTTGTTGGTGGGGGAAGGTAATAATTGCGACAATATATGAAGTAATGTCTTCCGAACCAATAAATTAGAATGCACAGAGGAAAACACATGAGGGCAATTTTTTTTCTTTTTTGGAAATATGTAAGGGCAATTAGACCTTTGTGTGAAACGTCCACTTATTTGTGAATATAAACTGCATGACTTATATTAATATGAAAAATGAAAAAGATGAAAGATGAAAAAGGCTTTTACCGATTGGGTATAACCAGGTGCCCATTGTTGCCCCTGTGCTTGAGCGACAGGAGGCCAGGCTTGCGGTTGTACACCATAGCTAGCTGCCCACTGGTTTTGACCAGTTGGATAAGCACCCATCAACGATTGTGCTGGTGAAGCAACACTAGGATAGGATTTAGCCATTTTTGCTTTTTCAGAAGCTAGATAATCATCCGCAAGGCGTTTTTTTAGTTCTGATGTACTCTTATGTGAAATAAATAGCTTTGCATGTCTGTCCTCAGCCTTCTTGATTGACTGAACATCTCCAAAGAGATTCAGAAACTGCAAAATCATTAATGAGCTCATTCAGGAAAATATCCAAGAGATTTTCAGATCAAGAAAATGTCGGAAAGATTTCATGTCATTAGCAACTATTTCCAGTTTTCAGCATCATCAAATAAGTACTCATTTTTTTTTTTAATAAAAAGCACATCTTTCATTGAGATAAAATGAAAGAATAAAAAAAAGAAAAATAAATAATAAATCCAAGATGAGCCAATTAACCTAAGAAGAGACTCCACCCAAGAAAAATAAGACTTAAGATATAATTACAAATTTTTTTAAAAAAGAGACCTAAAGGGAGACAGGATATCTAACAAAAATTCACACCTCTTTCAAAGGTTTCTCAACCCCTGTAAAAATCATATTGTTTCTCCCCACAAAACACCGAGTTCAAGTATTTAAATACTATTTTGTAACAGAATATCATACATGCAATGGAGATATTGACAACTCCAAAGAGACGGAGTGAGATTAATTAAGGTGGAAAAACGTGGGGGGACCACCTTTGTATAACCTTAAATCAAACTGTATCAATGTAAGATCAACCAAAACAAATGAACAATTCCCAGTAAAAACTTGTTTCTTCATGTTTTCCTCCACCAAACATGATGAACTTTATTTTTACCTCCAAGAAAATGCTTGATAATTCCTCCCTCATTGAAGCACTCACGACGGTTGCGTTCTCTGTATTGGGCATTATGACCTTCTCAACTAATGAATCTAAATAATCAATTCTCTTTGCTGCTGACTGAATTGCCTCAAAATGTATCAAGGCCTGGATGAATCGTGGAGACAAAAAAATATACATTTAACCACAGGGAAACAACACTTATGAGAGTAAAATTCAAATATTTCAAATAGAGAGGGAGAGAGAGTACCTCAATGAGTGGTTTGGATAATTCACCATGCTCAACTGCCTTATCCAGAATTTCTCTAGCTTTTCCTTCATTCTTACATACCTGTCAACACAATGAAGAGAGAACATTCTAAGAAAACAACGCTTCAGAAACCAAGAAAGAGGCTGCTTCAATTGATCACGTGCCCCCAAAAGAGATGACTGATAATTAGATAAATGACTAATTATTAAAACTGCTAAAAAAATCCATACGGACCAAAGGAAAAATAGCAAGACCAAATGAGTGTTAGGAGAGAGAACCATATGAATGTGTTCTTTGCCCTCTGTCTAACGTGTTTAAATGGCCATGGGACAGAGACCAAATGAATAAATTTACCCTTCTTGGACTTTTCCCCTCCCAAATTAACTTGGAAAGGGTCTGATGGAGAAAGCAGTAGCTTCCATGAAGTAAATTAGAAGCTGATTTTGGTTGTGAACACTCAAGAAGCCTATGGATTTCAACAAATCTGATCGGCCACTTCACTTGGCTTGAAACCTTCTAGGATTGATATGAGATTGATCCAATATTCCAATTCCCTATTGAAAAGCCCCCTTCTAAGGGTTAGGTTCCAAATATCTCCTTCAACTAACCAACAATCTTGGAAAGAAGCTCCTTTGCTAAGAAGCATGGACACGGACACGGACACGACGATACGTCAATTTCTAAACAACTAAGATACGGACACGTTGAGGATACGTTTTTGTTTTTTTAAAAAGTTAGTATATATATAAGTTTTTTAAAATTTTTAGTATATATATAATTCTTTTAAAAAATTTTAGTATATATATAAATTTTTGTAGTTTAATTTCATTCTTCCTTTTTTTTTTAAATTTAAAAATAGTTGTTGGGTTGGGCTGTGTTTATTTGTCTAGGTTATGTTGAGGTTTAAGAATATAAAAGGAAATAAAAACTTAAACGTTAAACCTAGCTACCGTACAAAGAAAACAAAGTGGCTACGACTTCTGGAGTTTTTGAGGTAACTTCCGACAGCGTCTTCTGAAGCGGACGGTGGCAGTGTCTTCTGAAGTGGATGGCGACGGCGGCTGGTGCGATGAGGGGTGCGTAATAGGGTTTTCTTTTTAAAATTTTTGTTAGTTAAACAGAACTTTTGGGTCTGTAGATTTGGGCTAGACGTGTCCAATACCTTGTCCCAACGTGTCCATTTTAAAAAAATAGGACACACAAAATTGTGTGTCCGACACAGATTCTTCGCCAAATATGACGTGTCCATGCTTCCTAGCTCCTTTGGAGTTGGCCATGAAAAAAATGGAAGGAAATTCTTCACAAAAAAGGTCTTAGCGATGCCCATTTATCCTCCCAAAATTTAAATCTTCCCCACATTTCCAATTTTGAATACAATATTGTTTTCAAAAAAAGCCTCTCGTTTTATAGATGTTTTCCCATTCCAGGGGATAAATTTATGCTACTTTGTGCTGTGTTGTTTGGCAGCCAATTACAGTCACAATTTCCAAATTTACTTTCAATGACTTTCTTCCATAAGGAACCATCAGGTTGCACAAATCTCCACAGCCATTTAGACAAGAAGGCTGAATTTCTTTTTCTCAAATTGCCTATCCCCAACCCTCCACATGTCTGAGGAGGAGCCACATTTTTTCCAGCCAACCAAGTGACTTTCTTTGCTACTATGGATGGGTTTCTTGAAGAAGAAACCTCACAGTCAAGGACGAGATTTGTCAAAGAAATTTTCGTGTATTTGTTTATTATTTAGTTGAAAGAAACAATCAGACAGTGCTGAAGAGCTTGGAGGAAGACTTCTAGTATTTTTCTGATTCCTTTAACGAAGAGAACATTAATATGCCTGAAGAACATTTTTGTTGCAGTGGCCATGGTTAAAAAGCAATTGAGTGATTTGGATGAAGATTACAGTTTGGATATTGTGTTTTTTCAACAGCAACAATGGACAAAGATTGTCGCAGTGGCCATGGTTAAAAAGCAATTGAGTGATTTGGATGAAGATTTCAGTTTGGATATTGTGTTTTTTTCAAGAACCCAAGAGACCACAGATCAATTTTATAGACTTATAATTATTAGGGTGTTTGATAAGCTGTTGCCCTGGAGTTTTGATGGGCTGAAAACACCATATTCCATTGGGGTTCTAACCATTTCGGAGCAACATTACCAACCTCTATATCATGTAAAGTCAAGAACAGAGTACTTTTTCTCTGTTTTTCTTAAAATGAAAAAACCAACCTTAAAATGAACGAATACAAGGGAGATACAAAAAAGAAGGCCCCTACCAAAAGAGCCAAGCTAAAATAAAATGAAGTTCCAATCAAGCACAAGAGTGTCCAAAGGATATTTACAAAAAGCCTTAACTTAAAAACTGAAGTCCATAACATGGGACCTCACAAGGGACCACATCTCCTCCTTAGATCTCTCAACCCTACTAAAGATTATATTGTTTCTCTCAACCCAAAGATCCCATAAAATAGCACAAAGCTCGACAAGCCACAAAAAATGCCCCTTTCTGCAATCATATAACTATGCTACCTAGGTCGAGCAAGATGAAAACCGAACGCTTGAAGAGTAGAAAAGTGTAGTCATGGCTCCCAAAAAGGTGTTGGAGATCCTCAGTCACACCCCTCCAGAGAATACAACATCACGACCCTATCAAGCCCGTCAATTTTCTCAAAACACGATCCAAGGTATTAACT
Source organism: Luffa acutangula (assembly GCA_036850905.1). Classification (NCBI taxonomy): domain Eukaryota; kingdom Viridiplantae; phylum Streptophyta; class Magnoliopsida; order Cucurbitales; family Cucurbitaceae; genus Luffa; species Luffa acutangula. Next base: position 46,977,013 of record CM072090.1, read on the forward strand.
CATCTAGGATGGAACTGCCACACAAAGAATTTAACTTCCTGGGGAATTTTAACCTTCCGTGGCGACAAAAAGGAGGACAGGAGAGGGTTCACTAAGCAACAAAGAAGAAACTTCAAGAAAACCCTTTAGAAGGGTTGGGTCCCCAAATACATAACTCCCCTATTCGAGGCCACAATATTCATTGTTTCCCTATCAAACAACAAACACGGGAAACCAAGACAGAGAGGAAGCGCTCCCAAAAACAGTAGGATATAAGCCACCAAATGGTTCCTCTTGGAAGAGATTATAATCAAGAAATAGAGGCCATAAGGGTTTCTCCCCAAAACACTTGTGCTCCCAAAAGTGGGTGTCCACTCCCATTCCCCACGTTGAACAGAAACAGAGAAAGAGGGAAGCTTGCCCATGATATCTTCCCACATAGTTCTTGGAGGGGCGGGGCGGGGGAATTGAGCTAGCATATCACATAAAGATAATTTTGTAACTTTGTTTTAGGAAGGTTGTTAGTTAGTTTAGTTTAATTAGTTAGCTCAAATCCTCTGTAAATGAAAGGTTCATCCTTTGCATTGTAGACTTTTTGAATCATAATAAAATACTCCTTTCAGGGTTCTTGAAAATTTTCTCCTTTGATGCTTGGTGCTTCAAGATCCTCTGGTGGCAATTAGATTCCTTGTTTGCTACAACAACCAAATCTTAAACAACAAACAAAATCCCTCTTTTCTGTTTGGTCTCTTTTACTTTTGTTGCTCTCTCTTGGTGTAAATCTTGAGTTCAACCTATGTGCGTGTAAATCTCATCCTCCTAATTTTTACAGTCTTAGTTATTTGAGTCAACTGGACCAGCTTTCGTAATGTCTTTGTAATCTCCTTTGTCTTGGATCATAACTCTCGACCCACCACCCATTTTATCAATGAAATTAGTTTAAAGTGCAGATAAACAATAACATCCAAAAACCATAGAAACCTATATTTTAATTAAAATGTGCCTCACAAGAGTATGATCACTAATAAGTTAGAGGTGTAAAGAAGCATAAAGAAAAACTACAAAAGAACAAATGCATAATGCATAATTATGTGAATAGGCTGAAAGCAGTGCAGGGACCGCAATTTCAGCCAACATACCAAGTTTAGAAATCTTGAGTACTGAGCATATAACAGTGGCAACGCACGAGAATGCTCTTTTCCTCTTTCGATGGCAATGGCCTGTTCATATACAGAGTATGCATCTTCCAGGTTCCCCTGAAAATTTCAACAGCCAAATTAGAAAAAGCATTCAACATGTATCATAACTTATTTAAGACATCTTACCAGACGATATTCCATGTTAGCATGCTTAATAATTGCTTCAAGAAGGCCAGGTGAAATTTCAGTATGCACAAGTTGATAAGAGGCTCGAGCACCAGCAATATCCCCATTTTGCTCCTTGAACCGAGCAGCAAATAAATGGATCTCTGGCCGTCTCTGTTGAAGTTTTGGGAGCATGTACATATTAACGCATTTAAATCCAAATTTATTAAATAATTTTTTTTGGAAAAAAAAAAGGTTACCACTGCATGCAGCAAAGACAACAATATCTCAAGACAAATGGGATACCAGCTGATTAACCTAGTCATAGGGGACACATTATAACCCAGCAGCCTGCTGGACGTATATAATTCGAAATTTTTTAAATAAGAAAACATATAAAATTAAAATAATGGGGATACATATTTTTTTTTTTTGAGAAGATAAAAGAGAATATCATTCAGTTTGCCCCTGAGGTTTTTAGGTTGTTCCCCTTTTTGAATTAATTCAAACTTTTAAACAATTCCAATCTGATCAATGTTCCTTTTTATCTAAAAAAAATGCTCCTTGTAATTTACAAAAACTCGAAAACAAAAGAAGTTCAAAACAAATTAAAAAAGGACTTCAATCCAAAAGAACAAGATCATAATTACAAAAAGGACTAGTGACTATGGCTCAAAGAGAGAGGCATTAAACTTAGCCACCTCCCAGACCTCCTCATCTGATCTCTCAACCTCTCAGAAAATTCTATTGTTACTTTTCAACCAAATACCCCCACCAAACAGCAAAAAAGCTAGCTTGCCACAAGACTTTGCCACTTTTCCTAAAAGGGGTGTTCAAAAGCACCTCCTCCAACAAGGAACAACCAACCCTACCATAAGCTAACACATACACCAAATGAGCGCACCAAATGACGATCCCTAATAAACTGAGCAAACTCGCAATCACACAACAAATGGTCAAACCCAACCACATTTTAAATGGCGAATCCTTGCCCCATGCCTACTACCTATGCCAATCTTGAATGCCCTGGTGAACCAGGGTGCCTACCTACCACACAGCTTTTACATATAAGAAACCTACCACATAATTTACGCACCATCACCCTAGCTTTCTTCGCACACACAATTTGCCCACCATCACCCTTGCTTTTGTGGCACATATGCAAAGCGCACCTACTTGTTGCACCCACTAGTCGGCATCTCTATCTTGCAGTCCTCAATGCACTACCACACTAGCTTACCTACGTGTCACACCTATATCTCTCAACAACCAACCTATTTAACATGCCTCAGTCTTGTTGTGTTATCATATGGCACACACCCCATGCATCCAATCCTAGGCACACCAACACGACATACCCACTGGCATAAAGAGATTATTGATCATTTTTTTATTTTCGCAACTAACAAGTAACTACGGGAGAATCAAAAGTTGTTAAGTCAAGAAGCAGAAGGACCCGTTCCTTTGTTGTTCTTCACGTGAAAGTTGGAGGCATAGGCTTGGAAAACTTGGCAGGAATAGAAGTGGGTGGTGACCTCGCTTCAAAATGATTTGGAGGCTACAAGAAGTTTTTTATCATACTCTTCTGCAGCTACCGATGGAATGCCGGCAATGATGGTTGAAATATTCAGTTCAGTTAAGATGTTTGAATGCTGGAGGAGAGGAGTAGGCCAATTCTCTTGACTATGTTGGGGAATTTTTCAGCCAAACAACAAAAGAGAATCTCTAGTTTGGGGTTAGAGGGTTCGTGCATCTATCACTGTATAAATAAAGATATGAGTAACAATTTAATGGAAAAAAAAAAAAAAAAAAACTCATCAAGTGGACTAGCATTTGGCAAGTAAACACGGCTACTTGGATGCAAAGATGAACATTCCTTTTACTTCTCTCCAAGCTGGTGTGTCCTTCATAAACAATTGCGGTTACAAGCTCCTCAAGGAATTTGGCTGATGTGGTCTTTCTCCAACAAGGACTCAACACTGTCTTGAATGTCCACCCATCGATTGAAAGACAAAGCCAGGGTTTTATGGGTTAAATGGGTACAAGCACACTTCTTGTGGATATATGGTAGGATTCTCTCTAACAAAAGAGGAGGGAGGAATCACAGGTAAATCGAGATAAGTAAAAGGGTTGGTACACAATAATTCTATGCTTGCATGCAAAAAATGGGAAACATGATAAAGATACATTAGGAGCAATGTATGATCAAGACTAGGTCATCCTTAATCATGATAACTACAGCCAGTGATCATAAGACTAGGTAAAATTTTAGATGCATGTGTTGCCTACCTTGACAAAAACTTGGCTTCCCCGAGCAAGGGCGTTATTGGCAAGATCCATATTGTCACTTGCTTGCATGCATAAAATATACCGTATCCAGTACTCAGGATAGTTGGCACAAGCAATAACACATCTCTCATATAACTTCACCACCTGTTCACAAAAAATCAAACAAAAAAATGGAAAAACATATAAAATGGTCTTTACATTTAAAATACATTATGTAAAGATGTGATAAGAAACAGAAAAGAGATATGCAACAGAAATACTCCTCAGTAGAATAGAGAGGCCCCTCAAATATGAAATGAGGGACCCTCCTTGCCTGACAGACAGATGGTTAGGAAGATAAGATACCTGCATGCATAACATTGGAATTTTAAAAAGAATAAAATGTTACTGTACAAACACATCATGAACCTAGAATCTCCACTGATAAATGAGAGTTCGAAGTACTTAGCCTTAAAGAAACCAAATTGAAGGCCCCTGCTTTAGTCTCAGTTCAAATTCCCGATTAAATAGTTGCTTCATCCAATGGTTTAGCCAGTAAAGCATATGATGCAGCAGATATTTTTTAACTGTAAGTCAATACATAACAAGGACGACTAAAAACTAAAAAGTATAAACATATTTAAAATCTGAAACAAACTAAAGTACCTTGTTTAAGTCTCCTTCTTGTTCTATAAAATCCAGGTAACTATGCCAATTATCAAGCTCTGCAACATTTAGTGGCCGAACATGAAAGTAGGGCCTTCTGATAGCTGTTTCAAAACCAATGATCTTAGAATCGAACTCTTTAGCTTTCTTATAGATTTCTTCTCTAATGGCGATATACTTCTCCAACTCCTCTGCTTCTGTTAAGCCAGCACTTACAGTTTTAGATGATGGTTCCGTGGCATCTTCCTCCCCATTTACTTGATCACCAGCCTCTGATTGCACATCTACTACAGCCTCCTCAGAATTCTTCAATTCTGACAATGGGCGACTTGCAGCTAACTCCTTAAAGCTGTAACACATTTGCATCGTGATCCAAGGGGTAAAAACATTTTAGACTATTTATCAAGGAAAAAAGTTCAACAAAGCCATAAGGCAAGGTATTGATCCCACACAACCAAAAATTAAAAAGCCCAGGGGCTCCATTTTAAATAGAAACCATCTATATGAATAGCTTTTCCTGACACAGAATGTAATTCGAAAACCAAAGGGTCCATAACCCCCGGCCCATGACAAAACATTAACTTAGCAAGGTACAACAAGTATATCTAAGAGTAGCAAATCAAAATAACTCTGTTCCCATAGTTCAAAAGCAAAAGAACTCAGATCACTGAAAAGGGAAATATCAAATTATCAGAACAGACAGTAACATTGCCAAGATGTGCAAGACTCACCTATTGAAATACCGGTCCAACTGTTGATTTGGATTTTCCAGTATACGTGTGTATATCATGGCTAGGCGACCCCATTCCTGCTGCATGTACTCATATTCAATATATTTATCCCAAAGGGGAAAGGAGAGGTAATCTGTCCCAACATAAGCTAATCCTCTCTCAAAAAGCCTGAAACATATTCAATCAGGAAATAGGTTATTACATAAATAAAGATTATTAAGTGATGCAAAAGTACCCACAAAACAGGAGCAACTGCACTAACGTTGAAGGTGAAGGAACAATTTACTCTAACAGCATATGACACTTCTGCATGCTGCATTTACCTTCCTAAAAATCATATTATGTCCGTGAATGAAGCAATGATAGAGGCCATCTTAGCCCATAACTGAACGAGATATTCCCAGCAGCAATTTGTATATTGATGCACCTCAGTGGACCAAGGTTAAACAACTGCCGTAGTTCATTCATAACTACAGACTAAGGCATAAGCCACAATAGACGATGGGAAATTGACACTATTTCTTTAATTAAAAATAACTTTAAAAAAGGCAAATAACAGTGGCCCCAAATCATGGGAATGCACATTGGAACATGCAATTCCAATATACATTTCAATCAAATCTTTCCGCCTTACACGTAGGAAATCACTGGTACAGCCATCTAAAACGAGGTTACAAGCAAAAAGAAAAAGATTGTTATCAGGTCCAAGTAACTAAGAATCATAGTAATGGTACACCAGGAAAAGCACGAACTCCATTAGGAAAACAGAAGGCTATACCTTCTGATGGTCTCTGGATCTCCATATGTACTAAGAGTGAATATGCAGTAATGCAGCCAAATATCAACTGAGTAAGTGACTCCATGTACTGCCCGTTCATACACCTCAACAACTTTGTCAGTAGATCCAAAACGTGCCTCATGATCTGCATACTTCTTCCAGTAACCATAGCATAATGGAAATTCCGCTAAAAAGGCATCATAAACTCTCCGGATTTTGAGAATGTTATCCTGAAAAGAATCCAAGCAACTTCACTTAAACTGGAATCAGTCTTCTCATAGATATATGAGTTTTGCCCACATGAAATCATTAAAAGTGAGGTGTTTCCATCATGATTACCGGATATCATATTTACCACACACAAAATATTTTTCTGAAAAGCATCAACATAAATATTTTTAAAAGGTATGAGCAATTCCATGCAGGCCAGTGAGCCAATACCAAACCAACATATCAGTTTGAGTAAAATGGAAAACCAATCCCAAAACTGATTTTTTAAAGACTGACACAACCAAAACTAAAACAGATAAAATTGAACAAATTAATCAAGAACAATTATTTCTGTTGAAGCCAAACAAACCAACTAATTTTTGAAGAGCCAAGTGACACATATTGTTAGTTTTGTCAGTCTTATAGTTTCAGCTTGCACCCCTAAATACGATCCAAGATATGTCGTTCACATGTAACACCAAACGTATGTTGTTGACATCATAACTACTCGAAATCCTAGCATCTCCCTTAAAAGAGACTTTGAAATCAAGTAATACCAATTGAGCCATTGGCAAGCCAGAAAAAAGAAATTTTACAAGTACATAAAAAAAATAATAAAAAAATAAAAATAAAATCTTTCATCCAGGAAAATGGTGGGAGACAAACAGAGGTGACCTAAGCAAAACCACGATCATACCAACAGGGAACTAAAGAAAATTTAACAAATTAAAGATAATTAAAAAAATGGAAATTTCATAAAAGGTTAATTATGCTAGCTCAAGAATAAAGAGATTGAAGTTTTCCCCAACCGACCTACATTGTTGCAATAACCATAAAACGCTCAGTATTCCTTCCAAAAATCACTTTGACAAGCTCCCAAAGGAAGTGAATAAAAGAGAGAAAAGAACAGACAAACTAGGGCCAATGAAACCATCCCAGTTCATACAAATGACTTGGAAATAGAATTCGACAAATGATTTTGAAAAACAACAACATTGAGAAGCTATGAATTTGGAAATATCAAGCCAACACCGTTTCATGTTCTCAAAAACCCTTAGTAACTCTCAAACCAATTGGTTTTCCGCAAATTGAGAAGCAAGAATTAGTGAACCACCACAAACACACACAAAAGCCCCCCAATAGCTTATATTTTGTTAAATAATCAATAATGCCCTAGCATATGGGATGGAAAACCAGTAGGTTGGCCAATTGTAATATGGTGGACTGTAAAAGAGCGGGAAGCAAGAGGAGAATTCTTAGGCAAATATTAGGGTTCAATTGTAAGAGAAAGATAGCCCTCAAAAAAAAGGCTGTCAATGTAAAGACTTTTCATTGCATCAGTAAAGCATATTAGACTGTTAGATGTTTTTTTTTTTTTTTGACAAGAAACATCAAAGAGAGATATATTAATCACAAAAAAATGGTGGGAACAACCTAAGGGCCAAGGGTGGAGGAAACCCAAGCCCGGAAACTAATTTGACAAAGCCTTCCAATCGCTAATAATCATTAGCAGGCTGTAATTACAAAAAGAATTCTTATGCAAAGATATCCACCAAGAAGCTATATTTTGTACATTATCACAAAAAGAAGCAAAGCTACCACACTTGTCCTCAAAAGTTCTAGCATTTCTTTCCCTCCACAAAGTCCAAAAGTTCTAGAATTCTTATGTAAAGATATCCACCAAGACTGTTAGATGTTTAAAATGTATTTTTTGTTAGATGTTTAAAATGTAAATATGGAAGAAAGACACCACCCTAGGGAAAAGGCATCAAGATCAACACTATTCATTTGAAAAATAAATTAAACATTATTCTAATAATATTACAGGTATATTGTACCTACAATTCCTATGGACATAGCCGAGAAAAGAAACATAAAAGAGTTGATTCTGTAGATTATTAGCATACATGATCCAGACATGAGTCAAAACTTTGCACATCATGGAAGAATTCCATCCCATCGATCGTCACCAACAAAATCAAAGAAAAATAAAGACTAAAAGCAAAAGGCTGCATAATATTAAGCTTTGTGTGGCATCCATGTGGTGTAAGATTGCCAATTTATAAAGCCTTTATTGTATGTACTTTCCACCAACACCAAGTTCAAACATAAAATAGTAAAACTGTACAACTTGTTAATATCCATTCTTGCATACCTCTGCCACCTTCTCTGTCTCTTCGATCAAAGAAGTCCATGCATTAAAATCTAAAGAATTGGCCCTCACAATGTTCCACAATCTATCTTCTTCAGCAGATAGTGGAGGTACTGCCAAAAAAGGTGGGGAAATATTAGGCAACAAAATATCAACGAGAGGTTGTGTTTCCTTATTAAAAGAATATAGTCAACATAATACAGCAATTACTGATTGCAGTATTGAAAAAGAAAGAAGTTTACAACCGTGTAACCTAAAATATGCAAATTACTTTCTTCGTATATTTATAAAGATTGAGAACAATCGGCCTGAGCAGCAACATGAGATAGGGATTACTGCCTTGTGTCCATAAACCACGGTATTAAACAAAAATTCAGAGACAATGATGGGTCAAAATGTGCTTGGAAGTATCTGAGTCATAATAATGACAACAAGAAAACCAAAAGAGATTATGCGCAGCTACAGAAGCGAAACAATAGGTTTCTCAGGTCCTGGAAGAAACGTGTAAATATTTCATTATATTTCTATTGGTTCACCCACAGAAACCATATTATGTCTCCATATTATGTCTAGAACCTAAGATAAAGCTAAACCAATGCTAGAAAGTCAAAAACTTATTAAGAAGATAATCAAATAACAGTTTTCAATTATTTAAAAAGACATTCATTTTTATCCTAAACTATAAATTTGATGTTCTTGCAAACTCCTTTTCAACAGACCTACCAAGCTTATTTATTTCACACAACAAATAATTTCTTTTTCTATGAGACACGATAAATAATTTTGTTGAGGAGTGCGCAAGTACAAGACGTGAAAAAATCTACCAAGACACAGGCAGGATCCTCCCAATAAGTACTCCCAGAACCTCTTCAAAAGCAAGAAGCATTTATCATCCCAAGTGACTAACTCATTAAGAAACTACACTGCCATCGAGATACTAATTATCCAGATAAAGTGTACACCAAATTTCTAACTCCTTTCTCACTGTAAGAAAATATTTATTTTTAGCCACTGACGATGGCTAAACTATATCCAAATACAAGATCCATTATAGAGCAGAACAATCTGAACGGAATTCAAATACGGGTTTTGAAGCTCCGTTAGGAACATTGATCACAATAGGTGGGCCTTTTTGTATCCATCAGATGCTTAATTTTTAATTGTTTAGGTCCCTCAGATGTTTCTTTAGGAATATACACGTATTTTGGATATCCCCTCTAGCCTCATATTTTTCTTGTTATATACGTTGACATCTCGGACAAAATAACTAACCAGATTCAACTATATCTCCACCTTTTATTATTAAATCCGTCCTAAACTTATCCAAACAATAATAATAATATTATTAGATCAGTTCTCCTTTTCCTAATTAAAACCACCATAAAACCTATTTTAAGGACAAATTATAAACTGCACAAATGATTAAGGATTAAGTAGTCAAAATGCAATCACAGAACCAAATTAAAGCAAAAATAAAAAGGGCCAAGCAGTCTTCCAATGAAGTGTGGGACCTATCGACTTGCCTTCGGATAAAAGAGGATGAAAACTAGCCTGGAGACTTTATTACAATAGGAAGCTTGGAAGGAAAATAATTGAATAGATTTTTAAAATTTTTAAAAGATAGGGTGACAAATCGTAAAAAAATGCAAAACTCTTTATTATTTTTAATAGTTCAGAACTTCAGAAACATAACACTGTCACTTCGTGTGCCCTTCAAATTACAGCACCTTTTAGATTGACTTTTTCTTTTGCCCGCCCACTTTGTTAAAATGCTTTTTGGCAAACAAAATTCTCATGAAAATGCAGAAAACTAAATGAGAGACACATACCAGAACCATCAACAAAGTGTTGTTCCTCAGAAGCCTCGTTGGCATTCTCGACAGCATTTCCATTCTCAACTGATGAGGCATTGACTGATTCAGCAGCAACACTTCCATTTAAAGTAGAATCGTGATCGACTACTTCAGCAGATTCCATAGCTGAATTTTCTGATACAGCAGCATTCTTACTGTGATCAGTTGCTACTACACCTTCCTTTGTCTCATCCACCTCACCAACATGATTTCCTTGCTGGATAGAATTCGGATCCATAACATACACATCGCTGTCGCCCATATCTGCAGAGGTAGGTGAAACAGAAAAGTCTCCAGTGATCACAGATTGAAAAGCGCCGGGATGAGGAATTAGATTTGTACTGCTATCAGCATAGCCACTCGAAACATATCCAGCAGATGTATATCCCATGACTTCAGATGTTTGGGCAACTACAGTTTCACTGTCCCCCATGCTTAAACTACAGAACTATTTCTTTGATAGCCTAACTGCATGCATTTAAAGAACTATCACATAGAATTGATGCGTAGAGGGGAAGATAACAAAACCCAGAGAAGAAGGAGGAGGGCCTTCAAAAATGCAGCTTGACGCAAGTAACAAAAAGCACTGTGCTTGAGAATAAAACAGCAACTCCTAACATATTCCCGCAATACCCTTAACTTCAAAAGCCTCAATTCTGGTTTGTATACTAGTTTAAAGCTAACCCAAAGATTATGCAGACGTACAAGTACTTAAACAAAAAAACATGTATACATGCTGACTTTCCTGTATCTAATCGGAAACTTCAACGATGAAAAGCAAATAAATGGCACGGAAGGACATAGCATAACAAGAAAAAGAGTAATACAATCAGTTAAGAGCACAATAGGGCAGTAGAATGATCAACATAACAGAAAACGAATTGGATGAAGCTTCCAGCACATTAAATCGGGGGAAGGAACAGTGGTTAAAGAGGAAATAGAGATAGAAGAGCAGAGAACTTACCGGAAACCAGAAGAAGAAGAGGTGTGGAGAGTGGAGAGAGCTGTGGAAGTTAGGGTGTGGAGGGTTGAAGAAGGAAGAAAAATGGGTTTGCCCTTGTGAAGACGAAGCGCAATTGAGAAATTGAGAGTGAGAAAAGGGAAAGAGAGGAAGTGAAACTGGTCCCTTGCGCGTGCGGATTGGAAGCGCGATTTTGAGGAGTCGAGTCGAGGGCAGAAGCGAGAGATTGATATTACCGTTTTCCACCTGGACCTGTCCACTGTAAATCGGCCCAGCCCGATCCCAACCTTTTTTCCTTTTTATACCCAAAAACGAATGTTAAACCCTAAACCCTAATTACGAATCTAATGTATGAATTTTTAAGGTTGTGTCAATTTAATACGTGTTGTTTAAAAATAATGTTTCACACTTCTCAAAAAAAAAAATCAAAATAAATTTTCACTTAAAAAAATTATTTCAAACAGTTAAAAAATCATTTCAAATGGATGGTTAGTCCTAAAGACATAGAGATACGAAATTGAAAGTTCGTAGACCTATTAATTATTTTTTTGGTTCTCTTCAACAACATTTGGCAATTTCAGTTGAAGTATGTTCCACTAATTGTAATTCTTTTCATATTTTGAAAGTTTGATTTGTTTAAAAAACACCTTTGTTGAATGTTTGTTAAAAATAAAAATATTGGATATTAAATTTAAAAAAAATGTAAAATATACATCCATCATTTTTTAGGAAAAAAAATACACTTTTAGTCTTTAAGGTTTATGTTATGTTTCATTTTGGTCTCCGAGTTTTCAAATTCAAATATGAGTTCAAATTTTAATCGAATGGAGTCCAGTTATGACATATCCCCATGACAGTCTGGGTCGACCCACCTCCTCCCCCCCCCCCCTTTTCTTTTTTTTACAACAACAAGTCACCATAGACCGAATATGGGAGAAACCACAATCAATGTGCAGATCTACAACTGCTCGAATATCGTTAGATAAGACGACGGTGTATATCTACATCAGATCTATCGATCTACCGCTTGACGCTTGTGCTAATTAAAGTCGACCCATTCGTTTGGGCTCATTTCAGATCTAGAACGAGGGAGAACTCTTTGTTCCAGTCGGATTCAAATAGTGTTTCCCTTTGTTCGTTGTATTTAAATAGTGAAAGAGAATGGAGGAGTAGAAGAAAAAAGGGAGGAGATGTAAGAAGAAGAAACAATGAGTATAATTAGGGAAAAATGGAAAAGATGGTGGCGATGACAGCAAATGCCGACAACGAAAGTGGTTCGACGGCAACGGCGGTGGCCCGACGACAGTGGCTGCCAGTTGAGTTTAGGGTTAGATAATGGTGGAAAAGAAGAGGATGGAAGAGAAAAAAGAGAAAAGAAAAAAAAAATAATTAAAAAAGTATTTAACATGTTATTTTATTTTAACAAAATTTTAAAATATACATTTTTTAATAAAAGCTAATGTCACGTCATCAATCTCTTGGTGTTTGAGAGAAAATTTGATGGAATGACTAAAAGTGTAACGAAATTCAAACTTCAAGGGCCAAATTGTCGAGTTTGCAAACTCAGAGACTAAAATTAAACCTGATCTTAACCTTATGGACCAAAAGTGTATTTTTTTTCCTTTTAAAAAAAAAAAACTTGCCTTTAAAAGTTTAGAGGTTTTAAACATTCAATATTTTTATCATGCGACAAATTCTAGTATAACTCAACCAATACATGAACTCTTATCTAAGAGGTAACCTTTCCCCCACACGTTGTTCGTCTAAAAGAACAAACAAACCTTTTATTCGATAACTCATTTTAATGAAAATGGTTACAAAGTTTTTTCTCCTATGTGAGTATAGTAAATAGGCTTGTAAATAGCCAACATGAACATAGCTTAACTCACATTAGTTTTGTATTAATGACCAATAGGTATGTGGCTCGAATTTCCAACCCCCATATGTTGTTAAAAAGGAAAAAAAAAACGTAACAAAGAGTTGAAAGACATGTTTGAAGGTGATTTTAGAATAAGTATTTCAAGTCAAGTGACCCGATTGCAATCACTTATGGTATCATGCTTTTAAAAGTTACTTTGGTTTAATTAAATTCATTTATGACCGATTATGTTTATCTTTTATTTATTTATTTTTTAAATTGTCTTGTTATTAAAAGTGACATAGGGTCAAGAAGAGAAATAGTCAAGAAGATTAAAATTTAAGTGAATGAGATGGAGTAGAGAAATCTGCGAAGATAAAAGGGTTAGAGATGGGGAGGGACAAATGTTTTAGATAGAGAGAATAAGAGTTAGAAAGAAAAAAAGAGAAACTACATTTAGTCCATAAGGTTTAGCTTATGTTTCATTTTTGTTTATGAATTTTTAAATTTGACAATTTAGCTCTTGAGGTTTGCATTTTGTTTCATTTATACCATTCATCCAAATTGCTGTTAAAAACTAACAGTTTGCTAGTGTGGCACTGTTTTTTGTAATTAAAAAGTTATTTGTTAAATTTTTAAAAAATAAAATAATAATGAATTAATTAAAAATAATATTTTATTATTATTATTATTTATTTTCTATCTCTTCATCAAAGTCTTCTCCTTCAAACCCTTCCTCTTCTTCCATAACCCAGTCATCGGTCGCACCTCAATCGCTGCTCGTCAAAAATTGACGACCATTTTCCCCCTATTCTCTTATTCATCTATTTTATTCATTACCCAACCGTTCTGTTTTTTTTTTCTTGAAAAAAAAAAAACGAAATGGAGGAGGGAGGTCTCCTTCGATTCCAACACTAGAAACGCCTTTGTTTCGTATTAAAAATATATATATATATATATATATATATAAAAGTTGGAAAAGGAAGAAAATATAAGAATAAGAAAAGGTGAGAGAAAAAAAAATTGTTGTCAGTCAGTGGCTGGGTTATGGAAGAAGGGGAGTTTGAAAAAGAATAAGTGTTGTGATGGAGACTAAGACAAAAGACGAAAAAGAAAATAAATAAGAAAAAACAATATTTTAATTCATTTATTATTATTTATTGTTAAACTTAAAAAATAATGTCACATCAGCAAGCCATTAGTTTTAAACAAAAATTTGGATGAATGGTTTAAAATGAAATGAAAAAAAAAAAAAAAACATGATTAGAGCAGAGTCGTTAGACAAAGCTCTGATACCATCTTAACTTGCAAGCATGATAAAAAAAAAAAATAATAAAAATAAAAAAAAAACCTAATCGAGCAAGAGAGAAAACCATGTGTTTTTACCTATGAGAATGCAATAATCACATTCATATATAAACACATGGAGAGAAAAACTCCTACAAAAAATACACTTCATTTTATCTTATTTGGAATCTTCTTTTAACCTAAAAGACTAAAAAAGGACCAACTCAGCAAACAGATAAATTAATTGGGTTTATAATTTTGGACTCGATAATACAAGACCTTGATAAGAAATAAAATAGGGGAATTGTGTTGAATAGTTAGAAAAATTAAAAAAAAATTAAAAAAAAAAAAAAAAAACCTTCTTGTTTTTTGGTTATAGGTGTTTGAAATTCACAGGGGTGACTACCGCATTTTCAGGGACCAAAATGAAATGCAACTTAAACTGTATTTAAAAAAAAAAAAAAAGATTGAGACAATCAAGTTTGATTTAAAGTGAAAGACAATGAAAACAAAAATGAAAGATGGACAAAATAAGGCTAGGGATAGATAAATATTTTTAGAGGAAAAAAGTGAGAGATGATAAATAGGAACAAAAGTCAAAGAGGGGACAAAAAAAAAATGGAAATATATATATATATATACACATACATATATTGGAAATAAATATGTTATATAAGGTAAGAAAAAAAACGTGGAGGACCTAAAAAAACGTGGAGATGGAAAACTAGAGAAATTCAAATTTAAAAAAAAAAAAAAAAAAAAAAAAACTAGAGAAATTCAAAAATTATGGAAAGGAAATAGATAGGGGTAAGTACAGGGATGTTCGGCAAATTTTTCCGCACAGTTTTTTTTTTTTTTTTTTTTTTTGGGAATAAATATAAAGTCGGTAGAGTTAAAAATCAAGGGGAGAGAAAAAGGTGTGAGGAAGAATAATATTGAGACAATAGACTGGGATAAATACTTAAAAAGAAAAAAGGAGAAAAAAAGTTAGAGAAAGGAAAAATAGAGATGGATAAAGTGAGAGGAGATGGGCAAAAATTTTATAAAGAAAATGAAAAAAAAAACACTTTAGTCTTTGAGGTTTGGGTTAAGTTACTTTGGTCCCTCAGTTTCCAAACTCAACAAAAATACTCTCGAGGTTTGGATTTCGTAACACTTTTGGTTACTCCGTCCATTTTTTTGTTAAATCCTAACAGTTTGCTGATATGACACCATTATTTTAATAAAAAATATTTTTAAAATTTGTAAATAAAATATATTAAAATAATATAAATATTATTATTTTATTATTATTTCTCCTCCTGTCTTATTCTTCCTCTTCAAATCTTCGGTGGCCGATCGTCGGCGACTTTTTTTTTTCCCCTTATCTTCCTTTTTTCTTATTTCTCCTTTCCTTCTTTTTTTGTTTCCTTCTTCCTCCCCTCTTTTCATCGTTAAAAAAAAAAAAAAAAAAAAAAAAAAAAAAAAAAAAACCCGAAAGGGGAAACCCCCTTCGATTTTGGCGCCGGAGAGGGAGGATCTCCCCGTCCCAGATTTGGGCTTTATAAGAAGAAAGGGAGAGTGAAAGGGGACAAAAATAAAATAAATTAAGAGAGAAAAATGGAAGGAGAAAAAGAGGAATGAAGGGGGAAGAAAATGGAAAAAGGAAAAGAAAGTATAGGCGACGACAAACGACAGTTCCGACGGTGGTCTGGAGAATAATAATACAAAAAAAAAAAGATAAAAATGACAAAAGCCAAAATTTTAAAAGTATAATTTATTATTTTAATATTCATTAATTTCAAAAAACTAAAAACATTTTTTTTAATTTAATAAAAAAAGTAGCCCACGTCAATAATCTACCACGAGGCTACCACACTATTATATGAGTTTAGGAACGTGGTTGTGAGACCACGATATTGAGTTGGGAGAAAAGAATCACAGAGAATAATCTTCTTATGTGTTGAGAGAATGTGAGAGAGTGAGAGTGAGAGAGATCCAATTATTTGATCCTGCAAAATTCAATCACACCATTCAACCAATGCAAATTTTGTAAAACAAAATTAAAACGAATCCATTCGGCCCCGTTTGATAACCATTTGGTTTTTTGTTTTTTATTTTTGAAAATTATGCTTGTTTTGTCTTAAATTTCCTACCACGACTTTCATCTCAGTTAAAGTTGCATTTGAATTCCTAGCGAAATTTTAAAAACAAAAACAAGTTTTTGAAAACAATTTTTTTTTTGTTTTCAAAATTGGACTTGGTTTTTGAAAACAGGGTAGAAGATTGATACTAAAACCAAAAAACTTGTGGAAGTATGTGTGTACAAACTTAATTTTTAGGGAAAAATACACTTGTGGTCCTTGAGGTTTGGGTTAAGTGACACTTTGGTCCCCGAGTTTTCAAACTCAACAAAAATACCCCTGAGGTTTGAGATAAGGAGCAATTTGGTCATTGCTGTCCATTTTTCTGTTGAACCCTAACGGTAAGCTGACGTGGCACTATTATTTTAATTAAAAAATTAATTTTTAATTTTTTTTAAATAAAAATATATAAAAATATTAAATATATTATTATTTTTTAAATTCCTCTCTTTCTTCTCCATCTTTTTTCTTCTCATCTTCTTTCTCCCTCCATCTTCTTCCTTCCCCTCCCATCTTTTTTTAAAGGGAGTTTCAGGGAGGAGGAACTCCTCCCCTTCCTGTTTCAGGAAGGGGAGGAGGCCCGAAACTCCCTTTAAAAAAAACCGAAGAAAGGAAGAGAAAGAAGAAGAATGGAAGAAGAAAAGAAGAAGAAAGAAGGAAAAAAAAAATATGGCGACAACCGGCATCGGTCGGCCATCGGAGTTGAAGAAGATGGGAGGGAGAAGGAAGAAGATGGAGGGAGAAAGAAGATAAGAAGAAAGAAGATGGAGAATAAAGAGAGATAATTTAAAAAAAAATAATAAAATAATAATATTTTTATTTAAAAAAATTAAAAATTCATTTTTTAATTAAAACAATGATGCCACTGTTGGGTTTTATGCCCTAAAACTCGTAGATAGTGAATGTAACCGTTGACCGGATATTAATGAAATAATATTGATATATTTTTCAATTAATTGTTATTAGTTATTTTATATTTGTCTTTGCCTAATAATAACCCTAATCCAATAAACTAGACATCCAAGACTGTAATATGAGTCTTGAACTATATGTAGCGACATATGGGATCATTGTTCAGAAAACAGCCTAAATGGTCTATAGTATAGGGATAAGACTGGGTGCCTTATCCTGGTGACACTATGGATACGACCCACTTTGTATTTGATACAAACGCTGCGATCCAACCCGTTCGTGTAAGAGACATGCGAGTGAGGGTATCCTATGCAATGAGTTTGCATAAGACCGAACCGCGAAATAGTAACCACTGGTTATAACACCGTTAACTAGTTGGTTTGGACGACCTAGACGACTTAGTCTTAATCCTGAGTTGATTATGGACTCATGCTCATGAGAGATTGTCCTTTGATTTGCATGGGTGAGAGTGGCCAGTACGCCGACTCAATAAGCCTACCATTTTGGGGACAAGACCAAATGGGGAGCTGGGAACGTAATCGTGCAAGATGAAATTCACTCCTTCCCGACTTTAGGGAAGCAGATGAGTGTTCCCTTAAGTGGTTACTCCGAGTCTTGAGCAAAGGGCCCTACCCTCTCAATGGCACGAGAGGATTTTCTGTTTGATGGTTGGACCACAAACAAGTTGTTCATTAGAGGATAACTGGTACTTAAGGAAATAGAGGTAACCTAGTGGTAAAACGGTAATTTGAGCCAGCTGGTGTTACAGACACTCGTGAAGGAATAACTAGTCGATATTGGTCTATATTCGTGGACACAGAAAATATGTATTCAGTGAGAAGAGTGCAACTGTGAGTCTATAATGGAATGAACACACAGTTAACGAATATTAATTAATGTGGTTAATGAGTTTGACCAATTAATCTCACATCGTTGGAGCTTCTGATTTGCAGGTCCATTAGATCCCATTGGTAGCTCATAAAGTAATTTGAGGCAACTAAGTAATAAATGTAAATTGAAAAGGTTCAATTTACTAAGGGAAACAAATATAATATATATTGATATATTATTATGAGAGAAATTAATATTTGAAGAAATTCAAATATAAATTTATGGAAGTTTGAAAGAGTTCAAATAATGAATTAATTAATTTAAGGCCTAAAATGTGTTTGGGCAAAATTAATTAATTATAGGTCAGGAATTAAATATGTGATATTTAATTGGTGGTTAATTAATTCTCTAATTAATTAACCGAGAATTAATCAATTATGGAAATAATTAATCATTTAAGGAAGTGATTAATCATTTATGGAAATGATCTAATCACTTATGGAAGTAATTAGTCATTTGTGGAAAAGATTAATCAATTATGAAATTGATTGATAATGATTGATTAAATAAGAAATAAGACTGAATCAATTTTGGAAAAGATTGATTTAATTGAATATTTTATTTATGATATCTCTACTATAAATAGAACACTAGACCTAATTGGTCCAAGACACTTACACTCTGCTCTTGCTCTAGACAAAACCTATAATTCTCTATAGCCTCCCTCTTAGAGGAAGACTCTCACAAGTCTTTTCCCTCATAGGCTTAGAGACATGCCGGTGTAACCTCTGTGGTTATTGTGTCATTCAAAGGAGAAACTTCCAGCGATCACAAGAAAATGAGGCTGTTGCGTTTTCGTTCGTGGAGCGTCGTTGGCGAAGAACGGTCAAGTCTACAACGAAGGTTTGTAACGATTCTTCTTTCTTTCTTCAGAAAAGCATGAAAATAAATGTAGATTTATTTTTCAGCATGTTTACACCAATTTTCCTGCAGCTTTAAAGAATGTTTTACAGTTTGTTTGAGTTTTCGTAACAGTATTTTAATGTTAATTAATATACTGCGTAAGGTCCAATCGATGCGCTTCCGCTGCGTGGAGACTTTTATTCCCTTCAGCCACGTTAGCAAACTGTTGGGGTTTAACGGCAAAATGGACGGCAGAGACCAAATTGCTCCTTATCTCAAACCTCAGGGGTATTTTTGTTGAGTTTGAAAACTCGGGGACCAAAGTGTCACTTAACCCAAAACTCAGAGACCAAAAGTGTATTTTTCCCTAATTTTTAAAAACAAAAAACTAAGGTCCCATTTGATAACCATTTGATTTTTTAAAATTATGCTTGTTTCTTCATAATTTCCTTACAACGCTTTTTATCCTTTTCAAGGACACATTTGAATTGCTAGCCAAATTCTAAAAACAAAAATAAGTATTTGAAAACTACTTATTTTAGTTTTCAAAAGTTGACTTGATTTTTGAAAACAAGGGAAAGATGTAGATAACAAAACAAATAAACTCGTGAGTAAAAATGGTGTTTATAGGCTTAATTTTCAAAAACAAAAAACAAAAATCGAAATGATTATCAAACAGGCCTAAGTATTTGGAAAAAAAAATTGAATACACGAACCAAAATGAAATCTTAAAAAAAAAAAAACTGAGGAACTAAAATGTATTTTTCTAAAAAAAGAAGAAGAAGAAATAAAGAAAGAAAAGAAAAAGAAAAACTTAGGATTGTGTTAGATTTGAAACGAAGTTTACAAGTGACTCGTTTCGTCATCCTCACTCCACTTCCACTCTTACAAAAAGCGGCAACTTTTCTTGTGCCCACCATTGAACGCAGACAGACAACAGCAAACTCTCACGAATTCTCTCTTTCACTGGTCTGTAAATTCTTCCATTTTATTCTCCCTTTACCTCTCCTTCTTTTTCTCCATCAGGGCGCTCAATTTCAAATTATTTTCTCTTCCCTTTCTGTTTCCCTCCCTCTCTCTCTCTCTCTTCTGTTTTCTCTCGCCCGCCCACAAAAAATGCACTGCTTTCATCTCCCATTTCTCTAGCTCATTGTCCCATTTTCTTGCTTCCCCACCAAATGTGGGAAGTGTCATGAATCGTCGGGACTCAATTTCAAGCTACTTCTCACTTGAAACCATCCTCCATTTGTTTTTCAGCTCTCACTTCTTGCCGGCCTCTTGGCGTCTCGGACAGCTTTCGGGTTTCGTCGGCAGAATCGATCCTCAAGGTTTTGCCTCCGTCATTTCAGTTTTCTTGGTAAGTTATTCGTCCGCGATTCTTTTGCCTTTTTGGGGTTTAGGGTTTTCTTTTCTTTCGACAGATTTTCGTTGTTCATTCTAATCGTGCGGTTTTTAGTTGTCTTTATGTAACGATCGAGACATTTCCAGTTAATTTTGCATGCATTTTTACATTTCGTGTTCTTTTACTGTCTGGTTGAGCGTAGCTGCTTTCTACCGCTTACCCACCATCCTTTTAGCCAACTGGCGTGTCCTGAAGAATTTAGTTTAGATGGAAGAGTCAAAGAAGAGCTATATGCTGGAGACGATGGGAAATTAGGAAATCTTTGGTGCAAATTGCAGGCTATGAAAGTTCTTGGGAGTTTTAGATAGACAAAAATACATTGCATCTTTAGCTTTTGATTTATAAACAATCGTCTACTCGCAACACTTCCAGAAATATAATTACCTTTACCGTTATTGTCTCATATCCCCCAAGAGCCATGGATGTATGTTTCGCGATATTACATTCAAAATTGCAACACTCATGTTGATGGAGTCCTTGCTATCTGGCATAAAAAGTAGTAGTAGTTGATCTCTATTTATTTAATGTTTTCAAATTTTATTCTCTGTAAATCATTGTTTTTAGTTTCTTTAGATTGATGGTCATGGACAAAATTGGGAGCATTCAACTGGCGTGGGGAGTTTTAAAAAAGGTTTACCCCAGGCTTAAATGATGCCCTAGGCTATACAGTTGATTAGTTGGTAAAAGTATTAATATACTTTATAATATTATATTTGAATATGTAAAAATCAAGAGTGTTAAGTGTCAACGAAAATAGAAATCAAGTTGAACTTATTCTCACACTTTCTATGTTTAAATAATTAATTCTTCATATTTTGAACATTACTACGATTTTATGGCCAAATTGGCTGTTTTTGATTGTGTTTTAAATAGGTGCCAGTGGTTATCATGGTTTGAAACTTTGAACCCATGACCTCAAAAACATTTGCATTTTGCAGCTCGGTTCTCTAATCATGGGGACTACAACTACTGGTAGTCAATATTTTGGCCAAACATGTTTTTAACCTTCAAGGAGTTTTGATATAAACTTCCTTTTGTTGTTGTTGTTTTTCATTTAAAAAATATTTTAATATTATTCTGAACAAAAAAGGTTCCTATTCTCGGTTATCTTAGTGTTGTAATTCTTTCCCTTTTGGGCTTAATCTTGAAAAGTTGCCTATAGATGTGTTCACATGCCTTTCCAGAGCGTTTTGGTTATTTGTTTTGATGTTTGAAAACAATGGATAAGACTTCCTACTGTTACCTAAATTAAGTTTTACTGAATAATCTTGTTGCAGTATATTTAAATAGTTCTGTCTGTGCCTACGTATTGTTACTGTGCTGGTAGTGGTACCTAGTCAAACCTGCAATAAAAGGCAGTAGAGAACATTTCAGTTTTAACAAGTAAAGTTTATAGAATAATAGAATATTCTTCTTGTTGAGTAATGGAAATATGTCAAACGAATTTCATTTATTGCTATGGAAATTTGCATTGCGCTTGATGTTTCAATGTTGCAGATTGGTAGTTCTAGCAACAAAAACTATCTGGAAGGAGATGTGATACATACTGGTAGGATCAAAGGAAACTTGTAAATGCTCTATTGAAGGACGCAAGACTTTTTTGTGGTCAGGGGCCTTGTTTGCTTTGTGTATTCATGTTTCATACTGTATAGCAGGCAAGTCTATTCTCTATGGCATTAAATCCTTCAGCATAGAAAGTAAATATGTTAATGTATTTGACAAGTGCTTATAAGATGTACCTCCTAACACTCAAGTTAAAAAAGTCTTGATGTGATTATAACAAATGTAGGCACTTTTGTCTTTTGAATCAGAATAAATATGGCACCAAATCCTCGGATTTTGAAGGCTTTTCGTGCAATGAAGGAAATTGGGATCAGTGAAGATAAGACAAAACCAGTCTTAAAGAAACTTCTGAAATTGTATGACAAGAACTGGGAACTTATTGAAGAAGAGAACTATAGAGTTCTTGCAGATGCTATATTTGATGAGGAAGATAGTAAGGTATATTCTACTGAACTCCTTTAATTGTATCTTTTTCTGTTTATATGTTGTGTTTCTATTTCTCACATATGTATTACCTTTCAGGTTATAGAAGAGAAGAAATCTCAGAATACTCAAGTGTGTAATTCATCATCTTGCTTGATGTGAAGGTCTTATTCTGTCCCTCTTAGTCGTGCTTATATTTGCTGTCTTTGTTTTTGTTAATGACAGGCGGAAGATTTTGGGGAAGATGTTCAGGTGCCTGATGAGCCAGAACGCCCTCTGAAAAGGTTGCGCTTAAGAGGCCAAGAAACCCAAGTGGATGGGATGGCTTTAAAAAAGCCCAAATTGGAAGAGGATGCATTTCCCGAAACCTGTCCCCAACAGCAGATGCAGTTAAGTGGGCCTAAGAGATCTGAAACTGATCCAAGTTCTTCTCGTCGTGTAGACAAAGGGAAAGAACCTGTATCACCACGTATGGTTGCAAGAGTGAAAAAATCTAGCATAGAGAGACCGTCTGGCGCTGTTCGTATTAAGGAACCGACAGCTGATTCAGGTGTCAAAAATTCCAAAGTGAGGACATCTGGGGCTCCTGCATTGCTCAAACCTAAAGATGAGCCATTTACAGATGATGCATTTACAAATGAGTTGCCTATTGCTGCCATTCATCCAGGTCAATTGACACTTTCTTTAGAAATAGATTATCATTATTTGGCTTCAAAATTACAGTATAACGTCGTTTGATGGTCTAATGAGTGTTTCATTCATTTTAAGGCAAGCATAGGTAATTGAAAGTCCAATTAGAGTTTAATTCACATGAAAAATAATTTGAATGCTATATGTGATAATCAAGATTAAGAAGCTATATAAATTTTCATTGCTGCTGTTACTTACGGCAGAAAAGGGAGTAAAACATAAGTTAAATATTGCAATACCTTAGATGGCACACTTTTACCTCAATCTATCGTAGTTATTTTGTGTGCTCAAATCCATTTGGTTCAAATTAAGCACTGGAATTCTTGTTGAAGTTTAAATTCAACGTTGAAGTTTAAATTGAAGAAAAAAATAATTTGATTATTTGAGAACTACATTTAAATATTCAGATCATTGATATGTTGCTGTAATTAATACAAGTTATGGTAAAATCCTACTATAAAAGTAAAATTATCATTAAGGTATTATTCAAAGAAAAAGGAACCAATTGGTAAAGGGTAAAAAATACTAGACATGCAAGAATGAGAGAAAAATTGAAACCATAGGAGTAAGGAGATTGTTTAGAATTGATATTTATCAGTGTGAAGTCCCTATAAGAATGAGAAGATCTGTTTGCTACTGAAGGCAAGCATGTAAACTGATACTCCGTGGAATCTGCAACCTGCACATTATTTCTAACTACCGGATTATTTTCCTTTGTGAAAACTTTAACAGATTCTTCAAGAAAAGAAGACCGTTCCATTGCAAATAATTCAGTTAGGAAGCCAGATGGTCAGGTTGCTCAAGTATCATATCCATCAGATGGAAATGACAAAGGTGATGGTACGGAAACCTTATCATCTAAGAGGATTACAGGCAGTGAGCTTGCAACTGTCACGGAAGAATTACATCCTAACTTAGAGATTGCATCATCGCCCCTAGGAGAGGTAAAAATTTCTTTGTGCTGCGACTCCACTTTTGGACGACCAGATTTCCGTATGCCTAGTCGTGATGCAGTTATTAAATATATGGAGGAAAAATGTCTGCAGTCATATAAAATCATTGACCCCACGTTTTCTGTTATGAAACTGTTGAGTGATATGTGTGAGTGCTTCTTGGAATTGGGAACTGATTCTCCTGATGAACAACAGGAAAGTTCAATAAGTAGAGTACCACTTCTAGATGTTATGAAGAATTCAGATCCAATGGATTCCACAGGGGCTGTTGCCAATGAAGAAAATTTGAATCTGCCCACTTCCGTGAATGAACCAGTCAGTATTATCTCTGATAGAGTACTTGCACCACAAGATCCTAGTGTCGCAGAGTCTTCAAGTATTTCCAATGACCAGACTATCTACGATACCTCTAAAAGTTGCAAAGAATTAACAAATGGTCATTCTGAAGAAGCCAAGAAGGATTCTGATAATCTTGAGGCTGCAAATCCACATAATTTGATGGTGGTTGTTTCACAGAGTCAACAAGCGACTGATGAATTAAGCTTCTCTCACGATGTGGATGATATAACCAAGGGAGAAGAAAGGGTTCAAGTTTCTTGGGTGAATGAAATTAATAAAGAGCATCCACCATTCTTTCACTATATACCTCACAGTCTAATTTTCCAAAGTGCTTTTGTAAATTTCTCTCTCTCTCTGATTGGGAATGATAATTGTTGCCAATGTTTTGGAAATTGCCTTACATCATCTGTCCCTTGCGCTTGTGCGCGGGAAACTGGGGCTAATTATGCATACACACCAGAAAGTTTTGTTAAGGAAGATTTTTTGGAAGAGTGGATCTCTCTTGCTCGTGATCCACAAGGAAACCACCGGTTATATTGTAAAGAATGCCCTCTTGAAAGAACAAAGAACGATGATTGTTTAGAACCTTGCAAAGGCCACTTAGAGAGGAAGCTTATAAAAGAGTGTTGGAGTAAATGTGGCTGCAATAAGCATTGTGGTAATAGAGTGGTGCAGCGAGGAATAACTTGCAAGTTGCAGGTATAGTTCAAATCACCGTTTTTCTTTACCCCCGCCATTTCATATAAATGTAGAATTCATAACATATTTTTTTGAATATGTTATGAATAGCACAGGACTGCGTAACTGCATTTATGCTTTCAATCTGCCCTCTCCACTTTCTACATGTTTTGGTTTTCCATTAGAAGTTTAAGAAACAGATTATAAGCACAACTTTGGCTATAGCATTTGTTTGAATTCTTTTTTTCTCTGTTTCAGGTCTTTTTTACTTCTGAAGGAAAAGGATGGGGCCTTCGAACCCTTGAAGACTTACCTAAAGGCTCTTTTGTTTGTGAATATGCCGGAGAAATATTAACCATCTCAGAAATGCATCATAGAAAGGTGCAAAGCACCAAAAACGGGGAGCATACCAACCCAGTTCTATTAGATGCTTTTTGGAATACAGAAGGGCCTTTCAAGGATGAAAAATCTCTCTGCTTGGATGCAACAAACTTTGGGAATGTTGCCAGATTTATCAATCACAGGTATTTGATCAAACTTCATAGATTTTAAGCTTCCTTTATCTCATACTTTCCCCTTTTTTGCCCATGTTTCTACTATTTGCTGCTGATTCTAATTCTATACTAAGTTGTTTTTCGAAATTTTTATGGGAACTGTAATTTCTTACTTTATGTGGCTCCCTTTGTCATTACTCTTGAAATCATCGTTTTATATTTTCAGCTTTTCTTTTTGTGTTTAATTTAGGGAAATTGTTCTTTTTATTAATGTCAACTAATTAATCTGATTTTCTAGTTTCCCTCCACCCCGGGTCCCTAGGCTGTATTCTCTCTTTTGATGAAATAAATTCTCTTTTGAGGTTTCTTATCAAAAGGAAAAAAAAACCCTGATTTTCTAGTTTTATCTGTTGTTTAAAGAACAGAGACTTGTTGAAGACAATTACCAAATGAACCTTGAGGTATTCTTGGAGCTCACATTAGAACTAATTTGTGAGAACTTGAGAAGTAATGTATTCAGATGAAGGAAGTTGCTCTCCTTTTGATCATTGGAATTTTATGTGAGGTATCCTCACTATGATATATTGATAATAAGAGAAAGGGATCCAAAAGGATATTACAAAACTCTCGGCCAATTCGAGAGGACCGATAATCTCTCCTCTCTCTCTAGCTTTCAGCTAACAACCAGAAAATAGCATAAAAAGCAAAATACTAACAAGGACAGTATAATAACACCCACGGATGGACCCCCCCCCCCCCCCCCAAAAAAAAAAAAAAAAAAAAAAAAAAGGCACTCACTCCATAGCTAACTTTGCAGGGGCTGAAGTACCCTTTTTACCCCTTCTAGAATACTGAAGGATCACTGGTGGCCTAACATTTTAGCACTGATGAGTGTTTGAAACCTGAAAAGATTGTTGCTGTATGTGATGTTGATGTTTTTGGCTTTGATAAACTTATTTCTAGTGGTCCTCATATAGATGTTTCCGGGATACAAGTTAGTTGGCTATTTATTGTGCTCTAATATCACTAAATGAATAGCACATCTTGGATGTGAACTGTGGCTGTAACTGTATGCCACTAGATTATGATGTCCGTTGGGAAGTTCTGTGACTAATTAGGTCAAAAGACATTTCAGACGATATGTGTTCATTTCAAATTCAGAAGGTTTCAGCGTATTATGCTGTGATAAGATTGCATCGATATCATAGCCTTGAAGTGGTAGAGACAAATAGTTGATTCAAGGACCTGATAGATGGAAGTTCCATTTATGAAGAGACATGGGGCAAAGCAGTAAAAGGCCTTGGAATCACTAAATGTTCATGACTTGAAAACCAATTGAGCCACTTAAATATCCCATGAATTTTCTGACCACCAAATGATCTATTATTAATATGTTTACCCCTAGTTTAGAACCTGATGAACATTTAGAGGTCATTGCACTTCTGGATATTAAAAGGAATCGTGTATATTTAACGGGTGCCATAAGAAATCGAGCTGGTTGAGTGAAAAAGGTTTTCAAGAAGTGCCAACAGTAAGTTGAAACATATATCCAGGCCTTTTTTTATAAAAAAAATATTTATGTTGTCGTAGTATATGTAAGAAATCAGCTAGGCAGGTGTTTGTACATTTACTGATCTAGTTGTAAGATAATCTAATTTCTGTCTTTTCAAATTTATCAGATGCTTTGATGCAAACTTGGTTGACGTTGCGGTTGAGATAGAGACTCCGGATCATCATTATTATCATGTATTGACTCTCGCAAGTTTTACCTTTCTCTTCATCATTTTTGGATACAGCCGTTCTTTCTCTACCAGAGTGATGCATCTTATTCAGTTTTTTCCTCTTTGCAGCTTGCCTTATTCACTACAAGAAAAATAGATGCCATGGAAGAGCTAACTTGGGTCAGTGGATATTATTATATATAATTGTGGTTTGGGATTATTTGTTTGCATAAATGTTTATGACTTGGTCAATTTTTACCTGTCCCGTCCTTATAACTGAGGCCCTAAGTGGAAGTCACAATGAGAAATATCTCATTCTATCTTATATTGTAGTTTATGAATCCATATTGTATGCCTATTAGGTTTATAGATGGTAAAGCAATGAGGAAATATACTGCGTCTTGGCTGCAAGAGTTTCTGCATTAGTTAGATAATAACGTACCTTTCTTCCCGTTGCTTTCATGGACTTTTTTTTTTCCCTTTCCCTAAAATGTCGATGAAATGAATGATTATGGAAGATTCAGTACATGGGAAAAAACAACAAACTACTAGATACAAGAAAATAACCACAACCAATTTGCTTGGTCTATAACTCTAAAGAACTAAACAAGCCAAAAACCTTAAGCTAGAATTTAAAATCACGACTAAACCTGGCAACACAAACCGAAACAGCACAACAAAGACACTTTACAACTGAATACTCTTGGCAAAAGCTACACAATAAACATAACCCCTGCTCCAAAGAGAACGTTTGCCTGGATAGCTGAATGGTTGAATCAACAAAAAAAAGAAATCTGCATGTATCAACTATCATTATCGTAGCTTCATGAATAGCAACAATGCAAGAGGAAAACAACATCTTCGAAGGCAGCAACAATTTCTTCAAATCAATATCTCCATTGAATAAAGCAATGCCATAAACTTTCCTCACTTGTATATAAACCAGTTAACTCTTAATATGCAGCCATTATCCAAAGAAGATATACAATTAAGAGCACTAAACTGATTTTCTCCCTGCAACAATAAAATTTGTGCAGTGACCATAACGATCTTGATTTAAAGATCAGAATGAAAACAATTCTCTCTCTCTCTCTCTCTCTATCTCTCTCTATCTCTCCTTTTTACTTTCTTTTTCCACTCTCTATACCAATCTTTATTCTTGATCAGGTTTTTACCTTGGACTCAAGTATTTTTAAGTGGAGGTGATACATCCATTTTATCTCCTTTTGGGCCAATTGTGTTTTAAATTATAAATATTTTCCTCTAAAATCTGGTTCCTACTTTCTGGTAAACTTGTGATTTATGCTTTGGTGCATGGCAAGACCCTCCTTACTCGAATTTGATCACTAGGAAGTTGATAAATTCAACAACTGTTAGGTTGTTTCGCCTTCTAGGTGATGGATTAAGGCCAAATCTTGCTTTTAGATTACTAATATGGATACTGATAAATTCAACGACTGTCAGGTTGCTTTTAGATTAAGGCCAATATCCATTCAGCCAGAAGAGACAAGTGCCCGGATGGAAGATGGGTTTTCAAGAAAAAGAAAAAAGAAAAAAAAAAAAAAAGAAGAGAATGCATATTTCTTTAAAAACATTTGTGAATTAGATACTACATTTGTCAATAAATTTAGTATTATAGAGTTTTTCTTTCATTAATTTAAGAAAACAGTACTTCTAACTTGGATGGAAGTAGGCATCTATTTCTGAGGTTTTATGTAATTATCTTTCAGGCCAATCCTAGATTGGCCTTTTTTGTATAGTTAGTTGTGGGTCTGGGTGTTCCCTCCTTGTTGGGCTGTTTTTGCTGTATTCTTTCATTTTATCTCAACTCAATGAAGGCTGGTTTTCTTATGAAAAAAAACTTGGATGGAAGTTAATTTTGTTGGAGAACAATATTTATGAACGTGTAATTTTATTTATTTTTTAATAATGAATATATTAGTTAGCAATAAATTAAGAAGGTAACTATTAAATTTTAAGCAATAAATTTCTATTCAAGTGTTTCTCAACATATATTATGTTCATAGATTTACTACTTTTGCTCATTCTTTGAGTAGCTACAAACCTAGCCTCTTCGTCAAATGGTGTTTGCAGTATAGTCATTTGCTTTGAACTGTATGTATTCTTTATGAATGATGAAATCAGTTTTGCTCTTGACTAAATAGCGCTTAAAGTGTTCTTTTAGAATTTTCATCACCATGTGATAATTCTTTGAACTGTTAAGAAGCCGTTACTGACATGCTTGCTCTACCTGCAGGATTATGGCATCGATTTTGATGACCTTGATCATCCTGTTAAGCCATTTCTATGTCAATGTGGCAGCAAGTTCTGCAGAAACATGAAACGATCTTCTAGTAGGTTTTTTTTTTTTGCTTTTCTTTCCCACTTTTTCCCCTCTTATCTTGATAGAATTGGCTCATCCTTGTTTATTACCGTGTGAACCTTGTTTCTCAATAATTCCTGCTGATGATCTTGTCTATTCTCATGAGCATATTGCTTTTTTAGTTCTGGAGTTCAATTTTATACTTCCCTACTCTTTCCATCAATTAGGGAACTTTAAACTGAAATAAATGTGATATAATTCCTCCACAAAATCAATAAAATTGTCGCATTCAGTAATTTTATCTTATTTTCATACTACTGTACTGATAAATACAATTCTTGATTAAATCGGATTGAACTGCCTGATCTTAAAACACCAAAACTTCTCTTCTGTAACGTTTATATATCTTTGATAGATGACACCATCAGATCAATCATCACGGGATTCAAACATTAAAGATTCTAGTGCTATGATGTTATGAGTAGATGATTGATAGTTTATCTGTGCATTTTATGGTGATTAATAAATGTATACTGCTGAAAGGTCTTATGTCGTTTAAGTTTATAGTTTGCAGTGTGGCCTTAAATGTTGAAAATTTAGTAGGTTCGGGTGCAGTTACTGTGTTAATTTGTTCCATTATATCTTCTCAAAAAAATTTGTTCCATTACTATTTATTTCTGTTTGTTTTTGTACACGACATCATCCTATATCTCCCATGTACGTCCAGTTTCTGTCTGTATGGCTGATTCATGTGCAGATATACTTGAGCTGTGCTTATTATTAGTTACATTAAATCAATGGACGCCTACCAGTCTTGCTCAGTTTCACTCTAAATTTTCTGTGCTAAGTTATTGTCTCATGTTCGTGTTCTTATTTTACTCAGGATCTAAATCAGCATCAAGTACAAGATGAAGTGGAATTATGACGCTTAGTTTCTGTTTTTGATATCATGGCCTTGCAAGATGAAGTTATTAGGAAATATTGAAACCAAAATGAATTTGGTTCAGCTGACTACTGTCTAATTTAGTTGTAAGTGTACTTTCAAGACGACGCACCGGTTCGGTAGTAAAGCTGATGTCAATCGCTGATCCACATTATGCTTTTTTGATGTTAGATTATATGTATTACCACAGTGATGTTCATAGATCTTTTCATCTCTGGCCAAGGTATTTAGTGATGTTGAAAGTTTTGGAGATTGTAATTCATCTGATCTGGTTGTTGTTGTTGGGAAGGGGAATGGAGTTTTTGTTTCTTCATTTGTTATGTGCAAATCTCCAATAGGGGGTATAAAGCAGGAGCTACAAATAGAGAATTCCTGAAAAATTAGGAAAATCTTAAGTGTGTCATTAATTATTGTCAAGTGAAAAATTAATTACCAAGCTAATGATGAATTTTGAGTGACTTATTTGGAGGATAGAAAAATGCTTCTAGGTGAAATACTAATTAAAGTTTCTTTCAAAATTACTCGGTTTTCATACTCATCTAAATACACAAGGACTTAAGTTTTATATGGGTGAAAAAAATATATATATATGGGTGAAAATTGATTTTCCCCCTAAATGTTTGGGTGTATGGTATAGAGTATTAGGGTGCATTTTGGTAACAATTTGAAAACAAAAGATATCATTAACAAAAATTGAGTTGTTTTGGTGTCAAGTTTTAGATTCTGGTTTTTGAAAATTAAGCTTATCAAAGTTACTTCCCACTATAAGTTTTTTCACTTTGTTATCTTACTTTCTTCTATTTTCAAAATTTTGAAAACTCAAAATAGTAGTTTCCAAAAACCTTATAATGTGAGGTTGAGAGATTCAAACTTATGACCTTTTAATGATAAGCACATACTTTTTTTTTTTTTTTTTTTTTTGAGAAGGCACATACTTTTTGCCAATAGAGTCATGTTCTTGTTGGTTGTAATTATTGAGTGATGATCTTTTTATTGATCTCTTTATCTATAGACGATTTATATTTGTATTGATTGAAAATACAATTTTTTATGACTATTATGAAATTATCATAAATACATTGAGAAAAAAAGTTAAATAATAAATTGTCTATGAACTTTTATGTTTGTATCTACTAGGTTCTTGAATTTTCAATTTTGCTTCAATTTCATGTCTAATAAAGTCCTTGAAAAAATCAACAATCTATTGGACATAAAATTGATTTTTTTTTTGTCCAATAAGACATTAAACTTTAAATTTTGGATCCAATTGGTTTGTGATTTATTAGATACAAAATCAAAAGTGTAAGAATTTTTTTTTTTTTTTTTGACAATATGTTGGAAGGGGAATCGAACCACAAACTTTGTGATTATCAATACAAAGTTATGCCAATTGAGCTAAGCTCTGGTTGGCAATTATACACATTTTAGAGTATAGGAACATATTATAAGCTTTATAAAAGTTCAAAGACCTATTTGACAAAAACCTAATAGTTTAGGCTCCATCTCATGATAATTTGGTTTTCGGTTTTTAAAAATTAAATTTACGAACACTACTTCACTTATGAATTTGTTTTTGTTTATTTTATTTTTATTTTGTACTCAAAATTTCAAACACGTTTTCAAATTTCAAGCCAAATTTTAAAAG
Source organism: Luffa acutangula (assembly GCA_036850905.1). Lineage (NCBI taxonomy): Eukaryota > Viridiplantae > Streptophyta > Magnoliopsida > Cucurbitales > Cucurbitaceae > Luffa > Luffa acutangula. The sequence goes on from CM072090.1 coordinate 47,009,003, forward strand.
ATAAAAAAAAGTTTTTTAAAACTTTTTGTTTTGTAAAAACCAAAAACCAAAGTACTATTTCTTTATGGAATATAAAAACGAAAGTAAAGAAGTAGTAAGAAAGCAAACACATAAATTGTTATCAAACCATACTAGATGACTAAATTTGTAATTTAATTAAAAAAAATATCGACCCTAAATACTAATAGGACTATTTTGACGTCATAATGCTAGGAGGGGCATTTGTGAGAAAAAGCTATACTTGGTGGGGGTATTTATGTAAAATTGCCCAACTTTCGTCGCTCCCCAAAACCCTAGAGCTCTGAAAGTGTCGCAATACATATAAAGCTTATGGTAATACTTCCATCATAGCGGCCGCGGGAGAAACTCCAAAGTCCATCAGCCATGTCGAAGCGAGGTTCTCTTCTTCTTCTTCATTGCTCTTTGTTCTCGCATGGTGTCTCATTGGTCAAACTGAATTCAATCTGGTGTTCTTCTCTGTACAGTTTAATTGCTTTGCTCGAACTAATTTGATTGCTTCCACAGGAAGGGGAGGATCCGCGGGGAACAAGTTTCGGATGTCACTGGGTCTTCCAGTGGCTGCTACTGTCAACTGTGCAGACAACACCGGAGCTAAGAATCTCTACATCATTTCAGTGAAAGGAATCAAAGGCCGCCTTAACAGGTTGCCATCCGCATGTGTCGGTGACATGGTTATGGCCACCGTCAAGAAAGGCAAGCCTGATCTCAGGAAGAAGGTCTTGCCTGCTGTCATTGTCAGGCAGCGCAAGCCATGGCGCCGAAAGGACGGTGTCTTCATGTATTTCGAAGGTTTTGCCACTTTCCATCCTTTTCCAATTTGCTTTTTTGGTGCTTTTGTTTTTGTTTTTGTTTTTCTCTAAATTGGATGACATGAGGGTCTTGTTTTTTTTACTTGGATGAGAAGTCATGACTTTGTTGAAAATAGAAGTACTGAGGTTCTTAATTGTTGGTTTATCGGTATAATTTGTAGGTTTAACTGGCCGTTTCTTAATTTAATCTTTCGCTATGCTGTCGAAGTGGTCGTTTATCTCATTATGTGAAAATTCGATCTGAGTTTTGATTGTCTGATGCTGAATGGTTCTTTATGAAGGCCTTTTGTTTGTCGTCGTTATTGTTTTCTTATATTGAAATTAGTTTCCTTTTTTTATGTATGTTTTCTGGTTATCCATTTTACTGATAAGCATCTACGCTAGGCTAGTTGAAGTGCCATTTTACTGCTTCATCTTGTTAACTGTCTCCTGGTAACTGCTACACCATCTAGAATACGTGAATTTTGTGGAACTTGGAACTTGTAAGTATCTGAGAGAATTGCTGGTGGCTTTCATTCTGTAATTTAATTCAGTTCGATTGGGTATGGTGTGGATCCGTTACAAAGACTTTTCTACATTTTCTGCATTCAGCAGCAATTCTCTCTCTTGGCTATTAGACATGATTCGGAGTTTAAAGTAGTTCATTGGCCATAGGACTTATTTCCCTTTGAAGACGTTGTGATTTATGTACTCTCCTAATTTTAAACTGGATATGAGTTGAAGTTATTTTAGCTACTGATGTACTCTCCTAATTTTGAAGCTAGAAGTCTTTGAATGGGATTATTCCTCTGTAATTTGGACACTTTGTTTCCCTATTACTCTTAATGAGGTTTTTATCTCTGAAACATTAGCTGGGGAAGTAACTCATTCCCACTAATCTTGTGATTGAAGGAAAATGGACCGTTCATTGTGAAATAGTAAATAGGATGATTAAAATGCATACTTTTTATTATTTATCAGATATCAGACTGGTTTTGCAAATGTCAATTTCCTACCACTATTATAATTTATTGTCGTGTTTTTCTTACATGTATTGTATATTTTTTCAGATAATGCTGGTGTTATTGTCAATCCCAAGGGTGAGATGAAAGGTAATGTTTCTTGTAAAATATTCATCACTGTTATTCTATTTTCATTTCTATACCAGTGAGTGTTTGGTGCCTGTAAGGTAATGTCTTTCTGGTCTGTGAGTATAAAATGTTATAAATATGTGACATGTCCAGAAGATGTTAATCTTGAAGTTTTTGAAATTTGACAAAGGCCATTCTGTGTGGAGGATTTGAACCGTGACTAGTTGTTTCGACTAACTAGACTTTGCTGATTTTTTACCTTTCTGATCATGGTTTACTTTGTGGCCAAATGGATGAGTTCGAAGAAAAAGTAGTAGTTAGAATGGAACAAAGGGAAAGAAGGAAACAGTAATACTAATTCCTAATTATTTTTAGTTTAATAATATTAACTTCATATTTGAACAATGACTAGTTTTCCAGCCTGCTTAGGGAATGTATTTAATCTTATAATCTTCCAGTTTTGACATTGACCAGTCCATACCACATAGGGGCTTTTATTTATTTGGTAAATAAAGAATCGATGGTCTTTCATGTAGCCTGGTTACTCTTCATGATGATGAATCTATTCATGCTTCCGTTGAATAGTGCCTGGTCCCCTTTTCTCTCTTACAGTTACTCTGGCACTGGTAGATTGAAAGCTTTATAACATAACAATGGTGCATTTGATTGCAGGTTCGGCTATTACTGGCCCCATCGGAAAGGAATGCGCTGATCTCTGGCCAAGAATTGCAAGTGCTGCCAATGCCATTGTGTGAGAGTCAGATAGCTGAAGCAATTAGGAGGTCGTGCCGTGTTTTAGATTTTCTTCTAGAGTTTTCTTTTTGGTTGGGTTTGCCTCTGCTTTGTTAGACACAGATGCAGGCTAATTTTTGAAGTTTCTTAATCTAATGGATCGCTCAAGTTTAAATTTCTGTTGCTTTGCTCCTTTCTGTTTTGGCAACTTTTGCAGTTTTGCTATAGATACGAAGGACGCATGTTTTATAACATATTTGGAAAATATTAGTAATTTTTTTGCTGTTTGTACACTCTTGTTGGATACAATATTCTGCGTAAATGAAACGGTTCCGTGTTTAGGTGGAATATGTTTTCAAAATTTATAAGGGGAAGGTTAATAGAGACTTTAAACCTGCGGTAGGGACCTTAATTTAAAAAGGTCGAGTTGGGATCTAAACATTGGAAGTACATTGACTAAATTAAATTTGGACATTTGGTACAGGGACAAGAATTAAAATGGATTGTGTTCATATACAAGGACTAAAGTGACATGGGGATGGTTTTCTTGACACCATTTCAAATAGAATTTCTTGCAGGGCTCTCATTTGAATAATTTCAAATGGTATTTTTGTACGTTAATTTATGCCATGAATATGTTTTTGGTAGAAGTTCATTGGAATGTGAATAAATGTTAAAAAGAATTTAAATGGGATATTTTTTATGAAATTTGAAATGGTTGAAACCGAAAGTTTTTCTTCAATGAAAATTTTGAAATAAATTTTATTGGTAAAGCATGATTTTGAGGTTAGGTTAGATGACATTTTCGGTGGAGACTATGTCTTTGATTGGTTAATTGTTGGCCGCACAGGTAAATAATCAACATCTATTATAAAAAAAAGTTCAATAAATATTTAAATAATTAACATCTAGACCGAATTGTAAAGTAAGTTTGCTTGCTAGTGATCTTCAAACTGGTATTTCAAGTACCAATAAAAGCATAGTTCAACTAGTATAAAGTATGTGTTTATGATCTCAATCATGGGTTTGAATTTCTCGGACCCTAAGTGTTGATCTAAAAAAACTTGAATTTTAAGTAAATGCCATAAAAAGGTGTTTTTATCATGCTTTTGCTTGATTTTTTTCTGGTACAATCTTGAAGTTCATAAAAGTATTTTGGTATATGATTAGAGAAGAGGATGTAACAAGTATCACTTGACAAAATGTGCAAGATACTTGATCATAGTTTTAAATATCCTCAAGTAGAAAGTATAAATAATCGAGCGTGGATATATACAAATACGAGATCTATTATAATTTGCCAAATCTAAACATATATTCGAGAAGGGAGGAGTCGAGACGATCCGTCTAACAATCTATATCCTATGTGGGAATAGAAAATTGGATGGGGTTTAAATCTCACCTACATTGCCCCTCTATCACCCCAAGAGAAATGTTGTGTAAATATATACACAAACCAAATACACATTGAAAGGCGCCTTTGAATTGAAGGTAAGGCAAAGCAATTTTGAACCAAATCAAACCAACCATCCCTCTCTTACCTGACTTAACTTCTTTTGGACTCAAACCCAACCTATGACTTCCCAACTCACAGTTTGGTGTACCTCTCTCTCTCTCTCTCTCTCTCTCTTCCATCATATCAAATCCTTCTAATTTATTACACATTCCATTCCTCACACTCAACCCTTTAATACAACTCTTCCTCTTCCTCCCTTTTCCTCTCTATCCCACTTCAAACCTCTCCTTTCTCGACATTGGTTCTGGTTCTGGTTTTGACTTGTCTCGAAAGACATGGCCGGCTTGGTCACCGGTTCCCAAAACCATCCCCATACTGCCGACGAGGTCACATATCTAATCCCTGCTTTCGTCGCGCTCTCTTCGTGATATTACATTTCTTCTTTAGTTGTGTCTATTTAGTCTGCTTACTTTAAAAAGTTTCTAAAATTTTTTGTGTTGTTATATGTGTTTATGGGTGTAGAGTCTTCACGGTCCTCCATTGTCGTCCAAAACATGTCGAGTTTGTGGCGATGAGATAGGACTCAAAGAAGATGGAAAAGTATTCGTGGCGTGTCTTGTGTGCAATTTCCCTGTTTGTCGCCCTTGTTATGAGTATGAAAGGAGCGAAGGCAACAAGTGTTGTCCCCAATGCAACACTCGCTACAAGCGTCACAAAGGTATACCTTTGTTTTCTCATCTTCTTCCATTGTGATTATTACACATGACAATTCAATGTTTTTCTCATTCTATAGGCTCTCCGAGAATCGTTGGTGATGATGAAGAAGCCTATGATGTAGATGATTTTGATGATGAATTTCCTATTAAGCAGCACAACGAAGAATTTGACACAAAACAACCAAATCATGTGGTAACATATATATTATAACACATCATATCATATTCTCTAGAGCGATTTCATGGTTAAATTATAAGTCTAAGTGTTCACGATTTCTAATTCTATACTTTCTTTAATAGCTTATAGACTTCATAATCACCTAAAAAATTAAAATTTCAAAATTTATTATAATTTTTTTTTAATCATATAAAATAGTTTTTTATTTTTGAAAATTGGATATGATTATAACCGCTTTAAATTTTTGAAAACTATACATATTTTTTAGTTTTCAAAGTTTAATTTGATTTTGAAATACATGGGTAAAAAGTACCTAACAAATCAAAATAATGTGGAAATTTAGTTACTGTTTAAAAACTGCTTGTTCTTTCAAAATTAAACTTGTTTTCTCTCGATTTATTTGTAATGGTTGGCCTCTTAGCTAAAAACGCAATCAAATTCCTAGTCAAATTTAAAACACACAAGCAATTTTTTGAAAACTACTGAATTTTTAAAAATGACTTTTTTGGTTTTTTAAAACATTAAAAAAAAAAAAAAAAAAAAAAAAAAAAAAAAAAAAAAACTCATGAAGTAGTTGAAAACATAACTTTAATTTTCAAAAACCAAAAATCAAAAATAAAAATGGATATCGAAAGCTTTAGGTCCCGTTTTATAAGTTTCCTAGTTTTAGTATCAATCTTATTCCTTGTTTTAAAATACCAAGTCCAATTTTGAAAAAAAAAAATAGTTTTCGAAAACTTGTTTTTGTTTTTAGAATTTGGCTAGGAGTCAAATGAATCCTTACCAAAATGAAAGCCATGGTAGAAAATTTAAGGAAAACAAACATAATTTTCAAAAACCAAATGGTCATGGGGCTTAGTTTAAAAAATTCAAAAACAAAAAATCATGGGCCATGTTGTTGAGAGAAAAACAGAGTAGCTCAAACCAATTGTGGGTTTTAATGGTGTCCAGGAAAACGATAACTACAACCAGCAGAATTGGCATCAAAATTTGCAGACATCCATCTCAGTTGCAGGCAGTGGTATAATTAATAATTACAGTGCAATCTCTTGTTTGTTTTTCACAATTTGAATGTTGATCAGTTGATTTGGTCGTTGAATTGGTAGTGAACGGCAAGGATTTCGAAGGCGAGAAGGAGGGTTACGGGAATGCAGAATGGAAGGAGAGAATCGATAAATGGAAACTGAGGCAAGAGAAGAGAGGTTTGGGAAACAAAGAAGATGGAAGCAACAACGATCAAGGCGAAGAAGATGAGTACCTGTAAGCAAATCAGCAAATCCCACTTCAATTTGATTCTGTTTGTGTTCGTCTTCTTGAAATCCTAATTGAAAAAAGGAATGGCGCTTGCAGATTAGCAGAAGCCCGGCAGCCGCTATGGCGGAAACTTCCAATATCGTCGAGCAAAATCAGTCCATACCGCATAGTAATAGTCCTCCGCCTCGTGATTCTCGCATTCTTCTTCCGCTTCCGGATCCTAACTCCGGCGTACGACGCGTTTCCCCTATGGCTCATCTCGGTGATCTGCGAGATCTGGTTCGGGTTCTCGTGGATTCTGGACCAGTTCCCGAAGTGGGCGCCGATCAACCGGGAGACGTACCTGGACCGGCTGTCGATGAGGTTCGAGCGGGAGGGGGAGGCGAACCGGCTTGCGCCGATCGACTTCTTCGTGAGTACGGTGGATCCTCTGAAGGAGCCGCCGATCATAACGGCGAACACGGTGCTGTCGATTTTGTCGGTGGACTATCCGGTGGAGAAGGTGAGCTGCTACGTGTCGGACGACGGAGCGTCGATGCTGCTGTTCGACACGCTGGCGGAGACGGCGGAGTTTGCGAGGAGATGGGTGCCGTTCTGCAAGAAGTTCAACGTGGAGCCGAGGGCTCCGGAGTTTTACTTCTCGCAGAAGATGGATTACTTGAAGGACAAGGTGGTGGCGAGTTTCGTGAAGGAGAGGAGGGCGATGAAGGTAAGGATTCAAGGCTAGGGTTGTTGCATTGAAATGGTTTGATGAATCGAATAGAATTGAAATTGAGTTCGTTGTTTTGAGCAGAGAGAATACGAAGAGTTCAAGGTGAGAATCAATGCGTTGGTGGCGAAGGCTCAGAAGAAACCAGAAGAGGGATGGGTTATGCAGGATGGGACTCCATGGCCGGGAAACCTCACCCGTGATCATCCTGGCATGATACAGGTACTATAACAGAGCATCGATTAATATTAACAAATAAGAAATTTAAATTTATTTAGAAATGGTGGTGTGGGTAAATTAGTTAAATAGTCTATTTGTGGATAAAACTTCTAACTACTTGGTGAAGATACAAATTTTTGTAAATTGAGCTGTGCTTTTTTGGCTTTAATAATTGAAACCTTTATATTTCATAATAAATATGTTTTATTATCTAATCTTAACTCGGGAAGTTCTCCCATCAAAGTCTCTAGTTTAACCTTTCATCTTCATTTGTAAATCTTGAAAATGAACCAAATGATATCCCTCTAATACCTGAGTCCATGTTCTGAACCAAATGATTGGACAAAATTGGAAGAAGAGCAAAGAGAGTGACTTTTTTTTTTTGAACGACAAAGAGAGTGACTTCGTTTCTGAAAATTTCTGAACTTGTTTCTTGCTTTGTAGGTGTATCTGGGAAGTGAAGGTGCACTTGATGTAGAAGGTAAAGAGTTGCCTCGTCTTGTATATGTTTCTCGCGAGAAACGCCCTGGATATCAGCACCACAAGAAAGCTGGTGCCATGAATGCTCTTGTAAGTGTCTCCTCTCCTGCTTCAAACGATTTAATCCTTACTGATTTAAGTGAGATTCTGAAAATGGACATGGACCTGAAAGTTCTTATTGTGTTGAGTTTTACAGGTTCGTGTCTCTGCAGTCCTCACAAATGCGCCATTCATCTTGAATCTGGATTGTGATCACTACGTCAACAATAGCAAAGCTGTAAGGGAAGCCATGTGCTTTCTAATGGACCCTCAGCTTGGAAAGAAACTATGCTATGTTCAGTTTCCTCAAAGATTTGACGGTATTGATCGTCACGACAGATACGCTAATCGGAATATCGTGTTCTTTGATGTAAGTTAGAAGTTCTTTTGACGTATTAGTAATTTCTTTAGCAACAATGTTGATTCAATGGATACTAACTACAATCACAGATCAACATGCGAGGACTAGATGGAATCCAAGGCCCGGTTTATGTTGGCACAGGATGTGTCTTCAACAGGCAGGCTTTATATGGATATGAACCTCCAGTCTCTGAGAAAAGGCCAAAGATGACATGCGATTGCTGGCCTTCCTGGTGCTGCTGTTGCTGCGGTGGTTCGAGGAAGTCGAAGTCGAAGAAGACAGGGAAAAGAGGTTTGCTTGGAGGCTTGTTCTCAAAGAAGAAGAAAATGATGGGGAAGAGTTATGTAAGGAAAGGGTCTGGACCAGTTTTTGATCTTGAAGAGATTGAAGAAGGGTTTGAAGGTTATGATGAATTGGAGAAGTCAACACTCATGTCGCAAAAGAATTTTGAGAAAAGATTCGGGCAGTCACCAGTTTTCATCGCTTCCACCCTTAAGGAAGATGGTGGTCTTCCAGAAGGGACTAACAGCACATCACTAGTTAAAGAAGCCATCCATGTAATAAGCTGTGGTTATGAAGAGAAAACAGAATGGGGAAAAGAGGTTCGTGGCTGAGGCCATTGGCATTGCCTATTATGTTGTTTTGTTTTCAAACTTCCATGTGAATTCAGCTAACGCCTGGTGAAACAATATATGTTTGTTTTGCAGATAGGTTGGATTTATGGTTCTGTCACTGAAGATATTTTGACAGGATTCAAGATGCATTGTAGAGGATGGAAGTCAGTTTACTGCATGCCAAAGAGACCAGCTTTCAAGGGATCGGCTCCAATAAATCTTTCAGATCGTTTGCACCAAGTTCTGAGATGGGCTTTAGGTTCTGTCGAGATCTTCCTCAGTCGACACTGCCCGCTGTGGTATGCTTATGGAGGAAAGCTAAAATGGCTTGAGAGGCTTGCCTACATCAACACTATTGTTTACCCTTTTACTTCCATTCCATTACTTGCTTACTGCACAATCCCTGCTGTCTGTCTTCTCACTGGAAAATTCATTATCCCCACTGTAAGTGATTCGGCACTCTGCTTTTTGTTTCGTCTCAGTTCAATCAACAGAAAACAACTCCAAAGCTATTGTCTGCAAATACTAAAATATGAGCAAATTCTCTGCAGTTGACGAACTTAGCTAGTGTCTGGTTCATGGCCCTGTTCATTTCCATCATTGCTACAGCCGTACTGGAGCTTCGATGGAGTGAAGTGAGCATCGAAGACTTGTGGCGTAATGAGCAATTCTGGGTGATTGGTGGTGTCTCTGCACATCTTTTTGCAGTGTTCCAAGGCCTGCTCAAGGTCCTTGGTGGAGTGGACACCAACTTCACAGTTACAGCAAAAGCAGCCGAAGACACCGAGTTTGGAGAGCTCTATCTCTTCAAGTGGACGACCCTCCTCATCCCGCCGACCACTCTCATAATCTTGAACATGGTGGGAGTTGTTGCTGGAATTTCAGATGCAATCAACAATGGCTACGGCTCATGGGGTCCTCTATTTGGAAAGCTGTTTTTCGCTTTCTGGGTCATTGTTCATCTCTATCCTTTCCTCAAGGGTCTGATGGGAAGGCAAAACAGGACTCCTACCATTGTTGTCCTCTGGTCCGTGCTTCTTGCATCCATATTTTCACTGGTTTGGGTCAGAATCGATCCCTTCCTGCCCAAGCAAACCGGTCCTGTCCTCAAACAATGTGGAGTGGATTGCTAGTCATGCTCTCTGATGCTCCTCTTTCACTTCTTTTTGTTGGGTTACCTCAGTTGTGTTCAAATGCTTGAAGTTTTGCGATACCTTTGTAACTTTTATTGTTTTTGAATGAATATACAAGGAACATAATGAACTTCACTACAGCAATTTACTAAAAGCTAGTGATGAAATGCATAATCTCCCAAGTTTTTTTTTACTGCATTGTCAGGGAGTTCAATGGAGAAAATGAAATGATAGTTCTTATCTAACTTCAGCGACGTCGATTCATTTTAGTTCCAGAGTCGGATTGAAGCTGAAGAAATTACCAGAGTCCAAAATTGATTGGTTCCATAATATTAATTTCAAATGTAAAAGCACACTAAAATTACCAAACTTCTTCTCATCCAACCTCTGAGATGTTCCAATTTCATCATGTATTTGCAAGAGTCATAAGTGAGTTGGCAAGATCTTAAAAAGGTAGTACAGCCAGCAGGTTGAAACAAACAGTGGGTGTAATTGATTTACAAATGAATCAATATTCAATATAAGCAAACTTTACACACAACCAAATAGAAGAAAATCAAACAGTTAACAACTGCTTCAGTGTCAAGAGTCCAAACCTCAAATTTGTTCGAAATAAAGGGTAATTTACAGTCATCAACCGGAGTCGACTTGATCTTCAAAAATCGAAATAACCTTGCTCCTGAAGCTTCAAGCTTTAGCAACTCCTCTACTATTCACAGCTCTCTCCAACCTTGTTTCAAATGGTGTAGAGTGCCAATTCACTGTCTTATCCTGCATCCACAAACAAAAGAACAACTCAGTCCAGTCCCCTCCACTCCAATGCCAACACCAAATTTTCAATAAAGTTTACTAAGTAACTACTTCAAATCTACCTCTCTATACTTGCTGGTTGTATTTGGTATTCCTTTAAACGAAGAGGCTGAATCGCGATCCTTATCACTTACTCGCTGCCTCCTTATCGTAGGCATCTCGTTGTGGCCGCCACTTCTCAACGAGCTCGATTCGTCCGATGCACTGCTTTTCACTGGAGTAATGCTGGCTTCTAAAGCCATTGTTGTAGTAATCTTACTAACTGGTGTTTTTTCTGATGAAGCTAGCCAGTTAGATAGGCTGGCATCAACACTCAGTTCTTTACTGGACTTGGAACTGTGTTGAAATTCCTCAACAGCTGATTCTTGTTCCAACTCCTGATTCTCTTTCTGTGGTGTTGGTGCCAATTCCCCTTTTGATTTCACATCATTCCATTGAGAAAGATTTTCAACTGGATTCAGTACAGGGCAAATATAAGCAGTCCTATGCCTCACATTTTTTGGTTTTAGCCCGGAAACACACATAGAACTATCAGCCACAGAAGGAATTTCCTTCATTGATTCAACCATTCCATTTTCATCATCAGCAAGATGATCATCAGAAACCTCATCCTCATCATCACTATCCTTACAGTTCTTGTATCGATGAACTGGAGGGCAAGATGATGTGAAGTTGGGACTGAGAGGAACAGCAAACTCTTCATATGAAGAAGATTCGGGTTTGCTTGATTTTGCCAAATTCTCTTCCTTCAGGTCCCGATTCTTCCCAAGAACTGAAGCGGCATCTTCATTGGGCTTCACAGAAGTCACTTCCTCTATGATACTGATGTTCAGCAACTCATCATTCCTACGAACAAAAGCCACATTGTTCTTATTTCTAACCGAAATTGCAAAAGGAACAAAAATAAAAAGAAGGGTGTCCTCGAAATTTGAACTACTCACCCAGCTTCCAGAACCGGATGCAAAGATTTGTTGTTAGAGTCATCAGGCAACGTATGAACAGAAGATTGTCCTGGTTTAGGGATCGCATTTCTCTGCAGCAAAGCAACATTCAAATCTTCAAAAACAGAAACAAAGAAGAAAATTCTTGCCCAAATTCTCAAAAGAATGAAGATCAGGAACCTGAATGGCGGATCCTTGGTCCGTTTGATGGGAGTTGTGATGATTCTTGAGGCGTTTGGCGTTTTTGGAAGAACCAAAGCATGCGAAAAAGCAACCCATCGCCTGTAATTCAGAAACCCTCTTGTTGTGAGTGTTCGTATGGCGAAAATTAGGCAGAAATTACTCGGAAGAAGAAGATTCGGTTAATGGGTTTTCATGGAAGTTTCCATTTGCTTTGAATTTCTCGAGAGAGCGGATGAAATCTGTTGAAGTGGGTATTGGGGAAGATTCTCCTTCTCGTTAAAACGGTCTGGAAATTCGAAGTTTGGACTGGAAAGCTTTATGGTTTTGTGTTATTAATTTTAAATCAATTGGTATAATTCTCTAAGTGACCGTTGGGGTTCGCTTCATTCTTATTGGAACTTGAAAGTGTAACCACCGGAGCCTGCAGCTCCAGAATAAAAAACTGAACATTATTCTCTCTTCAAGAAAAAAGTTTTTTTTTTTTTTTTTTGAGAAAAAAAAAAAAGCTCAAATTTTATTTCTAAACTGGTCAAGTTACATCGATTTTCAAATCTTAAAAAAATATTGTAGTTTTTATATGCGTTCAACGAATTATCAAATCTATGTATATTAGAAAATTGATAGCATTAAAAAAAAAAAAAGACGTTAATAGATTTTTTTTGGGGGGTTAAAAATGGTAGGTTTTGCAAAAGTTATTCAAATTATTAATTTGTCTATTAATCACACTAAAATTTGGTCAAAACTTGATATCGTTGAAATTATTGTGTTTATGAATTTTTTTTTTCTCTTTTTTTGAAAAAAAAAATTAATGGGTGAATATGTGAAAACTAAATAGTAGATAGAAATCGCAATACCTATCTAAATCTAGGATCCAACTTGATGAAATTGAAAGTTTAGGATGAAAATTGATACAACTTGGATAAGTTTATGAATAAAAATGGACTTTTTTTCCTAACCTTTTATTAAAAAAAAAATTGAACAAATAAAGGGTTGGTTGATAAAAGGTTTGATTAGAAAGGACATATAAGTATACTGTCTACTAATTACTAATATAGTTTATTTTATGTATGTATATATATTATTTCTTATAATAGGATTGTTTGGTCTCAAATTGAGTCCAAATTCATGATAAGTTTGGCACAATTTTGGATGAATGGTTCTTGGTTTAGACATTTTACTTATACAATTGCTTTTGAGATGCAATTTTTGACACTATTACAAGTGAAAAAATATTAGAACAAGTATTGCCAACATGAACATAGCTCAACTGACATAATATTTGTACTAATTGAAGTTTATTGTTCGAATAATTGTCCTTAAACTTGGCAAACTGTACCAACTTTTACACTAAACTTTTAATTTTATCATATTAGATTACACAAGTGTGGTAAATTTTACTTTCTAATAGTTTTTTATGTGAAAATTTGTAATTAAAAAAAAAATTGTGCGTTGGATAAATTATATAAAACATATTTTAATACAAAATTAAAGTGATCTCAAGAAAAATGATATTTTTTTTGAAAATATCTCAAGAAAAATGATATTGGAGTTATATATTTGATAAAATTTGTGAATTTGAAAATTTTTGTTCTATGGTTGATTTTGTGTATTAATTGGGCTTATTTATTATTGTTATTATTATTGAAATAATTTTGGGCTTAATTTTATGTTCAATGTTTTTTTAAAAATAAAATTAATGAGTGTTGAAAGATTATTATTTATTTTTCTGGTAAGATTAGTGGATAAAATTTTAGTTGAAACCAAATGGATGGTAGAAGTTAGGACACCTATTTAACCACACACATACATACCTACACATATTGGGAATGTAACCATATATCATGTCGAGCTTAGGAGTAAAAATTGATTAATTTTATGTTAATAACAAAATGGAAAAACCAATGGGGTGAGAGAGGCTCGAACTCTCGACCTCAGGATAACTTAGAAGCTATGAGACCTACGCGCTAGCCAACTGCGCCACCACCCCCTTTGTTTAAATTAAATTGGAAATTGATATAAGATACCAAGCTTAGGAATGAAATTGGATACAATTTTTTTTTTTTTTTTTTTGACATAGAAATTGGATACAAAATTAAGGGAACTAAAGAGAAAAACGACATTGGAGCTATATAATTGAAAATTAGAGAGAAAAAAATTGTTTGATGGTTGATTTGGTGCATTAATTGAGTTTAATTTTGTTGAATGTTTTTTTTTTTTTATTATTATTTAGTTTAACAACATATGAAGATTGGAAGATTCAAAATCAAAATTAATGAAGTTTGAAAGATAAGTTATAATAAATAACTTACAACAATTTAATATATATCAAGTTAGAAAAAAAATGCACTAGCCAACTACGCCACCACCCCTTATTTGATATAAACATTGATATATGATAACAAGTTTAGGAGTTAAAATTGGATTAATTTTCTAAAAAATAAATAACTTTCCACATATAAACATATATTAAGTTAAAACTTCTATTTTAGTCGAATATCTTTAAAAAAAAAAAAAAGAAAATAATGTGGTAGGAGAAGTTCGAACTCTTGACCTTAGAATAACTCAAATAATAGAAGACCTATGCACTAGTCAATTACACCACTATCTTTTAGATATGGTACAAATTGATATAACATATCAAGTTTAAGAGTTGAATTTTGGATATATATATATATATATATATATATATATATATATATATAAAAGGTGAAATTGGATTAATTTTCTTCTAAAACAAATAACTTACTACAAATTAATATATATTCAGTTAGAAATAAAAGAAAAACATTTTTGTTAATGGAAGAGTTAAAAAAAAGAAAAAAAAAAGAGAAAAGAAAAGAAAAGAAAATGATAAAATTTAAAAAAGAAATAATGGGGTGAGAAAAGAAAAGAAAAGGATAAAAATTAAAAAAGAAATAATGGGGTGAGAGAGGCTCGAACTCTCGACCTCAGGATATCTCAGGAGCTATGAGACCTACGCGCTAGCCAACTGCGCCACCACTCCTTTGCTTTTATTTTGTTAGTTCAAATCAATAAATAATATAATATATTTTTTACTCTTTTTTTTCTTCGTAATATCTTTCGTCCTATAGGGCTAGGTGAGCCAGCCAATATAATAATAGAGATTGGTTTAAAAGTTCATCCATAAATAATAATTTAATTATTGTAGTTGACTTTAAAAATAAATAAATAAATAATTAATATTACTAAAAAAATGTAGTCTAAATTACAAAATTAATTAATTAATATGTAGGTTAAATGACAAATAATAATAATAATAGTTCACTAATATTACTTAATTATGATTGGCAAATAGTGTTCTTAAAAAAAAAAAAAAATCTAAAGGAAGATAATACAATTTGAAACAAATAATTGATTATATTAAATAATAAATATTTTTTCTCAAAAATAAATAAATAAATAAATAATAAATACCTTATTTATAAATACTAACATATTTAGCAGGGATTAATTTTCTACATGAAAAAAATAGTAAATGTACAGGTTTCAGTATTTTCAAAAAAAAAAAAAAAATGTACAGGTTTCAGTTTTTATTTTATTTTTATTTCATATAAGCTTTTTTTAGAAGGACAATAATTTAATATATTTTTTAAATACGACTAAAACAGATGTTTGACTGTCTTCATATTCATATTAGATGCAATGAATACTTTAATTATGTGGCATGCCTTTGTCAATATATTTTTAAATAGTAAAATCTAAAATAAAATTTCCACATTAAGAAAATTTTTCTTATATTTATAAATACAAAACTATCTCTGATTCTTTTCAAAAAAAAAAAAAAAATATCTTTGATTTCAAAAGATTTAAAAAAAAAACAATAAAAATTATCCTTTTCATTGAGTTCTTTCATCGATGGTCAATGAACATGAATATAATTTCACATTTTGTTGATTAGAACATGAAATTGATTTATTTTCTTTCAAGTTCGAGCATGTTAAACTTCATTTTGTATGATTCAACCATAACGATATTTAAATTATATTAGTGGTAAAGACAATAATAAGTCAAAATTGTCATTCTCTTTTGCACTCCCCCCATCCAAATCTCACATGAATTTAAGATAGAATATGAATGGATGAAATTGGGTTGTTTTTAGAACTTAATTAAAATATTTTAGACATGTTTATTATAACAATTAAACTTATTTTGCAACATTTTTTAGTTTTATTTTTAAAAATACTTTTAGAGTCTCTAAAAAAAAGACTTTTGCTATCCTTGCCTAAATTGAAAATAGGTTTTTGAAAATTATTCATTTTCATATTTAAAATTTAGTCAATATTTATATAAAGTAGGTTAGATAGAAAGTGACAACAACATTGAATTTTTTTATTTTTTTTTTATTTTTTTGAGAAAACAACAACATTGAATTATTAGCATAGAAAAGACGAAAAGATTATTATTATTATTATTATTGTTATTATATATATATATATATATTGCAAAGGACGAAAATATTTCTCACCATTTGATTAATTATTATTTTAGTGGAAATAAAATAAATTCAAAGCAATTTATTATTAGCAATTAATCAACCTTTTTTCACAACTTAATAATTGATTATAGGCCAGGTAGATTATTGGCTTCCTTCGTATTTATTATTAAGGTCTCATTTGTTAACCACTAGCTTTTTAGTTTTTCATTTTTAAAAATTAGGCTTACAAATACTATTTCCACACTTTTTTTTTTTTTTTTGCATCTTTCAATAATGTTTTCAAAAATCAAGTCAAGTTTTGAAAACTAAAAAGAGTAGTTTTCAAAAATTTGTTTTGTTTCTAAAAATTGACTAAGAATTCAAATGTGTCATTAACGAAGATGAAAAAAATTGTAAGAAAATTAAATGCGAAGAAAACAGGGTCTCGTGTTTGATAACCATTTGTTTTTTTTTTATTATTATTTTTTGTTATCTATCTTCTTCCCACGTTTTCAAAAACCATGTCAAGTTCTGAAAACTAGAAAAAAAAATTAAAAAACTTGCCTTTATTTTTTAAATTTGACTAAAAACTCAAATGTGTCTCTAACAAAGATGAAAATCATTCTAAAGAAATTGAGAGAAAATGAGCCTAACTCAAATGATTGTCAAATGAGGCCCAAGATATTTGTTGAACTAAAATCAACATATCATAAAATCAAATGTTCAAATCTCCATCTCTAACATGTTATTGAACTTAAAAAAAATGCACATGTATTAAATAATTGCTTTAAAAAAAATATTTGGTATTCTTATAATTATTTTTAATTATTTGAGCTATGTTTAAGCTATCTAATAAACAAAATGGACTATTATGTTTAATGATTAAATAATAAGACTATTTATATATAATTAGTCAATTTTTCTTTAGATTTATACTTGGTCAAACTATAAGACATCAAATACCAAAATTTCGCGAAATTTCCAATGGATGTGGGGTATTGTCTCAGTGGATCCGAGCTTATTGGGAGTCGGCTTGTCTTTCAAGAAATTGTATAAACTACCAACCATAGATTTGTTGCATTTGAATTTTTAGTTTCTTCAATTAACTTTTCTTTTTCTTTTTTGTTTAGCACACAAAGAAAATAAAATTTTTCAAAAAAAAAAAAAAAAAGCACACAAAGAAAATAAAAGGAGGGAAAATCCCTTAAAACAACCTTAGTTACCTACATAGGATGTTCTTCTATCCAAACATCAACGTAGTTCGGTCTTTCTTGAATGGCTAGTCCGATGACTATGAGTGACTATGTTACAATTTTTAGGAGCGAAAAGAAAATTCTTCACGAGTTATTGTCGGTGATAAGCTTGAATTAATTCATCGATAAAATGGTTTTTTCCTTTAAGAAGTTTTCAAAAAATAATTAATGAATCGTTTCAACCCACAATGACGAAGGTCCACCTCAAGAGTTATCCTAATACTGTCTAGTAAAACAACGACCTTAGCAAGCCCCATGGGTCCAGACATCTTTTGAACATGTTGAGTCACTAACATGGTTTCGTTGGTAGAGTTTATGACAATCACAATAAGTCCTGTAACGCCTAGAGATAGCGAGGTATCCGAATTTAGTTTGAAAAATTCATCATTAGGAGACATCCATCGATCAGTATTAGGAGAAAGATTTTTCTTGATTCACATGAGCATCTATCTTGTCAGTGTACTTCAGAGTCCACTGTATTGGACCTTCATTTTGCTTTCTTCATTACTTCAAACAACTTCGTGTTTTGTTTATTCCAAATTTCTACGAAAGTTGATTCAAATCCTAAGTATTCAGAAATCTCAAGGCAGGGGGACAATTTTTCCAAAAGTTTTGGGTGTTTTTGCAAGCGCAAAGACATGGAGTTCAGTTTCATCCGCGCGCCCCATTTTCAATAATAATTCACCTTTGTAAATTCGCTGTCAAATCTATGGTGATTAGGTTAACCCACATATTTAATTTGAGTGGTAGATGATGATATGAAACCTTTCGTAGTTGATCACCCATTTCTTTTTTAGTTTTCTATTTTTAAAAAATTAAGTTTATAAACATTACTTCTAGGTCTAGGATTCCGGTGGGAGGACATAACATAAATGAAAATATATTGAATTGCAACATTTATTCATATTTAAGGTAGATATTGAAACACATGTTCAAAGTAAAGATTACAACAAAATATCCAAGTTTAGTGTGCAATTTAACGAAATTGAAAGTTTATAAAAAATATTGAAAGTTTGGGATAAAAATTGATTGTTCCCCTAGTATAATTTTATGGGTTAAATTACAGATTTAGTTTCCCCTTATCCTTTCTCCTTATTTTCAAATCTAAAAAATCGACACCCAAAACCAACGTACGTGAATGTCATTGTTGCCATCTTTGCACAAGAACGTCACGTCACCATCGAGTTAAAACTGCGCGTCAGATCTGAAGCTCGTGGTCGCGAGTTCGTGAGCTACTGAATTCCAGCCTGATGGCGACCACAAGCTTTAGATTTAACGCTGGCAATGAACTCAATGCGGCGTTCTAACTCGATGGTGAACTCACAGCCAATGAACTCAACAGTGTTCCAGCTTGACAACAAAACTCCTAACTAACTGTTGGGTTTTATTCCCTAAAACTCGTAGATAGTGAATGTAACTGTTGACCGGATATTAATGAAATAATATATTGATATATTTTTCTATTAATTGTTATTAGTTATTTTATATTTTTCTTTGCCTAAAAATAACCTTAATCCAATAAACTAGACATCCAGGGTTGTAATATGAGTCTTGAACTATATGTAACGACATATGAGATCATTGTTCAAGAAACAGCCTAAAAGGTTTATAGTATAGGGATAAGACTGGGTGCCTTATCCTGGTGACACTATGGATACGACCCACTTTGTATTTGATACAAACGCTGCAACCCAATGCGTTCGTGTAGGAGACATGCGAGTGGGGGTATCCTATGCAATGAGTTTGCATAAGACCGGACCACGAAATAGTAACCACTGGTTATAACACCGTTAACTAGTTGGTTTTCTATTTCACTAGGACGACCTAGACAACTTAGTTTTAATCCTGAGTTGATTATGGACTCCTGCTCATGAGAGATTGTCCTTTGATTTGCATGGGTGAGAGTGGCCAATAAGCCGACTCAATAAGCCTACTATTTTTGGGGACAAGACCGAATGGGGAGCTGGGAACATAATCGTACAAGATGGAATTCACTCCTTCCCGACTTTAGGGAAGCAGATGAGTGTTCCCTTAAGTGGTTACTCCGAGTCTTGAACAAATGGTCCTACCCTCTCAATGGCACGAGAGGGTTTTCTGTTTGATGGTTGAACCACAAACAGGTTGTTCATTAGAGGAGAACTGGTACTTAAGGAAATAGAAGTAACCTAGGGGTAAAACGGTAATTTGACCCAGCTGGGGTTGCAAACACTCGTGAAGGACTAACTAGTCGATATTGGTCTATATCCGTGGACACAGAAAATATGTCTGCAGTGAGAAGAGTGCAACTGTGAGTCTATAGTGGAATGAACACACAGTTAACGAATATTGATTAATGTGGTTAATGAGTTTGACCAATTAATCTCACATCGTTGGAGCTTCTGATCTGCAGGTCCATTAGGTCTCACTGGTAGCTCATAAAGTAATTTGAGGCAACTAAGTAATAAATGTAAATTGAAAATGTTCAATTTACTAAGGGAAACAAACATAATATATATATTATTGTGTGAGAAATTAATATTTGAAGAAATTCAAATATAAATTTATGAAAGTTTGAAATAGTTCAAATAATGAATGAATTAATTTGAGGCCTAAAATCTATTTGGGCGAATTAATTAATTCAAGGCCGAAATTAAATATGTGATATTTAATTGGTGGTTAATTAATTTAAGAATTCATTAACCTGGAATTAATCAGTTATGGAAATAATTAATCACTTAAATGGAAATGATCTAATCACTTATGGAAGTAATTAGTCATTTGTGAAAAAAGATTAATCAATTATGGAATTGATTGATCATGATTGATTAAATAAGGAATAAGATTGAATCAATTTTGGAAAAGATTGATTTAATTGAATATTTTATTCATGGCCTCTCTTCTATAAATAGAACACTAGACCTAATTGGTCCATGATACTTTGTTCTTGCTCTTAGACTCTCAAGACAAGACCTAGAATTCTCTCTAGTCTCCCTCTTAGAGAAAAGACTCCCACAAGTCTTTTGTCTCCTAGACTCAGAGACATACCAGTGTAACCTCAGTGGTTATTGTATCATTCAAGAAGGATTTTCCAGCAAAAAAACTAAAAAGGGGGCTACTGCGTTTTGATCGTTGGAGCATCGTTGGCGAAGAACGGTCAAGTCTACAACGAAGGTTTGTAACTGTTATTCCCCTTTTCTTTAGAAAAGCAAGAAAATAAATTTAGATTTATTTTTCAGCATGTTTAAACTGATTTTCCAGCAACTTTCAAGTATGTTTAAAGTTTGTTTGAGTTTTCGTAACGATATTTTAATGTTAATTAATATACGGCGTAAGGTCCAATCGTTGCGCTTCCGCTGCGTGGGGACTTTTATTCTCTTCACTAATATCATTAAATAATAATAATAATAATATCCCAGTTTCTAACGATAAACAACATCAATCAATTTTTCAAAAAAAAAAAAACAACATCGATCAATTTTTTATTTCGAATTCAAGAAACTTCTAACTAACATCATTAAAAAAAAAAAAAAACAAAGGAAAAATACACTTTTGGTCCCTGAGGGTTGTGTTAAGTTACACTTTGATCCTTGAGTTTTAAAACTAAACAAAATTACCCCTGAGGTTGAGGTTGAGATAAGGAGCAATTTGGTCTCTGTCATCCATTTTGCCGTTAAATACTAACGGGTGGTTGATGTGGCCATATTTTTTTAATTATTTTTTAAAATTTTAAAATAAAAATAAATAAAACAATAAAATATTATTATTATTATTATTTGTTTTTTTTAATTATTTTTCACTCTCTCTCTTTTTCCTCTCATATTCATCCTCTTCCGTCAACCTCTTCCTTCTTCTGCTTCAAATCTCCAGAGGCCGGCGGCCGGCCACCGCTCGCCGCCGCCAGCAATTGTTTTTTTTTTTCCTCCTTTCTTCTTCTCTCTTACCCCATTTTTCTTCTTTATATATATATATATATATATATATATATATATATATAGAAGAGGGAGGAAGGCTAAAAAAAACAATCGCTAGAGGCCGGTCGATGGAGATTTGAAGAAGAATAAGGAAGTGGTTGAGGGAAGAGGATGAGGAAAAGAGAAAGAAGAAAATAATTTTTTAATTAAAAAAATATGGTCATGTTAGCAGTCCGTTAGCGTATTTTTAGACAAAAGACCAAATTGCTCCTTATCTCAAATCTAGTAATTTTGTTGAGTTTTAAACTCAGTGACCAAAGTGTAACTTAACCCAAACTTCAGGGACCAAAATGTATTTTTCCCAAAAAAATAATATTCACATTTTGATTCCTTATAAGTAAATGAGACGATAGGATTGAAAGATATCAACTTTCATATATATTCATGGGCCGGAAAGTTAATAGTTGATTTAAAAAACAATTTATCTCATTTAAAATAAATCGTTGAAAAATAATACATTATTAAATGAAAGTTAATAATTAAATAACTACTTCCGTAGGCTTTGTAAAATTAGTCAAAATAAGCATGCAACATACCTTTATACATAATGTTGTAAGAAAAAAAAATCAAATTTTCTATATATATTTAGTGCTACGAATATATTTTTGGTCACATAAAAGATTTGATTAATAGTGTTTTTTTTTTTTTTTTTTGGGTTAAAAAAAATGTAAATGATATTTAAAGAATCGAGTAAATTTGTTAACACGCGAGGAAATAGATTAAAAGGATTTAAAACAAAATGATAGAGAAGCGATAAATAAGAATCTAGTTCCCTTCTTTTTCTGAAAAACAGATGAGTCGTACGTTTGGCATGAAAAAGAGGAAAACCAAAAAGCCCTTAATCTGAATTGACGAAGCCGGGGTATTTTCGTCATTTTCTTCGTCTTGGTATTTTCGTAGTTTTCTTAAAAAAGAAGGGCAATCACATAGCTCAGATTCTATAAATACGAGCTCCCTCCTACCTCCGCGCTCCTAAAGTTTCTTTCATTCTCTCTCTCTCTCTCTCTCTTCCGTTTGTTTCTCCGTTTCTCCTCCGTTCAGTTTCTCTTCTGATTTTTTTTTTTTTTTTTTTAAATTTTGGCCCCTTGTAAATTATTAAATTAATTTGTCAGGCTGGCCGGGGGGGTTTATTTATTTAATGATTAATTGTGAGCGTGCAAAATTTGAATATATTTTCGGGGGTGGTGCTGAGGTGGCATGCATTGTTAGTAGGTTTAGGTTAGCGGGCAGGGGTACGGGCACGGGCAGGATGAATACCACCAAAACGATGCGTTTACCTCCACGTAGATTAATGACGCCTCCCAGGCCCAGTTCGAGGCCCAATAAGAGGAAAGAAAGAGAGCCCGTTGATGACGAGGCCCACGAACAACTGTCATTAACGGCTAAAGTACCCAAGCCGCCACCGTCACCGTCGCCGTCTCATTCGAACCAGCTTCTAGCCGGCTACTTGGCCCACGAGTTCCTCACGAAGGGGACCCTATTTGGACAGCCTTGGGATCATCCGGCTGCGGCTTCACCGCCCGAGCCGAGCGAGAAACCCCAAGCCGAGCTGCAACTCCAGAATTACCAGTCCTACGTGGAGGTAGCTAATTTGTTCAAACATAGTGGGGCCCACTTAGAAGGTATTGTAAATCCGACCCAGCTAGCTCGCTTGCTAAACCTATGATTTTTTTTTTTTTTTCTCTCTCTTTCCGTAACCTAGCTGTGTAACATGTGGTGTGGACCATTTTTTTAAGGGGGACCACTGAAATTTTTAAATAACAATAACAAAAACAATTCCGTCCACATTTTTTATTTCCCTTTATTTTAATTACACCAACCAAAATCTTGTCTCTCTCTTTCGATTCAATTCTACTCTTGTAAATTAAATCTCCTTTCAATTTTTTTTTTTTTTTATTATATGGGGTGGGATTCAAACCATAGACCTTGTGTTATCAATACAACTTTTATGTCAGTTGAGATTTGCCAACAATTAGTTAGTTATTTTTATTTAAACTATTGTTTTTTTTTTATATAAATATAATTAGAAGTGAGTGGATTTATAGTAAGATGAGTTATTATTTACACCATTAATACTGATACGTTTATTTACGTTTTTTTTTTTCCTTTTAATCTTCTATTATCTTTGGTGTGTTTGTGACATGGGAAAAAGACAGATTCAGTTAGGTATTGGTGTAGAAGTATGTTCCTGACTTGATAGTTAAAATATTGACAATGGGAATTGAAAAACTAATTTCTTATTTTCTCTTATAGTTGAAAAGATTTTAATTGTGATGTGTAGAAAGATATTTAGACGATGCGGTCAATTATACTATAGTTTACTTTTTTTTAAGAACAGTTACAAATTGAACCAAATTAATAGAAAACATAGCACAATTGCAATGCAAAATTAATTGTACAAAACCAAAAAGAATTTATCTATGTCTATCACTAATAGACTCTGATTATTCAAAGTCTATCTGTGTCTATCGCTGATAGACTCCGGTTAATCGAAATCTATCGGTGACTATCACTCTTAATCAAAGACTATCAATGATAGTCATCGGTAGATTTCAATTAACCGAAATCTATCAGCAATAGACATTGATAAAGTCTGATTAATCGGAGTCTATCAGTAGACTGATAGATTCTGATTAATCAGAGTCTATTGTTGATAAACTCTGATAATCGAAGTCTATCAGATAGATTCTAATTAACCATGAGTCTATTAGTGTCTATCAGTAATATACCCTGATAGATTTTGTTATATTTACAATTTTTTTACATTGTGTTATATTTACAACTATATAATTCTTATTTGCCACTTATTGCAAATTCTTTTTTTTTTAGCTTTACATAATTATTTATGGGTTAAATTACAAATTTAGTTTATAAACTTTGTAGGTCTATTCGGCTTTTGAATTTTAGAAATTTATAATAATTTCATGAACTTTTAGTTTTATGTTTAATAGAATTTTTAACTTTAAAATTTCTAATAAATTTATGAACTTTCAATTTGTGTCTAATAGATATCTAACATAATAAAAAAACATATATAAGTTGATCTATTAGGTACAAAATTGAACTTTATGTCAAATAAAGCTCTTTCAACTTTGTGTCTAGTAAGTTCATAAATTATAATTTTTTTTTTTAAACAAGTCAAATAGTTCAAAAACTTATTAAACACAATAATGAAAATTTAAGTAACTATGGGACATAAAATTGAAAATTTAAGGATATATCATACACTTTTTAAAGTTTAGTGATAAAATATATACGAACTTGAAAATTTAGGAATTACTAGACATTTTTTAGTGTGGGCAGTGTTTTAAAAGGCTCAAGGCGCACTAAGGCGCAATGGCCTCCTGGGGCCTAGGCGCAAGGCGCACAAAAAGGCGCGGGCTTTATTATGTAAGGCACACTATATAGAAAAAAATTTACAAAAATATATACATGTATATAAAACACTTTCATGGTTACATGTATATATACATGTTTTTCAAAAAAAACACTTTCATGGTAAGTAATGAAGTTTTTAACCAAGAAAAATAGATAAAAGATAAATAAGGTTCAAATATTAGTCTCCAACATAGAGTCATATGTCAATACTCCACAAAAAAACAGTGAGTTTAGTATTGTTAATATGCTTTCCTTGTTGCTTGCTCATTTGTTTATTCACTCATGTATGAACAACATAAGAGCTGGTATTCTTGAATTCTTTCTTCGCTTACAAGCTGGTATTCTTGGATTCTTTCTTCCTCACTACGCCTCGCTTCTTCGAAGCGAGGCTCTAACATTGCGCCTTGCGCCTAGGCGCTCCTAGGCGCGCTCCCGGGCGCGCCTTTTAAAACACTGAGTGTAGGAACCAAATACACACAAAATTGAAAGTTTGGGGAATTTAGCCCACGTATGATTTTTGTTTTTTGTTTTTGAAAATTAAGCTTATAAACACTCCTTCCACTTATGCATTTATTTGGTTTGAACTTAGATCATTCCCATGTTTTCCAAGTCCAATTTTGAAAAAAAAAATAGTTTTCAAAATTTTGTTTTTGTTTTTAGAATTTGATTAAGAACTCCAATGTCTCCTTAACCGAGATGAAAACCAATGTATGGAAATTGAGATAAAACAAGCATAATTTTGAAAAACCAAAAACCAAAAACCAAATGGTTATTCAACGGAGTCATAACTTTTTCTTTAAAATATTATATCATAAATTTGATAGATATAATATTCGATAGTACGACCATACTTATTTCTTTTATAAATTATATCTTAAATATGAAGTTTTTTTTTCCTGAGTTCAACAACATTTGGGGTGGAAGGTTTCGAATTTTTGACCTCTTGGTCGATGATACATGTTAATTACTATTGAATGGTACTCACCTTGACAAATATGAAGGATTCACATCTATGAATCTTCTCAATTTTAGAGATATCTTAACTACCTAGGCCTGGATTGGTTTATTGTATAGTTTAATGAATACAAATTGTGAGGAATAAGTTATTTTAGATGTTGGTTCATCATCTATTAAAATTTATTTGAGTATTTTTCTATTTGACAAACTTAAAAGTGTAGACCCTAAATTTGTCCGAAATTTTATTTAATTTAAATTTATCCATTTTTTTTGAAAATGAGAGAAAAAAAAGAGAGAATATTCTAGATCTTTAATTTAGCCCATTCAAATGTTTTTTTTTATTATTAGGTCAAATATTTTATTTTGATTAATTAATTTGCCAAATCAAATATTAGGTTTATTTGGCAAGGTTAATTAAAGAAAATATTTTATTTCCGGATTGATTGTCAAATAATATCTTTGTAAATTTTGGAAGGTAGAATTTGTGTATTTATTTATTTATTTTTTTTTAAAGTAAATTTGTGTATTTATTTAATTCCCTTTTCATTTTTATTTTATTGAATTTTTATTTTAGTTGATCACTTCCCAAATTTGTGGTGGTTGGAATTGGCTATAAATAGGGAGTCCTCCCACGGTTGCAATTCACGATTTCTTTAGCCTTGGGATACCTCTCTACACGTTTTTTTTGGCTAAGAATAGACTCCCAAAATCTCTCTCCCTAAAAAACCCCAGATACTCTTTTCCCTCGCTTTCCCACCTAACTTCCCTCTCCTACTCCTCAAGATTTTTTTCCCTTCTCACGTTTTCTCTCCCTTTCGCCATCGCTCTGTCTCAATCTCACGTTGCCACTTCATAAAGTCTTATTCTCAATCCAACGGTCACAAGCATTCTTCGTAAGTATTTTTTTTCTTAACCTTTGTCTTCAATTCTTTCTTCAATAGTTTTCTTTCTTTTCATGAGGTTAATATTTTATTTTTTTTCCATAAAGTTTAGTTTATTTATTGTTTCTTTCGCTTTATTTTAATATGCTTTTTTTTAGCATTTATAAAGTTGTGATTTTTCTTTAGGGAGCATTGGACAATTGCATGCATGTTTCAATTACCATTTTTTTATACTTAAACGTTTAGAGTTGATTATTATATGTTGCTTAGGTTCAACTCGTTAATTTAATTTAATTTTATTTTTTTTGAAGTGGAATCTAATATAGTTATTTATAGTTTAGTCATATATTATCATTAAATCAATATGTAGATACTTTGCCTAAACTAATGTTTCTTTCGTTAAATGTGTTAAAAAATATAAAGGAATCTCCAACGACGGAATCTCAATTTTTGGAATGCCAATGTTGAGTTTTCTTGTGGTAAGAAATCAATATCTTGGAATGTCGAGATTTGATTTCTATATGTTTCCTTCAAATTAAAAAAAAAATGAATTTAATGAACTTTTAATTCTTGAATATGGTATTCTTCTTCCCTTTTTAAGCATTTTATCTCAATTGTATATGGCTGACTTAATATTTCTTTTCGTAATTAAATGTTTCCAAAATAAAAATCTTCCAACGATGGAATCTTGAATTTTCGGGATGCCGATATTTGAGCTTCTTGAGGAAAAATAAGATATCGGGATGCCGGGATTCGATTTTACCATTTCTTTCTATTTTTATATTTTCATTAAATATAAGCATATTTCATAAAAGACATTTTCTTTTTAAAGGAATGTATTAAAACTTTTTCTAAAATTGTTCCATAAACTTTATTTTCAAAATAATAAATCAATTTTAAAATTGTTTTCCATAAAAGGTCACCTCTTTAAATTTAAAATTAATTAAGAGTTTTCCCTAAAAAAAGAAAAAAAACATTCTTTGTTTGCACATTTTTTCCAAAACTAATAAACCAAATGTTTTTTAAAAAATAAACTTTCTTATGACGGAAATTAGGAAATCAAGATATTGACTTTCCTATTCTTGAGGTAGAATGAATTTAAATTTGGGATGCCAAATTAAATTCATACAAATTTTGAATGGCTTTGCCACTCACAATTATTGCTCATTATTTATTTATGGAATAATGAGAATAAAAATGTGGGACATTTAAAAATCAACAAAAAATCTTCTTTAGTATTTACCATAGCCAATTTCCTTAAATAACACAAGAAAAATAAAATTTCGTTTGTGGGGTGCTAATATCTTCCCCATACACAAAAGACCCCCGAACCTTAAATCTTTTCTTTGCATACCATTTTAGCATATTGTTGGGTGGCGACTTCATCATTTTCCTCCTCTTGGGAACAAAGTCGGCCGCTCTGCGTCGCAAACCCATAACGACAAAAAGCATTTAAGTAGAACGATGGAATGCATGTTAAATTTTAGGTTTTATTTTTGAAGCCAAATTCTGTTAAGTCTTAATAAGTTCTATTATTAGATTATTAGAAAATAAAATTCATATTTTGGAGGTAGGATGATCACGATTAAGTCTACTTTTAAAATTTAGGGAAATAAATCAAATTTTACTCCTAAATTTATGAGTTATCAATCTTTACTTTAAATTTCCAATTTCATAAAATTTCATCCCAAGCTTAGATGAGTCTTACCATATAATCTTAATCTTAGACTTTTAAGTTGTTGCAATTTTAACTATTTGACAGGTTTTCGATCGAAATATTGTTAAAAAAAATGATACTTTATATGGTGTTCAATGAATTATAAAATATGCATGGATACAAAATTGATTAAATTTCAAAGAAAAATGATATTATAACTAAAATTTTGTTGACAATTGTGAATTTTGACAAAATCATTCTCGAGTTAATTTGGTAATAAAAGCATTTTACTAAGTTTTTTCGGACACAAAGTATAAACCAAAACTTTGATTTTTCTGTCAACCTAAGCATAATTTAACTGGTTAAGATGCCTTTAACCAAGATGTTAGAGTTCAAATCTTCAACCTGTCGTTTGAATTGAAAAAAATATTCTTCTTTCACCCATCTCTTTATTCTCTCACTTTGTTTTCTTCACAAAAATGCATGTTCATCAAAGGGTCTTTTTAGTAATTTAAGTGGTCAAGAAACATAATTTCCCTCAAATTTGGAGCTCACTTGTTTTCTAATTTGAATAGCCAAGTAACTCGCTCTTAGTATTCACTAGTTCATAAAATATGATACTTAAAAATAATACATAATATGCAATTCCAATGACAAAATAAAATTGACACAATTATAACTATAAACTACAACTATAAATCGCTATAAATTATTTCAGGGTCAATCTGAACGTAGCTCAATTAGTTAATACATTATAAATTGGTTCCGAAGATTAAAGGTTCAAATCCTCATTCCCAAGTATAGTTGATTTTTTTTAAAAGAAATATATATAGTAGTTTTATTTGTAGATACACAACATTATACATAGTAGGTTTGATATGGATTCATACTTAGAAAAACTTGAATGGTTGAAAGAAAGGGAATTTCAAACGTTTGCACTACACATATTATTTATTTATTTCACGATGCACAACCTAATGAATAGTGTCTAACAAATAGTTGATGTGAACATCGTATCCAAATTCACTACATGCTTAGATATGTTTAGGTGTATAAATGGTTAGTTGTAATGGGTTGAGACGAGCTCTTTTAGTTCACTTTATGTATAAATTTTTGGTATATATTTAGAACAATTTCATCAACTTTATCATTAAATAAAGATGAAAATGTGATATAACGATAAGTTGTAAACATGAAGGTACGTGTGTGGACATAGGTGGTAGGTTTCAATTACATCCTTATCGTTTCAAAAGGTTTATTTTAACCCTTAATCTTTTAAGTGTTCCCAAACAAACATTCTATTAACTTAAACTATGATGTGGTAGTAAGTTGTAAAAGAAAACAAGTTTTTTCAAAAAAAAAAAAAGTTGTAAAAAAACAAGTTACATATGAATACATGTGATAGTAGACTATAAAAAAGATGAATAATTTTAGTCACATTTCAAATCATGTTAAGTAGGGGAAGAAAATTTGAGGGTTAGAATTTTAGTCAAAATGTCATCATTTAAATGGGAATTGGGCAAGTCATGCACTATAAGAAAAATCAAGAATTGGTGAAAGTCAATAAGTTCATTGGCTTGGGGAAGCCATGCACTAAAAGAAGAATAAAAAATTGGTAAAAGTCAATAAATTCATTTGACTATGAATTAGCTCATACAAAGAAAAATCAAATGAGGGTAGGTCAATAGTAAAGATTTTATGCCAGTTGAGATATGCTCTTATTGACACATTTAAAGTCCGCTTGAAATACATTTTAATTTAAGTGTTTTTAATTTATGCATTCTTTTTTATAAACATTTTGCATAAAAACTGTTTAAAATTTAAACACTCATATGTTTGGTTGCACTTGCTCGTAAGTGTTTTTATACCCAAGTTACTATATGCTTAATAACTATTTTTTAAAAAGTTGCTTTTAAGTGTTTCTCTCAAAATAGATTATTTCTCAATCTCATTTTTTAATAAGCCCTTTTCAGTGGTGGTCAAACATTAGAATCTTTTTCAAAATTAAACACTTGAAAAGTTAAACCAAACACACATTTAATACAATAACAACTTTAGAATAGTGAGGATGATTTGCAAGTTTGACAAAAACTATGAGAACTAAATTGAAAACTTTAAGCCAAAGTAGTATAGTTCAGTGGTAGTTGATATATACCCTCGACCAATAGTCAGTTGAGATCCATTGACTTCAAATATTGTTGAACTCATTTTTTTAAAATTATAAATACCAAATTAAAATAAAATCCAAACTATTAAAATAATCCCACGAGCCTAACAAAACTATTAGGTTTCATTTTGATTGTGATATAAGTTTGAACGTGGTCTGTAATTAGGTTATATGGTTAAGTTATTTCTAAATAATATATATATATATTTATTTATTTGAGTATATCAACATTTGAGGTGGAGGGATTCGAACCTCTGACATTTTAGTCGAGGGTACATGTCAATTACCGCTGAGCTAAGCTCGCTTTGGCTCCTAAATAATATTTTGCCTAAGCGATGTCCTTCTACTCCATACTCGACCCTAAACCCTAATACAGTCAATATGGTAACAATAGGACAGATATGTAAAGTTTGACTAAACCAAGGACTAAATTGGAATTATGCCTAACTAATAATACCAAATTTGTAATTTAAATATACATAAACGTATACTATAAAAAAAAATAATAATAATAATTCTGAAGTTAAGTTAGGGTCCGCTACTTCTCCCTCTCCAAGAGCGCATACATTTCCTGAACTTAGAGCTTCCCCCAGTGCCCGGTTCTGAAGCTTTTTTTCTGCAGATCGTATCGATCATTCTCTCGTACCCGTCTCAAAAAAGCATGGTGAGAGGGTTGATCAATAAGCTCGTTTCTCGATCTCTCTCTGTCGCAGGCAAATGGCAGCAACAACAGCTGCGCCGTCTCAACATCCATGAGTATCAGGTTCTTTTTTCTGATAGTTTCTTTTACTAATGGTATGTCTTGGATTTTGATTTCTGGGCTTGTTTAGCCATCGTATAATTTAGGGAATTTTGCTTTTTGGCTGCTTCTTGTATTTGATTTAGAATCTGTGAAAGAATTTTCATTTTGCGCACGAAATTTGTTGCTTTTATTGTGGAGATCAGGGGGCTGAGCTGATGAACAAATATGGGATCAATGTACCCAAGGGTGTTGCTGTTTCTTCTGCCGATGAAGCAAAAAACGCAGTCCAGACTGCTTTTCCTGATGCGAAAGAGGTAAGCATGGGACCTCAACCTTTCTTTGGATGTCTGAAAATTCTGAAATCACGAAAAGTTGAAATCATTAGAGTTATAGTATTACCTTGCGTGACATTTTTGTTTAGAAATGAAAAAGAAGATGGGCGTTGATAATGCCGCATTATATATTACCAAAAACTTAGACAGTTATGAGAAGCATTATACAAAATTTGATATCTTGCAGTTGGTCGTTAAAAGTCAAATTTTAGCTGGTGGAAGAGGTTTGGGGACATTCAAAAGCGGCTTAAAGGGTGGAGTTCACATTGTTAAGGTGGACCAGGTTGAAGAGTATGCTGGTAGGATGCCCTTTTGTATTTTCATCCTTCTAAAAGTTTTTTAGTTTCTAATTATTTGAATGTTCTACTAGTTCTACCAAAAAATCCATTAGGTTTTTTGCATATACTTAGATGGTTACTCCTGAATCTCATATGAGATATACTTTTCCTGACATCTTGGAACTAACATGAGGAGCCATTCTCAAGGCCAAGGCATCTATTGTATTTTATGAAATTAAGTATTACTTTTCCAGTTGAGTTTGCTTAAATGTGAATCTGATAACTTTAACGGAATATTTCAATAAAAAAATCCTTTACCCCCGTTTTTCCTATTCTGTGTGCAGGAAAGATGCTTGGGCAGATACTTGTCACTAAACAAACTGGTCCCCAGGGAAAAGTTGTCAGCAAGGTATTATTTGTCTTTTCAGTCTGCCTAGTTCCTTAGTTCTTTTATGCATAATCTTCCTGAATAGTGTTAATGTCTAGCTGTAATATATTTTGTGGATTCTGCTCTTCTGCCTAGGAATCTGGTAACTCATGATTGATGTGATTTTTTTTTTTTTTTGGAGATTTGGCTAGTTTTTCCTGGGGAAAATACTGTAGCTTTATCTACTTATGGTACAATTTTTTAGGCAACAATTTGTTGAGATGATTTTTTGTTGCTTGAATTCACTTTGTTTTCTTGTATATCATGTTATATAGAACTGAGTTTTATGTAATATATTTTTTTCCTCTAGACAACTGAGTCTTATGTAATAAAAGGACCAAAAATTTGACTTACGTTTAAAGTTCCATTTTCATCAGTAATCAATCTTGCAACCTTTATCTTTGCTTATCATAAGACTGAACAATGCCTTCTCATGCTGGTTAAAGGAGGTTAGGCTTGGGAAATACCAGGAAGAGGAATATTGCCTTTGTCTCTAAGTTTTTGTGGGCGTTCATTGAGCAAACAGAGGCCTTATGGCATCAGATTGTCTCTAGTAAATATTTTGGGGCCTTGGAGTTATCATATTTCTGAACTGTTTCCACAACAGTAGCAGGTTTCTGGACTTTATTGCAAAATTTCAACTGCTTTTTGAGGCAGCTTCTTCCTACAAGGTCGGCAATGATTCCTGATTCCTCAACTATATCATAGGAAGATCTGGCCTTTGTCTCCTGTTCTGTTCCCATGGTCATACGTGGTTACTGAAAGCAAGCTCAGCAGTGTTGAAGACTGTTGGGCAGAAAAAAATTGGGAATTGGGAGCAGTGGAGCACTGCATTCCATTGAAGGTGGAGAGGTAGAATGATCGTTAGTTTCCAGCAAAGTGACAATTAAGGAAATTGAGTTTATCGAGAAAAATAACTCACCCTTAAGTTTATCGGAGGAAAATAAGTAGATAGACTAGAAATGTTTGAAATACTAAGGTCCTTTGGAAGCTCCACCATATATGTGTTCGCACCAACACGTTTGAGAATCTAGCAAGGGCCAATCTGTATCTTTTGTAGCTTGTTATAAGTTTCCCTTATTGATTCTTTCAAAGTTGCAAAAAAATCAAATCCCCTTCAAATTTTTTCTTTTCTTTTCTTAGCAAATTTAGTGCACTTGGCATTGGCCTCTGTAGAGGCTGTACTTCATCCCTGTGTACATTGAACCTGATTGGCTATTAACTTTGCTTTTGGACTCCAATTTGCACTACTAGGTAAACTTATAAGATCAACCATTAATCTAGGAGTGTGAATATATACAACTTCTAATGGAGTCTTGCTGGTGGGGATGTACTTCATGGTAATAAACACAATTTAGATTTCCGTTCTATTGGTAACCTTAGTTCAAGACTTCAACAATTCGTCTAAGGGTGGCAAGTGATGCTATGTTTTCAGTTGAATATCAAAATTCTGCTAAAGGCATGTCCAAAAACGGCTTCAAAACATGAATACTACTTATGCCTAATTCAGTTGATGAAGTGGATTAGTTAGCTTTAGGGCTCTCGTTGTTATTTAGCTTAGGTGTTTTATTTCCTTGGTTAGCATTTAGTTACCATGGTTAATTAGAATTAACCACCAATGCAATTAAACTCATAAGCTCTAAGCTAAGCCTATATATTAAGTCTAATGATAATACATGGACACGACAGTCCATCAATTTCTTAAAAAGTATGAAATACATCGGGGATCTGCTGTTCATTATTATCATTATTATTATTATTTTTTTTGGGGGGGGGGGGAAGAAATTATGTATTTATACTATAATATATGTATATTTTGATGAATAACCATATTTTCATAGAGAAAAAAATGAAAGAATACAAGGGCGAACAAAAAAACCAGCCCACAACAAGAGAGACCCCGTTAGATAAAGGGGCTCCAATCCAAAATAATGAGACCTATGGAATAATTACAAAATAAACGCGTCATTGACGCCCAAAGAGAAACCTTATATCTAACAAGGGACCAAACCTCAGTTGAATCCTTCTCCAACCCTCTAAAAGTCCTATTGTTTCTCTCTCCCCAAAGCCTCCGAATAATAGCACAAATAATATATGTATTCATACTAATACATTTAATACTTCAACATAGATAAAATATGTAAATTTGAATGAAAATATATAAATTTACTTGTAGCAGTGAGTAGATGGTTTCTTTATGTCTTTCCAATGGGTTCTTAGGGTTGGATGAAATTTTAGGACTGGTCATTATAAAATAATGGGTTGGGCGATAGGCATAGCAACGAATTGGGTTAAATGTTTTTTTATAACAACTTTCTTGTAAATTTTTATTTTGGGCTAATGTGTTAGTGCGTCTCCCACGTGTCTAGATGTGTCTTACGTGTGTCCTGGATGTGTCCAAAATTTTAAGAATAAAAATAAAATGGGATACATTTTTTCTTGTGTTTAGACACATGTTTGAAGTGGGTTCAAACATATCTGCATCTGTGTTCAACGTGGAAACTACCAAAAAGAGATTGTTTGTGCCCTGGCTTTCCTTTAATGACTAATTTTTCACAATTAATAAAATAACAAACCTTTTGCTTTTCGGCTCAACCAAGAAGTGGTACTAGAGCTTAAACTCATGGCCAAGGACGATGGCCGCTTCCAAGAATTTAGGAATGGGAAAAGAGAAGACCTATCGTGATGAGATTTGTGCGATCGTTGCTTGATATATAAACATTGCATGCTTCCTATGGAAGGCTTACTCGATTGGATGACAAAATTGGAGAAAGCAATTGAGGAATTGCAAAGGAATCTATATGAATTGATGATTGATGCAGGAGAAGATCAAACTCAATGCAAAAATTAATAATGGAAAAGTGAAAGTAGAGCAAGAGAAATTAGAAAATTCTAGCCCTATCAACATATGAATTCGAGAACTCTAGTGAAGATAAGTCCAAGAAAAGCAACAAGAAAACATTCAAGAACTACAAAAAAGGAAGAGTGGTTGTGTGGTGGGATTAGCTCACCTCCAACAGTAGAAAGATAGGTTAGAAGGCTGTGAAGGCTTGGGAAAAAATGGAAAAGATGCTGAGGGCAAGGTCCTTACTTGAGAATTATGAACAACTTCAATACCAATCGTATCGACATCGTGAGTAGTGCTACTATAAGCAGGTTGTCAAGGATTGGAAAAAAAAGATGCTAATGGCAAATGTTCTTACTCGAGAACTATGAAAAACTTCTATACCAATTGTATGAAGATTGTGAGTAGTGCAACTAGATAGTGGAGGAGTACACATGTGAATACTGCCTGAATGCAAGGAATGATTTGGTCGGGGTTGAATACCAAAACGTTGCAATATATACTGGACTATGAGATGAATTTGAAGACTGAATTGGCTTGTTCCCACTAGGAGGCTTTCATGGCATCCACTATGGCTGTTAAGGTAGGGAAGAAAATTAAAAAAGAGGAAGTTAAATGAAAGGTGGAGGAAAGCAGCACACCTTTGGGAAGAGTTGGCTTTTCGGAAATGAAGGGAAGCCTTAGCCTTTTTATATAGGCTCATTGTCGACGTTAATTATGTAGGTGGTTAATCTAATAAACCATATGAACTTGCTACTATGCAAATAAACAATAAACATGTAAAATAAAGTACTTAAGCTAAATTACAAAGAGAGTCCTAAAGCTAACCGACCCACTACATCGGGGTTCCCGTTCTTGATGGAGCCAAAAAGCCTTAGGGCTGTTATTTTATTAAATGTGAAAAATTAGTTACAAAAAGGAAGCCCTTAGCCTTAAAATATAGGCTTAGCTTACGACCTTATGGGCTTTAATTACATAGGTGGTCAGAACTACTAACCTAAGTAAATAAACAATGAACAAAAATAAATTACTTGAGCTAAATTACAAAGTGAGCCCTGAAGCTAATGAATCCACTACATCAACCATCTAAGATTAAAAAAAAAACTTAAACAAATGCCACTGGGCATCACTAGAATGCTGTCAACCGAAGAATTACTATTTGGCTGTCTCCATCTTCTTTCAAATGAGCAAAAATTGAGCATGGTATTGGTTAACATGCGAGGTCGACTAACATCAGGAAGGCGCATATCTTGATTCTCCAGTGAGGAAAGGTAAGATTCTGATGACTTAGGCTTTGGCCATGAATATCAACGATGTAACCTATGGAAGAGTCTTCTTTGAAAAAATGGGTTAACGGTAAGAGTGATGGCCATGGTAGAAGACAAAGGTAGAAGAATGATGGCATGGATGAAGCCTATTGAGTTCTTTGCCACTTTAGTACAAACTTTCATCATATCCAAGCACAATTGGGTTTATTTGTAACCTCACAGAAGCCACCACAGGTGTTTCCTATGTGTTGGAACACTTCTAAGCTCCATCTTTCAATGGGTAAGTTTCATACCTTTATACATCTGCCATAAGAAGGAATTTGTTTGTCTTTTCTATAGGCCTTGCCTCACTACTCCACTTCTCCAATTTAACAGAAAAGTCTCCAACTGTGTACCAATTCTTATATGGAGCATCGAGTAGAATCTTGGGTTTGGTATTCACGAATTAAGAGAGCATTGTTTGGAAGGGGGCCGACTAAACTATAATCATCAATGTTTTGTTGTAGGTGTTGGCTTGTGGGGTAAAGGATTGCCTTTTGGAGGAGTCGGGTTTGGGTGGGCAGGGTGGCTACATTAATGCTTTTCTAGAGGATAGCTTTGTAAGAAGGAGCATTAATGGGGTGCGTGGGGAAGCAGAGGGGTAGTTTGATATCAGGTCTATAAAAGTGCTCCAACCCTTTCCATTCTCACCGCCTGGGATGATTAGTTTAGTGCAACCACCATTTCCTTCAAGCTTGGCGTTTCTGCACAATGGCCTTGTCTATCAGAGATCTTTTCAACCCCAATCACATAACTCTCATATCGGCTCTCCTTGAAAAACTTCTGGTTTAAAAATTGGTTTCTATAAGGGAGGTAAGAGTCGAACAAAGCCAAGACAAAGAGTTCCATTGAATGGAGAAAGAGAAGGGTTGTCTGCGCTTATGCTCAGAGTTTGAACTCTTCACCTTTGTAGGACCGGTCAAATTCTAAGGAGAAAGACTTTCTGTTGAAGGAGGGGTTGTTGGCTATTGGGAAGGAGAAGGCAATAGCTATCAGATGGTCAGAGAGGGGTCATGGCTGGGCAAGGGGAAGGGGGTGGTGTGGGGGAGAGAAAGAAGAAGGGAGAGGGAGGTTCCACGGTCTCTGTTAGATAGCAATTTTTAAAAGATAGAAGCTAGATTTCATGGGAACTAATGATATAATGATTGATCAAGGATCTGTTCATAAATTAGCTTCCAATTATGATGCCTCTTGCAGTGTGTCAAATATGTTGTATATTTTTTTTTAATAAGAATATATTATACTCTATTAAAAAGCAGATTATTGTGTTTCTTGCTTCTTTTTCATTTTCCCCTTTGTGTCTGCAGTTTGGTTTGTTAGTCAGTGCCTAACAGTACAGATCTGAATGTCTTAACAGGACTAATTTAATCTAAATTTCTTTCTTTTCTTAATGCAGGTTTATCTGTGTGAAAAAATGTCACTTATCAATGAAATGTACTTCGCTATCACTCTGGATCGTAAAACTGCTGGTCCAGTATGTTCCATTACCACGTGTGCCTACTTTGTTTATTTAAAATACAGTGTGCCTACTTTGTTTTTGCAGTGAATTTTCAGTTTTGTTATTTCTGTTTTTTAACTTAGGTGCATCCTAAGGAGGACTTTGTTTACAGAATACAATAAATTTTAACTTGTTTTATTTCCAGCTTATAATTGCCTGTAGAAAGGGTGGAACTAGCATTGAAGATCTTGCTGAAAACTTCCCAGATATGATTATAAAGGTTGTTATTGTGTCTTTGCTTGCTTGGCAGTGTTTCCAAGCGACTTTTTCTTCCTTTGACATTTGTGTAACTTAACGTTTTCTCACTCATCCATTTCTTTCTTCTTTGGAAAGGTACCTATTGACGTTTTCCAAGGAATTACGGATGAAGATGCTGCGAAGGTTGTGGATGGTTTGGCTCCCAAGTCTGCTGATCGAAAGGATTCAATAGAACAAGTGAAGAAATTGTATAAACTCTTCTGCGAGTGTGACTGCACGTTACTAGAAGTAAGCGTGACATTGTTAACTTAATTTTTTTTTTGGCAATTTCCATGTTGCTTGAGTTGTTCCACTCTAGAGCATTAGTCTGGTGATCCTGACTACCTGATTCATTGCAGGTAAACCCCATGGCAGAGACTTCTGATAGTCAGCTGGTGGCTGCTGATGCTAAGCTAAACTTTGATGATAATGCTGCATTTCGTCAAAAAGCAATATTTTCTCTTCGTGATCCAACTCAGGAGGATCCTCGAGAGGTTGGTTTTCCCTCTTTATATGGAGGAGAATAATTTCTTGATTCTATTGAGATATCGATATGAAAATAAAATCCTGCTGTTTTTATTTTTGGGAAAATTGTACCAACTTATAGGGGCTGCAACAACTATACCATCTATTTTTTTTTTTTTTTTTT
Organism: Luffa acutangula; assembly: GCA_036850905.1. Classification (NCBI taxonomy): domain Eukaryota; kingdom Viridiplantae; phylum Streptophyta; class Magnoliopsida; order Cucurbitales; family Cucurbitaceae; genus Luffa; species Luffa acutangula. Next base: position 47,047,721 of record CM072090.1, read on the forward strand.
TTTAAAATTTGATCCCCCAAACTAATAAAGTCTAAAAATTGAACCCAACCAATATTGACCACTGGGTTCTGTTAAACACTTTCTTAGTTACTTCTGAGGAATCCTCATTTGAACCTGTCTCGCCCTAGATTTTTTAAATTATTATATCTTTCATAATGTATTCTATGTCTTTCACCTCAACCCTAATTTTCAAATTATTTTTAATATTTTTTTTACGAGATATGAAAAATTATTTTTAATTATTTAAATAATTAAAAATTAAATTATTGTGGTTCTCTTGGTTCTCTGATGGTCTTCTTTTCTAGCTCTTCTTTCTCTTTGAGTTGTATCTTCTTCTTTCTTTGGTGGTGTTTGTATTTTTGAGCATTAGTCTCTTTCATTATATCAATGAATGAAAAACTGTTTCTGGTTCAAAAAAAAATTTATTTATAATAGTATTCCATGTTCGTAGCCCTTACCTTCACCCCAACCCTATAAATTTTTAATTATCACTTATTTTTATTATGTATTCCACACCTTCTAGACCCAGCCCTGACCTCCATCTTATTTTATTTTCATTGTTAGACTAGACTTAGTGTTTCTATTACCAAGTCCATCTCCATATCCCAATCCATACCCTGACTCTATTTTCTTTTAACATTGTTATTATGTATTTTATGTCCTCTTCTTGATTCCAACTTCGACTTCCCAACCTTGGTCCTAGTTTTGTTTTTTTTGTTTTGTCTTTTAAATTTTTATATTATGTGTTCCATGTTTTTGTCCTAATTTTGATCTTGACCTCAATATTGACTTTTTCATTGACCATGATACTTTTTTTTTATTATTATGTACTTCAAATTTTATTATGCATACAATGTCCTTGTCTTAGATCCCATCCAACATATAGTTTTTATTTATTTATTCAGAATTCTGTATGTAGTTTTTTTTTTGTAGATATTAGGCTCAAGAAGTTGGAAATTTCAGAGAGGATTAAGGTTTTAGATAGGCTGGAAGAGGAAGGCTCCTTGTCTGTTGAGCTTCGAGAGGAAAGGGTGGGCTTGAAAGGAAAGTATGAAGAGCTCATTCAAAAAGAGGATGTGAGTTGGAGACAATAAGCTGATCGAAGAGGGGGATTGGAATTCCTATTTTTTTCACAACCTTGCAAATGGTAGGAGGAGCAAGTCCTATATTGAGTTGTTAGAGGAGAGTGGGGAGCTCTTAAGAGGGGATTGGATGATTGAAGAAGAGGTCTTATCATTCTTCTTAGCCTTTCTAGAGTAAGAATTCTCAATAGAGGACCTAACAATACCCTTGAAGCTCAAGTCCAGATACCCCATTAGATTTGGGTTCCAAAACTTCAGCTAGCAAGATGAACCCCCAAAAGCCACCAATAATCTAGTTAACTTTTGAAACAGCTTCTTTAACCCCCCATGGTTGGAAGTTGGAACCAAAAACTTGGAAAAACAAGTCTTGGAACCACGGAAAAAATAGCGAGTGTAAACCGCCGATTCAAAGACCAAAGTTGATGGAGGCCTTTGTGGAGTCACAATTGACCAGTGGTCTAATCTAGGAAACTATTGAAACAGCTTCTGTCACCCCCATTATCAGAACCAAAAACTTGGAAAGACATTTGAAGGAACAAAACACTAGCAGGAGATCCACATTCTGAAATATAGAACCTTGAAGACCATAGACTTTAGAATCAAGACTAGAACAACATGTTCTTGGTTGCAAGTGTAGACTGTCGATTCAAAGACCAATGTCAATGGAGGTCTTCGTGTTGAGTCACAATTGACCAGTGGCCTAACCCAATTGCAAAACTTTATTCAAGTAAATAGTGCCGCCCTACATTTGTATATAGGAAGACATTAGAGTGACCTACTAAAATTTCCAACTTGAGATGAAATTTAGATAAGAAACAATATTCCAATAAAATAATTATAATCCTAAAATCTTTTGCAGAGGTTTGGGCTGGGATCCGGAATAATCTGTTACTGCATTAGGATTATGGCCTCACTACATGTGGCTTCATGGAGATGACGGGCATTGGCCTAGTGGTTATTAGGGCCAAAAAAAAGTATAAAACTTAAAAGGAAATAGGTTTAAACCATAGTGGTCACCTACTTAGGATTTAATACCTTATGAATTTCCTTAACAACCAAATGTCGTTTGGAAAGATGTTTGATGAAGTAGATTGGGACTTTATTCTTGAAATCCTTAAAGTTGGTTTTGTGCGGCAAACATGGAGGGAATGGATTACAGGATGTATCTCAACCACAAATTTCTTCATCATCATCAATGGCCGACCAAGAGGTAAAATCTTATCTTCCAAAGGCTTCCAACAAGGTGACCCACTCTCACCCACCCTTCATATCGATTGTTGATTGTTTTAGTAAAACTATGCCTAATGCAGCATCCAATGACGATTAAAGATTTTGATACAGGGGAAGGTTCTATAGATATTCTATCACTTACAATTTGCCAATAATACCATTCTTTTCTCCACTGTTATTCGATTCATTGGTAACTTGTTTAACACAGTCCAGCTTTTTGAAGAAGCATTGGGCTTGTATGTCAATCATAAAAAATATGAGATCATTGGCATTAATTTGTAGGTATGAGGTGGTATCATTGGCCTATAGATTTGGTTGCATAGTAGGCTCATGGCCAAACTCCTTGTTGATCCTTCCTCTCAATGGTTATAATCACACCATATCCTTTTGGGAGCCCACCATATCCTCTGGAATCAACAATCAATATTCTTACTATCCTTGCTGATCAATGGAGGTTTCTTTTGTAATTAATATCCGATAGGACCTCCGTTTGTATCCCAATCCCATTTCATCATATCAATGAATGGTTCCTATTTCTTAAAAAAAAAAAAGAAGACTTCAATCATGGAAGAATCCATATATATCCAAGGGTGTAGACTCATCCTATTTCAAGTCGCTCTCACAAATCTCCTGGTAGACTATCCCCACAAAGGTGGTTAAATTCATAGAAAGAATTTTCAGAAACTTTCTATGGAGAGGAAAAGATGATGGATTTGGAGATTTCCTCTTTTGCACGTGATATCACAGAGACAGCAAGCATCAGTGAAAGAAATGTGGGTGCCATTTGTGGAATTTGAGACTGAGAAGAAACATAAAAGGACATGAAATTACTGAATGGACAGAGCTTATACACCATTTGTCAGCCTTTCAGCTCTCTGATATCAAGGATAGAAGAAGTTGGAAGCTAGACAAAAATGAATCTTTTGCTACAAAATCCTTACTGATGGACCTTTCCCTCAAGCATGAAGAATCATCTCCACACCTTTATGACATCATCTGGAAAGACCTTTACCCCAAAAAGGTGAATTTCTTCCATCCCCAAGGCCACAAACACCTATGATAAATTACAACATTGGTGTACTATTTGTAAGGAAAATTCTGAATCACGAACCCACATCATCTTCCAGTGCTCCTATGCCTTGACATTTTGGGAGATTATCTATCTTCCTTCAAATGCTATAATGCCATGCCAAATGACCTGAAGCAGCTCCTTGCATATACGTTAGCCAGGCCAGCCTTTTAAAGAGGAGGAAAAAGTCCTTGGGTTGCCCTTCAACAAGGCATTTTTCTGGATTATTTGGCTAGAAAGAAATCAAAGGATCTTCAATGAAAAAGAGCCTTCTTTTGATCACCTTTTTGATGCTATAGTCCATTTAGTTTTTTCTTGGTGTAAATGCTCCCCAGTTTTCTATTACTATAGTTTTTCTGCTCTCCTAACCAATTGTAGAAGTTTCTTGTAGATCCTTTGTTTTGAGGCTAAAAGCCCTTTCTTTCTTTTGTTATTTCAAACCATCAATGAAATTGTTCGGTTAAAAAAATGTTTTAGAGTCAGGCGATTGTCCCATGAGACTAGTCGAGGTGTGCATGGGTCGGGTTGGACACTCAGATAAAAAAATGATTATGTGGAGACTTATCCTTTTTATTCTTAAAAAGTAAGTAGAAAATAATGTTTTGGACTCTTCACCTAAGGTCCTAAACGTTAGGAAGTCTAAGAAATCAAAGGGGATCAGAACATTTCTTCATACCTTCCTTGTCCTTTCTCTCTGTAACTCCCTTCTTTTGTATGTTGTATTTTTCCTCATTTTACTTTCAGCTTCCCCCTTCGTTCAACATTCTCTGAAGAGGAGGGCATGAGTGCCTTCTTGTGTGTGAATATTATGAAGCAAAAAAACTTTGAAATATATATCTTTTGATTTTCTTTACCTTTTCCAATAGGTTGATGCTGCCAAAGCAGATCTAAATTACATTGGCTTAGATGGAGAAATTGGTTGCATGGTCAATGGTGCAGGATTAGCAATGGCTACAATGGATATAATTAAGCTGCATGGGGGAACTCCTGCCAATTTCCTGGACGTAGGTGGAAATGCATCCGAAGGCCAGGTAAATAATTCAAGCGAAGCGATCTTTTCTAGCTAAGTCCTATCCTCTAATCCCTGCCTGCCAAAATTTTGACAGAGGCAGTCAAATTCTATTAAACATATTTTTAATTGCATTAATGTGAAATATACTATTTTGGTATATAACATTCAAATCTAGTAATATTGGTTGGTACCAACCTATGTTTGATATTATTATTTTTTTCCCCGTAAAAATTGACTTATTTAATATTAATTTGTTTAAAAGAAAGTATAATTATGTATTGATAAAAAAAAGTTAGTTTGAAACTTGAAATATTTAATGGAGTTTCTTTTCTTTATTAGAATCATTGTTTGTTTTCTTGCAATTACAGAAACTTAAGCAGTTTCTTGAAAAGTTCTTATTTTATATTTGTTATTTTATTTAATTTATTTATTCTCTCTCCATCTATATTATATATAAAGTGAAATCCAAATTTAAATCTACAAATTAAATAATTAAATACTATAAATTTGTTACTATTTTCATTTCTTATAAAAAAAAATTGTTACTATTTTGATAAGTTTAAATTTATTAAAGAAATATATGGTTCACAATTTAAATTTATAAGTGATAAAAAGAGCCTAAATTATTTACTTTCAATAAAAAAAAAAAAATTCTACATTCTTTTTTCAGAAAATTTGAAAAATTGAAATGAATCAATATATTTTTTCTAAGAAGTTTGAAAAAGATATTAAAAAGAGTTTCATTGTCAGCCGCTGCTTGCCTGCGGTTGAGGACGTTTTACGTAGTACCCATGGACATAAGTATGTATGAAATGTGCAAGGAAGCCTTCAAAACTCTATTACTATTTATTTATTCATAGTTCATTCATTTTTTACTCGATACTCATAATTGTACGATGGGTTAATAACTAAAATGTCTAAACCAGGTGGTCGAGGCATTTAAGATATTGACTTCTGATGAGAAAGTTAAAGCAATTTTGGTGAACATTTTTGGTGGAATAATGAAATGTGATGTCATAGCTAGTGGGATTGTCAACGCTGCCAAACAGGTAAAATATGCATATTTCTGGTTTCCATCCTCAGTAGTATGTCGTAGATTGCTTTCCTCACTGTTTTTTGGTATTTCAGCTATCAAATACACACTTGCACATTAGGAAAAGCTTTTATAGAGAGATGGGGATTGCAATGGCTTTAGAAGATATGTCCTTTTTAATCGAGAAGCTTGAAAAATAACCCAATTACCCTTCATCCATACTAAGTGCTATATAAAAAATATTCACGAAATTAAAGCCTAATGAAGAACTTTCAGCTGAGTCATTTTCAAGTTAAAATCTTCCGAGTTCTCTTCGAATATTGTTCAGCTTCTTTACATTCACGGTTCTGGTGGAAATAAGACAAATCATATTTTCTACCGTAAATGTCTCACATTTGGAACTCTCTCAAAAGGTCTCACACAAGAAGAGACATCTGTAAGAAAGATGATCTTAATACTTGGATCATTTCAATGTTGAGAGGTGAATGCTTCACTCCCTGGGTAGCAAAAACACAAGCAGTTCTTTCTCATGAATGTTTAAAACTTTCAATAGAAAAAAACTATGAGGAACTTTTCATTGATGACCTTCATCTTTCATCGATTTCTTGTGTGAAAGGACCATAGAAATAGGATAAAAGGCAAGGTTTTTTGGACCAATCCTAGCAAAGCATTGATTTGGTTCCCAGGTGAAGAAAGGAATTCTAAACAATTAAATGACAAAACTGACTTTTTAAAATTTGTCTGTTTACAGTATACAGCCACTAATCGGAGTAGTGTTCACATAAAATTTTGTAACACCCCTTCCTTTTCTCATATCAATTTAGATCGGAGGTCTTTTATTTATAGATCCCTGTCTAGGCCTAGGGATGCCTCATCCCTAATGCCTATAGGTTTTTTCCTGTTTTGTTGGATCTATAAATCTTATTCTTTACAAATGAAAAAATTCAGTTGAATTCTTTTTTATCTTTGCCAATAAAAAATTTCTTTTCTGATGCGACCACCAGATATTATAATTCCTTAGTCTACGTACCCTAAGTGGCTTAGTCTTTCTCAATGTCTCAACATTAGATTTATAGCCAAAGGGCCATATGCCAAAGCCCCCTGTTGGGTTTATTGAATTCTCTATCCAGTATGTGGGTCATGGATATAAGTTAGTTTAATTTGAATGCTTCGCTTTAGGTTTCTTCCAACAGATTGATATCGATTGGTAGTACTCTTGTGCATGGTAGACAGTGTTATATTCACGTATATATTCACTACTACATGCATACCTTTCATTCCTAATTAGTTAATGAAATTACAATTTCATCCTTATAATTGTCTCTAGCTTCTTAAGTCCCTCCAGTTTCTCTAAGGAATACATCATAAAATCTAATCATGGAGCATTCCTCTTAGGCCACCTTTGGTATTTTCACAATAGAGAAGGGATTGAGTTATTGTTGGTAGATAAATTTATCTAAAGTGTGGATTGCGAATGAAGCCATCAAGATCGAATAATATATTCGATCATTTGTTTTTTTTCTCAAGCCTTCAAACTATAATGGGATATTTATGTGGTTTATGTCGAGGAAATGGTAATGAGGAGTGTGGATGGCTGAAAGGGGATGGGATCTTTGTTTTCCAGATGCTTTTGGGCTTTTATTGTTTCATTTAAATTCATGGTCTTTTGACTCTCCTGTTTCTTCTGTATTTGGGGGGATTCTTCTGTGGTTGTTTCGTATAAAGGGAAATGGTAGAATGGGTGTGTAAAGCTGAAAAGGGATGGGTTCTCTGTTTTTCTGATACTCTTGGGTTTTTAATGTTGCTTTGAATTCCTGTACGTTATAGCTTTTCATTATATTAGTGCAAAGTTTTGTTTCTTTCCAAACCATGACAGTAACCAAATTCGACAAATAAAGAATAGAAAACCAGAACACAGATTTACGTGGTTCTTTAACAGTGTGTTTGCTACATCCACGGATAGAGGGAGAGTAAATTTTATTAGTGAGAAGAAAAATAGATACGATATAGAGATTATGACAGTTTAGAATAAAAGGATATATGACACCCCTCCTAACCCTAACAGAATAGGCCCGAAATAAAGTCCAAGACAGAAATAACATAACTAATCTCTTTACAAATACACTACACATAAACAAAAATATTGCTGGAAGAATTTGAAGATCGGCATAATTTGCTCAATAAACGCAAATGGAAATTGAACTAAACTGTTTGCTATTTACACTTTCTAGTCCATAAAATAACACATGTATCGGCAACTGTGGGCTTCTGTTTGCTTAGCAAGATATGTGGTTATGAACAAGTTATTCTAAGATTGGATACGATCTTGTGTTGAAGGTTTCCCTGAAAGTGCCCGTGGTTGTTCGGCTTGAAGGTACAAATGTTGACCAAGGAAAAAGAATTCTGAAGGTAATCTTTTTTTCTTTTCCAATAACAAAGAAGGTTCAGCTCTTATAGTTATCTACTGAGAGGTGGGACTAAATTATTGTGATTGCTGATGGCTCTTCAGGAAAGTGGTATGACATTGATAACAGCAGAAGATCTGGATGATGCTGCAGAAAAAGCAGTCAAAGCTGCATATTGAGTTTACTTATCAATTCTTTTTCATGGTTGATCACTTGTTTCTTAGTGATTGTTCTTTCTCATTGGATCAGTGCGGTTCTGATTGTCTCTTTCCCGCGAATACGAGGAAATGTTGTTTGCCGCAAAATGAAAGCGTGCACATCACATTCGATGAAAAGAAGTCGAAAGTTTAATAATGAGTAGCTTTTTTTGCTGAGATTATTGGAGGCTGTTGTTGCCTGTGCCCCATGTAGTTTCGAATTATATTGCCCTTTATGGATACGAGTTTTAGTGGTTGAATTTGTAATCTCCCCGATATTTTATTTTATTTTAAATCCTTTTTTTTTTTAGAATCTCCCGTCCAAATGATGCCTTTAATGATTTTTATAATCTTAATGCAACCGAGAACTGAATTGATGAACTCAGTTTTTTCAATAATGAAACTGAACCAATGTCCGATTGGACATAGGACCGATTGGTTTGGTTTATCTTTAGTTTATTATTTTTTAGGTTTGTTTTCTTGGGTTGAGCAACATTTTGCGAAAAGTTCTCTAGCTTTTATTTGGTTCCTAAGTTTCAAAAGTAACATTTGTATCTTTAAGTTGGCCCTTCAGGTTAACTTTTCCTTAGTTAACAAATTATGATGTGTAGTTAGGGGGAGGGGTGGTGGACCTGTGGTGGCAAGGAGGGGTGGAATAAAGTTAAAGGGAGAGGGATAGAACTTTTTATTAATATTATTTTTTATTTTTAATGTTCCACATCACCCAACATAAAATTTAAAAATAATTGTGGACTAGAAGTGGGGATTAGAAAAATCTTAGGAGAAACATTATCATTTTTCAAGACTAAATGGAAACCAAACTCAAAATTTTGGGGTATAAGTGTAAGATTAATGAAAGTTAAACTAAAAACGCAAGTGTGTAAGTGTAACATTTTGAAACTTTAAGACCAACTAGAACGATACTCAAACTTAGAATCAAAAGAGTATTTTTTCCTTCTATATAATAAACAATATGTTGTTGATATTTTACCTATATAATGTAATGCATACATTTATAAACATATGAAAAGAAACAAATTGAACCTATATTATGGATTAATATATAAGAAACATTTATGTACTCATAAACATGTAGAGTAAATCAAAATTAAACCATCATGGGTTGGCCCTAATGGTCAATAGGACCATAAAAAATTAAAGGGCTTAGAGAGCATGTGTTCAATCCATGGTGGTCACCTACCTAGGATTTAATATCCAACGAGAGCATATGATTCATCTGGATTACTCTTTATGAATTATCATATATATGTTCTCTTGCCCTCGAGGTTGTTGGTTTATGATGGAGATATTGTTTCATCAGCTTTTTGAGACAAGGGGATGCTTCTATGCTAATTTCTTTACAATTTTATGGAACATTTGACTTAAGAAAAAAGGATGCTCTTTGGATTTTTGAAACCAAGGATTTTAATGATTATCCTTTTATCTCTTTGGAAAAGAACTGGAGCTCTTTTTCTAGAAACTTTTTGTTCCTGTAGTTAGTTCTCTGGTCACTTTTCTACATCAATTGAATCCAAAAGAAGGAAAAGGGAAAAGAAGGATTTGGAAAATAAATATAGCACATTATTAACATATGAAACAAAAATAAATGATTTGCTTGGATTCTAACAGGGCTCGTAAAAGATTATTGAATAAAGTTCATCAGGTGGTCTTGTTGATATGAGATTAAAATTAAATAAGAAACAACAAATTATAACAAGACATGTAGACCTGATATTTCTGCCAAAATACCTATACGATTGCTATAAATTCTCAAAACTACCGCAAAATGAAATATGAACTGACCATTCTTTAATTATGGTGAAGAAGATGAGAAGGATTATGAGCTGAGATCAGTCATAAGAGAGTGCATTTGTTGTCTCAAGTGCAAAACCTGTCATGAACCCGTTAAAAATATTAGAAATAAGGAAAACTTCTTCTCTAGGGGAGGTCGAACCAAAACAGAAAGTAAACATAAAGCTGAAGCTCAAAGCTGGATTACCTCCTCTTGAAGCAAAGCAGGAAGGTACTTTTCTGCAACAAGTTCATTAATGTCTGTCAACAACTTCTCTTCTTTAATGTTGGCCCAAATATGTTGGGGCAGTGATAGCAACAATATGGTTAGAACATCAATAACAGATGGCCAGTCACAACAACACTCATCTGAAATACTACACGATTCGGTTTTACATAAAGGTACTAACATATCTACTCCTTGTTTGGTAACATTAGTAACAACAGTCCCTGACACCACCACTGCTGGCTTCTCATTTTCAGCATTCAAAAGATGGATATCAGTTTTGCAGCAACTTCGATCCGCTGAGCAAGGTTTCCCAGCCATAGTTTCTGCCCCTTGACAACAAACGGTTGCAGCAATTTCAGGTAATTCATCTTTCTCAAACAAAGATGCCAAACCTTCGCATAGTGTCCCAGAAGCCAACCACTGTTTGACATGTTTGAAGAGTTCAGTCTCTCGTAGTTGTTCCAATATCTCTTCCTGAAATTTCCATTACTTAAACCTCAGAAAAAAAAAAAATCTATACTTTATCTGCGATCTGATCACATATTATATTTAGCAGAAGAAATTATATAAGGAACCAATAGCCTGAAAACTCAAAAATTCATCTGCAAATAGTTCAACGAGAAAAATAATAGAAAGAAGTTCTAGAGAACCTTGACAGCTAGTCTTCCTCTCTCCTCTGCATTTAATTTTACATTCCCATCCTCTTGCTCCCGAACTTCTGCAACCCACTTGATAAATTGTTTGAGATTTTGGGGTGGCAATTTAAATACTACTGAAAGTAATTCCTGTACATTTTTCACATCTTCTGTTTTCAAAAGTAGAGGAACTTCTTCTATTAAGTATTTTATAACGTCATTCCAACCGTCATGCTGACAACTCTGCACAAAACAAATTTAAGACCAGTTTCAAAAAAAAAAAAAGTACGTGCAAGAAAAAACCAAAAAACAAACCATCGGTAATTTCAGAAGATTCAGAACTGAACTACAATCAAGATTTTTTTTTTTTAAAAAAAAATTTTTTGTTGAGGAATAACCATGCTTTCATTGAGAAAAAATGAAAGAATACAAGGGCGACAAAAAAACCAGCCCACAAAAAAAAGAGAGATCCCATTAGATAAAGGGGCTCCAATCCAAAATAATAAGACCTATGGGATAATTACAAAATAAGTGCGTCACCGACGTCCAAAGAGAAACGTTATATCTCACAAGAGACCAAACCTCGGTCGAGTCCCTCTCAAACCCTCTAAATGTCCTATTATTTCTCTCGCCCCAAAGCCCCCAAATAATAGCGTAAATCCCCGCTTGCCACAAGAATCTCCCCTGTTCACGAAAAGGGGGATGGGGGAGAAACTCCTCGATCATCTCTCTAAGGCCCCTGTGCCTAGCAAACTGCAAACCAAACGAGGCAAAAACATGTCCCACACAGCCCTAGCAAAACTGCACCTCCACAAAATATGGTCGAGGTCTTCCTCCGCCATCCGGCAGGTAATGCAACAATCAAGATTGTGGTGTACTAAGAGTTGGGAAATCCAATGGAAAACAACACTAGAATTTCCCACTTTTCCTGTAAATGTCAGGAACAGAAAGATCAAAGACATTAATGCATAATGCTCAATTCCTGTCAGCCAAACCCGTGCAGGTGGAACACACTTCTTGATCAATAAAGCAAAGAGAAGCAAAATGCTTATGAAAGATGTCTGATCAGGATAAAGCCAAAACGTTGTGGCAAAACTTTGAATTTGCTTATGGATATGAACTGGTTTTATTGGCCACAGATATAAAAGGATGTTTACAGCTTTGCTAAAAGGTGTTATACCTATCAATCGACGAAAGGACAAAGCCAAAACGTAGGATTATACATACCACTCCCTATTCCTGAATCCTTTTGGAAGGAGTTGTTCATGGACTTTGTCCTTGGCCTTCCAAAGACATAATTCTCGGTATAGGTTGTTGTTGATCACTTTAGTAAAATGCCTCATTTCTTACCTTTTTTAGTGAATACAACTCTCTTGTTTGGTTTTACACCACTATCATCCAAGACTCCATAAATCAAATTAATTTTTTTTTTTTTTTTTTTTTTTTTTAAAAAGACAACTTAGATGACTTTGAAGCAGTGTTTAGGAATTGCATTTTACCAAATCATGTCCAAATCTTCAACTTCAACCAACTCATGTTAAATTCTGTCTAACTGAGTCAATCTTTATTGATTTAGAAATCATGAACCAAACTTTTGATCAATTTCGTCAATTTGATGACTTTTGTTCATGTTATCAGGATGAATGATTCAGAGAGGTCAGGTAGTTTGATTTTTATTCATCAATTTTCTTTTCTTTTCCATGCCATACGGTCTATTCGACTTCAAATTTCATGCTGACCAACCCAGTAACACCCCCCCCCCCCCCTATGTAGCGGTAGCGGTGGCATATAAAAAGAATATCTGAAATTGTAGATAAATGACAAAACATAATCAGCTAAGCAAGGGAGTGTAGGGAGGCGGAATAAGAGTATGTCCAAGAAAAAGATGTACCAGAGTGTAAAGAATAGATGGTCCCCTGGGAAGCCTTGATAAAATCATGTACCTGCAGGAAAGAAAAAATCAGAACATGGAACTGAAGCACAGAACCCACTCCAAAAATAAACATGAGAAGTGAGAACAGGAAATCACCCTCTAGGTAGTCCTGTTGCCCCATCAACTGTGTTCATGGCATCCCACAGTAGGGTAAGTGGAACCCAATGAGGAGGATACTTGAAACGTGCAACATCCAAGATGAGAGCCATATCTTTTCCAGCATGATAACCCCCAATTGGTGAAAAATGGCCAGTTCCAGTCTGAAACCAATTATTATGTTAAAGACAAACCTCAAATTAACTTCTGAGAAAAGTGATCAAACATGCCACATCTTCCTCGGAATGTAAAAAGTTGTTTCTCATGAGGGAACACTTATTTACATGTACGATTAAAGCCCAATCTTTATTAACATTTTATCCAAAAAAAAAAGTTTTTTTCATGTTTCATTTTTTGTTCATGAATTTAGATTTATTAAAACATACACCTCGTCCGGTTACAACAGCTAATTTAGAAGTAAAACTATTGATGAAGGTAAAGATTTGGATATACCTGCTTAAAAACTCCTCTATGGTAAGAAGTGATCACATGACAATCCTCAGAAGATGAACATGACATGACATACTTGCGAAAATCATCAATGGTGCTTTCATTAGTCCTAAAAGATACCACTTTAGCACCATTGCAGCGAGCCAAACATGCAACCTTGCCAAATGTGATACCGTCAGTTTTGATCTTTGCCAAAGGTTCGCAGCAGTCCAGCATAGAGTCATCAAACCATCTCCACGGACCTGAAGAAAAGAAGAACCATCAGTTCCTCAAACTTACACGAGGCCTGTTTCTATGAAGGTATATTTACACAATAAATGATACTGCTAGTTTTGCACCTAGTTCTTTTGTTTCTTTGCTCTTTTCTTGCGTTTAAATAGTACTTACTAGCATTTATACAGGCAAGAACGCTGCTAAACTTAATTTACAGTTTATATCGTGTGAGCATTGAAGATTTGGAGACTATATGTTTTTATAGTTAGCTAGCAATATGAAATTGACTTTGATAGAGAACAGTTTTGTCATATCCAATCAGCAAAAATAGCTAGTAAGCTAATAAGGGACGGCACCAAATTATCCTGTTGGGAACTACAAGGGATATAGGTTGTAATTCATCGACTGTCAACATCGCCACTAGCTTAACCAATGCCAAATGGGGTCTCAATTTAAAAGCGAAAACAAGTGACGAATTTCGATTCACCTTTCCATTTTCTGCCAGGGTCAATAGAGAGTGCATTGAGGACAACGGCAAGGGTGGCGAGTCCACAATAAGCAGGCTCTGATTGCGTTTGATAGTAAGAAATCAACTTGAAAAACCCTTCCATGGTTCCATCTCCAAGCGCCTCAGTAAAGAGACGCTGCAAGATCCAGAGAGCTAAAGCAAGTGAGAAATTCGTTAGGAGAGTGATGAAGAAATTGCAAAGAGACGGAGAAGCACCTTTCCATCGGAAGAAGCAAATTCTATAGCTGGAGGAGAGGGAAGAAGCCTGCGATAAAATCCGGCGACGGCCATTGCGGGAGAGAAAGATCGTAAACTTGGGCAATTACAGCGGAAACTGAAAGATTAGGGAGAAATTGAAAAGGGCTTGACCAGAATTTGGATACTGTTCTTCAAGGAAGTGTCCTCTGCTCTTCTTTTTTCCTCTGTTTATTGTTTGTTTATTCTCATTTTTTTCCCTCAATGTGGAACGACAATTGTTTTATTCTTTTTGAATCAAATTTTAAAGGGCGCCCACGGGCGGGCCCACCCTATTTTTTTCTGGGAAAAAAGTAATTTCACTATTATTATTATTATATATTTTTTAGTTGAAAGATATCTTTCGGGAGGGTCAATCTCTAAGCTCTCGGTCGAAGATATATGTCACTTATAGCTAGGCTCACTTTGGCACATTAATGACTAATTTAGAACTTTATGTTAGGGATAGAAATAATTTTGAAAACAATGATATAAATGGATTTTTTTTTTTTTTTTGAAATATGATATAAATGGATCTTAGATTCTTAGTTAGTATATTTTGATATTAAATTGTCTGAATAAGATTGTGTTTAAAAGTAACTTTAAAATTTTTCTACTCAGTCTCTAAATTTTTATTTTTCTATCTAATAGATCCTTAGAGTTTTAAATTTTTATCTAAAATTCGATATTTGATGGTCCCGACATTTTCTTGCAATATTGTCCTCACTTACATACTTCTTATAAAAATTTCCAAGAAATCATCAAGCATGCTTAATTTTGGAGTTTCTATGATTGAATCATAGAAAAGGAAGATGCATCTTGACATCTTGTTAGTATATAGATAGTAACTATCAAATATTTTTCTAAGTCTTTCATAACCATTCTTGTAAATTTGTAGGATCTTTCTCATTTGAATTTGATTTCGGTTTATTCATGTACCCCTCTTCAGTACTCGAGCATTACATTTTTACTCCTAATTCAACCTTTGCTGATTTGACCCCTAATTTTAACCAAAAAAAACAT
Organism: Luffa acutangula; assembly: GCA_036850905.1. NCBI lineage: Eukaryota > Viridiplantae > Streptophyta > Magnoliopsida > Cucurbitales > Cucurbitaceae > Luffa > Luffa acutangula. The sequence goes on from CM072090.1 coordinate 47,062,861, forward strand.
TGAAAAATCTTTCTAACTCATAAGTTTCAATAAAATCAAGCTTGACACAAAAATAGATTTGACCAATGCACAAATTAACTATTTAATAACTTTGCTAAAATTATCGACAAAAAAAGAAATGTAATATTGTTCTTTGTTGAAATTTTATCAATTTCATATCATACATATATTTTATAATTCATTGAACGTTCCTAAAAAAAATTCACTGAAGGCATAAAAGAACTTTTACTTTTTGTTAATGATATTTGGAACGAAAACTTAACTAGATGGATAAAATTGCAATATTTTTTAACGTTTGAGGTTAAGATTGCAACATGACAAATTGATGAAATTGAAAGTTTAAAGTGGAAATATATACAACTTGACAAGTTCGGAGTTAGAAACTTAAATTTTTATCCACAAAACGTTGCGTGCGCAAATTGAATTCAAATAGAAATACGTGTTCTCAAATCTCAAATAGAAAATTGGAGGAGGATTTTAAGAACATGGTTGAGGTAAATGTGTAATTCTTCAAGAATTACAGACCATCCATCAGACTTGGTTGTTAACAATATAGCATGTTATTTCTAAAAGAAAAAAAAGGGAAAAATACACTTTTGGTCCCTGAGGTTTGGATTAGGTTTCATTTTGGTCCCTGAATTTTCAAACTCAACAAAAATACCCCCGAGGTTTGAGATAAGGAGCACTTTGGTCCCTGCCGTCAATTTTCTATTTGGATAATGTTACACATGTATCTTCAAATAGAAATATGAAGTTGGATAATGTTAAGGACGAGGTCACGACACATATCTCCACAATAGTATGATATTGTCCACTTTGGACATAAACCCTCATGGCTTTGCTTTTGGTTCCACCCAAAAGGTCTCATACCAATGGAGATACTTATCCTCCCTTATAAACCCATGATCATCCCCTTGTCTAGCCAATGTGGGACTTTGGTTGCACCCCCAATTCCCAACAGATAACCTCGTTTTCAAAACTTGATTTGGTTCTTGGAAAAATGAGAATAAGATTGATAACAAAACAAAGAAATTTATAAGTGGAAGTAATGCTTATCAGCTTAATTTTAAAAAACAAAAAATATATAAATTGTGCTTGTTTTTTCACAATTTATTTAGAAGACTTTTGGTCATTCTTAAAAAAACGTTTGAATTTTTAGTCAAATTCCAAAAACAAAAACAAGTTTTTTAAAAACTATATATATATATTTTTAGTTTTCAAAACCTGAATTAGATTTTGAAAACATTTATAATAAGTAAATAAGAAAGCAAAAAAAAAACTCATAAGGAGGGTTTATAAACTTAGTTTTTTTAAAAGAAAAATAAAATAGTTGTTGGTTATGAAATAGAGCTTAAAAGATTAAAGTGACAAATCATTAAAAAAAAAAAATTAGGTTAAATTCAGCGTTGGATATAGGCAAATAAGGCAATCGTTTTACACCTCAACCTAAAACAACTTTGTTTTTTGTTTCCCTTTGTCCAAATCTCAAATTTACATAAAAAGTTTCCATATCATAAACCATTTAAAGTAGTGAGTTAGAGATAAATCTGGAAATCATTTGATGAGTTAGAGTTGCATCAAATCCAACAGCCTGTAATCCTGATGAGTAAAAAGCCCTGTAAAATTTTCCTAATTTTAGAACTAAAAGGTTAAAATCTCAAAACATTTTTACAGCTAAAATTTGGTAAAAAGAAACAATAAACAATGGCCTTGCAGCTCAATTCTCGATAAGCTTCTCTGGAACAGCAATAATTGGTCAATCCATCCATAGCTTTTGGCACCTCCCCATTTGTAAAAAACAAAACGACTTGCACCATCTTTTCAACCATTTTTCTTTCCAAAACTCACAAGCCCTTCTCAACAACAAAGAAGAAGAAAAAGAAGAGGAAAACTCAGAAATTGAAATGTTGGTGAGCATTTGTGGTTTCCACTAGTTGAGAGCTCGTTCGTTTTACGAGGTCTCAGTCACGATTTGGGTCTTGTTTGATAATCATTTGATTTCTGAAACTTAGTTATTACTTTTTTCTCATGGTAAAACCATGGTAAAAAAAAAAAACCAAATGATTATCAAACGGATCCTTAACTGGATTTGGATGACTTAACTGGGTTTTTTGTTTTTTTTTTGACATTGATTTAGGTTTGAAAGTGGAAGAGTTGATTGATTGAAGATATTGATGTTGGGGTATTGGGATCAAAAGGCTGCATAATTCAGAGAGCTGAGAGAGTGAAATATCAAATTTCTGAATGTCAAACAGCAAAGTGAAGGGGCTTTTAAAAGGCCTAAGATATATATCTCAAATATTTGGCAAGTACCTTAGCTTTAATCTCTTTTTCTTTGGTAAATAAACAGTGGATTTTGATTTTGGTGTTAAACAAGAAATCATCATAATGGCATAGCCAACATTATTTGAGATTTTGGGTTTAACATAAACAGACAATGAGAAAGAGGCTGAAATGCAAATTGGGCATCCAACAGATGTAAAGCATGTTGCCCATATTGGTTGGGATGGTCCTTCTGTCAATTCTCCCAGCTGGGTAAGATTTTTTTAATTTAAAATTTAAAATTTTCAATTCAATTTTGTTTCAAATATGTTTGTGAATTTTTTAAATTGTGAGGACCAAATTGTAAATAAAAATTTGAAAATTGAAGATTAAAGTTGTAATTTAATTTACAATTTATAATATTGTTTGTAAGGAGTGAGACAAAGTTGGGTAGGAATAAATGGTGACTGGTTCTGCAGATGAATGAATTTAAAAGGCCACCGTCGATTTCATCATCTGCTCCTTTGTGTCTTCCTGCTCCTGGAGACATCAAAGACAAAGACGACAGTTCTGTGAAATGGGTATCTGAAGGTACACTTATTATTATTTTTTTTATTTAAAAAAAAAAAACATCTTACTCTCGAAATTAATCCCTATATTATTGTGCTCTTTACTTCCAGTTTTTCTTCACCCACATACACACACACACACACATATATATATAGTTTTAGGTTAAATACAAAAACTTTGAGAGAGGATCAATTATGTGTCTAGACTTTGAAAAGTTTTATTTTTACGTTTGAACTTTGAAATTATTACAAATAAACGTCTTTAAAATTTGAAATTATCCCAAAAAATATATTTTCCATTAAAATAAGAAATGTAAATTGATATGGCAGCTTAATGATTAAAAATTAAAAAGCATACATGATATGATGTCATGTCGACTACCTAGGTGAATGAATTTATAAATTTTCCTAAAAAAAAAAGAATTTATAAATGATATCATATAATTTTAATCATTGTTTTTTTTTACTACATGTGGGGTTGAAGTGAGAGATTTGAACCACAAACCTCTAAGTCATTAGTTCAAATTTTATGTTAGGAAAGTTATGCTTATGTTAACAATTTATTGTTTGATAACCATTTGATTTTTTGTTTTTGAAAATTATGTTTGTTTCCTCCCAAATTTCTTATCATGATTTTCATTTTTGTTAAGAACACATTTGATTTGTGGTCAAATTCTAAAAAACAAAAAAAAAATTTGAAATCTACTTTTTTAGAGATAATATTTGACTACATACCGGTATGTCCATACTTGTTAAAATGTTGACACCTAGAAAGATAGATCTTAAGTATTTTTCTTTTCGTTTAAGTTTAATTTTCAAGAACAAAAAATTAGAGAGGAAATGGTTATTAACCAACAACTTAACCATTACATTATTTGTTTCTTAAATACCATTATGTGTGTATTAAGTCATTGATAATTGTTTAGATCGCAACCGAAGAGGAGAAAAAGGTTCACAGTCAGCGGCACGCGACCCGCCGGACGTACCGAAATCATCAAGACGGCCGTCGTCGATCGACTCTCCGACGGCCAGAGAAAGGTCGGAGAGACACAAAGCAAAACGCTCTTCAAAGTCCAAGGAGTCCTCGGATCAGAAACAACCCACCCGACGACCCGAAGACCCGAACCACTCACACACCTCGAGCCTACCGGACGTCCCCAGACAAGGCCGCCGGAAGAAAACAAGCAGATCCAAAGCCCAAGTTCCAGAAACTTACAAGTCCCCCTACTCGGATCCTGGGTCCGGGTCCGGGACCGGGTCCATGTCGATATCAAACGGCACCGGTTTGTGTGTGACACCTTGAAATTGAAATTCATTCAAGACGATGGGTTTATATTATATTTATGGAATGGTAACAGTGTATATGCGTATTTAATTTTAGACTTTGTGGATTGGGTAGGGATTGTAAACTCGAAACTAGTTCCTGCTATTACCCAAAATCTTTGTGTTTTTATTTTTATTTGGCATCTTTTTCTCTCTTAAAAAATGTCCTAGAGAGTTCATCGATTTCGCTTTCTAATTTACTCTCTAAAATCTTTTTCTCTTGATCTCTACACTTGCTAGGGACGTTAATTAAGTTGGAAAGTTGTGACTTTTATTGGTAGGGATGTTAGTACCACACGTGTTTCAGTTATTCCAACCTACTCGAACTTACTAGTGTTATATAAGGAGAAGAAATTATTCGAGGAGGGTGTCGTAATGTGGCGAATAGTTTTGTATTGTTGGATGTACAAGAGAGAAGTTGCAAAAGTACTTCAAATATTATATTTAGTTGTTACTAGAATTTGGGATTGATGATGAGAGTGAAGCATGAGTTTAGAGGTACAATGAGACCCTCTTTTTTAAACCGTCGGATGTAAAATCTCCAAATTTGTCTGCCCCTAATAATCGTTGGATACAAAATCGAGGTACTTTTGTTATTTCTCCTTTTTAATTTCATCCAACGGTGCAAAACTACGGTCCTCATTGCACCGGGAGCACCTAAAAATTTCTCGAAGGAGAGACATGGAGAAATTATCCGATGAAGATCGTTGCCACAATGAAATTGATAGTTTTGCATTGTTGGGTGTAAAAGAGAGAAATTGTAAAAATATCTCGATTTTGTATTCAACGATTGTTAGGAGATAGAAAAATATTAAAATCTAAATTAAATCAAATGATTTTAAAGAGGTAGCCACATTGTGACGACTTTATCGAATAATTTGTGAGAGACATGGGGAGGAGTGAATAAGAGAGATTCCTTTTCCTTCTTATCTCATCCATGCAAATCAAATGACAAAATTCTCACATGCAGGAGCTCATAACTCGCTTAGGATTAAATCAAGTCACTATCATCATCTTATTAAATATTTCGCAATGTAGTTCTTGTACAAACTCATTATGTATATGATATACCTCCGCACATGCATGTTTCCACATGAATGATTTAGATCATGATCGTTTATAAAACTTTTATAAAGTAGGTCATATCAATAGTATTATCAGAATAAGACACACAACCTTATCTATATATTATAAACACTTTGGTTATTTCTTGATTCTCCCCTATGTCAATCATATATTGTTGATATAAAGGATATAATATTGTAATATTGCAATTACAAATAATTATCAAATATAATTGATAGATAAATAATACATTAATTACGATACTTAAGCAAATAAATCCCAACAAAAACGTTGCTCTTTTTAAATAGCAAATAATTCCCACCAATGCCTTGATGCTATAAATGGGCATCTTGACACTCCAAATTTGTTTTTCTCCTCCGATTTCAAAGCCTATATGCTTAGGAGTTAGGGTGGCGCCTAGATGCCCAAAATCGACACCTAGACACCCTTTTCTTGGCCTTTAGGGTTTGTAGTGTGAAAAAGTGTTAGGAGAGAAATATATTTAATTTGAGGGTTGATTTTACCTATTAGACAACAAATGATTCAACTAATCAAACAACCAAGACTATTCATGCTAATATTCCAAAAGTAAGATATATATAAAATAATTGACTCTTACGAGGACAATTAACTCTCTTTGCAAGTTTATATAAAATCAACATCACTATTTAGCTTTTAATAACGAGTAGATAATAATTTACGACGCTATGAACAAAAAGTAAAGAGCGCTTCAGAGCGGTGCTGATGGAAGCATTGAGATCCATTCATGGTCTCGAGCTTGGACATAATTAGCCCTCATTTAGGTAGCATCTCGACACTCTTTTTTAGTGTCTCGATGCATGCTACTCGTGCGGAACAAATGGTTTGACTCATGACAGCGTTGCACGACATTGCTTTTGTATCGTTTCAGCATTTCATTCCCTTGGGTCTTTTGACTTCAACTCTCCCCTCTTTCTCCTGAATTCTTCACTTTATACCAAATTCCACTCATTTTCTAAACGATATATATTCTTAAAATTAAAAGCCTCAATTTATTACTCCAGTTACTCGATTCTTACAAAATACACAAATATATACGTGAAAATAATCATTTAATTTAAACCTTAAAACTAGTAATAATTGGACTTTAGAAATAACTCACTTTGTGTGTTGTCGATGAACCCTTAAAAAATAGTCAGTTTTCAACCAACCAATTAATCTTAACTTTGACATATATATGTTAGATTTTAATTTAAAGTTTAAAGTGTATTTTTCCCTGTGCCTAATCATGGTATATTTTCTCAAACACAATCCTTAATGGGTAATTAATTTATGAAATCGATGAAATAACCAACATTATGGATCAAAGTATATATTCTCTCAACATTTGATATTTGTGAAAATCATCTTGCTCAAGCTCTAGATTATCATTGAATTATACAATAATATGGTTTAATTTTATCATATATGTATATATGTTTCATAGAAAATAATTTAACAACAAATATAAATTACTGGATTGTAACTATTTGGCTATAGGGTTGGCTTTTCAGGATTCTATTCTAATCATCTCTTCTTTCACACAACAATATAGACAACAAGAAGGACGAATCTAAATGAAGATTTAAGGGTTATTCCACCCTATATTTAAAACCATAATTAATTCCTTAAACAATGATATTTATGTCCTTATCACCATCCCAAAATAATAATACTAGTCATACCAAATAATTATCACTAAAAAATTGATTAAATCCCTTGTCTTTATTCTAATCAAAGCTGTAGGATCGATGCAGCTTCCCTTTATGCTTCTTTCATTTTTACAAATTTGAGGTCAAACCCAATATCATCAATTCTCAATGTCTCTACTTTCTGAACATGTCCTTCCATTTTCTGATCATCCTCTTTTGTTCTCTAATTGACTCAGTAATCCTGCCTGCAAATCCTCCAGCTACGAGAATCTCCGGTCGATGATCGACAGCTGCCGGAACCGAAAAAGTTTGAGGAGTCCATGGAGTCGAGTAGATCGAAACAGTAATTCGAGGTAGTTGGAAACTGGAAACGGGTTAGTTTGTTAATCAATGGAGGGAGCTTGGTTGAGGAAGAGAAGATGAAGGGAGGAATTTGTAATTGGGGTTTGACGATTGTTCAGCTGTTTATCTTCATTATTATTGATCTCGTTCAGCCAACTACTGCACAAGAGGGTTAGTGTATTTGGTTTTGGAAATAATTGAATTAGCCTCTTCCTTAATTTTCATCTTGTGAATTTTGATTTTCCTTGCTTTTGAAAAAGTTAGCCTAATTTGATCATGATCTTGTCCTAATTTTCTTCATTAACTTCATATGTATATATGATGATAATTTTGGGGTAGGTACATGAGGGTTTAATTTACAGATGCTTGGCAATAATTGGATTTGTTGGATGCAAAAGAGTTCATATATAATTTCAAAATAGAAATGAAGTAGAGTGAAATTCAAAATGATTTCAAAATATATATAATTAGATTGCAATTGTACTAGGGAATTCAAACCTTTAGCTAAAAATGATCTACAACCTAACTATTAAAATCTTGTTTGATAATCATTTGATTTTTAATTTTTGAAAATTTGTCTTCTTATAAACACTACTTTCACCTATAGATTTATCTACTTTTGACAAATGTGTTTTCAAAATCCAAATCAAGTTTAAAAAATAAAAAAAAAGTAGACCCAAGTTTGATATAACCCATTTGGTTTTTTAAAATTAAGCATGTAAACACTACTTTTACCTATAAGTTTCTTTGTTGTTGTTGTTTTTTTTTTTTTTTTACATTCTTTCCATGTTTTCAAAATTCAAACCAAATCTTGAATTTTTTTTTTTTTTCAAAAACGTGTTTTTGTTCTCTTGGAATTTGATTAGGAAATCAAAATGTGTCCAACAAAAATGAAGACGACTATGATAAGAAAATAGGGAGAAAACAAACATATTTTTCAAAAACCAAATGGTTATCAAATAGGGCCGTAGTTTTTAAAACCATGTTTTCGTTTCTGAAATTTGGTTGAGAATTCAAATGTTTCAAAAACCATTAACAAACCGTGAGGAAAAACTCACAATTCTCAAAAACTAAAACCCACCAACCAAATGACGATCAAACGAAGCCTCGACTATCGTAAATTTGAGAGAGGTTTAGTTGTTGACTTGATGCACTACATCCCATCTCCATACACAATCATTTACACTGTTAGGGGGTAAAATTGCAGGTTTTGTGAGCGTAGCATGTTGTGCAGACTCAAACTTTAAAGACAAAAACACAAGCATCGATTGGACACAAGATTCCCAGTGGTTCCCAAATTCAAGCAGTTGCACAAACGTAAGCAACAATGCCAAATCTCGCAGCTTCTTCGGCATCGACATTGGGAAGAGATCTTGTTACCATTTAAACACAGTACTCAAAGGCCAACAATATCTGATAAGAGGCTCGTTTCTGGTCAACGACTCCATTGCTGCAGCCAGCAAGGATTCGTCGTCGTCCTTCCAGGTCTATATCGGAATCACGGTTCTGGGTTCGGTCAGCTCTTCCCGGTTGGACTCGGTGGTGGAGGGAAGTTTCAGAGCTGAAAGGAACTACGTAGACTTTTGCTTGGAGACAGACAAGGGAGAGCCTTATATTTCGTTTCTTGAGCTTCGACAGCTTCGTGATTTCAGATATCTCTCCAAGTTTCCATCTCATGTTTTGAAACTCATTGCCAGAGTTAATGTGGGAGAATCCAGATTGGAAATCAGGTATTTCTTGCCTTGATCTTGACTTTGATTTTAGAAAATAGATGGAATAAGTAGTATTGTTTTTTTTTTTTTTTTTTTTTTTAATTCTTTTAGTTCGATAACATGTGAGGGTGGGAGATTTCGACATCCGTTTCAACTAGGTGATGCTAGTATGAAATAGGCCAAATACACTAAAAAGTGGTAAATTCATAAGTATAATTCAACTAACGTAAATTCTTGTATTAATAACGAAGAGGTTTGTGGTTTGAATAATCCCACTCCTCATATGTTGTAAAAAAAAAAAAAGAAAAATATATCATTTTACTACTTAATCTTTTAAAAATCTCCATTCTAATAATGTTGATGTATTGATATTTTTTTAATGAGATGCTTTAGACAAAAATTATTAAAATTGGTTAACAAACCAAACTCTTGTCTCATTACATTATTGATTTGTAGTGTATTTGGTAGATGTTTACTTGAAAAAAAAATGGTAATGGATGGGTTGGATTTTGAACATAAACAAGTAGGATACCTTGTGTGTAAAAAAAAAAAAAGAAAAAGAAAAAGGACATGTCATGTGTTCAAATAGGATGATAATTTAATCATCAATTTAACTTTTTCTTCACATTTTTTTTTTCAATGAATGGTCGATTTGAATTTTTTTTTTTTTAATATTAAAGATGAAAGTTTAGAGTGTTTTTCTTTCGTCTTGACTTTTCAATTTTGTATGTAACTTATACCCTATACTATCATACATTTTTTAAAAAGTAATAAAACCTTTTGAAGTTTAAAAGCATAATTGAAGTTCACTTCAAAAGTCATGGATATTTTGTACGGTTTAACTTTTTTAAAATTTATGAACTTATTATACATAAAATTGAATTTTGTGTCTAATAAGTACGTCATCCTTTCAAGTTTGTGTCAAAAAGTTTCACAATTTTAAAACGTATGTAATACTTATTGGACACCAAACTAAAAATTGAGAATCTATTAAAGATTTATTAGAAACAAAATTGAAAATTAGATATCAATTTTAGTCTTTAAACATTGAAAAAAAAGTTATTATTATCATTCTACAATCAATGGATAAGTTGCAAAGATTTATTAACATGTTAATATTCACATGCATCATCCAAAGATATCATATTAGAAATTCTAAATATGTCTACATATTCTTATCATGTTTGTTTAAGCATATTTCAGTAGTAATGGACATATACTTCCGACTAAGATGTCAAAGGATTGAATTTTCCATCCACAACTAATGTTGAACTCGAAAAAAAAAAAATTTATCATGCTAACCTAAGCATAGGTTAGTTTAATTAGGTTGGTTAAAGTTCCAATCTTCGCCCCTCCATGGTTGGAACTCAAAAGGAAAAACAATGGAAAAAGAAAAACCCAGTTTCAGCTTATGTTTCATCTGTTTTATTTTCTTTTGCAAATTCCAGGTACCCAGAAGACTCGATCGATAGAATTTGGAAGCCATCACCACATTCCCAAAATGTAACTGGGTTCTTCTTATCAGAGCCCAATCTCAATATTTCATCCAAGGCCAACTACAATTCCTCGCATGGCGTTCCTCTGGAAGTCCTCCGAACTGCTCTCACACATCCCAACCGGCTGGTTTTCCTCCACGATGACCTCGACCCAGGAACTTACGAATATCGTATCATCTTTCACTTTGTTGAGCTCAACCGGACTGTTGAATCTGGCCAAAGATTGTTTGACATTTTCATCAATAATGAAAAGAAAGCGACCAACTATGACATTCGAGCTCATGGGTCCAACTACAAGTGGGAAGTTTATGATATTCGGGCTAATGGGTCACTCAATTTGACCTTGGTTAAGGCCTCAGTCGGACTGGCTGAGTTAGGACCCATTTGCAGTGCTTATGAGATCCTGCAGGTTCGTCCATGGATTCTGGAGTCCAACGAGGAAGATGGTAAGATTATGTTTGATTCGGTTTTTTAGAACTTTGTTACTTACTAATTGGCCAATTTGTCTCATTTCATCCATTTCTGGCTTCCCAGTGGAAGTAATTTTGAAGGTGAGGGATGAGTTGTTGGTTGCTAACCAACAAAGTGAACTGTTGCGTGGTTGGTCAGGGGATCCTTGTCTTTCGATTCCCTGGGACGGTCTGGCTTGTGACTCCGTCAATGGATCCTCTGTTATCACCAAACTGTTAGTACTTCCATTCTATTGTTCTTATCTTGTCTCGTGTTCACTCATTCTTGTTAAATCGCCACTCAACCAATTTAATTATATCGATACAGACAATACTTTAACACTATTTGTTGGCTTGAAAATTTGTAAAAGACCCAACATGTGGAAACCAATATTAATTAGGGAAGAAATGACATTACAAAAGTTGGAACAAAGCCCTTCTATCTTGTACAATGTTAAATCACCACTAAATCCAACTGATGCTTAGTTGCCAACAACAATCCTTGCTTTTGGGTTCAGTGGCGATTTAACATGATATCAGAGTAAGAGGTCCTGTGTTGGAACCTTTGTAATATTATTTTCTCTCCAATTAATATTGATTTCCACTTGTTGACTTCTTCAAAATTTCAAACCCACAAGGGAGGGAAAGCATAAGAGTATTTAAATGTTTATATAACTAAATTTACTATAACTGATCAACTTAAGCTTTTGGGTTTGGTAATGATTTAACAATTCACCTTGAATTGGACAAAACAAGTGGCAGGATTTGAACTCAGAAACTCTTACCATACATGTTGAATAAAAATTAGTTAGGTTCATTTAATCATACAAGTTAATTGTTAATAATTCTCCCTGGTTAATGAGATGCTGGTGTGGTTCCTATTTCCAGTGATTGATTATTTTGGTGTCGGCCTTTATTTTGTTACATTTGTTCAATTTTCCAGGGACCTCTCTGCACGAAAATTCAAAGGATTTTTTCCTGGCAGTTTATCTAAGCTGGCCCATTTACAAACTCTGTATGGTTCACTCACTATGTGTTGTCTTTTGGTCATTAATATTTAGGTGAGGCAAACTAAGTTTGACTTTAAAGTGGTTCTTTTTGTGGTATGTAGGGACCTCAGCAACAATGACTTCACTGGAAACATCCCATCATTTCCCGCTTCTTCAGTGTTGATATCAGTGTAATATTTCATTGTTCGGTTTTGAACTGCCCTTAACTCCCTCAATATAGATTTATGTTTCTCGTGAAGAGATTATGTAGCAGATAACTTTCTTGAATATAATTGTGTATCACAATCTATATATAGTATACAATACACGATTTCCCTTAATGGTTTCCATTCTAGTGAGGATTTACAAATTGAAAAGTCAAAGTTTGCATCAGAAGCTAAGAGAAAGTTTAATTTTCATATCCAGGGATCTGAGCAACAATGATTTTAGGGGAGAACTCCCGGAATCTCTTGCTTTATTGCCACATTTAAAAACACTGTAAGTTATTTCAGGATATTCTGCAATTTTCTTCACTAAAACTCGTATAATTTAAACTTTTGCAGACTATAGCCATTGCCTAAACTAAATCATGAACAGTCGTTATGAAGCTACTTCCATTACCAGTTGTTCTGATTTATGTGCAGAAATTTTGGCTGCAATCCTTACTTTGGCAAGGAGCTTCCACCCAACTTCAACATGTCGAGACTTACTACTGAGTAAGAGTCCTTTTATCCACAATTATATAGCTCAAAACCATTAATGAATTGAAATATGTGCACGATAAATCAACCAAAACTAAAGATTTTCCCTCATTTCAGCTATGGAACATGTGGTCATTCGGCATCAACATTTCCAAAAAAAGGACTTATCATAGGGATGGTTGCGAGTGGATCAGTTTTATTTACCATTATTATTGGTGTCTTTTATGTATACTGTTGCAGACAGAAATTTGTATTTAGGAGAAGATATGATATGAAAAGAGAACTTATGTTGAAAGGTGAGATACTTTCTAATGACTCTCATTTCTTGAGATTCCCATAGAGATAAAATGATTGGGGTGATATTCATATGTGTATTGTGTTTGTGATATACAGTAATTACTAATTGAGACCTGCTTGAAAATGCAGACATAATCATTTCTCTACCCAGCATGGACGACGTCTTTATAAAATCAATATGCATACAAACTTTTTCTCTCGAGTACATTGAAGCTGCTACCCAACACTACAAAACCTTAATAGGTGAAGGAGGGTTTGGATCTGTTTATCGTGGCACTCTGCCTGATGGTGAGGAAGTGGCCGTTAAGGTCCGTTCTGCCACATCTACACAGGGAACACGGGAATTTGACAATGAGGTTCGTATAAGAATCCCAGTTCTTAAGATAAAACATCAATCTTTATTCTTTTTTGAGACTTACAGGTCTACTTTCACATTCATTAATTTTAGTTGGATCAAGTTATTGGACTCAATTTAGTTAAAAATTATTACTATATGTCCTAGATGGTTCATAGTAAGTATTCAATTATAGATGTATTCTTCCTACACCTGCAGTGTTTTAAAAGGCTCAAGGCGCACTAAGGTGCAATGGCCTCCTGGGGCCTAGGCGCAAGGCGCACAAAAAGGCGCGGGCTTTTTTCTCTAAGGCGCACTATATAGAAAAAAAACCTTACAAAAATATATACATGTATATAAAACACTTTCATGGCAAGTAATGAAGTTTTTAACCAAGAAAAATAGATAAAAGATAAATAAGGTTCAAATATTAGTCTTCCATCATAGAGTCAAATGTCAATACTCCACAAAAAACAGTGAGTTTAGTATCGTTAATATGCCTTCTGACACTCCAAATGACCAAGTATGATGATGTCAATACTCCACAAAACATATATGCCTTGAATATGATATTTGACACTCCGAACGACAAGTACGGGGGTCTCGCTAAATTTAAAACATGTATAAAAATGTGAAGCCCCAGAGGCGCCTAAGGCGCGCGCCTTGGGGGCTTTGAGGAAGGCGCGCGCCTTGGCCTCGCCTTCCTCACTGCGCCTCGCTTCTTCAAAGCGAGGCGCTAACGTTGCGCCTTTTAAAACACTGTACACCTGAAATAGATAATTTCTGTTATACAGCTGAACCTGCTTTCAACTATTAGGCACGAGAACCTGGTGCCTCTTCTTGGTTATTGTTGTGAAAACGACCAACAAATTCTTGTTTATCCTTTTATGTCAAATGGATCACTACAAGATCGTCTTTACGGTAACTTACCCGTTAAATCACTTCCATCATATCCTTGACCATGTATTATATTTATAAATCTAAAATTTTCAATCTGACAGGCGAACTAGCAAAGAGGAAGACACTGGACTGGTCCACAAGACTTTCAATTGCACTTGGTGCTGCTAGAGGCAAGTTATATTATTAGTACATACTCATTTAGTTTTTGATTCACTAAATTACAACCTATATTTAATGAGAAAGAAACTCGGACTTGACTTTGATATTACCATTTTCTAATCCTCAAGTAGTCTAGATTTATATGACCCAGGGTAAAAGGGGAATGGGGAAGGTTAAAATTGGTTATAGGAGAAAGTATGTACTTTCTTATGTTTAGGAATCTAAGCACCCACCTGATAAACATTTGATTTTTGGTTTTTGGTTTTTGAAAATCAAATTTATAACCACTACTTCCACCTACGGATTTCTTTGTTTTGTTATCTATTTTTTACCAATGTTATCAAAATCTAAGCCAAGTTTTGAAGACTAAAAGTAGTAGTTTTTTAAAACTTATTTTTGTTTTTTGGAATTTAACTAAGAACTCAAATGTTTCCTTTTAAGAAACATGAGTATAATTTTCAAAAACTAAAAACAAAAAACCAAGTAGTTATCAAACGAGACTTAAGGAATGGAAAATGGGGTATTGGGTACTTTTTGTAACCCCTGGGTTCAAGGTTGAAGAATTCCTCATCTTTCTCCCCATTCTCTCTGTGCATCTATATTTCTTAATGCAAATGTCTGGGTTTCCCATCAAAATCATAGAATGGTGATATGAAGAGAGAATAATTGTATAGATGATGTGTGAATACCTGTTGATACATTTCCAGTTCTTGGAATGTTTAAATCCCTGATGATTGGATGGATGATGTATTTTTTATACTAAGCAGGGACAATGAGCTGTAAGATGATTTTACTGATGGCTAAAAAAGGAAGATGGCCACAAGTAGCTTAAAAGAATTTTCATCGCAGGATTGTTGTCTTCTCATGGTTGTGTGAATATCTAAGGCAATTTGAGTTTGGAAACAAAACTATTGACTCCAATTCATTTCATCTCTAATTGAGGATTTTGGTGTAGATTATTTCCATCCCTTTCCCAAACGAGAGAGCTTTTGAATCAGCAATTCATATTGAGACCTTATAATTAGCAGTTAACAATTCTATCTTTTTACCTTTTTCAGGTTTGACGTATCTTCACACATTCGCTGGGCGATGTGTTATACATAGAGATGTAAAGTCTAGCAATATACTTTTAGATCATAGTATGTCTGCCAAGGTTGCAGATTTTGGGTTTTCAAAATATGCTCCTCAAGAGGGTGACAGTGGTGCTTCCCTGGAGGTTAGAGGAACTGCTGGATATTTAGATCCCGAGTAAGATTTTTGTTCCTTTTTCCTTTTTCTCCCTCCACCAAGACACGAAAAATGGTTGATTAATTTGCGATACACATTTGTCATTCAGGTATTATACAACACATCATTTGTCTGCTAAAAGTGATGTGTTCAGCTTTGGAGTGGTTCTCCTCGAAATCATAAGTGGTCGGGAGCCACTGAACATTCATAAACCACGCAATGAATGGAGCTTGGTTGAATGGGTATGATCCAATTCCATGATGTCTCAACTTCAAAAGAGGATTTACTTGATTTCTGCTAGTGAACCTCTAACAAAGGCCACATGTTTTGACCAGTTGAACTATGCTTAGATTGACGTTTAACAAATGACTTTGAAAATGATAATGCAGGCGAAAACTAATATAAGGGAGTCGAAGATCGAGGAGATTGTGGATCCTTCCATCAAAGGAGGGTACCATGCAGAGGCAATGTGGAGAGTGGTGGAGGTGGCATTGGCTTGTATTGAGCCCTCCTCAGCCTATAGACCCTGCATGGCTGACATTGTGCGAGAGCTTGAGGATTCTTTAATCATAGAGAACAATGCTTCAGAATACATGAGGTCCATAGACAGTTTGGGAGGATCCAATCGGTTTTCAATGGCCATGGACAGAAAGGTAGTTCAACCAACCACTCCCACACCAACAGAGCCATCGCCAATCTCTCATGACTTAGCCCCGCCAGAGCCAAGGTAGCCTCTGATGATACTAAATATAACTAGATATCGCTAGTCTACACATATATGCGGATTCATGGACACCATTTCAGGAATGCTGAAAGAGTATCTATGTATGTTTGCACTCCCATGGTACATCTGTTTAGAGCATTTCTAGATACATTAACTTTTAGGTACATGGATGGTATGTATATGCGTACTTATTTACGATGTACCTTTTTGAAGCATCCTTTGTGATAGTATATAAAAGGACCATTTCCCTTCATTTGTAATGAAGCAATTTAGTAAGAATTGTTTGCTTAAGTTTTAACATAGTGATGAGTAAATGAGACTGTTGTCTGGATTTCCAATTTGTTTGGATATTGCAAATATAATTGCTCAATTTTAGTAAATTAATGCAAGAATGTACAAATCAAAACATTTTTTTCCAAGCACAATCGAATCTCTTTGGAATATAAGAAACCAATATCTCTGTTCAATTTATTTAACAATAAAAAATTTAAGTTTACTTTTAATAGTTCCTAATCAATGTTAGAGTTTCTTCGTTCATGCATTTAAGTTATAATCTAAACCATCTCTTTTGAACGTAAGGTTCATATCTCATATCAATCCATTATTCCTAATCAAATGGATGGCGTTGATGCATGTGATCTATACCTAATTGTCAGGGCAAGTGTTAGGTCTCGATGAGTAGGCCGTTACTTATTGATTGTGCTTGCTGATTTAGTAAATTATATTAATTTGATATTTAATTTTGATGACCGAACAATGAGTTGACATCTCCATCCTCTTTCTTTTTTTTTCATCTCTTATTCTTTCTCTTTACGTGACAACCTTCATCGACAACTCCTCCATTTACAAAGTTTGCCACTACCGTCACACAACTTCTAGATATGAAAAGAAACTCTTCCTGAAACGAATGAAGCCTCTCTCCCTCCTCCCTCTTGTTCAAATCTAAACGAAAGGAGTTCTCCCTCTTCCCATTTGTTTCAAATCTGAACAAAAGGAGTTGAGATTGTTGGCTTATTAACTCTTAATTTCAAATTAATTAATTTTAATAAATTAATTAATATTCTGATGATAAAAAAACATTTACTTTTTACTTAAATTTTAGTATTTTGAAGTATTAATTGTATAGAGCTTAAAAGTTGAAATGATGATTCAATCACTCAAATCGAGTTCAAAGGAAGAAGTTAGGCTAAAACAAAATTGAAGGGCATATCCTCCATTCCGGGAAAATTTCTAGTACTACTGTAGTACATACTCCCTCCATTCACCATTTGACACGTCATTTAATGAGTATTTAATGATATAATTTACATGGCAAACAATAAATGGAGGTAGTATGGAAAATTTTCCATACTACCGTAGTACTAGAAATTTTCCCACTCCACATGGTAGGACGTGGCAAAAAGGATGATGTGGTGTCGATGTGGGCCTTAAGAGTTGAATTTTGGTTGACATGGCATGCTAATGTAGGCTGATGAATCATGTGTGGCAGACAATTATTAGAAGGTGACAAGTGGTGCTGGTTTTATTTTTTTTATTTTTTTTTTAAATGCTAGTTGCATCCTCATGACGCATGCATGCCCACACGTACACAATGTTATGATCATAACATTTCAATTGTATTGTGTCAAAATGTCACTATGATCATGGCTAGCTTTAAGGTTAACTCTAGATCATACCAATCCTTTGTTTTGTTAAACCTTAGGTGAGGTTCTCTTAACCTCAAACCAAGCTTCATTTACTTGCTCGGTGACCTTGTCTTAAACCTTAATATTCATTAGAATCAGACAGTTGTCCTGTAAGAATCATTGAGGTGTGTATAAATTGACCTAAACACCCATGAATATCAATCCATACCCAAAAAACAAAAACTAATCCAAACCAACGGTAACATTACACACAACATCAGATAAACTTGAGATGAAATGCATAATCTAGCAATAAATTGAAGATGGTATGTTAGAGGCCCTATGGATAAAGTGTTTTATGTAAGAAACAATTAATGCCATGTCCTGTAATTTGTTCAGCAGGTGGCCTTTTACCTCAAGAGACAGGGAAGCCATTTTGTTCTGACAAAAACAAAAGTTATCCAGAACAGAACACCATTTGCAGACGACAATATATTTAAATTATAACTACAGTCTTAAGTTGTCAAGAGAGACGATGTGGAAAGTAATTGAAAGATACAATATGATTTAGTCAATCAAGAACAACTTCCTCTATATATCAAGCAGCAGTTGCCATAGACTCAATTAATATTTTGTAGCCTTCAGGTACAGGTGTCTGGGTCTGAACGCACTCGGCAAGTGCAGGAACATCAGAGCTCACGTCTAACACCCTGGCCAGTAAAAGCAGCAAATGGAAGTCAGAAATTCGCTTCACGAATGGAAAGCCTTTTGAACGGTCTAGGTGATTCTTCAATGCCTTCATCGTCACTGGAACGTTTCGGTTTTCAATGGGAAAACTTGTCGAGAGTGGACCCTGCATTACAAAGTTTGCATCAATTGATTCCCAGAGTATACAACTCAGCACTAAAAAAACAGTTAAAAGACATGTTTGGAAGTGATCTGGGAATGATTTTGAAATGGTCGAAATCACTTTTACCATCATTTCGAAATCACTCCCAAACGTACTTTCGAGTAGAAATTTCAAATTTCTACGAACTTCATATTGATGAGCATCAAGTTAGCAACAAGGACAGGACTTCACTTTTGTTCAATTTTCTTTTCTTTTTATATAATTCATCAAGCACAATCATTATGTTTAAATTGGGGCCAATCCCAATAAAATTCTCACTGGGAAACACATTACACTCTACACCTACTGAAAATATTAAATTTGTTGGCCTATTCACATCTATTTTATAATTACATCAAACCCTTGCATTAAGCTCCCAAACACATTGCAGATTTGCAGCACATACACAACGAAAAAATGAAGCATCCAGCCAATATACTAGACTAAATCAATTAGCTGTTTCACTGTTAAATAAATCTACAATTTTTAAAATTAAACATGACAAACCCATGATGAATTATGCCAAGAACATCTTAAAATTATAATGACAAGAAAATTTATTACTGATAAAAGTAAAGCAAAGCAACCATGGAGCCAGTACAGCAATTTTGACCACGTAACTGCAACTAAGAACAACATTCTCTAGACTCCTATTGATCTCACCAGATGAAAACAAGACTAGGGTAGTTTCTGATATAAGGCATTGGACATGTTTACAAAGTCATGAGCAATGAGCAAGAAGCCATGTAGTTGCCAAATACCCCACCCCTGCCCGAACATTTTTTTAGATGAAAATCCATGCTTTCATTGACACCAAATGAGAGAATACAAGGAGTATAAAAGAACCAACCCTACAAGGAGTCCGATTAACCTAAGGACTTCCAATCAAGCAAAATAAGATTTAAGGGATAGTTAGAAAAAGCTTTGAACACGGAGGCTAACAAGGGACCACATGGTCCACACCTCACCCTTAGATCTCTCAACCCAAGGATATTCAATGCCTCTAAAAATTCCCCAATTCCTTTTGGGCCAGATATTGCACAAAATTATAAAAACGATGTCACAACAAAGGGGCCTTCTTTTTACTGAAACGGCTGGAGAAACAAGACCTCCATCAATTGACACTACTACAAGATAGACACAAAAAAATCCTATTACAAATCAAATATGCAAACTGACGGCTTCATAAAACAAGATCAATATCCTCAAAAACACTCTTATAAAAAGAATGCACCATACAGCCCCAACAACATAAAAGAACGTCTCCAGATATGGCTAATGGTGTTAATCCCTCTCATCAGTCTCGTGTAGGACTTGCACCAAGCAAAAGAAAAAAAAAAGATCTTCTTGGGCATTTTAACCTTCCACAACGAGGAGAATGAAAAGATATTGAATAGGTGGGGATCACACCAGAGAAAGAAGAAAGATCTCCTAGAAAATCTCTTCGAATGATTAAGAATCCATAGACAGAAACCTTGGTACCCAACAATGAAAAAAGACCAATGGAGAATGTAATGCAAGAACATAAAAAAAAATTACCCTATCAAATCGCGGCTGCAGAAAATGAAATTGGATTAAGTGGAGTGGAGTCATCCAAAGGAAGGAGGACAAAAGCTAGACATAAACTTCAAAGAAGAAGATGACTAAGATGAGGGGGGAAAAAGCAGAGGGGATTACCTGCCAGCCAATAGAGTAAATTTCAAAAACTTAGCCTTCGTTTGATAACCATTTGTTTTTTGGTTTTTAAAAAATAAGCATGTTTTCTTTCAATATCCTTACCATGGTTTTCATCTTTGTCAAGGACACATTTGAACTCCCTACCCAAATTCCAAAAACAAAAACAAGTTTTTGAAAACTATTTTTTTTTAGTTTTCAAAACTTGACTTGGTTTTTGGAAACATGGGAAGAATGTAGATAACAAAACCAAGAAACTTATAGGTGGAATTAGTGTTTTTAAGCTTAATTTTTAAAAACCAAAAACCAAAAACCAAACCGTTACCAAACGGGGCCTTAAGAAGGAAATTCCAAATTACGCAATCGAGGTAGTTTTTGAGGGGTTCCTAAAAGTGTCTTTAGTCCCACACACACTCAAAAAGAACATACTTACTTACTATAACCCTATGCCTCAAAAGCATTAGGCTCCAAAAGGAAATACCATAGCTATTTTGCCAATAGAGCCATATCACAAGCAGCCAAGTCGCCTATGCCCAACTCACCTAAATCAATAGGCTTCAAGACAACCTCCCATCCAACCATATGACCCAACTCAACCTCATCAACACCCTCCTACAAAACTCCCTCGTCATCTTCTCCTCCTCCCTATGACTAATGGTTGAAGGGACCTTAGCTTTAGAAATGAAGTATGTCAAAACAGACTAGAAAAGTGTTGTCCTGCTCCTGCCACCCTTCGGAAAGAACATCTTTTTCTAAAAGGAGACTTTTTTTTTTAATACATTTTTCACAATTATATTCCAAAACAACAAATGACTAGGAGTGTGACCCAGGGGAAGCACTAAATATAAATGCTTAGAATTGGTAACTTTCAGCATCGTAATTTGGCACTTTTAGCTAAATGGATTTTAATATTTTTACATGAAGAAGACACGCTTTGGTGCAAACTTATTATTGCCAAGTACTATTACTCAAAGGTTACTTGTGTTTGGCCAAATATTATTCAAAGTGGTTCTTTCAAATCCCTGTGGCATTTTATTTGCTCTACCATCAATCTTGTGGCTAGTCATGCTCAACGATTTCTTGGTAATAGGAATTCTACCTCTTTCTGGCATGACTCTTGGTTTACTTGTGGGGTCCTTGCAATGAATTCCCCCCGCCTTTATCATTTTCCCAAATATTATGGTTGCTGAAGCCTTGCTTGTTCCTCGCGTTGCTTGAAATTTGAAACTTCGACACAATCTTAATAATTTAGAGACCAATGAATGGGAGGCCAACCTTTCTCATTTTCTTTCCATGATCCGTATTCGGAATTGCAATGACTTGTGGTCTTGGCTTCTTGACCCATCACATGCTTTCTCAGGTAAATCTCTTATGGAAGATCTTCCGGGTGCTTCTAATCCTATTGTGGGTATACTTTATGAAGTAATTTGGAAAGAAGATTATCCTACAAGAAGATTAAAACATTTCTTTGGGAGCTTACTCTTGGAGCTATTAATATAGCAGATCGGTTTCAACGGGCACATGCCACATTTCCAACTTTCTCCATCTTTGTGTATTATGTGTTCTTCTCATTCATAATATCCTAATCACCTTTTTTGGCATTATTCCTTCACTTCTAGAGATTGAGCTAGAGTCCTTGATACTTTCGGTTGGACATTGACTTTGCCTAACAACATTCATGTCCCAAGGTGTGAGAAAGAGCTTGTGGCTGGCTTTAAACGGGGCTTTCCTCTAGCTCCTTTGGAACGAGAGGAATGAGAGAATCTTCAAGGACATTTTCTCTACTTTTGGTAGCTTTAAGGATTTGATTCTTTTTCGTGCTTTATATTGGTGTAAATGTAAACACCGTTTTTTAGATTATAGTTTATCTTCTTTGATTTTAAATTGGAAAGCTTTCTTGTAATTTACCTTTAGGTGTTAGAAGTTTTTACTTCGTTACTTCATTCATCAATGAAATTTGTTTCTCTTCTAAAAAAATATATATATGAATGATAGGAAGTCACTTTACCTCAAACCCCAATATAGATGTCCATCTGGCCAGCTTAAAAGGGATCACAATTGTTACATCACAAAACTCTCATCTCCGAAGATGACCAAAAATGATTTACCAAACAGATAGGATTATGTCAAGACTAACAAGAGAGCCCTCCCTAACCGAGAAAAACATATTGTATCGTCAACAAACTAAAAACGAGAAAGGTGAATTCTTTATATTCCCACATGGAACCCCTCGACAAGATCCTTATTCATTATTGTTGACACTAATTTGCTCCAGACATCAACAACCAGGAAAAGAAAAAGGATAAAGGATATCCTTACCTAACCTCTCCCTAGAAGCTAAATTCTTCCCCTAAGTTTCCCCTTGACCAAAATTAAATAACCAACCTAAGGCAATTCCAAACCCACAATCTCCACATGAACTCAACCCTTCTTTCATAAACTTTATCCCAAAAGCTCCAATGAACATGGTCATTTGAGAAAGTCTCAAGATCAATCTTAAAAATAACTCCTAAATTACAAGTCCTATAGTCCTTGATAAAAACCTTGTCCAAACCTAATTCTTAACCTTAAAAACTATTTCAGTAAATCAAGACAACACCTTAGCCTCATTAGCAATAAGAAAAAGGGACATTGAGTGACAAGTTAGGTTAAAGACAACACCTTAGCCTCATTAGCAATAAGAACATCATCCGGGAGCTATTAACTATTGCAACAGATTTACTAACCCGCCACAACCTAATTCTTAACCTTAAAAACTATTTCAGTAAATCAATTGAGTAAGCTTTGGTCCTTTTTTCATTTTTTAAACATCCAAAAAAACTTCCAACGCCTCAAATATTAACTAACCTAGAGATTAAGAATATTATCTAATCTTACAATATTTGGGAGTCTAGAAATTTGAGAGAAAACATACCAAGCAGGTGACTGTCGAGTGACTGCTTTCTTAAATCTAATTTCCTTAAACATTATATACACCCCTTCTGGATTAAGTAATTGAACTCTGGTAAGGAAGCTATAAGAAAATTTTAAACACGCCCAATCATGCAACTCCAAAGAAGATAAAAATGTGAAGAGAACATAAAACACAAAAGTACAGTTAATTCTTGCATGAAAAACCATGGGCTAGAAGAACATAATATACAATAGATCACTACTAGAGAGAGCATTTTATACTTGAAGGAATCAAGGGACCCCTTTTCCCATTGTAAATATCATCAATAAGGAACTCGGGAATTCAATGTTAAGAGTGACCAAGAATGGAAAAGAGTAAGGAGGGTGAGGCAGAGATTACTAATTAAAAAGAGGTAATTCTCATTCTTGACCAATCTAACTGTGGGAAAAAGGAAAAAGAGAATGGAGTCTAAGGCTTGGTAACTTGAACTAGAAACAGCATTCGAAGTCTGGGCCATAATTCAAAAAAAGTACTTGAGATTACATATCTCAAAGAAAAAGATCTTTCACGCAAATCCATTTCTAAGAATTGTATAATAGCTGCCTGAGAAAGAAAAACTCAAAGAAAAGAGAACAGAAGCAAAATTTATATCAGCCATCGCATTATTTCCAAAGGAACAGAAGTTACACAGTACCAGTGGCACAGTTTCTATTTTCTTCTTATTTGATACGATTGATCTGTTAAAACTTGTTTTGGTGGAGTGAATTATAAATATGCAACGTACGAATTACCAAATTTATATTTCAAAAAACTATTTACCAAATAGAGCTAAAATTCTAACCCTAAGAAAATAAAAGATACACCGTTAACAAACCTCCAATTGCTAACTTACGGCCAATAGCTAACACATTCAGTTTACAAAGCAAGTAGATTGTCCACTACCAATCATAATATCCCTGTCATAAGAGCTAAGCTCAAGTGTGTCCAAGGAACCAAAATACAAGGCAAATTTACAGAAATTCAGATTTCTATGGACACAACAAGTTCAACCTTTGCAATAATCAGTCATAAATTCAAGAGAAAACACATCCAATTCGACACAGCAGAGGAATTAGATAATGGGATGAATAAAACTAAAGGGATCACGAACCTGATGATCGAAAATCTTAACCACCACCAGGAAAAAATCATTGTCAACATCTCTAGTATCTTTGACACCAACAACAACATCCTTCTTCATCTTCGATAGCTTGGGATCAAAATCCTCTCCAATATCAGTCTCAAACCAGCCTTCCTTGAACAATCTAATACACATGTCACTCATTTGAAAAGCCTCAAAATGAACATCAGCACCTCCATCCTCGTTTACCTCCAACTTCACTACTGCAGTCACCCACTCCTTCAACTCGCTCTCGGCGTGAAACTCAGCCGCCTGAAGTACTTCCCTGTTGGATAAGGTGTAGTCCTTCTTGTCCTGACTAATCGTCTGGGTGAATATAAATCCAACTTTCCTCATCCCCAACCCAACTGCAATCGCTTCCACCAATCTTTCCTCATCGTGATCCCGAAGAAACAGTAAATTGTCCTCAGTCCCTTGCTGTGGCGGCTCATATATGAAATCTACCTCGACCTTGCCTTCCGGCGACACCGTTCCGTACATCAGCCCCCCACGTTTGACAGCGAAGACTAGCGTTTCATTAACATAATGCTGGAAAGCATTCGCGCAATCCCGGTCGAAGGAAACCAATTCACAGTGCGGGTTTTCCTGACGGGTGATCCGCATCTGCTTAGCAATTAGATCATCCATAGTCATTTTACGGCCAAAAGATCCAGCGGGATGGAAAGTAGGCCCAGCAACGGTGCGCTCGCCCTCGTAGGCAAGAAACACGATAGACCCATGAGAAAGATTGAGCGAGGAGAGGTGGGTATTGGGATTAGACATGTCAGTGAATTTGGAGAGATCGTCATGAGTCTTAGCCAACAGAAGATTTTGGTTTGTGGAGAGGGTTTGATTCTGGATTGGGATTTGGAGCTGGGATTGAATTATGGCTTTGAGCTGAGCGATTGTGATGTGTGGGTTCTCTACAGTGACCCGCTCGAGGCCATCTCTACTGCGAATTCTGAGCATCATATTGCTGCCGGCGGGAGTTGAAATGTGAGTTTTGATGGTTGATTAAAGAGAGATTTGAGGAACGACTACTGCTGCAAGTCGACTGTGAGAGTGAGAAAATGCTGCCGGGAATTTAGAGAAGGGAAGTTGAAGATATGTACATGAAGTTTCTTGAGAATTTCTTATTCGGAGAGCCGACGCAAGGGATTGTATTTTATATCGAAACGGAAGGCGAAGGATACCGCGGTGGCTTGGGAATCAGGAAATACACAATCTCCGTTTCAGCTTCTCCGTTAAACGGTGGAATTCCATCACCAAATGACCTGGTTCCGTTTGCTAAACGATTTTTTTTTTTTTTTTAAGGGAAAAATACACTTTTAGTCCCTGAGGTTTGGGTTAGGTTACAGTTTGGTCCCTGAGTTTTCAAACTCAACAATTTAGTCCCTGAGGTTTGGTTTTAGTTTCATTTTAGTCCCTCCATCCCTTTTTCCGTTAGATTTTAACAGATCGCTGATGTGGCACCTATTTTTTTATTTAAAAAATTATTTTTTCATTTTTAAAATAAAAATAAATAAAAACATTAAAAATATTACTTTTTAAAACATTTTTATTTCTTTTTTATTTCTTTTTTTCTTTCTTCTTCTTCAACCCCTCACCACCATCACCCTTCTTCTTCTATACTCCTACCGCCGGTGACCGACCGCCGCCATTATCGGCAACAAAAAAAATTTTCTTCTCCTTTCCTTATTCTTTTCTTTTCCTCCAGTCGCCGGCCAACCACTGATTCCCCCTCCGATTTCCCTCTCGTCGCTCAACCAGTTGGATTCCACTGAATCAAAACAAAGTTTGAAACCCACACAACTTGAATCGATACAGCTCAAATCAGAACAAACTCGAAACCCACACAACTCGAATCGCAGAGATTACAGACGGATCGAGGTCTTTGGACGGAGCGGCAACGAAATTGAAGGGAAGAACTCGATGAAAGCAATGATATCTACTGGAAATCCACACAGCTCGAAACCCACCGAAACCCACCGGAAAACACAGATCGAAACCCACCGCTGGCCACACAGCTCGAAACCCACTAAAACCCACCGGAAAACAAAGATCGAAACCCACCGGGCCACACAGCTCGAAACCCACTAAAACCCACCGGAAAACAAAGATCGAAACCCACCGCTGGCCACACAGCTCGAAACCCAGACTTGTTGCCCACAACTGAGAGTGAGACCCACGCCGGTGTTCTTCAGTTCTGTCGTCGCTGGTACCGCCTGCCGAAGAAACGTCGTGTTCAGTGGCCGCCGCCAATACCGGCAGTCGCAACGAAGAAGCTTTGCCCGAAGAGACCCACGTCGTGTTCTCCTTATCCACGCAAGCGTCCAAATCCGTGCGCGTAGGCATTCCCCGAAGCTTCACGCGAATAAATCCGGTTGAAATCCTCCCAGTCGGGGGTTTTCGGCGGCGAAGAAGTGGCTAATTTGGGGGCAGAGTTGGGGAGGTAGTTGAGGAGGGTCAACGCCGGTGATTCTGAAAAAGAAGAAAAAAGAAGAATAAAAAATAAAATCGCCGGTGAGCGACGGTGGCCGGTTCTGCCGGCGGTAGGGATGGTGGGTGGGTAGGTAGGGATGAAGAGGAAGAATGAGGATGGAGAGAGAGAAATTAAAAAGAAGAAGGAGTATAAATAAAAACATTTAAAAATAATAATTTTTTATTATTTTAATTTATTTTTATTTAAAAAAATTAAAAATTAATTTTTTAATTAAAATAATGGTGCCACGTCAGCAGTCCGTTAGTATTTAACGGCAAATTGGATGGCAGGGACCAAACTGCTCCTTATCTCAAACCTCAGGGGTATTTTTGTTGAGTTTGAAAACTTAGGGACTAAAGTGTAACTTAACCCAAACCTCAGGGACCAAAAGTGTATTTTTCCCTTTTTTTAAATATATATATATATATATGTTTTTAGAGAAAAATGTTGAATTATAATTATTTTTTTTTCCTTAAACAGAATTATATTTAGCTTAAATTTTATGATGCTTGGTCTTCCAAATTTGTGCATACTAGGAAAATTTCTAGTAATCCGGTTATATGGAAAAAATTTCATACATTTTTAGACATGAAATAAGTATTTAAGAATGATTGGATTCATGAAATAAAATATTATATAAAAAATATTGTATCATTAGATGACATATCAAATGCTAATGAAAGGAGTGTGTGTTATCCTAGGTCTATAAAATTTCTTAGGGTAGGTTTATAATTTTTTTCCTTTTTCGAAAAGAGAGTAGATTTATAAAATTTTAAAATATCTAATAGGTTTCTTTAGAGGTGTAAGGCAAAACTTGGATGGACCTAGTTGGTTTGATTCAATTAAAACCTAAAAAAAGAAACTTGGATGGACCTAGTTGGTTTGATTCGATTAAAACCTAAAAAAAGAGGAAATTGATTTAGGTTTTATTTATTTATTTATTTTTTCTCATAGAAACATTTCACCCTATTTGAACTTTCAATTTTATGTAAAATAAGTTTTTAAGTTTTTAAAAGGTATAATGGATTCTTAAACTTTTAATTTTGTGTCTAAAAGATTCTTATCATTTAAATAAAAAAAAACAGTTAATAGATACAAAATTTAAAGTGAGGACCTTTTAGACAAAGTTGCAAGTATAGGGACTTATTAGACAATTTTCAAAGTATAAGTACTTATTTGATATATAACTTTTTTTTTAAGAAAGAAATCAAACTTTATTAAGAACGAAAGCGATCAGTAGCTCCTATTGGGTATTCACCTTTGGGACAAGAACCCCCACTAGTGAAATCTACATGACCAACATCAATCTCATTACAAGAGAGAAGCCAATTTGGAAAATGATTTACCCAACATACAGATGAGTTGGTCTCAGTTGCTTTTTGTGCCAATTTATGGGTCATGGAGTTGTGGGTTCTGGGCACATGAGTTATTGAAGTAACCTTCCTTGTTGAATAAACCCACTTAGCTCTGTCAGATCCACGCTAGTGCCCAAAAGAAGTCGAACGGTCATCAACGAATCTGACTCAACAATAACAGAAGGTGAAGAAGTAGGGATCGATTTTAGCCCCTCAACCACAACGATGGCCTCCAACCAACTAATCGGCCATTGATGTTGAATCAAACAATACCCAGCCGCGATCAACGATCCGTTCCACCGACGAAGAATCCAACCAACACCGCGTCTGTCTCTTTTCGAGTGCCAGAACGCATCACAATTGAGTTTCCAAAATCCCTCTGGAATGAGGAGCCACTGCCCTGAAGATATGGGAGCCACCAGACTGCCGTCGGAGTGTGCTACATTCGCGTTGTCATCGCCTTGGTACGTCCCTATCCTCGTAATGAATTCTTGGCTATATCTGTCAATCTGCTGAAAGAGATGGATTGAATCTAACTGCTTCTTATTGTGTAAGATGTT
The DNA here is from genome assembly GCA_036850905.1 of Luffa acutangula. Taxonomy (NCBI): domain Eukaryota; kingdom Viridiplantae; phylum Streptophyta; class Magnoliopsida; order Cucurbitales; family Cucurbitaceae; genus Luffa; species Luffa acutangula. The sequence goes on from CM072090.1 coordinate 47,091,717, forward strand.
GTTTCGATATGTCCGTATTTGCCACCAAATAATCAAATTGAGTTTATTTGATATATAACTTTAAAAATTCATATGCTCAACATGTAAATTAATATGATCATTGTCTGAATCTTTTTTTAGTTATATTTACCCAAAGTTCTTCTCCATTGATAATTTTAATGATTTTATTAATGTAATTTTAAAAATTGAATTACCCAATTATATATACACACATACATACTGGGCCTATGTTTTTTTTTTTTTTTAAATCTTTATTCTACTATACTAAAATGTTAAATAACTCGCAAATTACTTTTAAACTTGTTGGTTCTTAATATATCATGCATCTATTAATGATAATTTATACTTTGATTTTTTTATAGTAAATTTATACTTGATTAATTAAAACAATATTTATTGTACCACTAAAAAATATTCTTTTTTCTTAATAATGAAATTTTATTTTTAAGAGGAAATATTATTATTATCATTATTTGAGTAAATACAAATAGAAAACAAAACCAAGGAAAGAATAATTCACTCAAGGGGATGATCCTCTATCCAATGGGATTATTGCACGCATGATGGGCCAATTTAAACTATTTTAAACATATGAAAAACAATATTTAAAAAAAAAAACATATGAAAAACAAACATTACTTTAAAGAAAACTAAAAACCGAGAAAAAAAATGAGAAAGCAAAAGCCGATCAAAGAAAAAGAAAAAAAAAACTTGTGTATCAAGATTACTCTACACTAACATATGACCAATTTCAGATATGGCCCGTTTGGTGACGAGTTTTGCCATTATAGTCTACATTTATATGTTTTTAAAAGGCCACATCTCGAATCTCTGAAGACCAAAAAGCTAGATTGGACCCCCTTTCATCAAAGAAGAAGTTGAAATAGCCATCAAGAAAATGAATCCCAAGCTCTAGGTTTTGATGGAGCTCATGTCAAACTTTACCACAAGCTTTGGGATTCAATAGGGAAAGATATGACCCAAATTTTCCTAGGCTTTCTTAACAACAACGAAGTTTTGGAGCCTCTGAACAAAACCTACATAGCCCTCATCCCCAAGACCAAGGACCTGAAAAAGATGAGTGAATTCAGACCCATCAGCTTGTGTAACGTAAACTACAAAATTATTGCAAAAGTCCTAGCCAACAGGATGAAAAAGGTTCTCAATACAATCATATCCCCCACTCAATCTGCTTTTGTCCCGGGAAGACAAATATCGGATAACGTAGTGTTGGGTTTCGAATGTATCCATGCTCTGAACTCCAAAAGGAAAGGAAAAACAGGACATGTTGCAATTAAATTAGATATGAGTAAGGCTTACGATAGAGTCGAATGAAATTTCATTATAGAGGTCATGAGTCGAATGAATTTCAGTGAGGGATGGATTACCAAGATAATGAAATGCATTTCTACAGTCAGCTACTCTATCCTCGTAAATGGAACCCCTCAAGGAGAATTCAGGCCTTCGGAATTAGACAAGGAGACCCGCTGTCACTGTATCTTTTTCTCCTTCGTGCAGAAGGCTTTTCGGTGCTGTTGAACAGGGAGGAAGCTCTTTCTAATTTGAGTGACTTTCAAATTAATAAGCATTGCCCTAAGATCTCTCATTTGTTTTTTTGCAGATGACAACATCATTTTCACCAAAGCAGAAGCAAAGAGCCTCCACACGCTTAAGAAAATTCTAGATTGCTACGAGAAAGCCTCGGGCCAAGTTATAAACTTGGAAAAATCAATGTTCATGACAAGTAGGAATACAAACAGAAGCGTGAAGAAGACTTGTGAAGAAATTCTAGGGATCAAAAGAACTTAAGCTCTTGGGCAATATCTTGGAATACCTTCTCAGATAGGAAGAAGCAAAAGGGTTGTCTTTGCAAAGGATTAAGGATAGGATCGAAAAATCCCTCCAAGGGTGGAAAGAAACATTTTTCTTGCTAGGGGGGAAAGAAGTGTTGATAAAAGTTGTCGCCCAAGCCATCTCGACTTATACTATGAGTTGTTTTCGCCTTCTTAACTATTTGTGTAATGACATTGACAGGTTATGCGCAAGATTCTGGTGGGAATCGACGGGAGAAAATGACAAAATGCATTGGATGAGTTGGAGACGAATGTGTACAAGCAAGGCCAAATGAGGAATGGAATTCAGAAATATTTCAGCCTTCAACCAAGCTATGCTAGAGAAACAAAGTTGGAGATTTGCTAAGAAATACCAATAGCCTTCTATTCAGAACTTTGAGAGGAAAGTATTTCAAAGATGGTGATTTCTTGCAAGCCCCGTTTGGAAACTCCCCGTCCAATACATCGAGGAGTATATGTTGGGGAAGAGAGCTATTCAAGAAAGGCTATAGATGGAGAGTGGGATGCGAAAAGCTCATCCAAATTGCCCAAGATCCTTGGATTAACCGAGAAGGAAGCCTCAAGCTGCTCAACAAGAACGATACGCTTAAAAACAAAAAAATTAGTTGGCTGCTCAACGAGGATAACAATTGGAGGGCTGGCAGAATCCGTGAAGCATTCCTACCTCAAGACGCATAAGACATTCTAGTTATGCCAACAGGAGAAGGAGCAAGAAGAGATGAAATAATTTGGCACCTTGATAAAAAGGGAACATTCAAAGTGAAAAGCGCCTACCAGTTGACTATGGATTCTAAATCCCAAGATGAAGCCTCTCAATCTAATAAAGCTGAAGTGGAAGAGCAATGGAAAAGGCTTTGGAGCACTGGAGTCCAACCAAGAATTAAAATTTGCACATGGAAATTAGTCAATGATATAGTGCCAAGCAAAGCTAACATCATGAAAAAAGGATTGTTCTTAACCCTCTCTATTATTTTTTGTAGAAAGCATATTGAATCCACTCCCCATTTAATATGGGATTGCAAATTTTCCAAAGAAATTTGGAACAAGTTCATCCCTAAATCCTTAAAGCTTTTCGGTTTGTGCAGGGAGTTTTGGGAGACAAAGGATTATTGGAGCTAGATTTCAAATAATTTCAATTCAGAGGAATTGGCAAAAAGCTCAATCATCATGTGGAATCTGTGGAACTTCAGAAACAGAACACAAGCCAACACCATCTCCTTATCAGTAGAATCAATAAGCAAATCCATCGAGGGTTCAATTAAAGATTGGGAAGACTCTTACCTTAAGAGACCAGAATCGAACAGATTGAGGAGCCATGGGAGTCACGCCACTTGGGAGAAGCCGAAAACGAACTTCTGGAAATTAAACTCGGACATCGTGTGGTTCGAAGATTCAAGAGCTGGAGGCATCGGTTGGATAGTGCATGACTCGTCTGAATCCATTATCTGCTTCATAATGAAAAAGATGGATCAAAAATAGGAGATGAAAATCTTGGAAGCAATGTCATTTCAAAGGAATTAAAACCATTTGAAATACCTGTCTTCAAAAGAAGATTCCGCTGCAAGTGGAATCGTATGCATTAGCTGTGATTAAGGTCTTGTCTGGAGAAGAAGATGACCTTTCGGAGGTGAAGTTGATCGCTGATGACATCCTCCGCTGTTCTTCTTAGTTTCAGGTCATCAAATTTACTCATTGTAATCGCCTTGCCAACACAACAGTCCACTAGTTGGCAAGGAAAGCTGTGTTTTTTCTTTTGGTTGCGATTAGGCAAATCCCCCGTTGAGGGATTCAAGGCATATTTTTTGGGTTCCTGATCTTCCTTTTTGGTTTCCCCCTCCTAATTATGAGGGCAGTTGTTTAGGTAGTTAGTTTTAATGAATGATTTATTTTTCAAAAAAAAAAAAAAAGTTACCATCTCCTTATAGGTTTAATTATTTTGAGTTCTAAACTACTCATGGATTTGTTCTATTTTACATAGTTCTGAACTTGATTAGTATGGACATTTGGTTTCTTAAATAGTATACTGGACTTTTAATTTTCTACCCACCGAATTTTGTAGCTCACCCTTCATCTTGAAATTTTCTACCAAATAACATTTAAAGTTTTAATAAGCCTACTCGAAATCAACATCTGCCATCAACTTTACATAGAACGCATACCATCTTGATTCTTGAATGTGTTATTCAATGAAATGCATTATTATTTTTTTTTATCTAGAATAGATGACATATTTTGGTGTGTTCGTTTGGGATTTTATAATGGACAATAAGTTGTAATTAACTTGCATATTTTCCATTATCAAAATCATTATGTTGAATCATGTGTCGTGTAAAATCTATAGCTTAGCCATGTTATATATAGTTTCTTAACAATTAGAGTTTAATTTAGCTCATGTTGATTATTGTTATAGACGATTGTTAGCATATATATATGTTCACATCTTAGGTTAGGTACGGTATAATAGTTTGGGGTGGACTATGTCATGACATTTAGATCTAAATCATTCCAAATCTAAAATGGCTTGATTCTATAGTTTCAAATCTAGAACATAGTCATTCCAGATTTGAAACAAGTGTTGAGAAACTAAATCAGGTAGGAAAAACAAAATCACGTTCTACTTTAACCATTTCACCAATCACATTAGTTTTCTAGAATTGAAAATTAATCACATTTTAAGTATTTAACCTACTTTGGTGTATTTCAACTCTTGAATTAAAAGCAAGCAAACGCACACCACAACACAACAAAATGAACGTAACATTCTTATTAACAACGAAAACTTCTTGCTCTTTCAATCCTACCATTTCATTGTTTTTTTCAAAAAGCTTCAAATTAGGGTCCTCGCAATTTCTCGCGCTTTACAAAGTGCTTCAAGTGGCTCTGCTTTAGGCATACTAACACCTTTTCCTTCCGTCATATCTACTTCCTTCCCTTCAATGCTCTTCCAATCAAAACACTGAATCAACAATCCTAAAGTCAAACCAAGCACTCGATGCGCCATTCCAGATCCTGGACAAGCTCTCCTTCCCAAACCAAATGCAATCATTAACTTATTGACATCACGATCGCCTTCTCCAGTCTCAAACCTCTCTGGTTTGAAACTCATTGGATCATCCCACAACGTGGGATCCCTATGAATGGCCCATGCATTGACCAATAAGATTGTGTCACTTGGCACGTCGAATCCTGATATGGTGCAATCGGCAGAAGACCTATGTGGAAGTAGCAGCGGGCCAGCAGGGTACAAACGAAGAGTTTCCAGGACTATGCATCGCAAGTAGCTTAATTTTGAAAGATCGGTTTCTTCCAGCAACTGATCTGCACCAAGCTGAGACTCTAATTCAGCTCTTGCCTTGTTCAACACAGCTGGATGGTTCAGAAGATTTGACATTGCCCACTCTATTGTCACTGCGGTCGTGTCCGACCCACCGAGTATCATTGTCTGTGAGATGAAATATTAGTTAAGTGAAAAGATAATGACATTGTTAAATCACTAATCAGCTCAAAAATCTAAGCTAATAGATTATTAGAATAATACTTGGCTAGCAGCATACTGGTGTGTAGGCTTCAACCTCTAATCTAAGATCAACCATTCGATTTAACTAAGAAAAAGAAATAGATCTGATTTGACTATGCTTCAACCTCTAATCTTCCTGGTTCCAATATATACCATCAACAACTAGGAGAGAGTTTTTTTTTTTTTTTTTTACTCTCCCTCATTTTCATGCCTTACTCTCCCTTGGTTTTGTAAACATTTTAACATTTCTATCCAAGTATGTAATCAAGGATCGTTCAATGGATACGGTAAAAATGACATACCATACTTTTTGTTCTTTGATACCATGTTAAATCACTCCCACCAACCCAAAAGAACAATACTTGGCTACATACAATTAAATCTTGACAACTATGAAAGAGAAAGGAAAAAAATGAGAAAACATTTTTATCTTTCCTAGTTGTCAACATTAAGGAGATCTCTACATACAAGTATGCAACCAAGTATTTTCCAACCCAAAAACTTAAAGCTAAATTTAATTAGAATAATTTTTAACTACATACTGGTATGTAGGGATCTCACTGCATACCACCATTAAAATGTTGACAATTAGGAGAGATAAAAAAAAATTCTCATTTTCTATCATTCTCTTTCTTAATTGTCAAGATTTTAAGGAGATTATGCAGCCAATTATTTTCAAGTATTTTCCATTTAATTATATCAATCCGTATAGGAAGCATGATTCTAAAATAATCGAGATGGAGAGAAAGATATAGATGAAAGATGAGATGAACCAACCAAAATCAGGCCTTTGATGATATCATCGGTGTAATACTCAGGCTGCGACACCTGCAACTTGAGGAAATGGGCGACCATACTATTCTCCATTTCTTCGTTACTGACTTTTCCGGTTCGATGCTCGTCGATCAGTCCTTGCCAAAACGAATCAACCCTTTTGATAAGCTTCTTTGCTCTCTTCATGAAACCTTGGAAATCAATATACTTCAAAATCGGCAAAAAGTCAGCTGGATAAGACGACAACGTAAATTCGAAAAGCTCATCAACAACAGCTCGAAACGTCGTCGCTTCACTGCTCTCAGCCGCCTCCTCGCCGTAATATCGCTTCCCGGCGACCATCCTCATCGTTATATTCAACGTCAGTTCCTTGACGATGGACTTGAACTCCACTCTCGCAAAATCACGGCTCGAAGCCCGACACAGTTTCTTCACCAATCTCCTCACTTCATCTCTTCGAATGGCGAAATTCGCGTTGAGGCGATTGGAGGACAGAATCTCGAGAGCGCTCACGCGGCGGAGTTTACGCCAGTGGTCGCCGTAGGGGGCGGCTCCAAGGGTGGTGTGGTTGTAACTCAAGCACCTACTCACGGCGAAGTCCGGACGGTTGGCGAAAACGATGTCGTTTTTGGTGAAGCATTCTTCGGCGGCGTCCATGGACGAGACGACGACGACGAGACGAGAGCCGAAGCGGAGCGACAGCACCGGACCGTGCTTCTGGGAGAGAGCCAGTAGACTCCTGTGAACCGGGGGCTTGAGGAGATGGAGATGGCCTATGATTGGAATCGAGGGTGGGGTTGGAGGGAGATTTTTGAGGGATTTGGGTTTCAGAAAATGCTTTATTGCGATGATGAAAGCAATGAGACTGAGAATTGAAAAGGCTGAGTATTGTATGATGGAGTCTTCCATTTTCACTCTGGTTTCTGATATGGTCGTTGTTATGAGCTAGCTTTGTGTTGATTTGAAACATTTATATGGCTGAGTTTTGTGTGTGTGTTTTTTTTTTAAGTAACTTGTCGGGAGATTCACGTGGTATTGGTCACTAAACCAATCAGAAAGTTAGTCGTTTGGCGTGTATCACGTGTGAAGGACGATTGATATTGATCATATACAAACAGACGAGTGGGAGATTGAGAGGAATGGCCTCACTCATAAACCATAAATTTCAAGACTAAATATGTCTGAGGTTAAGAACAAGCACAATATTTTCACTTCGTGGTTTTGGTTTTGGTTCCATCCAAAAGGGTTAATCCCTTGTAAATCTATAATCATCTCCTTATCTAGTCAATCAATTCTCAACATCTAACATTTTTTAAATTTCTTTAGTTAACCAATTGCATAGATGGAAGATCGAATTATCAAATTTTAAGATGGTAGTTGGTACACTTAGCTATAATAGGAGTTTTTGCAACGATAGTATATCTAAACTATACAAAAATCAACCAATTCGAACATAACTCAGTAGATAGGACATCAAATTATGGTTTCCAAAGTCATGATTTGACCCCATCCTGCAATTGTTGAAATAAAATTATAATAATAATAAGAATTATAAATTATAACAAATCTATTACACATGATAAAATATTGGTCAAAATTATAAGTTTAGATGTCACCGAACTTTGGTATATCAATTTGGTCTTTGAACTTCAAAAAGTGTTAAGTCGGTCCTTGAACTTTCAATTTTGTGTGTTTAATAAATTTTTGAATTTTAAAAAGTATCCAATAAATTCTTAAACTTTCACTTTTGTATCCAACAGGTTCCTTAACTTTCAAAATTGTGTCTATTAACTAAAGTCATTGACTTATTCAACATTTTTTTTTATTTACAGGTCTACTACATAGAAAATTGAGAGTTTAGAGTCTTAGTAGACATAAAACTCAATTTTATATCTAATATAGATTGGTAAATTTTTAAAACCCTCGAATATATCAAAAACCTACTAAATACAAAATTGTAAATTCAGTAACCAAATCGACACACAATTCTAAACTTATGTAATTTAACCTAAAATATTTCGTAAAAGTGGCACAAATGTAAAAACTTGTACATCAGTTCTTTTTTACAATACCTTGCACGTCAATTATGTATAATAATGATATACTTTATTAATGACAAAAAAAAAAAAAAAAAAACAGTATATCAGTAAACAAGGAAAAAAAAAAACATATTTACAAATTACTTTTTAGGTAACAAATTTGTAATTAATATAACAAGAATTGATTGATGATAAACTTACGTTACTTAATGAATTAAGAATAAAAAAATAGATGAAGAAGTAGACCAAAATCAAAATTTCTACAAACTTCTAGAAAAATTAATGGAGGAGAAATTAGAAGCTTTCTTCAAGTGTGACGTAATTTCTCATTTAAATGATTTTGAGGTAAATATTTGAAACCAACTTTTTTTAAAAAGAGTCTTTAGTATACACTAACTTGTGTATAAAAACACATACGAGGAAATGCAACCAAACATATGGATGTTTAAATTCTAAACATTTTTATACAAAATGTTTTAAAAAAAATGCATTCTTGAAAAACATTTAAATTAGAATGTATTCCAAACGGACCCTAAATCAGTTCGCTATCATTTCGTACAAGTTTATCAATTTTGACATCGAGCAATAGACTTGTCCATGGTTTAATTTGCCTGAAAGCAAGTTGTTTGGCGTGTATCATGTGTGGCGGATGCAAACAGATCACAATGAAGAACAATCGTTCTTCATATATGGACAAATTATATATAAAGGTAATCAACGAGGAATTACAACCACATAATTTATGCTGTTTAAATATTTTATTTATGTGAATCAATCATATTCCCAATTGTATATATCAATGTATCAATTTATCCAATAGAAAAAATGAGATCTATGGCGACACTAAAATCATCACTTTTAAGGGTTGCTCCATCGTCCCATCGTGATTCACGTTTTCACACTTCCTTAAATAATAACAACTAAGTATAAATATTCTTTTGGTTTTTGTATTTGGACTTTAGTTCTTGGGGTCTTTTTACTTTCAAAAAAAACCATTTTAGTTCATTTTTTTGGTCCACCTACTTTCAAAATTTTCATTTTAGTTCTTGTAAAGTAGCGAATTTAGTCCATATTTTCAAAATTTAAGCCTAAAATTTATAGGCAATGACAAAACCTTTAATACAAATTTATGATTCCATTTCAAGAATTTTAGTAAGTGAAGTGTCATGCTAAAATTATGATCGAAAAGCGAGAAAAAATGAAAATGAAGGGACCAAATTAATTACTTTTTAAAGTACATAGACCAAAATAAACATATTGAAAGTACATGGACGAAAATAAACTTAGTGACTAAAATGAATGTTGTGAAAATATATGAACTAAAATGAACAAAAACTAAAAGTACAAGAATCAAAATAGTATTTAAACCTAAGAACTAACTTTTAAAAAAAATATAAATCCTATTTTGGTCTTTGTATTTTTGTTTTTGGTTCATTTTGGTCACTCTACTTTCAAAATATCCATTTTAGTCCTCATACTTTGATTTTTGATTCATTTTGGTTTATGTACTCTCAAAATGTTCATTTTGGCCATACTTGTAAAAAATGATCAATTTGGTCTCTACATTTTCAATTTTTTTATTATAATTTTAACATGACACTTCACTTATTAAATTTCTTAAAATGTAATCATAAATTTGAGTAAAGAGTTTTCATTGTGTCAAAAGTTTACACTTAAATTTTGTAAATAAGAACTAACTTGATTGTTTTTTAAAAGTGCTAGAATTAAAATGAACATGTCAAATCGAAAACAGTAATTGACATGTACCGTCAAGTTAGAAGTTCAAATCTCCAACTTTCAAATATTGTAGAATAAAAAAAAAAAAAAAAAAAAAAACACTTGGCTACACACAGGTAAGGATCCACGTAAACAAAACATTTTCTCTTTCCTTGTCGCCATGATGACAAGTAAATATCATTTTGGCGTGCATCACGTGTGGCAGATACAAACAGATCCCAATCAACAAATTGTTGACAAAGTCATCAATCCCACTCATAAATTTATAATGGACGAACAACTGCAGTCATCTTCTGCACTGCACACACCAGACCAGAACCATGGACGCTTGGTTAACAGCTCTCGCCGCGCTCTCCATCTGTGTGCTCTGTAATTTCGTTCTGGGCTTCATCTTTTCCAGCAAACCAAAACTCCCACCTGGTCCACTCGCCTTGCCTCTCATCGGCAACCCCATATGGCTCTTCAAGCCACTCTCCGAACTCGAAACCATCCTCCGCAATTACCACTCCAAGTACGGCCCCGTCGTCACGCTCCACTTCGGCACCACTCCCTCCATCTTCATCGCCAGCCACTCTGTTTCCCACCAGGCATTGGTTCAGAACGGCGCCGTCTTCGCCGACCGCTTCCCCGTCATGGAGACCGCCAAAATCATCACCAGCAACCAGCACAACATCAGCACCGCCTTCTACGGCCCCACCTGGCGGACCCTCCGCCGCAACCTCACCGCCGAGCTCCTCCACCCCTCTCGCTTGAAGGCTCACGCGCCCTCTCGCAAGTGGGTTTTGGACGTCCTGGTCCAGCGCCTCCTCCAAGAATCCCAGCCCACGTCGCTTTCTCAAGGCCCACTTCCCGTCAGACTCATCGACCATCTCCGTCACGCGATGTTCTGCCTCGCCGCCGCCATGTGTTTCGGGGAGAGATTCGACGGGAAGTTGATCAACGAAATCCAAGAGGCCCAACGTGGGGTGTTGTTGAACATCAACAAATTCAACGACCTCAATTTCTGGCCGCCAAAACTCGGGAAGGTTCTGTTCCGGAAGCGTTGGGATGAGATTCGTCAGCTGCGTAAGCGGCAAGACGATCTGTTACTTCCTCTGATCAACGCGAGGAAGAAGGCCGTCGAGGAAGAGCGCGGCCGTGGACCCAAGGACGAGAAGGCAATCCCGTACGTCGACACTCTGTTCGATCTCGAAATCACGGACGACAGCAGCGATGAGAAGAGAAAGAGAAAACTGTCAGAAGATGAACTGATAACACTATGCTCGGAGTTTATCGACGCCATCACGGATACCACGACGGTGTCGCTGCAATGGATAATGGCGAATTTGGTGAAGTACCCGGAAGTTCAAGAGAAGGTGTTCGCGGAGATAAAGGAAACGATGGGAAAGAAGGAGGAGATCGAGGAGGAAGATTTGCAGATGATGACGTATCTGAAGGCGGTGGTGCTGGAAGGGCTGCGGCGGCACCCGCCGGGGCACCTGCTGCTGCCGCATAAGGTGATGGAGGAGAGTGTTCTGGAGGGAGGGTACAGGGTGCCGAAAGGGACGTCGGTGAATTTCATGGTGGCGGACATGGGGTGGGACCCGAAGGTGTGGGCGGAGCCGATGGAGTTCAAGCCGGAGAGGTTCTTGGCGGAGAGGGGGGAGGGAGGGGTGGAGGTGGAAGTGGATATTACGGGTAGTAAGGAGATAAAGATGATGCCTTTTGGGGCAGGGAGGAGGTTCTGCCCGGGATTTGCGTTGGGGTTGCTTCATTTGGAGTATTATGTGGGGAACTTGGTGTGGAATTTCAAGTGGACGGCGGCGGGGGAGGTCGACCTGTCTGAGAAACAGGAGTCTGCTATCACCATGAAACATCCAGTGCTCTCTTACTTGTCGCCGAGGGCTGTTTCAAGTTGTTGATTAAGGAAGTTGAATGTTGTGTATTGTTTCGCAATAAGGTTTTTAATGGTTTGATAATAGTGTTCCCTTGCCTGAATTTTAAAGTAACTAGTTAATTTTTGTCGAGACTGATCTCTATACTTTAGCAACGATAACAAGACTGATAAGAAGAACGAAAAACCTTGGTACCAAAACCTAAAGATTTTAAATCCATATCGTGTGGTTTACAAAATAAAAACTCTAGAAGATGAGACGACAGAGAGATACAAAAAGCTCGATGGGTGGCCCACGATTTGGAATACAAACTAACACGGGATCCTTTGACCTCACAGGAGAATTCCTAGGAGGTCACCCAACATAGAACTTCTCCAAGTTAAGCCACCGAAAAGGAAGGTGCACCTTGTTGGTATAGGTAGTATCTATCAATTCTTTTAAGCTTATCTTGACCATACTTTCATGTCCTCAAGATCCCTCTCATTCGGATGTGGTCTCGGTTCATTCATGTACCCCTCCTATTAGCACTTGTTGTCGGTAAGGATTGGAAATTGGGGCAGATGAAGTAAAAAATGCTTTATCTTTAATGGAGAGTTGGATCAAGAGATATATATGGAGCAACCAAAAGGATTTGAGGATGAAGCTCATGATCATGACTATGTTTGCAAGCTGAGGAAGGCTTTGTATAGTCTAAAACAGGCACCGAGAGCTTAGTACATATGGAAAAATTGTAGAATTTCTCGTTCAAAGTGGTACTACAGTGGCTTCGACAGATTCTAACTTATTTGTAAAAATTCAAGACTCAAAGGTCACGATCATATTGGTCTATGTGGATGATCTAATCATAACAGGAGATCATACGAAAGAAACTCAACAAATAAAGCAGAATCTCATAGTTTGTTTTGAAATGAAAGAACTTGGAGAACTAAAAAACTTCTTTGGACTAGAGGCTTAGCCAACTTCTACACCGATAGAGGTTAATAAAAAGTTTTGCATGCATGAAGGTAAAGTTCTTGCAGATTCAACTATGTATGGATAGTTGGTAGGTTAGTTTGATCTACCTTACTCTAATAAGACCTGATATCTCATATTTTGTTGGAGTTCTGAGTCGATACATGCAGAATCCTAAGAAGTTTCATCTCAAAGCAATTCAAAGAATTTTAAGATATCTTAAAAAGAACCATTGAATATGGTGTTCTATATAAGAAAGGAGATAAGACAACCAACAGTTGCATTATCTACCACAGAATCGTAATATAGAGCAACAACCATAGCCGCACAAGAGAATATATGGCTGAAGCAACTAATGTAGGATTTGCACACCAAGAAGTTAAATTATGCAGTGACATTATACTACGACAATCAATCTACAATACACTTGGTCGAGAATCCAGTATTTCATGCAATGACCAAACATCTGGAGGTACAATTTATCACTTTATCAGAGAACTTCAAGAAGAAATTGAAATGAAGCCAATAAGACAAAAAAAAAAATCAAATTGCAGATATATTCACCAAAGGACTATCTGCATCAAAGCATGTTGAGTTTCGACAACAACTTAGAATGATTGAAAGAATTAGAGTAGTTAGTGTTAGGGGAGTGTTAAATAAAGCAACACTAACTATATCTAGAAGGTTTTTGAAGTATCTACATAAATTGCTCAATTGTATAGATTAATCCTTTGATCTAGATTTATCTTGAATATTGTAAATAGATTAAAAGAAAAAGTCTAGAATTATCTTACCCTTTATTTAGCCTCCAAGAAAATAATTCTAGGATAAAAATATCATACCAAGAACAGTCTAGAAAAATCCACTCCAACCATCTTATGTCTATAAATAGGAAGTACTGTATCCTCCATAAGCATCACAATTTGGAGGAAGTATCACAACTTGGAGGAAGATCACAAATTAAGAGGAAGTACCGAATGTTGGAGTAAGAATCAAAAGTGAGTGTGAGATAGGTGGAAGAGAGTTTTTTTCCCCCTAAAAGTCTCAATCTTTGGTACTTTCTTAATAATAGTTTCTTTCTACGGAAGTGTTTGTCTCTCTCCCATGTTAATTTTTTCAACAAGGGAGGTTGCAAATGTTTGATCCTAAAAAAAAAGCCTAAGATGATAGTAATTTGTCTTCTGTAATCCAATTCTCATACTCTAGATTAGGTTCATGAATTGTATTCAAATCTTCTCCTCCTTGGTTTCAATTTCTTTTGTTCTGTTCAAGGAGCATGCATGAGTACTCCATTATATTATTAAGCATTCTTTACTGTAAAGCTTCTAGCTTTGATACCATATCAGAATAAGAAAAACAACAAAAGAAGAACGATCACAAATGTATTATCGTAACTGTTATTAAGTGATCAACAGATTGCAAACATGGTGTAATGAAGAGAATACAGTATCATTTAAACAATAACAGCAGTTTTGACTTAACCAAACCAATTCAAGTTCTTACACATAATCTAAACGTTCCTAATTAATGGTATCAGACGCAAGCTTTTTCATGATGGGGCGAGCTTTACACAAGGCCTCCAAGGGCTCAACTTTAGGCATGGAGATTCCTTGGCCTTCAGTCATGTCAATCTCCTTTCCGCCGAGCCTCTTCCACTCAAAACTCTGAATCAACGACCCCAAAGTCAAGCCCACCACACGGTTGGCCATGCCCATCCCAGGGCAAGCCCTTCTGCCCAGTCCAAAGGGCAAGAACTTGTAGGCGTTGTTGGGTGCCGATCCGCCATTTTGGAACCTCTCTGGTTTGAAGCTGGTCGAGTCATCCCAAACTTTGGGGTCCCTTTGGACGGCCCAGGCGTTGACCATCAAGATGGTGTCTGGAGGAATGTGGTAGCCTCCGAGAGAACAACTGTCCGAGGAGAGATGTGGAGCTAGGAGTGGAGCTGCTGGATATAGGCGAAGTGTCTCCGAAATCACGTTCTGTAAGTATTGTAGATTGGGAATGTCGTCTTCTTCCACGAACCGCTCTTGGCCGATGTGTTTGTCCAGTTCGTCCTTTACTTTGTTTAGTGCTTCGGGATGGTTGAGTAGATTCGACATTGCCCACTCTATTGTCACCGAGGATGTTTCTGTTGCTGCTGATAAAATTGTCTGCGCGAAAGAAAAGGAAGAGAGAACATGTTCAGTTTTGTCCTAATTTTTTTAAGGTTAAATTACCACTCTCTTTTGTTAGGTTTATTTGCGTTAAAAAAGATGTGTGGAGAACTCATTGTTAATTGGTTTTGAGATGGAACCTCATATAATCTAATAATTTGATACTTTCTAATAGATTTTTAAGGTACCATTCGATAATCATTTGATTTTCGGTATTTGGTTTTTTAAAAGAACAAAATTTCTCTGCATACCGGTATGTAGGATCTCCCTACATACAGTTTAACAATATTTTGTGTTGTCAAAAAACAGTTTCTTTGTTTTGCTATGTATCTTCTCCTCATATTATCAAAAACTAAGTCAAACTTTGAAAGCTAAAACAACCAAACAAAAATAATTCACAAACATGTCCTTAATAAATATGAAAACTATTATTAGGAGATTGGAGAAAAAAATAAGTATAACTTTCAAAAACAAAAAATAAACACCAAAATGAGTGTTTAAGAGGTACTTAAACATTAAAAATGTTTGATAGTTCAAACTTTTGATTGTATCAAATACATTTTAAGTTTTTGATTTTGTGTCTAATAGGACATTTTTTTAAATTCACAACCTATCTAACTCCAATTAGTCATAAAATTCAATTTCATATCTAATAGATTAGTTAACTTTTCAAAATTTTAAATATATAGACCTATATAAAAACAAAATTGAAGGTTAAAGAATCTATTAGACATTTTTAAAATTTAAGAACTATTAAACACACAAAATTAAAAGTTTTGAAAATCTATCACACTTTTGGAAGTTAGAAAATTTAGATTAAAAATCACTTTTGGTCCTAAACTTTCATGAAAGTAACAATTTGGTTCATAAACTTTGATTTGTAACAATTTAGTCCTTGTCCTCTCAATTTTGTAACAATTTAGTCCATGAATTTAACAAGTAACAATTTAGTCCTATACTTTCAAATTTATAACAATTTAGTCTTTGTAAAAAAAAATCATCAAAATTAAATGTTGATTTATATTATTTAATGATTAGACTGTGTAGCTTATAAACATATTAGATCCCAAATTATTTTATCAATCTATCTACATAAGAAATTTCATTAAACCTTAACATTAATTTTGACAATAGAGACTAAATTGTTACGAATTTTAAAGTACAAAGACTCAATTATTACCTACGAAAGTTTAGAGACTAAATTATTAAAAAATCAAAAGTATAGAGATTAAATTATTACTTTTACAAATGTTCAGAAACAAAAAAGTGATTTTTAATAAAAAAATTTAAAACTTTTAAAACAATTTCTTTTTTTTTTATAACGATTTTAACAATTTTTAGATGAAATAGACACAAATTCAAATATTTGAAGAGTATAGAGATTTGATATGTGTCACTTACAACGATAAGGCCTTTGATGATTTCATCTGTGTAATAATCAGGCTGAGTCTTCTGCAAACAGAGCAGATGACTGATCATCGTATTCATCTTTTTCCCTTCCCCTTCGTCTCTCCGATGTTCATCCACCAAATTCTGCAAGAACCCATCCGTGTCTCTCCCCAGACTTTCCACCCGTTTCGTGTACTGACGATCCACCCACTTCAGAAACGGCAAGAAATCCCCTGGATACGACCCCAATTGAAACGCCTTCTCCATGATTTCTCTGAACTTCTTCGCCTCTTCCAACTCCGCCACTTCCTCGCCGTAGTACCGTTTTCCGGCCACCATTCTCATTATTATATTGAACGTCAACTCCGAAAACAGCGATTTCAACTTCACCCTTCCGAAATCGTCCCCCGAAACTCGATGCAGCTTCCGCAGTAGAATACCGATTTCCTCCCTCCGGATCCCCGCCGACGAGTTCAGTCGGATCGACGAGAGGACCTCCGTGGCGCTCAGCCGCCTAAGGTTGCGCCAGTGGTCGCCGTAGGGGGCGGCTCCGAGGGTGCTGTTGCCGTAGGTGAGGTACTTGCCGGAAACGAACTCCGGGCGGTTGGCGAAGACGATGTCGTTGGTGGTGAAGCATTCTTCGACGGCGGAGGTGGAGGAGACGACGACGACGAGACGGGAGCCGAGGCGGAGGGTGAAAATGGGGCCGTGCTTTTGTGAGAGAGTCTGTAGAGTTCTGTGGATGGGGTGCTTGAGGAGATGGAGATGGCCGATGACGGGGAGGGCGAGAGGGCTGGGAGGAAGATTTTTGGTTGTGGGTTTCCTTCTCTGCAACAGAAAGATTGTGAAAATGAAAAGGAAGAAAGGAATTAAGAGTTGAAAGTGGGTGGTAATGGCTGTTTCCATGGAAGCCCAGTTCATTGTGAGCTCTTGGAAGATGGATGTGCTCTGCTCGAAGAAGGCTATATAGCGACAAGGTTAATGCAATGCCAAAGTAATTCTATTTCTTTCTCTTTTTTTTTTTAACAATACTTTGTTGCATATGGTACATATTTCACTAAAGTCTTGATAACGAAAGAGAAAAATAGAGAATGAAAAATCTTTTCTTAATTCTCGTAATTATAATAGAAAAAAACTTAGCTGCATACTGTAGGTAAGGACCACCATTAAAACGTTGACAATTAGAAGAGGTAATTTTTTTTTTTTAATCTCTTTCTCATTCTTAGTTGTCAAAATTTTAATGGATGATGTACATATCGAGATGCAACCAAGTTTTGTTCATTATAATATTTTAGTGGTGGTACGTAGGAGATTACATAGTGGTTATAAAGTTGAATGAAATGATAGGTTTGATAACATTTTTTTTCTAAAAAATGATAAGTAAAATAACTTAATAGTCACTTTTTCTTTCTAGAAAAAAAATATATATCTTTTTGGTCATTTAATCCCTAAATTTTGAGAAATAGGTTTAAAAGTTGTAGTTTTCAAAATTGATTTTTTTAGTCTTTTGAAAACCAAACACACCTATTTCTCAAAACGAAAGGACCAAAAAGTTATTTTTCCTTTCTTTTTTTTTTTCCTAGAATATAGAAACTGTTTTCAATTAATATAAAATATATTTTTTTAACTTAAACATAAAGGTTTCGAAGTCCACCTTGTCAGTATGAGAAAAATCTAAAATTTACCTCTAAAGTTAACAAGTTGTGTAAACTTACCCTCTTTTTTTTTTTTTTTTTTTTTTTCCTTTTTCTTTAATTTACCTACTAATTTTAACCAAACTGAGTTTAAACGATGCACGAAAAAAGAAAAGGTTCAATGTTGATTTCCTCTAAAACCTATGAATTTTGCACTATAAACATTGAACGCTTGTGGGAGTACATTTTACAGCTATTTTTCGAACAAAAATTTATCAAAAGATAAAAATTGCAATACTTTTTTAAGTTTAAGGTTAATATGCAAACTTAATGTTTAAGGTGTAGTGGGATGAAAATAAAATTTTAGGATTAAAATTGATACAACTCGATTAGTTTAGTAATAAAAATTTAATTTTCTTCGCGATTAATATTTATGAACTATTTGAGAAAAAAAAAAGAGTAGGTTAGAAAAAAAAAGTTATAACTAAATCTCTTGAATTTCAATTCGTTTTCTAGACTTAAAAGGTTTATTCCAAAAAAAAAAAAAAATTGAAACAATTTTAAAATTGATTGTTTTGTATAATTTAAGAAATGAAAAAATAAAGAGTTTGACGTTTAGTGGGATAGTATGAAGTTGACCGCCATAAATTCGTCCCGAAAGCAGGTTGTTTGGCATGCATCACGTGTTGCGGACTTCGAATATATATATATTAAAAAAATAAAATAAAAATAAAAGAAAGGTTCGTATATATATATATAATAAAGATAAAAGAAAGATTCGTGTATATATATATATATATAATAAAGATAAAAGAAAGATTCGTGTATATATATATATGTGTGTGTGTGTATTAAAAAAATGGCATATGGTATTGAGGGGACAGCAGCTGTTTTATGTACTGCAGATCACGTGTTGATAACATATTCTATTTATTTAATAATCAGTCCCACTAGAAAAATAAGATTAACAGCAAAACTAACATCATCAATAAAATTTCCTTTAAACATCGTGATTCACGTTTTTTGCTAGCTTTCAATCATCAACTCTTTTTTCTCTAATGGTTTTTTTAACACGTGACTTGGACGTGCGATTTTCTAATTATTTTGTAATGTTGATAGTATTTTCTTTTCATTTCATTATATATAAGAACAATTTTTTTTTTTTTTTTTAAAAAAAGATTGCATATGTATCTCACATTTTTATTTGAATAAATGAATTATAAATTGATATATAATTTTTCAAACAATCAATTTTTATAACATAGGGAGACAACAAAATTTGTGTAAAAAAATAGAGGAAAGAGTTGTTTAAATGGTTGTAGAAGTTTAAAATGATTCAAATTTGTAAATTGTTAAATTTCTATTTTATAGTTAAAGATAAATTTATAGATTTTATAATTCATTTTATTATTATTATTTAAAATAAGATCAATACATTTATAAAATAGAGAATACTTGTGCAATTAAATTTAAAACATTATTGTTGTAAAAAAAAAAACACTTAAAAACATTATTAGGTTTCAATTAAAATTATATCATTTTCAAGCTTACCCTAGTTACATATCTTCAAGTCTTCTCTTAAATTACTACAAAATATCAGCATTGCAACACAAAGTAAAGCTAAAGAAAAATATCAAATATTAAGCAATCTAATAAAAGTAATAAGGTAAAGCAAGACCATGAATAAAAGAAAAAAAATCCTAAGTAAAAGAGAATGCTCAAATATTTGTAAAAAAAAATTGAAGAAAGTTCTTTATATAATTATAGGAGATAAAAATTACAAAACTTTTAAAATCTCATCATTAAATATGTTTAAATATAAAATCATAAATTTAGAAATTTAGTTATAGAAATGAAGAGATAGAAATTTTCATATTCTAACATCTTCTTCTCTTAAATATTTATAGGTTATGTATGGGGTGAGAATGTGAAAAAAAAAAAAAAAAAAAATTCATCTTTTTTTATCATAATTTTTTTTTTTGTTAATGTCATATTATTTTTTTGCTATTTTTATTTTTGACCTTAGAGTGGAGGGTACATACCAATTACCGCAACTAAGCTCATTTGGACAATTTTAGGAAAATTCCAGTGTGTTTAATCGTGTTATTGCTATGATATCATATCACAACCGAACACCACGCTTTGCAGTTATGCGTTAAAGATCTCATAGGTCTTAAACATTTCAAGTAACTTATTTATAATTGAAGTTACAACCATATTTCAAGGTAATTTCTAGCTACAAGAATATTAATTTGTAATGTTTATAAGCTACCATTCACTTCAATTCTTCTTTTTAATTTTGCAGTTAAATGGGATTCGTTTGGATCACATTTTAATTTAAATGTTTTTCAAGAATGCATTCTTTAAAAAACATTTTGTATAAAAATTGTTTAGAATTTAAACACTCATGTGTTTGGTTACATTTCCTCCTAAATGTTTTTATACACAAGTTATTGTATACTTACGAACTCTTTTTAAAAAAGTTGGTTTCAAATGTTTCTCTCGAAATAATTTATTTTTCAATCTCATTTTCTAATAATTCATTTTTAGTGGTTGCTTGTACACTACAAATTTTTTCAAAATGTATTTTTTTTTTCAAATTTAAACACTTGAAAAGTTAAACCAAACACACCCGTAGTATTGTTACTTTGTCTTTCTAATAGAGTGACTACCCATTATACCTAAAAAAAAAAAGACTACCATTATACCTTTTATGACATTGCATTGTTATGAGATCTATGATGTTTTTTGTGATCGAAAACTTGCATGTGTTACTTATTGAAACTTTATGATGTGATTTCAATGTTGTCACAGGACATATAGTGTGTCACTTTGGAGTGTGAGTGTACATTCATTGTGTGCTTTATAACATTTTTAGAAGAAACTCTATCTGAGTCTTTTATAGTTTTTTTAAAGCGAGCAACTTTTATAGTCATAACATTCCAATCCCAACACAAATGTGGATATAACATAAGAATAAAATAAACATAGCAATATTATGCTAATGATCATCTCAACAGAGAAAACTTAAAATTTTAATAATAATTAGAAAGTTACCAAACATTATTATTACACACACATCTCTTGCCAACAAGCACGAGAGTTGGGCTTTGAAAACAAGCATGTAATTGCTTGAACTAGTACACATATTTAACTTTTTCCTAGGCATAGAATTTCGTATAATAATAATTTGTCCATTTTATTATATTATTTGATACAGGTAACATAAAAAAGGGAAAAATTAAAGTATCTCATACATTATATACAGCAATGAAGATCACTTAGAATAATGTCGTGACGTGACACATTATTCAGTCAATACCCGATGGGAATATTCTCCAAGAGCCCAAATGGGAAAAAAGTTTCTGTATGCAGCATATGTGATCATGCAATTTTTATTAAAGACTCCCATGATCTCCTGTAATGTTTATCAAAATATAAAGTTATGTTTAGTCTGTTTTCAATTGTATATATATATATATGAGGAAATTGATGAATATATATATATAGATATAAATATATGAAATAGATTACCTCTTGGGGGAAATCACCATTGTCCAACTGGGAATTGATTAACAACCTGGCTGCTCTGTGCAATGGTTTTGGGTCTCTCTCAGCCTGTGAAACAAAATTAAAGGCATATATATTAGTATTTATCGAATGGTAACGATACTCGACATGTTTAGGAGTGATTTTGAAATGACCAAAATCACTATCAAACATGTCCTGAATGTTGTTTTGTTAGAATAGATTTTACCTGGCCAGCTTCGATGAGGGCCAACAAAACCCAGGCCGTGTTAACCAAGTGTGGTCGGTTTCCTTTGAGATTAGTGTAGACCTGCCCACAAATATATTTTACTTAAACATGTGTTGTATAGTCTATATTAAAAGTATTGATATATAAGATTAAGGGTATGTTTGGAATGACTTTTCAATATGTGTTTCTAAATACTTAAAAAGTCATTACAAACAGGTTCTAATTTACCACAACTCATCAATTTAAGTTTTTGGGTTGAGTGGTGATTTAACATAGTATTAGAGTACGAGGTCATGTGTTGAAACTTTTATATTCATCCTAAGCTATCAACTTAAGCTTTTGGGTTGAGTGATGATTTAACATAGTATCAAAATATAAAACCTTGTGTTCAAACCCTTATATTCACTCTAACCTATCGGTTTAAATTTTTGGATTGAGGAGTGATTCAACACAATATCAGAATATGAGAGTCTTGGCTTCAAACCTTTATATTCACCCTAATCCTACAATTTTGATTGAGTGGTGATTTAATATAGTATCAAAGTATGAGGTCTTATGTTCAAACTCTTATATATTTACAGTAACCACCTATCAGTTTAAGCTTTTGAATTGAGTGGTGATTTAACCGCGTAGATAAATTGGAGCGGAGGATAGAAAGCAAACCCTATTCTGACAGGAAAGGTAACTCTCCCCCCATCCACCGCCGGGCAGCTCTTTAGAGAGTAGAAAATCACAAGCCTTGCGAATGGCTAGGCAACTATTATATGTTCTTCCTGCAGCCACCAATCCCTTTATGCCAAACCAGCCGGCATAAGTGAAGCAAACCCCCCAACATCCATACCTATAATAATAATAAGTTTCATAACCAAATTAAACCATCAATCAATCCAAATCCAAATCACAACTAACTTGAGTTTTGTCAATGGCAAAGAGAAACAAATTACCAAGAGCCATCCGGCCTTTGAATGTTTTCAAGGAAGTTGGCTGCCTTGGCTAAAGTGGTATCGATTTCTTTGGTCCTATGGCCCGGATGTAACTTCTTAAACAACGCCAGTGCTTCCATTGTGGCTGCGGTGCACTCTACATACCTGCAAGCGTTAAACGCTCGACGTCAAACATTGCTACTAAATCTGATTGAGGACATGTTTGAGAGTGATTTTGGAATGACCAAAGTCACTTCTGTCATGCCTTTTTAGTGATTTCGAACGACATGACAAAAGTGATTTTGGTCATTTGCAGAAATAATTAAGGACTCTCATATATGCTCTAAGATATAAAAATTTCTATTTGTACACTTACGAATAATCAATGACGATATCTCCGAAGGTTTCTGAAGGGTTGATTAACTGAAGAGATATACAAAAAACATCAATAATGATGCCACATTATACTTTATATGTACTTGGAATGAAAACTCTACACATGATTGTTGATGGCAATCAAGTGGGGTGAAATTGAAATATATTGTGTTCCCAATGATGATGCAATATGATCTTAGAAGCATTGGCTCTAGTGAAATGATTTATTAATCATTTAGGCCTTGTTTCATTACTATTTGATTTTTTATTTTTTAAAATTATGCTTGTTTTCTCTTAAATTCCCTACCATGGCTTTCATCCTAGTTAAAGTTGTATTTAAATTTCTAGCCAAATTTTAAAAACAAAAACAAGTTTTTGAAATTTTTTTTTTTTTTTTTTGTTTCCAAAATTGGACTTGGTTTTTGAAAACAAAGGAGAAGATTGATACTAAAACCAAGAAACTTGTAGGTGGAAGTATGTGTTTATAAGCTTAATTTTGAAAAACCAAAAACCAAAAACCAAATGGCTATCAAACAGGATCTTAATATTTGGATTTACCCTTTTAAACGAAAATCAAATTTGATTGTACAAAATTAACGACATGATTAGGAGTGATTTTGAAAATGACGAAAGTAATTTTAATAATTTCAAAATCACTTCCAAACGTGTTTTAATTCACATGTGAAAAGATCATAATTTTTCACGCCGACCGATACTATTAATTACCTCCAACCAAGGGTATGATCTTGTCAACTCGTACGATGCGAACCCACCATTATCATTCTGCAAGCATATATTCCAAAGATGTAAAACATACACAATAAACCATAAAACACAACAATAATTAACAACATTGACCGATGGATAAAATATTATGTCCCGCAACTCACTTGCAAAGAAAGGAGAACATTTACAGCATCGCAAAGGCGATTCTTCTCTAATGGCTCCCCAACTATGTCAGATGGAAGTTTGGATAACATCAAAGAAGCCTGTGATAAGACCAAGTGCATGAGAAACATCGAGCTCGTTCGAAAAACACTCTTTTTAAGTACTTAGAAAGTCATTCCAAATCGAGACATGTTTGGTACCTTTAATCCCTCTGCGGTACAGTCAGAGATGAGCCATCCATGATCTCGAGTCGAAAATGGCCATGCACCTTTATGAATGTGACGGAACCAAACATTGGGATCCCCAGGACAGTCCTGCTGGATCTGAAAAACCAATAGGCTTCTATGATTGTAAATAACGTAGAAATTAAATTATTATTGCATCATTTGCTGTAAATATATGACAATGATTTGCGTGCACAACAACAACCTGGGAATTTTTAACGAAGTCGTGTGCTTTTCTTAAGGTTGGGCCATAGCTGTCTACGAGTTTTGTGGATAGAATTGCTTGGATGGAGAAAGCAGTATCCCACAATTGGCTCCCATTGTAGCCCTGCATGAAGTTTAAGTAAGGAGTTGTTACAACTGTTTGATTATTATTTTGTTTTTGAAAATTAAGTTTCCTCCTTTGTTTTGTTATTACTTTTTTACACATGTTTTCAAAATCCAAATAAAAATTTGAAAGCTAAGGTCTGTTTGATAACAGGTTGGTTTTTTGAAAATTAAGCTTATAAACATTAACCACAAGGTTTGTGGTTTGAATCTTCATTCTCATTTATTGTCAAGAAAAAAAAAATTATTTGTTTTGTTATCTACCTTATGTTTTTAAAACTAAGTTAAATTTTGAAAACTAAAAGAAGTAGTTTTCATAATCTTTTTGTTTTCTATTTTTGATATTTGTCTAAAAATTCAAATCTATCATTAACAAAGATGAAAATGATTGTAAGAAAATTACGAGAAAACAAACATAATTCTCAAAAACCAAATTGTTCTTATTTCAAAAAAAAAACAAAAACAAAAACAAATTGTTCTCAAAAGAGTAGTTTCAATTTTGAGAGATATTTTTTTTTTTTCATTTTCTACATTTCTCTCCCTTAGTTGTGAAGATTTTAACGGGATGTGGAGGGAGATCCCATACACATATGCAATCAAATATTGATCTTTTTAAAATTTTGATTTCAGAATACAGGTAATTAAGAAACTTTAAGAGGGATGAAAACCTAATAAAAATATAATGAAAAAACAAAATGGTAATCAAACAAGACCTTAAAAATGTTATGCAATTGAATACTCATCCATTATGGATGAGTAGAGATAAAAGGATTGATGAGCACCTGCATTCTCATGCCATCTTCAGCAACCCAGAGATAGTCATGGACTCGTTGAAGATGAAGCTTGAAGGCGTCGGAGTAGGGATCTTCAACCCAACAACAAAGCATATTGAGAACCTTATTGACAGGGCCAAGACATATATATCGAGTATTCTCATCTTCATAGTGAATATGTTGCATTGCAGTTTGCAAAGCCTTTTCCCTGATGCGTTTTCCAGGCCAACGACTGAACAATGGCTCATACAAATGGTGGAGGGATCCCCACAGAATATCTTGTATCTTCGGATGTGGATAGAACAGATCCTCCTGCCAACAAACCAACATCAAATTCAATTAATATTATTACAATAATCTCAAAACCTTCGACATAACTTTATTATGTTACCGTTACAAATACGACCAAAGTTCTACATTCACTATATAAGGGGATGATCATGGGTGTATAAGAGAGGACAAGTATCTATGCTTTTTGGGTGGATCCAAAACTAAAACCAGGAGGGCTTAGACAATATCATGCTATTGTGGAGATACGTGGAGTTATGTTGTCTCTACCGGTTACCTTTGCACATGTATTGCGAGATTTGTTCCAATCTATTTCATGATATGGAATAGTGTAGAGCTCTTTTCTGAGAGATAGAACTATGGGAGTGATTGGCCCAACAAATCTCTTTCCATATAAGTATGACATTGGCAGATAAACCATTCGACAATGGCACCACATTCTTCCTGGAGACAATTCATGATCAAATTAACAACTTCGATTAGTTTAATTTTAAGTCGTTTTATCTTATCTTCCAAATCTTAGATATCAAAAGTGTATTTTTCTGTAAAAATAATTACCGGGATGAAATGGTAGGGAGTAAGGAAGTAACCAAAATTCAGGGGGAAGGGGATTATTGCCACTCCATTCATAGACTCCGAGTATAGAGAGCCACAACTTGCCCCAGGAAGGGATTGCAGTGGCGCCACCGCGGGCCAAGATCCAGGCACGTGCTTTTGTCATCGCGCCGCCCTCTCCGCCGTCAGCATCTTCTCCAAGCAGCCTGAGTGCAACATAATTCAGTCCTGAACCAAACATGGTGCTTGGGCCCTCGATGTGGAGACCCCATCCCCCATCTTCATTCTGCATCCAGTATCCAACCACTCACACTAGTTAGAACTTTTCGGTTAAATTATAAGTTTAGTCTCTATGTTAAGCTTGTCTATTTAGTCCTATTTGAAAATTTTAAAAATTAAGGCCCGTTTGATAACCATTTAGTTTTTGGTTTTTGGTTTTTGAAAATTAAGCTTATACACACATACTTCCACCTATAAGTCCACTTATAAGTTTCTTGGTTTTAGTATCAATTTTCTACCTTGTTTTCAAAAACCAAGTCCAATATTGAAAAACAAAAAAAAAAAATAGTTTTTAAAAACTTGTTTTTGTTTTTAAAATTTGGTTAGGAGTTCTTATTCAACTTTAACTAGGATGAAAGCCATGGTAGGAAATCTAACAGAAAATAAGCATAATTTTCAAAAACCAAAAACCAAAAACCAAATGGTTATCAAACGGGCCTAACTAATCCATTAACTTTTAAAAATTTATTAGACATGAAATAAAAAATTTAGAGACTCATTAGACACAAAATTAATAGTTTAAGAATCTATCCTTTTAAACTTTAAAGACTAAATAAATACAAATTTGAAAGTTGAAAACCTATTACACACTATTTGAAGAAATTCAAATAGTTGTCATAAATTATGAAGAAAGAAGGAGGTGAAAATGCATGCCTGGTGATTGTAAAGATATCTGCACAACTCCTGGCGGTGGTGCTTGGATAAAATAGAATTCAAGGCGCCTGTGACGTACAGAGCAATTACCTGTCGTATTGCACATTTTTACTTTTTCAATATAATAATAATAAATAAATAAATTGTCACTTAATTATATATTATATTTTTATATTATATATGGAAAAAAAATTATCTCCCTTCATGTCATAATTTTAATGGGATGTAATGAGATACCCTACACAATCCTGTTAGGTAGCTAAATAAATAAATATCGATAATACTTAGATGCAGCACCCTAGTCGTAGGGGTAAACAAGAAAAGTCAAAAAATCGAGCGACTGATTGAAATCGACCAAACTTGATATCGATCGGTTGGTTTTTTTTATATTCTCGATCGAGGCCAATTTTGCATTCTGTAAAATCGACATGTCGATCGGTTGGCTCGTCCAAAAGGAATGAGAACCGACAGACTCGACCGAACAAAAACAAAAACAAAAAGAAATTCGAAAACTAATGCTGCTTGCAGCAACGTTGGTCTTCCCAAAGAATGTTAAATTATTGTTTTTTTTTCTAATCTCTTTCAATCTCTCTCTCACACTCTTCTTTCTTTCCATCCTTTTTTGTTTTTTTGCTTGAAACACTCTTAGACTCTTCATCTCTCATTTTTCTTTTCTTGTTTCCATCTTCTTTCTTTCTTTTTCTTTCATTCTTCTTCTTCCTCTTTTCTTTTTTGTAACTTTATTTTCTTCTTCTCTCTCTTTCTTTTCATCTTATTACTTTCTTCTCCATTTCTTTTTCTTTTTCTTTTTTTTTTTATATCTTCTTTTTCTTCTTCCGGATGGTTCTTCTGTGTTTTTTCTTTTCTTTTTTAATCTTCTTCTTCACGCCACACTTTTGAAATCGACCCTAATTGATCGACCGCCAGTGTCATCAGTCAGTCAGCATAACCAATCCCTTCTAAACCGTCGAAAACTGACGCTGACCGACAGATGATCACCCCTAAATAGTAGATAGGAGCTACCATAAAATTGAAAAAGAAAAAAAAAAATGAATGGTGGCGAGTAGAAAGATAGCAATAAATAAAAAAAAAAAAATATATATGTAGAGAGCAAGGAGAAAGAGAAGTGGAACGTACTAGACCCGGAATGAGAAACATGGGCCCGCCAAGATCCGAAGCCCAGTTGCCATCGGGTGTCTGGATGGCTGAGTAGAAACCTAATGCCCTTTCTAATGTAATCTTTACTGCCTCTTTCCTCACCTCTTCTCCTTCTTTCACTTTGATTGCTCCAACTTTTGCACCATTTCCTATTTCCTTTTCGTACTGTATGTATTACAATTAAGTTCATGTCACTTTCATATATATCAACAAATACAACCACTACCTTTATCTACCATTCATTCATTTAAATATAACCTCTTAATCCCCATAAGCTACTATTTTAACTTTTGAGATGATAATTGATATCTTATCCACTAACTTGTGCTCGGATCCACTAAACACTTTTCATTTTTTTTTTAGTTCAACAATGTCTACAGGTGGGAGGGTTTAAATCTAACTTCTTGATCGATAGTACATGTCAATTACCGCTGAGTTATGTTAACTTTAACCACAAAAAAGAACACTCTTGATTTGATTCATTATAAAATTCATCACTTACAACACTCAAAAGTTTACTAATCAGTTAAATTATTAAGTTTAGCGTCTATTTGTCCCCTGAATTTTGAAGATCGAGCGTATAATAGGCCTTTGAACTTTTAGTTTTATGTCCAATAAATCTCTTAATTTTAGAAAGTGTTTAATAGGTCTTTAAAGTTTTAATTGTGCATCCAATAGCTCTCTTTATTCTCAATTTTGAGTTTAATAAGTATTTGACCTATTTAATATTTTTAAAAATCCATGGACCTATTAGTCACAAATGATTTTTTTTAAAAAAAAAGGGACACAAATGAAATATTATATTTATATAAAAATAGGGTAGCTTTTAGCTCATATTCAACTTTTGTTACATCTACCAACTGATTTTAATTAAAAGAAATTAAAAAAGAAAAAAGAAAAAAAAAAAGTCTCTAAAAGTTCATTAGTTGCAATAAAAATTGAGCTCAATCAAACCATAAATTCAATTATTGAATCAATCTCTCAAAACTAGCAAATTTCTATTAAAAGTAATTGATTCCCACCCACAAAATAGTTTAGCCAAAGAAATTACTTCCTTTTTTAGTTCAACAAATTATGTGTGAGAGATCTAAGATTAAAAACCTTCAACCTAAAGAAGGCATACATTTAATCACTCAATTATCCTGAAGTTGGCCTCAAAAGGGCAGCCATGACAATTATTTGTCTTTTGAAGAGACAATGAATATAACAATTTATTTTGTCAAAAAAATTAAATATAAAACTATTTATATAAAAATATTATAAAAAAAAAACCTTCTCCATAATGGTAAAGAGATAGACTAATTTAAATGTATATATATATATATATATATTTTTTTTTTTGAGAAGATATATGTATATACATATTAAACCATACTTTGGTTGTTGTGCAAAGTTATCTTCTTATATAGTGTCATTAAAATGTTCGCTTTCTGCCCTTCTCTCATATAGTTGTCAACATTTTAATGATGTCATGTAGTAGGAGTGTACAAATAACCCGACAATCCAAATAATTCACACTACTCAAACTGAACCGTAAAGATTGGATTAGGTTAAGATTTTTTTTTCGGTTTGGGTTGAATTAGTTTTGTATATAACTAAAATTTCAGTTTGATTCATGTGTTCAAATATTTTTAGTTTGGTTCAACCTAAACCAAATCGAACATGATTTTTTTAATTAATTAATTAATTAATTATATAAATATATAATAAATGTTATAGGAGTAAAAAAGAAATATAAAAGTTATAATTAACAAGATTATTTCAACTTTGAATTTGGTAGATATTAGATATTTGAATTTTATATGATTTTAGTTGTGTTGTAAATATAAGTATGAATATTTTAACAAAATAAAAATTTTAAATAATTAAGAAAAAAATATATATAACCCGACAACTCAACACAACCCAACGTGAAAATGGAGGGTTGGGTTGGCACCCGTATTCGATTCTTTCAAGTAGTCAACCCGATCCAACCAAAATTTTCAGGTTGGTCCAAAAAATCTCCTCAACCGATATACATCCCTAGCATGTAGAGAGATACCTACGCACCGTGATACAGTCAATTATTATCCATACACCTGAATACTTACCAGCATTGTGAGGTTTGTTTGAATATACTTTTAAAAACTAATATTACGAAGATAGATATGGAGAGTTAGAATAAGGAGATAGATAGACCTGAATGGCGAGAAGGAGATCGGAAGCTTGCTTGCAGGAAAAGCGGTTATGATGGAAGTGTTTGCGAGCGTTGTCGAGCTGCAATTGCTGGTGTGGAGAGGCGGCGGCGGCGTCGGGACAGAACTCCCACACTTGGCGGCCCAAGTGATTGCTTATGCTCTTCAACCATTTCTCATTCTTCTCGCCACCGCCAGCGCTCTCTGCTCCCACTTTTAACTTCCACATCGATCTTATACAAATTTAATCAACTCTCTCGATTCAAAATCGATCGAACTATAAATGTATATATGAAAATATGATCTGTTTTCTTCGATTTTTAACTCATCCCGACGTCCAACTTTCTCTTCCAACTTCCACCTTAACACTTATGGACGCCTTTGCAATCTGCTTTCAACGCACCAACGACACTTATATATATGCGCCTGTCTGCTGGCTTGGCTAGCCCAACAACTCATGCATTTTTATTTTTTCAATATTCAGAGATAATTATTATTTTTCCTTTTTTTTTTTTTAATTTCAGAAATTCGGTTTGCATGTGAAAAATGAAAGAGGAAAAAAAAAAACTACGACCATTTGTTTTTTTTTTTTTTAATATTTTATATTTTTTAAGTTCAACGATATGGGGGGAGGATTGTTCGAACGACCTCTAACCTCTGTGTTTTAATTGGTTGAGTTATACTTAGGTTTACAATCTAATAAATTCGTATAATTATTGCAACCAAGGTTGGACTATTGAGAAGCTATTCAAAGATGACCGCTACAATGAAGTTGCCAGTTTTGCACCATTGGAAAAAATATAATAGAGAAATTGTAGAGGTATACTTTGATTTTGTTTGTGGTTGTTATTAGGGGAAGAAAAATTTTAAGAACTACATTCAACGGTTTTGGAGAGATAGCAACAACATTATATTATTGTTACGGCCTCTTTGAATAATTTGTCCATTTTTTTTTCTTTTTACAATTTTTTTGTCCAAGTTAATAGAGGGGTTATATTACAACTTTTTTTTTATATATATAACAGGGTAGTAATGTTAGTCAATCTAAAGTGTATGTCAAATGATTAAAATATTATAAACTTGACTAAAAGATTGGATATATTGTTGAAGTAAAAGGGTAAAAATGGCCAAAAATATGATAGAGCCAAAAATGGCCATTAATCTTTTTAAAGAAAAATAGAAAGGGAGGGGAATAAAGAAAAAACTCAACTAATAAAAATATGAATTTTCACCGCTTATTTATTTATTTATTTTTTCAATACCACTTTTTTTTTCTTTTTTTTTTCTTACAATATGTGGAGAAGGGAGATTCACATATCTTGTAGTTATCAGTACAACTTCATGTGAGATTTCATGTGAGATAAGCTCTTGTTGACCTTGTGACTATTTTTTTTTTCAATACTACTTATTTTGTTTGCTCTAATAAAATAAATAATTGAATATTAAAATAAACTTCCATAAAGTGTTAAAATATGAATTTTTTTTAAAGAATTAAAAAAATATATATATTTTTTGAAAAGAAAATATTAATTCTTTTTCAAAAGCAATTCTTTCTTTTCTTTTTTTTGAACAAAAAAAAGCAATTCTTTCTTTTAATTAATACTCATTTTGATCCAATACTCATGATTCACGTGTTACGTCCTAGCCAAGTCAACAAAAACGTAGATTTCCATGAATCAAAGTTTATTATAAAATAATGACTGGGGATGTAATAGATATTTCCGTCCACTTTTTTCATATTCACATTATGGTGAGGTAAATCGTTAATTCTTCCACCAAAGTGAGCATAGCTCCATGATAATTGGCATGTACTCTCGATCATGAGGTCAGAGGTTCGAATCTCCCACCCCAAATGTTGATGTACTCAAAAAAAAAATTGATAATTCTTCCACTATATTGTAACACAAACGGGTATTCGGTCCAAAAAAATTTGAGATCCAATCCAAGAATGGTGAACCCAAAGAGACACCATCTTGAGGGTTGGAACTAAAGTACAAAGTGCACTGGACGTTAAAAGAAGCTGAACTTGGACATCAGTGCGGTAGGACAAGCACGCCAATTGCAACTGAATGAGCTGGACATGGAGGCCGACCCCCAAGGCTCGCATGGTCGTGGTTTTGAGGCCCACCTTCTAGAGGATTGATCATGTCCACGTTGGTAATAGAGACCGAACCCACGACCATCGACTATAGGTTGGAGACTTATGGGTCTAGACCTCTAAGGATCCTACAGACAAGACATTGGTCAAAACCAAGTCTCACGATGGTTATGAATTTTGTAAATCAAAGGGGACCGAGAATCAAGGCGAGATTCTTTGACGGATTAATGTTGGTCATTTTACTATCCTATTTTCGCACTATAAATGGAAAGTTCGAAATGGAAGGAATGAAGGTACGTCCAAAATATTCGCTTGTTTACCGTGATCTAAGCTCTCTCATTGCTCTCAGAACTCTATTCTGACTTGAGCATTGGAGTATTTGCGGTCAATGCTAAGTAATCTTTGTTGTAAGCATACAATTAGTTCCTCTATATATGTCATAATACTTGGTGATTTTCTATTAGGAGATAATGCTTAGAAAATTTACAAGAATTTAATCTCTTTTAATAAAATCATAGAGACTAAATTGAAAAAACACTCAAACAATGACTAAATTATATAGTTAATTGTAGAGAAAAAAATCAATTTAATACCCCTAAATTTTGGTTATGTATCGACCTTAAACTTCAAAACTAATTATTGTATCAATTAAAACCCTAATTTCATGAGTACATTAATTTAAATCCTCTACTAGGATTCCATTTTTAAATCATTTGTATAATTTTCACACATTTGTATATAAAGCTTCTTTAAATGTAGGGATGAACTGATAAATGTTGGAATCAAATGGATAGTAGAAAATTTTTACTAATATTGGTGATTTTTTCATTTTCTCGTATTCCCCTATTTTTCTTTACTTATTTAGGAAGAATGACATAATAATTTTTCTTACTACTTTAGTAGGTTTTGGGAGAAGAATAAATTTATTTAGATGATTTTGAGTTGATTTTAAATGAATTTAAGTGAAAATAGTTAATTATAAATGACTAACAGATGATCTAAATTGATTCACTTATGAAAATTTAGGATTTAAATTGATATGATTATTAATTTGAGATTTTAATTAATAGAAGTCCCAAAGTTTAGAGGTATAAATTGGTTTTTCTCTATGTGGTTGAATTAATTATTCGTGATCTTAGGGTACCCAATTTACACATGATATTTCTGGGGATCAGAATAACATTTCAATCTGAACTAAAATAAATAAATATCTCTTCATTAACCACAAATCTAGCATAAAATATATACCATTTTAATAAATATATATATATCATGAGTTCAACTATAAGTGAGGTAAGGAACATCCTTCTAAAAAAAAAAAAAAATTGAGGTAAGGAACATTTAAACCTCCACTTCTTGGTTGGTGACATATTTTATACTAGTTGTTTTTTTTTAATAAAAAAATATATATTAAAAATTTAAAAAGAAAAACACGGAGAGACTAATAATAGATATTAATAAATATGTTTATCTAATTTATTAGATATTACTAGTATGTTTTGCACATATTTTCAAGGTTTGTGATTCAAATCTTCCATCTCCAAATATTGAAAAAAAATAGTGAATTGAAGTCGAGATCTGGAGCACTAGCATTTTAGCGTTTTTTTAGTACAACAACATTTAGAGGTGAGGAGATTCGAATCTCTGACATCTTGGTCGAAGGTACATGTCAATTAACGCTAAGCTATGCTCGCTTCGGCTCGAGAACAATAACATTGTTGCTATGTATTTATATATAATTAACTAAAAATATCTTATTACCATAAAAATTAGAAATTAATAATGATGCATTAAAATTGTTTCCTCCGCTTGAGTGGCTACACTATACTACAAACAAAATTTTGTGCGTTCAAACTTAATTCTGCCTGGGTGATTTTTGTTGGAATTAGTATGGTTCCGTTTGATCATCTTTTTTAGTTTTTCGTTTTTTAAAATTAAGTCTACAAATATAACTTCCCCAAGCTATAAGTTTTTTTTTTTTTTTTTTGTGATTATCTATCTTATTTTCATGTTTTCAAAAATCAATCTAAATTTTGAAAACTAAAAAAAGTAGCTTTCAAAAACTTGTTTTTGTTTTTGAAATTTGATTAGGAATACAAATGTGTCCTTAACAAAGATGTAAACCATTTTTAGGAATTGGGAGAAAACAAGTTTAATTTTCAAAACCCAAAACCAAAAACCAAGCCTCCGTTTGATAACCATTTGGTTTTTTGTTTTTGGTTTTTGAAAATTATGTTTGTTTTCTCCTAAAATTTCCTACCATGACTTTCATCCTAGTTAAGGTTGCATTTGAATTCCTAACCAAATTTTAAAAACAAAAACAAGTTTTTGAAAACTATTTTTTTTTTTTTTCAAAATTGGACTTGGTTTTTGATAACAACGTAGAAGATTGATACTAAAACCAAGAAACTTATAGTTGAAAGTATGCGTGTATAAGCCTAATTTTCAAAAACCAAATGGTTATCAAACGGGGCCTTGGTTTTTTGTTTTTGAAAATTAAGTCTTGTTTTCTCTCAATTTCCTTACAATGGTTTGCATTTTTGTTAAGGACACATTTGAATTCTTAACCAAATTTCAAAGACAAAAGCAAGTTTTTGAAAACTACGACCAGTTTGATAACCATTTGGTTTTTAAAAATTATGTTTGTTTTCTCTTAAATTCCCTATCATGACTTTCGTCCTAGTTAAGGTTGCATTTGAATTTCTTGCCAAATTTTAAAAACAAAAACAAGTTTTTGAAAACTACTTTTTTTTTTCCAAAATTGGACTTGCTTTTTGAAAACAAGGTAGAAGATTGATACTAAAACCAATAAACTTATAGGTGTAAGTATGTGTGTATAAGCTTAATTTTCAAAAACCAAAAACCAAAAATCAAATGGTTATAAAATGGGGCCTACTTTTTTTAGTTTTCAAAATTTGACTTGTTTTTGAAACATGGAAGAATGTAGATAACAAAACCAAGAAACTTAAAGGTGGAAGTAGTGTTTTTAGGCTTAATTTTTTTTTTTAAAAAAAATCAAATGGTTATTAAACGTGGCCTAAATGGTTATCAAACGAGGCTCTAAGTTATTAGATGTTTTTGTGTTGCTTTTTGTTAAAATTAAAGGATGAATTAACGTAAATTAAAAAATAAAAATTCAAACAAATTCAAAATTACATGGCCGAAATAGTATTTTAACCTAAGTATTTAATAGTTAGTTTTTTTTAGAGAGTTGATCTGAATCTCTTGACTAGAAATACAAGATTTATGTCGGTTGAATCATGGTCTTGTTGACTTTTTCTAATAGTATTTAATAGTTAGTAATGTGAGTGAGATTTGAGATTTGGTAATAGTAAAAATGTAGCCAGCATTCCCCAAAGCAAGTCGTTTGGCGTGTATCACGTGTGGCGAGTACACATCACTATGAAATTTCTGCTCATCGTGGCCATCGCTGCTGTTACAATATATACTCTTTTTTTTTTTTTTTCTTTAAAATCCAATTATTAATGATAATTTGATATATAATTCAAAAGGACGAAAAGTATTTTTTAAAAAAAAAAACAAAAAATTGAATGGTAATCGACAAGAAATGACCGCACTCAAATTTAAATGGATGGACAGCAGTCGGCAATTTGCAGCTGCAGTTTAAGAAATATTTCAAATTAAATTTATAAGGTTTTTAAACGTTTACTTTTTGTTTCTATTTTTTTTTTTTAATTTTCTAATCCGTGACTGATAAATTCTTAACATATTAAACTTTTTTTTCTTTGTCATCTTAAATATATCTTGATTTATCAAAACATTGTCACATTTATCGTTAGATCAAAAATTCAAATCTCTACCTTTACTTACCTATATTATTATACATCTTTTAGACATAAAGTTGGATAAATTAGAGGTTTCATTAGATACTCTTTGGTGATGCCAAAATTCGGATAGAAGAATCACTTGACCTTGACATGACAGCAACAGTGAATTTGTAGAAACTGGAGAAGACGTGACCTGCAAAACCAACAAAAACTGCACATCGATGTGATGCTTGTCACACCTACTCCGATGCTTAGGTCACTCGAATTGGGAGTTAAGAGTGACCAGAATCGGGGTTTCGAGCCCTTCCCCAGACGTGAAAAAGGGTATTTATATTTGGGTTAGCATAGTAGGGTTTTTAGGCGTGGGAAGAAGATTCAGACTGATCCAGGTTGAATCGGGGAAGCCAGAGGACTCTAGGGACCGAGCGGATGGGAGGAGACTCGGCCCGCACAAGCGGGCCGAGCGTGGGGTTGGGCCAAGGCCTGGCCTATTTCCCCTCCAGCTCCTTGAATTCCGGAATGGTCCAGAATTACTTATAACACTCTTAAAATTAAAAAACTTATAAGATGTAGATTTGAAAGTTTGGCGACCTTGTAGATACTCTATAGAGTTGATCAGAGATCTATCCAACATAATTTTGAAAGTTCGAATTAAACTTGTAATTTAGACAATATTTGATAATTTTGTATCAAAAAGTAGTTAGCAAGAAATAATCAAGGATTAAAATATGGGTGTCAATGAAATTTCGAAACCTCAATTTTATGGATACATGGATGAATATATCAAGATTTTGATATTGACGAATAATCCGGTGAGTCAAGAAACTTATACAGTATTTTTAAATTCATAAATGGGTCTTTTTTCACGTCTTAAATAAGTTTTAATTCTTATTGTTAGTATATATTTATATTCATATTGATGGCTAATTTACAATATTTTACTCTTTTATGTTTAATTGATATTTATATGTAAACATTGAATATATTGATTGATCCTTAATTTTTTGAACAACCTTGATTGATCCTTAATTAACATCAACATCAAGTTCTCTAATTTACAATATATATATCGACATAGTGATGAATTCTTTGATCTATAAAATTACTTGGCTTTATTAATAAAATTGAGAATCTGATCATTGATTATAGGATGTAAATAGACTAGAGTTCATCCAATTTTTTTTTTTTTTTTTTTTTGTGGTATAACTCAATTAACTAGTTGAACCATAATAAATTCTTCCAAATATATATATATAGACAATATTTATTAATCTTTTTATCACTTTTGTTTTGATTTATTTTTAAAGCGTTTGATGTACCTTTTTTCATATGATAAATTATAATAAAAAATAAATTAATTGAATATAAAAGGCTATTCTAACCTAAAATCTCAACTATACATTTATTTTATTTTAATTTTTTTTAGTTCAATAATATGTGCATTAAGAAATTTTAATATTTAATTTCTTGGTCAATTGTATATGTCTTGACCAATTAAACTATACTTAGGTTACATCCATTATACACTGTGGATCATTTCCACTCCAAAATTTAAAATAGTTGGATGGTAGATGTTGAAATAATCTATTCATGTGACCAATCAAAATCCAATTATATAAACAAATCCAATTGGCAATTATTCATATACAAACAAGCAAATTCATTATTCCAAAAGAAAAATAAGATATATCGCAACACTAATCATCACAAACTTTCTTCTAGCATCGTGATTCACGTTATTTTGTATTTTGTCCCTTTTATGAAAGAAATTTAGAAACAACTATAGTTTTAGGACAAATTTTATATTTCTTAAACTTTGTAATTTTATCGATTAAAATCCTAAACTAATACTGGTATCAATTTAAATCTTGAACTTTCACAAGTGTATCAATTTATACCCTCTGTTAGATTCAAGTTTAAAAACGTTAATTTACACATGTAAAGACTTAGGATCCGTTTGGAATACATTAAGGGTGTGTTTGGATTAACTTTTCAAGTGTTTAATTTTGAAAATAAATCATTTTGAAAAAAATTATAGTGTTTGGCAACTACTAAAAATGACTTATTAGATAATGAGATTAGTAAGTAAACCATTTTGAGAGAAACACTTGAAACCAACTTTTAAAAAAAAGAGTATTTAGTATACACTAACTTGTGTATAAAAACACTTAAGAAGAAATGCAACCAAACATATGAGTGTTTAAGTTCTAAACAATTTTTATACAAAATATTTTTAAAAAAATGCATTCTTGAAAAACATTTAAATTAAAATGTATTCCAAACGGACCCTAAATGTATTTCAAGAATGCATTTTTTCAAAAACATTTTGTATAAAAATTGTTTAGAATTTAAACACTCATATGTTTGGTTACATTTTCTCAATAAGTGTTTTTATACACAATTTATTGTATACTTAAAACTCTTTTTTTAAAAAGTTGGTTTCAAGTGTTTCTCTTAAAATGGTTTGTTTATCAATCTCATTTACTAATAAGTCATTTTTAGTGGTTGCCAAACACTATAATTTTTTTCAAAATGATTTATTTTCAAAATTAAACACTTGAAAAGTTAAACCAAACACACACTTATAATTGTATTAATTAAATTTTATAGTTTCTACTAGTTTCCTTTTTTGTTTTAAATTTTAATTTATGGTTTTTTTAACCTTTTCGTTCTCCTTTTCTATCTTAAATCTTAATTTTTGTTTTATTTTATTTATTTTCAAATCCTACCATGTGATTTATTATTACCCAATAAAATTATAGAATATGATTTGAGTTTGGTTATAAAATTGATCAATTCATCACAACCAATTTTAGAATAGAAAATATTTAAAAATTAAAACAGAAAACGAAAAAAGAAAATTTACAATGAAATTCAACTCATCACAATCAATTTTCGTTTTTAAACTTTATAATAAAAATCAAGAATCATTACAATCAATTTCTGATAGGACAATTGTTGGGGTGGAGTTTGAACAATATATATAAGTATCATAAAAGTAAAAAGAAATGAAAAAAAAAATATATTTGTAACAAGTGATGAGTACTTATTGAATTCAGATACCAATTGTTGAATTGATATGTGACAGGCATATGAAAGGGGTGGGTAGGATATTTAGTTAATCAGGTGTGCAATTATTATTCAAATCAAAACACTTTTTAATTACATTATTAATTCACATAGAATTAAACAAGAAACCAATACATAATAATCTAAAGCACCCTATTCATGACAATGATAGGTAATAAATATGAAATTTAAGATTCACTGGCCAACATAATCATCAAACAATAGATTCATTCCATACAATAAATGTTACTTACAAATTAATCTCCAAAATTATAGGAGAGGTTTAGAGAAAATTAACACCTGAAAATTATCATTTTTTTTTAGATTAGTGCGAAGTTTTACTATGCACAAAACAAAATATTATGAAGATAATGGTTGATGCCAGCTCGAAGATAGCATACTATTAATGACTCAAAAATCTAAAGGTTCAAATAAGGTTGAATTTACTAGAAGAGATTGTTCTAATTTTGTGAATTTATGGTGATTAGAATTAATGGAGAGAGAAACCTATTTTTTCATTCAATTCAAGCGTAGATCATGAAAGTAGGTTTGATTGTGATAATTTTGGAGAGATGTTGATCAAGACAATTCATTTTGGTAATTTTGGAGAGATATTGAGGTTTTTTTTTTTTTTTTTTTTTTTTTTTTTGAGAATAAAGATTGTTGAGGTATTTATGATACCATATAGTACCATGGCAAAACAAATATAATATGATATATGTGCTCCATTTGTGAGAATCGATCACCATTGGAAAAATGTGTTTTTTGGATGTGTTTTTCAATTAGATGAAACTATTGCATCTTTTTGTTGGAATTATTTGAGGCAACTTTTGAATCAATAGAAGGTCGACAAACCAAAGACAAATTTTTAGAGACCAAGATTAAGCTATGTCAAATGTTATTTTTCAAAATTTTGATAGCTTTTATGTATCCAGAGTATTTCAAAAAATTTCAACACAAAATATATCATCATTATATACCAATTTTTTTTAGTACATCAACATTCGGGATGGGAGATTCAAACCTCTGACCTCTTGATCGAGAGTATATGTCAATTACCATTGAGCTAGGTTCACTTGGTCATTATATCAATCATTTAACAAATGTCTCTCACTTTTTACCTACAATTAATGCGAGTTTGAGGCGCTATGGTATAGTCCATGGTTGCTGAATTTAATCTCGAAGAGAATAAATGATTAAAAAAAAAAATTATGACTTGAGAGCTAATAAATGGTGTCTACTCTTTATTGTAAAATAAGAAATGGTGTCATGCTTTTAACATGGATACATTTTTTTGTTGGAATTAAATCAACTAAAAGGAGTGAAAGTATAAGTCAAAACGAGCTTAGTTTAGTGATAATTAGCATGTATCCTCAACCATGAGATCAGAGGTTCGAATCTCCCCACCTCAAATGTTGATGTACATTTAATTTTGGCTTATGTCTTGTCTTAATTTTAGTTAGTCTATCCTTGCATACAATAGGACCCATATTGTATGAGTTTTTCATCAAGGAATATACAAAATTTTCCATACTTAGGTATCAGAGCTTACCTAACTTTTTTTCTCTCAAAGTTCTAAGGCCCCTTTTCATCAACGACTACTTCTACAATGGCTTCTCCCCTTATTTCTTCTATCCAACATCTACAACTTGACTTGGGCTCAACCAATTATGTCTATGGAAATTTCAAGTCTCTTCTATTCTAAAAGCACACTCTTTATTTAACCATATCGATGAGTCTCTTCGCCAACAAGAACATAGCTCAACTGACATAAAATTGTACTGATAACCACGAGGTCTGTTAGATACAACAGAGGTCGGTAATGATTACCTTACAACTGTCAAAATGATCACAAAACATTGACTTTCTAGAAATTTTCCTAAGCATGCTAAAAAAAACTCACGTTGGTTTGTGGGGATAATCTTTACTCTCACACGTTGAGATAAGTAAAGGTGAAAGAGATGTATACCAATGTTAAAATGTTGACAACTAAGAGATTTTTTTTTTTTTTTTTATAATTTTCTACTTATTTTTTTTAATAATTCATTTTCTACATTTTTTTCCTCTCTCTTAATTGTCAAAACATTTTAATAGAGGTGCAAAGGAAGATACCAAAACACCACTATGTAGTCAAACATTTTCTTTCTCTTTAGAGAGAGCCACGATAAGGGGAGGGAACATCTAATAATTTCCCCTTCTTTCACTACAAATAATAATTTATAGTTGACCTATTCAAGCATACCTTAGTTTATTTTTTTTTTTTCCATGGCAAGGATTCAAAGAAATTATTCCAAGAAATTAAACTGTTGTAACGAAGTTGACAATTTTATACTGTTAGAGGTAAAAAATATAAATTGTAAAAATATCTCAATTTGGTATCCGCAATGACTACGAGAGACATACAAATTTTAAAATCTACCTTCAAGAGAGTTTTTAAGGGGCAGCTATATTATGGCGACCTGATCAATAATTTGTGAGAATTCAATACACCATCCTCATTAATTTGTTTTTTGCGAAAGAAATTTTACGGTGGAAATTGATGATTTCGGGAAACTAGTAACAACAATTACTCCACCCAAGTTTAGCTTCACCAAGAAATTAAACCTTGGAGGAATTTAATCAAGCAAACAAAAGAACCTGGAATAATTCTAATTGAAATCAAATGCCAAGGACTTGTACATTAAACTTCTTGAATGACATTGGAATTGAACGAACCAAATTCAAGCAGTTCTTCATCACGTTGAAACAGCGCCATGTCTTCTTCACTCAAAGTCACCAACGCTTCAATTCCCAGCCCATCTCTCGTATCCAGCAACAAGAAAAAGTTCGAGAACATAGAAATCCCGCCGATGAACCAAACCGGACATCCCCACCCAAAATCCGCCTCGTAAAACTGGAACCTACTCCAGCTGCTACACAAGTAGAAATTCTTGTCGCCGTTGTACGGCCCATCTGGGTCGGTCAGCGTTTTAAAATACGTCAAATAAGCTTCCGTGTCCTGATATTTCTTATACCCACTCCTCTTAAACTCCTCGATCCCTTCCCTCAACAAACCCACCAGACCCCGCAACTCTATCTCCGCCGCCGCCGCCGTTTCCGGCGTGATGAACCCCAGAAGGTTCCCAATGGAGCCGTCCGGCAACGGCGGCTCCAATCTCTTGCGGAGATTCACGGCTTGGCCGAGCACGGACGCCTTGGAAACCCCGGAAGTCGATCTCGATGCAGCTATAGCGCATTTCCATAACAGCCCAGCTACGGCTTCGACGCGCGTGGGCTGACTCACCACGGCGCTGGCAGCCTTAGCCTTGAGTTCCGCGATCTTCGCTCCCTCGAAAACTATCCTCTTCGTAACGCCTTTGGCGTGGATTCCCGAGTCCGACGTCGGAGTGGCGACCTGGAAATCCTTGGGCGGTGGCAGGACCGAGTCAGCGATGAACTGTGGACGAAGCTCGGATGAGGCGGCGTTAGATTCCCGGATGATGGCAGTCCACGTCTTGATAAACGAGCTGATGGATGAGGCGTCGGATATTTTGTGGGACATGAGGAGGCCGATGGTGGTGCCGCCGCATTCGAATGAGGTGACTTGAACGAGAATAATGCAGGCTTTGGCGGGGTCGGTGGAGGCGAGGCCGAAAGGGAGGAAGTGGTTGAGTGAGTCGACGTTGAGTTGGTTGAGAACGGCGGAGAGGGGGCAGTTGGCTTCGGCTTCGACGTAGATGGCGCCGTCGTCGTTGCAAGAGATCGAGACGTTGTCGTCTTGGACTCGGCCTGCAAATGGGTAATATTGGGTTAAGGCTTGAGACAAGCTGGCCTTGAGGCGCTCGGACTTGGCGGCGGCTTCGCCGCCTGGAGCGTAGAAAAGAAGTAGTGGAACGTAAACCGGCAGAGCTAGCTGGTCCAAGAAGGAGAATTTCAAATGATTCTGGGTTTCGGGCGTTGGAGTGGAAGGTTTGATCTTTTCCTCGCTGATGATCTGAACTTTTAGCGCCGCCATCTCTCCACTGAGCTTACGGTTTCTGATTGACTTTGGGTCGAGAGGTT
Source organism: Luffa acutangula (assembly GCA_036850905.1). Lineage (NCBI taxonomy): Eukaryota > Viridiplantae > Streptophyta > Magnoliopsida > Cucurbitales > Cucurbitaceae > Luffa > Luffa acutangula. Next base: position 47,135,009 of record CM072090.1, read on the forward strand.
TCCCTTTTTAAGGTTTTAAGGGAAGTGTTTTGGCATGTATCACGTGTTACTTTATAAAAAAATGTTAAATTTGGATCATTTATTAATGCATATATAAATACATTAATTTATCTTTTCTCCTAAATACATTAATTTATCTGCTGATACATTAATTTATTCGTAGATGTCCTCCACATAATTCAAAAGAACATTAATTTGTTTTTGGCATGTATCACGTGTTTCAAGTCCTAAATAGAACTTTAAAAAAAGATGTTAAATTTGGATCATTTACTAATGCATAAATACATTAACTTATCTTTTCTCCTAAATACATTAATTTATTGTAAACTTGGTCCTAAGCTTTTAGATTAGTTAGTCGTGTGCACAAGTGTGCCCCTCTTACCAATGATCCAAGGATCATTAATGTGATTTTAATTGAAATAACATATACATACATACATAATTTAATTTCAGGATGGACCCAACGTAGATCCACCTCTGATCACCATGAAACAATTGAATCCTAAAATAGAACAAGTTTCTGATTTTTTTATCCAAATTTCTAAGATATTTGAAAATTTCAAGCTTTTATTTTTCTTACCTGACTTTTTTTTCTTTCTTCTTAATTTTTACTCATTCATAACTCAACTTGAAGTACATGGGTAAAAGTTAATTCTACCTCAATTGATCTATTGTCACAAGGAAAATACTTGACTGCACACCAAAGATATTCCCACATATCACTATTAAAATATTGACAATTAAGGGAGATAAAAAAAAAAAAAGTTTTCTCATTTTCTATCTCTCCCTTTCTTAGTTGTCAAGTTTTTAATGGAGTATGTAGGAAGATTCATACATTACACGGATGTGCAGTCAAATATTGTTTTTACAACATGACGTATCAAATCATTAATGAAAGCAATACATATTAAGTATGAATTTTTTCCAAACAAAATCGTTTTAAATAAAACTAAAAATTCCAAGCCAACAAAAACATAATCCAACCTACACAAAGTTTTGTACTCTGGACCAAAAAGTTAAATCACAAGACTGGATGAAAAAGATTAGTTGATGACTCCAAGGTAGCATAAAACGTGAATCACGATGCCAGAGGCAAACACTTGAACGATGATTTTAGTTGTGCCATAAATATTATTATTATTATTATTATTTTTTTGAGGGGATGAGCAGATTTGTTGGTGCTAATTGGGACTGTCATCTTTAATTATATCATTTTAATTTGTTTGTTTCTATATAAATGATTTTTTTTTTAAAAAAAAAAAAGTGAATATTTTTTTCCTTTTTGCTAGAATTGTTTCGTTATGAATCTTGGTAGCCCATCAGCTCGTAAAATTGTCCTCAACTCAACACGTGATGCATGCCAAATGACATGCTTACGAATTTATGCCTCTTCAACTTCATACTCTGGCACACTAAACGTCAAAATATTATATGAATATTTTTTTCTCACTAACCTATTTCTTTCTCTATTATTTTAATAAATATTAACATAACACGAGAACCTTCAAAATAATATATTTAACAAAAAAAATAAAAAAAATTTATGGTGGAAAAGGTCAACTTTTACTCATTATTACCTTAAGTTGGCCAAATCAATTTAAGCTTCAAGCTTTCAATCTCATGGGCCGGTTGCAAGGATAGCAATATGGGCCAAAATAATTGCAAATCTAGCAACCTACAAAAAAAATTGCAAAAATGGCAAAATCTAATAGTTTGTGTGTTGCATTTACTAAAATACCCCTCCAGATTTTATTTCACCGATAGAAAGTTTTTCTATCACTGATAGATTCTATCAGTTGATAGAAAATTTTCTATCAGTGATAGAAATTTTCTTTCACTGATAGATTCTATCATATGATAGAAAATTTTTCTAGTACTGATAGATTCTATCGGCGATAGATATTTTTCTACCACTTGATCGGTGTTCTATTTTGGTTGTTGTTATTTGGTTTTCTATCAGTGTTTTTGTTTTTCAGTGCTTGATTTCTATAATCGTTCGTTTTTACTTTATTTTTCAATGCTCGATTTCACCATGTATCACCATCGCTTATAGAAACAAAAGATCTTCTATCACTGGTAGAAAAGTAGCAGTGATAGAAAGATTTTCTATAACTCACGAAAAGTTTTTCTATCAGTCTCAGTGATAGAGATAGAAAGTTTTTCTATCACTCATAGAAAGATTTTCTATGAATGATAGAAATTTTTTCTATCATAGAAAAAATTTCTATAAGTGATAGAAGATTTCTATCACTGATAGGTTCTATCAGGGATTAAAATATTTTCTATCAAGAGTTTTCTATCATTGATAGAATATCTTTCTATCACTGATAGAATAGTAAAAAATTCTATCAGTGATAGAAATCTTTTATCACTGATAGAAAGCTTTTCTATCGGTGATAGAAAGTTTTTCTATCACTTATAGATTATATCGGTGATAGAAAGATTTCTATCGGAGATAGAAAGATTTTTATGGGTGATCAGGGTTTGAAAGATTTTTTATCAAAAGTTTTTCTATGATTTTCTATAAAAAGTTTTTTTTCTCACTGATAGAACCTATCAGTGATAGAAATCTTTTATCACTGATAGAAAAAGTTTCTATTAGTGATAGAAATCTTCTATTCTATCAGTGATAGAAACTTTCTATCACTGATAGAAAATTTTTCTACCACTGATAGAATCTATCAGTCATAGAAACTTTCTATCACTGATAGAAAATTTTTCTACCACTGATAGAATCTATCAGTCATAGAAATATTAGTGATAGAAACTTTCTATCGCCGATAGAAAATTTTTCTACCACTGATAGAATCTATCAGTGATAGAAATATCACTGATAGAATCTATCAGTGATATAAACTTTCTATCACTAATAGAAACTTTATTCTATCAGTGATAGAAACTTTCTATCACTGATAGAAAATTTTTCTACCACTGATAGAATCTATCAGTAATAAAAAGACTTTCTATCAGTAAAAAAAAAAAAAAAACGAGAAAGAAGAAGATGGGCATACAGGGGCAATTTAGGAATATAAAAAATTAATTAAAAAATTTTGCCATATTTGCAAATATTTTTAAAAATTGCTATATTTGCAATTATTTACCTTCATGTTGCCACCCATTACAATTATCCTAACTCTCAAATTAAATAAGGATTACTATTCATTCCTCCTCAAAATTATTATTATTATTTAAAAAAAAAAAAAAAAACTCAATTTTTACTCTAAAACTTAACATGATTTGATTTGATTTTCACTCTAAAGTTTTAATTTATCAAAATTAGATCTTTTTTACCACCATCAAATTAAATAAAAAAAAAATTTGATAAAATGTTGTAATTTTTACCTTCTATTAAATATCTACTGATTCACTTGCTAATTTTGACAAAGGGCAATGTGAAAATCTCCAAAAAAATTCAATAATTTTAATGAAGATGAAGTTTAGCACAAAAGCAACTATTGAATATGTCATGCCCGCATAGAAGGAGAGATATGGGTGAATTGTGAGATCACATTTGAGTGAGGGTTTTGAAGTTTCAACATAAAATAAAAGAAGAAGAAGACGGCAGGAGAAAACCCTCATTTATATATGGAATAGCTCAAAATGCAAGCCATATATAAAGGTTTGGAGAGAAAAACTCGTACAAAAAAATTCAATGAAAGAATTGCCTCACACACTCTATGTGGAATGTTCTCTCCAACCAGCTGAATACAATCAAAACCCTAATTGAAGGGGATGAGCACGATTCACGAAAAAGGACGGCAAGAATGGGCCATAAACATTGGGCCTTAAAAAACATAACACAAAAATACTAGGGGCAACGAGATATATGACTAAAAAAAATAGGTGGGATTTGAAAAATAGCTAAAAAGGTTTCAATACTAACTAAATGACTAACGTGATTTTAATTAATAATTTCCCAAATTAAGAGGACAAAATTGCCCCTAACAAAACGTCTAATAACTTCCTATCATTTAAATCAAATATTAGGAGAGAGACCTACAGCTAAAAAGTTGGAGATTTATTAGGAATATAGAAAAATATAAGATTGCAACACCCTAACAACCTATTTTGAATTTCCTACGACAAAATCTACAATCTGGGAAAAAAATGAAACCATGTCCCCGTTTAAATAAACGCATCGTTCACAAAAAAACAAAAAATAAGACTGAGTAGACCATAAAATGGGATAACGGAATACACATAATGAAACACTCAATAACGTATTTACATGGAATTACCCCACGAAATTGAACTTTTAGCTTAATTCTCATGTATTTAGGGTATTTAAAAAATGAATACTCAATGTAGGTATTTAAAAAAGTGAATTTAAATCTCACCTCATTTATTGCATGTCAAATCAGCAAAACCCTCCATCTCCCACAAACAGCCCTCTTCAAGACAAGCAAAACCCTCCATCTTCCCACAAACGCCAGTCCTTCTTCGTACAGACCGTCGACCCCCACCTCCCGCCGATCCAACCTCCAGCCATCGCCTTCGTGTAGACCTCCTCCCGCCGACCCATCAAATGTGCAGGCCGTCAACAAGGTGCCACTGAATTTATTCTTCAAAGATGTACCATCTACCGAAATAACTGGGAGACAGTGTTTCCACCTGTTTATGGATGTTGCAATACTCATGAAGAAGAACTTGAACCTGTCATTTGAATCAACTTCCTGGGCAGTGTACGTACCTGTAATTTTAGGCAGTAAATATCATTATACACTGTGACAGAATGTTATAAAATGAAAGTACAGATGGTAAATACCTGAATTCCTTTCGATCAACCTGGCAGCAAACAACGGAATTTGCGCATAAGACACTTCAGGAGATCCTCTCAACTCATTTAACGCCTTTTCTCTACCCCTCCATGCTTTGTCATAACTGATATTGATCCCGTGTGTTTTCCTAGCATACTCTATTATGTCCCGAGGTGTACAGTTGCATCCTGTTAGTTATCCTCATTATAGTCTTCGCATACTCACATGCAATACTCGCTGTCGCTTGCCTGTGATCATTCTAAACGACATCGAAAGAACAAGTGTGGTCGTTGATAAACTTCCTCACAATCCACAACTGCCCCGTGCAATAGGTAGATGCGCGCATATACCATTGGCATGAGTCGTCTATGCATGCCACTGTATACTGTATGCTATTGGATTTAATTGTCTTGAATTGGAAACTTCCTTTCAGAGCCAGTGAAGAGACTACCTTCTTGAGATGTTATTTGCATGAAAATATGCACCCCTCTGTTACAGATACTATGTCGGTCAATGCATCAATCCCATATGAGTTGACAAACTCAAAATTTTTCTCCCCCGGGATGAACTTGCAACTGCCCCTCCCCCATTGTGTATATTAGTATCTACCCCCTGCACGTCGACAACTAAGCAACAGTCCCTATACGTGCCATTCTGAAACCCGTTTACCATCCAAAAGACATCCCTGTCTTCTGAGAGGACTATATTTATCGGGTTGCTTGACCAATTCCTAAAGAGTGTCAACCTGTAGATACTACTACTGTCCGCCAAATTGAGGTAGTTCGCAGCACATACTTTTAGTTGGGAGAGGTTAGCATCACAGGGGCATGTCACAATGCCGGACTTGAACCCACTGTAGACTCCCGCCACATCCCAAACACCCCCGAACAAAATCATAATTTGATGTCCAGCCATTTTGTGTTAATGGTATTGAGAGAGAGCTTGGAGATTTTTGTACAAATTGAACATACCAACAAAACCACGATTTTTGCTGTTAGATGGAGAAGAAAACGGGATCTGGTGAAATCAGTTATATGAAATGAACGGATCCCATAAAATGTGGAACAAAAAAGACGTTATACATTTAACGGTGCAATAAACGGCGTCTGTATATGCACGGATATACCCAGGGGTAAAACTGGAAAAAACCTCTTGTCTGCAGGTCCCTTGATTTACGGCAGCCACAAATGAAAATATGAAAGTTATTTAGCCAAAAAACTTAATGGCCTATTTTTTTCTAGCCATCTAGCACAATTTCCCAAAATACTAAACACAACCCAATTACAAATGAAAATCAGTGAGCTATCTTAACACCCTCTCAAGTCAATGGCGGTGGCATCACGAACATTGAGCTTGTACCTAAGTTGGTTGAACATCAAATACTTGGATGACGATTTTAGTTTCGTCACAAATCTTACGTTTTTTTTCCTGCGACCATTAGTTTATTACATAGAATACATTATCAGCAAGTCAAGTGCAGTGCAGTCGCTTTCCATCTTTCTTTTTTTTTTTTAACACTTGGAGTGAGGAATTTGAATTACATACTTTTTTCGTGATTAATACAAGCATCATGTCAGTTGAGCTATACTCATGTTGGTGTAATGTTTTCCATCTTTAATTACATATCTTGCAACATTTATTTTTCTCCATACGAATCCACAACGGTCCATCTTTAATTAATTCTCAATCCTCGACAATTTGACAGAAGAGAATGTTAAAATATCATTTGGTCTTTGTGTGGACTAATTCCATGTTTAATTTTAGTGCTTGTATTTTCACTAAAACTTAGGGTCCGTTTGGAATACATTTTAATTTAAATGTTTTTCACGAATGCATTTTTTAAAAAACATTTTGTATAAAAATTGTTTAGAATTTAAATATTCGTATGTTTGTTTGCATTTCCGCACAAGTGTTTTTATATCCAAGTTATTGTATACTTAGAAACTCTTTTTTAAAAGCTGGTTTCAAGTGTTTCTCTCAAAATTGTTTAGAATTTAAATATTCGTATGTTTGTTTGCATTTCCTCACAAGTGTTTTTATATCCAAGTTATTGTATACTTAGAAACTCTTTTTTAAAAGTTGGTTTCAAGTGTTTCTCTCAAACTAGTTTATTTATCAATCTCATTTTCTAATAAGTCATTTTAGTGGTTGCCAAACACTAAATCTCTTTTCAAAATAATTTTTTTTTCAAAATTAAACACTTGAAAAGTTAAACCAAACACACCCTTAAAACGGATTCTTATTACGAGGTTATTGTTAATTTTTCTAAATATTAATATTTATTTTACAAATTTTAGACTTATAATAGAGATGAATTTTAAATTTCATTATAGATACGTGAACTAAAATCCAAAATACAACCATATTTTAACCTAAAAAAAAAAAAAAAAACTCGTTTGGCATGTATCACGTGGGTTTGCTCTGATTGTCCCGCGCTACTTGGAATAGATTCATTTCTTATAAGTATTCTCCGATTAATTTTTCACTTCCCTGCTCTGTGGTAGATGGAGAATTAAGCACTTAAATTCATCGAGTGGAAGTGATTATACCCAGCTGCTGCCGGAGACTTTGTGGATGGATCCCCAATCAACATGGACGGCGGGATTAGCCACCGTAGCGGCGGTGGTGGTGATCTTCGTGACCCACTTCATTTACAGGTGGAGGAATCCGAAATGCAACGGCGTCCTTCCTCCGGGCTCCATGGGCTTCCCTCTCATCGGAGAGACCCTTCAGCTGATAGTGCCCGGTTACACTCTGGACCTTCCTCCCTTCATCAAGAAGAGAGTGCAAAAGTAATTGATCAATGAATTAATACTTTGTTTGTATAATTAATTAACATTATTATATGCTATTTTGGTATTGATTTGGAATAATTTTGAATTGTTGCAGATATGGACCCATATTTCGGACGAGTCTGGTGGGTCGACCCATCGTCGTTACGGCGGACCCTGAAATCAATAATTTTATTTATCAGCAAGAAGGGAGGACGGTGGAGCTGTGGTATCTGGACTCGATTTCGAAGGTGTTTAAGCAAGACGGGGAGGCTAGGACCACTGCCGGTGGGGTGATTCATAAGTACCTGCGAAGCATCACTTTGAACCACTTCGGTTCAGAGAGTCTTAAGGTGAAACTGCTTGCTGATATCCAGCGATACGTCGATAAAGTTCTCGTTCAGTGGTCCAAGCAGCCGTCGGTTGAAGTACAAAATGGAACTCTGGCTGTAAGTTTCTTCACATCTTTGTCATTTCATTACATCTCTTGCTTTTCTAATAAGCTTCTGTGTAATTTTAAAATTACCAAAAATCACTTTTGTGAAGAAGTAAAAACAACAATACTTTAGGGTGCAGATGAGTATGTTAAAATTTGGACAATTAGGACATAAAATTTGTTTTTCTCATTTTCTACTTTTATCTCTTTGTTGTGAAGATTTTAATGGGGTGAATTGAAAAATCCGTACACAACATTACGTAGCCAAATCTTGTTAAAAAATTATTTTCCTACTTTCCTCCTTCTTAATTGTCAATATTTTAGTTTTTTCAAAAAAAAAAAAAAAATTGTCAATATTTTAATGATGATGTATAAGAAGATTCTATATGTACAATATTGCATAGAAGTCTATCTTCCTATCCATTGCCAAAAATAAAAGGGTTCAATTACAAGTTTAGTTCATGAACTTTCAGTGTTGTGTCAATTTTAGAACCTTAAAAAGTTTCTAATAGGTCCTCAAACTTTTGATTTTGCGTCCAATAATTCCTTGGCCTTTAAAAAGTATCTAGTAGGTCCTTAAACTTTTACTTTTGTATCAATAGGTCTCTCAACTTTCAATTACGTGTCTAACCATTGACTTGTTTGACATTTTTTAAAATTCACAAACCTATTTAATACAAAATTGGAAGTTTAATATCCCATTAGACGTAAAGTTCAATTTTATATCTGGTAGGTTGGTTAATTTTAAAAAAAAATTCAAATATGTTAATGATCTATTGGACACAAAATTGAAACTTCAAGGACCTATTAGATATTTTTAAAGTTCGGGGACATATTAAACACTCTTTAAAGTTCAATGACAAAATTGACAAACTTTAAAAGTTCAGGACTAAACTTGCAATATAACCAAATAAGAAATTGAATTTTTTTTTACTTTTTCTACTCATAGTGGTAGATAGTAAGATAGCTTAACCATATGTAACTGTGGTTCTAAAATCACTCTCAATCATGTTTTTCTTTTAAATGACTCTCATCTTATCCTAATATAATTAATTTCAATATCATTCTACACTCCACAGATGCTATACGATTTCAACGCAGATATAATGTTCGGATACGACCCAGAAAAGTCCAGCGAGAATATCAGTGAGAGCTTGATCACATTAGCAGAAGGGTTCATGGCGTTCCCGTTGAACATCCCGGGAACAAAGTACAACAAGTGTCTCAAGGCGCAGAAGAAGCTCATCAACATGTTCAAGGCTCTCGTCAAGGACAGGCGTCAGGCTGCGGCTGCTCGTGGGGATTTTCTCGAACAGGCACTGCGCGACGTTGACAACGAACAGTTCATGACTGAGGAGTTCGTCGTAAATTTGTTGTTCGGTATTTTATTCGCCAGTGGCTCTGTATCCGGATCTCTAACATTGATGTTTAAGTTACTTTCAGAGAACCCATCGGTCGTGCAAGAGTTGACTGTAAGTAATTATACTTACTTACTACTTGTCTAATTGTTTGTACTCGATCGTACGTGTGACTAATATTTGAATCTAACACAATTTTTAAAAATAATGGGCAGGCCGAGCACGAAGCGTTTCTAAAACAGAGGAAAGATCCTGAGTCTCCCATCACTTGGGAGGAATACAAGTCAATGACATTTACGCTTCAAGTAAGTTGCATATCACTTTTGTCGCGTTCGAAATCACCCAAAAACATATCTTTAATTATTCAAAATCAATTTCACATTTGATTTTACACTTTTAAACGTGATTTTCACATCATCAAAATTGATTTTAACGGCCATTTCAAAATCACTTCCAAATATACATGTGCTTATATGAATTGGAAATAATGCAAATTGTGAGAGCTAAACTACATGGTAATGTTGTGCATTACAGGTTATATATGAAACTTTGAGATTGTCAAACGCACTGCCTTTTCTGCTGCGGAGAACTGTAAAAGACGTGAACATCAAAGGTAATTAATTAGGGTCCGTTTGGTAACGTTCTCATTTCTTGTTTCCATTTCTTCATTTTTAATAAAGAAAAATAGAATTTCATGATCCTAACACTTATACATTAAGTAATAATAAACCTATATTCTTATTTATGTTTTGGAAAAAATTGGAAATAGGAACAAAAAAGAGAAACTAGTTTTAGTTGTTCTCAAAAGTTCTATACAAATTTCTTAATAAAATTAGAAACATGAAATAAGAAACGAGAACGTTACCAAACGAGCCCTTAGTAGCCGACAATTCATTGTTGTACTGTGTGCCTATGGTAATGAGTTGAGTTGGAGAATTGTTCGAGGAGATTGCCACATTATTGTTGGTAGATTTGTACGGTTGGATGAATGAGACATAAACTACAAAAGAACTTCAATTTTGTATTCAGTGGTGGTGAAAATGCATGCAGGATACACAATTCCAGCGGGGTGGACGCTTATGGTTGCCAACTCGGCTCTTCACTTGAACCCGGGAACCCATAAGGATCCATTGGCCTTCAACCCATGGCGCTGGAAGGTATGTTATTTGATTATTTAATTTTAAACATGGACATTATATAAATGATTATAGGATGATAGCTTGGAATTAGGCATATGTATGACATGGATATGCAGTTGATTAGGTTTTGGTATTGTTGCAGGACCAAGACCAATATTCGATTTCAAAGAACTTGCAGCCTTTTGGAGGAGGAGCTCGGCAATGCGCTGGGGCAGATTACAGTAGGGTTTTTATGGCTATTTTCCTCCACACTCTGGTCACCAAGTATAGGTAATATTTCACTTCGGTCTCAAAAAAATTGTTGGAGGAGACCGGCACAATATGGTTGACAATTTTAGAGGTTTAGAGAATAATTTTTCATGTCGTTTGTCTTTAATCTATTGTTTAATCCAACAAAATACATAATTATTTAATTATATGTTGGGACTTTGATTTTACAGTTGGAAGAAGGTGAAGGGAGGAGACATTTCTCGAAGTCCTATTCTCAAATTTGGAGATGGCATTCATATTAGCTTCTCGGCGAAAGCTTAAAGTAGTCTAACGTGGAATGGAATGAGCTCAAGCTAAATGGAAAATGCTTTGCTTTCGACCCTTTATTTGTTTTGATAATTGATATTCTCCCGTTTTTTGTGTGTTAACTATGTTATGCTCAATAAATGCTTGAATGTATAAATACCAAATGTAGTTTATCAGTATCTTCTTTTAGCCATTATCATGAAATCAACATCCCATCCCTTAGATTATTATTGTTCAAATTTATCATATCCAAATGTTACAATTAAGTTAGGCAATTTTGTTTTGAAAGACGACTCATCAATTAAGTATGGGCATGCATCTATACCCTAACAACTTGAAAAGGAATGGTCCATTTTGAATATTGTAGTGACTAACTCAAATAATCCAGCTCGGGCACCAAAGAGATAATCAAACATAAATTAAATCAAGAAACCAAGGCAGTATGAGGAGGAAAGATGAACACTAAGGATTAAATTGGTTCAATTGTAGTCCTTTGCAAATCAGAGAGTAAGATCTTACAGAGAAATAGAAGAGAAAATGAATTCACTCACCAAGTTCTGCTTCACATAGAGTATTAACTCCCTCACTCTAATAGTGTTACTATGACAATTCACGGTAAGAGTGAGTAACATCACCACACTAATAGAAAAACTCTCGCCAATTGGTAAGAATAGTTAGGGTAAAAGTTAAGAACATGTGTGCGAGAGTCAATTATACAACAAATCACCTTTTTGATGAACACAAGATGAACAACACAAATCCTATTTCTAACTTAAGAACCTTCGAATACTAATATAATAATACATATTAGCCAATTGATCGTCACAAAGATATGCAAGAATCTAACACCAATTAACACTTTGTTCATCATATATCAATCATATTTATTTTGAGAAGTGTTAATCTTAACCAAGTGTAATTTCCATCTTGAACAACCTCGGAAACATAATGAAACCTCATATATATCTATACACTTAGTTCTATTATGTTAAAGTTGGATTTTTGAAAAAGTAAGTGCACTTTGGTTAACATATAGAATATCTTAACTGAGCAAGGCACGCCAAAGATACAACTTTGTTCAACGAAGTTACAACTACCAAAATGCCAAAGGTCGAAGTCAAAATACTAGTTTATGTATACTCCTCTCCACCTCTATTTTTGGGAGGACTTGTCTACAAATTTTATCCGGACTCCTACAAACTCAAGGTGGACATGATTTGGTATTGGTGGTTGTAGATTGATTTAGCAAAATGTCACATTTTCTCTCTTGTAATTTTTTTTTTTTAATTCAAGTAGCTAAACTTTTTTTTGGAGGTGACATCATTCATTTTTACAAAATTCCTATAACAATAGTCTCTAAATCCGATGTTAAATTTTTAAGTCGCTTTCCAAATGTCGTTTTTCTTTAAAACCTTATCAAATCTATACTAGATATGTTTTAGGGTAAAATACCTTTTTGGTCCCTCATGTTTCAAGTTCGTTTCCAATAGGTCCCTAGATTTCAAAATCAAACAATCAAGTCCCTACTGTTTGAGAAATAGTTCTATTAAGTCCCTACACCGTTAATTTTTTTAACGGTGCTGACGTGACACGTTAAAAAATATTAAAATATTAATTTTTAACTTAAAATAATAAAATAATAAAAAATTAAAAGAATTTAAAAAAAAAAATCTTCTTCACTCTCTTCTCTCTCCCCCAACTTCGTCTCTCTCTCCTGGTAATTTTCTTCCCCTCCCTCTCCTTTTCTCTTTCTCTCTTCTCTCTCCCCCACCCTTCCGACGCCGGTGATAGCCGCCGCCACCACCGCCCTCCACCTCTCTTCTTCTTCTTACCCACCCAAAAAATCTCTCTCTCCTCTCCCCCACCCCACGATATCCCTCCCCTTTCTTTCCCCATTCTTTCCCTTACGTACCCACCCAAAAAATTTCTCTCCCTCTCCGAATACTGGAACCGATCAATCATGTTCGCCCAATCCGATGACAAAGCTTGATGAAAAGGCGCGCTACCACCAGCATTGAGAACTCTCCCTGCAAATCCAACAGCAACTGTTGTATTGAAAATTTTTTAAATCCCATTTTTGTGATACTTTCTTTTTGGAGTTTCTGTTTCTTCGCTTTCATTTTTCCCCTTTCCATGCTAAGAAAAAACAGAAGGAGAGAGAGGAAAATTTATTTTCAATTTCGTTTTTATTTTGTTTTTAAATGCAGGGCTTTGAGAAAAAGAGGGGATTTTGCATTTTGGCCTTCTCCTTTACTTTTTGAGTTCGTTTTTCTTTCTTTCGTGATGGAATTTCAGAAATTAGGGTTTTTTTTTTTTGGGGGGGGGGGGGAGATCGATTGGTTCTTCTCTGTGTGTCGATGGATGGATCAATTTCAACCTGAAGGTGACATTTTTCTTTTCTTTTTAACGGCGGAGGGGCGGTGGTAGCGGCGACAACTATCACCGGCGTCAGAAGGGTGGGGGAGAGAGAAGAGAGAAAGAGAAAATGAGAGGGAGGGGAAGAAAATTACCAGAAGAGAGAGACGAAGTTGGGGGAGAGAAGGGAGGGAGGAAGAATTTTTTTTTTTTTAATTTTTTATTATTTAATTATTTTAATTTAAAAATTAATATTTTAATATTTTTTTAACGTGCCACGTCAGCACCTTTAAAAAAATTAACGGTGTAGGGACTCAATAGAATCATTTCTCAAACAGTAGGGACTTGATTGTTTGATTTTGAAACCTAAGGACCTATTGGAAATGAATCCGAAACATGAGGGACCAAAAAAGTATTTTACCCTATGTTTTATAATTCATTCAAAGCATATTAGAATATTTTTGTAATGAACTTTAAAAAGAAAATTCATGAGATGGGAAAAATTGCAACATATATTAGAAAAATGAAAATTCCTTGCCCTCTAATTTAGGTGTAAAAATTGCGAGCAACCATATTTGACATGTGTGTTCGACTATAAGGTCAGATATTCAAATCCACTCATTTACTTAAAAAAAAAAAAAAAAAAAATTAGGTGTAAAAATTAATCCTCCCGTACATCTTCCCCAGTCGTTGCTCATCTCTTCTTCTCTCTTTCATCGGCAACTTCTCTTTATGTACAGATGTTTCTGCTGGTTTCTGCTCTGCCAAATTTGAACTTGTTGGCGATAATTGAAAAGTAATCAGCGCAGAGGGACGGGTTGTTACATTATGAGCGACGGAGAAAAGAACGAGAACGACGAGTATGTGAAGCAAAAGACTGATTTTCGTCAGAGAAAGAAACCCACGAAGGAACGAAAACGCCAGGGCCGAAGTCCGTCTGAAAGGGAAGCAGTTGACATTGAAGATATCATGTTCAGCATAGACAAAGTTCCGACGATCAGAGCATCGCTATTGGATTGGTACGACCGCAGCCGTAGGGACCTTCCTTGGAGGAGCTTGGACAAAGGACAGCCTGAAAAACGGGCTTACGGTGTGTGGGTTTCAGAAGTAATGCTGCAGCAGACGAGAGTTCAGACCGTCGTCCAATTTTACAACCGTTGGATGCATAAATGGCCCACTGTTCAACATCTCTCTCGTGCTTCTCTCGAGGTTTGTTTAGAATTTACTTTCAGCTGCAATGCTGTCTTCTTTGCTCTTAGTGAAAAATTTACATGTCTGCCAGGAGGTGAATGAAATGTGGGCAGGCTTGGGGTACTATAGACGAGCTCGTTTTCTTTTGGAGGTAATCTTTACTCGCTGCACTAAAGTTTTAATTCCATTTACATCTGCCACCATGATTATTCTTCCTTCCAGTTTCGTTGGACATGATTTATGTTGACATTGAAATGTGAGTTTCTGCATTTATCTTCTGTATTCGAACTGCGAAACAAGAAACTTTTAGAATTTCCTCAGTTCTGTTTCCCAGCGAACCTTTGTAGAGTCGACTTTAATGCTTATAGAAACAAAGAGTGAATAAGATAGGAGCACAAGTGTTTTGGGAAACTTGGAGTGTCACCGAGTCATTCATTTCATTTGATAGGAGCAATAGAAGCTAAGTTGCAAAAGAAGAAAGTAAAGGGAAGGAATAGCACCCTAAAGTTTATACGAGTTAACCATTTGAAAAGGCTATCTCAATCTTTTATAGACTGTACAAGTTTACCATGAGATGAGGTTGAGGATTCCAAAGAAATAAATAATAGAGATAATTAGTATACAATTCTTCACTTTCCAAGATACGCAGGATTTTTTCCTCTCTATTTTATTACTTAACAGGCTTTGAATCCAAATAGCCCCAATAGTCAAAGTATATAAGAGAAAGACAGTTAGGGGGTCGACTTAGCATGGCCGTGCGGTGTATATGTCCGTCCATATGTGTGGTGTGGGGTTAATTGCATATTAGTTAGTTAGCTTGGAAACAAGAGAGGAAATATATGGGTGATGGTTTGTTAAGAGGGGCACACTTTTGGT
Organism: Luffa acutangula; assembly: GCA_036850905.1. Lineage (NCBI taxonomy): Eukaryota > Viridiplantae > Streptophyta > Magnoliopsida > Cucurbitales > Cucurbitaceae > Luffa > Luffa acutangula. The sequence goes on from CM072090.1 coordinate 47,150,408, forward strand.
TTTTAATCTTGCTAACTATAGAGCTAGGAGAGACGGGAAGCTTTTGAAACTCCCTTAGTTTGTGTCTGCCATGTTAACAACTAAGATTGATTGTATCACTCCCAACCAACTTATTATTTTTCTAATTGATTTAACAACCTATAAAAAAAAAGAAAATTTGAATTAGAACTTTCTTTTGCGTTTATATGCTTAATAGAATAGTTTGATAATTTTCACTCAATTAAATTTTTTTTTAATCAAATCTTTCCTTTTATGTCCACTCCTGGATAAATAAAAGTTTAAGACTTCAGTTCAAGTTTTTCATAATTGTTTCACATATATTCATTAGTATCAAACACATTTATTGTGCTTAACAAGTGTTTGACATGTCTCGAATAAGTACTTGATACATGTTCAATTTATTCAAATAGTATATGACTTGTGTTTATCGTGTTTAACAAGTGTCTAATACATGTCCAAGTTTCCAACTATTATTGGAGTGCCTGAAACGTGACGGACACAAATATTTCTCTATAGTAAGGTGTCCATGCTTCATAGACATTAACAATATCAATGAGGAATTAGTCATTTTCAAGTCTTGCTCTTATCAATAAATCTTGATCTACGTCGTTTAATCCAAATTTAACTTGCAAACTCAATTGATTTGCATACACCTAACCCATATGAACTTCCTCTTGTAGCCCGATTAGTCATCTCTATATGAAAAAGTCTTTTCCTTATCCCTAAGTCCCAAGCTTGTCCCTTATCATGCCAGCACGCTGTTATAGAAGCACCTTACATAGAATAAAGAGTGTGAATGTCAGTAAGTTGTGAAGAGGTGGCTGATTCAGCCTAAGTATATTTCCAAAAATGGATATGTTGGCTGCTTATTGCCTTGAAATTCAAAAACTAAAGGAAGCCTACCTGCTTTTTATCAATGTCCACTCACGATTTTCTCTAAACTTCCCTTTGGCTAGTTTGTCCATCCAACGATACTATTCAACCCAATAGATACTAGCAATACCTCTTCTCCATTAGGCTTTCTCCTCTTGCGTGAATCTCCAAAGTGATTTTAGGAGAAGGACTCTGTTCCTCTATACAACGGAGTTTACCCCTAGCCCCCGTTTTGGGTAGGGAGACCTAAATGAATTTATGGCTTCACCCCGGTTGAACATCGATTGAGCCAAGGTTAGCCTCCCTCCCTTTGACAACAAGCGGCTACTCCAACCTACTAATTAGTTGGTTATGGTTAGTTTTGTGGCTTAGTTGGTTAGTTTGTGTATAAATATGGCCAAATGGGCCTCTCCTTATTTACAAGTTGAATTCAATAAGAATCTTGAGGAGTTTACGCTAGAACAAGTCCACTTATTACCGCCAAGGGGAATGTCAAGATAACAGAAAGGTTGGGCCTTGGCGTGTATAGATTTTTTGTAATTACTCTTTAGGTCTTATTAAGTTTGATTGGAGCAATTTTCTATTTTAGTTTGACTTCTTTTGGGGGGTTGGTTTTCTTTTTATGCCTCTATTCTTTTATTTTTGTAAATGAAAGTATGGTCTCTCATAGAAAAGAAAAGAAAGGAGAATAAGAAGGCAGTGTTACAATCCCCATCCTTAGCCCATTTTACTTTCATTTTCTGCCTCCAGTGCATAGTCTCCTTCTGACAAGCTTCTCAAACGCTCCTTTCACTCCGATTCGCTCCTCCCTCAAACCCACAAAAAACCCTCATGCTCAACCGCACCCAAAAACTTTATCCTATCCAAAATCTCCTACTTCTGGATCCTCATATCTCGAAAGGCCTCACGGTTCTAGGCTTTTAAGACTCCCTTGAGGGAGGGAGATTTGCTCTTTCTAATGCAGTATTTTCAAGTATACCGATTTATTATATGTTTGTTTTTCCTAGTGTCAATTTTAGCAAAGACCATGAGAAACTCTTTTTTTCTTTAAATTTTTTATTTTGGGTAGGCTATGGTGATTAGAAAATTTCACATTTAGTGGGATATAATGCGGTATCCAACTCAATGGAGGAAGGAGGTTTGGGCTTGAGTAATCTAAAAAAGAGGAATGAAGCTCTACTACTACCTAAATGGCTATGGAGATTCTCTCTTGAATCTAATGAATTATGGTACAAAATAGTGGGGAGTGCGTACAGAATTTAGGAAGCCAGTGGTTACTAAATCCAAAAGGATGGAATTTTGTAGAAGCGGTGGAATATTCTGGAAGTGAAAGATACTTTTGCTAAATTTATTTCAAATCTCCTCTTGGAAGGGTCCTTGGATTGCAAATCAGTTATTGGCCAATTGGTTTCCCAAATTATATGAACTTTCATATCCAGAAAGATACACGAGCAGTCGCATGTCTGGGACAGTAGCTCTAGATCATGGAAACTTGAAAGTTTGTATTAGAAGATGTTTAAAAAATGAGGAGGTAACTGAATATTGCAGTTTTCTAGAATTTTACATGAAAATGTTCTTTGGGATGATACTCAGTCAATCCACTAACAAAAATCTCCTGACCCTTTGAGGGAGCTGCTGAATTGCCAAAAGCCTTTCTAACTGCCTTATGAAAATCTGAAAGTTTGAAGAAGGTGAATATTTTGACATGGTTGCTATTTATGGAGAAGTTAAAAACATGCAGTAAAGTCCAGAAAGAATGCCGTAATTGGGTGTTGAGTCTTAGTTGCTGCCCTTCACGAAGACATTAATCATGTGTTTTTCCACTGAACATACAGTAGGCACCCTGTGGATGGCGATGGACCTCTTCCAGATATTTGATCATTTGTGGGTCTAATAACTTCAGAGCTAAGAACTATGTTTTTACTCTCATTTGCAGTCATGGCTTCGAAGGGAGGCCAAGAATCATTTGCATCAACATTGTCAAAGCTATTATCTTCAGAATTTAGTATGGAAGGAACAAAAGGATCTTTGACAATAAATACACTCCACAGGAAGAAAGCACAGAACTAATCAAATATTATATTGCTTCATGCTGTGTTCTTTTCAAATTGTTTCAGAATCATTAATTAGTAAGACTATCTCTAATTGAAAAGATAAGCATAACTCAACTTTTAAGACATCTCCACTTCCTCCAGGAGGTCATAGGTTCATATCTCTACTCTTCCATGTATTGCAATATTTTTCAAAAAAGTTTAAAAGCTTTCTTGTAAGTTGGGTTGCAAGTTTGATGTGTCTTTGGGGTAAACTAGTTTGTTTTTCATGAAATATCTATATTTTGTATTTTGTTTTCTGGAGGGGTTTTCTTTTCTACTCTTGTATATTCTTTAGTAAATTTGGTAGCTCATAACTTTTCAAATGTCAATGAAAGTTCATGTTTCTTGTTAAAATAATACTGATAAAATAAAAAAAGAACTGAAAGAAAAAAAATTATAGACATCTCTGTATAATTAACCATTGCTTATGAAATTTTGAATACCCCTTTCTAATTCTGTCGCTAGGGTGCAAAGATGATAGTCAAAGAAGGTAGTGGATTTCCTAAAACGGTTTCTGCCCTTCGAAAAATTCCTGGAATTGGAGAGTACACAGCTGGGGCTATCGCCTCCATAGCATTTGATGAAGTGAGTGCTTTTGTAGCCTATTTTTTTTTTTTTTTCCATACAAGGAGCACTTCTAAATATGTTTCCTGATCAGGTGGTGCCCGTAGTTGATGGTAATGTGATAAGGGTAATTGCTCGATTAAAGGCTATTTCAGGAAATCCAAAAGACTCAAAGTTGATTAAGCAAGTTTGGTGAGCTTTCCTCATTTTTAGGATAGCTGACTTTTCAACGTTGTTCACATAACAAAAAATGCAAAACTAGTCTGTCTTATGAGAGGTAGCATATTTTCGAGTTTTTCTAGAAGCTTTTATAGAATCATTGCATCCTTATCATTCTTATTATCTTCATCTTCTCTCGATAACTTGAAGATTTGTATTTGCATATCTACTGAGTTTGACTCGACTTGAGAGAACATTTTACCATGCTACTTTCTCCGTGTGTTATCATTGTTTTTACATTTGTTAATAATGCTGAAAATGATCATATAGAACTTTTTTATATAATTGATTTATACTAGTTTGAAAGTTCATGCTTAACTAACCATTTTAATATAATTACCTTATCTTATCTCTCTCTCTTCTTTTGGGGGGTGGGTGTGGAGGAATTAGGAAGGCAGCTGCTCAATTAGTTGATCCTTCCAGGCCTGGGGACTTCAACCAGGCACTCATGGAACTTGGTGCAACTTTATGCACTCCAATGAGCCCAAGCTGCTCAACATGCCCTGTATTTGATCACTGCGAGGCCCTTTCGATCTCAAAGCATGATAGTTCAGTTCTTGTCACAGATTATCCCGCTAAGGGGATAAAGATCAAACAAAGACATGATTATTCTGCTGTATGTGTGGTTGAGATATTGGAAAATCAGGGCACATCTGAGTTAGAGCAATCTAGTAGATTTCTTCTTGTAAAGAGGCCCGATGAAGGTTTGCTTGCTGGTCTATGGGAGTTCCCATCGGTTTTGTTGGATGGCGAAGCTAATTTAAGTACAAGGAGAGAATCCATTAATAACCTCTTGAGTCAATACTTTGGACTTGAACCAAAAAGGAATTTTGAAATAGTTATTAGAGAAGATGTTGGAGATTTTGTCCATGTTTTCACGCACATCCGTCTCAAGATATATGTTGAACACTTGGTGTTATGTTTAAAAGGTTCGAGTTACTTTCTCCTTTCATCCCTATCTGTGCATTGAATATACATAAACTCAGTGACTAGATACTTCCTACAAAACTTAACCTATATGAGATTTAATTATCTTATAAGCTGTCAAACATCGTATATATGTTATTTATTTCTTCCATGTCGCCTTTTGCCGATGATTTATTTTCAATTGTCATAGATGGAAAACTATTACTGAAACTGGTCTATGAGGCAAACCATCAAATAAAGTTTAGACTTTTGAAACATTACCCTGTATAATTTTAAGCTTTCAAATTCCAATTATCATATTAGTTTTGGATTCAGTTAGTATTTTGAATTTCTCATTGGCTGTCCTCTCAGTTAGTATATCTTATACTTTTCTCCCTTCGCAATTTTATTTTTTCCAATGAAGTTTCTGTTCCCTATACACACATAAAATAGGAATAAATAACCTCTTAAATTTACATTCTATTCACCATCGAAATAAATTCTTTTTCTGTTTATGTAAGTGTTTGAAACTTCATGGCTCTGAACCATCGCTAGTGTAACAAAGAGCACTTGATGGTTTATTGTTCATAGAATTGTGGTTACACTGTGTTTAAATTGCCTGAAACAAAACATCAATTAGTCCTTAGTATTCGGCTGCAACACGTATACCTATACTCAATCTGGAGTCAGACAAAGGTATGAAGTGATTTTCATTTTTCCTACTAATATTTTATCTTTCCTTGACTGTTGCATTTGCGACATGTAATATCTTATTGTTAAATACACTTGAATTTTTTAATACATGGAATAAGTCATTGTGATTTAGTATGGTAAACCATGAATACGATGATCTGAATTGTAATTTACATTATAAATTGATTTCAACGGCAATTATTAGGTGTAAAATGATTCTATTTTCATATTTATAGTAAATGGTATTGTCGATGTCTAAAATTTTATTCAAGCACAATAAATTGCTCTACTGCCGAGCAGTTGTCTGTAGTTATTTATCAATCTTTCTAATTTTTACTGTCGTTGATTCTTAGTAATTAGTAATCCTCGTAGATCATTTTGAAGCATTTCAAGTTGATAATAATGAAAGCTGCTTACATTTACTTGGAATTGGCTTTCATCAGTTTTCATGAATCTTATGCTGTAGATAGGCGTGTTTTCTATGACTATGCAAAGTACTTTGCTCATCAAAGGCTATGGGACATGACTGTGGAAAAAACAGTTCTTTTAGGAAATTTGTGAATCATAGTCCTGTTTTTCCATTTCAGTAAATTTACTTCACATATTTATATGTTCTTAAAGGTGAAGGTAGCAAGTTGTTTCGGAGACGGGAGAAGAAATCTATATTATGGAAATGTGTGGACAACAAGGTTATGTCAACCATGGGATTGACGTCCAGTGTGAGGAAGGTAAGCACAGATGGTGCATTAGATGACTTCTCATTGTGTTACTTTATTTTTACTGTCATAAATATCTAATTCAACGGTTTTATTTTCATCTACTTAAAATCTTAATCTATCTATACAATCCGGCATCGTTAAATTTGGAAGAAAGTTCTTTCAGATTTCTTAGTACCAAAATTTATGTACCAACCCAGCATTAGATGCAGAATTTACAGAGATTTGATATTTGTAACTGTAAGTTTTGATGAGAGTCGAGCATAATATGAAATATCTTCTTTCTGTCCCATGGGGACATAATTATAAACCGTATGATTCTAGTAAATGCTGGTACCAGAACTATATACCGTCACTTTTTTTGTCCTTTTTTCTTGGGTACGTCGTTGATTGGAATAAGAACAGATACTACACTTGATCTTAGCCAAAAGTCCGAGAAAGGTTTTAGGGTTATACTGGATGTTTGAACTTCAATTAGCAACATCTAGCAGATTATAAAATCTGAATATCAACTTTATTCAAGGAAAATTGTGATCACTTGTTATATCTGTCAATGCAATCATAAATTTCCTTGAACATCCATATCAGTTTAGTTATCAAATGTGGGTTGTTCATAAGAGAGAGTTGTTTTTTCATCATGGAAATGTGTGATAGACAATGAGTTATTATTAGCGACTAATTTGACAACTTTCTGACAGGCCTATGCCATGGTCGAGAAATTTCAGGCAGAGAAGACATCTTCTAGCCGCGCACTAGCCCGAAAAAGACAGAGAGTTACTTCAACAAGCTTGAAGTAAAATAGAAGGGAAAATTCGTGGGGAGAGTTATGGTTTGATTTCTCCTTGATAGATAAGAGTTGGATAAATAGATACTGTTGAGTAGCAAAATGTTCAAGAATGTATCCACTCAGAATTCGTACACCAAAATATTTGACTGCACAGGAATTTGGAGGAATGTACTCAAGCCAGTGGCTATTCAAGGCGCACGTTGAATTTACTCTTGTTGAAGGGTGGCTGTTGACGGAAGTGGTGATGCTCTAAGAGAACATGGAACTTCATCCAGTATTGTTTTAAACATGGAGTTGGGTTCCAATGAGCAAATGGAAGCTTCTGTGGATTTTCTGAACTTCATCATTTGAAGCAATCAGAAGATCATCTCCAATCTCCAATCTCTCTCTCTACTCTCTACTCTCTACTCTCTACTCTCTCACTAGCTGCCAATTGACTTGGTTTGTGCACTTCAATGAAGTACGTTTATATTTTCCCATGGTGGTGGCGGTTCTTGAGATTGTTTGAGATGTGTGTAAGGTGACTTAAACTAATATAAATGTGTTGTTTAAATTACAAATTTAGATTATGAATTTTGGGGTTGTATCTATTTGATTTCCGTTTCAAAATCACATATCTAACCCCTTGGTCTTCAGACTTTCATTTTTTTTTTTTTAAATTCATGTATGTGCTAGACACAAAATTGAAATTTTAGATTTCTATGTATTTTGGATGTTTACACTTTCAAATATATATATATTCAATTACTATTAGAAATAGACAATGTACCAATAGTTATCATTGATGTATTTTTATTTAAAAAGTTATATTACTATATAAAGAATTAATAAATGACAAAAAAAAAATCTATTATAGATGATTATACAAAGTTGCACATAAGTAATTTAAATGTACATCAACTATATGAACTCGAAATAGCGTAAAAAATAAAGAAAAGCAAGGCAAATTGGAAAGAAACATTTAAACGAGGTAAAAGCTAACTTAGGAGAATATCAAATTTGGAAGATAAAACCATCCATCGATTAAATAATTATAATATAAACACTCAAATCATGTTAACTATCCACTAGCCATATTTTAAATTAAAATAGGAAACAACATAATTAAATATGATTTTTTAAACATGTTGAGTTATGCTCATGTTGGTGACATAATTAAATATGATTAGCGAAAAGGGAAAAAAAACAGAAATTATATCTGATGACCCTCTTTAAACCCCATTTTACAAAAATGTCTAGGAAAATTTTTCTGATTTATAATTTTCATTTTTTTTGTGACAAATTTGTCCTTTTTAGCTTCCTCTCTCATCAATAAATTTGCTACATATTATCTCTCTTCATTCATTGTTATACCCTTCTTGGCTTCATCTCTCCTCAATAAATTTACTCCATATTATCTCTCTTCATTCATTGTTATACCTTCTTGGTTTCATCTCTCCTCAATAAATTTGATTCATATTATCTCTCTCCATTCAATAATATCCCACCAATTTTTTCTGTTTTTGAGACATTTATGGAATTTTTAATTTTTAATAAATTCGTTTTTGCCTTTTTGCCTTCCATTTTTCGAACTTTTGGAATTCATTTTTTGAACCTTATGCATCCCCTTCTTTTTATATTTTAACTTTCATTAAATTACATATTTAACTTCCAACTTTTAAATATTTGTTTGTCTTTTTTTAGTACAACAAATTTTGAGAGTGGGAGATTTGAACTTCTAATATATCAATTTCTAATTATCATTGTTTGCAATTTTTTTTCTAGCCATAACCTAATATATAATTCATATACATCAGGATATAAATCCTTATTGATGGGTTGATGGGAGAGAGAAAATGACCCTTATTGATGGGAGAGAGAAAATGACCATTATTGATGGAGGAGAGAGAAAATATTCCACAATTATTGAAGAGAGATGAAACAAAGGACTCTTTGGTAAAATGACTATGACTTTCATGTAAAAAATGGAGGCCCAATGTCTATTCTTGAAAAAAATAGTGTAGTTAGACAAATTTGAGAATAGGGAGCCTATTTTAGGCTATCCATGTAGTTATCTAAAAAAAAAAAAAGTCCTCTAATTTTTTCTTAAACTAGCCACGGATAAGAGAGTGAGACCCAAATACGAATTATTTGGGCCGTCTTGAAGCCCATTAAGGGGTTGGGTCGGTCTGAAATTTGGACGCTGTCTTCTTTCGATCCGCGCAGCGCCTGCCTTGCGGTCGGCTGTCGTGGACCATTTCTTCCCTTCCCTTCGCCCTAAAGCCCTAAACCCCGTCGTCTTCGTCGTCGTCGTCGTCGTCCAGTGAACTGAAGTCAGAAGAACATGGTGAGACTCACAGTCGATTTAATCTGGAAAAGCCCTCATTTCTTCAATGCCATTAAGGAGCGAGAGCTGGACCTTCGAGGTTGTCTATCTTTTCTCAATTCCTACTTCTTTCACTCTCTCTTGCACGCATTTTTTGACTCCGCTCTTCTCGTCTCCAGGTAACAAGATAGCAGTGATAGAAAACCTAGGTGCTACCGAGGTGAGTGATTTCCACCGCTTTGTATCTCTTGATTTAAATCTCTTAAGTTTGTTTCCGGCGGTCTTTTTACCCAACCATGCTGCATACCTAAATTTCCCAACCGTTTCTCGTCTCGGGTTATTTCCTTTTAGTTTTGTTGTTTGAAATTTAAATTAGATTCTTACCCGCCGTTGTATGCGGTAGATAGTCTTTTGTGGTAAGTCGCCTGTAAGCCGGACACATCCTTAAATGCTGGCGAATATCCTTCTACCAAACTCAGATTCACTTCAAATGGGTATTGTACTATGTGACAGTTCTCATTTTCTTTGATTAGTATGTTTTGCTACAATCTGGTTCGATGCAGTTTCATTTTCCTTGAAGACAGCCAAAAGGACTCCAATTTGAGTCCATACGCCGTACATTTTGCTAAGAGTCGAAAACAATTTAAATTGATCATATGGAGGATCCTATTATTCCTTATAACCACAAGGATCATATATGAGCCCTAATAACATTTTTTCCATAGAATTATGGCTTTGTCTTAGAACCGCCTATACGAGGCCTGAGGTGAACCCCAAGGCATCTTCCATTTCTGAAAACTCATCTTCCATTTCTTTAATGCAAAAGTTGTGGTCAAGCTCTCTTTAGAGAGAGCCCCAAGGTCTCAGCGAGAGCTCGTTAGTTTTCACATCCTTTCTACATAAATGACAGATCTGAGACCTGAGGTGATATAGAAGGTGACGTGCTCCTTTGCACTCTATCTTGAGTAATAAGACTTCTGTAGGCCATATATGTAAAACTAAACTCAAACCTGTTTAGGGAACTTACTGGTGTAAACCAATTAGGAGGAATTTTTATCGAATCAAAAGTCTGCCCCATTACAAATAAGACTAGTATTTATACTAGTATAACTTTTAACCGAAACTTACCAACTTAAAAAACTACTCCAACGGTTAACAACTAGCTTGTGCAATGGCTAGTTCAACCAGAAAATAACCCAACTACAGATTCATCAGAGACATCACTTACCTTCCCAAATGAGCTCCATGAAAGTAGAACACTACTTGGACTCATTAGAGTTGAGCTTGAAGTTAAGTGACATATGAGAAATGAGACCATTTGAAATTTTGAATCAAGTTTCCAAACCATTCTATCCTTATTGTTGCCTAGCTTTACCAGATTGAGCTTAAGAGAAAAATAGATCCTCTCAATTTTCTATCAAATAGTCTTCTCCTCAAGCCTACATCAGATCACACAGACCTCTCTTTCTGCAGATTCTTGATTAGAGCTCCTTCAGTGTTCGGAACAGCATTATTTTGAAAAGAAACAGAATTTCATTCAACTATCTTCCCAAAATTTAGTTCTGTCTCTTATGCCAACTTTGTCTAAAATACAATTTTGCTAGGGGGCTTTACCCCCTCCTACATTTGTGAGCCACCTGTTGGGATAAAAACCATATTTACTCAATTAAACTTTTGTCCAAAGGCCTCCTCATAGAAGTGTGTCCACAGCCACTGTATCAGTAAGGCTTCTTTCTTGTGTCTTAATCGAAGTACTCTAAATGACATCCCCATTCTTATGTCTCAAGCTTATAGGGTTGATTTCTCAATTCTCATTACCCTTTAGTACTTTGTTTTCATTTGAAATGAAATGACATCCCTTTATCAGAAAGATTTTGTCCAAAGTCTCTTGCAATATTGACAATATTGAGTTGGAATTGTGTTTGTTCACCAATTCCTCTCTGGAAAAAAAAGTGCAGCCACCAAAAGTCTCTGGAAGGTTTTCCTGTTGTCAAAGGAACCCATATAAAAAATACTTGCACTGAGGCCTTCGATATGGAAAGGTGGACCCAAGTTTCATCTTCTATTTGACGAAGAATACCCCTCATCTCCTATTAAAATGGACAGAATTCACCTATAAGGTGGCACCAATACACAGTGGGCTAAAACTTCGTTAATATTTTAAACTTGAAACTGTTTTCTCATCCAAACTCTAAATTCCCTTCCTTTTTCTGTTTGTTTGAGAATAGAAAGGTTGGCAATTTAATAGGCTTTCCCAAAAGTGAAAGAAAGTGATGTCTTCTCTTGGTTTTTTTTTTTTTTTTTTTTTTTAACCATATAATGGTAGATTTAAATTTACCTTGACCATAAATTTCAGGACCAATTTGATGCCATTGATTTGTCTGATAATGAGATTGTGAAGCTGGAAAATATGCCATATCTTAATCGATTGGGCACATTGCTGATCAATAATAATAGAATCACTCGTATCAATCCAAACATTGGAGGTCAGTTTTCCATTATGCTTTTATTGGATTATTTAGCTATCTTTTTTTTGGAAGTATTTTTTGTAAAAGTTATTTCTTTGCTATTGTCAGAGTTCTTGCCAAAATTACATACATTAGTTCTTACGAACAACAGACTTGTGAACTTGGTAGAGATTGACCCGTTGGCATCCCTTCCAAAACTTCAGTTTCTTAGTTTGTTGGATAACAATATTACGAAGAAGCCAAACTATAGATTGTATGTCATTCACAAGTTAAAGTCACTCAGGGTGCTTGATTTCAAGAAAGTCAGAAACAAGGTAACTTATTCCTGCATTTGGACCTTATTATTTAACGAATGGCTGTAATTCGAGGCTTGTTTCTGCCTTTTACTTTTGACAATGCCCAGAAACATTTAGAAGAGAATTTCAAGTTTGTTTCATTTTTAGAGTCAATGTTATATTTTTAAAAATGTCGTAACTTTTAGTTTTTTTACAAATATTGAGTTTTCTTATTGTATTTAATATTATATTTGATTCTAAGTTGCGTTTTGATTGTGCTTTTTGTAAAATGTTAAACTTCTTGCAATATTTAAAATACCTATTTTCATTATGCTATTTATGTAAATACTTCTATTATTTATTAGAGAGGAAATCTGTTTCTTGCACATAATGCATGTGCATAAATTCATATGTCAATATCTAAAGAATTCAAATGCATTCAGTTTTAATGTCTAGCTATTTATTCATAAACAATCATGTGGTGCCTGAGAATTAGTGTTTGATGAAAAAGAAAATAAAAAATAAAAAATACCAAAGAAGTAGCTATAAATAGAGTCGAGTTTTATGCTATTCTAGCAGAATATCCTTGTATGGAAATCTTGGATGTGCACAGTTAAGACGCACCATGTTTAGACAATAGTAGCGGGGTCCATTCGACTTCATTCAACTCCAATTCAATGTTTCTACTTGATTTAGAGTCTCTAATTTTTGTTCTTGGATCTAACTGGTGTATCTGAAATTCCTATATAATTGTGCTGTTGTTTGTAGCTTTTCCCTTTTGCTACCAAGGTTTAATATCCTTTGTGCTAGACTTTTGGTATCTCTATCGTCTAGAGGTCTATCTTTGTAGGATAGTGGAGGAAGTTGTCTTGGTTTTGTTGTTTTGAGATGAACGTTGCATGTTGCTTATTACGTTAAGCTAGTGTATTTAGTGCCTCTCTTTAGGTTCATAACTATTATAAAGAAAAGATTGTAATTACCCTTCAACATTTGAAGCTTTTCTTTTTGGAGCTGTGTGTTTCTGTTCCCTCTGTTCGTTTGGCCCTCTTTTTGTTAGCATTTTTTTTGTAAAAATTTTACATGAATTGCACATGTGATGTATCTTAGCATGACTTCATCTTATAACAATTTCATTTTTGGTTTTGAAAGTTGTTTTTAAAATTTTAGCCAATTTCTTAAAAAGTATAGATTTTTAAAATGGTCCATAAACGATTTCACTAACTTTTATATATGATACGGTAATAGATATCCCATGCCTACTGCATCTCTTTATTTCTTAATGACAGGAGAGATTGGAGGCAAGGAATTTATTTTCATCAAAAGAAGTTGAAGAAGAGGCAAAAAAGGAATCTGTGAAGACGTTCGTTCCAGGTGAAGTAGAGAATGCATCCAAACCTGTGGAGGAGAAACAAACTTCTAATGTGTCTGCACCAACACCGGAGCAAATTATAGCTATTAAGGTGTGTACATTCTATACTATACATCAACCATATCATGGGCATGAAGCTTAAGAATCTCTTGGATTGGAACATATGTTTGCAAGTTGTCAAGATCTTCTCTATTTTCTTGCTGTTTAACTTCATAGAGATTTGTAAGGCCGGCTGCTTTTCTTGTCTTGACAGAGGTTAAGTTCTAAAACTCCAACTACCACTTCCTCACAAAAAAAGTATTCCAAGGAGGAGACTATTGATGTGTCTTCCTCCTCCTTTTTCTCCTTAGTCTAAGGTGCTCCTTCTATTCTAGGATCGAGAGACTTGTGTCTTTGATCTCAAGTGTTGGCTCTTTCTCGTGTAAATCATTTGCTCGTGCTTCCTTCCCATTCTTGTTCTTACACTCCTTCGAGCCGAACTTTATATCTTGGAGGGGGTCAGTTTTTCTTTTCGCGGTTGTAGATGGGAGGATTGAATCTTTGACTTTATTTAGAGATCTCTTTTGGTATGTGATGCCTAGAAACCAGATAACTATAGTCTATATTTCAAATGTGTAAATTAGATTCATTAGATTTAAGTTAGATTTCATTTATTCTAAAATCTAATTATAGTTTTTATAAATCAATAATTGTATGAGGTTAAGTTAAATTTACTAATAATGTTTTGTTCATGTTCAACAAATTACTTCATAATATTTTTTTTAAATGAACAATTAAATTAAAAAATTAAATCAAATAATAAACTTTTAGGGGGTTTAAGATTTCAATGTTTAATAGTAAACATAGCTGATGTGGGATGACAAATCTGTTGGTTTATGTCAATTTAGTTAATGTTAGTCTAAGTTGTTATACTTGAGTTTTTTTTAAAAAAAAATTGTAAATTAGGAGTTTAGAGTTATCTTATTTTATTGTAAGGCTATAAACAGTTAGATTTGACATATTATTCAATAGAAAAAGGGTTGTAGAGAGGTTTCTCCTCGTTGGGGATGGATTTCCTAACTGTTCTTGGCCATCGACACCTTTTTCTCAAATCTGCTACATTAATTCCCTTAGTTTGGTCTGCACTGGTGTGTTTTGTCTAAATAGGCTCCAGAGGATTATTTGCTAATTTGTAGTTGGCTTTTAGAAGATTACGCCCACATATGTTTCCTGTTACATTGTGTGATCATTAACTCTTTATGTTACAGGCGGCCATTGTTAATTCCCAAACTCTTGAAGAGGTTGCGAGATTAGAACAGGTGTGTTTGGTTTTCCGTTGTGTATAGGAAGAGAGAAGATATCTCTCTTCTGTACGTGAATCATGATATTAAAACATTCTTCTTTGTTGGCAGGCGCTAAAGTCAGGTCAGTTACCTGCAGATTTGAATCTTTTGGAAGATAATACTGTGCCAAATACCACAAAAGATACAGATGATACGACAATGTCTGATGGTGGAGATGAAGAAAATGTAACTAAGGATGTAAAAGAACAATCGAATGATGAATCTACACCAATGGAGCAGGTACCACAACCTTTCTGCTATTTGAGTGATGCCTTTGTGCTTTGTTCTTTTTCGGGTGTGTTAGTCTCATATGTCAACCCAATACACGCCCCTTGTGCTATTTATCTCACATTCTTTTTAAAGTTTAGTTTTGCGATTTATATTTATGTGTTTTTCTTTTTCCTATTCGTGGTTGCAGGAACAGTAGAATATCGTTGCCTCTTACTACTTGGTGGCTCATCAATTAGCATTCAACGATGGTTATCCTGTCGTGCTGATTTGTAGACATTTTTGAAACCTTTCGAGAAATCTAGGCATGACACACTTCCCAGCCTGGGGATGTTAGACGTCTCCTTTGCCTCTCTTTTTTAGAGTTGGTTCTCTCCCTCTTTTTATTCTTCTTCTAGTCTCTTTTCTTTTCCTTTTTTGGGTAAAGAATTCTTTAAATATATGTACGGATCTATTGGCAATGGCATAGATATCAGGACTTGAAGTGGTTTATGTTGTATTTACGAAACTTATGATGGCTTTGAAATTTTCTTCCTTTAAATATATGTACGGATATTTCGCATAGACATCAGAACTTGCAGAGTTGCTTCTTTTTTGGTCCATCTTTTTACTTTGAAGCGCCGCCACTATTCATGTAGAAAAGGCAAACAGGAAATAGGATTATTGAATAGGAAGAGGAACGTTGCAATGTCGCATCCTTTATTTAAAGGTTCAATAAACGTTGAAATTTTGATTATCCCTCAATAAATGCTCAACATAGCTTTGAAATATAATTTTAAAATCCTATATACATTTTGTTTAAAAAAAAAATCCTATATACATTAGTGTAGTTACTAGCCATACTATTTATCCCTTCAAATAATTTTACAAGCTAGAGCTAGGAAGCTCAGCCCCTCTTCCTTATTCCAACACTTATTTTTTGAGAATGCAGGCTGTCCCAGCTGTAACCAACTATATTGAACTAATTTTGCTATAATTGAATCCATCATCGTACTAAATGAAACATCGACACCAAAGGGTGGTTTCTAGTCAAAAACTTCTACCATCATTCACGTTTAAGACTTGCACAAATGAAGTTTTGTTTAATTAAAACACACTTTTTTTTTTCTAACACCTCTAAACGAAGATAAATTAAATATCCTCTTAAAACACTCTCAATCCCTCCTTTAAATACACTTACAAAAGCACTCTTGATCATCTATAAACACTTTTAAAGGCATACCAAACTGCAACACTTAGCTTATAAGTTCTACTGAAAGAAAATTAGTTAAATGCCTTTTTAAAAGCATTTTAAATACTTTAAAAAAAACACCTAAACATAGCTCAACTTATTAAGACATTACATCCTCAATCAAAAGATTAAAGATTCAAATTTCCAGTTCAACATGAACTAAAAAATACTCTTAATCTATGAACAATTTCTAAAGGCATAACACACTTGGACCGAATAACGATTATAACATTGTAAAGATGCATACTTAAAAAATTGATTTAGAAACTATTTTGTAGCCTATAATTCCTACTGCCGTTTTCTATTGATGCCAAACGCATTATTTTTAGAGATTCAAAAACCATACCGAACAAAACCTTCAAAATTCAAATACTGTAACATGCAATATGAATTCAGATCATCTGACATGGTTTATCAGCAACGACAAATAGTCTGACATGACACAAACTCAAAAAGGATCATACGGCATTGAATATTATTTCAGTACTTCAAATATTTTTGTAACTGAGTATCTGCTGTAGACAGCAATCATTCCACGAGAACAAGAGCAGCACTGTCGCAAAAGATTGGAGCATGCATCCTTGACGATCTATCAGATAATTGGCGCCAAATCCAGATCTCAAAAGGACATAACCCCTGCAAGTAGAAAGGATAGATTGAAGCATGTGAGGCATACGAATATAAATTAAAACAATAAGGTGGAAGCAACAAGAACCAGCGTGGAGAGGGAGGAATTATATAAACCTTAATAAAGCCTTCACAAATTTTCCAGTTCAAACCAAGACTAACCTCCGCGAACCCTGGGCGCTGGTGCAAGCTCTTTATCCCCCATTTGCACCAGCAACGGGGAGTGATTGATTGATTGCTATTCAGAATCACCGTACTCTTCCCCATCAGATAGTTCATCAAACGACCTTATGTCAAGCTGGTAACGAAGAATTCCTCCAATACCACCAAAACCTCTGCAGAACTGTGATCCTTCCTGTGATTTATTGGTAACGAACTCCAAGGTGCAACCAAACTGCTTGTACTCGTTTGCAAACCATTCCAGCAAGGCCATCTTTTCTTGAACCTCCAACTCAGCAGCACTAACGGGGTCACGAAAGTTGCTCTGATTGGCTTCCTGTTCCTTATTCAAGTGCTTTATAACAATCTCACCAGTAGCAGCATTCTTTAGTACGTACCTATTGATATCCAAATTTTCCCAAACAATGAGTATCTCAACAGCACCCATCTCCAGAGCTTTCAATGTGTCGTCAACACCAAAAACATATTTCCCTGTGTCCTGACTAATCTCTTCAAAGTATTTTCCAATCAGGCGCTTCTCCTGTATAAATTTTACATTAGACAAGATCTCGGATGACAATTCAATAGCCTGATTGAACCCATTTTCACCTCCATAAGAGACATCAACCACATTAAGTATTTTGGCTTGAAGACGAGGATCAAACATGTCTGATTGACTGAGCTCTGTTTTGAAGTCAGCTGATCCGGCCAGTATCAATCCTGCAACATTGGGTTGACTAGTGGCAGGATTAATAAAGAACTGGGTTGCAAGCTCTGCTGTTTTCCTCACATAGTTATGCCGCTTCTCCATTCGAAGACGAGCAAACCTAAGTGCTGACTGACCTCCTCTTCCGTGTTTCTTAGGAAGGTCGACACTAAACTTGTGAAGGACCTCACGTGTGTTACCACTCAATGTGCCAAAGAGTGTTCCATTACCATCCATGACAATGAAGCCAAACTTGTCATCAGATTCTAAAAGCTCATTCAGGGCTTCCGTATGGAACTTGTTGTCGCAGAGATAGAGAGATGCATTTATAGGCCTGAAAGGCTCAAAATCAATTGTGACTTTCTTTTCCTTTCCATCTTCAGTCACGATTGTCCCAGTATATAACACAAGCCCATTTGGAGGAACCCTGTTATACAGCTTGAGTCTCTGCTGTGCAGATGTGATAGCGCCCAAAACAGATTGGCGATTCACCCTGCTCTTAATGTTTGAAGCCGTTCCAAATTCATCACCAAGCATCTTAGTAACACGAGATATTTGATCACGCGGAGGCATGATGAGAGAGATCATGCTAGTCCCATTACCTCTTGCAGCTTCAAGTGCTTTAATCAACTTCTTAATTTTCCATATTTCAATATTCTTATCAGTTTCATGACCATTAGCCATCGTAATAAATGAGAATACTGCAGGAAAAAGAAAAATACCTGAGGGGATGCATTCGATCAAGAAAATTTTATCTTCTCCATGAGAGGTTATGCAGGAAAATTTTGTTAAATTAAAATTCAAAGACAGACAACAGAGCAACAAAATTGATTTTCCACTAGGTCTGGGTGATTGTTTTCATAGGATTTCCAATAACACAAGAACTTATTATAAAAGTGAGAGAGAGATACCGGCGGGATGGATGCTCGAGAGAGAAAGATGCCGCCGCGATGGGTGTTCGTGAGAGAGAGCTGCCGCCGGCCGATAGGATGGGGAATAGCGCTCGTGAGAGATACCGCCGGTAAGACGTTCGCGAGAGAGAGATCTCGGGCCGCCGGAGATCTGAGAGAGATTGAATGGCAGTTCGGAACTTGGGGAGGGGGGGGCGCAGACTCTGCTCGGGAGAGACGAGAGAGAGAGATCTGAGAATTGAGGTTGAGAAATGGAAATGAGATTGAATTTGTGAGATTTAGGGTTTCTTCAAAAGTTGGGGGAAAAGTTGTTGGGCTGGAAGACTCGGGCTGGGCTCGCCGGCTTGGTTCTATTTTTAATTGCAATTATACCCTAATTTATTTAAGATTAAAAATCACATTTGGTCCTTGAACTTTCATGAAAGTAACAATTTAGTCCCTGAACTTTGATTAGTAACGATTTAGTCCCGTACTTTTAATTTTGTAAAGATTTAGTTCTTATACTTTTAATTTTGTAACAATTTAGTCCCTGAACTTTAAAAAGTAACAATTTAGTCCCTGTACTTTCAAATTTGTAACAATTTAGTCCCTATTGTGAAAAATTAATGTAAAGATTTAATAAAATTTCTTTCCTAGATAGATTAGTAAACTAATTTGGGACCCAATATGTTAATAAGTTACAAAGTTTAATCATTAAATAATAAAAAACGACAATTAACTTTGATGGTTTTTTTTTTTGCGATAAGGATTAAAGTGTTACAAATTTGAAGGTATAGGGGCTAAATCGTTACAAATTTGAAAGTATAAGGACTAAATTGGTACTTATTAAAGTTTAGGGACTAAATTGTTACAAAATTGAAAGTACCGGGACTAAATCGTTACAAATCAAAGTTCATGGACCAAATTGTTACTTTCATGAAAGTTTAAGGACCAAAAGTGATTTTTAACCTTTATTTAATTTCAGGTTTGTGTCTACTCGGTCATTCACTTTTAAAAGTGTCTCGTAGGTCTTTAATTTTTTAATTTTACGTGTCTAATAGATCTCTCAACTTTCAAGTTTATGTCTCATATGTAATTCGAATTTACAATTTTTAAAAACTAATTGATCTATTAGATATAAATTTGAATTTTATGTCTATTGGAACCCAAAAATTTCAATTACTGTCGTGAATTCTAAAAAATTCGAACGCATAGGGACTAAATCTGTAATTTTGGAAGTTGAGGGACTAAATAGACACAAACCTCAAATTTCAAGGACTAAATTTGTAATTTAACATTTAATTTAAAATACAACAGGTAAAAAAATGAGAGAACAAAACTCAATATTTATTCTTTGAAAAAAAAAAAGAAAAATGAATATTTACTTCTAAATTTGGCTGGTGTATTAAAGTTTCAATCTCATCGAATTGGATGCCCTAGTTTAGGATTTGATGGATGTCCTAGTTTTAACTTCAATTTGTTGCAATTTTTACCATTTTGTAGGAATTGATAAATTCAAATAAAATAAAGAATATCAAGAGATACAATAAGAAATTAATTCAAATTGAGTTAAAGCATCAACAATGGAGTAGTTGTAGAAGCCAATTATATCCAAAAATTTGAAGGGTAGCGTCGAGACTCTAACTAAAACGTTGCTCATGCAATCTAGTGAAAAAAATTGAAAGGATAGTGTTAAGGCATGCCTATAGTACTACAACACCCACAACCCATAGTTTAGTGTCATTACATTTTTATGGTAGCATCTCAACCTTGATTATAACATCTTAATGCTACATAACGTCTCAATGTTATTGCCAATAGCATCTAAATCCATCTTGATGTTGTCGCACATTTTCTTTAAAAAGTAGGTTTTGTTTGGGTCACAAATGAAAATTCACATAAAACAAACTTGACTCAAACACTAAACTATGGCTAAAAATTTTGGAGAGATGCATTAATCAAAATTTTTTTAATAATTGGCAACAAGGCCAACATAAGTCTAGTTCAACTGACATAAAACTTATACTAAACCTTCAAGAGGTCTGATTCAAATCCCCCCAACCCACATGTTGTCAAAAAAAAAAAAAAAAAAAAAAAAGTAACAACTAACAACAATCCTAATCTTCTATATAGTTGTAAATAATATCACCCACATCTTTTAATTTCTATCCATGTCAATTTTCATCTTTTATTTTAATGAAAAAAATATTTTCTAGACTAATTTCAAAGTTTGAAAACTAATTTTATTGAAACAAACGTCAAAGTTGAATAATAACAATGTTACCTACCACAAAGTTTAAGAGGGAGTGATTTATTAAGATCATAATTAATCAGTATAGTTAACCAACAATTTTCACAGAATTCAGAGGTGATGCCATCAGATACAAGGCTTTTCTTCCTGGCTGCAAGGATTCCTCCTTTGGTAAAGAGGACCTTAAAAGGCTATCCTTCATTTCATGGCTGTTGAACTTTGAAGACCAAGCTAAGAAGACTGGGAAGAAATCTAGAGCCACTGTTTTCAGAATAAAGGTTGGAGAAGAAAGATGTAAAAGCATTTTCTATCCTCCCTACAATTTACAAGGCTGATTACCTTTTCCTTAATAACTTTTAATTTTCTCCAATACTTATAAGTTAAAGGTTGACGTTAATCTATTTTAGAAACATAATCAAGTAGTTGAGTATTTATGAATAATATTCTACACATTTCATTTCTATAAACTAAACATAAATTCTACAAAACTCCCAATAATACATTGTTAAGAAAATTTCCACTCTCTAACGTTGTGGCTTGAATGTATCTCTTTCTATTGGGGGAACACTTTGAAACAGGCTAGGTTAGTAGGAAAGCATTGTATATGACAAACCTCAAGGTTGCAGCTAAAATCGTCCTCCTGTTCATCATGTTGGAACCTGCATCCTCTGTAACCAATAAATTATATTAAGTCCACTGCCCGCAGCTTACTAACTCACCATTACAATGATTAATCTCAGAGTAGAAACTACCTTTCCCAGCTTTTCAAGGAAAATGAACTCCACTTGGCTTCGTAGATTTTCCACATCCATTGCATAATCTCGGTGATCTTCCTCTTCCATTAATACCTCCAGCTTCATCCTCATCCTCTCCAAAGCAACGTCCAACCCACAAAAATCTCTTAAAACTTGAGCTTTTGTTGTCCTCAGAAGCAGGAGGTTCTTTAGAGTAATAAGAGCCTGTGAATGCATACGAAGACCTTTCATTTGAATAAGGGCCATACCTCCTACCTTACACAATATGTCAAAGAAACTTTGGAATAATGTGCGTAGTAAACAGACATCTTGACGAAACAACAATAACACGATGCCTTGATGGCTTCTTCTAAAAATGAAGATTAATCTAAAAGGAAGCTCCTGTTAACGCACTGAAATAATAATATAAATTAAAATGCAGAAGGATTTCAGAAAAAAAAAAAAAAAAAAAAAAAAAAAAAAAAAAAAACCCACCTTCTCCTGGAGATCAATGTCTGTCAAATGGGTCAGATCAACCACGGACTTCAAGAAAAGGCGATCTCCAAAAAATGGCCTCACTTCATCTGCTCTTTCTAGTTGTGTCTCGGCCAGATCACTTGCTAGAAACACAACTTTCTTTAGCAATCTGATATCCATGCTTGAGTTGCTTAGAATATCCTATAGGAACAAAAAGAAAACCGTCACTTCAAC
This sequence comes from Luffa acutangula, assembly GCA_036850905.1. NCBI lineage: Eukaryota > Viridiplantae > Streptophyta > Magnoliopsida > Cucurbitales > Cucurbitaceae > Luffa > Luffa acutangula. The sequence continues at coordinate 47,172,535 of CM072090.1, forward strand.
TGGTTGTAGCATGAAAGTGGCACATCAATCCTCTTCTAATCTTCAGTAGATCACCTGAAGCATAGTTTCTCCAGCTTCAGCATAGAATAATTCCTGACCAAATAAATTATTTCGAACCAGGGATGAAATAGCATACAATGCCTTGATGGCTTCTTCTACGAAGTCAGATTTTACCATCTTTACTAATTTTGCTAGTGCCCCGAGTTCCAATACCTGTCAATAAAAATGCAGATGGAGACAAATTCTAAAAAGAGATCTATAAAAAAAATTGCACTCGGTGTATGATAGTACCTGCTTTTGAACAATAGGGTTATTTTGACTGGCTTTTCCAAGAATCCATGCTGCAACTTTCCTAACATCAGGATCAATATGATTAAGCTGGTGGATAAGCACAACAAGGCCCCCAAGTTTGTCCAAATCTATGAAATAAAAAGATTTTTTTTTTAGAAAAAGAAACCCAAAATTTCAATAATGTAAGAGAAGGCAAGATAACAAAGTCGAAAATAACATTAAGAATAATGTAGGATACAATTATGAACTCAGTTAAAAGCACCAAACAAGTCACTGCAACTTAAAACAGTTAAGTCCTCACGTCCTATGGCAGCAAATTTTCAAGAATAACTCACGAATGTTAACATGTATTTTAATTGCTTTGAGAGTAAGTGCCTTCTGAGAGAAGAAATTCAACTTCTTTAAAGTGTTTTCAACATGTAACATAAAGTGTAAGGAATTGAATGAAGAAATTCACAGGTCCCTCAACTCATAAGGTAATAGGAGCATAGTTAATTGCCACAGCCAACAGCAACAAATAAAAAGAAAGAAGTTGTATGGTTCATTGTAAGGATCCTCACTAATAGTGATGCTAGAACTAACCATTTGCATTATCTATTGGCTCAACAAGTATTAAAAGCTCTTGTAATGCCCGATAGCGATCTTCCAATGATAGAGAGGAATTTTTCAAGTCATCTATCGCAATTTGCATCAGCTTTGCATCTGATGGCATCTTCAACTTCTCTATTAGGTCCTACAAAAGCAGAGTACTATATATGAGATAAATAAGTATTCAAAGTTGGACAACCCATAACAAAAGGGAATAACATAAATAATATATATATATTTTATAAATAATAAGATTTCGTTAAAATAATGAAATTTACAAAAGTGAACATACATAGCAATACAAAATGTTCATTTCTTGACCATTTCTTTGATTAATTTCCATACAGAAACTGAAATACATTACAATTGTACCTTAATTTCTTCTTGACGCTTCTTTAGCTCACTTGGAGACAATTGCTTAACATCTTGTGCAGTATCCTTTAGTTTTGCAGGATCAGAATGGCCTAATTCAGACAAGTACATAATCAGGAAGTTGGTTCAAAGGTTTGGAGAAATATGAGGCATACAACCCTCCCTCCATTACATATACTAGAGGAACTTCAACATTTAATAATCAATTTGGTAAAAGAACTTAAAAGACTTGAATAAAAAATCACATCGTTCAATGGCAAGTTTCACACAGTATGCAAAAACAATGAAATGCAAAATCACAATGGTGTGAAACTTAAAATACAGAGGAGACTCCAGCATACAAGCAATGAACAGTGTGTGCGCATGCAAAAATTACACCACTTAAAATTTCCACTGCTTGTCTCTGAATCAGGTCATCAGACCTTCTCATACTATCTGAACATTGTACCCTACCCTCACAGTAACCATACAGGAGTTTCAATTTCCCACAAGATTCCTTCTTATCCTTTCTTTTACAGGGTTAATAAACATCGAACACCCACAATATTGAGCCATCGCAAGTTCCAACTTACTCAGTAAAGAAAATACACCTTCTAGCTCATTCACCACCTTCAATTTCCTTCATTTCATAATGTTAATAACCCTCCTGCCCTTCCACATGTCTTCAGTTCCGACCAACCTACACTGATAGAGAGCTGCACAAGGATTCAACCAACTTTCTGTCAAACGTCGCTAATTTAGACTCCTGAGTTACATTTCCGCCCATCCTACCCTCATCTTCTTCATTGCAAAACTCATCCTTTATCGAAGTGTATAAATTATGTCACATTATAATTTGAAAACAGATACTTTCAAGTCTAGAAGTATAATTTAGGTTAGTACAAAACGCTGATTGGCATGAATTTGAAGGACGTCTCAAACTACTACACCAAGTACAGTGGCATGAATTTCAGTCATCCTTGTGATTGCTAATGCTAATACTTGATGGTATAACCTTATTGCCGAACATAAAATGTAATAATGAATATAAGAGTACCTATAGCCCACTGTAACATGCTATCGAGGGAAGAAAAGCCGCCATCGAAGCCATCGGCGTCGTGAAGAACGGGTGTAGCGACGGCGGAATCTTCCTGGGGCCCGTGCTCGATAAGGAGATCGCCCTCTTCTTTTGCAGAAGACCAGATTAAACCTCCCAAAGAAGACTCATTTGCATCTGCAATCACCATAGTCAGAGAGAACCATAAGCAGAGCCCAGCTACTAGGCACCGCCCCATGTATTTACTCTTTTGGACTTCGAAATTCCAAAGATCAATAGGTAGTTTCCTTTTTCCCCTTGAATGAATGGAATTAGTTCGAAATCTCGGCTAAGATCTGAGAGAGATTGAAGATTGCAGTTGGGAACTCGGGTAAGCAATTGGGGAAGGAGGCTGCAGACTTCGGTCGGGAGAGACGGGAGAGAAATCTAAGAGTGAGATTGAGACTGTGGGATGGTTTCTTGAAAAGTTGTTGGGCTGGAAGAGTCGGGCTGGGCTGGGCGCCTGGGTTCCGATTTATCAATTTTTATTTGGGAAATCCTTAGAAATGGCCAAAAATTACAGGGTACTTTTGAAAAAGGGCCAAACCGGATTTTTTAACGAAAAATGGCCAAACCGAATTTTCTAACCTATTTTCGTGCAATACCAAATACCATTTTTACCCTTTAGTCGTCCCCACGTCCCCTCCAATCGTATCTGATTATTATTTTTTTTTAAATAAATCTATAACCTCTAATTCCATGAATCAAGGAACTAATAGTTACAGGATCAATTTTCTCCCTCTTCCATCTGTAATCTGTTTTCTAGAAGATTTTCACGGTGCAATTTCTCCCCCTTCCTCTTTTCTTCAAAAAAAAATATACTTTTTTTGGTTTTCCAGAAGATTTTTACAGCATCAATTATCTCTCTTCATCATCTATCCGAACCAGGTTGATTGAACATTGTTGGGCGACCATAGAAAAATGGTAGATTTACACTGTCTTTTTGAAAAATGGTTAGATTTACACTGTATTTTTGAAAAATGACCAGATTTACACTGTATTTTTGAAAATTTGTCAAACAGATTTTTTTAATGAAAAATGGCTAAATCGTTTTTTAACCTATTTTCGTGCTTGAGTCAAGTTTCATGTTCACACTCAGCCACTATTTGATTTAATTATAAAAAAATTATCCTTAAATCAAGGAATTACAATATCTATCTTCTCTCTCCTACCTCTCAAAAATCAAAATCATATTTTATTTTTATTAAAAGTGAAAGATTACATAGAAATTAGGTTTTATTTTTAATTTTGGATTAGATTCTTAGATTTTAATTATCTAATCAGCATCTTCATCGTTTTTCCCAACTTTTTGTCATCCATCGATTGTTTGCTCTGTCGTTCATATCACCATTGTAAGGGTTATTGATCTACATCATAGGTATGTTAAATATTGTATTTTGTATTTATCTATCATTATTTTCCTCTTTGTATCTTATTTTTCAACACAAAGTATTTTTTTTAATTCTTTTTCAATGTCTTCAATGGTTTCCAAATGAAAGCTTTTGGAGGAGGAATAGAATGGAGAAAAGTGTCCAAAAGAAAGGTATTTTTTTTTTAATTCTTTGTAATGGTTGAAAGAAGATGAGAATGGGAAAGACAGCACAAACGGAAGAAAATTGGGAAGAATCTCAAGGGTTTTAGATTTTTTTTTAAAAAAATAAGGTGAATACTAAATCCCAATTTTCAAATTAAGTTGAAGGGAAATAGTGAGTAATGATTTCTTCTCGTTTTTTAAATGATTTGATTTTTACCATAGTAAATTATTTGCATATTGTCTAATATGTTAGTTTACTATATACACTGTATTTGCATAATTTTTCTTTTTATAAACTTGAATGTTTTTTATTGTTCTAGTAACCATTTGTGAGTAATGGTTTCTCCCCGTTGTTCAAGATTGAAATCATTTGCAAGTTTAGTGATTACACTTTGAAGTTAGGTTAGTGAGGATTTGGAAAAGAAAATACGGTTTTTGTGTGTAAGTGAATTTAGTAAGTAATTCAATCATTTTCGTGTCCCCTATTTTGGTACGAGTTAACAATTTTTTTTTAAAAAAAATAATCTGCGACTCTCCCCTTGATTTGTGCTAATTGGTTGATGTTTGTTATCTTATTTGTTAGGAAATCCTCAGGTATGGCCAGAAATTACAGGGTAGTTTCGAAAATTATCCTCCTATTTTTTCTCTATTTTTGAATTCAAATCTTTTGTTTTAAATTTAGGTTGCCAGATTTATATTCCATTTAGTTTGAATTTCTGTTATTGTTTTGTTAGATGTATTAATAAGCTAGATTCTCTCCCTTATTTATAGTGTATTTGGTTTATTTTATTTTCTGAATTGAGATTTGGATAGGGGTATTTTTGTCCACTTTGTTGCCAAAAGAGTTTACTAAAAATAGCTTTTGGCCATTTATCAAATTGAAATTTCGAATGGCCCTTTTTCAAAACAGCTATTTTTATTTGGCCATTTATCTGGTTGCCCCTTTTTATTTTGATTTTCTATTATTATTCTTCAACCCTCGTTTTTTTTTTTTTTTTTTTTTTTTTTTTTTTTTTAATTACATCAACATCAACCCTCGTTTTAATATATTTAATTTCATTTTGAAATTCACATACAACTCCATATACACTCCATACTCGATGTATTTTTGTTTCGAAAATACTCTATATATATTTTTTTTTTCGTAACCTCTTAGTTAAGAGTATAAGAATGTGAAAGTATTTAATAAGTCTCTTCGAACCACAGACCTTTAGGTCATTAGTACAAGTCTCATACCAGTTGAGCTATGCTTATGTTAGGAGTGCAAGCGATAATCGAAAAACCGACAAACCAAACCAAATTGAACCAATCCATTGGTTTGGTTTAGTTATTTAGCAAAAATCTGGACATCTCGATTTAGTTTTTGAGAAAATCGATTTTTCGGTTCGGTTCTTAATTGAAAAAAACCAATAAAAACTGAACCGAATCGACTATATATATACCCCTTTAACAAAAACCCTAACCTTTAGCCTTTAGTCTTCTCCTTCTCGATTCCAACCGCATCTCTACAACCTTCTCCTTCTAAATTCCAGCTGCATCTCATTTTTCAGTTTTCACCTTCTTAATTCCAGCCGCACAGAGTCTACATCTCACTATTCTTCTCCTTTTTTCAGAAATAAGGCAAGCAAATGAAATTATGAAACTCATATTCATCCCTCTTTTTCTCTCGTGTGACTAGTAGCCCCTCAGAAATAAGCCGCACAGAGTCCTTAGTCTCTCTCGAATCTTGTTCAACCTCGCCTAGTAGTCGCCACATGAAACCCTCTTGCTGTCATTTTCCTCATTCGACGAGGCCAACATGGTTGTAGCCCGAGCTCAACGTGACAATAGCAGCGAGCATGAGCTCCTTGTTATGGCGGCCCACGAGCTCAACGACCCATACACAATCTCTTATTCAGTGAGCGATCGACGGCGTGAGACTTTTGGCTCCCACGATTGCTCCTCCTTTGGCGAAACACAAGAAAATAAAAAATCCACATTGGGCCCAAAATCGAAAACCGATACATTGGACAAACTGAACCGATTGAAAACCGAACTGTCGGTTTTGTCTCATATTGGACATTGGTTCGGTTCATAGTTTTACAAAACCAAATGGATCGGTTCGGTTCACGATTTGGTCAAAAAAAAAAAAAAAAAAAAAAAACCGAACCGAGTATCACCTCTAGCTTATGTTGTAACAAGGTGAATGGGGAAAGTGACCATAGTAAGTGGGAGTGGGACGCGTGTCAACGTATCCTTCAGTCTCCACCCCTAGGTCACAACATGAGATTCCTATGATCTGCCTGCGTGTTGTCATGGAGCAACCATCCCTTCGGAGGGCCTGACCATAGGATTCGGAATACCGTGAACTGCTGAAAATGATAGGATCGCTTAAGCTAATTACCAACAGTTGTCTTTCCTAACGGTAGCCTGTTGGTGTTTAGATCGATTTTGTTTAATTGCCTTGTTTAAATTTCGTTCGCGTCTTTCACCATGTTGAGTTCCCTAAATAATAAGCAGCCTTAGTATTCTTAGTGTTTAGAATATTGCTTTGCCTAAGTTCATTTCTCCCTGTGGATATGATATTTGGTATACTTGCCATCTCTTTATTACTTGTCGACTCGTTCGCTTGCAGTCACCAACATCTATCATTGATAGTCATTAATAGACTACATGATAAGAATCATGTTGTTCCACACGTCCCAACTGGACCTATTACACGCGCCAAGGCTAAGAAGCTTCAACAAACATTCTTTATTCACATACAAAGTTGGATAGGTTCAACTCAACATCCATTTCACATGCTGCAAATTAACCCAAGAGAGGACGACACTATGAAGGGATCAACGTTTGCAAGATTGATGTTGCACCAGCCTTTTTTAAGTCTACTTTTGTTATTTCAAGTTATCAACTTTTGGTTGTAATTTTTGAACTTTTAGGCTTCCAAAACGTGGTTTCAAAGTTAGAACTCAATTGTGGGGAGTTACTCTCCTTGATTCAAGGGTTCTTGCTCCACAAAAGCTTGGATCTTTGGACTGAGAATTAGGGTTTCCTTATCACTTCAATTAATCAGAGTCTATTAGTGACTATTAGTGATAGACTCTGTTTATCAGAATCTATCAGTGATAGACACCGATAAAAATGATTATACAAAGTCTATCAATGCCTACAACTGATAGTGATCACTGATAGACTCCGATTATCAAAAAGTCTATCAGTGATAAACACTAATAGAAAGAAATGTACGGAAATTGGTAGAATTTGCACACAATTCAAAATTAAATAGGGGTAAAACAGGAATTATGAAATTTTATTCTAATAAATTATCATATTTGCTTATATTTTTACATTGTACTATATTTATAATTATAAAAACTCTAATTGCCACCTCGTGCAATTTTCCTTTAAATTTAGATGTTAGGAGAATTGAACGTGGTTTAGAATGTCGAGAGAAATTGAAAATTTTGAAGATTTTGGAAAAACTATTAGTTTAGATTTTATTGACCTAACAAGCTACCAAATAGAGATAGTTGTATCTTTATGGAAGGGCATATAAAAGGAAAATAAAAAAAAATGTAAAATCATCCAAAAACACAAATAAGCCATTTTTAGAGTTTAGCCACATTTCAAAACTCTTATTTTAATCTAGTCATACAATACAATTTCCCAAAATTTTATGAGATAAATCGTCGAGGTCTACCAACCCAATCCAACTCGCAAATCTAAAACGAAAAAGATCCTCGGCTAGCCCAAAATATGATCAAGCCAATGCGGAACACCAACAACGTAAAAGAGAACACGACTTATCGAACTGGTGCCAATCGAGTCAAAACACACATGTGGAGTGGAGATGTATAAGTAGGGGGACTATTCATACACAATCTAACCTAAACTCAATTTGACATATACCTCAAACTAAGTATGGTCAAAATAAGTTTAAGAATTAATAGTTACTACATATACTAACAATGTGCACTTTTCTTTTTCGATGGTGTGAACTGAATGCTCCAAACTAGTTAAATGTGCTTAGCTTCGAGCAATTCTATGTCGGGGACATAATCTTTACTTTTAGCAAGCAATTCGAGATAAATTCTAAATTTAGTAGTGACAACAAGAAGGATAAGTGGTTGGCCTTAAATAATACAATATTCCACGTGTCATATAAGCATTAAATGACAAAATTAATTAATGATAAAAACCTATTAAATACTAATACATTTGAAAGTTTAGAGTCTAGGGACATATGCATGTTACCAATCTTTTGAAATCTTTTGAAGTACATGAACTATTATCTTATTCTCTAAAATCTTGGTTAGATTGATTTTTATTCTAAATTCGTTCTCATTTCAATGACATTTTTTAGTAAATATGACTTTATATTATAAAGGTGAGAGAAATTCCCAAAATATAACTTTAATTTGGAAAAGTCGATAGTGTTTAGCTGGAAAAGTTTGAATGCAAGCAAGATGGCCTAAAGGTAGTGATGCTTTATAAGTCTTAATCACTTGAAAAGTTTTACAAAAATCTTAAAAATTGGAATATAATAAAATTTTCTCAAGTTTTTTAAATCACAAAAGTGGCTAACAACACGAGCTTAGCTCAACTGACACAAAGTTATACTGATGACTAAGTCTATGGTTCGAACCCCACCCACATATTTAAAAAAAAAAAATCACAAAAGTTCTGAATTTAAGGTTCTTCCCCAACAATCAGTCACCGTTGCTCGTGACCATCAAAATGAGTGGAGATGATAATGAAGCCGGTGAGGCCGCAGTGTTTATTAAGGTCAAGAACAACGTCAGTGAGTCGTTGTCGTTGGATACAAATACTTCTTCCTCGGACGTGGGATCAGAAGCTTCAATCTACAAGATACCAGAGTTCATCAAAGAAGTTCAGCCCAAAGCTTTCGAGCCGCGGATGGTGTCGTTTGGGCCATACCACCATGGGAAAGAACGTTTGGTTCGGATGGAACGAGAAAAGCTGAAAGCGTTTCGCACTTTCAAAACCCGTCACAGATTGGAGGTTGCATTCATCGTGGAGAGAGTGGGGAGCATCTTGAAAGATCTGCAAGCATCCTACGAGCAGCTTGAGGATGAGTGGAAGGTCAAAAATCTAGACAAGTTCTTGCAGCTCATGATCGTGGATGGATGTTTCATGCTGGAATGCTTCGAGAACTGCCCCCAATGGTTGAGTAATATGAAAGGGAATATAAGACGGGACATGCTGCTGCTTGAGAATCAGCTACCCATGAAGCTTCTCGAGGAGTTGTATTCCATGACAAACAATAACCAAAACCAGGCAACTAATTTATCTCTCTCTATATCTGTAAGGGACTACCGGACACCCACATATCTCCACAATGGTATGATATTGTCCACATTGGGCATAAGCCCTCATGGTTTTGCTTTTGGATCACCCCAAAAGGCCTCATACCAATGGAGATACTAGTCCTCCCTTATATACCCTTGATCATCCCCTTATCTAGCCACGGCTACTCCCGGGGCATGGCTCTGATACCACTTGTAAGGGACTACCGGACACACTCATATCTCCACAATGGTATGATATTGTCCACTTTGGGCATAAGCCCTCATGGCTTTGCTTTTGGATCACCCCAAAAGGCCTCATACCAATGGAGATACTAGTCCTCCCTTATATACCCATGATCATCCCCTTATCTAGCCGATGTGGGACTTTGGACGCACTCCCAACAGCACCAGAAACAACTAATAATTTTTCCATTCTTTGAATTAAGAAAACTAATGCAAGCTTGCTTCTTGTGATTGTAACGCGCGGTACAGAATGTGGCATTGCCATTTTGCAAATACATGGGGTTCGCGGAAGATGTGATGAAAGAGGTAATGGAAAAACAGAGCTTGCACGTTTTGGACATGTATAAGGCGGTATTATTGCGTTCTACAAAGAAGAAGATCAGCGATGAGAGCGCGGGGGAAATGTTTGAGAAATGGGTGCCGGAGTGTCAATTCATTCGGCACGCATCACAGCTTAGTGAGGCGGGGATCAAATTGTTGGGAAAAACCCCCCAATTCTACCGCAAGAATAAGCAGAAAATAGTAGAGAAATTAAAATAAAGCAACAAAATAAGAAACACAAGAATTTACGTGGAAACTCCAAAGCGGAGAAAAACCACGGCTCACAGAAAGAAATCCACTATGTGAAAAATTGTTACAATCACACAGAATTCTCTCCCCGACCCCAATTACAAGAACACACTCTCTCAAAGCTTTATATCACTCACACTACTAGAGTATACAAGCTTAAAGTGATTTTGAAATGGGATGCTTTGAAACCAAAGCCATAGACTCCTTTTATAGTACTTGGAGCCCATCACTTCCTTGAACCTTTCCGATGTGGGACAAAGGCGCTTCTAATATTTTGCCAAAAACCCAACAAATTCCACCTTGGCAAGATATTTGAAGAATCCACAACTTTTGCTACAAATCATTGTCTTCACCGACAATCATAATTCTCATATCAGAGAACTATAACCTACCCCACCATACAGAATAGACCACTTGGACATCACCTTCCAAGAATTTTCTCTTTGTCACATGTCGATAAATCCTGCTGAAATTTATGGTGCAACTTCCACCTACTTGGCTCACCTGGAAGTTCTTCAGTCATCGACATAACTTCCACCACACACCTTGCATAACTGCCAAGCCAATGCCCGTGTGCAAACTTGTGGAACCGCTAACATCACATCCTCTATCATGGTAAAGCGGACACACCATGAGGATGAATTCTATCTTTCTTCAGAGGAATTCACTGTCTCCCCTGACAAGAGACACAACGTCAGCATCCGACCCAGAGCCCTTTGACGAACCTGCTCTGTTAGGACAATTCTTTTTGTGTCCAGACTGCCCGCATTCCCAGCAACCTTTCTTCTGCATGGACTCTTTCTTCTTCTTCCAATTGCTAGCTACTAGTGCTGAATCCTCCTGTGAAGTACGCCCTTCACTCTTCAACCTTCTTTCTTCTGATAAGAGTTTACTAGTAACATCAGCAAAATTTAAAGTTTCCTTCTCGTACACCAAGATTGGCTTCATGTGTTCATAAGAAGTTGGAAGTGACGTACCTTCCTCCATTCGCAGCGTGTAAAACTGCTCCTTCAGGTACAACCGATTCGAGATGATCTTTGCCTGATACATTGCTTCAAGCTTCTCCCAAAGCTCTTGGTCTTCCCTTCAAAGCCTTGTGTAACCCAGATTGTATCAACACATCCTTGACTTGCACTTGCCACAAGCCGAAGTTCATCCTTCCATCAAATTTCTCCACGTCCATCTTCATTGGACTCATGAAGCTTGACATTTCTGCTTCACTCCTAACTAATCTGCAAATAGTGAACAACCCACACTATTCACAACACCCAAGTTTGTTTCTAGAAATCTTTTCTGATGTGGAAGGTCAGACAATGCTGCAACCACAGAGCATACTCAGAAATCAAGAAACTACAAACCTACTTTGTTGGGAAAAACCCCCCAATTCTACCGCAGGAATAAGCAGAAAATAGTAGAGAAATTAAAATAAAGCAACAAAATAAGAAACACAAGAATTTACGTGGAAACTCCAAAGCGGAGAAAAACCACGGCTCACAGAAAGAAATCCACTATGTGAAAAATTGTTACAATCACACAAAATTCTCTCCCCGACCCCAATTACAAGAACACAGTCTCTCAAAGCTTTATATCACTCACACTACTAGAGTATACAAGCTTAAAGTGATTTTGAAATGGGATGCTTTGAAACCAAAGCCATAGGCTCCTTTTATAGTACTTGGAGCCCATCACTTCCCTGAACCTTTCCGATGTGGGACAAAGGCGCTTCTAATATTTTGCCAAAAACCCAACACAAATTCGAGAAGAGCGAGACTACGAGCTTTATATGGACGTGTCTTTCGAAAGAGGCGTGTTGAGGCTTCCGTGGTCGGTAATACACGTTCACTCGGAACCAGCTTTGTTAAATGTGATGGCGTTTGAGAAACTCCACATCGGGGCTGGCAGCAAAGTCACCTCTTTTATCATTTTGATGAATAATCTGATAGACGTGGATAAAGATGTGGAGTTGCTGGCCTCTAAAGGAATATTTGGCCAATTCACTTGGAGACGATAAAAGTGCGGCAAAGGTGTACAATCGGCTGGGGAAAGGAGCGGTTATGGACTTGGAGAAGCACATAATTGAGGTGCACAAGAAGGTGAATCAGCATTGCAAAAAGCCATGGAATGAATGGTCCGCAAGTCTCAAACATAACTACTTTCAAAACCCATGGGCAATCATCTCCGTCCTTGCTGCTTCTTTGGGTTTCGCCATCCTAATTCTCCAAGCCGTCTACCAAATAAGTGAATACTACAACTGATCTTATTCAATCTCAACACATCTCATATATCATCTATAGTACTACGGTAGTTTGGAAATTTCTCCATATACTACCTCCATTCATTGTTTGTCATGAAAAAAATATTTAAGAATGGTGTGAGACCAATAGAGAAAAATATTATATTATTAAATGACGTGTCAAATGCTGAATGAAGGGAGTATGCACTTGCTAGAAATTCTCCTAGTGATGGTCTTCCTAGGGTTTCTGCTTGCAGCAACATGGTGTCTTTTACTTTATTTTGTCAGTCCATTTGGTTGATTTGAGTCCTTTTTGGGCCCTTCAATTGATCGAAGTTGGATCGGTTAAGTCGGTTTTTTGGCTTGGTTTGCTCACTCCGGTAGATTTATCATCACGATGTGTGACAAAAAAATTGTTATAAAAAATGCCAAGGAAAATTTACAATAAAGTTCTTTTAATGCTATTAAATACTCTCTAATATAACAATTTTTGGACAAATTATTCAATGGGAATGCTATAAGAGAATTTGTAGTGGGTGACAAATAAGAATTATATAATTTAAAATATAGCACAATGCATGTATAAAAAAATTGCAAATATAGCAAAATCTATTAGAGTATATTACTGATAGACACACTGGTAGACTCTGGTTAATAAAAATCTATCTTATAGACTTCGATTATCAGAGTTTATCAATGAAAGACTCTGATTAATCAGAATCTATCGGTCTACTGATAGGCTCCGATTATTAAAAGTCTATCCGTGTCTATCGCCGATAAACGTAACTTTGGTTAATCGAAATCTATCAATGATTATCATTGACTTTGATTAATCAAAGTCTATCAGTGATAGTCATTGATAGATTTTGATTAATCGAAGTCTAGCAATGATAGACACTGATATACTTTGAATAATCAGAGTCACACGGATAGAATCTGACAACAACTTTTTGGTCTTTACGGTTAATTTTGCTATATTTTCAATTAGTTTGCAACTGTGTTATATTTGCTATTAATTTGGTCCAATTTGCCATCTAGCAACTGCCCCTTGCTATAATGTGGTTGCCTCTTTAAAAACTTCGAATATAAATCTTAATGTGTTTGTCTGTCTTTTAACAATCGTTAGATACAAAATCGAGGTACGTCTACAATTTTTTCTTACATCCAACAATTCAAAACTATCAGTTATATTGTAACAGTCTTACCAAATAATCTCTATGTTTTTTGACATTGCAAAAGGCTTACAATATATACTTTTTATAGAATTAAAAAAAAATGCTATTAAAAGTAAAAAAAGAAAAACTTTCATTAACATCAAATGATACAACCTAAAGTTTATATAGATCTATTGAGACTTTTTAAATTTGAGATTAAACATATAAATGTTTAAGGACCAAACTTAAAACTTTAGAAAACAATTAAAATAAAACATATAATATATTTGAAATTCTATCTTATTCTCTTATCTTCTTGTAATTGGATTGGTTTGTATTCTAATTATTTTTCATTTCTATTATTATTGAGTTACTATGTCTTTTTTTAGTACATCAACATTTGGAGGAGAGAATTCAAACCTCTGACCTTATGGTCGAAGGTACATGTCAATTACCGCTGAGATATGCTCGCTTTGACAAGTTACTATGACTTTATACTAGAAATGATGAGATAATTAAATTTCCCGAAACATGATTTTTAACCGAAAAAGACTGAGAGAAAATCCTAAAATATATGACTTTAACTTAGGAAAAGTTAAATTAGAAATTCATTGGACAACTTTGAATTTTAAGCGAGATATATGACCTAACAACATGTAGTGATGACGTTGTTAAAAGTCCCAATCATTTGAAAAAGTTCACCTAAGTCTTAAAATTTGGAACAAAAATTACTCTTGGGTGAAAGATGGCTCTAAATCAACTAGAGTGTTAAAAGTGATCAAATGATTATAATCTTAATTAATTTAATCAACGTGATAGGGTAGTAATTGAACATAACTAGACTAGTTAGGATAACACATATATCTCTGAAATACGTTCAATCTCATCCCTTAGTTCAGTTAATCTAAAAAAATATTAAGAGACAACTCTTTGCAACCTCGTGTACTTTCAAGTGAGCTGGAAAATGAGAACAAGATAAGGATATAAAGCAAAGCAAAGCAAAAAGAGAGGAAAGTGAACACATCCTTGGTTATCAAGGCAAGTTTTTATTCATCAAACCAAAACCAAAGCTTGATATTCGCCTTTAACTTTGTGTGTGTGTGTATATATCCCATAAGGCTTGCATAATGAATGGTGCAAAAATTAAATTTGTGTAAGCATTTTACAAGCAATGGACAGAAGTATTACTGGCGAGAAAAAGAATGTGGTTATTGAGGTCAGGGACAATCTCAATGAACTGTTGAATTCTCCTGCCATCGGCGAGAGATCAGGGCAAAGCATCGAACCTTCGATCTACAAAATTCCACACTTCATGAAAGAAATTCACCCCAAAGCTTTCGAGCCGCAGCTGGTGTCGTTCGGGCCATACCACTTTGGAAAACAGCACTTGCTTTCGATGGAACTGGAAAAACTAAAAGCGCTTCACCATTTTAAAACCAACTACAGATTGGACGTTGAATTCATTGTGATGAGTGTGTCGAGCATTTTGGCAGATCTGCAAGGATCCTACGATAACCTTGAGAATGAATGGAAGCAGAATCCAAGCAAGTTCTTGCAGGTCATGGTTATGGATGGTTGTTTCATGCTCGAATTCTTCAGCGACTGTCCCCAATCGCTGAGTAATTTGAGTGGAGATATAAAGCGAGACATGCTGCTGCTCGAAAATCAGCTGCCCATGGAGCTGCTTGACAAGCTGTATTCCATAGCAAAAGAAAACCATCCACAGTTGCAGGTAACTTAACTCATATAACATCTCTATTATATTTCTAGCTATCTGCTATTGAGTTTTTCAACTTCAAAAAAAATCTCCAAAAGTTTTTCAACCTTTTGATTTTGTATCTAGAAATATATCAAAGACTTGTCGGACATTTTTTAAAAATTTATGAAACTTTTAAAATACAAAATTGAAAATTTAATCTCTTGTTAAATATATAAATTTTGATTTTATGTCTAATAGATTCATTGATCTTAAAAAAGTATTGAATATGTCACAGATTTTTTAAACACAAAATTGAAAGTTTATAGATCTATTAAATTCAAACATCAAAATTCAGCGACTAAAACTTTAATTTAACATATTATATATGTGGTTTTATTACAAGTTTCAGGATTTGAACTTGCAAATTTGTATCTAATAGATTCCTAAACTTTAAAAATGTGTCACTTAACTTTCAATTTTGTGTCTAATTAGTGTTTTGTATATTCAAGATTTTTTAAAATTAGATCTTAATATTCTAATTTTGTATCTAGTAAGTCTTGTGAAACTGTAAAGATGTGTTAAGGACTTATATTAGATACAAAATTGAAAATTGACCTATTGGAATACAGAAGTGAAATTTTATTAATTTTTCATTTTATTTATTTATTATTATTATTTTTTTTTTTTTTGTCAAAAGTGAAAGTTTAAGTAGATTATTTTTAAATTTCTAACAGGTTATTGAACCTAAAAATGAAAGGTCAAAGTATCAATTTGATACTCTATAAAGTTCAAATGACAGAATTGACACAAAAAATTCAAAGACTAAACTTATAATTTAAGGACTTTTATTTGTTTGTGTGGATATATATTTATTCCCTCTACCATATGCATGGGTTTAAATCTGAATCTGAAACGCGCGGGCTTACATATTGTTGTTGATGTTGATCTTGTTCTTGTAATGTGCACACAGAATTTGAAATCACTAGTTTGCAGTTCGCTGTGCATCCCGGAGGATATTGGGGCAATAACAAAATACTTGCACATTTTGGACATGTACAAGGCGGCACTATTGCATCCTCCAATAGACAGGAGGGACCGGAGCTCGAGCGGGAAGAAGCTGTCGTACGACGAATCCGACCCAGAGTGTCAAATCATTCGGCCGGCAACGCAGCTTCGCGAGGCCGGGATCGACTTCGAGGTAAGCAAGAGCGACAGCCTCACGGACGTGTCCTTCGACCCAAAGCGAGGCGTGCTGAGGCTGCCGCATGTGGTGGTGGACGACGACACCGAACCCACTCTGCTAAACGTGATGGCATTCGAGAAGCTGCACGTGGGGGCTGGAAGCAAGGTCACCTCGTTCGTGATCTTGATGAATAACCTGATCGACGCGGAGAAAGACGTGACGCTGCTGGCGTCGGAGAAAATAGTGGCGAATGCCCTTGGGAACGACCAAGGTGCGGCGGAGTTGTTCAGTCTGCTGGGGAAAGGGGCGGCCATGGATTTGGACAACCACATAATTGGGGTGCACAGGATGGTGAATGAGCATTGCAACAGGCCGTGGAATGAATGGTCCGCAAGTCTCAAACACGACTACTTTCAAAACCCATGGGCAATCATCTCCCTCATTGCGGCTTTTGTGGGTTTCCTCATCTTACTTCTCCAGGCCGTCTATCAATTATGTGAATATTATCGAGGATCTTGATCCAACTCATCACATATTATATATAGGAAAAAACTTCACTACATAACGGGTATGCATGGATCATTAAAACGTTGACAACTAAGATAGATAACAAAAAAATATTTCATTTTCTCCTTTCTTCTTTTTTACTTGTCAAGATTTTAATGAGGTATATGTAAGAAGATCTCTATATAGCTACATACAGACAGGTTTTTTCCTCTTATATATATATGCTTCTTTTCTCTTTTCTCTCTTCTTTTGTCCTTTTGTGAACAAGAAGAGAGTTAAATCCCTTTAGCTTCTTTTTTTTTCTTTTTTTCTTTTGAATAAGAATATAAGATATTCCTCTTTGGTTGTCTTTGTTTTCTTTTCCTTTCTTTTCTTTTCTTTAATTTTGAGAATATTACCACCCCTCCTTGGTTGTTGTTGTAAGTTGTAACTTCAATTATTATAAATTTGTGTTTTGGATGACGTTTCTTTATCTATTAAATTGAGCTGAATCAAAGCCTTTAATTTCAGTGGGCTAAGTATATGGAGGATTTGCAATGGGTGGCAAAATAAGATATCTATAATTGCAGATATAGCACAAGGTAAAAAAAAATGGTAATATGGCAATAAAATTAAGAATACATTTTAATAATTTCTGTTTTACCCTTATCCAAAGTTTATCCGTGTATAGTTTCTAATTATTATTCTATCAATATAGATACTGATAGCCTTGAATTTTTTTATTAGAAATTGATAGACAAATTTTAGATAGATTTTCTATCAATGATAGATACTGATAGCCTTGATTTTAACTATTTTCTATTACTGATAGAAACTGATAGACAAATTTTCTATCCATGATAGATACTGATAAACGTAATTTTAACTATTTTATATAAATAATAGATACGGATAGACCTGAAATAATCCTATCAGTTTTTTTTCCTATCAATACTTGAATTATTTGATTTTCTATCACCCTCCCACTTTGAGTTTAAAATAGAATATAACTTGATAATTTTAAGTTCACATGATAACCTTATAATCAAAGCAACATAAAAAGTAACCTTTGTATTCACATAAAAAAAATAGTTCTACAAATCAGCTACAAGATAACCTTAAGAAGAATCGTACATCCAAAACCTACAATATAACCTTCAAATTCTACATTAAAAAATATTTCATATCAAAATTATCACATGATAACATGATAATCAAAGCAACATAGAAATACAACATTCCTTTTAGCTTCTTTCCTTTATTGTCCATCTGAATAAGATAAGGTATAATGAGTATATTGAGATGCTAGGGATATAAATCAATTATTGGAGTCTATTAGTGATAAACACTGATAGATTCCAAAAATGCTCACAAGACTGAATCAGAAAAGTAACCTAAAAAGGCTCACGTGAACGGAGAGAAACAAAGAAATAAAAAACAAAAAATTAAATTATCGAAGCTGATAGACACCGATAGAAAACAAACAAATACTAAATAAGCAAAAAACGATCACCTGGATTAATAAGCAAAAAACCACAGATTAAAAATGAAGAAATTATGAAAAAATGACAATGAAGTAGAATGAAGATGCTAAGCTAAAAATTACAATGTCTCTCACAACCACAGATTCACAGTGCTCACAACACAATGCCTCTCATAACCATAGATTCACAGTGCATTAATAAACGAAAAAAAAAAACGGACAATAAATTAGAGTAAAAGAAACCAAGCAAAACAATTTCTCTCGAAAATAATTTTATATTCCAATTTTTAAGATTTTTAGTAAAACTCTTTCAAGTGATTAAGACTTATAAAGCATCACTGCCTTTAGGCCATCTTGCTTAGCATTCAAACTTCCAGCTAATTACTCTATCGACTTTTCCAAATTGAAGTTATATTTTGGGAATTTATCTCACCTTTATAATTTAAATATGAACGAATTAGAATAAAAATCGATCTAACAAGATATTAGAGAATAAGATAATAGTCCAAGTACTTCAAAAGATGGTAAAAGTACCGTTGGATGTAAGAGAGAGAGAAATTGTAAAGTATCTCAATTTTGTATCAAATGGTTATTAGGGACCGACAAATTTAAAGATGTACATTCAATGGTTTTAAAAAGTGAGTCCCATTACACCAGAAGTACCTAATAATTGGTCTAAAAGAGGATGGATATACATTCTAAAAAAAAGACAAGAGGGATAACTTGTTAAAAATTAAAAAAGAGAACCAAGGAAGGATGACTCCTTAACGGAAACACACATATAGATGATATATGAGGTGTGTTGATGAAGATCAGTATTAATAATAATCACATATTTGGTAGACGACCTGGAGAATTAAGATGGGGAAACCGAAAAAAGCAGCAAGGACGGAGATGATCGTCCATGGGTTTTGAAAGTAGTTACATTTGAGACTTGCGGACAATCGAGAAATGAGAAAATTCAGGGAGATAATACTCAATTTCTATTTCAACCAATGAATAGTACAACCCATTTATACACAACTCAGGTGATAAAAAAATAAGGGATATCCTAAGAAATGGCAAAAAATTACAGGGTATTTCTGAAAAATGGCCAAACTGTATTTTTTAATGAAAAATGGCCAAACCGATTTTCTAACCTATTTTTGTGGGATTGGAACTTCCATTTTTACCCTTAAGTCATTCCCCACGTTTCTCCCTTATATTTGTGCAGCCTTATCTGATGATATTTAAAAAAAAAAAATGAAAATATGTAACCTCCAATTCCATGAATCAAAGAATGATAGTTACAGAATCAATCTTTTGTCTTCCCAAAATATACATTTTTTGGCTTTGATTTTTCAGAATTTACAACGTCAATTCTCTCTCTTCATTTTCTTATTAAAATGGTGGGTCCTAGCTTCGGTCAAATTGTCCTATTTGTGAAAAAATGGTTTATATCTATATAAACCAAAAAGTTAGGAGAGAATCGAAGCATGCATACCCCTGAATGTCGACACAACCTCTTCAAGCTCCTGAATGTTCTCTCGAATGTCTGCGTAAATACAGTGTAAATCGATGTCGAGTGTCTGTGTAAATACAGTGTAAATCTGTCAAGGGGTTTGAGAATCGGGTTGAGGGTTTTGGTTTCGAGACGAAGATTGAAGGAGAATCAGTTGAAGAAGAAGGATCGAAAAAGAAGAATGATGGGGTTTGCTAGAAGGAACGAGGAATGTTGGAGAAGAATCAGTTTTGGTCTTTCCCGAAGGAACGAAGAATCAAGAAGCTGAAAGGGTTTCCTTCGAAGAACGGTACGGTTTCTCTCTCTTTTTTTTTTTTTTGAAATGGGGGGTTCAAAGAGAGAATATGAAGAGTTTTCGGTCAATTGCTTTTATTTTCTCATTTACAGTGATATTAATGGGATTGGTGAGCCTTTTTATTTTCTCTTTTTGAAATTGGATCCTTTTGAAATTGTTCCAGATTATACTTTATTTTTGATATGATGTTTTAGGTGCAACACTTAATGATGTCTACCAAATGTTATCACTGACATTTTATTCTTGAGTTGATGTTTTAGATGCATGAAGTTGTTCTTCATTTTTTATTTAATCCTAGTTGCAACATGTAAGTTATTAGTTGTTCTTGATTTTTGATTGAATCCAATATATTGTGGTTAAATTTTGAGTTCTCCTGTTTTTTCTCTCTTATTTGAACTTAGATTTCTTGTTTTAAATTTAAGTTACCAGATTTATTTGTTTAATTTGAAATTATGTTATTGATTTGGTTGTTGAATCGTAAGAATCCTAGATTTTCTCCCTGATTTACAGTGTATTTTTTGTTTAATTTGAAATTCTGTTATTGATTTGGTTGTTGAATTAATCAGTAAGAATCCTAGATTTTCTCCCTAGAAACAAATTTAAGTTCTCAGATTTATTTGTTTAATTTGAAATTATTTGGTTGTTGAGTTAATCCCTAAAAATCCTAGATTTTCTCCCTGGTTTTATACTGTATTTTCGGTTTAATTTATTTATGAATGTTGGGGTATTTTCGTCCACTTTGTTGCCAAAAGAATTTACTAAAATTAGCTTTTGGTCATTTCTCAGAATGAAAACACGAATGACCATTTTTCAAAACAACTATTTTAAAATGGCCATTTATCTGGTTGCCCCAAAAAATAATGAATAAAGAATGAAATAATAATGGAAAGGAGATCAGCTGAGCAATTTGATTGGGTAATCAATAACAGAATTGATCCCTCAGGTAATGGAATTTCTTGGCTGAACCTTCTAGAATACTGATGACGTATTTCCTTCGATAATGGGCTGGTCCAATGGACTTTTCTCCACTGTGATTTGGGCCTTTCTCTTCGTATCCTTAATATCCTCCTTCAAACGAAAGGGAAGTTCTTCAACCTTGAGTTTGGACCTCAAATAGTTAAACTGAGAATGAGATAGTGTTTTGGTGAGATAGTCAGCAGGTTGCTCGGTAGATGGAATGTACCGTATTTCAATTTTACCTTGAAGAACTAGATCACGAACAAAGTGAACGTCGATCTCAATGTGCTTTGTTCGCGCATGAAACACTGGATTGACGGCTAAAGCTCCCGCACTTATGTTGTCGCACCAAAGGACTGATTTGTTTGAACAAGACATCCCAATTTCAGTTAATAACTGGTGCAACCATACAACTTCGGCTGAAGCAATGGCAAGGGCACGATATTCCGACTCGGTACTTGAACGTGCAACGACATTCTGCTTCTTAGATGCCCAAGATACTAAATTATTGCCAACGAATACACAGTAAGCCGCAACAGATTTCCTATCGTCGATGTTAGATGCCCAGTCAGCATCAGAATATGCTGAGATGGACAGGTCATCCCCTTGCTGAAAGTATAGGCCATAGTTTCGAATGCCACTGATATACCTTAAAACTCTTTTGACCGCCTGCCAATGGGCATCGGTAGGAGCCTTGAGAAATTGACTTAACTGGTTGACAGTATAAGCAATGTCGGGACGAGTGTGCGTTAAGTACTGCAGGGCGCCAATAGTACTTCTATATAGAAAGGGTTCTTCAAGTAAGGTGCCAGATTGTAAGGACAACTTTGTCCCTATTACACTCAGGGAAGGTGCAGGTCTCATGTCACTGAGTTGCAGCTTGTGTAGTAGATCCTCAACATATTTGCGTTGATTGATTAACACACCCCCAGACACATAGTCAACTTGAATGCCAAGGAAGTAGTTGAGACGGCCAAGATCTTTGAGGGAAAAACGACTATCTAGAGTTTTGATTAACCGACTGATCATAACATCATCACTCCCCGTGACCACAACATCATCAACATACACGAGCAATAAGATAGTAGCAGAACCGGATCGAAATATAAAGAGAGAGTTGTCTGACCTTGCATTCGTGAATCCCCACTGAATAAGTGTGTCTTTCAACGTGTTGTTCCAGGCCCTAGGAGCTTGTTTAAGCCCATAGATGGCTTTGTTGAGTTTACAAACAAAACCAGGTCGGTCTGCATCAACATACCCAGGTGGCTGAGTCATATAAACAGCTTCCTCAAGCTTACCATTTAGGAAAGCATTGTTAAAGTCAAGCTGTCTTAACTTCCAACCTCTGGTAACAACTATACTAAGAACAACACGGATAGTTGAGGCTTTAACAACAGGACTAAACGTCTCGAAGAAATCAATACCTGGATTTTGGTGGAACCCTTTTGCAACCAACCGGGCTTTATAACGCTGTATCGAACCATCAGGATTGCATTTTATGCGAAATATCCATTTGTTTCCAACAACATTGAATGTAGAAGAAGGTGGAACAAGCTCCCATGTATTGTTCTTTACCAGGGCAAAGTACTCACTATCCATAGCTTCACGCCACTGAGGAGTTGCCAAAGCCTCCTTGATCCTTGTCGGTTCTGTTATAGTCCAGTCCGTTGTTGATTGAGTTAACCAAACTTTTGGTTTAAAAATTACGGCCTTGCCTCTTGTGACCATGGGATGGGTGACTGGTGCAGCTGATGTAGGATTTATTTCAGAAGTGTTGGATGGGGTTGGAGATGAAGATAAAGGATTAGGTAAGGCCACGACAATAGGTGAGGCTTGGGGCAAAGGATTTGACTCTGAATTGTTGTTGAATGGGGAAGCTGGAACGAAGGGGTGATTGTTTGGGGAGGCAGCAGGACTTCTGGTTGGTGACAGACTGCAGGTAGGTGGTGTGGCAGCAGGACTGTTAGGTATTAGATGTTGTAATTGTTGGTTAGGTACATTTATGTTGGAAGACTGAACAGGGGATGAACTGGATGAAGTTGTTACAGGATAAGGAAACCAGGTGTATATCGGGGGAGAGGAACTGGTGGTTGTAGTCACGTTATCAGCTGCACCAAAACCACCATGAAACGGAAAATCATCCTCATTAAACTGAACATGACGTGAAATAAACACTCTACCACTTGAACTGATGCATTTGTGGCCTTTGTGAAGTGGACTAGGCCCCAAATATACGCACTTCTCGGTGTGAAATTGGAACTTGTTGGCTTGATAAGGTCTCAAACACGGAAAGCAGACACATCCAAACGTTCTTAGTGCAGCCAAATCCGGTTTCCTGCCAAACAAGAGTTCCACTGGTGACTTGCCACCAAGGACCTGCGATGGAAGAACATTAATCAGTAGAGCAGAAGTTAAGAATGCATCCCACCAGAACTGGAGTGGCATGGACGCCTGAGCAAGTAACGTGAGCTCGGTTTCCACAACATGGCGATGTTTTCTCTCGGCTCTCCCGTTTTGTTGAGAGCTGTAGGGACACGTCAATCTAATTTGGATACCCTGTTGATCACATAAACGATGAATATTTGAATACTCCTTCCCATTGTCAGACTGTAAAGACTTAATGGTGCATCCAAACTGATTCTTCACTAACACACAAAAATGTTTAAATGCATCCACTGTCTCACTTTTCAATTTCAGAGGGTAAATCCACACATAACGGCTGAAATCATCTATGAATAACACATAATATCTAAAGCCATTAGAAGAGGTTATTGGAGCAGGCCCCCAAAGGTCTATATGAACGAGATCAAACTTAGCATGTGCTTGAGAGACAGAGTTAGCAAAAGGCAATGCATGAGACTTTCCATACTTACAGGCATCACAAAACTTGAAACATTCATTTCTCTTAGTGGGAAGATTACACTGTTTAACCACTGAATCAAGAACTTTAAGGGAAGGATGGCCTAATCGCCTATGCCAAACAACTTTGGACACAACAACATTAACATAACTAGACAAAACATTCACAGAACCACCAGACTTATTAACACCAGAAGCACCTCTGGATTGACTGGCAGACTTTGTAACATCAACAGATTCAGCTCGAGATTGATCAAAACGGTAAAGACCTTCATTAAGAACTCCTTTCAGCAGAACCTTGCCCGTATCCTTGGCCTTTACAAAACAGAAAGAATCATGAAATTCCACATATATGTTATTATCATGAGCTAACTTAGAAACACTGACTAAGTTCTTTGCAATTGAAGGCACACACAAAACGTTCGTCAAGCTAAGAGCATTAACACCATCAGTCAAACATGAATTTCCAGTATAAGCTATGTTTAAGTTATTACCATCACCCACTATAACTTGTTGATTACCTTCATATTCCGTTGGATTAGCAAGGCAATTATAATCAGCAGTGACATGATTCGAAGCCCCACTATCAGCATACCAATTGGGATCGACAACAGTTTCAGGTGAGGCTACAATCTGACCGACATTCTGATTGGTTACAAAAGCAGTGGGTTGGGTCGAAGGTACCTGATTAGCAGAACGATTCCCATTTCCATCTGTTCTGTTTTGAGCTTGGGAAGGACCACAATATTCTTTGTTAAAACGCTGGTAACACATAAGAGCAGTGTGACCTATCTTCCCACATACCTGACAAACGGGCTTGTTATTGTTGTATTGTCCATACCCTCGACCTCTGCCTCTGCCACGGTTTCCACCTCCACGTTGATTTCCCCTATAGAAATTGTTCTGGCGCCCATTGAAGGAACTTTGTTGACCTCTCTGATTTCCAACCTCCCTGCTGTTTGCTAAATTGATTGAAGCGTTTTGACTGAAGGACACAGAGTTCTTCAGGGTGTTTTGCATCTCTAGTCTCTTCTCGAAAACAAGTAGTTCTGCCTGCATTTATGACCAAGATATATTAGTTCTCCCTTGAATCATTGCAACAACAGGATTGTACTCCTCGTCTAATCCCAAAAGAACTTGTGAAACTAAGGACCGTGAGGTAACCGGACTCCCTGCCTGTCCCAAATTGTCTGCGTGATTCTTCATGACCCGCAGATAGTCTGCCATCTTCAAGTTCCCTTTCCTTGATTGTTGAAAAATTTGACGGAGATAATCCTCCTCAGCACGCGATTGAACTCCAAATAACTCTTGTATAGCAGCCCACAAATCTTGAGCGCTCTCATAAACCCCATCACTTGGGTAGCTACTTCAGGTGTCATAGAGTTATACAACCACCCGAGTAGTAATTGATCAATCGCTATCCAAGACTCGTACAATGGATTAACCTGTGCAGCTGTCGTAGACCCAGATGCACCACTAGCAACCGTCTCAGAGCTGGTTGCTCCACCCTCTGTTGGTGTGGAATTCGGATTTGACTCCACAACTGAGGGTTGAATATACTGAGGAAGGCGAGGGTTAACACCTGATAGGTGACCTTCTAATTTGTAGCTCCGCAAGATAGGAAGGGCCAAATTCTTCCAGAGAAGAAAGTTACTGCGATCCAATTTGATCGTCGTGATCTGATTTAATAGCTGATTGAGCGGCGGTGTGTTGAAACTGGTTGTTCCGATGGACAGGGCTGAAGATCCGGCAGAGAAGACGCTAGCCATTTGTCGCTCTGATACCAAATCGAGAAATGAGAAAATTCAGGGAGATACTTCAATTTCTATTTCAACCAATGAATAGTACAACCCATTTATACACAACTCAGGTGATAAAAAAATAATGAATAAAGAATGAAATAATAATGGAAAGGAGATCAGCTGGAGCAATTTGATTGGGTAATCAATAACAGAATTGATCCCTCAGGTAATGGAATTTCTTGGCTGAACCTTCTGGAATACTGATGACGTATTTCCTTCGATAATGGGCTGGTCCAATGGACTTTTCTCCACTGTGATTTGGGCCTTTCTCTTCGTATCCTTAATACGGACCATTCATTCCATGGCCTTTTGCAATGCTTGATTAATGGGAAATTGTGCTAAATGACTACAAAAAAAAAGCATTCTTGATTTTTGGCTACGAAAGTTCGGATTTTGTAGGCGTGACTACCGAAATTTTAGGAACCGTTTCCTGGCTTTTTTGGACGTTTTTACCCCTGGTATATTCGGTTATATACAAACGTCGTTAACAGTCTTTTTTGTTGCAAACGTCCCCTTTTTGCGTGGTGGATGGATCCCTACTTACATGGGATCGGTTGACGGTTTTTTATCCTGATTTACCTATTTTTCAGGCTTAGGCTTTCTAAGTGTAAAAAATTATATTTTTTAGCAGCATGAAGCAGTCAACAAATGAATTACCCAAAAAAAAAATACATCATAAACAATTCCATAGTTGTATGTAACAGTTCAATCTACACAGACAACATGCGTACGATATCATAGATGTATATACTAATACATACACGTTCACAGGCAGACAATGAAGGGTATATAACTATTCAAGCACACGTACGTACGAGCATGTATGTATATAGATGTACGAGATAGTAGTTGTACATATTAGTATATAGATGTATGAGATCATGGATGTATATACTAATACATACACGATCACAGGCAGACAATGTACACAGACTTGCCAATACATAGATTGCAAGGTGCAGGGAGGTATATAACTCATCTCATACTCTTTCATATGACCGCACCACAACATACTTTCTAGAGGAGTTTGCAACAATGATGGAATAGTATTTATCAGTACATACCGCTCTGGTGGGCTCGACCTCCTCACTTTCATCCTTTTTTGTTCGTCTGTCCTTCCCTTTGGGTCTCTTCCCATCCTGGATGTTAATTAGGGAGTTTAATTCTCTAATTTGTAATTCACAAGGGGGTAATTATAGCATGTTTTATACAACCTAAAGAGTAAATACAAAGTCTTACCACCACGGGCTTAGTCTTTTTTGGTCTCTGCTTACAATCGAGCGTAATATTCTCGGAATGCATGGAAGAAACGAAATCCCTAAAATCTCGGGGGAATGTATCAGTTTGTTGCTAATATAAGGGAATGGGAATGAAGTTGTTACCTTGGTTTGAATTTCTGAGAAATTGTACAGTCCTCGCGCAGAAGGAGAATCGATGGAGGATGTGGGGCGAGCAAGAGTCTTGAAGGCACGGCGGAAGAAGGTTGTCGGCACGGCAGATGTGGGTCGCCGCCGCGATGTGAGAGGTAGGGATTGGTATACACTCTTTGTTGGGGGTGGAAAATGGTGAGAAATGGAGGATTAAGTCTTTCAAGGGGTGGAAAATGGTGGGAATGGAGGGTTGTGGAAGATGAAGATGGACGGATGGGCTAGTGCATGAAGGCAGTTCTGGTGGGAGGGTGGGCGGTGTTATGAAAACTCATAATTGCAGCAGGTAAGGTATCATAATTACTGTCCTCTTATTTGTTTTTTAATTTTTAAGGTATTCTTAGTTGCAGGTAGTAAATCTTCCTATTGACAGGGTTGTTGTTTCCGATTAATGGAGTTCGAAGGTGTTTCTCTCTACTGATGGAGGTTGAACTTTGTACTCCTTCCCCAATAAAGGTATTTACTCTTTTTTCCGGGAAACAACTCTTTCCTGTAGTAACAATATGATACATCTGATTTTCAAAATAGTTTTGTGTACTTGGATTTTTTAATTTCAAACCTCCTAAAATGTCTCCAACTTATTTTTATTTTTAGGGGTATATTTTATCTCTCTTAAACTCTGATTTTGGTTTTAAACGTTAAAACACGTTAGGAAGTTTGTTGGGGGCATTTTTTTCTTGTACAAATAGGGATTTATTAATAAGTAAATCGTTTAGCCATCTATTTAATTTATAAACGTTCGTAACCATTTTTCAAGCAACCTATTTATTTATAGCCATTTTTCTTGTTGCCCCTTGATTAATCTTGATGTGGATACGTCAATCATGTGGCTGTCCAATTCCATACTCATAGCCGCTCCTTTCCCCAGCAGATTGAACACCTCTGCCGCAGCTTGGTCGTTTCCAAGTGGATTGGCCAATGTTCCTTTAGAGGCCAGCAGCTCCACATCTTTGTCCAAGTCTATCAGATTATCCAATCAAACTGATAAAAGAGGTGACTATTCTGAAGCCAAGGTAATTGAGTTTCTCAAACGCCAGCACATTAAACAAAGCTGGTCTTGTGTATTCGTGCATTACCATGTACGGAAACCTCAACACGCCTCTTTCGAAAGACACGTCCATAAGGCTCCTACTCTCGCTCTTCTCGAATTTGATCCCCGCCTCAGCAAGCTGTGATGCGTGCCGAATGATTTGACCCTCCGGCTCCCATTTCATATCACCAAATGTCTCGATCGCAACACTCAACTTCCTAATCCTCTCCAATAAAGGAGGCCATAATGTCGCCTTATATATATATCCAAAAGGTGCAAGAAGCTGCCGAACTCTTTCATTATCTTATCCTTCTCATTTTCCGTATACTTCATGAATTCGCAAAATAGCAATGTCACATTCTGTGCAGCATTATAATCACAACACTGTCAAGAAGCAAGTAATTTAATTTCATAACCATTTGTGACTTTTTAAAATTAGGGTTGTTTCCTCCAATTTTCTTAACATGGTTTTGCACATATATTTGAAAACAACATATCTCTTTCATCTTTGGTCTCTTTCTTTTCTTCTTTCAGCATGCAAAATGAAAAGAAAAGGGTTCTTTACAGAGAAGCAAGGAAAACGAAAATGACTCAAGGGGTAAAAAGATGAAGAAGCAACTAAGAAGAAGACACCAAAGGTTTATAATGGTTCAGCTTAAAGTCTACATCCACTTTGCAAACAGGTAGCTGATTCCTTTATTTCTTCCTCTCAAAACACATCACAAAAGTCCTTTTACAAAATCTCTCTCTCAGATTTCACTCACAGATTTCTCACACAGTTTTCACACCTTTGTATTAATACAAATCTCTATTTATATATGAGAGAGAGTATTTGTATTAACTGAAATTAGTTGTAAAGAGAACTGAATTCATCTTTTCTGTTGTCTTTGAACTGTCCAACTGATTCCAAAGTCTTTGGATGGGTTTAGGTGGGATTTGGTCACTGCTTTACAAATCCAAACCAAATGTTTTTTTCCCATAGTGGTATGGCCCAAACGACACCAATCGTGGCTCGAAATCATCGGGCTGAACTTCTTGAAGAACTCTGGTATCTTGTAGATGGAAGGTTTTACTACCTCGATCGACGACAAACAAGTGTTTTTATCCAACGACTCACTGAGATTCTCCGTGACCTCATCAAGCACTTTGGCGGCCACGTCTTCAACATAATCATCTCTGATGGGCACCGACAACAGCGACTGATTTGTTGGGCAAGAACCTGCCATTTCCATGGTAGGAATAAGCAAAAACAACTGAAAATTTTAAAAGAAATCGAAATACAAGAATTACGTGAAAAACTTCACTATTTCAAAATTATTACAATCACACATCATTCTTTACTTGCACAATTAGAGTTAATATACCAAGCTCTAAGGGTTTCTAATTGGAATGATTGAAAACCAAAACCCATATACTCCTTTTATATTACTTGGAATTTATCAATCTTTGGTTTTGCTTGAGGCTCAAGAATATATGTGTATAATATATTCCTTCTCTTTTGCATTCATTTGTTTCTTTATTCTTCTGATTTCCCTACCTCACTTCTAATATTTTCGTGAATCAAAATCATGGTAATTTAGCCCCGTTTGATAACCATTTCAGTTTTTGGTTTTTGGTTTTCTGTTTTTTAAAAAATTAGAAAGATGAAAAGATGTTTTAGAGAGAGAAAAATGTGTAGAGACGTTGAAACAAAAATTTAGAGACACAAATATAAATGTTTTCAAGATAAGTTTTTTTTTTTTTTTTTTGAAAGACGAGAAAAGTTAAACATAGAAAATTTAGAGAGATTAAAGAAAATATTTAGAGAAAGAATATTAGTTATTAGACTCGAGAAAAGATATTAGTTAGAGGAAAAATAGAAAATAAGTAAGAGTAAAAGCGATAAATTTTATATTAAAAAAATTAAATAAAAAAAAAGAAAATTGAGAGAGATAATAAGGTTAAGAGTAAAAGATATGATAAAGAAATAACGAAAAATGAGAAAAATAAAGAAAAGTTGTAGCAATAGAAAATTTTGGTGACTTTTTTTTTCAAAAGAAAAATTAGAACATGTTAATTAAGGAGAGAAAAATTATTGATAAGTTTTTAGAAATAGACAAGATATAGAGAAAAAAAAGTTTTGAGAGAGAAAATTTTAGAGAGAGAAAAATAAATTTTATAGAGTAAAAAACGTTTTAGAGAAAAAAAAAATAGAGAAAGGAATTTGTTGGAGAAAGATAGGTAAAAGAGAAGAAAAGTAAGTATTAGAAGAAAAATGAGTTTTTGAAAAAAAGAAATCTGTTTTTAAAAACTACTTTTTTTTTTGTTTTTGAAATTTACTTATAATTTCAAAAACGTTTTTAAAAAACACAAAACAAAAAACAGAAATGGTTATTAAACACCCCTGTTTTTTAAAAATGAAAAACAAAAACAGAAAACGAAATGGTTATAAAACGGTCCTTTAACTTTTGACACTTAATTCAGGACTCTTATGATTTAAAGCCAATAACTTTCCCTCAACAATAATTTATGTTCCAAATTTTAAGATTTTAGTCAAACCAGTGATCAAGACTTAGCAACACCACATTGGGCCATCTTGCCTAGCATTCAAACTTTTCCACGTAGGCATGTACAACAATAATTTAAAGTCATATTTCTGGAATTTCTCTCATATTTCTTAATTAAAGTCATATCCACTCAAAAATATAATTGAAAAGATGAAAAAGAATTAGAATAAAAATTGATATCAGAGAATAAAGATGCGTTTGGTTTAACTTTTCAAGTGTTTAATTTTGAAAAGAAATCATTTTGAAAAAATTTATAGTGTTTGATAACCACTAAAAATGACTTATCAGAAAATGAGATTGATAAATAAACCGTTTTGAGATAAACACTTGAAACCAATTTTTTTTAAAAAACTCTTTTAAGTAAACAATAACTTGTGTATAAAAACATTTGTGATGAAATGCAACCAAACATATGAGTGTTTAAATTCTAAACAATTTTTATACAAAATGTTTTTTAAAAAATGCATTCTTGAAAAACATTTAAATTAAAATGTATTCCAAACGGACCCTAAGATAATAGTCCATATGTACTTCAAAAGATTTCAAAAGATTGGTACTATATGTCTCTAACTTTCAAATTTTAGTAGTGCTTAATAGGTATTTATCATTAATTAATTTTTGTGATCATTTAATGCTTATATGACATGTGGAATAGTATATTATAGGGTAAAATACCTTTTTGGTCCCTCATGTTTCGGGTTTGTTTCCAATAGGTCCCTAGGTTTCAAAATCGGACAATCAAGTCCCTACTATTCCGGAAATGTATCTATTGAGTCCCTCTAGGGCTGACGTGGCAATTTAAAATAATAAAATATTGATTTTTAATTAAAATAATAATATAATAATAATAAATAAATAAATAAATAAAAATAATAATAATTATTAAAAAATATCTTTTTTTATTCCCTAAAAAAAAAAAAATATCTCCTCTTTCCCCACTCCCCTCCCTTCTTCTCCCCGCCGCCCCTCGTCCCCACCTACTCTCTCTTTTTCTCCCCGTCGGCGACCCCACAACCTCCTTTTCCGGCGCGAAACGGGACGGGGAGGGAGGAGGGGCCTCCCTCCTCCCTCTTGATTTTTTTTTTTAAAGAAAAGAAGAAAAATGGGGTAAAAGAGAGGAAGAAAAGAGAAGAAGAGAAGAAAAAAAAAAAAAAAAAACAGTCGCCGGCGACCGGCGGGCGGCGGCGAGCGGCAGCGGGCGGTGGCTGCCGGTCGTCGGAGTTAGGAAGAAGAAGAAGGAACATGAAGGATATGGAGAAAGAGAAGAAGAAGAAAGAGAAAGGGAGAAAAAAGAATAAAAAAATAAAAAAATATTAATATTTTATTATTTTATTATTTTTATTTTAAAAATTAAAAAAAATAATTTTTTTTATTAAAATAATAGTGCCACGTCAGCAACTGTTAAGATTTAACAGAAAAATTAACGGCAGGGACTAAAATGCTCCTTATCTCAAACCTCAGGGGTATTTTTGTTGAGTTTGAAAACTCAGGGACCTAAGTGTCACTTAACCCAAACCTCAGGGACCTAAGTGTCACTTAACCCAAACCTCAGGGACCAAAAGTGTAATTTTCCCAATAATTTATTATTTTATTTTTTTTATATTTAGTATCAATTAGTTAACACTACAAGAAAACAACGTTTTAGCGACGAAACATCAACGACGAAAACCAATTCGTCGCAACGTTAGCGACGAAACAAAAGATTAGTCGCAAGATTGCGACGAAAAACACTTTCCGTCGCAGGCTTTGCGACGAAACGTTGATTTCTTCGCAAGCATACCTGCGACGTAACAAGTTTTTCGTAGCAAGTCTTGTGATGGAATTTTCGACGAAAAACACTTTCCGTCGCAGGCTTGGAGACTTGTGCCTACGCATGTGGTGCGACGAAATTTAAATTTCGTCGCAAACCCTGAAAAAAAAAACCGCCCTTTTTTGCTTCTTTTCATTTCGTCTTTTCCATTTCTCCTCTTATTTCCTTTGTTTTATACATACTGTGTAGACTAACCGAGAGGGACGAGGGAGAAGAGTTTGGCTGCCAAACTTGGAAAAACGCCGGAGAAGACGCCAAAAAAGTCTTCTACGGTGTGTACACTGACCGAGAGGGACAATGGAGAAGTCAAAAAGCTTGAAAATCACATGGGTTTCGCCTCATAAGTCCGAAAATGCAAGAAAACATGTGGGTTTTCTCTCTATCTCTTTACTTTGCTTTGGATTTCATTTTTTGTTTGTTAGAATAGCTTTTCACCTCATTGTTTCACCCTACCGTATACAGAGCAAGAGACAAAGGGAAAAGTGGTTTTGTGGCGCGGTGGTTTTGTGGTGGTAGTGTTTGAGAGGTCGAAAAATACTAAGGTTGTTTCCATTGTTGTGTGTGTTCTTTTAATCAATCTTCGTACTTCATTTTTGTGTTTTTTCTTTTTAACAATAGTTTTTTTTTTTATATATTTTTCAGAAATTTTGTTGAATTTCTTGGAAAATAGGTGATTTTCTTGGTTGAGGAGGCTTTTAGAGGTTAGTAAAATAGTTGGATTTGTAATTTTTGTTCAATTGCTTGGGATTATGTTTGTTTTTGTTTTGTAAGATGTAAATTTTGTTATTCGAATTTTTGGAATGATGTTGTGTGTAGATTGTGTGTTGAAAATTGATTATGGAGAATATTTATGTTTGATTAATTTTCATTAAATATTGGTTCAAGTTGTGTAAATGTTTATATTTATGGTTTGAGGGGAGAGTTGTTTCTATTTGTGATTTGAGAGTAATTTTGTTACTAGAATATTTTGAATGCTCTAGAGTACATATTGTGTTGTTTGTTTATATTTGGATGACGGAGTATTGTATTTGTTGAATGAAGGGAGAGGAAATGAGAGGAAGGATACTTATATTTGTTGAATAAATGTAGTTTTCTTGGGGGGGGGGGGAGTGAGGAGGTGTTTATATTTGTTGAATAAATGTAGTTTGAGAGGCGGTTGTTTATATTTGTTGAATAAATGTAGTTTGAGAGTGGGTGTTTATATATTTGTTGTTATGGTAAATGAGATTCAAATAATATTTATGTGATTGAGTTTTTTGGTATAATTATAGTTTGGTACTAAGCTTATTTTAAGCTTAGTTTGTGATTATAATATATGTTGAAAGTTATAATGTGCCTTTTATACACTTAGTGTTAAATTAAGTTAACGATAAATTGTCCTTATATTTTATAGGATAAGTCATAGATAAAAGTTGGATAAAACTTCAGGGGGGGAGGGGGAGATATATGTGTGATTGATAGATTATACTTTGAGTTTGACACTCGTATTTTTTAACAAGAATGTGTGATTTTTAATCTTAATAAGTAGTTGTTAGAGTTCTATAATTGTGATGATTATGCATGTACTTTTCTTATGTGAATGAGGTTGATGTTGTTTTTCTTTATATGTGTGATTGTTAGATTATACTTTGTGGTTACGTTGATGTTGTTTGTGGTAGTAGCTAGTTACAATTGAGAATGTGGTTTTCTAACTTTTTTTTTGAACTATGTGACTTTCTAACTTTTAAGTTGTGATACTAGTTGTTTTATTACTCTCATTGTAAGTTTACTTATACATATATATTTTATTTGTTTATGTGCAGGATTAATTGTTGATTGTTTGCTGAAAGATTGTCATTTTTTTTTTTCACATTTTGGAGGATAGTATATGTTTGTGTATCAACTTATCTTTTGTAATCACATAACTTGATGTAAGAGTTCATATTTTGTGACTTAGGATCTTGTGAACTTTGTAAAAGTTTATTATGGTTTTGTAAATCTTTATAACATATATTTGACATATGACTAAACAATGTAATTTTCATTTTTTCTCATTATATTTATAACATTTTATTGTATTTAATAACTTGTTTTGAACCGTTAGTATAGTCCATAATTTGTTTTATGTACAAACTATTATATAGGATTAAAGGGGAAAATATAAATAAAAAATATTATTAAAAATTTGTAAAATTTGCGACGAAACATTGTTTCGTCGCTAGTGTTCATATCTTTGGCGCAACCACTCATGCGACATTTAATGGGTTTCGTCGCAAGTTGCGACGTTTTATCATTTTGTCGCAAGTTGCGACGTTTATTGATTTCGTCGCAAGTTGCGACGTTTATTTAATTTTGTCGCAAGTTGCGACGAAATTTACAAAAACGGAGCTGATGATCTTCTGCGACTTGCCTTTTGCGACGTTTTATGCGACGTAAGTTTTTTCGTCGCTGAAATTATTTGAGACGAAATTTAAATTTTAACGACGAAAAAAAAACGTCGCTAAAGACTGGAATTTTTGTAGTGTAATTAATTAACTATATTCAAAATAAATTTTAAAAAAAAAAAAGATGAGCAAAGAGAAAACTGATACTTTTGCAAGGACACATAAAAAGGTCTTGTCCATGGGCATAAATGATGCCTCAGAATATTTTATTCCCATGACCCACCACAAAAACCTTGTACCAAACAAGGGTATCAAAAATCCTTGTCCATCCCCATCTCCAAAACTCTACACCAAACGACCACTTAGTTTAAATGATTTTCAAAAAATGCATTTTTTTAAAAACATTTTGTATAAAAATTGTTTAGAATTTAAACACTCATATATTTGGTTATATTTTCCTCATAAGTGTTTTGATACCCAAGTTATTATATACTTTTTTTTAGATAAAAAAATTGCTTTCCAAGTGCTTCCCTCGAAATGATTTATTTCTCAATCTCATTTTTTAATAAGTCATTTTTAGTGGTTGTCAAACACTTCAAATTTTTTCAAAATGATTTTTTTTTTTCAAAATTAAACACTTCAAGTTAAACCAAACATACCGAAAAACCCAACATATTTTGATATGTTGCATCAAAAGAAAAGTTCATATATATATATATATATATATATATATATATATATAAAAGGTCCCCTCAACCTCAGTTATCTAAATGTTACAATTGCTATAGACACTCCGATTGTATATATCCATAATCCATAAGTCTTATAAAAGACAATAATAAGTAATCGGATATCTAAAATATATATTGATCAAACGATTTGGCACTTTGGGTTCGATTGATTGTACCAAAATGGAACCAAATCTAAACCTATAAAATTGTTGAGTTTGAAAATTCAAAATCCTAAATGCAAGTCCTCCAAACCTCAACGACTAAAAAATGTATTTTTCTTAAATAGAATGTCTTTGGTAAAATAGAGAATATTAATGCACTGATTTAGGGAGAGATAATACTCAAAATTCTATATCACCAGAGGAAACCAATTGTACATATATACAGTTCAGGAAATTCAATAATTTCCAACCCATAAAGAATGACAAAGAATATGAAAAAGTACAGAGAGGACAGATGTACAACAGCCATAGGATAGCTCATAACAGAAGAATCATTTTGTTAATGGACTGGGCTTTGGAACCTTCTGGATTGATTCACCTGATACTGCACTCTCTCTTTTGGTGGGTCGAGTAGGCTTACTGCTTTGGCCTACATCTTTGGTTTCCTCTCCACTCAGGCCCATTGGCCTTTTATCCCTAATACCTCCCCTCAAACGAGAGGGTAGCTCCTCTACACTGAGTTTGGACCTCAAATAACGAAATTGAGTGTGGGATAGAGACTTTGTAAGACAGTCGGCAGGTTGTTCGGTAGAGGGTATATAACGAACTTCAACTTTACCTTGAAGAACCAAATCACGAATGAAGTGCACATCAACCTCGATATGCTTAGTTCGAGCATGGAACACGGGGTTGGCAGCTAAC
This sequence comes from Luffa acutangula, assembly GCA_036850905.1. Classification (NCBI taxonomy): domain Eukaryota; kingdom Viridiplantae; phylum Streptophyta; class Magnoliopsida; order Cucurbitales; family Cucurbitaceae; genus Luffa; species Luffa acutangula. Next base: position 47,208,918 of record CM072090.1, read on the forward strand.
GCACATGCACTGACACTGTCACACCATATCACAGGCTTATGAGTACTCTGAGATCCAATTTCAGCAAGCAATTGCTGAAGCCAAACGAGTTCAGCGGAAGCCAACGCAAGTGCCCTGTATTCTGACTCTGTACTTGACCTTGCTACTGCACTTTGTTTCTTGGAAGCCCACGACACAATATTGTTACCAACGAAGACACAATAAGCAGCAACAGACTTTCGATCGTCTAAATTCGATGCCCAATCAGCATCTGAGTAGGCAGTGACATCCAAGTTATCTCCCTTTTGTATAAACAAACCAAACTCACGAGTTCCACTAATATAACGCAACACTCTCTTAACTGCCAGCCAATGTTGATCAGTTGAGGCCTTAAGAAACTGACTTAGTTGATTTACAATGTAGGCTATGTCCGGTCTAGTGTGAGTTAAATATTGAAGCGCTCCAATGACACTTCTATATAAGGATGGATTTTCCATAGGGCTGCCACTTTGAAGAGATAGTTTTTGACCGGTTATGCTTGGAGAAGGAGCTGGTTTTAGCGCACACAGGTCAAGCTTAAACAACAAATCCTCAACATATTTGCTTTGATTTAAAAGAAGGCCATCTTGTAGGTAATGTACTTGAATACCTAAGAAATAGTGAAGTAGGCCAAGATCTTTCAGGGCAAAACGTTTATCTAAGGCCACAACCAACTGATCTATGATATGCTTACTACTACCCGTGATCACCACATCATCCACATACACCAACAGCAGAATAACAGTGCACTGTGAGCGATAAATAAAGAGGGAAGAATCAGACCTTGCATTGATAAAACCCCAAGAGATAAGAACTGTCTTCAGTGTGTTGTTCCATGCCCGTGGTGCCTGTTTGAGGCCATAAATAGCCTTGTTCAACTTGCAAACGTGAGAAGGAAAGCGTTCATCAACATAACCTGGTGGTTGACTCATGTAGACTTCCTCATCAAGCTTACCATTTAGAAAAGCATTGTTAAAATCAAGTTGTCTGAGTTGCCACCCATTTGTTACTGCTATACTAAGTACCACCCGTATTGTTGATGCTTTGACCACGGGGCTGAAGGTCTCAAAGAAATCCACTCCCGGGCTTTGATGAAAGCCCTTAGCTACCAATCTTGCCTTGTAACGCTGAATGGACCCGTCTGGATTCTTCTTTATTCGAAAGATCCACTTGTTGCCAATCACATTGAAGGATGGCGAATGTGGTACAAGTGTCCATGTCTTGTTGTTTATCAAAGCCAAGTATTCTCGATCCATTGCATCATGCCATTGAGGAGTGGCCAAGGCATCCTTAACTCTTGTTGGTTCAGTAAGAGACCAATCAGTGTTTGTCTGTGTGAGCCATAGTTTTGGTTTAAACACACCTGCCTTGCCTCTAGTGACCATCGGATGAGAAGGTAAGATGTTTGGAGCAGCTGTAGGATTTGAGGCAGTATCAATGGGTGGAGCTGTGGGAACAGGATTGTCAAGACTTGGAGGAACGTTGGGTGACTGAGGTAAGCTTGGTGAAGGAACATTGTTCTGTGGTGAGGCTGTTGCTGAGGGAACGGAGGGATGTGTTTGTCGTATGGACTGAGAGACATTAGGACTTGCTGGTATGACAGGAGAATGTACTACTGGGGTAGTACTTGTTGGCTGTGAAGGTGTGAATTGAGTTGTAGGTGTAGCAGGCAAGGTTGGAGCGGCAGATGGTAAGGAAGAAAACCATTGAGCCACATTAGGAGCTGTCTGGGAATCAGTCACAGTAGCAGGTGGTTGGTGAAATCCATTGAGGAATGGAAACTCTTCTTCGTTAAACACTACATGGCGAGAGATAAACACTCTTCCCTTGGCATTGATACACTTGTGGCCCTTGTGGATGGGACTAGGACCAAGGTAGACACACCTCTCGGTATGAAATTGAAACTTGTGATTTTGATACTTCCGTAGGCATGGGTAGCACGCGCAGCCAAACGTTTTCAAGTCATTAAAGTTTGCTGGTTTGCCATACATACGTTCCATCGGAGATGCACCCTTTAACACCTGTGAAGGAAGACCGTTTATTAGTATGACAGCAAGCATAAAGGCGTCCCACCAGTACTGAAGAGGCATAGACCCTTGTGCTAGTAAAGTCAGGCCTGTTTCCACAACATGCCGATGTTTCCGTTCAACTCTCCCATTCTGTTGGGAAGTATATGGACAGGATAATCGAATAATGATCCCCAACTGTTCACACTGCCGATGGATTGGAGCATACTCACCACCGTTATCTGACTGTATTGCCTTGATTGTGGAATTAAACTGGTTATTAACCATTGCAACAAAATGACTAAACGCAGTTATAGCATCACTTTTACGTTTTAAGGGGTAAAGCCAAGTAAATCGGCTGTAGTCATCAACAAACAGAATATAAAACCTGAAGCCATAGACAGAATCAATGGGAGCCGGACCCCAAACATCAGTATGTATCAAGGCAAACTTAGTTGAGGCATGAGAGACAGAATTAGTGAAAGGCAACTCATGAGATTTACCAAACTGGCATGCTTCACAAAACTTCAATTCTTCACTTGATTTGACTGACAAATTACATCGTTTAACTATAGATTCAAGTATCTTTGCTGAAGGGTGACCAAAACGTCTATGCAAAATGTTTTTGGACACCACACTTTCGACACTATTCAACAAAACAAACTTAGACTCATTATACTTATTGACACCAGACTGCTCCTTGTAACACGAAAACTTCGAAACATCCACTGATTTTGCTTCAACTCCACTGAACCGGTATAGTCCATCACTGAGGACCCCTCTCAACAGCACCGTGCCCGTAGCCTTGTCCTTAACAAGACAAAATTGATCATGAAATTCAACAAAAATGTTATTATCTTGGGCTAACTTAGAAACACTAATTAGATTCTTAGCAATGCTTGGAACACACAACACATTTTCAAGATTCAAGCTCTTATTTCCATCAGTTAAGCAGGCATTTCCAACATACTGAATTTTCAACTTATTCCCATCACCAATAACAACACACTCATTACCTTCATACTCTACTGGATTTGCCACGGTGTTGTAGTCTGAAGTCACGTGGCTCGAGGCTCCACTGTCGGCATACCAACTGGGATCAATCACTGTTTCAGGAGAAGCTACAAACGCATTTGAATTCTGGTTTGTGACAAATGCAGATGGTTGAGTATGACCTTGTTGTCCACTTGAGCGGACATCTCCTCTGTTTGAATTCTGGACTTGCCCTCCAAACTCTTTGTTGAACCTCTGGTAGCACATTAGTGCTGTGTGACCAATTTTGCCGCACACTTGACACACTGGTTTGTTATTGTTGTTGTAGTACCCGTAACCTCTTGACCTCCCTCGTCCACGACCATTATTGCCTCCTCTTTGACTTCCTCTTCCAAAACTCGAAGGTCTGTTGTTCCCAGACGAACTTTGATTCATTTGATTGCCAGAATCTTTGGTGTTGGCCATATTGACAGAAGTCCCGTGACTAAGGGTGAGAGAGGTCTTCAAGTTGTTATGTAGCTCAAGCCTTTTTTCAAATACAAGCAGTTCCGCTTGCATCTCGGACCATGTAATGCCAAGTATTCCTTGAATCATTGCAACCACTGGATTGAATTCTTCATCCAGACCGAGAAGAACTTGTGAAACCAGTGCTCGATTGGACACAGGGCTCCCTGCTTGACCTAAGTTATCTGCGTGAGTTTTCATCAATCGTAAGTAATCAGACATTTTCATACCTCCCTTCCTGGATTGTTGAAAGACCTGTCGAAGATAGTCTTCCTCAGCTCGAGATTGTACTCCAAATAGATCTTGCACCGCTGCCCAAAGCTCCTGAGCATTCTCGAACCCCATAACTTGAGTTGCAACTTCAGGGGTCATCGAGTTGTATAGCCAACCTAACAGCAACTGGTCCACTGCGATCCACGATTCATATTGTGGATTTGTTTCTTCAACCATAGGTACATCAGAAGCTCTTCTTCCTGCAGCTCCTGAGCTCGTCTCTCCTGCTCCTTCTGTTGACGGAGAGTCTTCTGTCCCAGTAACTGGAACTTGAACAACCTTGGGTGGACAGGGCTTCGAACCAGTCAGATGCCCTTCCAATTTGTAGCTGCGAAGAATTGGCAGTGCCAGGTTCTTCCACAAGAGGAAATTACCTCTATCAAGCTTAATCGAAGTAATCTGGTTGAGCAATTGGTTGAGTGGTGGACTGCTAAAATTGGTTGGTCCGGTGACAGCAGTGGCGGAGCTCCCAGTCGAAGTGACGCTGGTCATCTTCAAGCTCTGATACCAAAATAGAGAAGCTTTGATGCACTGATTTAGGGAGAGATAATACTCAAAATTCTATATCACCAGAGGAAACCAATTGTACATATATACAGTTCAGGAAATTCAATAATTTCCAACCCATAAAGAATGACAAAGAATATGAAAAAGTACAGAGAGGACAGATGTACAACAGCCATAGGATAGCTCATAACAGAAGAATCATTTTGTTAATGGACTGGGCTTTGGAACCTTCTGGATTGATTCACCTGATACTGCACTCTCTCTTTTGGTGGGTTGAGTAGGCTTACTGCTTTGGCCTACATCTTTGGTTTTCTCTCCACTCAGGCCCATTGGCCTTTTATCCCTAATATGGTATGGTTGAAGCAAAGCGTGGGAAGAAAATACTTAGAAGAGAATTTAAGTGAAAAAAGTAAGAATTAAATTTGTAGTTTATTAAAGAGTTGTCAATAGAAATGTGATGATTTTGTTTCTTTTCAACCGGACAAATCCAGAAAATATATAGTTCAGGGGAACTAAATAATTTCAATAATGTTTTGGTAGCCAAGGAGGAATATCTTATTCAAAAGGAAAAAAAAAACACAACCAAAGAGGATATAGGTTGGAAAGGAAAAAAGAAAAAGAAAACATATATAATATGTTGAGTTGGATCAAGATTGTCGTCGGTAATATTCACGCACTTGGTAGACAGCCTGGAGAAGTAAGATGGCGAAACCGATAAAAGCAGCAATGACGGAGATGACTGTCCATGGGTTTCGAAGGTAGTCCTGTTTGAGACTTGCGACCCATTCATACCAATGACGGACATTATATACATGCCAAGCCCTTAGACGATGTTTATTCACCTTCCGGTACACCTCAGGTATGTGGCTATCGAAATCCATAATCGCTCCTTTGGTCAGCCGTTTGAACAAATCTACCGCACTTTGGTCGTCTCCAAGGGCATTCACAAATATTCCCTCAGAGACCAGCAGCTCCACATCTTTGTCCGTGCGTATCAGATTATTCATAAGGATGATGAAAGAGGTGACTTCGCCCCCACCCCCGACATGGAGTTTCTCAAATGCCATCACATTTAACAAACTTGATTCTGTGTCATCGTCCACTTCCATCCGCGGAAGCCTCAACACGCCTCCTTCAAAATCCACGTCCCTGAAGCTCCAGCTGGGGCTACTCCTGAATTTGATCCTGGCTTTACGAAGCTCACTTGCTGGCGGAATGATCAGCTCGAACGTTAGCTGCAATTCGTCGACTAATAATCGGCCCTTCCTCCTGTCTATTGGAGGTTGCAATAAATCCTCCTTATACATGTCCAAAATGTGCAAATATTTTCCGTCTAGCTTATTTTTATTTTTGAAGCACATGAAATCAGAAACCAGCGATTTCACATTCTTTTGGTTTTTGTTTCTGTTTGTCATGGAATACAACTCCTCGAGAAGCTTCATGGGTAGCTGATTCTCAAGCAGCAGCATGTCCCGTGCTATTTCCCCTTGCATATTACTCAACGATTTGGGACAGTTATCGTCCAAGCATTCCAGCATGAAACATCCATCCACGATCATCAGCTGCAAGAACTTGCCATCTGGATCTTCCTTCCACTCATCCTCGAGCTGCTCGTACGATGCTTGCAGATCTTTCAACATGCTCCCCACTTTCTCCACGATCTCTGCAACCTCCAATCCGTGACGGGTTCTGAAACCGTGAAACGCTCTCAGCTTTTCTTGTTCCATCCAAACCAAATGTTGTTCTCCATGGTGGTATGGCCCAAACGACACCAACCGCGGCTCGAAAGCTCTGGGCTGGACTTCTCTCATGAACTCTGGTATCTTGTAGATTGAAGCTTCTGATTCCACCATCGTCCACGAAGCAGTATTTTGATCCAACCGCTCACTCACTTTGTCCACGACCTCAATAGTAGACAATTCTTTTTTCTTATTTTTTTCTGAAATTTCAATACACACTTGGTCGGCCTCGTCTTTATGATTATCATCCATTCTGATGGGCATTTGTTGGGGATAGAAACTGAAAAATTAAAACAAATCAACAAAAATAACAAACCCAAGAATTGAAAAACTTCACCATTCAAAAATATTAAAATTAATCACGCATAATTCTTTACTTACACACAATTAGAATGAGTATAGTAAGCTCCAAGTAGTGTTTCTAATTGGGATGATTTGAAACCAAAACTCATATTCTCCTTTTATATAGTACTTGAAATTCATCTATGTTACCTATATTTCAAAGGTAGGAAAGGAATGTGTGCTACTATTTTTATTTTTTATTTTATTTTTTTGAGTTCTTCTCCATTGCTTGAATTAATTGACAAATAACAATGCTATCGATTACGCACATCAATCTTTGGATTAATTTTGCTTGACGCTCAAGAATGTGGGTATAATATTATATTCCTTTCTCTTTTGCATTCATTTGTTTCTTTATTCTTCTGATTTTTCCCATCCTCATTTCCACCATATTAAATGAGAAAATTAGTTTTATTGGTGGTGGCAGTTGAGTCTCTTAATGAAGTTATTTCCCTTTAAAAATAAATAAATAAATAAATAAATAATTAAAGTCATATTTCTGGAATTTCTCTCATCTTTCTTAATTAAAGTCATATCCACTCAAAAAAATATAATTGAAAAAATGAAAAAGAATTAGAATAAAATTTAATCTAACAAGATATTAGTCCATGTGTACTTCAAAAGATTGGAAAAGATTGGTATTATATATCTTTAACTTTCAAATTTAATTTTTTTTTTTTTTTGAGTGGATCTAACTTTCAAATTTTAGTGTTTAATAGGTCTTTATTATTAATTAAATTTTGTGATCATTTAATGCTTAATTACATGACATGTGGAAGAGTATATTACATATTTATATTATATTGTACTATTTAAGATATATACTACTCATCTTTTTTGTTGTCTACTACTAAATTTAAAAATCGTCTCGAATTGCTTGTTAGAATAAAGATTATAAATATTACACTTCCAAGTTTCTTAATCCTATCAATATGTGTGCATCAATCTTTGGTTTTGCTTCACACCCAAGAATGTGTCTAGTGTCCTCTAATTTTCAGAAAATTATTAGGTGTTCTGATGCAATGAGACTCTCTCTTTAAAACATGTAAATCTTCAAATTTGTCTGCTCCTAATAATTGTTGAATACAAAATCGATGTATTTTTACTATTTCTCTCTCTTACATCCAACGGTGCAAAATTATCGGCGTCATTACACCCAAAACACCTAAAAGTTTCTCGTAACTTTAACCTTTAATTCCCTTGCTTCTTTATTCTTCTCAGATTCTTTACCTCGCTCTTTAACTTCCAAGTGAAACACGAGGTTTCAAAAGTTGGCTTTTCTAATATTTCCTCGTTAATTAAATTGATTAAGATATGATCATTTGACTTTATAATTAATTAATACTTCATCAAGCACTCTTATTGATGTCAAAATCAACTTTCATTCAACAATACCTTATCTATTTTGTTATAGGCAATTTTGGACCACCCCGATATACAAGGAGCTGACGAGGACAACCGGGGAGAAATTGGGCTGAAAGATGGACTAAGGAGGCAAAACCGGCAAACGGGACGAGCCAAGACCGAAGGGGTCGGGTTTTCGGCCCGACCCCTTGCTCGGCCCGCTCGTGCGGGCCGAGTCCGTTCGGTCTCGTCTGGTCCCCACCGCCTCTGGCTGTCCCGGTTTCGCCTGGTTTGACCTAAAACGCCTCCGAATCCCTAAAAACCCTACGAGGATGAACAGGTATTTATATCTCTCTTCGCCACTGAAGAGGGGATCCCGAATTCTATCCCTAAACTCTACTCTCGAACTCTGTACTTTCTCCTCTTGCTCCCTACCGTTCTGTTTGCTGACTTAAGCATCGGAGCTGGTGTGGCGAGCACCACACCGGTGTGCAGGTTTACTGTCTTGCAGGCCACGTCTTCCCCCCTCAACTACAAATTTACCGTTGGTGGCACGTGAAGGTCAGGTGAGATCCTCTGGCCAAAATCGACCATCAACATATTTTTAATATTTAGTCAACTTTTTCAAGTGATTGGTAAGAACATTATTACATTAGGCCATATCTAGCTTACCATTCCAAGTTGTCCAGCCAACTTCTATCGACTTTTCCAAGTTAAAGTCATATTTCGGGAATTTCTTTCATCTTCTTCTAATTTAAAGTGATATTTACTCGATCAACAATAATTGAAATGAAAAATAATTAGAATAAAAATCGACCTAACAAGGAAATTAGGGAATAAGATAGAATTTCAAAGACTATTTTTTATTTTAATTATTTTTTTAATTATAAATAATAGTCCCTAATCATTCAGGATTAATTCAATCCATGTGCAATCAGAAAGTTTTGGAATGGTTCATGCATTTGTAAAAAGATTAGTAACATGTCTCTAAATTTTGTGGTTAATAGGTCGATTAACTTAGTCATCTAATGGTTTTATAACATGTGAATTGTATTATTTAAGGCAAAACTAGGCTTCTCCTTCTTGTTGCCCTACTAGTAAATTTCAAATTTGTCTTGAATTGCTTGTGGGAGTGAAGATTGTTCCCAACATAAGGTTGCTTAAAGCCAAACATGTTTAATTTTGGAATTCCTACCACCTGGTCGAAGGTGCACAACCTAGCTTGTTGGTATAAATATAGTAACAATTAATTTTTTTAAGTTTATGGTGATCGTACTTGCTAGCTTTGGTTCATCATGTACATCTCCTCTACCTTAGACGTCGCATAGCCAAATTCCAAAAACAAAAACAAAAACAGAAAATAAGCACAATTATCAAAATCCAAACAAAATTTTGAAAACTACGTAGTTTTAAAAACTTGTTTTTGTTTTTTGAATTTAACTAAGAATTCAAATGTTTATTTAAAGATGTGAAAACTAGAGTAAAAAGTTAGAGAAAACATACACAATTTTCAAAACTAGAAAACTAAAAACGAAATCATTATTAAATTAGACCTAAAGAGTTATGAGAAAGGACATTAACACCTCGTTTCATATCTATTTAACTTGGCTATTTGGTTTTTGAAAATTAAGCTTAAAAATAATACCTCTATAGATTTCTTTGTTTTAGTATCTGGTAATGGGTTTTGCATTTTTATTAAAGGACTCATTAGAATCTTTAGCCAAATTCCAAAAACAAAAACAAAGTTTTTGAGAAGTATTTTTTTTGTTTTATCAAAACTTAACTTGGTTTTAATATAAACACGGAAAACCAAAAACCGACGTAAATAATCAAATTTTAGTAATTTTCTAGTGCCTCAATAAAGGTTAAGAAAGATCATTACAAAAAATAAATTAATATGCGATAATCATGGGGAAGAAAAGGAAAAGAAAAAAAAAACAAAAACAAAAACAAAAGAAAGAAGAAGAAAGGAATAAAGGAGAAAAGTAATTCTTCCAAAGGAGACAAGTTCTCCTCAACTTTGTTGGAGTAATTAAGGTCTTCAGAGAGACTGCTGTTTTGTTGGGAGTAATTCTTCCCAAAGGAGAAAAGTATACTCAACTTTGGTTCAACTTCTAGCATTTTGCTCCAAAGTTGGAGCAACAATACATTTTTCCTTTTCTTTTTTCAGCACAAAACTAATAAAATTAAGTGATTTTTTTTTCCAATTACTATTATATTTTGATATGCTGTATCAAAAGAAAAAAAAGATATCATATAGTTGTTCTAGAGACTCCAATTGTATATCCATAAGACTAATAAAAGGCAATAATCAATAATTGGATATGTAAAACAAATGCGATAAATACATTAATTAGAAGAATAGAAATTATGGTAAATGTTTATGTTAAATTGCTATATATTAAATAATGAATTAGGTTCATAATTTTATAAAGTAGTGTGCCTTTGGTATGTTTGCAAATGTATGTAGTTTCTTCAAGAATGTGTCTTTGGTATGTTTGCAAAATTTTCTTCCAGCATGTTATAGGCAATTTTGGACCACCCCGATATACAAGGAGCTGACGAAGACAACCGGGGAGAAATCGGGCTGAAAGATGGACCAAGGAGCCAAAACCGGCAAATGGGACGGGCCAAGACCGCAGGGGTCGGGTTTAGGCCGAGTTCGTTCGATGCCGTTTGGTCCCCACGCCTTTGGCCGCCTCGGTTTCGCCTGGTTTGACCTAAAACGCCTCCGAATCCCTAAAAACCCTAGGAGGATGAGCAGCTATTTATATCCCTCTTCGCCACTGATGAAGGGGACTCCGAATTCTATCCCTAAACACTATTCTATATTCTCTACTCTCTCCTCTTGCTCTTACTTTTCCACTCCCTACCGTTCTGTTTGCTGACTTAAGCATCGGAGCCGGTGTGGCGAGCACCACACCGGTGTGCAGGTTTACTGTCTTGCAGGCCACGTCTTCCCCCTCATCTACAAATTTACCGTTGGTGGCACGTGAAGGTCAGGTGAGTTCCCTCTGACCAAAATCGACCATCAACACAGTATGCACTTTAAATTCTATTATAAAGATTTTTTTTTTGGGTTAAAATCATTCATTCTCTCAAGAGAAAAGAATTTGAGAGAATGAATGATGAAAATGACGAAAAAGAATCTATGACGAAAAAGAATCTAAGACAGCTGAAATAATCAAAGAACAAGAGAGTGAAATAAGATGAATCCAAGATGAAGATTCACGAAAACAACTCTGATTTTTTTTTTTTTTTTTTTTTTTTTTTTTTTTTTTTTGAGTTCAACAACATTTGAAGGTGGAAAATTCGAATCTTTGACTGAGAGTACATGTCAAAATTACCCTTTAAGCTATGGTCGCTTTTGACTATCTAATTGCCTTTATTATATGTAAAAAGAAAAAAAAACAATTAATTAATTAAACAAGGGTCTCATGTCTAGTAGACAGTAGTTACTCCACCTCATACTAGAAAGGGAAAAGAAGCAGAACCAGAAACCAAAAAATGGCGCAATATATACATACACATTTGTGTGAATCAGAAATTAACATAACCAACAAACGAAAAAACTCGAATAAAAACAACAAATTATTCTTTGGGGTCGTTACAATCGTTGGATATAAAATGGATATACTTTTACCAATTTCTTCATGTATCCAACGGTGCAAAACTAATAGTCTCGATGTGACAGTTTCATTGAATAATTTCTTGAGTTCAATGTTCCAATGGCAAGTAGGATTCAGTCCAGAAGTTTTGAGATCTAGTATCAGCATGATGTGGCCTGCAAAGCAAGAAAGGACGCATGCATGTAACATTAAATTATGATTATGATAAAAATTTGAAATTTGAGAAAGGATTTGTTGACGAACTTGTCGGGGGGAGAGATCATGGTGTCGTGATCACATCCACCTCTGAAATGCTCTCCCTCTTCTTCTTGCTCAAGTTGACGACCATCAATGAATGCATCAGTTGTTGCTTCGTTGTGTGGCTTCCGATTGACACCGGCAACCACCACCATTCCAAACACGATGTAGATTGGGGCAAAGACTATCTTCAACTAAGTGGTGACATTTATGATATATTCTTCTAACCTGAACAATCGTTTACGGAAGAAGATACACCCTCTGTAAATGACTTGAATGCTCTACTCAAAATCTGCTCCCTAAGCTAGAGACCTAACTTTTAACCCGAGCAACTATTTTGACCTTCCACTTCGATACCTCAACTCGCTTAAAACTCCTTCAATTCGTTCGAACATTTGACAATTGGGGGTTCACGATAGCTACCAAGTTTCTCTCCTAAACGTTTCAATTGTTTTTGAATTATTGAAGGATTTTATCTAACAATTGACTATTATTGTTGTTGGTTCAATTGTACCTCTACAACCACTATATGAAGCTTTAATTGACATCTACTATCTCTTTAAAACATTTTTGTTTAAAATTTGCGAGTTTTGAAAAAATGACATTAGAAATTGTAAAAGTATCTCGATTATATATCCAATAGTTATTAAGAGACAAACAAATATTAAAATATGCATCCTACAGGAGGCAACTACACTATGGGGCGACCTCATTGAATAATTTATCATTTATGAAGGAGAATTCCTTAATCGAATATGACATATTTGTACTATTAAAATAATGGGGGCAGTTGGACCAAATTAATAGCAAATATAGCACAGTTGCAAACTAATGGCATATATAGCAAAATTAATTGTACAAGCCCAAAAAGCTGTCGTCAGATTCTATCCGTGTCTATCTGATAGACTAAAGTCTATCAGTGTCTATCGCTGATGGACTTTGGTTAATCAAAATCTATAAGTGACTATCATTGATAGAAATGATAGTCACGGATAGACTTCGATTATTCGGAGTCTATCAGATAGATTCTAATTAACCAGAGTCTATTAGTAATATACTCGGATAGATTTTGTTATATTTGTAATTTTTTTTAACATTGTGCTATATTTGCAATTATATAATTCTTATTTGTCACCCACCGTAAATTCTCTAAAATAATAATTCTCTAAAATAATAATGGTGCACCAATCATTGACAACACCTCGAAAAACTTACTACCTTTCCCTAAAATTCAATTATTGTCCTATTCTTTTAACATTTAATTTATATGATAGTTAAATAAAATGGTTTGGTTTTTTGTTCTCTTTTGCATCTCATAAAAAGCCTTTAATTCCAACTAAGCTAAATATTTATTCTAATATCTCTAATGTGAGAGACATACATTGAAGAAAGTACTTAAAGAAAAGACAACCAAAGAAGAATATCTTATTCAAAAGGGGAAAAAAAAAAAGACAACCAAAGAGGGATATAGCTTCTTATTCAAAGGAAAAAAGAAAAAAAAAAACGAAAGATATATAATATGTGATTTTTTTTTTTGACAATATATATAATATGTGAGTTAGGTTGGATGAAGATTATTATTGTCGATAATAATCCAATAATTGGTAGACGGCCTGGAGAAGTATGATGAGGAAACCCACCAAAGCCGCAATGAGGGAGATGATTGCCCATGGGTTTTGAAAGTAGTTGTGTTTGAGACTTGCGCACCATTGATTACATTTCCTTTCGCAATGCCTATGCACCTTCTGGTGCACCTGAGTTATGTGGCTGTTGGAATCCATAGACGCCCCTTTGGCCAGCAGTTTGAACAAACCTGCCGCACTTTGATCGTCTCCAAGGGCATTCACCAATATTCCGGCAGACACCAGCAGCTCCACATCTCCGTCCGTGTCTATCAGATTATCCATGTGGATGATGAAAGAGGTCACTTCCCCGCCAGCCCCAACGTGGAGTTTCTCAAACGCCATCACATTTAACAAACCTGGTTCCGTGTCATCGTCCACTTCCATCACCGGAAGCTTCAACACGCCTCCTTCAAAATCCACGTCCTTGAAGCTCCTCGTACGGCTCTCCCTGAATTTTATCCCGGCTTCACGAAGCTGCCTTGCCGGCGGAATTATCTGGATTTTTGGGTTGGATTCCTCGGATTGTTCTTCCTGCTGCGACTTTTTCCCTCTCCTACTCCGGTCCTCCCTGTCTACTGGAGGTTGCAATAATGTCGCCCTATACATGTCCAAAATGTGCAAGTATTTTCCGTCTAGCTTATTTTCATTTTTGAAGCACATGAAATCAGAAACCAGCGATTTCACATTCTTTTGCTTTTGGTTATTGTTTGTCATGGAATACAACTCCTCGAGAAGCTTCATGGGTAGCTGATTCTCAAGCAGCAGCATGTCCCGTGCTAATTCCCCTTGCATATTGCTCAACGATTTGGGACAGTTATCGTCGAAGCATTCCAGCATGAAACATCCATCCACGATCATGAGCTGCAAGAACTTGCCAGCTGGATCTTCCTTCCACTCATCCTGAAGCTCATCGTACGATCCTTGAAGATCCTTCAACATGCTCCCCACCCTGTCCACGATGGATTCGACCTCCAATCCGTGATGGGTTCTGAAACTATGAAATGCTTTGAGCTTCTCTCGTTCCATCCGAACCAAATGTTGTTGTCCATGGTGGTATGGCCCAATCGACACGAACCGCGGCTCGAAAGCTTTGGGCTGGACTTCTCTGATGCACTCTGGTAGCTTGTAGATTGAAGGTTGTTCTGATCCCACGACCGAGCATGGCAAGTGCTCTTTGAGATTGTTCTTGACATCATCAAACGACATGGCGGCCTTAACCTCGTTATCATCTCTACTGATTATTCTGATGATGGGCACAGGCAGCAGTGGCTGGTTCTCGGCCATATTACTGTTTTTTTTTTTTTTTTCTAAATTTTGCCAGATAATGTTATCTACTAATTTGCAAGTGTATTAGATTAGATATATACAGAGCACACGTGTGCATCAATCTTTGGTTTGGTTTTGCTTGACGCCCAAGAATGTGTCTATTGTGTCCTCTAATTTTCACCTTTAATTTAATTCCTTTGTTTCTTTATTCTTCTCTGATTCTCTACCTCGTTCTTTAACTTCCAAGTGAAACACGAGGTTCCAAAAGTTGGCTTCTCATATTTCCTCGTTAAGTAAATTCATTAAGATATCATGCTCTGTTCAGAAAATGAAAGGTTTTCTATTTTCATTATTAAACTTTATTTGTGCATTTAGTGTGACTTTTGGTTTTTGTGACTTTTGGCTTTTGGTTTCTTGTAACCAATAGTGATTTTTGAGTTTTGGGAGTTAGATGAGTTATGAGCATTTTATCACATTTAAAGTTATGAACCATTGGTATTCTATGGTTACTTTTGTAAGCCTATATAAAGGCATGCTTAGTTGAATGAAAAATCATCTCCATTCATACTTGTCTTCCACATTTTTCTAACAAAGTGGTATCAGAGCGAGTAGCAAAAAATTGAGAGAAATGGCCAACGGTGGGATGGGTTCGCTTCAACTACCGATACTTTCCAAGCTCAACTATGACAATTGGAGCATCAAGATAAAAGCGTTACTAGGAGCACAAGATGTGTGGGAGATCATAGAGAATGGTTTCCAAGAGGCGGAAGCTGGAGCAGATCAAGCGCAAAGAGATGCGTTAAAGGAGGCAAGAAAGAAGGACAAGAAAGCCCTCTATATCTTGTACCAATCGGTGGACGAAGACACATTTGAGACCATCGCCAATGCCGAGACGTCAAAGGCGGCATGGGACAAGCTCCAATCGACTCATAGAGGAGCCGATCGTGTGAAAAAGGTACGGTTGCAAACTTTACGTGGTGAGTTTGAATCTTTACAAATGAAGGAGACGGAGGTGATAGCGGAATATCACACAAGAGTAATGATCGTTGTCAACCAATTGAGACGGAACGGTGAAGAAATCACCGATGTTCGTGTCATGAAAAAGGTTCTACAGAGCCTAAATACAAAGTTCGAGATTATTGCCACGACAATCGAGGAGACACAGGATCTCGAGATTATGACGATTTAACAATTTATAGGCTCGTTGCAAGCCTATGAGGAGAAAAAGAAAAGGAGGATGGAGCAAACAGAGACCGTTGAACAACTTCTCCAACTCAAACTCAAGGAGGAGAATAGTCGTGGACGTGGAAGAGGTCGCGGTGGTCGAGGCCGTGGTGGAAGAGGTGAAACCAACACTGAAGTTTCTCAAAATTCGAGTGATTCCTCAAGAGGAAGAGGAGGTCGAGGTCGTGGAAGGCGTGGTGGAAGATCTGGGAGAGATAAATCTCAGGTAAAATGCTATAATTGTAATAAGTATGGACATTATGCAAATGAGTGTTACTCATCTCAATCAGAATCAAATGATCGGAAGCATCAAGACCAGTCAACTGCCAGCACATCAAAAGCCCATCAAGGGCAATCAAATTATGCAGAGGAGAATGGAACCTTATTTATGGTTTCAAAGGGAGAAGAAGAGAGTCAAGATAGTATGTGGTATCTTGACACCGGAGCCTCAAACCACATGTGTGGAAAACGCAAGATGTTTGTGGAGTTGAACGAGATGGAGAAAGGTAATATTGCCTTTGGAGACAATTCTTTGGCCGCCATCAAAGGAATAGGTAAAATTCTCATTCGATTAAAAAATGGAGAAAATCAATATATTACAAATGTTTATTACATTCCCAGTATAAAAAATAATATATTGAGTGTAGGACAATTGTTAGAGAAAGGTTTTGAAGTTCAAATGAAAAACAATTGTTTGTATTTGAGGGATAATCATGAGAGACTTATTGCTAAAGTTTCCATGACAAAAAACCGAATGTTTCCTTTGAATATATGTAATGATGTTCCAAAATGCTTGAAGACATGTTATGAGGATCTCTCCTGGTTATGGCATCTACGGTTCGGACACCTCAATTTTGGAAGTCTAGAAGACTTGTCGAAGAAGCAGATGGTGCGGGGTTTACCGCACATTCACAAGCCGAACCAAGTGTGTGAAGGATGTCTACTTGGCAAACATCATCGAAGTAGTTTCCCGAAGGAGTCTATGACAAGAGCCAAGAAGCCTCTAGAACTCATCCATGCTGATGTCTGTGGAATGATCAAACCAGAGTCTCATGGTAAAAGTAAATACTTCCTACTATTTATTGACGATTTTTCTAGAAAAACATAGGTGTACTTTTTGAAGGAAAAATCGGAAGTATTTGAAATCTTCAAGAGATTCAAGGCACGTGTGGAGAATGAAAGCAATCTTACAATCAAGGCCATGAGAACTGATCGAGGTGGTGAATTCACATCAAATGAGTTCAAACAGTTTTGTGATGAAAAAGGCATCCGACGTCCGTTAACAGTGCCAAGGACATCACAACAAAATGGCGTGGTGGAGAGGAAGAATCGGACAATCTTGAATATGGCAAGAAGCATGCTAAAGACAAAGAAAATGCCAAGGGAATTTTGGGCGGAGGCCGTAGCTTGTGCGGTCTATGTGACAAATCGAGCACCAACCAAAAGTGTGCTTGACAAGACGCCTCAAGAAGCATGGAATGGAAGAAAGCCCGGAATTGGTCACTTCAAGGTATTTGGGAGTATTGCATATGCTCATGTGCCAGAGGAAAAAAGGACCAAGCTCGACGATCGAAGTGAGAAACTCATATTCATCGGTTATGATGCAAGTTCAAAGGGTTATCGCCTTTACAATCCTTTGAATGGAAAGGTAATTATTAGTCGTGATGTTGTTTTTGATGAACAAGCATCTTGGGATTGGAATTTACAGGAGGAAGAGTATGATTTCCTTCCATATTTTGAAGAAGACGATGATAATGAGCCAACCAGAGATGAAATGGGTGAAGTTTTGCCTAGTCCAGTGACATCCCATTTGACTGATCGATCGTCATCTGAAGGTTCATCCAGCGATTCTGAGAATGAAATTGGTCCAAGAGGAACCCGAAGTCTACATGAACTTAATGAGGTAAATGAAAATCAAAATGACATAACTCTCTATTGTCTTTTTGGTGATTGTGAGCCTATTAGTTTCCAAGAAGCCATTGCAAGCAAGAAATGGAAGGATGCAATGGATGAAGAAATTCGAGCGATAGAGAAAAATGACACATGGGAGTTGACCAAGCTTCCAAAAGGGCACAAACCGATCGGAGTGAAGTGGTTATACAAGACAAAGAGAAAAGCCAATGGCGATGTTGAAAGGCATAAGGCGAGACTAGTGGTGAAAGGGTATAGTCAACGACATGGCATCGACTATGATGAGGTATTTGCCCCCGTTGTTCGCCTTGAAACTATTCGTTTGATTATTGCTTTGGCAGCTCATAATCATTGGAAAATACATCAAATGGATGTCAAATCGGCATTCTTGAATGGAATTCTTGAGGAAGAAGTCTATGTGGAGCAACCATTGGGTTATGAAGTCAAGGGTGAAGAAAACAAAGTGCTTCGATTGAAGAAGGCTCTTTACGGTTTGAAGCAAGCACCGAGAGCATGGAATTCAAAAATTGACAAGTATTTTCAAGAGAAGAAGTATATGAAGTGTCCTTATGAGCATGCCCTTTACATCAAAATGCAAGGTGAAAGCATACTAATCATTTGTTTATATGTTGATGATTTAGTATTTATTGGAAACAATCCTAGCATGTTTGATGAGTTCAAAAGAGAGATGGCAAATGAGTTTGAAATGACGGACATTGGTCTCATGAGTTACTATCTTGGGATCGAGGTCAAACAAAGTGAAGATGGGATTTTTATATCCCAGGAGGGCTATGCTAAAGAGATGCTCAAAAAGTTCAACATGGATGATGCTAATCCAGTTGGAACACCGATGGAATGTGGAGTCAAAATCACCAAGCAAGATGGAGGAGAGAAGGTAGATTCTACATATTTCAAAAGCTTGGTTGGAAGTTTGAGATACTTGACATGCACAAGACCGGATATTCTTTATTCAGTTGGAATTATTAGTCGATTTATGGAGGAGCCGACAACTACGCATTGCAAAATGGCAAAAAGGATACTTCGCTACATCAAATGGACGATTGGGTATGGTCTTTCCTATGTCTCTTCTAGAAATTTTGATATTGTTGGATATTGTGACAGTGATTGGAGTAATGACTTGGATGATCGAAAGAGTACTACGGGGTTTGTATTTTTTATTGGTGAAACGGCGTTCACATGGATGTCAAAAAAGCAACCCATAGTCACATTATCAACATGCGAGGCGGAGTACGTCGCGGCAACTTCCTGTGTATGTCATGCAATTTGGCTAAGAAACTTAGTGAAGGAGTTGAAGTTTCAAATGGAAGGTCCAATGGAGATTTATGTTGACAACAAATCGGCCATTGCCTTAGCCAAAAATCCGGTATTTCATGGGAGGAGCAAGCACATTGATACCCGATTTCACTACATTCGGGATTGTCTTGCGAATAAAGAAGTGGAACTCAAATATATCAAGTCACAAGACCAAGCGGCAGACATTTTCACAAAGCCCCTCAAGTTGGAGACTTTTATCAGAATGAGGAGTTTACTTGGTGTAACAAATCAAGTTTAAGGGGGGTGTTGAGAAAATGAAAGGTTTTCTATTTTCATTATTAAACTTTATTTGTGCATTTAGTGTGACTTTTGGTTTTTGTGACTTTTGGCTTTTGGTTTCTTGTAACCAATAGTGACTTTTGAGTTTTGGGAGTTAGATGAGTTATGAGCATTTTATCACATTTAAAGTTATGAACCATTGGTATTCTATGGTTACTTTTGTAAGTCTATATAAAGGCATGCTTAGTTGAATGAAAAATCATCTCCATTCATACTTGTCTTCCACATTTTTCTAACATGCTCATTATTGACTTTAATTAATTAATATACTTCATTAAGCACTCGTATTAATGTAAAAACCAATTTTCACTCAACAATAACTTATGTATTTTTAATATTTAGTTTTATCCAAACTTGACTTGGTTTTATAAAAAAAAAATAGAAACTATAAATAATCCAACGCTAGTTTTCTTTGGGTTGTGATAATGAAGAAAAAAAAAATAAAGGAAAAAAGTGATTCTTCCAAAGGAGAGAAGTACTCAAATGTGTTGAGTAAGGCCTTTAGAGAGACTGCTGCTATTTTGTTGGAGTAATTCTTCCAAAGGAGAAAAGTACTCAACTTTGGCGTTCAGTGTCTAGCATTTGCTTTAATTCTAATATATCTGGTTTTTTTTTTTTTAATTGATATACATTAAATATTGAATTAGGTTCATAATTTTATAAGGCATCTTTGGTATGTTTGTCAAATTTACGTTGTTTCTTGAAAATAGTCAATACAAATGATTTTGTTTCTTCTAAAATATTTTTTATTTGATTTTAAATTTGTCTTCCATTATATATGGAGTGCACTTGTAATAATTCTCTTATAAAGATTTTTTTTAGTTAAAATCACTCAATCTCTCAAACGTACTCGTTACTTGAATATAATAAAAATGAAAAAAGAACGAAAAAGAATCTAAGAGAGTGTGAAGTAAGATGAAGTTTGATGAAAACAACTCCAAATAGCTTCTTTTTTCCTTTCTTTTTTCTTTTTTTTTTTTTTTTTTTTTTTTTTGAGTTCAACAACATTGGAGGTAGAGATTCGAACCTATGACCGATGGTACATATTATAGCCTCACTTTTGAGTATCCAATGACTTTTATTATATGTAAAAATGAAAAAAAAAAAAACAATTAATTAAACGAGGGCCACATGTCTAGTAGACAGTAGTTACTTCACCTCATACCAGAAAAGGAAGGGAAGCACAACCAAAAACCAGAAGGGCCAATTATATACATACACATTGGTGCAAATCAGAAATTAAACATAACCAACAACGGAAAACACACAATAAAAAGGAAAAATTATTCTATGAGATCTATCACAACGTATTGTCTTTTTAATTCGTTGGATACAAAATGGGTATACTTTTACAATTTCTCTCTTGTATCCAACGGTGCAAAACTAATAGCTTTGGTGTAACAGTCTCATTGAATATATCTCCGATCTATGTCCTAACGGCGGGTAGGATCCACTCCAGCGGTTTTCAGAGTTTCGGCATTACGTGGCCTGCAAAGCAAGCAACGACATATACATATTATATTAAATTATGATTATAATAACAATTTGAAATTGAGAATGATATTTATTGATGAGAGAATTGAATTAACCGGGTAAAAGGATCCGGGTGGACGGGATCCTTTAGCGTTTGGTGTCATCCTGGATGTGGGCCACCTTCCTAAGAAAGGATTTGTTGACGAACTTGTCGGCGGAAGAGATCACGGTGTCGGGATCATCCACCTCCGAAATGCTCTCCCTCTTCTTCTTGCTCAGGTTGACCACCGGCGAATGCATCAGCTGCTGCTTCGCCGTGTGGGTTGCGATCGACACGGCAGCCGCCACCAATCCAAACACAATGTAGATTGGGGCATACTCGCCCTTCATGTACTCGCTGTTCCTGTTAAAGTATTGATATAATTAAATTGACCATAAATATTATACAATGGGTATGGTTTTGTTTATTAACTTAGAAGAAGAAGAAGCAGCAGCAGCATGAGAATGCGTGGCGGCCTGAGCGGTGGTAGACGACGCTAGACGTTTCCCGTCGATCCTAGTTCCGACGAGCATTGATCTGCAAACGTTCTGCATGCCCATATTATATATATATATATATATATTAATAAATAATATTCATACAAAAACAGAAGAAAATTAGAAGAGAGAATTGAAGCGACGGGGCTCACTGTGAGAGAGTGTCTGAAAGCCATTTCTTCCAATCGTAATGGATTCTTCCCTGCCCTCGAGCTTTGAGAATTTGAGATATAAGAGGTTGGTTGTTGACCGAGTCTTGGAATGCCACGTGGACGAATGCTAACTCCTTACAGCACCGTGGCCGGACACGTTACCTCCATGCAGAGATTTTAGGAGTTTGGGTTTTCAACCACAAACTGGACGCCTCACATTGCGGCTTTAGTTCTAATTTACAGTTATCGCATTTTTTTTTCCAATAATAACATTAACGTGAGTGAAATTTTTGGTAAATTGCAATGTTGTGCTTTTTTTTTTTTTTTTTTTTGTTAGATTATTATTTTAATTCCCAAACCTCTCCAAACGTAGGTTATTTTTTTTAGGTGAACCGTTCTCATTAAAAGGTATGTTGTTATTGTGTGTTATCCTTACATTGATGTTGTGGATATATAGTAGTAAATTTAGATGTCAAATCCAAAGAAGTGTTATTTTCTTGAGTACAAAACGATAATTAGAAAAGTTTGTGATTTTCCATTAGGAAGTTCTAGAAAAAAAAAATAACAATGGTTGAATCAGAAAAGTTGAGCTAGATGAAGATAAAGAAGAACCAGAATTGAAGATTATAATAACTATCCTTGAAGAACCAATAGTGGAATAAGAGAAACTAATTGTTAAACCTAATAAACCAATTGTGATATATTGAGGAACTGACCATGGAATCTGATCCACGAAGTTTAGAAAATACCCCTACAACACTAGAGCTAAATCTATAATATGTATAATCAAGGATTAAAATATTAATGTCGACGAAAATGTTAAAATATCAATTTTATTGAAAGCAATGGAGATGTTTTCTAGAAAAATATTTAAAACAAAAAATATATATTTAAATTAATAAAAATACTTTATTTACATTAATTACATTTTGTTGCTATTTTGTTTATATTTTATTAATTTCTATATAGTAAAATAAAATGTCGATGTGTCAATGTCGTACCAAGAGACGTGTAGAAATGTCAATGAAACATTAGACATATCTAACAATCTAACAAAAATTGAAATGTTTAAAAAATATATGTACAGGCTGACAATGCAGCGGACTTATGTAAGGAGAAGTTCATTCTACAGCATCACATAAAGTTGAGGGAAGTTGATTGTCCTCTACCACTAGTGATATTTAGGGTCAATTTGAAATAGATTTTAATTTAAATGTTTGATATGTGCCCTTTTGCTCTATTCTAACCTCGCTCTCTCTAGTTTCTCACTATCTCTCCAATTTCTCTTATCGCTCTCTTCAATTTCTCTCTCCAATCTCCATTCTCTCTCCAATCTCACTCTGATATAGACACTAAAATGGTAATTTTGCTAAGATGATGACATGAGCAAAAGGACATTATTTTGAAAATATAAGACATTTTTCATTTTTTGTCTCTTAAAATGGGTATCCACGAAATTATCTCAAAAATTATTTAGAATTTAAACAATCCTACATTTGGTTGCATTTCCTCACAAATATTTTTATACACAAAAGTTGGTTAGTGTTTATTTCAAAATGGTTTATTCATCAATCTCATTGTCTAATAAGTCATTTTTAAGAGTGGCCAATTACTAAAAAATAAAAAATAAATTCCAAATTAAACACTTTAAACCAAACACACCCTGACTGCCGTAGTGTTGGAAGGAAATACTGAAAAGGAAATAAACACCCAAACGAGACATACTCAGGATCATCTTCCTCTGAGCTAAAGTTTTCTTTTGAGCCAATGTATTCCGAAACATACCAGATAACTTCAAGCCAAAACAATTTGCAAAGCTGAAATCCTGCTTTTAAGTCCTGCTCTAATCATATTGTTACAAATCTATTTACCCCAGATAACAAATCCCGCTCAAGCCAACAGAAAAGTTAAGGAAAACAAATGGACCAATTTTTTCTACAAACCAGTCGCCAACGTAAGACCACCCCAGCCAAAATTTGTATTGTCAGAATGTAATATCAAACAGCATGGTCTGCAAAACTCGGTGGATGTCACTTAACAGTACAAAAACGATAAGTAGTACACTTGAAAAAGGATCATGAGGAGCAAATAACAACCAGTACACTCCCTGAGATTGAGACAATAAAACAAGAAATTCTAATTGCTTACCAATGACAAACTATTCAACAAAGAGCACTTCAACATTTCAAAGATTAGAAGCAGAAGAAAATAGGATCTAAATTTATAGCTCAGGGAATAATGGCAATGAAAACAAAACAGTTCGATCAATTAAACAAGTATTGGGGAACACGCAAAACACTTGGTGTGAATTACTTCAAACAAAACTTAGTTTCATTGACAACATTAAATTAACTGCAACAGCGGTGCCAAAATGCTCTTCTTCTCAAGCAAAATTGAATAATCAACCACCAAAACGTAGAAAACCCGAGACAACGACAAAATGTGCTCAATTGCAATATCAAAAATCAAACCCACCCATCCTGATCCTACTACAAGCAAATTCTAGGCCAAGAATTTAGTCGCCCTTTCTTCTAAAGGAGCACCCTTCTGTAAGCTTAGCGCGCCCTCCAGTTGGCTGGCACAAGACCGCCTGGCAATTCCCACACACTACAACTGTTTGTGAATGACTGAACACAGTGGTTCTGTTTTTCATTCAAAGAGTTTCGTGTCATCAATCATTCAATAACCAAATATCTACACCTTTCAGAAAATAAATAGGTCAAGTAACTACAATAAATGAACAAAGATGAAGACTTACATGTTAAAGCAACCCTGGCACTTCACGTCCTGCACACAAAATTCACAGAACAGCTCACTCACCATTACCGAAGACAAGATTAGATCAAATAAAGGCAAAAGAATTTACACGAAACAACATACCATGAAGAATGAGTTGGGCGACTGTACGAGACGCTTGAGCTTATGCTTTCTCTTCTCAAGTTCGGCCGGAGGATTGAGCAAATCGATGTCGTTTTGAAGAACCTGCCAATAGAGTGAAAGAAAGTGAAAATTGTTGGATCCGAATTCAGGAGAGATGAAGAGGCATAAACGAATGCAGCAGGAAGAAATTAGAGTTTACCATGTTGATCAGAAAGTAATTTTCTGGATCGCGAACCCTAAATCCCAACGAGAGTTCGCGAGAGAAACAGGGCGGTGCGATGAATGTAATGGAAGAGGAGAAAAGCGCCGTCAAAGATCAATATAAAGGAGCGGCTGGAAACTGTGAACCGTTCGATTGTAGTAGAGATAAATCTCAGCCTTTAATTTTTGAAGTGCCTAGGGCTAAACACTGCCATGAAGCGGAGGGTATAACCGTCCATTTTGATATTAATTAACATTTCGAAAAAAAAAAGAACTATTTTTTTTTTTTTTTGAAAACAAGAACAATTTCTTTTGACAATGTATGAGGTGGGAATTCGAACCATGTTAAGGATGAGGACACAACATAGATCTCCACAATGGTATGATATTGTCCACTTTGGACATAAGCCCTCATGGCTTTGGCCTCATGCTAATGGAGATACTTGTCGTTCTTTATAAATCCATGATCATCCCCTTATCTAGCTGGGACTTTGGTTGCACTCCCAATTCCCAACAAACCATGGACAGGTCAAAGATATGATTAAACATGTAAACAAATATTTCAAGAGATAATTGAGTGAATGACCTATTTTGAGACGTCAAAATGAAAAATGTCGTACCTTTTTAGACAATGATATATATCATTTTGCATATCATTATCCTAACAAAATTATCATTTTGCTCTCTATATGAAAACGCCCATTTAAGGCATTTAAGAACGAGAGGTTGGAGCGAGATTTAAAAGCGAGATTGGAGATGAAGCAAGAGATTAGAGAGTAAGAGATTGGAGGGAGAAATTGGAGAGAGAGCGAGAAGCAAGAGCAAGAGTGAGATTGGAGAGAGAACAACAGATTGGAGAGAGAGTGTGAGAGATTGGAGAGAGAAATTGGAGAGAGAGCGAAAAGCTAGAGCGAGGTTAGAGCAGAGAGTAACATTGTAATTTTACTAGGATAAGCAAAAGGGCATATATTGTTGTTTTGAAAAGTGTGACATTTATCATTTCTGCCTATTTTAGAGGGTCATCCGTACAAAAATCTCATATTCCAAGGAAGAAAAAAATGTGAAAGTTTCATCCCAAAACTTTATCATGTTGAATCAAACTCTAAACTTAGTTAAATGTTCAATATGTACCCTCCATTCAATTTCAGCGGATTCAACCACTAATTTAACAAAATGCTCTCAAAGTGAGTATAGTAACGGTAATTGACATGTACTCTCGACTAATAGGTTTCGAATCCCCCACCCAATGTTATTGAACTAACAAAAAAAATTAACAAAATGCAACATAAAAATCTCTATTAACTCACATATTTCAATAATATCATGTTCGATGCAAATTTGATTTGGATTAATCCACAAATTAACCGTTAAACAATTTTTCCAAAACTCACGAACTTTAACAGAAATTTAACTCTAACATCGTTTTTGTTTGAAATCTCATTGACTTTATCTATACACCTATTTTATAATTTGTTGAAAGAACATGAAAATACATTTTTAAAAGATTTTCAAACAAAAACTTATTCAAAGGTAATTTTAAAGTTAAAATTGCGATACTTTTATAAATTTGGGGTGCAATAAAAAAATTTAGGATAAAGGTAAAATTTGAATTTTTTTGAAGAAAAAGACTTGATTGGACGAAAAATAACTAAATAAAGGAAGCATGAGATGAAGAAAGAAAGAAGCAGAAAACATGAGTTGGAGAGGCACAGGCAGAAGCAAAGAGAGCTTCTTCTTCCTTATCCTTTGGTTGTTAAGTGTGATCAGTGTGTGCCGTTCCATTTCCGACGACCCTGTTCCGACCCCATGGCCTCTCCAATTCCACTCCATTCTCGTCATAAACTTTAGTGGAATTCCCCAGATAATCAACCTCTGGTACGACTGGCCCAATGGTCGCAACTTCAACATCATCCAACACCAGCTCGGCAACGTTCTCTACGACCTCGAGTGGAACAACGGCACTTCCTTTTTCTACACTTTGGACTCCTCCAAGACTTGCTCTTCCGTCCAGCTTGACGTTGGCATTCTCCGACCCAATTGGCTCGACGGAGCCCACTATCTCGGCCAGCGCCATGTCGATGGCTTCCTCTGCAATGTCTGGGAGAAGGTCGATTTCATCTGGTACTACGAGGACGTCGAGACCAAGAGGCCGGTTCACTGGGTCTTTTACACTGGTAAAATCCACTTTTGAGTTTTAGTTTAGTTTCCCCTCTTTCTGCCCTAGCTCTTAAACTCGGATTCTTTTCCTGCAAATGCAATTGTGCAGGAAGGGAGGCCCATGTGATGACATTTGAAGTGGGAGCTGTGCTGGAGGACGAGAAATGGCAAGCCCCTGTCTACTGCTTTGACGGCAAGGGAACTCGTGTTCATAATTTGCCTGTCATTGATGGACTTCCAAAGAGCTCCCTATTCCCTGCCATCTGAAACCTTTTCGTTTTGTTGCTGGATCATGGAATAAATTAGACACTCGAGTTTATATTTATATCATCATTTGCTAATTTCAACTATCTACCATCGGTGGATACTGGATTCTGCTTCTATGTTAATTTGCAAATGTTTTGGATGGATCATGCCACTCCACTTTAACAGGGTTATGCTCAAGGTGTTACAATTGCATCTCCCAGTTTAGAAAATGTCGTTTACTTATTAGAGCCAGAGGTTATAATATACATTAGAAAGATGGGAGAGTTATACTCATTTTAGGGTGAGTTTGGAGTTTTTAAGTGAAACATTTTATTTTGTAAGCAGTTGGGGAAGAAAATTAATTAAATGCTTTCTGCAAGTAAAGAGATTCTTCTGATTAACGTTTTTTATTATTACCCCTAAGGTCTATGACAATAACAATATTTGCTTCCTGTAGGTGAGAGACGATGAAGGAAATATTCTAATAAAATGGCTGTATTTGCTGAGGGGTAGGGATTTGAACTTCTCACCTCAATTGAGGGTGTGTCTTAATGGGTTGAGTTGAGCTATTATCAGATTGGCAAGAGAATACTCGTATTACTATCACTTCCATGACCGATGTGGCAAGAGTCAATACATATTATACAGCAAAATAACATGAACAGCTACTAGTAGCGTTCTGTATGAACTATTAACTATAATACAGGCTAAAGTAAGAAAGTATGGCCATGTCCTCAAACAATTGTTCTTCCTGCCGGGTGTCATTATCTATTCTAATCAGCAATCCGACTAACCTCTTGCTGCTCAAGCTTTGCAATCAAGGTCTTCTTTTCGTCCTCTCCAAGTGCATTGAACATGAAAACAGATTTGTCGCCAATATCATCCTGAAAATCAATAAGAAACCAGTCAGACAGTGCATCAATAAAAAATTTCGGAAATAACTCCATTGCTCTGCTTTCTACCAGTAAGAGCGGTCTTTGAACTTCATTCCTGGGGAACCCCAACACTAAGTAATCCAGAGAATGTTTATTAGCTCAAACATTACCTTAATGGGCTGAGTGAACTTTCTTCCAGCAAATATTACAAAGAGGGCCATCCATGAACCTAATAGAGCAAGTTTAACCCCATCGTCCATCAAACCAGTCTGCATTTGAAATAAAGCCCGTCCAAAAGGTCGGTTTACAGGGTTAAAAGCTAGAAAGAGAGTTTAGGTCTATGGCTAAAAAAAAGTAATAATGATTGAAATTGAACTCATTGTGAATGTTACTCTCTAAAAGATCCTCAAAATTGGAATTCTGGAAAATTTTCTACTTCAGCTAGCACTCGTAAAGTATTAGACTAATACAAAAATATAGATTTAGGTCTATGGCTCAAAAAAAAATAATAAATAATTGAACTCATTGTGAATGTTACTCTTTAAAAGATCCTCAAAGTTCGAATTCTGGAAAATGTTCTACTTCAGCTAGCACTTGTAAAGCATTAGACTAATCCAAGATTATAGATTTTGATTATAATGGTGATTTCATATAGCATTAGAGTAGGAGATGATAAATTCATATTTCTATACTAAAATTTCTCCCTACTTTTGCCTCAAGTTATTCACATGCTGAGCCTCATGAATAAAACAAATATGCAAGCTTACACATGTAAGGGACAATATTGATATTATATTAAATGCTTAAATTTAGTCTAAGCTTTTGAGTGTGTAACAGCTATTCATATAAAATAAAACTGATAATTAATGTTTTTCTTGCTTAGAAGATTCCATAAAATATTGAAAAATATAAATTAGCCAACAAAAAAATCTTTTCTGCCGATTATTCAAAGGCTCCATCATCCTTTTTAGTCTGGGTTTAATAGAAGACAGAAGTTCATCAGTTTGACAAGATTCTTAAAAAATGCTCATCCATACAAAATTAGCTCTCCATATTCATAGATGAGCATTTTTTTAAGTCACTTTTAACACAAGGAAGAAACTACAGTTTCAAATTTAAAATTACAGGTCCGCGAAAACCTTGCACATTGCTTCAGATCACGCCAACTATGCTACAAGGAATGAAGGTACCACAGTTGAAAACTGATTCATACATGTTATATCATGCCAGGCTTCATATAAAAAATGTCTAACTCATAGGCAAAGTTCTCCAAAAAAAAGTAATAATAATAAAATAAAAATAATCATGCAAAGGTGAGAAATACAAATTCTTTAATCATTCATTGGTGAAGTTTCCAATTAAAAACTGGGAATGTGAACCCTACCAGATGGCCTAGAAGTAGTGTAGGTATGACAAAGGTG
Source organism: Luffa acutangula (assembly GCA_036850905.1). Lineage (NCBI taxonomy): Eukaryota > Viridiplantae > Streptophyta > Magnoliopsida > Cucurbitales > Cucurbitaceae > Luffa > Luffa acutangula. The sequence goes on from CM072090.1 coordinate 47,238,092, forward strand.
AGAATTCCAGCCTCAAGCTTTCCATAGCAAAGCCCTGCATATAGAGGACAAACAAGTATTGGAAATTGAAACTGACACTAATCATAAAGTACGCGTGGCCTATTGATTTTACAGTCCGAAATATATGTCTCACTGCATTTCAGACATCATACACCAGAGGCTGTTTTTGCATTTTCAAAAATGGCCAGGAGGAATAAGACAAGACACGGGGAGACATAATCCATAAATTAAATGACCCAATATCATAACAAAACTTCTGCAATGTAACTAATAATTATTAATAGTCTAATTTCTACATCCTGACCAGGCAAAGTAGACTCAGCCCTCAATATCTTCTTTCTTCTTAGTATTTGCTTGCTTCATCCAGACAACATTAGATATCAATGGGACTTCACCAATGTACGAGCCAACTAAAGTTCCATATTTTCTTCCTTCTTATCATTTGCTTGCTATTAAAAAGTAGTAAGTTAAAGGCCTGGAAGCTATTAAAAATACTTGATACCTTCTTTGAAGACAAGTCCGGTCAATGCTGCATAGAGAGGACCAATAAACCAGACTGCCAATGGATTATCAACAACATACTGCACCAAGCTTTCCCCAGCTGGTTGTGCAAGATTTATGTAAGTCACCAAAGATCCAGCAACACCAAGCACCCATAAAGCTTGAAGAGTGCGCTTAATTGGAGTTACATATATGTGAATCAAAAGTAGGGATAAGCCTAATCCTCCTCCACCTAAGGCATAGAACAGATCAAGATTTTGCTTAATCGTGTCACTCAACGAAGAGTTATCAGGTAAAAAAGCAACTGACGAAGCTATCACAAAAGAGGTAGCAGCTGTCACTAAGCCCGCTCTATACAAAATTACCTGCCACAGTAATCAAATTATCACTGAAATATTTGAGACTGACACAGGTTCAATTGCATGAGACTGTCTTCACCAATGAGCATATATAGAAAATCCTAATATCAGGTTTAAGCACAATGACCAAATCATATTCAAGGCAACCGAAAATCCTAAATTGTAAGACAGCAATTAGAAAGAATCAAAAGAGAAAGCAAGTGAAACCTCTCGAACGTCGGAAGAATCAACCGTCCAAGGACCGTAAACTCCCCGATAGACGGTGGAACTGGGCGAGGTTCGGCCAACAGCCTTGCACTTGAGAGCTGAAAACTTAGACGGCGAAGGGAAAGCAGCATCCGAACGAAGCAGCAACTTGGTTTTAGAATGAGCAGAAGAATCAAGAGAAGGAAGCTTCGAGGGAGAAAAAATGGAGGCACCTAAACATCCACACGCCATTTCGGACCGCCTCCGCCACAAAATCTCGCGCTTGTTTCCGTTTCCGCCGTACCAGTAACTATTTTCTTCTTTTAAAAAAAAATCCAGAGCAATTAATATTATCACTAATTAATAATTAGATGACAAACACAATCGTGATTGTGGGCCGGGCCAGATTTTCATTAAATTGTGATATGGGCTGAAGATCACTGGAGGACTTGTTAGTTTTAAAGCCCAATCCAAAAATTTCCCTTGGAAAACTAGCAAGTAGCCGAATTTAGTATACAAATTTGAAAAATGGTTCGTGTAAAAATGTCTGTGAGCGAAATCAAGAGATTACGTATTTATGATGTCTCAAAACACTCCTAATAATCTAGATACTCTATCTCAAAAAAAAAATATATATATATATATATATATATATATATCTAGATACTCTAAAGCGAAAAACTGAAGAAATATTTAAATTTAGAAATGATATTTCAAATATTTCAAAGCTAATCTACGCTAGAAACATTGAGAATATAAAAATATTTTCAAACATTTTTAAAATTTAATAGAATTATGGAAAATATAAATATGTCTTCAAACATTTATTATTATTTTTTTTATACATTCCAATCAATAAAAGAGGAGGACCAACACACTAAGCAGGCAACCAAATGGACTAAATTGTTACTCCGCTAATAAACCTATTACACAATAACCATCATACACTCAAACTTTTAAATGTATTAGTTGTACATCCAACTGAAAATAGTAATAAAGTAAATTACCTGGTAAATAATAGCTGTACAGGTACACCCAAAAGAAAAATAGTCAAATCAATTACTCCATAAATAAAAAAAGTTGTGTCGTAATATAAATCTTGCAACAATCCGCTTACCAAACAACCCATAGAAATAAATGAAGTTACCTAATAAATAATGAATTGCACAGTACAACCTATAATATTTTTGACAAAATATTAGAATAGCAAAAATTTCAAATCGAAATCATATAGAAAAGTGATGGATTCCAAGCAAAAATTTCAAATCGAAATCATATAGAAAAGTGATAGATTCCAAGTGCTATAAAAAAGAGATATAGGCTTTGTTTTCTAGTTATCCCCATTAGAAATGTTTTAAGCTTTATCAAGTCTGAGAGCAAAAGATAAATCTCTCATTAAATAAAATATTTGTACAATCAAGAATATATACAGAATAAAAGTAACCAACTGATAACAGACTAATAACCGAATAAGTAAATAAACTTAACTATGGTTACATGAGTTAATACCCCCCTCAAGATGGACTGTGTAAATAAAAAATGCCCATCTTGAACAAAAAATTTCGAATAGCAGGGGCAGTGAGTGGCTTGGTGAACATATCCGCCAGTTGAAGATTCGAGCGTATGGGAAGAAGACGTAGGATGCCTTGTTGAATAAGGTCACGAACAAAGTGGCAATCGATCTCGATATGCTTAGTACGCTCGTGAAATGTTGGGTTGGTAGCAATAGAGATAGCAGCGAGGTTATCACAGTAGACAACAGCAGGACCCTCAAGATGAATCTGCAAATCTTTAAGTAGGTAAGAAAGCCAAGTAATTTCACTCGAAACATTGGCCAGAGCTCGGTATTCTGCCTCAGCGGAGGAGCGAGACACCGTAGCTTGTTTCTTGGATTTCCAAGATACAAGGGAATTACCTAAGAAGACACAAAACCCAGTAACTGATCTCCTGGTATCCGGACAAGAACCCCAATCAGAATCAACGAATGCTTTGAGCTTGAAATCCTTAGAAGAATGTAAAAGGATGCCTTGCCCTGCTGTGCCTTTAAGGTACCTTAGTAGATGATGAACAACATTTAAATGAGCAGTGCACGGTTTAGCCAAAAATTGACTAAGATTATGAACCGTGAATGAAATGTCGGGCCTGGAAATTTGCAAATACAACAAGCGGCCAATCAAACGCCTATATGACGTTGCATCCTCAATGTTTAAAGGCTGACCAGAACCATCCATAGATAACCGAAGATTAGGAATCATAGGTTGAGTAGTTGGTTTGGCAGCTAAAAAACCAGAGTCTTCAAGAATTTGAAGACAATACTTGCGCTGAGACAAGTAAATGCCCTTAGGAGATCGAGAGAGTTATAGACCAAGGAAGTACTTTGCATGACCGAGGTCTTTGAGTAAGAAATGCTGATGTAAAAGGCCCTTTACCATAGCAATTTCATCAGTGGATGGTCCAGTAATAAGAATATCATCCACGTATACAAGTAGAGCTACAAAAGAGGTCCCTCGTCCTTTTATAAAGAGAGAATAATCAGCCTTGGATTGGGAAAAACCATTGGCAAGAAGAACACTATAAAATTTTGAAAGTCATTGTCTAGAAGCCTGTTTGAGGCCGTAGATTGACTTGTTCAGTTTACAAACAAGAGGATGAGAACTAGATGACTTATGATTAGTGTAATAACCAAGGGGCAAGGACATGTAAACTTCTTCAAATAAGTCACCATTCAAAAAAGCATTGTTCACATCCATTTGTGCAAGAGACCATCCAAAAGAGGCAGTTAAAGACAACAACACTTTGACAGTAACAATCTTAGCCACGGGGGAAAAAGTCTCAAGGAAATCGATACCTTCTTGTTGACTATACCATTTGGCCACAAGACGTGCTTTATAACGATCAACAATTCCATCAGCCTTATATTTGACCCGGTACACCCATTTACAGCCAACAGTGTGATGCCCTGAAGGTAAAGGAACTAAACTCCAAGTGTTAGTCCGTTCCATTGCTGCAATTTCATCATCCATTGCTTTACGGCATGGAGCAAACTTAACAGCCTGATGATAGAACGATGGTGCGAATTCTTTGGAGACATTCAAAATGAACTGTTTATGGTTATCAGAAAATCGTGTATAAGAGACATACTTATCAAAGGAGTAAGGAATATCAGAACTCGGTAGAGAAGTATTGTGCATCAAAAAATGACAATGATAATCCTTGAGAAAATCAGGAGGATGCCTCTGTCTTGAAGACCTGCGTAATCGATCATGAGAAATAACCTCAGTAGGCTGAATATCAGTGCTTGAAGTGGGCACCTGACCAGAATCTGTAGAGATATGAGCATGATCAAAGGCAGTGGAATCATTCACAGAGGGCACCTGATTAGCGTCATCAACAGAGGTATTAGGCACAAAAGCAGTAGCCTGATCTGTAGCATCTGCTGGAGGGACTTGAACAACCTCAGCATTGTCATGAACAGGCACTGAAGGAGCCGTATTATAAACTGGTAATGGCAAAACAAAACTTGGAAAATTATCCACAAGTGAGTCATCATCAATAATAGATTGAAAAGGAAATTTATCCTCAAGAAAAGTTACATCCCGAGAAACAAAAACTTGCTTCTTTGACACATCATATAATCGATAACCTTTCATCCCTGGAGGGTAGCCTAAGAAAATACAAGGCTTAGCCTGGGGATCAAATTTCGAACGACCAACAGTGAGGGTTGAAGCATAACAGAGACAACCAAATACCCTCATGACTGAATAGTCAACTTCAGCATCATATAAAACAGAAAAAAGGACTTTTGTTATGCAGTAGGGGCATAAGGGGTTCTGTTTATAAGAAAAGCAGCCGTGAGAACACAATCTCCCCAAAAACGTAAAGGGATATGAAACTGAAAATATAGGCTGCGTGCAACATTCATCAGGTGTTGGTGTTTACGTTCGACAACAGCGTTTTGTTGAGGCCGCTCAACATAAGAAAAATGATGAATAGTGCCAGTAGAAGCAAAAAAATCAGCAAAGTTGAGTTCAGGTGCGTTGTCTGATCTAAAACACTTAATAGTCTTAGAAAATTGTGTTTCAATCATCTTGAAAAAACAGGGAACAATCACCAGAACATCAGACTTTTGACGCAACAAATATACCTAAGTAAACCGGGAGGTATCATCAACTAAAGTCAAGAAATAACGATGACCATTGTAAGTTGCAGTATTAAGAGGACCCCAAATATCAGCACGGATGAGGTCAAAAGTGCTTGAAGCTACATGATTATTTGAAGTAAAAGGTAAACGCTTTTGCTTAGCTAATGGACAAACAGCACAGGGATGATTAGAAAAATCTTTAAGGGAGAGAACATCTTGTAAAGTATGTAAATGTTTAGGGGATGGGTGACCTAAACGACAGTGCCATACAGAAGCAGGAGCAGAAAAAATAGCAGCTGAAAGAGCCTGAGACGCAGTTGTAAGATTGAGAACATAAAGACCATGATGACAATCAGCCCTGCCAATCACTGTCAATAGCTGTTTGTCCTGTATTAGGCAATGATTATCAACAAAATCCACAGACGGTTTACCCGTTTGAAGTAAACAACTCACAGAGACCAAGTTATATGAGAACTCAGGGATGTAAAGAACATCATGAAGAACCAATTGAGTTGAAACATGAACTTCCCCAACATATTCAACAAAGACCTTATATGCAGTAGGAAGAACAACACAAATAGGTTGTATGCGACGCCAATTACGAAATGCAGCTTTATTATGGCAAATGTGACGGGATGCACCAGAATCAATGATCCAACAATCATTTAGGGAAATAATAGAGGAAGAGGCCAAGTAGCAAATACCTGTAGCATGTGATACTGATGAAGCTACGGAAATTGGCTCGACCTTTGCAGCCTGGAGATGAGAGTTCAACAATTCCATTAATTGATTGTATTGATTGCTATTAAGACTGGAAAAGAAATTTGGCGAGGAAGTAGAACTCGCAGCAGCAACTACAACCTTTGAAGAAGAGGAATTGGCTGAAGTATCAGGTGTATTTGAAGACTGAAATCTGTATCCAGGGGGATACCCGTGCAGCTTGTAACAACGGTCAATCACATGCCCTCTAATGCCGCAATGAGCACATATAGGACGTTGACCAGTATTTTCTTTCTTCCGAGTACGATCAGTCGGAGAAGAAGATCTTTTAGAAGCATCGCTAACAGCTAGGGCAATAGGATTCGATGGTGTTTCAAGAATTCCAGTCGAGCGTTGATGCTCTTCTTGAATCAATAAGGAAAAAGCTTCAGTAATCGAAGGCAGTGGCTTCATGAGTAAAATTTGAGCCCTGATTGCAGCGTATGAGTCATTGAGCCCTATCAAAAAAGTCATGACATACTCCGAATCAAGATGCTCAAGGAAGGGCTTCAATCCACCACAAGTGCAACTAGCTGTTGGTCGATGGTCACTAAGGTCCTGCCAGATAGTTTTGAGCTTTGTATAGTAAACTTCAATGGACATGGAACCTTGTCGAAGAGTGACCAATTCTTTACGAAGCTGATATATTCCTGGGCCACTAGCTTGCTTGAATCGGTCTCGTAATTCATCCCAAACTGCTTTAATTGAACCAGTATACACAATACTCGCAGCAATCTCTTTGGATACTGAATTCAAGATCCAGGAGGCAATAATATCGTTATTGCACTCCCAGGCTTCGAGAATGGGACCTTCTTCTTTCGGTTTGGAAATCTTGCCAGTAATGAAACCTAATTTGTTCTTGCCTGAAATCACCATCCGCATTGCACGACTCCATGAGGTGTAATTGATCGCGCCAAGCAACGGTTGGGAGACGAGAACGGAAGAAGATCCAAACGAGTGATGCAAGAAATACGGATTGATCTGTGCGTCTATGGAAGTTACAGAGATCGTAGAAGGAGAAGAAGAAGAACTTCCAGATCCTTTGTCCGCCATGGGAGAAGCAGAATTCGGAAGCAAGTGTGGAAGCAGAGTTATGAAATCTCTGATACCATATCAAGTCTGAGAGCAAAAGATAAATCTCTCATTAAATAAAATATCTGTACAATCAAGAATATATACAAAATAAAAGTAACCAACTGATAACAGACTAATAACCGAATAAGTAAATAAACTTAACTATGGTTACATGAGTTAATAAGCTTTGGTGTTTTAACTCTAGTGAAATTTCCTTGTTGTATTTTTCATGTTTGAGAATGGAGAAAATGAGCCAAAGTGAACATAGTTCAACGATAATTGACGTGTATCCTTGATCAAAAGGTCAAAGGTTCAAAAACCCGACCTCCAAATTCCCTAATGTTATTGAACTCAAAAAAAGAAAAAAAAAATGGAGTTAGAGAGAGAATTTTGTGTGATTGTAATATTTTTTGTAGAGTGAAGTTTCTTTCCAGTGGGTCATAATTTTTCTCCAATTTTAGAGTTTTCAATGCAAATTATCTTTTTTCTTTCTTGTTCCTTCTTTTTAAACTTTTAGTTACTTTTTCTGCTTATTCATATTCATATAGCAGAAGTGGGAGGTTTTTTCCTCGGCGAATGGTATAAGAGTTTTCAATACAAGAAAAGACACAATGTGAACATATTTTTAAAATTTATAGAATAAAGACTAATAGATGTTGGGGGTGCGACCAAAGTCCCACATCGGCTAGATAAGGGGATGACCTTGGGTTTATAAGGGAGGACAGCTATCTCCACTAGTATGAGGCCTTTTGGAGTGAACCAAAAGCAAAGCCATGAGGGTTATGCCCAAAGTGGACAATATCATACGATTGTGGAGATATGTGTAGTGTCCCGTAATTCCTTATCATCTGGTATCAGAGCCATACCCCAAACATAGTCGTGTCGGATAAAATTCTCAGGTACCGAACAAAGAAGTTGTGAGCCTAAGTAGTCATGGGGAAATCCGTTGTTGAGGTCTGGGCAGGTAGTATACTCCGAAGGAAAGGAGTTGTGTCCTGGATGAGAGTAAACTCTCGATAAAGCAATGGGGCCTAGAGAGTTGGAACCCAGAATATTGACGGACTTTGAAGAGTCTGGCGGATAGATGACTAGTTGAGGGGAGGCTCGGGTGGTACTTTGTTCGAGGGGAGGATTGTTGGGGGTGCGACCAAAGTCCCACAGCAGCTAGATAAGGGGATGACCTGCGGATAGATGACTAGTTGAGGGGAGGCTCGGGTGGTACTTTGTTCGAGGGGAGGATTGTTGGGGGTGCGACCAAAGTCCCACAGCAGCTAGATAAGGGGATGACCTTGGGTTTATAAGGGAGGACAACTATCTCCACTAGTATGAGGCCTTTTGGAGTGAACCAAAAGCAAAGCCATGAGGGTTATGCCCAAAGTGGACAATATCATACGATTGTGGAGATATGTGTAGTGTCCCGTAATTCCTTATCAATAGAGACTATTTTTTAAAAGAAAATTTAACAATAAACTCTAGAGGCCAATTTTAAATTTTATTGGAAGTAAAAATAAAAAAAATAAAAGACACCCGGGACCAAAATGATATTTTAACCTAAAATAAATATTTTGAAAGGTAGAAAAAATCAACAAAAATGAAAGTCCACAAAAATGAGAGTCGAACACGAAAATGGCATTTAAACTTTTCCCTTTTTTGAATTCGTAAAGTCAAATATTGTTTGCTCATTACTTTTTTTTTTTTTTTTTTTTTTTGAAACATTGTTTGCTCATTACTTGGTCAATGAAATTAAGTAATTGTCAATTACTTGTTAATCACCACTCATTTTTTATACGTAGAATGTCTATTCTAAATAATAATAATAATGTAGAATGTCAAACTTTTTCTTTTCTTTTATTGTTGGAGTTGAATGTCAATTTTTGATGATAAAGAATTAATGGTTTTGGTCAATATGTTTAGTAAATCAATATTTCTCTTTGGTCTATTTTTAAATGATGTGTCATACATGATACATGTAAATATCTTTGAAAAAATATTTTGTTTATCACACATATTTTTCGAGGTTTACATACTACTTTATATATATATATGTTTGATTTATTTTAGTCTATGTAGTTCAAACATTTTGAGTATCTATCTTTTTAACTCTGGTTGATTTTAATCTCTATATGTTCAAAAAGTTTATTTTTCTGGTTCTTCTCATTTTTTTTTTTTTTTGAGAGAAATGTTCTTTTCGTCTCTAGACTTTTAAAAAGTAATTATTTTGATTCACTTTTTGCAAAATTCTAACTCATGTTCCACACACTACGAAAAATCTTTAATACAAAAGAAAATGAAGGATTGCGAAGAAAATGAAAGGACCAAAACCTAAAACTTTGAGGACCAAAATAAATATTTTAAAACTATAGAGTCTATTTGGTCTAAGTATTTAAACCTATTTAAGTACTTAAACTTTTTACATTTATACTAAAGCCGTAAAATTAATTTCAAAATATTATTTTAGTATCTATTATTAATATTTCATCCTGCATTTGATTGAAAATCATATTTATTTTGAAAATTGAACTTTTGACCATCTATCAACACAAATATTGAAAGATCGATTCAAACATGATTTAGTGTACAAGACACTAGTTACTATATCCAAGGTTGATTAATTGATCTCCTATCTTACAATTATTGAAATATAAAATAAAATCTTCCAATGAAGTGAAGGAATAAAGATGATATATTGTCACAATTTTATTCAATAAAAGGTAGTGCAAAATATTAAACTATTCGTTTTATAAAATTCAAAAAGTATATATATATTTCTTTTAAAAAAAAGTATATATATATTTAAAAGAGTTTAAAATTAAAGTAAAAATAAACACAAAATGTTAAGGTGAAACTATAAGCTTGGGTTTGGAATCTTTATGGTTGTCTCATTACGAGTGTGTTTGGTTTAACTTTTCAAGTGTTTAATTTTGAAAATAAATCATTTTGAAAAAAAATTCTAGTGTTTGGCCACCACTAAAAATGACTTATTAGAAAATGAGATTGATAAATAAACCATTTTGAGAAAAACACTCGAAACCAACTTTTTAAAAAAGAGTCTTTGGGTATACAATAACTTGTGTATAAAAACACTTATAATGAAATGCAACCAAACATATGAGTGTTTAAATTCTAAACAATTTTTATACAAAATGTTTTTTAAAAAATGCATTCTTGAAAAACATTTAAACTAAAATGTATTCCAAACGGACCCTACCTCTTATACTTTAAAGCGTTTCTGAATTATACATTCTTAAAAGTTTTGATTATTTATCTAATAAATTGAATTATTAATTCCATCAATTTAGGGTGTGCTTGGTTTAACTTTTCAAGTGTTTAATTTTGAAAATAAATCATTTTGAAAAAATTTATAGTGTTTGGCAACCACTAAAAAGGATTTATTAGAAAATGAGATTGATAAATAAACCATTTTGAGAGAAACACTTGAAACCAACTTTTTTAAAAATGCTTCTTAAGTAAACAATAACTTGTGTAGAAAAACATTTGTGAGGAAATGTAACCAAACATATGAGTGTTTAAATTCTAAACAATTTTTATACAAAATGTTTTTTTAAAAAAATGCATTCTTGAAAAACATTTAAATTAAAATGTATTCCAAACGGACCCTTAATAATTACATGATATATTGTTTTAAAGACTAGAGATATTCACGGGATGGGTGGGGAAGAAACGAGAGGATGACTCCCTTGTCCCTGTCCCTGAATTCCGCAAGGTTCAGGCGAGGATTCCCACTCGAAAATTCGCAGGGATTCGAGCTTCTTGCATTTTTTCCATTTTATTATTATTATTATTTTAATCTCAATGGAATTAAATGATTCTTTTAATAACTTTTCAATTAAATCATTAATTTTTTATAGGTAATATCTATTAATTTTCACGAGAAATCATCATTTAAATAGTTAATTTTTTACGGAAAAAACTATCTATTTAAAGATAAATTTCTTAAATCTCCTCATAGAAACAAAATAATATTTCATCTCAAATTATCTCATTCACCTAGAGGCTAGAACAAGTCTAGATCACATGGAAAAAGCAAACATCTCTAGTTAGGATTGTGAACCTATGACATGTTGCACATAATATTTAAAGATTATGTGACTTGTTAATTTCAAGTAAATTTAGATCTTTAATTTGTTGGCATAAAGTTTAGCATTAGACTCATTGGATACACTATCAAAATGCATAAACTTTATTAAAATTCTTTTAAAATACAAGAGCCAAATAGACCTAATTTTATAAGTTTATGTACTAATATTTTAGGTCCCATTTGATAACCATTTGGTTTTTGGTTTTTTGAAAATTAAACTTATAAACAATCATCCCATCTCTAAGTTTTTTTGTTTTCTTATCTATCTTCCTCCCATGTTTTAAAAACCCAAGCCAATTTTTTGGAAACTAAAAAAAATAGTTTTCTTTTTATTTTTGGAATTTGGCTAGGAATTCAAATGTCTCATTAACAAAAATGAAATCCATGATCAGGAAATTGGAAGAAACAAGTATAATTTTCAAAAACCAAAAGGTTATCAAACGGGCCTTAGTTTTTTAAAATTATATTCTTTAAACAATTTAGTTTCCAAACTTTAAAAAAACAAAACTAAAAGTTTATAAAAACTACTAGTTTTAGTTTCTAAAATTTGATTAGGATTTTGAAAATAGTGGAAGAAATAAGTTTATTAGCTTAATATTTAAAAACTAAAAACCAAATAAGGGTTATAAAAGGCTTGGGAAGAAAATTTATAATTGAATTCTTAAAAGGGAAAAATAAAATTGAAACTAGTATATTGAATTTTCCTCGAGATGTCAACATGTCCATAGATTTGGGCAATTGGAATTTATTGGCTCATTTGAATTTTGGTTTGTAAAAATGAGCCCAATTTTAAAATTCTCTTATTTGGGGACCCATAAGGTTGTGAAAAGACAAAATTAGTCTCGCCTTTTGTTCAAGTTATCTTCTTAGAAATTCCAACTGAAATTGGAATAAAATTCGTGCACAAAATTTGATTGAATTGAATGAATCCCGATACAAATAATCATGCAACCACCCACTAAATTTGCCCAAAATTAATGAATCCGACCGAATTCAGTAAATCCCGATCGAAAATGGCCGGAATTCATGCCTTCTCGGTCGAATTTTGGCCGAAAGTCATGTAAATCCGGCCAAAATAATGAATCCCAGTCGGGATTCATGTATTTCCCGCCAGGATTCATGCATTCCCGGCAAAAAATCGATCGGGAATGCATGTAGCGATTGAGTGTTTAGTCCAAATCTCATGAGATCTTGAGCAGCGAACACAACGCTCAAAACACGCCGGTGAGTAGTTCACGATTTCCAAATCTCAAACACACTCAATCGCCGTTGTGTTTTTTTCTTCTTTTTTGAGAAGAAATCAATCGCTGTTGTGTTTGCACAGTTTTGTCCAAATCTTGATTTTTTTTTTTAATCAAAGTGCAGATCTTATTTTCTTCTTCTCCTAATTATTTTTCTTTTTTTTTTAATCAAACCGCAGGTTTTGTTTTCTTTTTTTTTTTTTTAATATAAAAATTGAAAAGAGGCTGTTGATGGCCAAATTTGGTCAGAGGAACTCACCTGACCTTCACGTGCCACCAACAGTAAAATTTGTAGAAGAGGGGGAAGACGTGACCTGCAAGACAGTAAACCTGCACACCGGTGTGGTGCTCGCCACACCGGCTCTGATGCTTAAGTCAGCAAGCAGAATGGTGGGGAGCGGAAAAGTAAGAGCAAGAGGAGAGAGTAGAGAATATAGAATGGAGTTTTGGGATAGAATTCGGATCCCTTCTTCAGTGGTGAAGAGGGGTATAAATACCTGCTCATCCTCGTAGGGTTTTCAGGTATTCGGAGGCGTTTCGGGACAAACCAGGCGAAACCGAGGCAGCTAGAGGCGGTGGGGACTAGACGGAGCCGAACGGGCTCGGCTCGCGCGAGCGGGCCGAGGGTCGACCTCGGCCAAGCCCGACCCCTTTGGTCTTGGCCCGTCCCGCTTGCCGGTTTCGCCTCCTTGGTCCGCCTCCCAGCTCGATTTCTTCCCGGTTGTCCTCGTCAGCTCCTTATACATCGGGGTGCTCCAAAATTGCCTATAACAGTGGCTATAATTGACTTTTTACATATTTACTGACATCATTAAAATCAGCAAAAAAGTCCCCAAATAATAGATTTTTAAAAAGGGGTCCATTTTTATAAATCAACCCTGAAATGAGTCCATAAGTTCCAATTGCCCCCATAGATTTAAATACGAGCGTAAATCAACATTTCTATTATATCGTAAAAAATCCGATAAACTATAAACAAAATAACAATAAGTATTTTAACTTATTTTTAAAATGTAAAATATGTATTTATTATAGGGATAGTTGTGAGGTGGGTGGAATAGCAAAGATAAAATGTGGAGGAATAATATAAAAAGGAAAATAAAAGAATCTGGTTTATTCAATAATGTGTTGAAGTTGAAGTTGAAGGGGAGGAGAATAAGAAAATGAAATAAAATAGAAAAAGGGGAAAGAACCAAGGGAAAGCAAAGCCGCAAAAATTGACGTGGAGAAAGCCGAAAGTAGCAGGACCGTACGTGTCCAATTAGTCAGCATCACTAAAACGAAATGGTCCCCCCACCCCCTCAATAATGGGTCTGCTTCTGCACCCCCCAAACCTAGGGCTCTCTCTCTCTCTCTCTCTCTCATCATTCATCATTTTGCCCTAACGCTAATAATCAATCAACACCACGTCACCTTCCACGCCGCTTACGTGGCCTCAAAAAGAACCTTCTTTTCTCTTGTCGTTTTCCCTTCACTTCCATTCCATCTATCCATCTCACCAAAATCCAAAAGATTTCCCTTTTCTGGGCTTTCAACGATCTCACCTGGCCCACTACCAACTTCCTCTTTTCCGCCCAACTCCACAAGGCCCACTAATAAACCTACTGCAAAATGCAAATGCAAATGCATGCCTAATCTTACTTCTTTACCACCACATTCACTTTAATTCCACCCTAAACCTTTTTCTTTATGCAATTTAAATTAATTAATCCCCGGTTCATGCATGTAACCCACTTATTTATTTATACTAACATTACCATTAGATTCGTGTGGTAGGCCCAATGTACATCACCTCTTTTTTAGATTAGGACCAAACCATCACTTTTTGCAACCTTCTCTCGCATGCACCTAAAGTTCCATCATTAATTTACTCGCTCATACGTTACTTTATCTTATACTTCTAACTTGGAAGACTCAGTCTATTTCTTTGATCTTTCGATGGGTTTGTCACGTCGCAATCTTTCTTACATCCAACTTTGAGATCTCCGAACTAATCTAGCTAAAAAAACACCGCGTGCTGTGTGTACTTGAAAGTTGAATCAACATGTGTTTTCAACTAAAATCTCTGACTTTGTATCATATATATTATACATATGCTTATGCCCTTTTCCTTCTCCAACTTTGCTATCTATTCATCTCATATATCAAATCAAAGATGCTTTCTGCCACGACTCTACATGTTGTCCTTTTCTGCTACTGTTGATTTCGATTCAAACCTTTGCCATAATTAATTCATTACACAAACACTAAAATTTTCCACACCTTTGTGTGCCGCCGTCGATTCCCATTTTCTTTCGGTGGCTTTTCATGGAAGCATCATTTTTTCTTTTTTTTCTTTAATTTCGACTTTGCAGCTGTTATAAATCTTTTCTATGCTACAAATTAATATGGAAACCGGTGATTCTTACCCAATTGGCATCATTTCCAATAATTCCTTGGAGCAATAATATATAATAATAATATTATTATTATTATATAATTCTCATCAACTTTGTGTCTCGTCTCGTGCTGAATGTTCCATCAACAATATGACTGACACGATGGACTCCTAATTATTGTCCAGATATTTGCTAATTAAAAGCACTTTGATTTCATCCATGTTAACATAGTTCAAGAGAAGTTTAAACTTTAATTGAATGACTCATGTTGTATATATTTTGAGATTTCTTCCTTCTTAAATTCAGGAAGGCGATATTTAATTTCCTACAGTAGTTGGAATAATCTTTCACATCATTTTTTGGTTCCGTAGTCAAATATTTGTCAAAAATTTCAGAACCACTTCCAAAAAAAGTTTTAAAATGTTTTTATTTTCTTTGGAGTTTTTACAATAACTTTTTTTAGTGCGCTCCACATATCAAACTCATCTCTATGTATAGCACAGTTTAATTATGAATTGAATTACATGATATTTCTCACATTATTTTCCATATTTAAAGGTAGTAGCTAGCTTATATGTCTAGAAAAGAAGTAAATGTCCATTTCTAAGTGCCCCATGTTCGTCCTCACAAGCATGTGTACGGTTATTACTCACCCAGTACCGATGAATGTAGCTCCTACTAACTTTTTTTTATAGGTTACTTATTCATTCATTATTTCAATTTCATTTTATAGAAAAATGCCCCTAATGTTTTTGAGCCACTAATATTAATCAACAAAAAAAAAAAAAAAAAAACCATAGAAACACTCCCTAATTTGGTGTATAAGTATGCCAAAGTGGGTATAGCTCAACAATAATTTACATATACTCGACCAAGGGGTTAGAGGTTCGAATCCCTCCAATAAAAATAAAAATTGGTATATAAATATATTCTATAACAGATGATATACTTATTTTCTTGCAAATCAGTAAGTGATCACAATTAGAATACTTAGCGACAAAGAAATAAAAAGGTATTCTCATTTACTACCTTTCTTTCTCTTAGTTGTCAAGATTTTAATGGAGTATACGGAGGTTCCTACATATCAGTATGCCAGTTAAGTATTATTCACCATTAAAAAAATTGACATTTAGGAAAGAAAAAATGAAAGAAGAAGAGAGAAGAGTTTTTTTTTTTTTTTTTTTTTTTTTTTTTTTTTTTTAAATTAATAAATAAATAATCTTTTAGTAAAGAAAGGCAAATTAAATAATTAATGAGCTGCTACAATATTACTGTCTCTTTATAATCACTAGATTCTTTTGACATTCTTCTCTTTTACTTCTAATTATGCAAAACTGCCATTGTGGTAGTTCTCTTCCAATAATTTCTGACGACATATATACACACACATACATTGTTGTGATAGCCTCTGCGGATTAAAACAGCTAGCGAAAGACAATGAATAAATAGGCAGCCAGCAGATGCAATGGAAATAGAATTACTTAAGAAAAATATTGAAAGGAATCACTTGAGAATTAATTATATGGTTTATATCATTATTATGAGCTAGGAAAATCATGGAAAGTAAGGCATAGATAATATATATAAGCAATGGATATAAAATCTGATACGTAGTAGTTGTGAGTAACAAAAACTCATATAAATGTGAACCAACAATAATATTGGAGCTAAGCTTAATTAATTGGTGGAGCCACCGGCGCCGAAATCCTTATTGCCGTAGTGATGATGATCTTGATCTTGATCTTGCTGGTGTTGTTGGCTCGAAGAAGAAGAAAAAGGGTAATGGGGATGTTGGTTGAGAAGAGTGGAAGAGTAATAAGGGAAATCGGCGTCGGTGCTGGAGAGAAGCTGCGCGTACTGGTGAAGGCCAGGGAAGGCTTCTTCGTGCGACAGCGGCGGCGGAAGAGCCACAGAAGAAGGAGCCACGGCTGGCGGGGCTGCAGGAGTAGAAGAAGCAGCAGCAGCAGCAGCGCCACCGGCACCGGGAAGAAAGCCGAAGTCAGCAGGGTTGGCTTGAACCCGTTCGGGAAAATTAAGCTTGGCCTTGGTCCCTTTGAACCTCAAAGCGGCGTTGTCATAAGCAATGGCAGCAGCCTCGGCGGTGTCGAAAGTGCCAAGCCAAACTCTAGCCGCTTTCTTCGGGTCACGAATCTCCGCTGCCCATTTCCCCCATGGTCTTTGTCTTACGCCTCTATAATGTCGCTTCCTCCCACTTTCTGCCATTACATAAATTCACACAAAATAATAAACAATAAATATATATATATATATATATATATCTTGTCAATTTAACCAGACAAAGAACAGAACAACTACGTGGGAAAATGCTAATTTTTTTTGCTCGGGTGCATGTGCAAAGAGCTAGCGGCGCTATATATACAAAAAACATATATTATGGTAGGGCAGATCCCATGGACATTATTTCTCCTCCTTAAATAATTTAATTTAATAATTAAAAGCGCATGCACATTGCACACACATGACATTGACACATCTCTCTCTTAGATCCCCCCATGTTCAATTCCTTAAGCTTCCCATGCACCACAAAACACAAAGAAAAATAAAAAAAAAAACAAAAGTCGGTGGGCGTGGTCGTGGTCGTGCCCGTGACCAAATTCTCTAGCGTAACATGCATCAATCCAACAACCTTTATTGCACACTTTTACCAGTTTAATTATAAAAAAAAAAAAAATGTTAGAATATTAGAAAAACAACAAAATTCAATTGAATGGAAGAGAAGGGCATATAGAAAACAAGCATGGGTAGTGGCCAAACAAAGCAATCGTTTTCAAGATTTGACAATGAAGCAGGACGAATGGATAATAATAACAATAATAATAATAATAATAAGATAAAAGTTTGGTCGATGGTCAAAAGCGTAAAGAGAATAGCAACTAGTTAGATGGGGAGTTACGGAATTAAGAGAGAGGGTTTTATATATTATAAGGTTGAATATAATCATAGGAACAAAAAAGAGGGGTTTGGACCTAACTAAAGAGAGAGTATAGTAGTAAATTAATTAATCGAGACCAACAACATTATTCATATGATATGTCACACAAAAACACAGCTAATTAACACGAATTGTTGTCGTTTCCACTGAAAATAAGAACAACGTGTGAGATAATGTCCAATACACGAAGAAGAAAACTTCTTTACGCAAAGTGAGAGATGCATTGAACTTAAATTTAATAAAATTTATTTTCTTTACATACACATCTGTAGCTCAAAAACCCAGCTCGCATATGATCATATCGAAGAGGGTTTGTGAGATCATTAAGGGGAAGAAGAAGAAAAATAGAGATAATTAATTAAGAACATTTGAATGAAAGTAAAGTGAAAAAAAAAGGTACGTACCTTGATTTTGAAGCGTCGGAGCTGATTGAGGGGGGTTGAAATCGGGGGTGTCCTGCGAGTAATTGAAATCTGATTGAGACCAAGAAGAAGGGTAATTAGAAGGGAGGTCGTCATTTTGATGTGTTTCTTTCTCCGCCGGTGCTTCCCAAGGAAGTGGCCGCTTTCCATGCCGCCGATCCACCTTTAACTATTTACAAAACCCTCGCCTCTCTTAGGTTTTGTTCTTTTTTTTTTTTTTTTTTTTTTTACTACTACAAATCTCTCTTATATTTTTCTTGTCATTTAAATTTGCACACGAACTTCACAGAATAACAGATCTACACCCACCGGGAATTTATTTCTCTGTGTAATAATTTTTCTTTTCCAAAAAAGAGAAAAAAAAAAAAGAAAAAAAAAAGAGAGGAACTCACAGAAGTTGGAGCTAGGAAGAGGGAAAGAAGAGGAAGATAAAAGGCATATATAGAGACACAGCTTTGGTTGGTTTTTGCAATGTTTATCTCATATATTGTAGCTAAAGTATTATTATTATTATTATTATTATTTTGTAAAATGTTAATTAAATTAAAAAAAAAAAGAAAAAAATGAGTTCAATGTCACCTCTGGTTGCTTGATATTTTCATATTACCCATCCATTCTACCGACAAGTGGCCACCAATAAAGGTAAAGTTTTTTTTTTTTTTTCCTCTTTATATGTCGTCTAATATTAATTTTCCCAAGATAAAAAAATAATAATAATAATAGTGAAGGAAAAATATTGGATCGAAAAGAGTGTTTGAAATATTCTCTTTTGGAAGCAAAATAATTTGTTTGATCAATAAAATGAATGGGAAAAGGAACAAATGGAATTTGAGAATTCAAAGCTTTTCTTTGAGTATTCAGTTTTTGTAAGATTTGAGATATATGCCTTGCGAGTGGACCCCACGACTTGAAATTGGTTCCCTCAAAATTAATATATAAATTTTATTATTTTTCTCATTCAACTTTACACACACTGAATTTTTTATTAATATCCTCGAAGTTACGAAAAATTATTAGACGTTCCCAATGTAATAATGAGGTTTTCTCTTTAAAATCGTCGGAGGTAAATTTTCAAATTTGTCTACTCCTAATATCCATTTGATACAAAATCGAGATACTCTTACCATTTCTTTCTCCTATATCCAACGGTGTAAAACTACTGACCTCATTGCGCCGGGAGTAACCTAAAAATTTCTCATTAGCCTCAAACTTTCTATATTATTTTTCATTTAAAATTCTTGTCACTCATCTACATAAATTGTTTATTTTCAAAGCTATAATAAAATGAGATTTTTGTCATTGATGTAGGTTTAAGAAACAGTTTTTTTTTTCTTTGTTCACACTAGCTTCAAGACAAAATGATGTTAAGTACATGTTGTTTTACTGTTTAGGCTACTGCTCCAAAGAGAAAGTCTCTCATTTGAAAATAACAATAATCCATATCTACTTTTCATTTATTGTGTTGACAAGAGTGAGTTTATAACAACAAAATTGAAAAGAGCTTATTTCCAAAGCTTGAAAGTCTATTGAAAACTCAATTGGTTAAAGTATGTTACCCTCTATCAATATGTTTTTGGTTCAAATTCTCACCTCCTATTTCTGATTGAACCTAAAAAAAAGGGAAAAGTGAAATGTTTGTATAGCAATGAAATTTTTAATATTGAATATAAGTTATATAGAAAAGAAAAGAAAAAGGTTTTTACTTTTACATTTAACTTTGTGAGTTAATTTTAATTTAAACTTTTGATTTTTTTTTTTTTTGAAAAAATTTAAACTTTTGATTTAATCGAACTCAACTCCAAATTACTATTATTTTTATTAATAATAATTTCTGTATTTTTTTTTTTAATTTTTAAAGTTTAGCTAGGATCTTTATTTAAAATAAAATAAAAAGTGAAAGTAGAACAAACTTGGTAATTAATAAGCCTAAGATTTTCTTTTCTTTTCTTTTCTTTTTTCTTTTTTTTAATAAAAAAGTTGGAACAAACCTTACATTGTTTAGATTGGAATTTATAGTCGCGGATGATTGTTATTGACTATTTGCAGTCACGATAGTTTTCAATTATTAAAAACGCATGTTAAAATTAGTTTAAATATTATAGTAGTGCGTGTAAACTGAAGAGCTTATCCTAATTATCAAGAGATAATAATGAACCTCCAACTAAAATTTGACTTGTTTAGGATTTAATTCAATAATTTAGGATCTGTTTAACATTTATTTTAATTTGCTTTTAGTTTTCTTCCCAAAACATTGACTAAATTTTTAAAACGAAAAATGTTTTTTTTACTGATTTAAATAATTATATATACAGAGAGAGACTTGAAGAGCTCTCATCCCCTATTCACATTTATTGATAAAAGCAGGAGATAGGATGATTGTACTAAAAACTCAAGAAAATCATGTTTCATGTACATCATTTATGCCAACCACTATTTTATGGATCTCAATAAATAAATAAGTATATGTATAATGGATGAATTGTCTAAGATATGATTTACTAAAAGTCATCTCTCTTCCTTTTAAAACCAACTACTTAAGGATTTCTTAAAACAAAATATTTTGGTTAATGTTAATAGGATATGTAGGAAGATTCTTACATACCAATATGCAACCAAGTATTGTTCTTTCTTAAACAATATTAAATTATATGGGCTTCCATCTCAAAACCAATTGACAATGAATGGAGTGACCCTTGTAGCTTATATATTGTGAGGTCTCCATCAATCTTTTCAATGTGGGATCCTCAACAAACAAGAGAAAAACTAAAAACCTTTACATGCGCAGAAAATCTCAAATGGAAACTAGGCAAGGAACATCATGTATGCCTTGCTAAATTTTACTTCAAGATTTTAGTGGTATATGTAAGAAGATTCTTACATATCAGTATGCAGTCAAATATCCTTCTTTCTTAAACAAGAGTGAAAAAAAACCTTTACATTTACAGAAAACCTCAATGGCAACTAGGCAAGGGACATCATGTATGCCTTGCTAAATTTTACTTCGATTATAATTTTTTTTAGCTTGACTAATAATTAATATAATAGGTTTAATGAGTTCTTTTCAAAAACAAAATAATAATAGATTTAATAAGATATATCTTGAAATGTATTTCTCTTGATAAAATGAAGTCTAGAAAACTTATTGCAATTTTTATGTTTGAAGGGATTCTTGAAATATTTTGAAACTTTTAAACTTAAAATATTTGGAGAATATTTTATGATATGATGAAATAATAGTCATGTATTATCCACTATTTAAATGGTTTGAAATGTCCAAGTCAAAATTGGTAGGCCATCCACACGTATATATATTGGAAGAAAAAAATATAGTATAACTCATCCCCATATACCAAATATCCATAATATATTGGATATAAAATTTATATTATAAAAAAGAGTGATGGAATAAATATGAATTTGTTTTCTTCCTTTTTAAATCGAAGAACAAAACATTATTAATTGTTGGATGGAGATTCGAAATTTTGAGTTCATACTTCATAGGAATTTTTGGATGTAGAGATTTCATGTACACACCATCATTAAAATCTTGAAAATTAGGATTGATAATTTTTTTTTATCACTTTCTCATTTTCTATTTCTTAATTGTCAAGATTTAAATAAAATAAGGTTGAAGATCCAATAATAGTATGGAGTTAAGGATTTTTCTTTTGAAAGAAAAAAAAAAAAAAAAATCAGTCCAAAAGTCAAAAGGAAAGCTTAGTCAAACTTTCTTGGGAAGCCCTATCTTTCTTTCTTCCTTTTTTTAATAGAGAAATTAATCAAGTAGTTGTGCACGAATTTATTGTATCCACTATTTATATTCTGTATTTCTCTCCACCTTTAATTTTGCACATTATCATGAGATTTTTTGATAAAATATATGTGGAAATTTAAAATTATCAGAAAGATATATAGTGTTTTTTTTTTTAATAATATTGTGGTTTGAAAAGATATAATTGCTCTAACCAATTTTGCTTTTAGTTTTGTGTTTTTGAAAATTAAGTTGGTTTTCTTATCTTTTCTTTACTATGATTTACATCTTTTTTAGAGATATTTAAAATTTTAAACAATTTTTAAAAGTTCTTAAAAAAAATTTCTTTAGTTTTCAAAAGTTAATTGACTTCGGTTTTAAAAACATCTCTAAACAGTAGATAACAAAGCAAAGAAACTCATAGGTAATTGTAGTATTTATAAGAACCTAAAATTTTAAATTTAAAATTTAGAGTCAAATAAGATGAGTGAGTCGTTACCAAGAGAACAATTATTCTATAACTTAATGAGTAGTTCTACCATAACTAATTTAGATACTTATCGTCCATAGTTAATAATTCACTATAAATAAAGATTTTAGGGCTCTTGTATATAAGACCTCATTTGATACATTTTTTAAGATAGACTTTCATGATCCAATCACTTGATATCAATATAAATCGACTATATAAAAAAAAAGAAAAAAAAAGAAAAAACTTTGTCTTACTTAAAACTATAATAAAACGAAAGCATTTTAAAGAATTAACAGATCATATCAATTTAAGTTCAATATCTAGAATCTTTTCTCTAATTGGACACATTCAGGATGTCCTCACCAAATAGTGTAAACTGTACCCTAATAAGTTCAATAAACTCTTCGACCAAAATTCGAAAAGAGAAACATATATAAATATTTCGATGGTGCGTGTTATACGATAATTAGTATGAGTGAGAAAAATGAGGGAGGAGAGAGAGAAAGGTGGTCCAAAGTCCCAAGTAAATGTAAGATGTGTAGAGAAATAGCTAGGAAGAAATTAGGGTTGGTCTGGTCCCCTACTCTGTGGCTTCCCCATATAAATCCCTTTTCTCATCCTAAAGTTCTGCATACACTTTTCTCACTTAATTACATACACACACATTATATTACAATTAAATAGAGATATGGATTATTATTTCATTTTCCCTTTCACTTGCCTTTTTGCAGACAAAGCACGTGACTTCATGAATGCTTGTGATCAATATGAACCTTCACAATCAAATTTCTGAGCACCAAACTTCATTTTGATTCCCTTCCAAACAGAGAGATCACACAATTCATTTATTTAGCTCACCCTACATGTAGATTTCTTTAATGGAATATCGTCACAAGTGTTGGGTAATGCCCCTATATAAAATTTTGCTTTCGGTTTTCTTAAAAAGACTTGTTTCTCGAGTTCGACACATTCGAATTTCTGACCTATTTGGTCGATGACACATATGCCTTATGAGTTGACCTATATGCATAGATTGGCTTCCTCAAAAGACTTTATATCGATAGATTAGATGTTACCCTATACTTTTCTACCATGGTATGTACGTAGGTTTTCCTATTTTAGCCAATAATGTGAGTTTTTGTTTTAAAGAGTTATTTTGAGACATTGTTCTTACGGTGGAGTCTACTTATAGAGTCTTATTTTTGTTATTCAAAATGTCTCGTATCTGATTCCACCTGAACTGTTGATGTAGGGTTTTTTGGGCATCGGTGAAAATGTTAGTGTGAATATTTTAAAATTTTCCTCTTTTGATGAAGTAATGTTTGGATTTAGAACAACAAAATATTGTAAAGATTTAGAGAGAGAGAAAAAAGGAAAAGAAAGGAGGGTTTGGGCATGTGAAGTGTTTTTGTTTGTTGTTTCTTTTGGTTTCAGCTTTTAGTTTGATATACAATGAACCAAGTTGAATGGTAATGGACCCAAATGGGGAAAGAAAAAGTTTTCTTTTTTTTTCAATCTTTCTGCAAATTGTGAAAAGAAAAGTGAACAATAGTGTTCCCTACCTAGCTACCTACCTATATATACCACCTGCATCTTCTTTAATATATACCATCATTTTTCTCTCACTCAATAAAGTAAATATATAGATTTTTGTGTTCTGTATATAATAATATAATTATTTTATCAAAAAGGAAAAAAATATATATCTAAATGAGTATTTCAATGTGTACTTAGTAAGATCCAATTATATGACATCAGATCAATCCACACTTCTTTTTAAAATTATTTTATCATATAGATGGAGATAGGATGATTCAAATCTAAATGAGTATTTCAATGTTTAAAAATCAAGTTTTTATGTTGTGTCATGTTTAGGAGAGTATTAATTTACACAAATTCATGCTAATGAAACCTACATTTTTTGTAGTTCATTGGCCTACACAAACTAAAATGCAATGCAAATGTTCATGGATATTAGATAGTTTGTGTAGAGTTTATCTTTATTTAGTTAAATTTTTATTTTTGGTTAATTAGTATTTTTTTTTCTCTTTGAGAAAGGTTAATTAGTTTTATTAATTTGTTAAATTAGTGTGATTTTAGAGTTAATTAGTTAATTATTTTCATGTAAGGCTATAAATAGTCTCATTTAATTTGAATGGTAATGGTTAGTATGCACAAGAACATAGCTCAACAACTACTTCTAAGAGATCATAGGTTTTCTCTCAAATTTGAGAGTATATGGACGAATTTTCCATTCATTTATGACCATTGGTGCCATTCATCTAAATCCATTACATCAATCTTCCAAAAAAGCCAAGACTAAGAAATTAAAAAACAAAACATTTGAGAGTTGATTCCTATGGATAAGATATAGTTTATTATAAAGATAGTCAACATGAGTATAACATTATAGCAATTGACATTTACTCTTCTTTTTGTAGGTAGGAAGGTTGAAATCCAAAAACTCATACATTTTGTACTAAACAAAATATTTATCATAAAGAGATTATTAGATAACATAGGTTCAATCTCAAAACCAATTGACAATAAGTAAAGTAACTCATACATCTTATAAATTGTGAGTTCTTCACTTATCTTAAAAAAGAGAGATATAGATCTCTAAAAAAGAATCCTTCTTAAAAAAGCGGTGTCTAAACAAAGACTTGAATATATGCCTTAAAATTGATTATGGTCACGTAAATACATACATAAAATAAATAATATGAATATGAAAGTTGGAGAATAAATGATTGGAATGATTTGGATTAGGTCTTAGTCTAAGTTTGAAAATTGAAATTGCGGTGGGAGGGTGTTATTGTATTGTCATTTGTCATTGACTTTCTAAACCTCCCAACGAATAACAACCATGTCATCAATGACGATGACATACCAAAAAAATATACATATTATTTTTTATTAAAATTTAACTTCCAATTTAATCAAATTAGATCTAAACATTATATATATATATATATATATATATATATATATATATATATATATATATATATATTTATATTTCCTCTTGCTTCATCATCCGTGCCTGTTTTTTCGTTCGTTATATGTTTTGCTTAAGCTTAAAATTAAAATTGATTAATTAATTAGTTGTTTCGAATGGCCCATTTTTTTTTTTAGTATATTCTCAAATAAGGCCCGTAATCATTCTCTTTTTACTTGATGACAAAAGCCAATTCCTACAACCAACATTCTCATCATCTTGTGAGAATTGGTTTTTTTTTTTTTTTTTTTTTTTTTTTTTTAAATTTTATTTTAAGAATTAAGATGTGTAATTTGCTTCTACTTGGGCAAATGAATTTTCTTGGTCAAAATTAATGATTGTCAACTATAATAGAGACAAAATAAATGAAATTATTTCTTTATATATTTGATTCCAATACATTGAATTTGCTCAAGATGATGTGGGATCCTCAACATGGTGACTCTTTGGGTCTTTGGGTTCACCATTCTTGGATGGGATCCCAATTTCTTTTT
The DNA here is from genome assembly GCA_036850905.1 of Luffa acutangula. Taxonomy (NCBI): domain Eukaryota; kingdom Viridiplantae; phylum Streptophyta; class Magnoliopsida; order Cucurbitales; family Cucurbitaceae; genus Luffa; species Luffa acutangula. Next base: position 47,263,920 of record CM072090.1, read on the forward strand.
ATTGGACCGAATCGAATACCCGTTTGAGTTTAATGGGCTCTGATACCATATTATATTATATGGGCTTCCATCTCAAAACCAATTGGCAATGAGTGGAGTGACCCTTGAAACTTATATATTGTGAGGTCTCCACCAATCTTTCCGATGTGGGATCCTCAACAAATATAGAATGAATGTACGTTTTAATAAGAAAGGTTGGAAAAACATTTGTACCCATATTTTTATCATTAAAATATGACATTTTTGTTTTAACATAGAAAAGAAAGGCGAACACTCAACTTGAGTATATAGTTCAACCGGTTAAGATTATATATTTTTGACTAAGGAGATTCAAATTCTCTCATTTTTAAAAATGTTTTGTGAAACACAATCATAAATCTAATTTGAAGCTTAATTGAAGTTAGTATAAATTCAAATATAATAATTGTTGAAGGTGAATAGGCAAAGGCATTTGTATTACAGCGATGGATTTAGTGATTTGAGTTACTTATGCAAACATCACCTTACATCAATTAAGAAGTATAGAAAATCTATAGTATATGAGTAATTAAATACTATATTTTCATTGACGTGAAAGATTATCACAGGAAAATTTTTCGTAGTATGAATATATTTTTTTTATTTATTGCCTACCACGTCAGCATCTAAAATGATGTGGGATTCATCGACACTTAAAGGATATTTATTAAAAAAAAATTATAATGTGAAATAAAGGGAGTATGATACTCTCGTAATATTAAAAAAATTTCTGATTATCAATAGCTAATACCAGTCCTAAAATGTGGAGAAGACTGATATATTCTAAGTTCATATAACAAAAACAATTGTAATATGTCCAACTTGAGTTGCAGCACCTTATCCTTTGTTGGAAAATGTAATTTCAGTAATTTCTTTAAGATGAAGTGCACAAGGAATAGATATAGATTAAGTTCCACCCACCAAATATAAATTATAAATGTTATTTTATTCAAAAGTTACCTTATTAATTAATAGTGTCTATTAATATTATGGTATTAGTTTATAATGGTAAACTTTTTTATATTAATTGTAAATTAATATTTGGTTGAAGTTAATGGGCGATTCAATTAATTATTGATTAAGTCACATGTTTAACGAAGAAATTATTATAATTTATGCCTCTCTAATCAATAAAATATATATTTCAAAACATCAATAAATTATTTAGTCCATTTCTCTTTTATGTGATATTGAAATTAATACACTTCATTTTACAAATTTCATTTTATTATTGATGTAGATGTTGAGAGATATATCATGCCGTATTCTCTTTAGTCACGTTAAAAAAATTGTGAATTATAGATCAACCTCATCATTATGAAATAAATATAGATTGACTCACCTATAAGTCTATCGGGGTAGGCCTAATAGACCGGTCCACATGATCCATATATGACCTCGAGCTAGCTTGATTAAACTCCGATTTGGATCAAGTCTAGCTTGACCTTTGGGTCATTGGCGTCTTGATGGATTGAGTTAAAGAGCATTCATAAGATGTCAATCAATTTAGAAGCCTAGTATGTATAACATAGTGACCTTAGACTAAAACATCAAAAGTTTGACATATATATAATCTTTTATGTGTCCTACTCCTAGTTGGGATAGTAGATGTTTAGGGGCATTCACGCCGCAATGATGCTAGAAACCTAAGAGTACTAGTCTTGGGAATTTGGTTACTTGATTTTCTTTGCACTGCATGCTCTGCGTGGCAAATTTTTTATAATGCCTTGAGATCGTGTGTCGAAATGGATGGTGAATATTTGACAATGACTCTTAACAAGGACAAATTATTCAAAAAGACAGCCACATTGTGGCTATCTCTTTGAAACCGTCGGATATAGATCTTAAAATTTACAAAATTGAGGCACTTTTATAATTTCTCTTACATCTAACGGTGCAAAACTATCCACGTCATTGTGACGACCTTAACTTGTTGAATAATTTCTCGACAAGCGAAGAGTTGGAGGTTGAGTACAAAAGTAGTTTCTGCCCAGTGACTTTTCGCACGAGCTAGCTTGCTAGCTAGCTACCTCGCACTTGCAATTGTTCTTGATTGCGAATTAAAGTTATTTTGCAAGGTGCACAGGTTGATTAAAATCGCCTTTGAAAATTAAAAGACACCAAATCCTTAAACAAAAGTTATCCGAGAGGGGTAAGACTAGTTCTTGTTCCTGTTACCACAACAGATTTCTACTATATGATGATTATTAATGCAAGGGAAAGAGTGGAATTTCCCTATCGAAGTAGATGTTTTTAGGTGACAATATTTCACACAATAGAAATAACTGTCACTATATGGTGCAAAAGGGTTCGTCCAATTACAGTTTGAGTAATTGACGTGTTACCTAAATATGCCAAAAGTTGATTCAAAACGGACGCCAGATGGTAAGAGTAGCGAGGCAATTCAGATACAACGTCAAATGTCCAATTAGGTCAACAGCAATGCTAAAAAGAAGCAGGATTTCATTATACACAACGTGTCGTTTAAAGAAAGCATACAGAGAGAAAAGAATCCACATCACAGCACTGTCAAGGGTCCATTAGGCTAAACCAGAAGCAAACGAAATTTTGATAATTAGTTCATTTCAAAATTTTTCACATGAGCTCCCTCTGTCTCTCACATCTCAACTGTTACAAGTAACTTCCAAGTCAAACCCAAAATAAAATGGAAAAAAAAAAAAAGAAAGAAAAAGAATAACAAAAAAAAAAAAAGAAAAAAAAAAAGTGGGGGTATAGCAGAGGAAGGCTCATCTGCTCACGTCAAACCATGACAAAATATCTCCAGGATCAAATACTCATATACATGAAGTCTTTCCCTTTCAATTTCCATCTCTTATAATATATCACTCTCAAAATCAAAATTTGGAGGCTCCAACAGATGCTCCTTGAACTATTGTTTCAGAGCTCCTTTCTTTTTTGTTTTGTTTTGTTTTTTTTTTTTTGTTTTTCTTCTCTTTGGGGGGAGGAGGGGGCCTAGAGGGGTGGGGAGACGAAGATGGAGACGACTTAGCATTGGCTAAGCATTCCTTCTCCAATGTCACGAGCTGCAGCGAATGTCCCTGCCTTCAGCCACTATAAAAATTAAGTCAAAACAACTTTGGTGGATGTAGTTTAAGTTACTCCGTCCTCTAAGGTTAGTGAACACAAAAATTAAGGTACTGGCTGGTCCAAATCCTTTACAAGACATGAAGAAGATGCATCTCCACTGGAACAATTCTCACCATTCCCAGAAATTACTAGACCTTCATCATGATTTTCCTCCTGGGTATTGGTTCGGGCTTTTCCAGGCCTAGTACGAACATTTACCCCCATTGGAAATGGAACCTGTAGGGATACAAGTTAACATGACTTCTTGGGGTGTTCGGCAAATGTTCCACCATTCAAAAATTTTCCTATGTCGTTCTATTTCATACCTGGTCACCTGCATTAGGGCCATCAGTGTTGAAAAGAATTGGTCGACATCGCTTATCTTCATTCATTAAGCTTGAATTCTGGAAATGAGCGATGAGAGCAGCTTTTCCCTGTATGCGAGCATATGCAAGTGATGCCACCTTCTCACTGTTGAATTTCTCCCATTTTTTCCCATTAAATGCCTGCAAGTATGGCACTCCTTTGTCAATAAAAACTTAGCATGTAATACCTCTACATCCTGCAAGCTTCAATAGCATACAAACCTCATAGAATGGAATGATTAGGCTAGGATCAGTCATGTTAATGAACGCATATCCCACGTTACATTTGTTCTGCAACAAACCATAGGAGTATAAGCAACAAAATTGTGATGGAACAGAATGAATGAATTTTTTCGGCACTTCTAATCTCCTACAACATAGAAGGGTGGCTGGCTTTTGAACATGGAAAAACTTGCCTTGAAGTCAATAGGCAGATAGATGAAGTCATAAGTTCCTCGATGGCGTTCGTCAATTGCAGCCAAAAGCATCTTCGAGGTATATCTGCAATTCCAATTATTATGGATTATGAGCTTTCAGATAGAAACAAGAAGGAACCAACAACTGATGTCAAAAACTATTAAAGCATTGTGAGTAACTCTTTCTTTACAATCAGGACAATATTGTAGATGTTACTATCAATTACACAGTTCAACATCACTACGTCCCTGCATTGACTAGGTCCATTTGAAAAATACCATACAATGTCAATGATTTCAAAGGCAGGATAAACACACATTTGCCTTTTCTTTTATTCTCTCTCCTTCAGTGCGGGTGGGGGCTGGGGTTACTTCACAAAAAAAATCATGTCTTAAAAACAGGTTTATAGACAGAAGGAAAAGACAGAATAAAGGACAAATTTGGTAGTGATGCTGCCACATTCTCAATAATCCTCATTCATTGAACATTACCTTCATTATGCCATACTCACAGCATCCAATAAAATTCCTCAAACAACGAAATAGATTCTAATAATGATATGACATGTTTGTAAATATGGTACGACCTATAGACTCAATCGAAACAGAATTCTTAAATCAGCTACTCTCCTGACTCGCATCAATCAGGTATGCATGGCCTGGGTAAAATCATGTGGTTTACAGTCCTCAACATCAAATGAAAGGAGTTTAGTTCAAAGTGGTCAAGTATTCCTACGTTAAATGAACAAAGGTGACATAAATACGGTCACAATCATCTCATGACACTAGGGACTTCAGATGGAGGTGGTCAGGAAGTTGAATGTACTGAAGTGCAATGCATTTAAATTGGGTAACTCCAGCTAAGCAGAAATGATTTTAAGAAGTTAAAAGAAACTATTACTTATAAGAACTATGTAGTGATCTCACCACACCTTGAGGCCCCCCATTCAACTCAAGCATAAGAAGAGAAAAGTTTTTTTTGATAATAACATAAGAAGAGAAAAGTTGTTGAGGTTGCAAGACAAACCCGAGGCCAATAAAAAAAACTCCATCATATTAAAATGAGCGTGAAGAAAAAATGACAAAACTCTTCCATGCAAAAGCAGAGCAAGAATCCCAATAATCAATATGTATGATGTATCTACCTTTATAATACCCTGAGCACTGAACTGAACAATGATCTCATGGAAATATACAGGACAATTATGAGAAAAACCTTTAAAGAATTTAAGAGAAAAGTACTTACTTGTTAGGAATGTTCTTTATCATAAGCGTAGTACGATTGTCTTCACCCCTCATTATGCGATCAATATCAAGTTCGTATTGCTTCTTATCGGCTTGGTTTGAGGCTGCTTCATTTCTTCGACTTCTACCCCGTTCATTTGAAGAGTCGAATGAATTCATCATTGGAAGAATTTGGCCTCGTCCCGGAAAGACCATGCACCGCTGATGATGGGATTGAAGTCCTACATTCCTTTGAGAGATGGGAAGCTCTACAGAATTTCCACCAACTTGTGGGAAGATATGAGAGAAAAAGTCCATAGACTGTGGTGAATTATTAGGCAGATTCATATTCCCTATAGAACCTGAATGAAACCCAGAGGCTTTTGACAATTCCCCAGCATAAGCATGTTGTCTATCCCAAATAGAAGGATTAACAGCTGGTGCTGATCCAACGTGGTGATTATTCATGGGCAGAACTGTGTGCATCAAATGAGATGCTGCTCTTGGAACACCATGGACCTGGGTTGGGGTATGGGCAGCAGAAATTCCATTCAGATAAGATGGAGAATTTGGCCAAACACCTGGAGCTGGAGGCTGGGGCCGGTAGGAGTTACCCCATGTATAATGAGGTCCAGGAATGGGACAAGTTCTGTTACCACCAGATGCAAAAACTGCAAAAACAAGAACATCCAGCTAAATAAAGGCATGAGAAAGCTAAAAAGATCAGCCTTACATCCTGATGGAAGTAAATTGTCAACCATTGATATATACCGTAATACAGAAAATGAAAAAGCTTCTTGTCAGTATCAATCAATTTAAACATAAAAAGGTTCTTCCTTCTGCACTAGGGATTGGAAACAGTCAAACACCATTCACCAGAGCAGATTTCACAGTGAACCAACCAATTCAACTGAACATTGTAATTGAAAACCCTCTATCAAATAGTTGAGCAGACTTTCAATGTCATTACAGGACTAATCACGAAAGCAATTATACTTACCATCTTCATTCAATTCAATTGAGCGGCCATTAAAGTTCACACCACATAGCTGCCTGCTATCAGCTCTTTCAGGTGGGCGTAGACTGATATTTCCTGCAATGGTATTCAGAGAATTGCAGTGAACATTGTTGTTCAAACCATCAGGATGTTCTGGAAGTGAATGAGGATGAACAGCTGGAGCTGCCCGGATACCCAGCTTTAGTTGTGAAGGTGAATGACCAGAGTCAATGAAGCCAGATTGGTTGCCAATTGATTCAGATCTCATCACAGAGGGTAAGCTACTGGGAACACTAGAAGATATCCCATGATGCAACACAGTCTCCAAAGATGGAGGTCGTATTATAGAGTGTACTCCAAGAACAGATCCATTACTCATGCTGCTAGACTTGATAGTCCCACTAGGAACTAAGCCTGCAATATTTTTTCTTCTGTGAGACAAACAAAATACTCCAAATTCACAAATAATGAGCATGATTTTCTTTGGGGTATAATACCAGAGAAGCCGGCACTACAGTTAATGGGAGGGCTACCCTGTTGCAAATAGAGACCAATATCATCCCGCTCCAATTGTGGATGGAACGGTTGCACCAAACTGTGGCACAGAAATCAATAAAAAAAAATTGTTAGCATCCACTTACTACTTGTTCCTTTTAATTTTAATCTGTTGGAGATAAAAAAATGTTTTATTTTCAATGAGGCTGGGTTGAAACTATGCATGAACAAGCATTAAAAGAGCATATTTGTCAGAACCTCCGTCTCACACCACCAGGACGACTTGGCTCAAGCTTTATCTGCTTGCCTGCAATATCACTCATGTTTAATGCACAAAGAGCAGCCTCTGCAGCTCGGATATCATAAAATTCAATGAACTTATGATGACTTCTATGGGGGGCTTCACGAATCTGCAATTTTAAAGAATGTGTTAGATTCCTAGGAGCATATGATGGAATGCAACAACAAAAATTGAATCCCGGGCTCACCTCCTTGATTTCTCCATAGACACCAAATATTTGACGAAGTTCTTCATTTGAAACAGAAGACTCGAGGTTGAAAACAACAAGAGTTCCTTGGTTAATATCTTTTTCAGAAGGGTTGTCCTGAAAAAGTAGTATAGAGAAAGATGTGAGGAAGAAAAGAAGTCATGAAAGAATCTAGGGCAGATAACTTGATGTGGCTAGTAATGATAGATTAAGAACAAATCTCCACAAAATTGAAATGCTTAGTGGGCAGCTAATCAAAATGAAAAAACAGAAAAGATAATAGCTCAATTGATCAAGGCATTATACAGCCCTCCTCAATGTATCAAGGCATTATACATCCCCACCAGTGAGTTGAACTCAAAAGGATAATGCAGAACAGGGAATCTGTAAAAACAGAAACCAACCTTCGGTATAGAATAATGTATGTCAAGCTTCCTTCGCCTCAATGGTTTATTCTGGAGAGCTTTCATTGCATTACGGGCAGCTCTAATATCATAATAGGATATCATAACAAACCCTCGATGTTTGCATGCTGTATAAAGAGTGCGAATGTCTCCATATTGCTGCAGATTATGAAAATAAAGTATGGAGATATTAATTAGCGAGAGATGCTACTTTGAAATGCACAAAGAAACGAACATTGAAACTTAAGAAAAATGTGCACCTCAAAAAGGACCTTCAATTCAGAATCTTCAACATTGCTATTTATGTTTCTCACAAACAGTGTCCTGGAAGGATGTTCTCCTAAAGGATGTTCTCCAGCCATAGCACCGTTATGCATCCCCGGCAAGTTGTTAAAAAGTCCTCCAGGAGATTCAGAATTCTTCTGTCCAACAGATAAGCCATCATCACCCAAATCCATTCCTCCAACATTGCTAAAGAAATCCAAGTCCTCAGCATCATCCTCGCCAGTTGTTTCAACCAAACAATCAAGCCCATCAGTTACTCCAGCAAGTAAGTCATCATCATCCGGGAGGAGGTTTCCAATGGTTTGGGCCTCCAATTCTTCAAGTGACTCAAAAACCTCCTCCTCCTCAAAGTGAGATGCAACAGTATCAACAGAATGGCCATATAGTGCATTGCTTGGAGAAAATCGCACTGCACAAATAATTATATGTATAAATGATAGACTTATAAGGCTAAAATTGATAAGGTTGAGGAAGCCTAGAATTAAGCTCATTTAGAACTTATTTGCAAGTTCATCTAGATTTCAATTCTGTTGCTGGCATCCTCATCGGGTACAAATATGTAAAGAAGCAAACAAGAAGAGACTTACACTTCCTAGTAAATATATCTGATAAAGAACTCGAGAAGAGACTACTCTCATACTGAGAATTCATCATATTGACTTCATTACTTCGGGCAAAATAATTGGATGTTCTTTCAGCTCCAACAGCATGTCTATTCAGGAGAAGACTTGCATTCTGGTCTCTCACAGGAAATGAATCATGATTTTCCAGCGAGTTCTCTGTCAGGCACTCACCTATTGAATGTTTGTCCACAGATGATGAAGCACCTGACATGTTATTGGCTGTTCATAAACATTGAAACAAATATCTTTTCAGTCGAGGAAAAGCCTTTTCACCACTACAATAAGAAGCTTAATAATTAACAACACAACAGAACTAACTCAAGGTAGCTACATTCCCCAGAATATTGCAAGAATAAAATGCATAAATCGATAGGCTGAATTAGAAAAAACGCCCTTCATCCATGTAGCTGGCTTTAATTTTGCCCTTCATATTTTGAAAGTTTGAATTTCATCTCCAATACTTCATTTTTATTTTTATTTTTTTCAAAAAAGCCTCTTCATTGACAATTCTTTCAAAATGCCTAAAGGAATTAATAGATTGGAGGTAGAATTGAAGCTAATGAAATGTTTAGGGCAAAATTGAAACCAACTAGTCCATGCAAAATTGATGACTTTCTCACTTTTCATTTTCATTTTTATTCTTTGTGTATGTGCACACATGTAGGTTGTGGGGGATAGAGGCATATTTAGTAATCCTTGGTGAAATTAACCATGAATCTGTCAATAATCTGAACTATAGACTTTCAGGCAGATAATGTTGTTACAGCATGAACCAATGTGGGTTGGCCCAGTAATCAAAGAGGCAAACTGTAAACTGATATTCTTTAAGAGGTTGTGGGGTCAACCCACAATGGCCATCTATCTAGGAGGAAGTTAAATCCTGCGAGATTCCTCATGCCAGGGCTGAACACTTGTGGTTATCAAAGAAAAAAAGAGAACCCACATATACAAGGTATTTGACATGTGCCTCATATACTGGTCATATTTTTGGCCTGGTTTATCCCCACTAACCAATTAATTATGTTACGGGAGGTTAGTAGAGATAGAGACCAAAATCTGAAAAGAATTTCTCGAGCAGTGATAGTATCGGGGAGATCAACTGATCGATCATCATAAATAAACTCAAGGCAAGATATGTTAGATGCCAACTGTAGATTTGACAACGAACTTCCTAACTAGAAAGAAAACAGAAGCAGTCTTTCCCCCAATTCTATAAACGGGTATATTAGAAATAGAATACAAGACAATTAGCAGGTCCAAAAACTAAAAGTTCATAGATTGAACTTCGTTTAAAACAAATGAGAAAATCTGTTTCTGTTTTGCAGTGGGATGATCACAGACAAGTATCTTCAAACAATGCAGTTTTCATGCACTCTATGTTAAGATCCTAATTATGAGAATGAACCTTCATTGTGATTAGATTCCATATCATTCTATTTTCCAAATGCCTGTTTGGAACCACCCCTGGACATGCTACATTTCTCATAACAGATACAAAACAAGAAATATGAGGTGGTTAATCAATCAAGGACAATTATATTCTTTCACTTGAAAGTTCAACTACACAAAGTCACGATTTCCTGAAATATACGACACAAAGATAAAAACACAAGAAACTAAAAGTAACCAAAAAGAAGGAAAAGATAAAAGTGCTTCATGGGTCATGTGTACTGACCACGGTGATTTGGCAGACTAGCTGAATTCCAAAGTCCAACCTGCACCTGGAATGCAGGGAAGAAAGAAATGAGAAATTGGAAGGAAAAAGAAACGATGGTGGAGACACTGAAGATTCAGATCCTCGAAAATGCAGTACGATGAACTGCAAGAATAAGCAACCTCTTATGCTAGAAAAAAGAAACGCGAGAGGCAAGGGTCTATACCTCATCTGAATGACGTAAATCGTCGGGGAAGAAGGAAGATGAAGACAAACCCTTCAGGTCCAATACTTCAGACGGCATGATGGAACCGAAAAAGAACAAATCCCAAAAGATAGAAAGACAACTCAAAGAAGCTGCTCCATAAAAAAGGAAGCCAAAACTTGCAAGCCCGTTCCTTCAGAAGGCAATTCAAAATCTTCACTCAAGCCTACAAAAATCTGCAGGTAGAAGAATATTTAATTTAATAAAGAAAAAAAAAAAGCAGAAGAAGAAGAATCGTTGATTAAACTGGACTTAGACATGGCAATTCACAAATATCGCGCAGTCAAACAGGAAAGAAGCAGTAGTTGGTTTGAGATCTTGAGAGTAATGCAACAAATTACAGAAAACGAACCACAAGCACTAATTGAGAGATCGCCCGCTAAAAATTAAGTTTGGTAAATAGAAAAGCGCGGCTGAAATTGAGGGGAAGCAAAAGTTTGTCCAGCAGCGATATTAACAAGAAAATCGAAGCAAAGAATAGCAAGATCGCAAGAAACAGAAGGAAAACAGAAGCAGAGGAAGTAAATTGGAAAAGGAAAACCCCAAATTGAGGTCGAAAACAGCAGAGTTCACCTCGAGAGAAAGGCAAGGAAAAGCAGAAAGAGAAGAAGAAGATAGGAGAGGAAAGATCGGAGGAAGAAGACAAGAGAGAAAGGGGGGGAAGAGGAGGAAGAATTTAAACAAGAAAGAGGAAGACAGAGAGAAAAAAGAATAGATTACGGCATAAGGCATGGGAGGTTGAAGAAGGAATCATCTAGGCATCTGTGCCGTGCAAGATCCTCCAAAGGGTTTGATGCTCAATTTTCCTGCATTGCACGTTAGCCCCAACACCTCCAGCCCCTTCATGTGTTTTTTTTTTCTTCTTCTAAGCGGCCATTGCAGAAGCTTTGTTTAGTGGCGTGGTGGTTGAAGTATGGGGGATGAAATCTGTATCTTCCTCCAGAGCTCAGGGGTGGAAGCGCAGGAGGCGAGCTTTGGGGAAGAATTGAAGAAATTCTCCGGCGAGATTCGGAGCCCTCGCCTGAGAAAAAAAGGGAAACAAAGACAAAAGAGAAAGGGAAAGAGAGAGAGAAATGAAATTGGGATTTTTCCTTGAGGGGGAAGAGGGGGACTCTGTAGACGGAGAAAAAATAGATTGGACGGTGGTGTGTTTGTGTTAGAAGTTAGAAGAAAAATAAATAAATAAAAATAAAAAAGAAAAACAGAGTGGTTTGGGTTAGCGTTTGCCTACAAACACGAGAGAGATAGATCGGGGGAGGAGAGATAGTGAGAAGTGGTTAGGACTTGCCGTCAAAAGGATGTTTTTAACGCCGTCAATTTCCCTCTATTTTCTTTGTGCGGTCGCAGTAAAATCAACTCCTCGCCTCTTCCCTTCCCCTTGTATTCTGTTGTTTTCTCTTTCCACGCTGGCACGCCCACCCCTTCTCTTCTCAAATTTAGACTTTGGGTTATTGGGCCCAGCCTCAGCCTCAGCCTCAGCCTCAGCCCGAGCCGCTCGGTGCCCTGCTTGTGGTTCCTCAATAAACCTGCTCTCCTGCAAAACCACATAACACAAATTACTGTGTGACTGATTGATTTCTTCTTTCTGCAAACAAAAAAAAGAATCTCTACTTTTTTGTACTTCCCAATTCCCCCATCCATTTTATTCTCCTCTCACTCTCTCCCACATTTTTTTTTATTTTTTTATTTTTTCAATTCATCCTTCAAATTCAAATCAACCAAAACCAACCATTTACTTACTTACCACTTTAATTTCCTCTACATTACATGAAGAATTAAAACTCAAGACAGGACACAGAGACGCGTTGTCTGGATTAGAAGAAACATGGGTGTCCGCTGGAACTGGAAGATGATTCATTTATTTATTTTTTTTTTTAAATTAAATTAAATTAAATTAATTAAAAAGGATTAACGCTAATCACATGTGGGAGCAATCATTGGTTGTTCAGACTCGGAGGGATCAAATTCAAATAAACCTCCCTTCATTTTACCTTAACCTTAAAAAATATATATATATATATTTTTTCAATCAACTTCATTTTTAAATTAATAATTAATAATTAATTTACTGGATGGGATGGGGGAAAGGGTCTGGGGCAGGGGCAGAGGCAGAGGGAGTTGTTTTGTTTAGGTACCAATCAGATTCTCTCTCTTTTCTCTTCTCATCTCTCCCGCCCTATTATTATTATTTACTTTATTTATTTTTCGTTTTGTAATTATTATCCTTATCCTTTCTATCATCTCTCTCTCTCTCTACTCCAAACTTGTCCTTTTGCCTTTCCCACTTCTCGCCATTATTTCTTCATTATTTTTCTTCCAATCATTTATTATTATTAAGTGTGTTTATTAAAGAAACCAAAACAAAAAGGAAAAGGAAAATAGAATTGGCGCCAATGGATCCTAGGCCCATTGGGCTCTTCGGTTATGGGCCTTCCGTCTTGACCCGCTCGATTCGACAATGCGCCTAACTCTCATTTTCTGTCCCCCCCCCGACTGCCCATGTTGTTTCACGTGCTACGTTAAATCACTCCCATTAACGTTGTTCTTATTTTTTTGTCCCAATTAATTGGCTTTATTTCTCTCTCTCTCTCTCTCTCATTCCCATTTTTTCTTTCTTTATTCTTCCCACAATTAACAACAAAGAAATACCATCCATTTCTCATTACCTACCCATCCCATTTCTTTTCAAATTTAATTACTTGTTTTCATGTTGTGGTAAGTAATGGGTCAATGTTCGTTCTAGAACTCTTTTCTTTCTTTTGTTTAAAGAGTATTACAATTGAAATAAATGGATGGAAATTTAAAATAAGGTTACTAATGTGTTCACTAACTAAGTTATGCTTAAGTCAGTTTGTTATATGAATTTTATGTTTATGAACATTCATATTCTTTTTTTTTTCGCAATAATTATATATCATTTCACTCATTGAGAATTTCTTACATTAAATTGTACTTTTAACATTGATCTTTATACGAAATTGGACTTAGGAAATGCAATTATTCAACATTTCCAATCCTATCATTTTAAAGCATCCTGTTTTTAGCAAACTTTATACCAAAGGAGCTCAGAGAAAACAGAAGAGTTGAGGGAGTGTGAAATGGTAAAAGAAAAAACAAAGGCAGAAAAGGAGAAGAATTGAGTATGAGAAAGTCAAAAAAAATGAAAACCAATGATTTAAGGGAAACTGTTAAAATATAGACATAAATATTAGTCTTTGTCTGCCACTTAAAAAAAAACTCACAGTCCCAAAGCCCTAAAGATCAAAGTGAGTGATTAACAGATAAAGCAAAAGTATGGTTTATGCTTAAGACAAAAGGAAACCCCTTTTATGTAATTGGAAATTAAGATTAGAGCCCCAATTTATACCATTCCATATATATGATAGATAGCCTTTTCAAATTTAATAACATCCATTATATCACCCTTTTTTCTTTATTCCATGCTCTCTCACTATTACTACCACTAAAACCCACGACATGACTTGTAGCGTGTTCGAGAGCATTCTTTCACTGTTCTAAAATACTTTTCAAAATCAGCAGTCTAAAAATTTCAAAAATACTTTAAAACATCTTCAAATGCTTAACTTTGCACAAATCGCCAAAATAGTAGACCCAATTTTTATGATTTTTTTTAAAATTAATGTTATATTGATGTATTTGTTTAGGTTGGTCTAGTGGGTCATATTAATTGTTTTGGGCCATTATTATTATTTAGGGGAAGAAAAGAGAGAGAATTAGGATTTGTTGGATTATTGCAAAAATTAGAAAAAAGTTAAAAGAGTGTGGAGAATTAGGTATTGGTAGTGTTTAAGGGAAAGATAGAGTTTGATGGGAATGGGGAAATTAGGGCGTAATTTCAAACCCTAAGCCCAATCCTCCAAATCAAAGAAAATGCCAAATTACTAAACGACAGAATCTACCGTGAAAATGAATGGCTAATCCCTTTGATTATTTTAACCTTCCAAATTAATTTTTCAAACCGCTTTATCAAGTTCAACTTGACCGACGCATATTCTCAACAAATTAAAATGAAGGCTTTCTTTATTCCACAAATGGCTGTGGTCCGATCATTATTAGATTTTATTTTAAAATTTAATTGCGTGTGAACTTAAGTATTAATCCATTGTAAAATTTGGATTTGATTTACTACGTTAAATTGTTAATTTAAATAATAAGTCAAATATAAGTACATTTTTCTTGTTGGTCATATCTTTGAATTCTCTATTCCACGTAGGAATAAAAAGACTTTCTTCACTTGGTTATTAAACACAAAAATAACCTAAAATGACAAATTGGTTTAAACTTTGATCTAAAAAAAAAAAAAACAACTTGGGTTAAACTTATAACTATATTTTTAATAAATTAGATTAAATTTCCAGAGTTGATATTTGTGTTTAATAGATGTCTAATAGGTCACAAGCTCTTTAAGAAAAAAAAATCATGAGCTTTCTATTAAGGCACAAATGGCCCATAAGTCCATCAAAACAAGTCAAGCATGATGGTCCCAAAGTGACCAGATGTGGTCGAGTCGTCGATCATGAATAAATCGAGGCTAAGGAACTAGGCACCCAAAGAGGGGTAGCTGAGTCGGGATACTTGAGCCAATGCACCAAATCTTACCTCTGGATCATAGCCGATTAAATGTACGAACATGAGAATGAAACATTATACATGTGGGAACCTACCCCACATTAATTAAAGGTAGGCAACCTAATTATACTCTGTTCTACCAAAATACTCTTTAATTTACTGGCTAATTTAGGCATCGGAGTGTCTTGGACACATCGTCATATTGATGCAAAATCTTATCTCGTGAGTTGCTCGGACCCATTTGGAGCAAAACACAGCCGTCCCAACTGATTTTAGCTTACTCGGCTAGCTAGATTTTCCCATCAACAGTTTCAATTGTCTATTCAATAAGGGACGTTTTTTATATTTTTTAAAAATACCTAATATATTAGAAATAAAAGATATTTCCTATCTACACTGACAAGTTAGTTTAATTTTTTTTTCTAATAATTTAGATTAAATTATTAAAAATACTCTGAACTATGAGTTTGGTTTCAATTATACCCAAAACTTTGAGAAGTTTAATTTTAACTCATGAGTTTAAAGTTTGTTTCAAGACGACCTTGAAGACTTTTTCCGTTAAATTCATGAATGAAAAATAATGTGTTTGCATATATATATTTCCACTTATGTATTCAAATATGTTCACATAAACAACAATACATATGCAAACACGTCAGTTTTCGTCCATAAACTTAACGAAAAAAACCTTTAAAGATCGTTTTGAAACAAAATTCAAACTTCAAGAGTTAAAATAAAATTTTTCAATGTTTAGGAGTAATATTGAAACCAACCTCATAGTTCATAGATATTTTTAATAATTTAATAATAAATTATTAACATTTTCTCAAGTGTGATTTCAAATATTAGTAGAAAGAAATAACATAGCAGTTTTTAATTCAAGAGGAGTTAGTTATACTTTTGAATTAAGGATAAAGTAAGTATTTAACATTCAAAAAGTGTTTGGTGATCATGTAATTTTATATTTTTGAAATTTTTGGTCAATCATCCTATGTTAGTCAAGTTTCACCGTGTGTTAGAATCAAAGTCAAAGTGAGTATAACTCAACGGTAATTGATATGTATTTTTGACTGGGAGGTCGGAGGTTCGAATCCACACTTTAAAATATTGTTGAAATAAAAATAAATAAATAAAAATCAAAGATTTGTTGAGAATTTTAGAGGGAATTGTACAAAAGCTTTAATTTTCTCGAATGGTAAATCTAAACTTTAGAATTTGAATAACCATATTCTTATATGGTTCAAGAACTTTAGCTAACAAAAGAGACTATAAAAAAAAATAAATATATATATATATATATATATATATATATATAAATAAAAAGAGAGAATTTATGTAATAATAGTTCTAAAAACAAGTTAATTACTAGAAGAATTATAGAATTTAACTTAATTTTGTAATAATGATGATAAGCTCTTCTATCATAGACATTTCTTTTGTTTTCTGACCTGCTTTATCTTTATTGAGGTAGAAACAAATCCTATTATAAAGCCAAATATATGAGTGACTAAAGTAAAAAATAAGTAATCATTTCCATATTGTACAAAAATCCTAGTTTATAACCCTATTTCTTTTTATTTCCTTTTTTTTTTTTTTCCCTTCAACCGTGCAATATATATTATATACAAGTCAGAGAATTGAAAACTGTGGCTGCACTAAATTGTTCTCCATATAATTTAAAAATCTCGTTTGGAAGGATACTTTTTAAAACCTTTCAATAAATATATTTATAAACTAAATTTTCTTTCATTTTAATATTAAAAATTAACAAAAATTGAGGCGCTATTAATGAGAGAATAAGAATAAGTTTCATTATCAAGAGAGAAACGATCCATATAACTTGCTAAGGTCTCTAAATAGTGGTTCAATATAGAAGGGTAGAGTGTCGAGATAGAGTGCTAAGATAGCGAAAAAGTTTACCTTTTATATGATTAAATTCATATGTAACTATTAATAGTCTTTTTTAGATTTATTTTTATATTTAAATGTATATATATTTCAATTAATTAACACTAAAGAAATTAATGAAAACTTGAGAAAATTTAAAATTTATTTAACCCAAAATGCTAAAATTTAGATCTTAGTTCTTCATGGGTATCTCACACAATTATTGGTCTATACAACATAAACACGACACCAAAGACCTTGTAATCTGAATAAGATATCTCTTTATTTTTTTTATTTTTTTTTATTTTATAAGATTTGAACCCTTCAACTTTTATCGATAAAATTAGAAATTAAAAGGATACAGTTTTAGTCAACATTCAAATTAGGGTTGGTAAGGACTCATGGACATATTAAGGTAAGAAAACTACCTAATATGTTCAGGTTAAACATAGCTGGTGAACTAAAATATAAGCAATATTTTATATAGATTAATTTCAAATTCTTCTTTACATTTTTTTAATATTATATTCTAGAAATACAAATCATTTACTTAATATTATCAAACATTTTACTCATTTATGATAAATATTTCCTTTTTCTTAATTAACTATTCATTATAATTTTTTTTCAAATTTAAATTTAGTTTTAATTAATTTACCTAATATTCATACCCAAGCCCAACAAATTCATCTTGACATCAATGGTTAATATTTTTCTTTTCTATTTAAAAATTACACTAATATTAACTCCATGTGAAATGTCCCTCTAATTTTTTTTTTTTTTTAGTAAAGGAAAATACATTTTAAGTTCCTTCCTCCTATATATTAATAGGAAAAAGCAATATTCAATCTTTTCATTTGGGATTTATTTTTGTTTCAAAAACAAAAATAAGAAGTACAAGGAAACTTTTTTTTTTTTTAAAAAAAAAACAAAGTACAAGGAAAACAACGAAGATATATTTTTTTTTTTTTTGAAAAAAAAAACCTCGAAAATAGTCAATTTTCAAAAATAACAAATTGTTGTTTCCCTTATTTAAAAAACTATGAAAAAGGGATTTTTTTTTTCTTTTTTTTTAAACAAAAAAAAGGGATTTGTTTTCGAAAAACAAGTTTACGCTATTATTAAACATTTTCAAACTTTTATCATAGAAAGTTGTCATATATATATATATATATATATATATATATATATATATATATATATATATATATTGGTAAAAGATTTTGTTTCCTTTCTCTGGTCAGAAAGGATTTCTTTTTCTTCTTTGGTCGGGAAGGATTTCTATCCCCTTTTATAAATTTTACCCTTTTTTATTTTAAATAACCAAAAATATTTTCTCCCCCTACCATCTCAATTATCTTTCTTTCTCTTGCTAGCAATAATAGTTCTCTTTCTCTTATTTTTTCTCCTTCAACTTCATAATGGATTATTTTGTTGTAAAGTCAAATGGTAGACTCCAAACAACCTCTTGCATGTTGAAAATTTTGACCTTGCACTTTTTGTTTTTTTAATATCAAAAGAGGCGAAAATTGTGATATAAGTTGTGTTATTTGATTAATTATTAGGTTTGTTTTTTGTTTTCATTAAAGAATTTCAAATTTCAAATTAATTTTTTATGAAAGAATAAATTTATCAAACACATGTTAATCATTTTCAAATTTACAATAAAACGCAAGCTTCTATTCAAATGAAACCAAACATATTGTTTAGATACAGTGAAAATAAGGATTTTGCTTCTATGTTTTTACTGAATTCTTTGTTTTCAATGAAATTTTTTTAACCAACCTAGCCTAAGTTATTTTTGTTATATCTTTGAATAATTGACATATAGTTCTACAACATTTGAGGTGGAGGAATTCAAATCTCTAACTTTTTTTTTTTTTTTTAATAAAAAATACATGTCAATTACCACTAAACTTATGTTCACTTTGTCAATTGGCATACACATTATACTCCTAAAGGAAAGTAACTAACAAATTTTTTTTTTTCAATGTGAGCTTAGTGGTAATTGACATATACTCTTGATCAGAGATTTGAAGCCCCACATCCTCTAATGTTGTTGAACTAAAAAAAAAAAACAAAAAAAAAGTTTTTAAACCTCTAACTTGGTGGTCGAGAGTATATGTCAATTACTGTTGAACTGAGCTCATTTTGACATTTTATTTTTTATAATTTGGAGTATTATTTATTGTGGTGGTGTCTAAAAGCCATAAGAATTAAAACCCCTTTGATTAATTACCCAAAATGAAGAAACTGTAAGCTTAAAATCACCGAAGAATCAAATACATGTATTTTTTTTGGGATATGGGAGAATTGGTCAGAAATATATGTCAATTTCCGCTAATCTATGTTCACTTTGACAAATTCATGTATCTTTTTGCTTATCAATTGTTGTTTCCTAGGCAATTTGAAAATCCCAAAAGCTATTAGCAACAACCTCACCAATCACTCTTCATCCACCCTCTAGAAGACCTCTTTTCAATAATTATCTCTAACAATTTAGAGAGAGTTATCCATTCACACGATTTCATGTTTTATATTAATTATATCGAAAAAGTTATCAAAGAAAAATTATATACGGACAAAATATCTTTATGTGCACAACACAACCTATTCTCAACTGTCTAAACATTCTTAAAGATATCGTGCAACTATCGTGCAACAAATCGAGCCAAAGATTCATCCTACAAAATTAAGGAACACCTCTCCTATTTAATTCATAAATAGAATAACTAGACACATCTCAAATCTTACAACCAATAATATGCTTGACGGTTACAAAAGGATCTACAATCAAATAAGTCATCCACTAGTGAACTCATTAGTCAATTATAAGACTTTTAATTTTCACGAAGTCCTGGCTCATAATATACTCTTCCTTAAGAGTATTATCTAATATCATAATTCTTCTATCATTTTAACTCTCTAGTCTAATCAAAGGAAAGTTTAATTCACCAAAAAAGGAAAAAAAAAATTAATAACAACCTTGACCTGCATTTTCATGCCACACAAATGTTGTTTCACTATATTTTTATTATCTTTATTTCAAACTTGATGGATTTGCTAAATACCACATCGATATTAGACAATAGTTTTTTTTTTCTTTTTTTATATATTATATCTTCATTTTGCAAACCATTTATTAATTTGTGGAATTAATTTTTAGCACCTACGTTTATATGTTAAAAAGGAAATAACATATGGTGGAGATCTTCACATTTAGAAAACAAGTGCAACCACATCATAATGCGCATTTGAATCTAAGAATTTGGAAGAGAAGATGTCAATTAGGGGGCAAAAGAAGTGGGGTTAGATTTTGAGTATCTTCCATGCCATTTCATGGCAAAAGAACTAACAAAGGCAATTTATACATTTAATTACATAATATCATTGACTTTCTTTTCCTAATATTATTTTTAAAAGATGAGGTAGAATTCGAATTTCAATCTTTAGAAAAAGGTTATTAACTTTGTAATTAGTTAAACACTCTACTCAAGTTGATCATTGACTCTCTTTTGAAAATCTTAAAAGTATGAATATAACTTTGTTTAAAATCTTTCTAATACAGTTTAAGAATTAACTATGTTGACATGTGGGTCTGGTCAAAGTGGATTGTTTGATCCACATGATCTATTAATCAAGAAACAAGAGACAAACAATGCCTACAAAATAATCAAAGTGTGCAGTTATGGTGTGACTCACCAATAAATTAACTGGGATTTGTGTAGAGCATTGCCAAAGGTTTTGGGTTGTGTAACATACCTTGTATTGAAGATCTCTTGTTCACTCCATAAGGGTTAATCTAGGATTTCTTGACTGCCCATCTCGTTAGTTGGACCTCCTCTCCGAGCTCAATTCCTCTAGAACCAATCATTTGACCTATTTCAAAGAAGGATAAACAAGATAACCTAGCTTAGGGGTCAGTCTAGGCATATATCAACCAAGAAGGCCATCCCATGTGCTCGACCTTGGCCAAAGCGAGCTTAGCTCAGCGGTAATTGACATGTACCCTCAACCATGAGGGTAGAGGTTCGAATTCCCCCCACCCCCAAATGTTGATGTACTAAAAAAAAATGTGCTCGACCTTGGCTTGTATGATCAGCCTTGACTTGGCTCAATTACATTGGACCCTGAGCTTCCATCTGCTTGACTTAGGTTATATAGTTTTAAGTTTGCCTCTTTGTTGTTATACTACATGGGCTAATTTAGCCCGCCCATAATATAAACTATACAAACTTAAACTCAATATAAACAATATCATATTTATTACATGGAAATATATTCCCTTTACCAAAAAAAAAAAAAAAAAAAAAAAAAAAAAAAAAAAAAACATATTTCAATTTAAGCATATATCTTAGTGAATAATCCACTGATTGCCTTCCTTAAAATTGAGTGTTTGGATTCTATTTTGTTGAACTAAAAGAAAAGGAATTCAACTTGAGTACACTCTCCGCCGAATAAAAGGTTTGGACCTTCACCTCATCTGCAATGTTATATACTAATATTCTAAAAACGAAAAAACAAACCGACAAAAAGTCAGAAAAAAAACACACACACAAACAAGTCATATCATGAAAATAAATAAATTTCCCCAACACAAACGAGCTCGTAGCTCTAGAATTGGGTGGGAGAGAGGGGAATGAGGGTTTTATATATTGTAAGATTTTAGGACTAAAGCTTGTCCCAAAATCCCTTTGCGAATGGGAGACATCACTAACACATTAATTGCCTCTAGTAATCAATGCTATAATTACATCAATATATTATTCCACTATATCCAAATACATGCTTGTGGCTCCCACTTCATGCCCTAAAATCACATCCTTCTCCTTTCTTTTCTATTTCTATTTTATTATTATATTCATTAATGTTTGTTTTAGCCTCTAAACATTATAGAAAATTACAATTTCTTTTTCTTTCATGCCACTAACCTTTTCATTTCAAAATAAATTTTTGCATGCCATTATGAGTGGATTTTTGTTTCATGCCATATCTAATCGTGTTTCGTATTCAATTTAGAAATAAATTGCAGAAGATTTCTTTTTAAATACAATACAAAAACAATTAATGATAAAAATCTCAATAGTTATTTATGAAGATTTGAGGATCGAAAACAAATTTCAAAATATATTCAACAAAGATAGCAGTTCAATGGTCATTTTACTAAAACTATGGCTAGTTCATGACTGACTATACTTTTAGTTTTTAATGTTGGAGTGTTTTTTTTTTTTTTTTTCGAAGTGGAATAACTTATTGTTTAAAGTTTCAATTTTTTCATTTTTAGGTTTTAAGAATTTTCAATTATAACATTTTCATTGATCAATGTTAAAATTGACTAACAATAAACATCTAGGGAGAGAACATGATGACCTAGGAAAGCAAAATTTCTAAGAAATTGGCGAATATTTTAAAATTTCCTCTATTTGGTGGCCTATCCTGCTTTGAGGGCGTATTTGGAATGACCTTCCAAGTGTTTAAAAATGTGTTATTAAGTGTCAATTTTTTTTTTTTTTTTTTTTTGTTAACTCTTAAAAAGTCATTTCAAACATGTACTAAATTTAAACGGACTCTTATAATACTATGTCCGGTAAGGTTATCATTATTCAATTTTAATATTCACCGATATTAAGGATGTACTGAAAAATGTTAAAATGTAAGCAATTAAATTGGAACTTTTAAAATAATAGAGACTAAATTCTTTTTTTTTTTTTTAAAAAAAAAAAGCATTAGGGAATAAACCAAATATTAGCCTAAAAATATAGCAGATCCTATGAGAATGTAATTGTGAATTTAGACCTATAAAAACTTTTTTCCCTCCTTTTTAATTTCTTTCTGTTAGTTAAAAGGAAAAAATGTTGTCCCTTCTAAACCTTTTACACACTTTCTTTTAAAAAATAGGAAACATGATATATGAAACACATAAAGAATGGAGGAGGAAAGGTAGAGGGTAGAGAATTGAAAGATAGGTTAAAACATTAATAATAATAATAATAGACTATGTAAGAAGAAGGTAAAGGATTTGAAATGCAGTCTCATACACTTAGTCTATGGCATCTTCCAACGGTCCCCACAATATCACTCATAGAATGCGACCCCTTACTAACCCCTCCACTAATAACCACAATCTCCTCCATTACACCTCCTTAATAAAAACTCTTTTATATATATGCGTTCGTTTATTTTTCGCAATTCAATTTAAACTGAGATGGAAAGATGATCGAGAATTACGTAAGAGTTGAATTTCATCGACTGAACTATGATGCAATGGTAAATTTGTGTTATATTATGATTCGGTTTTAATTAGTTGGACTTTCTAGAGAGAGGGAAAAAAAGGGTTTGTTTAGGGATGGTATTAGGTTGCTTGTAGGGAAGGGAGAGTGGTGGCCTCATCCATTATTATTTTGAAATTGAAAAAAAAAACCCAAAAAAACAACAAAAAGATATAAAAATACAATAAAAGTGACTTTATTGGAGGGTGGGGGCCCTAGCATCCATTAACATAAGCAAGGATTAGGCACTAAGAGGAGATTAGGACAAGTGATTTAATGTGTAATAAGGGAGGTTGATTAGCAAAAAAGTAGAGGTGAAGAAATTTGACTTAGTGGGTAGGGTTAGGAATTAGGATGCCCTTGTCAACTTGTAGCCCAACCCCACCCCCTCCTTCTCCCTCATGCTTTGCTTGTGCTCATCCACTTTTTGGGGTTAAATATTTATGAGAATTTAACTTCCACATTAATGAATCCATTTCTTTTTAAAAGGGAATTAATTAACCATAACCAAAATCATTTTCTTTTATTTTTTTATTATTAATTATTAATTATTAATAGGGTCATCACTTGTTTTTTTTTTTTTTTTTTAACCCACAAAATCAACAATTGGACCAAATGGGGAAAAAGAAAGAGGAAAATCACAATTAAACCCAAAAGAAAATGACCTGACCCTTGGAAAAGTGATATAGAAAGGTGGAAGGAAGTGCCCTTGAAGATTTTTAATAATTTGTAATTAAATATATTGCAGGAAAGTAACCCATGGAAAAGAAAAGCTTCTTTGTTAATTCATAATTAAGAGAGATTCCTTGAGGCTATTAAATTTTAATTAATTGTAATTGGGAAAACCTTAATAAGCAGTTAAGGGTCGCATTAGGCATTTATTTTTTCTATATTTTAAAATAAAACCAAACCCAATTTGAAATAAGAACCCAATCACAAGGCCATTAAAGGCAAATCCCAACAAAACCTTCCCTTGCTAATTCTTCTTCTTCTTCTCTTTTCTTCTTTCTTCTCTTTCTTTCTCTTTCTCTCTCTCTCCGCCTCTATTCTTATTTCTCTCTCTATATTACGGAGAGAGATGATCTGACAAACTGAACCCAAACGGCGTAACGGACCCCCCTCCCCCGTTTACGCCTTCCTTAACACCCTGCCTCCATTAAGTCACGTGCTCTTCTTCTTAACAATATTCTTAATTTTTATTTTTCCTTTTTATATGGCTTTGCAGCAGCTTAGCCTTGGCCCAACTCCCGTTGACGGCGTACCCGACGCCGTCACTAATGGCGTTGACGCCCGGCCGATGTCAACTGACGGCGGAGACGACGGCAGCAAAACCCCCAGGCTTCCCCGTTGGACCCGCCAGGAGATTCTCGTCCTCATACAGGGCAAGAAGGTCGCCGAGACCAGGGTTCGCGGCGGCCGGGCCGCCAGTCTCGCCTTCGGCTCCGGCCAGGTTGAGCCCAAGTGGGCCTCTGTCTCCTCCTACTGTAAGCGCCATGGGGTCAATCGGGGTCCGGTCCAGTGCCGGAAGAGATGGAGCAATTTGGCTGGTGACTTCAAGAAGATCAAGGAGTGGGAGTCCCAAATTAGGGAAGACACCGAATCCTTTTGGGTCATGAGAAACGATTTGAGACGCGAGAGGAAATTGCCAGGGTTTTTCGACAAAGAGGTTTATGATATTTTGGATTCCGGGTCGGGTCCTTCGCCGGCTCTCGCTCTCGCCCTCGCTCCTGCTCCTGCTCCGGCAGCTCCCGCTTTCACGCCGACCCCGAATTCCGACGACGGCAAGCCCGAGGCAGAGCCGGAGCACGTGTTCGATAGTTCGAAAACCGCGGCGGCGGACGATGGGTTGTTTTCCGATTTCGAGCAGGACGAAACCAGCCGGAGCCCCATCAAGGAGGTCGCCGGGAAGGAGGTCCCGGCCACGACGGCCGACACGGCAATTCCGGCTCCGACACCTTTATCAGGTAATTGGCGAAGATGGGTCAATTCAAATCTCTTTCGATTTGTTTAATTCCATTCTATAACCGTGCGTGGTCTCCAAAAGATCAGGTTTCAGAAAATTAAATGAGAAATGTTTTCTGGTGGTTTTGAGATTCTTGCAGCTTTATGTGGCAATTATTCTTTTCCCCTTCCTCCTCCCTTTTTAAAAAAATCATTTTATATATTCTGTCGGCTTCGAATGTTCTTTTAGCTGCCTCTCTCTCTACCTTCGTTCCATTACTCGAAGAAGATTTCAAATTCAAGCTCCGTTTATTCTCATTTCAATTTCTTTCCCTTTGATTTACAGAGAAGCTGTACCAACCTGCTGGTCAAGGTTGTCCTGATCAAGGTAACCTCAAAGAACAATTCGAATTCATACATGTACATATTTATTCTGGGATTTTGTTGTAAAACCTTCGTCCTGAGACCAATGTTTGCTCATAATAAGTGTGGTTATTTTATGGTTCAATCTTTCATTGAAAGGATGAATGAGAAATCTCTGTTGTTGATGCACGCCCGTGTTCATCGACTGCAAAGATCAGTTCTTTCTTTAGTCTTTTCAGTTCTGGTCATTAAAAACACTGTCCTCTTAGATTGCTGATTTGATATGAATCTTGTGCGCTTCAAATTTTCAGTCAGACTCCCTCTCCAAGTACTCTTTTTTGGTACCCACTGAGCTTTTGTGTCTGTACGTTCGTGGATCCTAATGTTTACTCCCCCTTTTCAGTTTTAAAAAAATATGTTTTGATCATCTCATGTTATGAGAATGGAGTTTCAGTTGATGTCCTAATTTACACTTAGCTGTAATCTGTATATTATGGTCAGTTTAAGTGTCAGTTTGCTAATACTGTCATGGCTCAAAAACTTGGATTGAAGTCTTCTGAACTTTGAACCATATACCGCCTTTCGGTTGCTGGCTTGAGGTCGGTCAGGCTTACTATTCACTGTTTTGAATCGATTTGAAACACACTGTTTTGAATCGATTTGAAACGTTGTTATCTATCGGCGACAATTAGGTTTGTTTGTTAGAGGCATTGTCTGTTTGCTTTGGCATGCTACAGAGTCCAACATTATGAAGAGGAGAGAGAGCTATTTTTTGGCCCTTGAATCCCCCCATTATTGCCAAGAATTGAGATAATTCATGAGCATGAGATGATTGAGGCATAACTTATTCTGAACTCAATCTGGTGTGCAACAGGCACATCAAATGAAAAAGAAGCAGCAGCAAATCCCGAGATAGGATCGACGTCGCAAGAGGGACGGAAACGAAAGCGCATTGCATTAGATGGGGATGAGGAAACCATCCTACAGGACGAACTGATTGGCATCTTGGAAAAGAATGGGAAACTGCTGACTGCCCAACTCGAAGCTCAAAACATGAACTTCCAGCTGGACCGGGAGCAGCGAAAGCACCACGCCGATGGCTTAGTCGCGGTGCTTAACAAGCTCGCAGACGCTCTAGGGCGGATCGCAGATAAGCTGTAGAAAAGCAGGCAATCCAGATGAGTAGATGTACATAACCAACAACATTTTTCTCTCCTGGAGCATGATAGACACATAAGATAGATGGTATGGTAGCAGAAGAAATTGATGGATGAAGATTGATTGATTAGTTTGGAGGTTTTCTCTTCTCTCTGCCATTTCTAGTTTCAGACTCTGCCTTTATGACCAATTAGTGGAGAGTTTAGAAATTATAGGTTTACCCATACACAGATAAGATATAGAAACTGAAGAGTTATATTTTACCACATTTTCTGCTCTGCTTTTTCTTCTTATATTTCTAGTTTTATACGGATTGCAATATTTGTATATTTTATTATTTATTTTCATAAGACGCATTAGCTCATACACCATTTCCATTTTTGCCAAACACATCTCTTTTCTTCCATTTTCTTGTAAACTTGAATCTCTGTCTCTGTTTTAGATGTCTTTTTTCAATTTGTGAGTTTCTTTTTGCAGTAAGTGGGATGGAAATTTGAAATTACAATCTCAAGAGAATGAGTAGATACTTTAATCATTGAGTTATACTTGTGTATGGTAATCTGAACAAGGTGAATGGTTTTTAGTAAGAGACATTCTTTAGAAAATAGTAGATTATTTTATTGGTGGTCATCGATATATCATTACCAACATACACATTTATATTTGTAGATTAAATCAAGTTTGATATATAAAAATATATATTTTTTATGTAGACATTTTAAAATGAAGCTCACCCTGCATAACTAAAAAAAAAAAATAGATTAAGAAAGAAGCTGAAAAATAAGGTGAGATATTTAAATCAAGAAGCAATCTTAGAAGAAAGGTGGACGCAACAGAGGATAAGACAAGAAAGCCAACTAACTTCGACCCAATATATGTGCATAAATAAAGAAAATATTATTCTAAATAATATTTAATAAGCTAAAGAATCAAATAAAAATATAACCAATTGATGCATTTTTTAAAAAAATATTTAATAAACCAATCTAAACCTTACGTCTACGCTTCTGTCATTCCTCGCTCTAATGAGGTTGGCTGAGGCTGAGAGGATAAAGATGCTTTTGAGCTATGAGTTAGGGCAACAATTAGCTCAAAATTTAATGGTTTTGAGTAGTAAATTTGATCTAATTTAAGTGATATTGACTAAGTAATAAATCCAATTTAACTCCAACACGTAATATTTTTATTACACTAAAAGAAATTCTTTTATATGCATTATACAC
The DNA here is from genome assembly GCA_036850905.1 of Luffa acutangula. Lineage (NCBI taxonomy): Eukaryota > Viridiplantae > Streptophyta > Magnoliopsida > Cucurbitales > Cucurbitaceae > Luffa > Luffa acutangula. Next base: position 47,291,672 of record CM072090.1, read on the forward strand.
GTCATTTGTTTTCATATTTGTTTGAGTGTTCGAGCGTTTAGGGAGGTGATCGCGATGATTTCGGCGTGTTTGAATAATTGTTTGAACAATTTGATCTTTAGGATAGATGTATAATGCTTTAATAACTCGAGTTATGCTCATGTTGACAATTCATGATGGTTATATAATTTGAAAGATTATTTATAAAAAAATAATAATAATTTGAAAGATAAAAAGTAGATTTTTAAAGAGAGATATAACTAGATAGTACACGTTTTTATTTTTTTATTTTTTTTTTTCAAATATAGTATAAGTTTGACTTTTCTTATTGTGATTTTTCTTAAGGTTAAGACACTTTTGTTCTGAGTACTTTCGTTAAAGTAAGTATTTAGTCTTTCTACTTTAAAATTTGTAACAATTTAGTTCATGAATTTTAATATGTAACAATGTAGACCCTAAACTATTAAATTTGTAACAATTTTAGCTTCCATAGTAAAAAAAACTTTTACATCTGTAAATTGATAAATTGATTAGGAACCAAATGCCTTTATAAACTAAAAAACTAAATCATTATCTAATAAAAATTGACACTTTATTTTAATGAGATTTTTTTATCGTTGGGACTAAATTGTTATAAATCTAAAAATACAAGAATCGTTACATAGTATCATTCATGAACCCTAAACCCTAAGGTTTTTTTTTTTTTTTTTTTTTTGGGTACAAAAATAAAGAAAAAGGCAACGAGAAGGTTTGAAAATTTAAAATTATAGAAAGGACAAACAAGTCAAAAATGATTCTCAATTATATAGTAGAAACAATTTCAAATTACTTAAAGTTATTTATTTAAAATTTAAGGGGAAAAAATTGTATAAACAATAGCACCGTAAACTTTAGATTACAACATATGCAGCATAACTCAATGAATCCATGACCTGAAATAAAGTTTGAAAGGTTCAATAAAAGAACAATTCAGCCGTGTTTGTCAAAACAATTCTCACAACACACAGGCCACGAATAAATTATTCGATACACATAACTATCAATAAAAATATCAATCTTTTGTTGGCAGCCAGTACATACAGAAACGACATGTGGAGCCAAAAAAGGCCCTGATTCAATTTTTGGATTTGAGGGCTCCGTGAATTTGTCCTTTGGATTACATAAATGTCGATGGTCCTTCTCTGTACTCCACTGTTTAAACACTCCCATTCAAGCAAGAAACAACCTCACTCAGGCTAAGGACTCAGACCCATTTCTTATAAGTCACAGCTCCACCAGCAGAATCTTTCCCCTTCTCAACAAGTCAAATCGATTTGGGTTTTTGGGTTTTTGTAATTTTGTTTGTGTTAATCTCGAAGTCGCAGTCGAGCACCAGCACAAACGTACCCTTTTCCCCTTTTTCTTCAATCGCAAGCTGCTACATCTCTGTCATGGAACAGCTACTGTAAGAAAACTTGAGCTTTAATGGCGGGGATTTTGTAAAGTTAACCAAAATTTATCCGGAATCCGCCATTTCCGGCCGAGTCGGAAGCTCCCTCTTAATGGGGTTCTTTGCGTTTATCGTCCACAGTTTTCTCTTGCTGGTTTTGTTTTGGTTTCCCCTCTTTTCAGGTGCGGAATGCGGAGTGCAAACTGATGCTCTTGTTGGTTCTTCTTCCGAGCATTTCGTGTCGTTTCCTGAAACTTCCCATTTCAAGAATGGGTTTCGAAGGATTCTTCTCAGTGTAGCATTAGGGGTCGTCACTGGACTCACTGGCGCTGTTCTCTCTGTTTGGTTCATTCGCAGCCTTGTGGGTTACCTAAACCGAACCCCACTTCTCGAAGGACCCCTAATATTTTCCCCCAAAATCGACGCCGATGCTCTTCAATCGGCGCTGCGGAACGAAACCCAGTTGTTGGGTTCGAGTTCGAGCCCCAATGGGAAATGCTACAGGGTCGTTCTCGCTAATGGGCTTACAGTGGCGGTGAAGAAGCTCGAACTGATTCAATGCGGGAGAGCGGAGGCACGGCGGCGGCTGCAGCGGCAGGTGGCGGTGCTCGGCGGTTTGAGGCATCGGAATCTGATGAGCTTAAGGGCTTATGTCGACGAAACGGGAAGCTGCTGCTTGGTTTATGACTTTGTGCCAACTGGGTCTCTGGAGGACGCAATGAGGAAAGTGAGAGAGAATCAATTGGAACTTAAATGGGAAGTTCGGCTGCGAATTGCTGTTGGGATTGCCAGAGGGCTTCAGTTTCTTCATTTTGAATGCGACCCTCGAATTCTTCACTGCAATTTGAAGCCTGCAAATGTGCTGTTAGATGCAGAGTTTGAGCCAAGGTTGGCTGATTGTGGCTTAGCAAATCTCATCCCTAATTTTGATAGGCCAGCTTCTTTGTACACTGCTCCTGAGTGTGTTAACAGTTCCAGGTAAATCCCCAAAACCTCAAAGTTTCAAACCCAGAAGTAAGTCCTCTGCTCTGAAAATGAAAGAAATGCTTCTAGTTCTATACATATAGACATTGCATTGACAAATTGGGCATTACCCTGTTTAAGTTCAATTAATTCGGTTGTTTTATCAGCATTACACAGCTAGCTCTACTGACAGTGATAGATATTCAATGTCTGAGAAGTAAAATTAAAAGCTTACAATGTTGATAAGATATCAACTTTAGCTGCACTTATTGGCTTCCTAAACTTCTAACAATGTCATTTTCTCTCTCTGCATTAATGGTCACACTCCTTCGCTTTCTAGGTAAGAAACTTGGAGTAGGTAGGTTTTTAGTTACATGCTTAATCCAATGCTGATGGTGTTCATCTTGAACAGGTATACGGACAAGAGTGACATTTTCAGCTTTGGGGTGATACTGAGCGTTCTGTTAACCGGTAGAGATCCGACCGAGCAGCCGATATTGAACCGAGGGGAAGGCAGTGGCAGTGGGGGGAGTTTAGGACGGTGGCTCGAGCAATCAGTGGAGCCACGAGAAGCTCTGGATAAAAGCATTAGAGGAGAAGGGGTAGAGGAAGAAGAAATGGTGTTGGCATTGAGAATTGCAGGTGTGTGCGCATCAGAATTGCCCGAGGACAGGCCTTGTAGCGATGAATTGCTTGTGATGCTGACCCAATTACAGAGCTTTTAAAGCAGTTGTTTTTGGCTATGAATATCAAGTCTGATGGGTGAGTTCCGGCCAGTGGCCACCATTGATTGCTGATAAAGTTGATAGAAACAAGAAAAAGAGAGGGACAAGGTGAAGGCCTGGCTAAGGGATGGCATTAATTTGAGTTTGTCATGTACTCAAAACTCAAAGCCCATGCTGCAATGAGAGGTGAGAGATGATGCTGCTGTGTGGGTGGGACCCTAAAAGTCCAACCAAACATGCTCCATAATAGGAGCAGCTCAACCTCTGACCGACCTCCTAACAATGCCTTCATCGTATGATCTGTTCTTTAATGATGACTTCTTTTGGACAGACTTTTAATGATACTTTGTGATGATAAACAATATGTTTGTCATGAATGAATGCTTAGGAAACTCTGAAAATTTAATGTGATTTACTAAAGTTTTCTTTGTTTCTTTTCTCATACGTGAACCAATCCATTTGATTTGGGTTATCATGAACAATTTTAGTCGATTTGAAAAAAAGTTGATTTTAGCTTTAAAATGGAACCAAATTGACTAGCCAACAACCTACCTAAAAGAGATTGAATCTTGGCTCCACTAATTGATCTACATTACAAGCATGCTTCAAATGTAGCGATATTTAAGCTCTTTAACAAAGATTAACCGAATCAAAATATGTCTATGGATTAACTTCAAGAATGTTCTTGATATGAGAGAAATCAAAAAATCATAGATAAAGAGACAAAAATCCAACAATAATACATCCATTCAAACCTTCACAACCACTCGTTTCTTTTATTCCCTAAAGTAGCTTTCACCTCTGCATTATTGGACCAAAACCTTATCCAGTCACAAGATATCTTGCCATCTTTATCTGTTTAACCTTATAAATCTGAATCCCACTCTAAAGATGAATCCAAGCATCAAGTTCGCAGCAGATTGAACCAGTCTTCATCATGCAGTTGCAGGCAGCTCTTTCCCTAGCACCTCCATCATCATGCTTCCTCTTCCCACCAACCACTAAATCAATAGCCTTTCCAATCCAAACTAGGTCCCTGCGAAGGCACCCCACTTCTCAGACTCAACGTCCCACCCTAAAAGCAAAGGCAAGTGCGGTTGGACAAGACCCTTCAACCGTTGACTACAGCTCCATCTCCTCGTAAGCCAAATCATTTAGTTTGTCATTTCTTCCGTACAATGTCTGATTCAATACCCTTCATTTGCTCTTCTGTGTCTGTTTTTTGCAGTGTTTTCCCAGCAGAGGCTTGTGACACTGTTGGAGGGGAAGCTTGTGATGTTGAAATGTATCCTGAAGTAAAGCTAAAACCAGAGGCCAAGAAGGGGGGAAGTGTTTCAGAGCCTGTTGATAGAGAGTATCTGCAATATGACAGTCCCAAGACGTAAGATCTCAACACAACAACCCATTTGCACTTTCATCCTCTACTCTACTGATTCATTTCCTATGAAACAACACTATTTCATACTTATTGATTTTTAATGATTGCTGCAGAGTTTTTCCAGCGGAGGCTTGTGATGATCTCGGTGGTGAATTCTGTGATCCAGAGTATCAAAAAGGAGTTTACTAGAAAATCTTATTGGGAACTAGGACTTATAAACAAGGGTTGGGCCCAGAGTAGCCTTTCAGCTGTTTTCTTTTCTTTTCTTTTTTTCCCCTCTTTGTTGACTCTCTCTTATGCTTGTAAATGATTAGTAGACTATAAAGTTTTTCAATACTGATCAATACTTGATATTCTGAAAGAACATAAAGACTACCTCTTCTCAGATTAATACTACACGAAGGGAGTTCTTTGTAAATTAAGATACATATTTTTTACATTAAGATACCAAAGGGAGTTCTTTGTGACCAGCTGAAAGGCAATAATCTTCCATAAAACGTTACTCGAACTGCTTGCTCGTTTAGTGGGAAAACTGAAAGAATTTCAAGCTGTTCCATGGTTGAGAAATTGAATAAGTTGATTGATTAGTAAGCATATAGAGATCACAGATAATTATCTTTCATAAAAGTCATAAAGAAACTAAGATTATACTAAAAAGAAATTTATATTAGAAGATTGATCTTTAAGAACAACTACTAATATATCAATAGTAACACAACTTAGGAGTCCTAAAATGAATAGGTCAACAGATATACTTACAAATGAAGTACTCAAGCTGCCAAGAAATTCATTGTTCACTATTGTCTTCAGAAATTTCCTCCAAACTCAGGAACTGAAGAGCAATCGAGTACTTTGCACTTGTAGTCCTCAAACAACAGTTGTTTCCACAATTGTTTATACTTCTCAGGATGAACCATCCAGTCCCATCCCCTTCAACATAAACCAAACTTAATTCAATAATAGAAGGTCAAAAGGGCATGTCAGTTAACCATCATGAAGGTCACACAATCAGTTTAAAACACAAATAACAAAAAAAAAAACGGGCGACTGCTTTGAATTTGGGTTGAGCACTCAGTCAGCTAAAACTAACCTCTAATGGTGAAAATGGTTGAAACCCATCTCTTATATATGAAGATCAGCCTTGGGGACTCTCCATGGTGCGTATCAGACAACACGAGTTGGCAAGACCTACTTTGACTGAAAAATCTTCCAAGTTAGAAGCAGCACAGGTGTCATCTCATAGGCTAATTTATTCATTGACAGTTCTGAGAGATGCAAACCTACTTTGCTAGGCTCACGGCATTATGACAAAGAGCTAGCGTTCTAACCATTGCCAAGTCTCTTCCGCGAGGATTGGCATATTTTTCTTGACATCGCCTTTCAAAAAGATGGTAAAGTGAAAAAGAGAAACTTATTACAAAAGTACACAGCAATGCACAGAGTACCTATGAATGAAAGTGTGAAAGATAAAATATGGGAAATAATGGAAACCTTTCATCGAAAAAATCTCCAAAATCATCAATAACAACTGCCACAGGAAGTGTATGATGCAGGTGAAATGCAGAGAAGTACTTCTTAATTCCTTCGTCGTCCTCCAAATACCTTGGAATTCAGAATTAGAGAATACAGGTTCAAGTAAAGCAACTGAAGGACGAGCCAAAGTTTACAATCATCAAATATGACATCCTTAATTAGGATAAAGAATGAAAGGATCACCGACTTCATTTGTATGCGCTGAAAGGTTTCGGATGTTGGATCAACTCCCTGGATGTTAAGCCCAAAGGGCCTCAAGTTTCAGAAAATGTGCAGCATTCAATTATATTCATATAACCACCACACACAGACAGAAACAGAGATAGAGGATAGATGCCTGCGAGAGATATGGAGGTTTGTTCTCTAATTTGCGGCGGTTGCAGATGAATGTAACGTTTCCCTCCAAACCCAAATTAAAAGCGAACTGAAAAAGCAAGGAGGTCTTTCCGCTGCAAATTTTGAAGGAAACTAGAATGAATTCAACGAAATGAAGAAGCGAGAGAAGGATATGGGTCAGTACCAGGAAGGAGGCCCTGAAACAAGCTTGATTGAGTGGGAAGAGTCGCAGCGAGTGTGGATTTGCTGCACCGAGAAGAACCTCTCCATCCTATTCCTGTTCAAACATAACAACAGCCAAATGCACAGAAACTGAAGCGAATGTTAAGAGTATCAGGCTGCATAAGCCATGGCTAAGGCTGAAGAAACCTTCTTCTGAAACTTTGTCAAAGAAAAGGCATCAGGACGAGGTCCAAGCTATCATTTAGGGCCGGTCCAGATTTCCTTACAATTCAAGGCCCAAAACCCATCAAAGAACGAGAATAAGAGGGCGTCGCTGTATTTTACACAAATTAAGGGAAATTTTTCATGCCTTTCACAGTTTCAGTTTCAAGGTTCACTCTGTCAATTTTTCGTAAGCTCAAAAACCCCTCAAATTGAAATTTGCAGTTCAAAAAGGTGTAGCTTGCTTGTGCATGAGTCACCTTGATAACAACGAAAAACAAGTTTGATCATCTCGTCCTGTGGGTTTTCTTTTTTCCCTCCCAACATGTCGACCAATTAGGTTCCTATTTGGTGAGATTTGGGAACAACTTGAATGTATTCTATTCTTCATTCAAAATGTTTCATACCCACCAAGCTTTCGTCGGTAACAGCTCAGGATAATAGGATTCCGGCCTTGAAATCAGCAAAATTTACTCAAATTCCTTCATGGGTATCTTTGAAACGCATCCCTTCAGCAGAGAAATCTCAAGATGGCCAAGTTGAAAATGTGCATCTAATTTCGTTAGCAAGAGGTGGGAAGCTCAAAGAAGTTCGAGAATTTCTCGAAGAATTGGATGGGACGGGTGTTTCTGTTACTGCCAAAACGTTCAAATGCCTTTTCGAAGTGTATGGGAATCTGAGGGCTTTACCGGATGGAAAATTCGTTCATCATCTCCTGCAGAAAACGGTGAGCAACCCACCTGGTTTCCTTCAGAATTGTGCTTTGAAGATGTATTGCGACTGTGGTAGCTTGTCAGATGCCCGAAAACTGTTCGATGAAATGCTCGAAAGAGACTTGGTGTCATGGGTCATAATGATATCTGCATATGCGCAGCATGGGCTTTTGAATGAAGCTGTACAGTTATTCTTGTCAATTCAGGCATCAGGATTTAGACCCAACCAATCCATTTTTACAAGCCTCTTGAGTTCCTTTGATGATCCTTCTATCTTAGAGATTGGCAAGCAACTGCATTCTCATGTGTTTAAACATGGACTGAGCTCAAATGCGTCGATTGAGACTGCGGTCTTGAACATGTATGTTAAGTGTGGTTGGTTAGAGGGAGCTGAGCTCGTCTTTGATAAGATGACTGAAAAACACAAGGTGGCTTGGACTGGATTGATGGTAGGATACTCTTCACAAAGTGACAGACTGCATGATGTACTATCACTCTTTGAGAAGATGGTTAGGGAAGGTGTCGAACTCGACGAGTTTGTGTTTTCGATTGTCCTCAAGGTATGTGCTGCTTTAGAAGATTTGAGTTTAGGGAAGCAAATTCATGGTTACAGTGCTAAAGTTGGGTTGGACAGTGCAGTTTCTGTGGGAACTCCTCTTGTGGATTTCTATGTGAAATGTGCAAGTTTTGAATCTGCTTTTAAAACTTTTGAGAGAATCCAAGAGCCAAATGATTTTACATGGAGTGCCATAATAACGGCATATTGCCAAATTGGTAAATTTGGTGATGCTTTGGAAACATTTAAAACTATCAGGAGCAAAGGTGTGGTTTTGAATTCTTACACCTATACCAGCATTTTCCAAGCCTGCTCTGCTCTTACATGTTTTGATATTGGTACTCAAGTTCATGGTGATGCAATAAAGAGGGGGCTGATTTCTTACCTATTTGGAGAGAGTGCAATGGTGACAATGTACTCCAAATGTGGCCGATTAGATTATGCCTTCCAAGCCTTCAAATCATTAGACAAACCTGATACTACTGCTTGGACTGCTATAATATGTGGTTATGCAAATCATGGCTATGCTTCTGAAGCTTTGAGGCTTTTTAATGAAATGCAGGCGTCTGGTGTTCAGCCAAATGCTGTTACGTTTATTGCGGTGCTGACTGCTTGCAGCCATTCAGGCTTGGTAAGAGAAGGCAGGAAGATTTTGGATTCTATGAGTACTGTATACAGCGTAGAACCTACGATTGATCACTACGATTGTATGATTGATATATACTCTCGTGCGGGCCTCCTAGACGAGGCCCTTGAGTTGATAAAGAGTATGCCAGTCAATGCTGATGCAATGAGCTGGAAGAGCCTGCTGGGTGGTTGTTGGATTCACAAGAACCTCGAGATTGGGAAGACTGCAGCAGAAAACCTCCTTCAGCTGGATCCAGAGGACACAGCCAGTTATGTAACCATGTTTAATTTGTATGCTGCATTGGGGAAATGGCAAGAAGCAGCTTATGTAAGAAAGACAATGGCTGAGAAGAACTTGAAGAAGGAACTCAGCTGCAGTTGGATTACTGTCAAAGGCTCGACGCACAGGTTCATAGTAGGCGATCGACACCATCCACAAACAGAACAGATATACTCAAAACTGGAGGAGTTAAATTTTGAAGGTAAGAGTGCCGAAACCACACTTCTAACAGAAGAGGATTTGACATGCGACTTTCCAGATCGAAAAGAACAACTTCTGGTTCATAGTGAGAGACTTGCCATAGCATATGGGCTCATATCCTTGCCAAGTAAAGCTCCCATCCTGGTTTTTAAGAACCTCAGAGCATGCAAAGACTGCCATGAGTTTGCTAAGGAGGTCTCCTTGGAAACAGGTCGGGATATAATCGTTAGAGATTCTAACAGATTCCACCATTTCAAGCAGGGTAAATGTTCTTGCAACGATTACTGGTAATTTGATTGTGTGAACTGAGTTAAGTTTCAATGAAATTATCAAACTCTTAAACTTAATAAATCATTCAGAGGGTTAACTTCAAATGGTTAGTCAATGGTAAATTCATGAATGTTTATAACCTCTACCACCAGTACGACTTTCCCTCCCACCTAGACCTATCAATTTCTTTTATTCCTTGTTTCCTTCCCAGGACAATGAAGAGTATTGTGTACTTCTCGACCCTAAAATGCAGAAAGTGAATTTCACATCAGTAGTTCAGTGCATGAGATTATACTATATTAGGAGAAAGAAGGTACATCAACATATATAACACACGATAGGAGGAGACCCCCTCCCCAGCCCCCACCCAAAGAAAAAAAAGAAACTGCTATTCCTTTGTGTTGTTATAGGCAAATGAAGTCACCAAACTTTTCACCAGGACTGTGATATATGGAGAAGCAAGACATCGGTGTGGTGTGGTCGAATAATCAAATAAAATGCAGCACCACGACAAATCTTAATTGGAAATGAGGATCTGGAATTGGAACGACACATTATCGAAGGCTATGTCATTGAGTAGAGCTCTTCAAGCGTTCTCTTTGCGAGATGCTTCCCACATTCTACGCTCAATCCCCAACTTCCTGAGCTCCATGAGGCCTTGCTCAACTGAAAATTGGCGTCACACACACACAAAGGAAAACAAAAAGAGGAAGGTGAGAAAATGAAAGGAAACCAAGTATAGGATCTTATGCATCACGACATTACTAAATTCTCCAGTTAATATAAATGTATACCAGCAAAGTTAACTGTTAAGTCATCGAGTTCTTCAAAACTTACCATCAACAGCATCATGGGATGAAGGAGAGTGTGCACTACGACTAATCCAGAATTGAAGTCGTTCTTTTGCAATATCCTCTTCAATACCATGAGCTTTGGCTCTTCTCCAAAAATATGTAAGCCATGCCTGGATACCATGAAAATTTCACATCATAATCAGATTGTTTATGACATAAGCATGTAATACAGAAATTGAAGAGCAAAATATGGAAATTATTTTTATCACTTTTTATTCAGTTAGTAGTAGCATGCGAAAACCTATCATTCCTTGACAACAAGGGTGAGAGTTTTTTTTTTCATGAAAGTTTGTTTCTTCAAAAGGAGAAAAGATGGAAAAATAATTTCCCTCATCTTCCTGACATCAGATTTAAAAAGATCTAATGGCATCTCAAAAATATTCACTCCAATCTACATCAAATGTCAATACAAACTATAACAATTAAATCGTTCTCAATGACACTGGTAAGAAAGCCGGAATATGTGTGGCCTGATGGATTGCTTTCCTCCGGTAGATGAGACTTACGAAAGAGAACTCGGTACACGTCTGAACAAAGGTGCTCTGACCAGACAAAGGTCAGAGAGTTTCTCTCGTTGAGTGACAGGGAGCATGTGGATGCATGAAGGACGCTGGTGTGCTAAGAAGAATATTCTAACAGGGATAGCAATGTACTAACTTTTAGTACTCAGCATTTATTTTTCAGAGAGAAGATTATCAACACACCAACATAGTCTAACCATTCAAAAATACCACCTAAATGTCATGCAATGGAAAATAAAGTTACACAACAGAGAACATAGAAGGGAAAATGAAGTACCTCTTTGAAAAGAACATCTTCAGATTCCTCTGGACTCAATTCTGAAATAAAACACTGATTGAATTTTAAAGTGATGAAAAATATATAGAGAGTTTAAGTATATGCTCAACTATTGTTTCATACATCAAAATCAAACAGCCAAGCTTAAAATGAAAAGTATTTGAGTCCATAAACATTCTATGAAAATTAAATGCAGTCATGCTTATTATCAAATTCACAGGATTAAAATCAGGAGCAATTTAATGAGAAAATCTAGCCAGCTTTATCCCTTTAAAATTTGAGAACTAATGGAACGGCAACAAAAATGACATACCAAATGCCTCCATAAACTTAGGTTCAACTGGCGATTTGATATCTGCAACATTAAAATGAGTTATGAAGTATTCAATTAAAGATACTACCAAATGTGAGGATTAGTATTTTAAAGTTCGGTAATTCATGCATCCATGGAGGAATCAGATAAACATAATTATTCTATGTTACTATACAGAATCAAAGATTAAAAAATATTCCACTAAAACAATAATGAGATTAGTGACGTTTCTCATCATATAACCTATAAATAAGCCTCCTGGGGAAGCTAAAATTATGTAGGGCTGGAACGCTTACAAAATAAGAGGAAAAAATTGCGGTTGCAATTTACTGAACGGTGTTTCCAATAGCATTATGGATATACACTAAACAAACTGATAAATGACATGTGATATTTGCGAAATAGAAATTGAAGACACTAAAAAAAATCCACAAGCAAAGTTAAAGCAGTCCATGAGCACTTGGGCAATGAGAATAATTTGTCTTCATAATTAAATGAAATGAGAATTGACATGCAATTATGGCTCTCGAAAGAGGCAGTGATCTATATTGAGAGTGTTTGATAAAACAAATAACAAAAACCCCAGCAGTCTTGCGCGCCTTGAGTGTTTTTCCGTAGATAAGAAACAGTAGTATTTATGGGAAAACTCACTAAAAAAAAATAGTAGTATTTATGGAAAAGAGAATATAAAATGGAGGGGTGACTAGGAGCAAGCATATACTCGAGCAAGACAAATTAGACAATCCAACACGTGAAAACTTTTTCGTGGAAGGGCAAGCTTTAATTCATACAAATTAACTTTTAGGACTTAATTATAAAATAAAGGAAATTATACATTTTTTATTTTACACAGGAAAAAGAAAAATTTTAAGAGAGACAAAATGAAAGGGGGAGGGGGGAGCATCTCTTGCTCCATGAAGACTCATTGCCAGTCCAAAAACTATTTTGGTCCATTCATACATTCAACTGGGTTGAGAAAACCCAAATACTAGCCCCTAAGAAAAAAAAATCCCTCAACGTCAACAGGTTAAGGGAAAAATCTAGTCAAAGCACTGTAACAGACTCATCAAGTTTACCTATTAGAGAAGTTAGAGTGTGATAAAATCAATGCCATTCTAATAATTCGCACCTGCAAGGGATTGTCGTGCAGAACTTGGACGCCTCTGTTGGGCCAAAGCAAGCACAATAGCTTCCTCCACCTTTGTTTTCCAAAGCAAGCTTAAACTTAATTTAAACAGTAATGGCAATGAAAAGATGAAAATGATATTGAAAACGATAGTTAAGACAAGAAAAGAAAATAGCACAAAACAGAAACTTATACTTTGATGATTGAAGTTCTCAAGGTACCCCCAGCCCTTCCCCCGCCCAAAAGAAAAAAGGAGAGAAAGAGGGAGAGAGAGAGAGAGTAATGCATCAGAAAGAAACCTTCAAGGAAGCAAGTTCTTTCAATCCCATTTCAACAGATAGCATACTTTCAATATTTCCTTCTCCAGTTAGATCACTTATATCAGGAACAAGTGTGCTCCTTTTCTCGGGGTCCGGGTCTCCTGGTAAATGTAAATGGCATTATGGGATGGGGTAACATGATATTGATTTAGATGATGCAACCACCAAAAGAAAAAGAAAAAAAAAAAAAAAAAAAAAAAAGAAGATTATGGCCCATTGTTGTGGGTGGGCAGTGGCGGGAAGATCGATAAATAAAGTGCACCCACCAAAAAGAAACTTGCCTTTTTGAGAAAATTCCTCCTTGGCCTTTTGCCCCGCAGAAATGACAATCTCAAATGGGAGTGGTGCTAAAGAAGACCAGTGTTCGTATTTTGTCACAGCAATATCCAAACATATGCCTGAAAAGCATGAAAAAGAAAGCAACAAGCAAGATTAATGAACTGCAAGAAACTATCAGCCACCTGCTAGAGATCAAAAAGAAAAGACAAGTAAAAAGATGTTCTGCAATAGTTCAAAACTAGATAAAAGTCTAAGTAAAATTTTCCAACTGATTAAAATTTTTCATGATGTTTACAATTCCGACCATGGGATGAGATAATGCAAAATATGAGCAACGTGGTTTTTCAGTTAGGCTCAACCAATAACTTTTGCATATGAAAAATTAAAAACTATGTAGAATTCAAAGTAATAAATGAAAGAGGCATGTCGATGTCCTCTGATTTACCATATTTTGCAGCCAGGCCCCAGTAGCGAGCAAGCCAACACCTTTTAAGAACAACTTCTTCCTGAAATAAGAAACGGTAAATCATTCATCTCTAAAGGCAAACTGACATGACAATATACTTTAAGTAAAAAAAAAGTACGGACCATCTCTTTCTGAGTCAAAATCATTCTTTGTGTCATAGATCGTAGAGCCTTCACATCGTGTTCAACTCCATGAAGGTGTTGAACAACACTTGCAGTCTCTTCTTTTGCTTTCTAATTTTAGTTAGAAATAAGACACCAAAACACAATGGTTATGAGTAGCGCTATTTTAAACCTGCAAAAGATAATTATGTTTAATATCCTGGACGTCATAAGGTTGCAAGGAATATAACCTGAACTTCAGATTTAAAGGATTCAATTTCCTTGTCCCCCCCGTCCTTCGATTGTTTTGCTTCTTTAAGTGCAGCCTGCGAAATGGAAAGTACCATCAGCAATAATGCTTCCGTGCATAGGAACCAATGACCTAGATAATAACTTCCATATGCAAATGATATCTAAATAAACCCTTTGATCATTAAAAGCTAACAAGGCAGCTTTGAAAAAAATGTCAACATCCTAGCAACCTTACTACAATAAATATTTCAATGGTTAGAACTAACTTCCCTATGTGCTTGATCACAAATCATACACATCCGGAGCTGTAAATACCTCTCTCTGACGTAATGCAGCTTCCTTCCTGCATTATTGATAGCACAGGGTGTCATATTATACAGACATCAAGAAGGAAAATGTCCAAGGAAATTAAGTTAAACTTGCATTGACCTGCTCAAAAGTTTAGCTTCTAGAGAAACACCTTCTCCTAGAGCAGCAACCTGATAACTTAGAAACACATCAGTCCCATGTATTTTGTCACCGTAGAACAAAAGTGGAATTAAATTTACAGACCAAACTCGGATCATCAAAGCAAACAGTAAAGATAAAAGTAAATAAGAGCATAGAAAGACTACTTCCATTTTGAAGACCTACGCTTAGGCTCTAATGCTCACAAGCTGACTTTGACATCTAACCTATAAGGTGAAGTAAACTCACCCAAGCGTACACTTGATTGAATCTCCATGAAGTCCATAGTACTTTTCTCTTTTTCTTTGTTCTTTTTTTGTCCATTTAATTCTTTCATTTCAGTTTGTTCACTGACCTAAAACTTAGCACTTGTTTTCTTATTGGTCCAGGGGCAGGGGCGTTCTTAAATGTCACTTTTCATATCAGGCTGGGTGGGTATCTCCAGCAGAGCTTGGCACCTTTTAACACCTCAAATGCTTTTTTCACTCATTTTTAAGCATGTCCTTCCTCTGAGCTTTTTATTTTTCTTCAGATCCGTTTACTACTTTTATTTTGTCACCACATGACAATGTATTAACCATTTCTCATTTCCTTTTCTTTCTTAATTGTCTACACTTAATTTCTCATTTACTTTCTTTCTTAACGGGTGGTGGCTATACTTGATGCTGTTATACAAATCCAAATTCGCATTACATATCCAAGTTGCTGCTGATAAAAGATTTGACATGACAAAGTAAATGACAAACACAACTAGTGAAAATCATATCAAAATGATATATCCATTACCTGCTTCTCAAGTTCCCTAACTCTCGTCTCTGCTTCTTTACATCTCTCTTCCTCAAGTCTGAGCTGTAAACAATACCCCAATACATATTTAAGAACAAAAGGTATTTGATAAAATGCTCAATGCCAGTGAAAGAGGAAAATTGAAAAATCAAAGCACCTTCTCGAGAATGTTCTCGTTCTCCTCTTGTAGAATATCAAGCTACAGTACAGAGAATTGAAAACTTTAAGTACTTGGAGACTGGAAAAAGGGCAATGTGACAGACATACTGATTTACAGTCACAGTCAATCAAATGATTGAGACATATGAAACAATAATGTGATGGACGTACTTCATCACGAAGGGCAGAAGCTTCCCGTTGATCTCCTGAGTCTTTAGCATTAAAACGCACTGTATCTGATGGGAATCTGCAATATACCATTTACCAATCACCAATTTTATGATGGGATGAATGATACTTTTATTCTATACTACAATAGTTATAAAATTATCCCATTCCATCCGCAGATACCAGGAATAGACAAAATGTGGAAAATATATGTTACATATCCAGGGATGTAGCAGCTATCAATGTGAAAGGGCAAACAAAAATTTCAAATTTCTAGAAGTACAGTCATCTTCGCTTAATCATAACCCAGACTTACAAATCCTTAACTTGAACAGGATAATCAAACTAGTCAACAACTCTGGTAACCATAAGGAGATTTTCAGGCAACAACCAGCAAGAAACAACATTTCTTTTTCTATATATTGAGGAAACTAGACAAGTCTTAAAGGTCCATTTCTTTTCTTTTTATCTATTTGTTGAGGTCGGATGGCAATTTTTCAAATCCCAAACCACAACCAGTTCATTGTTATACTTGTTTGAACTCTGTTTCAATTTCTGACAAAGAGGCAAACAATATAAAACTGAAAAGAGTACATATGTCAGATCTGCAAAAAAAAAAAAAAAATAGAACACGAGAACTAAAACCAGATAAGTAACTTGCATCGTATTCATGTAGTTCAAACCACAAACCTGATTTTCTAATGTTTGTTATAGTCCAAAATGATCTACCTTTTTTCTCTATGCTTATTAGTAGGCGGATCTAGAGGTGGCATAGAAGTTGCCGTCCTCAGTGTTGTTTTGGGTGGAGCCAATGGCAATGAAATGTGAGATATTGACGATCTTCCTGCGGAAGTGGAACGAACTGAAGGAGTGTCCTCTAAAAAATTCCGAGCTAACTAATTAGAAAACGAAAAGGGAAAATTCGATTAATCCTCTGTAGTCAGCTGTGGTCTTATTCTCAAAAAAAAAAAATGGCTGTTGCATTTCTAGAACAAATGGAAAACACCAAACGAGCATTTATTAGGAGGACCTGCTAATTTAACGCAAAAAGACATTCAATTCTTGAACGGAATGATCCGTGAATCTAAAATTTAAAAAGTAATAATCCAAAAAGGCAAATACAAAGTTACTCAGAACAGATATTGACCAACATTTACACAGAGCAGACCTACTTCTAGCAAAATTCAGTCGGAAACGAAGAGCAGATGGCAATGTGCAAAGAAGCAGAAAACAGAAGTAGAAAAACAGAAGTAGTCCGCTTCAGCTTCAGTATAAATCAATCAGACTCGCGCATAGCGCAATTAACTTACCCCGGGGGAGGGAGATCTAGTGGTTTTCCCAGTAGGAACAGCAAGTCTACCACCGTTATTAGCGTTCCTAGACAACGAAATAGGAGGAGGAGCACTATAACGAAATCCCAAGTCATCCTGATCGTCGTCGTCGTCGTCATCGGCGGTCTGAGAAGCCATAACCTGCGCTAGCCGCTGAGCCGCAGCTTTTGCAGCGAAGTTCTGAGTGCGCTTAATGTTGGAAATTCCAGAGACGGAGGAGGATCGACTGTGATGGCCGCGCGCCGGCGACATTGCCGGCGATGCGGGGCCACCGGTGCTGCCAGATTCGCTGCTCCATTGGCGAGCATAAATCGGGCTCTCAGTCCGTTTCACATCCATCTACAGTAGCAGCAGCTTCGTGAAAGAGATCAGAGAAGCACAAAGAGATAATGAGAAATGGTAAGAAGAATTCGGAGTTCTTGGAACTGACGTAATTTCGGAGTAAAGAATCGCAAGAGAAACGGAACCAACGCAGTTTTTGGATGCTGGATCTTGCTTTGGAAAACTGGAGGAAAACAGCCGCCGCAGATTTTCTTTTTCTTTTTCTTTTTTTTCTTCAAAGAAAAAAATAAGTTCGTAGATTTGCAGTTTTTTTTTTTTTTTTTTGAAAAATTCGTAGATTTGCAGTTGTTGTTGTTGAACGTTGAAAAATAATTATCTCATAAATAATAAAGATTCAGAAAAACTAAAATTATTTTTATAGTCCTCAAAAACGAAAGAAGAAAAAAAAAAGATTCTCTTTATAAATTCTTTAACTGCAAACTTTCCTTCTACATATAAAATTGTCAACATTGAAGACATTGAATTAATAATTTTATTACTTCTCAAAAATAATAATAATAATAATTTTATTGATTTTATTATGTAAACAAATAATTGTTTTGTTCGCCTTTAATATAAAAAGATTCTCATAAGTAAGGACTTCTACTTGTTTTCTTTCTCTAGCTAATTTTCATTAGATAAAAGTTATTCATGAAATTAGTTACTAATTAAATTCTAAACGAAATGAACCATAAAAATAAGTTTAATTAAAAGCTAATTTATGTTCTTAAATTTTGATAAACAACATAATATAGAAAAATATCATTTTTGTCATTATCTATGGTGGTACTTTTACAAGATTTAAGACTAAGTGTGTAGAGTATTTTATGTATTAAATACATGTCAACAAAATTAGGTAGAACTAATCTAGTTTCATATTAACTTTTTGCTCTTTATAAGTACATTTATCTATATAAAAGTTTTTTTTTTCTTTTTTGGGCTCATCAATATTAAGAGTTATTCTTGAAAGCATGTAAAGATAAAGAGGTATCTTCCTTATTTTGATTAACATGAATAGTCTAAACACTTTAGAGTAATAGTGATGAAATTGGATATTTTGTCTTTTTCTTTTTTATGGTATACAAGTAAAATAACTAGTTCATTCATCTAACGGACCTTGTATTTCCTTTCTCATTGGAGTTTAATTTCTCATCTATATTTTTATTGTGTGTGTGTATATTCTATTTAGTAACAGGTAGAAATGATTTTTATCATTCATTGAAGTGTGATGTACTCGAAATTCATATATGGGATAATAGTTTATGAAGTTTTTTTTTTTTTTTTGTGGAAAGGATACTTCATTAAAATGAGAAAAAAAAAACGTTACAAACTCCCAAACGAGGGGGGAGAACCGTCGGGTAGGCCCCGACCCAAAAAGAAAAAGAAACAACAAGAACAAAAGTTATCTTCTGAATTGGAAGAGACAACCAAAAAAGAATGGCAGAAACACGGGTGATCAACGATAGCCCTTCGCGCCAAATAGTGAGCTTGTTGATTACGCGAACGTGGGCAATAGGTGAACGAAATTTTGGAATGGGACTTCTTCTTCAGCTGCTCGATTTCGGACTGGTCTTCCTCTTCGCCATTCAGCAGCTTGATCACGCCAATGGCGTCTGATTCGACGATAATGCCTAAAATGGAGAGGTCTAATCGAGAAGTAGTTTATGAAGTTGTCTTTGAGATCTAGTGGATCATTGATTTTCAATTAATAACTTCCTGTTTTTTATACATGACTTTATAGAAAGTTGGGAATATAAACTCCAAAAAGATAAAAATTAATCTCTTTAGTGCAAAGAAGTAAATAAAGGATTTTATATTTTTTTAATATCATTTAGCACAATAATGAATGTAAGCACCTTGTTAGTTTGATGGGATATATAGATCGTCGATTAAGTAGTTCATCATAGTAAATAACAAACATCTAATCAAAGTATAAAATTAAACATTTTACTTATTTTAGCTATGAAATATCATTAAAGATTGACTTGCATGTAATAGTTACATCAATGGATTAATGTCAATACAATCTAGAATGTGTGAGAGCACA
The DNA here is from genome assembly GCA_036850905.1 of Luffa acutangula. Taxonomy (NCBI): domain Eukaryota; kingdom Viridiplantae; phylum Streptophyta; class Magnoliopsida; order Cucurbitales; family Cucurbitaceae; genus Luffa; species Luffa acutangula. Next base: position 47,310,814 of record CM072090.1, read on the forward strand.
TTAAAAAAATAAATTCAATTAATTAATATAAGATACGTAGAGTACATACAAAGGAAGGTTTGATAGAATCTTCTAGATCTAACAAGCACATAAATCAATCATATTGTTATAAATTTTGGGTTTTTAACTCGGTATACTTCAACACCAATCAACAATTAATGCAACATATGAAAAAGGTAAGCATGATTAAAGGTTATATCCATGAGAGAAAAGGTGTTTTAATGCTAAAATGTGAGTAAATAATTATCTTGTCTTTCATTATTTATAGGAGGGTGACATGATCATGACTAGAGTCACAAACAACATGGTAGGATAATGTCAAACGTGGTGCGATGCAACTGGATCCTCATCTTTAACATACCAACTAATGATATGATAAATGTTCAGCTAAGTTCTGTATATATCACGCCAATCATGTCACCAAAAGTAGCACTACATTATTGGATGTGTTATTCATGTAGTTTTTTATTGCTGCTTTGTCTTAGTGCTTTACTTGCCTTCAACATTGTCTCTTAATAACAAAAAAGGAAAGAAGAAGCTGCTAGTACCAGCAATTCTTCAATCTTTGGATCAGTTCGAATGCAAGTATCCGTTGTGTCAATGGTAGAATGTCAGTTAAATGCCATAAGGGTAAATACCAGTCTTAGCTGTTTGAAATGCTTAACATCAGCTAGTTGCTCGAGTGCCTTTTATCGAGAGTTCTTCTAGGAGCTTTAGCTTGAAGTTATATCTTTAAAAGTAATTGAAAAAGAAAATGTAGTTTTTTTTTTTTTTTTGAAACAGAAAAAAAAAATGTAGATTGGAGTTATATTTATAATGAAAATGTTTATTTTGAAACTATAGTAGTTTTTGTTCACTTGTGAAGCCGTCCTTTGGAAATATGGTTTCAATTTTAAAATCATTCTTTGCAAAGATGATTTCAAGTGTACCCAAAACTTTTTCTTATTTGGAACTTAGTGTGGATTTATTTTATATTCCAAAAATCATGTTTTTACAATTTCACTGTATAAATTGCCACATGACCCAAACTACTATATTTTTTCAAATACTTAAAAAAAGTACTCTTTTTTTTTTTGTTAAAGAAATACCATATTCTTTTTATTAATATCATAAAAATATACCATATTAATTTTTTATTAAAAAAATGTAAAGTAGTGCATCAGAGATAATTTTTGGAATAGTGCTCAGCCCACACAGTACTGAGCAACACACTGAAAAAAATTTACAAATAGAAAGCCACGTGTCTGTACATGATAGGAAAGCAAATAACAGACAGAGAGAAGAGAAACAATAAGGAAAAAGGGAAAGAAAATAGTGACCAGCTTAAGAAACACTTAATTATGCTAACATCCCCCCCAAGTGAACAAGGTTTAGAAACCAAGGTGAGCTTGGTTCTTAAACTAATAAACCGTGGAGAAGGGAGAGCTTTAGTCATTATATCTGCTAACTGGTCTTCAGAGGGAACAAATCGCACAATAAGTTGCTTCCGAGCCACCTTTTTCCTGATAAAATGATGATCAATCTCTATATGTTTGGTTATGTTGTGCATGATTGGATTCGCAGCAAGATAGGTAGCACTTATATTGTCACAAAGAAGAAGAGGGCAGGAGGAAGTAATACCGAGTTCATGAAGAATTGATTGGATCCATACTATTTCAGCAGAGGCATTGGACATCCCTCTATATTCAGATTCTGCACTTGACCTTGAGACAATATTTTGTTTAGATGAGTTCCAAGAAACAAGATTTGAACCAAGGAAAACACAGAAGCCACTGGTGCTTCGACGGTCATCTGGACAACTTGCCCAATCTGCATCTGTGTAGCAAGTTATAGAGAAAGGAGATTGAGTGAAAGTGAGGCCTAAGTGAGAAGTACCTCGCAAATACCGAATCAATCTCTTCACGGCTTGCATATGAGAAGTGGTGGGAGCATGTAAAAATTGACAAAGTTTGTTGACAGTATAACTGATATTTGGACGAGTGAGTGTACAATACTGTAGGGCGCCAACCAAACTCCTGTACTCAGAGGGAGATTCCAGCAACTGACCATCGTGAAGGGACAAAGGAGATCCAGATACCATGGGAGATGTAGCAGACTTGCAAGAATCCAAGTGTGCACGATTAATAATATCCATGATATATCGTTGCTGAGACAGAAACAAACCAGACGAGCTACGGGTAACTTGAATCCCCAAGAAAAAGGATAAATCACCCATGTCCTTAAGTGCAAACCGGCGGTTCAAGTCAGAGATATATTGCTGGATTAAACAAAGATCATTACCAGTCACAAGGATGTCATCAACGTAAACAAGGAAAATCACAGTTTTCAGACCAGACTTGTAAACGAACATAGAGGTGTCTGCTCGCGAGGCTACAAAATTCCAAGACAGTAAACAAGAGCTCAATTTTGAGAACCAGGCCCGGGGACTTTGCTTCAACCCATATAAAGCTTTGTGCAACCGAAGAACATGTCCAGGACAAGAAGAGCTCTCAAAACCAACGGGCTGCCTCATGTAAACTTCCTCCTTGAGATCACCATGAAGGAATGCGTTATGAACATCAAGTTGGCGGATTGACCAGCCAAGAGAGACAGCCATAGATAGAACAATACGAATTGTAGCTGGCTTGACCACGGGGCTGAAGGTCTCAAAATAATCTATTCCATAGCATTGAGTGTAACCTTGAGCAACCAAACGAGCCTTGTACCTGTCAATCTCACCATTTGGCTTGAGCTTGAGGCGAAAAACCCATTTACAACCAACAAGCTTTCGATCATTAGGCAAGGGAACCAAGGACCATGTGCCATTACGGATTAAAGCATCAAATTCGGCCTGCATCGCAGATTTCCACTTGGGATCAGCCAAAGCATCTTTATAGGACTTAGGTTCCATAGCCAAGACCTGAGATGAAGCCAACCAAGCCTTTGGCCTAAAAATTCCATCTTTGGAGCGTGTGATCATAGGATGAGTATTAAGGGAAGATGATGATGGATGGACGGTAGCAGGGACAGGATGGATTGGGGAAGGGGATGGTGAAACAGAAGAAGATGATGAAGGACAGGTAGAAGAGGAGGTTGTGATGCTTGGAGAAGGAAGGGGGTTAATGGGGGTAGAAGCACATGGGGAAGGGGAATTATAAGGAGGAGACGACGTAGATAAAGGTAAAGGGGAGGGTGATGTAGTAGGGAGATCATGGATAGTGGGAGCAGGTGAGATTGGCAAGGAAAAGGAAGAATTAGGAGAAGAGGATGACAGGGGAAAAGAGACAACAGAAACAGAGGAAAGTAGAGTGTCAAGCGGAAAATAAGGGTCAGAATGAAAAGACTTGACAGAGGAGAGAGTTGGGGAATGACAGTGTTGAAAAGGGAAAGAGCTTTCATTGAAAATCACATGACGGGATATAAATAAGCGGCCAGAAGAGACATTCAAACATAGATATCCTTTATGAGATGAGTTGTACCCCAAAAAAACACACTCACGGGACCTATACTCCAACTTGTGATCGTTGTAAGGCCTTAAAAAAGGAAAACACGAGCAACCAAAAGTTTTGAGGAACTTATAATCTGGTTGATGTCCAAACAAAACAAAATAAGGAGATTTAAAGTCAAGAACATGGGTGGGCAAACGATTAATTAAGAAAATGGCAGTTTGAAAGGCATAAGACTAGAAGTTTTGAGGGGTGGAGGAATGAGCAATGATGGACAAACCGACTTTAACAACATGTCTATTTTTTCTTTCCACACTTCCATTTTGCTGTGGAGTGTATGGACAGGAGATTCGATGTATAATGCCATGAGATGCAAAATAAGGGTAAAGGGGTTTAAACTCAGTACCACCATCAGTTTGGAAAGACTTAATCTTAGTACTGAATTGAGTAGCAACCATGGCATTAAACAAATGGAAAATGGAAGGAACTTTTTGTTTAGAGCGTAAGAGATAAATCCCAAGTAAATTTAGAAAAGTCATCAACAAATAATATAAAGTATCGAGCTCCATTAATAGATAAAATTGGGGAGGGCCCCCATACATCCGAATATACTAGTTCGAAGGGAGCAGAGGACCGAGACTGAGACTTAACAAACGGTAGACGATGGCTTTTAGCCATTTGACAACAATTACAAAACTTTTCAGAAGACTGTTGAAAGGAAAGATTACAATTAGCGAGAACTTTTTTAACTATAGAGAAGGACGGGTGACCAAGACGACGATGCCACACAGAGAGGTCTTGAAACTTGGACATCAACGCAGTGGGCTGGTAGGAAAACTGAGGAAGGTCATAATTGGCGACTGGAGAAGCAACAGATAGCTTGTACAAGCCATTTTCAAGATTGCCCCGAAGAAGTATGCTCTTGGATTGAAGATCCTTCACAAGGAAATAAGAAGAGTAAAATTCAACAACAGCTTTATTATCATGACATAAACGAGCTATACTTATCAAGTTATTAGAGAGGTGAGGAGGATGTAAAACAGAGCAAAGTTTTATAGGAGAAGAGGAATAAGCAGAAGACAACGAAGTGGAACCAACGTTGAAGACTGGGAGGGACTTACCATTGCCAATCACAACCTGCTCACCACCAGAATAGGGACTGGATTGTTGAAGATTAGTGATGTCCGGGGTCATATGGTGGGTGGTGCCAGAGTCCATGAACCACGACTCATCTGGATGAGGGGAAGACTGGGAAATGCTATTGGAATCAGGAAGAGTGGAGGGCAGAGAGTGATGTTGAGAGGTTTGCGTGAACTGATTGAAGTGAGCTTGGGGAGTAGGGGTGGCAGAGGGGGCTTGATATAGGGGATTCATACGATTATAGCAAACCAAGGCTGTGTTGCCAATCTTGCCACATATTTGGCAAAGAGGACGATTTTGGTTAGGAGATGAGGGCCAACGCTAAGGTCGAGGAGATAGTTGGGGGCGGCCAAGAGCACTAGTATCGGAGGAAGGATTCGAAACCGTGGGAGAAAAAGGGAAATGAGAGGATGGTCGAGGCAAGGAAGGTGGTCTGAAAGAGGATTGTTGTCGAGGAGATCGTCTGGTATTGGAATTAGTAGACAAGTTAGCAAGGTTGGCTTGAATCAGATTTAGGCTATCAACCGAAGATTGCTTTTCGAGACGTGCCTCATACGCCAAAAGTAAACTGCGAACATCAGCAAGGGTCGACCGATCATTACGGTTCTGAATAGAGGTCACGAAGGGATTGTATTCAGGTCCGAGGCCTTCAAGGATGTATGCAAGTTGATCTCTATAGGATAATGGTTCTCCAATGGCAGAGAATTTGTCTGCAACGTCCTTTATCTGAGCCAGATATTGGGAGACAGTGAGGCCATCCTTCTTGATCTTTTGAAGCTGTGATCGGAGACCCATTATCCTAGCTGTAGAAGAAGACTCATACACGGACCTAAGATGTTCCCAAATCTCGAAGGCAGAGGAACATCCAATGATTTCACCAATTTTATCTTCGTTTAAAGAAGAATACATCCAGCTCATAAGAATCCTATTATACTTTTGCCAAATAGTGAAGTGAGGATTTACCTGGGTTTGAGCAGTGTCCAGAAAACGCGCTGGAGCAAGGGAGCCATTGATGAAATGCTCCATATTGAATGCAATAATATGGTTTAGTAATTGGTTTTTCCATAAGAGGTAATTGGAGTCTGAAAGCTTAATGTTGAGGGGAGGAGTGAAGGAGGGAAATGACGAAGTTGTTGGCGGGGCTTGAGGAAAAAGGGGAATAAATGGATTATAAGAGGGAAAGAAAGGTAAATTAGACGTAGAAGGGGGTGGGTAAGGAAAACCTGTTGGTGCCGCAGGAAGAGGAGACGAAGAAGTGAGGGTAGGATGCGGGAGAAAACCGGAGGAGACGCCATTGTTGAAGGGTGGGACATTGGGATTTAGGTGTCTAGTTTGGGTAGACGACAATGGAGGAGAATCGAGGTTTAGCCTTTGAGAGGTGATAGGGGTGGTGACGGTGGAGGAAACCGGTAAGCGGTCACTTTCGGCGGACGATGTACTCGAGGATGACGCCATTTGGAACAAAACAAGAAAAATTGAGCCAAGGCTCTGATACCATAAAGTAGTATTTTTGGAATAGTGCTCAGCCCACACAGTACTGAGCAACACACTGAAATAAATATACAAATAGAAAGCCACGTGTCTGTACATGATAGGAAAGCAAATAACAGACAGAGAGAAGGAGAAACAATAAGGAAAAAGGGAAAGAAAATAGTGACCAGCTTAAGAAACACTTAATTATGCTAACAAAATGCAAGTAATATATCAGAGCATAAAAGTACTCCCAAGTTATTAACTTTAAAGTTTTTTTTTTTTTTTTTGAGTATATCAACATTTGGGGTGGACGGATTTGAACCTCTGACCTCATGATCGAGGGTACATGCCAATTACCGCTGAGCTAAGCTCACTTTGTCTATTAACTTTGAAGTTTGAAAGATACAATTAACCCAATCTTAAGAGTTGATTCCAACTAAAAGAATGAATTTTGAGACGATTGGTCCTATTTTAATAGTTGAACTATGAGACAATTGGTCCTATTCAATGTCATAGACTTAGCCGTGGTTAGAGAGATTTTTAATTCAACAATGAATTTTGAGCATGCAAAGTTGCATAAAACCAACGTCAAGGGACGAATCTTTAACTATGAGTCCTACTTTCTTTTTCCTTTCTTTTTCAACACATACACATGTATAGTTGAGTATCCTTTTCATGAATTTTAGTTATTTTGATTGGGTACATAAAAACCAAAACAAAGAGTACCAAACCATTCTATTTAGTTGGATATTGGATCGATTCTATAATTAAAAAAAAAAAATTAGGGCCAGAACCAATCAAACTAAACCAATGTACATCCCAACATTTGGGTGAGGACCTTTCGGCTAAGCCAAATAAAGCCTACTATTATATTGAGACAAAAACACATTGGAGTTGAAACTCAAAATTGACCTATGTTTCCTTAGGATTAGAAAATTATGATAACTTTTTTCCTTTTCAACTGTGAAATTATTAAAGTCAGACCATGTTGAACTTTGATCAATATGTGCATAACTCAAATGGCATAAAGTTAATACTTATGACCAAAAAGTTTGTGGTTCGAATCTCCAACCCCACATGTTGTTGAAAAAGAAATTAATAACTTTGGAGTTTTCTAACATAGACCTATTGTTTGTGTACTTCAAATCAAAGGAGAATTATACAACCTATGATTGTTGAAAGAAAGAAATCAATTGCTTGCACAATGATAACTTGAGGAACCACACTATTTGATGGCCAAAACAAGCAATCATCAACCAAGAAATCAGAGATTCAAACCTCCTCCCAATTGTTGATGATGTACTAAAAAAATACAATTTGATCACATTGTTCAAATTAGTTGATAAAATGACATTGATTTGATTCAGGCATTTTCAAATCCCTAGACCTAGATATGATCCACGCATTCAAATACTAACCTTTGCTCAAGGATTGCGCAAAATCATTAAGCCTATCATCCTATGATAAGCATGCCACTCACTAAATTAGATAAAATTGATTGAAAAATCATATTCTAAAAAAATACCAAATGATTTGACGTTGTAAAACAAGTTCATGAACTCAATCACAATCTCAAATCCTGAGTGTTCTTGTATTTTTTTTTGAAGTACATACCTTGACCCGGTGTCATGCTCATATCAAAGTTAAATAAATAGATAGATTTTAACACATAAAAGTAGTTGTCTACTCTTTCAAAGTTAAAATAAGGTAAAAACAATTTTTCACTACATAGAATTTATAGAATTTTATTTTCATCAATTAGGATAGAAACATTAATTCTATGTAAAAGAAATTGATCTCTTCTTTCAAAAAAAGAAATTGATCTCTTGCCACTGTAGTCGTTTAAAATGTTCATAACTCAAAACACCTCGTTCAGGATTTTTAATACAACCACCAAACATTATAGCCCGAATTTTTTATGTTTTCGGTAAAGAGAGCTTGTAAAATGGACTTTTAAAATTTTAATATTTGTCCGAAAACTTCATAATTAATACTTGAAATCTTGGACATTAATTTAATAAAACAAAAGGCTCGTATCCGGCAGATGGCAATTTGATTTTTAAGGAAAAAGGTTCAAAAATGAATCAGAAAATCGGCCCATTTGCAAGGATTGAAGATCTCATTTATCAAGTGGCCCGAAACCTTTTCCCATGTCCTCCTACCTCACTCAACCCCACAATCCCCAAATCATAAGACAATCTCTGAGCACCTTATTCCTCCTTTGAAATTGACTTGTAGCTAAAAATGAGACACAAATCTGCCAAATCATAGACATTCTCTCCCTGCCACCATCGGCCAACCCTTATACTTGCCCTTCCAAACGAATTGGGCAGGACGAATTCAAGAGTAAAATCCAAAATGTTCTCTCACGAAATTCCAACCAAAAATTCAAAGCAAAAGCAAAAGAAAATGAAAAGAAAAAGGGAAAGCTTCCGACGTTGAGTTCAAGCCCCACGAGTGAAAAAGGACGGTGTTCAAAAAGTCACTATTTTCCCAAATTCCTTTTCCCCGTCCATCTCACTCTCTCTGTAACTCTCCTCCTACCTCCATTTGACTGTTGGTTATTTCAAATCTAACCGAACTCCCTCTCCAAAGTCAATGGGGGCACATGATTTTGGTGTAATCTTTCTCCTCGGCCTTCGACACATTCTTCCAGTTGTAGGAAGTGTTAGTTAATGTGTCTTTTTTCTTAGTAGTCTTAGGCTTTGCCTAACACTACACCCAAATATAAGGTACCGTGTTGGATTTCTTCTCCGTGTTATATCATCTTGTGTTAAAATCTTTCAGTTTTAATTTAGCAAAGGGTGTGTTTAAGGTTGCTGGTGGGTGGGTTGGTTATGGTTTTATGGCAAAGTCCTGCTCGTTTGCCCTCCGGTAAAGCAGAGCCGATGCTTCCACCCTGTGGATTACTCAGAAAGGTTAGATCCAACAAATATAACTACAAGTTCAAACATCTAAGAGAATGTGAAACTTGGAACAAGAATCTCACCACCCTGGATGGACTACGAATCTGCCAGTGGAGAGAGCCCAATTCACCTGTCCAAAATAATTACAATCAGAAACATCAACAGAGCGCATAGGTTCGTTGGTACATTTAAATCAGATATATGTTATATGCATACACCCCCCCCCCCCCCGAGTCCAAGGATACTTTAGCCTCAAACTGCCTGCAAACTTTTATCTAATTAACAGGTCAGTTGCAAAGAGTTTTCAACAAACATTTCAACATAGTTAAATTAAATGAGCGGCACACTACCTTATCAGTCCCAAGAGAGTTTGCAACGACGTGGGTAACCTGTTCATCAATCTGGTTGGTGCACACCGCACCAAACTGTTCAGCCGACTGCCACAATGGATGCAGGTGAGGATTTGCCTCACCAACCGGAAAAACCCTGCTAAACACTATACGGCAACCAGCCAAAATCTTTTGTTGCTCCGAGGCCAAGATATTTCTAACATCTACTTCATCTAATGCAGGATGGGAGAAAAAGGTTTGATGGATTCTCTGGATAACCTGATGGACCAAAATTTAAGATGATTAAGAGTAAAATAAATTAGTTCATTGCAATATGGTGAACAAGTGGAGCCACAGGATTACCGCTAGTGAAGATGCCAAAGTACCATCTTCAGGTCTCTCATCATGGTCAATCTCTAGAAGAGAAGGACCCAGAAGTCCAAACTGGCGCCTACTACAGGGAAAGTAAGTATACCTGCATTGAAAGTCAGCACAAGCAAATTCATGAGCTCCCAAATTTGTGGGGTAATCAAACGCTAGAAAAATCTTTTAGTCGAGAGGGATGGATTGTATGCTTGCCTTTCTACAACAATCAAGTTCATTTTGTTATGTGGCCAAACCCTGATGGAATCATCAATTATAACAACAGCAGACTCCATGCCCAAAACACCCTCCAGATCCTTACTCTTGGGTACCCTATCATCACCGTCCAAGGGGTCTCCATCATCACCCCGAGAAATAACTCGCCCAGCAAACAGAACCCCTTTTGGATCAAGCACTTTTGCCATCTCTGTTGCATATAACTTGTTTCCCATTGTGTACAAATGAAGTTCATAGAGCTCGCTGGCCTAAAATGCAAAAGAAAACACAAGCACCAAAATATGCAATCAACATCCAAGAACTTCTAAAAAATATTAAAAATTAAAAAGAGAGAGAGAAAGCAGAATCTTTAACTATTTGACTTGGTTGTATTTTACCGTCAGTATTTTAACATACCTTTTCCAAAAAGTTCCAGACCCCAGGCCGTAGTTTGGTCCACATTCCCATATGAGGAAAGCGGAAAAGATGTCTCTGCATCTTCTCACGATCTTGTTCCTCTTTCTTTCTCAAAATTTCATCGTGCACTGGATCTACTTCCACAAACTAGAACAAGATGATACCAAGTTATGAAATTGAAAATCTAAGTTGAGAATGAAATCAGTTCTAATTACCAAAAAAATAACCTTAGCTGAATTCAAGAGTGTGTGATCTAAATCCAAAACAAGGCAGAGTTTCCGTGCAGCAAACATTTTTTTCTGCTCCTCTATCCGTCTTGCCCTCTCTCTCTGGATAGCAGCTTTTTGTTTGTCATCATAACCCTCAAATAGATGCTCGAGGTCTCCCCATGCACCCTGTGAACGAGAGGGACCAACTGTATCTACTGATTGGGTAGCCGTTGTAACAACTTTACTATCTATAGAGCTTGACCCTACAGTATTAGTATCCATCCTATCCAACTTAACTGGCTTTGATGATGAATTCTGTGAAGAAGGTGGCGAGGGAACAGACATAATATCAGCAATATTTTTCAAATTGTTAGTGAACTGTCTACCAATATCAGGTAGTGATGGTTGTGGAGCTAATCTCAAATCTCCCTGGCCTTCTTGCTTATGGCCATTTGGTATATCCCTAATTCCTTCAGTGTTTGGAGCTGGTACAACACCTTTTAACTGCTCATTTCCTAAGCTGCCAACTTTCTGAAGAGAATTACCATGGAGGATACGGCGAGGGTCACGAGGTTTCATACGAACTTTTCCCATATCATCCTGTCGACTCTGAGAATGATGAAACATGTGCATGATTTAAAATAAGTGCATTATCAATGTAGAATAAAACTATAGATAATCTACCACACAGAAAATAATAAACAATGTCACAAATGTTTCAACAGCATAGATATAAGCCAGCAAATGTGGAAAAAGCACCTTTCGCCATAGATTTGAATCAAATAAATAATTGTTTAATAAATTCTCGAGTCAGATTAGAAGAAAGGTATTCCGAGCACTTGTGTACAGGATATTACCAATAACTTCACTGGGAAGCAATCCCTTATCAATCGGAGACCATAAGCAATGAGAAATTTTATAATGCAAATTGGGAGAGGTAAAGCAGCACCACTTGACAAATAGATATGCATAAACGAGCATAGGAATATAATGCGTAGGCTTCAGAGTTGTGATGTAATCAATCACTTACCACAGTAACCACTGGTGCTAAAGGTACAATTGGTGTTCCTGTCGATTGCTGTAGAATTCCTGAGGTCACAGCAGGAGCATTTATTAGTGGACTAGATCCTGGACAAGCATTCAAGGTCGTAGGACAAACTGCATTTTGTTCAGGTTCACTTGACTTCAGTTTCAATTCTGCAGCTAATTGCTGCTGCTGGCTCATTTTAAGTAAACTTAGGAGCATGGTTGGGTTCACAACGATATCTTTCAAAAGTGAGGGCAGGGAAGCATCATTGCTGGCACTTATAGTAGGCGCGCACTCATTTCCAGCCCCAGAATTGTTTGTAACGTTGATTTTTTCAGGTGCTTCAGCAATCTCCATCTGATTCCTACTTGGAAGTCTGGGTCCAGTTGGCATAGTAGTATCTTCCAACCAGCCACCACCTCCAGAAACAGCTCTAACATCACTTGCAGCTACTGCGTGATTCTGAGATCCGATCCTCTGCCTTTTCATTTCAGGGCCATCTATATTAGGCTCCGCATCCATCTTTTGCTTTCTCAAGTTTATGGTTGCAGCAGATTCTACGACAGAAGGATTCTGCATTGAAGTCATTGTGCGTGGATTAAGATCCATAACACTTGCATCAGAATTGACAATTCGTAGCCTAGGGTCTCTACTTTTTGCCAAAGGCTTTACTGTTGGATTAGACACACTACTCGGAGGAGCAATGTTTAGAGGACTGATCAATCCCTTAGTGCTGTAATTTTCCATATTAGGATAAAGACCTGTAGATATGTTAGAAGCAGAATTTGACACCTTTAGACCCAGTTTAGGAGAATTTGAAGCCTTTAAACTTCTGATAATGGAAGAACTAGAAACCTCCCCACCAGTATCACCACCGCCGTTACATTCTTCTGAAGGGGTTGGGCTAGGAAGCCTATCAGCCATTGAAAAGGAACTTCGACCAAACTTCTGTTGGTAGGTTGAAACAGCTTTTAGGGCATCAGTTTCATAAGGATGTGATCTAGATCCATCCATAGCATGGGCAACCTTTGCAGGGCCATGCCCTGGTTTTTGGACAGAAAAAACTGTAGGAGCTTCTCTGGTAGGTGACGGAAGACTGTCTGCATCATGATCCTTGTGAAGGTCTAACAGAGGGAGTAGAGGACCTCTACTACCCTTTATATTAGATACTCCAGATTGCAAACCATCGGATTTTGCCATAACCCCAACAGGCATAGAGTCCGAAAGCAACTTAGTTGAAGAATTTAAATGTGGACTAGCATTTGTATATGCAGTATATAAATCCTTATTTTTCATCCCATTAGGTATATGGATCTCGACTTCTTTTGCACTGGTTCTCATGCTGGGCAACTGGTCGACGGACTCTGTAGACGGCATTTTGACCTCTACCTGTAGAAAATCTTCTGGCTTTAGCTCAGCACCATATTACAATGTCCTCCATAAGAACTGGCATCAGCACAAGTAATAACAAGCAGACTAAGGATAGTATACTGTACCGATTTTATCTGCTCGGGAGAAAAGAGAGGAGGATTGCAATTTTTAACATAAGAAAGCAACCTATGAACAACATCACAGCAAGTGGTCGTTAGATAGATACAAAACAAATAGACTAACCATTCTCATCGAATGAGAAACTACAGACTAGGATAAGTAAAAACCTTGATAAATGTTGCTTATACTCCTCCTTTTCATTGAGGTTCATGGAACAAAACACCTGAGATGAAAATTAAACGTCTCCAGCGTTCAATGTCATAATCGTCAATTAATAATATACGTTAAATATTTCCCGGCGAAATAAAATTTATTGGCCAAAGGAAAGAGGGCGCGAGATTCTTGGGGTGCCTTACAGAATTGATTATTCGAAGAGCAGCGTATAATCGTTGAACGAGCGCATCCTTTCTCGGGACTACCTTTTCCTGGAGCAATTCCAAAAACGTCTCTATAGAACTATACAGTTGGGAGCAAACTTCCTGAAACGATCTACAAGAAAGAAACCAGATTGTAAATTTTCCTGCAACCTTGTAATTTCATATCGGGGACGCATCACTGATTCACCCATTGAACCAAAACTCAAGGATTTCGGTTCACTTACTTCTGTGCGGCGTCGATTGTAACACCATCCAATGTTTTCTGAATCAATTTCACTTGGTCGTCCAATTCCTTATTTTTCAAATCAATCTCCTGACAGTCACTATCCAGACAGTCGGACAACATTGCTTTGGAATCAACAACCTCTTCGACGAACTCCGTATCCATGTCAATTTCACCCTCCTCTAATTCACCTTCCTCTTTCTCAACATTCGCATTATCGCAATTCATTTCATCGCCGCTATCATCAATCACGACTTTACCCTCATCTTTGGTACTATTCCCATCCTCCTTGCCATTCGCAAAAGGTGAAGAAGAGGACCGCTTGGATTTCTCGTCGGGGTCGGCGTCCATAACGAAAATATCATTGAGAGGCTTATTCTGCACTGCCTGTGCCCAAGCTAAATTGTACAAACCAGAGGCATAACCACGACACATGGTGGGATAATTCTTATACAAATCACTCATGGTCCAAACTCTAGTGTCCCGATTGGAATCTTTGGAAGGCACGACCTTAGGGCCAGTTTCAAGCTTATTAAAATCCTCCTCACTGATCTCCTCAACTGAAGCTGTATCAGAGATTTCCCCTTCTTCGACGTCTTCAATTTGAACACTCTCGTCTTTCCCCATTAACCCCACCTAGGGTTTCTTGAAAATCTCGAAAAATTATTCGAATCAGATCCGAAAACTAGCACCATAAATAGTATTACGTTGTTAGAAAGTCTTGAAGAAGCGAGAAAAAGCCGATCGATCTTCAACGAAATTTCGGTCGGACATTCAAAAAAATTAAAATTAAAGTTGGTTTGGAAATGGCGAGATTCGTTCTTCTTTGTTTCGTGGAAGAGGATCCAAAGAAAAGTAATTGGGATCGATAAAGCAAATAGCAAATAGCAAATAGCAAACAGTGTTGATTGAATTAAGAAAGAAAAATGATCTGAGATCTGTAATTCGCAAAGGAATTGATTTGAGTTCTGAATGAGAAGCCGATTGGGGATCGAGGCGGAAGGGAAGTGGAAGATGCAAAGAAGAAGATAGTATAGCTATAGTAAGGGGAAAAGGGGAAAATAAAAAAGGAGAAAATTTTGAAATTAAATTAAATTAAAATTTGAAAAAGAAAAAGAAAAAGAAAGAAAAGAGTGGCGGTGGGTGAGGGAATTGGGGGAGGGAGAGAGTGTGTATAAGAGGACGAGGAGGAATCTAAGAGAATGCGCTGTGAATCAAATCTGGCCGTACACGTCATCGATCCGGAAAAGGTAAAATGGCGTGCTGGTGATCGCGTTTTGCCGTGCGCCACTGGTTTCGTTTTCTCTTTCAGCAGTCAGCAGTCAGATCTCAGGTGCCAAGTATTCTCACTTTCGTTCTGGGCCTCAACATGGACTTCTCTCTTGGCCCAATTCCATTAATATTTAAAGAATTTGCCGTGAGGTAAATAAGAATTATATAATTACAAATATAAAACACTATATAGAAAAAGTACAAGTATAGCAAAATCTATTCAAATATATTATTGATAGACATTGATATACTATAGTTAGAATCTATTAAATAGACTTCAATTATCAAAACTTATGAACTTATTAATGTGGATTAGAATCTATCAGTTTATTGATAGACTCCGATTGCTATCAATGTCTACCGTTGATAGACACAGATAAATTTTGAATAATTAAAGTCTATCACAAATAGAATATGACGACAGCTTGGTCTTGTACAATTAATTATGCTATATATGTAATTATTATTATTTATGCAACTGTCTCTAATATCTAAACGCAAAATCCTTGCATATTTTTTTAGGGCAAATTGCAAAAACCACCCCTCAAGTATGCTAGTGGTAACAATTACATCCCTAAACTTTCAATTGTAAAAATTGAACCCCCAAACTTTCAAAGGTGTAAAAATTGAATCCTTAAACTTTAAATGTTAAAATTAAACCCTCAAACTATGGTAAATGCAAAAATTGGATCCATTGTCCATCTCATATTTCCTCTTTTTCTCACTATTCATTCATCTCTCTCCTCTCCCTCCCGTCCTTCAATCACCCATTCTCTCTCTCCTCATTCCTTTCTCTCTCCTCCTTCCATTTTTTTCTCTATTTAGCTCCAAGTTTGACAACTCAAGGACATTAACCACGATAGAGATTACCAAGTGTTTGTAGAATTTCTCCACTGAGATTCACATTGGACAAAACGACTTTGGAGAGGAAGTTGAACCCAAGAAGCCACATGGGAAAGCTCGTATCAAAATTAATGGAGAAAATGTCGATTTCTGTAACAAATACATTGAATCCTGATAGAATGTCATTTATCTTGTATTTTCTGGGTCTATTTATCTGATTTTATCATATCCTTTTCTGTTGTGGTTTGCCCTATGGTTAGCCTACACGTGTTGTGTGTAATGGCTATTTACTTTTGCTGTTGTCATTGTCTCTGAAAGAAAGAACATTCTCCCGGCTTTTCACTCACTGAATAGATTTCCCTCTCTTAAATTCTTGATGGTATCAGAGCTTTGAGAAATTTTAATGGCGTCTGAAGTTGCTTCTTCCTCTTCTTCATCTGGTTCTCTTACCCCAGCTATTAACCCTTCCACACCTCTCAATACCCCTGTTGTAACCCCTGTTGCTCAGCGTGATAAAAATCCTGTTCTACCTAATCCTCTCCAAACTCCACCGCGACCAAATCTCCCGCAAGCACCCATTCATCCAAATTTTACCCAGCCTCAACAGCCACAATATCCCCCTCTAAATTCTCATCAACAGCCGTTTTATCCTTCCACATCAAATTTTTTCCAGTCGTATTATCCATCCTCTTTTCCTCGCCCAAATCCTCAGCCGTATTATCCTCCTCAACCTTTTCTAGCTCCCCAAACTACAAATCCTAATCCCTTTAACCCTAATCCTTTTCCCTCTTTACCTCAACCTCTCTCTGTGAAACTGAATGATACAAACTTTCTCCTCTGGAAAAATCAACTTCTCAACGCCGTTCTTGCAAATGGTTTACATGGTTTCCTCGATGGTTCCATTCCTCCTCCTTCGAAGTTCCTTGATGACCAACAATCTCAGCCGAATCCAGAGTTTCTCGTCTGGGAAAGGTACAATAGGTTTATTATGTGCTGGATTTACTCTTCTCTGTCTGAAGAAAAAATGGGTGAAATAGTGAGTTTGGATACTGCCTCAGAAATCTGGAATTCCTTAAAAAGAGCTTATGATTCTAAGACCACAGCTAGGATAATGGGTCTTAAAACCCAACTTCAACGTATAAAGAAAGATGGTATTTCTGTTAGTCAATATCTCTCCCAAATTAAGGACATAACTGATAAGTTTTCTGCCATTGGAGAGCCTATCTCATATAGAGATCATTTGGCTCATATATTAGACGGTCTTGGTAGTGAGTATAATGCGTTTGTGACGTCTATTCAAAATCGTGCCGATACCCCTGCTCTTGAAGATGTTCGCAGCCTGTTGTTAGCGTATGAGGCTAGGTTGGAAAAGCAAAGTACCGTGGAACAATTAAACTTAGCTCAAGCAAACCTCAGTAGCTTTCAATCTCATTTTAATGGCCGCCGTTCCCAGCCTCGTCCAAATCCTAATCCTGCTGTCTTTACAAGAACTCCCTTCAATCCATCTTCCCCTGTGATACCTACTTCCTTATCTCCCAGCATCTTAGGTAAGCCTCAGTCTCAACCTTCCTTTTCTTCACCTCAGAAATGGCCTTCTAGATCAAATCCTAACCGACCCCAATGCCAAATATGTGGCAAATTTGGGCACACCGCTCTTATTTGTCACCATCGCACTAATTTGGCCTACCAAACTCCACCACCTCAAGCCATGTTAACCACTGCTTCTTTCAACCAGCCCCCTTCCCAGCCTTTATCGGATTCTGCCTCTATCTACTCTCATGACACATATCATCCTGATGAAAATTGGTTCCTTGACTCGGGCGCTACACACCATATGACTCATGATGTTTCTTCCTTGACTAATCCCATGCCTTATCTTGGTGGTGAGCAAGTCACAGTAGGTGATGGTAAGCATATTTCTATCTCTCATATTGGTTCTAAGTTTGTGTCTTCTTTTCCTTCAAAACCTGTCTTTCTTGATTCTGTTTTGTACACGCCTGCTATTTCAAAAAAATTGATTAGTGTAGCTCGCTTGTGCAAGGATAATCAAGCTTTTGTTGAATTTTACTCTACTTTCTTTCTTGTCAAGGACCTTCAAACCAAGCAGGTACTCCTCAAGGGCACGCTTGAAGATGGTCTTTATCGATTGTCTGCTGTTTCTTCCTTGTCTCCTGTCTCATCGGGTCTTCAGTCCAAGTCTTCTGCTGTCTCTTCGGGTCTTCAGTCCAAGTCTTCTGCTGCCGTTTTTCTATCCTCAGCTGCTTCATCTAATTGGCACCTTCGTTTAGGTCATCCAGCTGCTGCCACTTTACATTCCGTTTTGTCAATGCTTCATGTATCTTGTTCTAGCAATTCCAATTTTTGTAACTCATGTAATATGGCCAAGAGCCATCGTCTGCCCTTCTCTTTAGCTGAGAACAAGTCTTGTAAGCCCTTTCAATTAGTTCACTCTGATGTATGGGGGCCTTCCCCAATATCGTCTATTAATGGAGCTCGTTACTTTCTTCTTTTCATTGATGACTTTAGTCGTTATTCATGGCTTTATCTTATCAAATCTAAAGATGAAACGCTTCCTTGTTTTCTTCACTTCAAGAAGTTTGTTGAAACACAATTCGAGTTAAAAATTAAATGCTTACAAACTGACTGGGGTGGAGAGTTTCGAACGGTTTCATCTTTCCTATCCTCTCACGGCATTGTTCATCGTGTTTCATGCCCCTACACTCCTCAACAAAATGGTCGTGTAGAGCGCAAAAATAGACATGTCGTGGAAATTGGATTGTCTTTGTTAGCTCATTCTTCCTTACCATTATCGTTTTGGGGTTATGCTTTTCAAACTGCTATTCATTTGATTAATCGATTACCAACTCCTGTGCTTAATTCTAAGAGTCCTTATAATGTTCTTTTTAATCGTGCTCCTGATTATTCTCTTCTTCGTGTGTTCGGTTGCGCTTGTTTTCCCTTTTTACGCCCTTATAATGCTCATAAACTTGTGTTTCGTTCAAAAGAATGCATTTTTGTGGGATATAGTTCGAATCATAAGGGGTATTTATGTCTTGATCCCACTTCTGGCCGTTTATATGTATCTCGTCATGTTGTGTTCAACGAAAGCTCTTTTCCTTGTGCAAATTCTGAGTTTCGGTTTGGTCAGGTTAAATCTTCCTCTCCAGATCAGTTCAATTTTTCTTCTGCTCCTTTTTCGTTGCCTCAGGTCCAGTCACTGCCTTCTTGTTCTTCGAGTATATCTCTATCTCACCCTCCAGGCTTCTCCCCTAAACCTTCTCCATTCGGGAGCAATGCTCCATCTTCTGTTGTTTCTTGCTCACCATCTCCCTCTTGCCCCAGTTCCTCTTACCCTGCCGCTTCCACATCGCCTAACCATTTTGCTAATCCTGCTGCCTCACCATCTCCTAACATTTCCACTCTATCCACCCCTACTCCGATTCATATTTCCCTTACTCCCCCTGTACCTGACCCACCTCCTCTACCTTCTTCTCTTCCATCCACCAATGTGCACCCTATGGTAACTCGATCAAAAGCTGGTGTTTACAAACCTCGTTGTTGGCTTTCTGTTTCTTCTCCTTCTATCTCTATCCCTCCAGAACCCTCTAGTTTCAAGGTGGCCGTTAAGTGTGTTGAATGGTGTGAGGCTATGCAAAAGGAATTTGATGCTTTGGTGAAAAATAACACATGGACTCTTGTTCCCTCATCCCCGGATTACAAAGTTATTAGTTGTAAGTGGGTCTATAAGATTAAGTTGAAGCCTAATGGTGACATTGAAAGATATAAGGCTCGTCTAGTAGCTCGCGGTTTTGACCAAGCTTATGGGATAGATTACTTTGAGACATTTAGTCCAGTTATTAAACCAGCCACCATTCGTCTAATTCTTTCACTTGCTGTTCAGTTTGATTGGGAGGTTAAACAACTGGATGTCCATAATGCTTTTCTTAATGGTGATTTACATGAAGACGTATATATGGCTCAACCAAAAGGTTTTGTGGACAAAGATAGGCCCACTCATGTTTGTAAACTGCAAAAGGCATTATATGGTCTCAAACAGAGCCCTCGTGAATGGTTTATAAAGCTGAGTTCTTGCCTTTTACAGTGGGGATTTTCGGCCTCCAAGTCAGATTCTTCGATGTTTATCTTTAGAAGGCATTCGGTTTTGGTGATCTTTCTTATATACGTAGATGATATTTTGGTTACTGGTAATGATATATCTGTTATTCAGCAGTTTACTTCTTCCTTAAATAATCTGTTTGCTCTTAAAGATCTTGGCAAACTTTCCTATTTTTTGGGCATCGAATTTCAGAGGTCTAAAGGCTCTTTACATATGTCTCAAAGCAAGTATTTTATGGACATTCTCCAACGGGCAGAGATGGCAGATTGCAAACCTGCTTCTACTCCAATGGCTACCGGTTCTGTATTGTCTATTCATGATGGTGAGCTCTTATCTGATGACAAGAAATATCGAAGTATTGTTGGGGCACTTCAGTACTGTACCCTCACTCGTCCTGATCTAAGCTTCGCGGTTAACAAGGTATGCCAATTTCTTCACGCTCCGACCTCGGTTCATTGGCATGCTGTTAAACGTATTCTTCGGTATCTGAAGGCTACACTTTCTTTTGGTATTTCTTTTTCGGCTTCCTCCCATCAGTCTTTGATCTGTTATACTGATGCTGATTGGGCTAACTGTCCTGATGATCGTAGAAGTACTAGTGGCTATTGTGTTTTTATTGGAAACAATTTAATCTCTTGGTCTTCAGCCAAACAAAAAGTTGTCTCTCGCTCAAGTGCTGAATCTGAATATCGAGGAATGTCTAACGCTACAGCTGAGCTTGTATGGCTTCAATCTGTTTTATCTGAGGTTGGCCTTTCCTCTTCTCCGCCTTTGCTCCTATGTGATAACATCAGTGCAACATATTTGGCGGCAAATCCGGTTTTTCACAATCGATCGAAGCACATTGAGATAGATCATCATTTTATTCGGGAGCGTGTTTCGCGCAAACAACTTTTAGTTCGGTTTGTTCCTTCTGAAGACCAAATTGCTGACATCATGACAAAGCCGCTACCTACTGCTCGATTTCAATGTTTGAGGACCAAGCTCACTGTCCATGGTAGTCCAGTTTTGCTTGAGGGGGGATGATAGAATGTCATTTATCTTGTATTTTCTGGGTCTATTTATCTGATTTTATCATATCCTTTTCTGTTGTGGTTTGCCCTATGGTTAGCCTACACGTGTTGTGTGTAATGGCTATTTACTTTTGCTGTTGTCATTGTCTCTGAAAGAAAGAACATTCTCCCGGCTTTTCACTCACTGAATAGATTTCCCTCTCTTAAATTCTTGAAATCCTAAGATGAAAAAAATGTAGCAGAGGAAGAAGAATTGAAAGTTGAAAGTCATAAAATCGGACAAATTCCCTAATAATAATAAGTGATGCCAAAAATTATAATTGAAATAGAGTACTTTCTCTCTTTCTTCTTAAACATAAAGAAATGTATGAAATATTTATCCTCTTGCAACCACTTTATTCTTTCTCCCCGAAATCGAAACAGAGGGTGGACTGACGACAGAGAAAAATGAGAGAGGGAGGATGATTGGAGGGAGAGAGAGGTAGAGAGTAGAGAGAGAAAGTGAAAATATGAGATGGACTCAATTTTTGCATTTACCCATAGTTTGAGGGTTTAATTTTAACATTTAAAGTTTAAGGATTCAATTTTTACACTTTTGAAAGTTTGGGGGTTCAATTTTTACAATTGAAAGTTTAGGGGTGTAATTGTTACAACTAGCAAACTTGAGGGGTGGTTTTTGCAATTTGCCCTTTTTTTTATAGAAAAATAACCAAACGTATTTCGATTTAATTATTCTCGGTAAATGTTAAGTTTGTTAACTGATTCTTTTTTTATTTTTAAACTTTCTCCCTTGATTTACAAAATCAATCTAGATTTGTTTAAAAATCTAATTTGAAATTACTCTTTATTTTTAAAATTAGATAAAGAAAATAGTTTTATAATTTCAAAGGTAGTTTTGTTCAAAGATAACACTTCCACATGCGGTTCATATTTTGTTTCTGAATGTTTTGAATTTCGACTGAGTGATGGAATTTTTTTTATGCTAACAACACTTCTAAATTTCATATCGAGTATTTTAGTCTATTGATTTGTTATAGAATCTTTTTAAATTTAGTAATGGGTCATTTATCTCGACAAAAACACAAAAATCTTTTTTTCAAAATGCCCAATTAAATGTGTTCGCTTATCCAGTTGCCTCTGTTGTTTAAAATTACAAATTTAATTTCTTTTACAATACATCTCTAAACTATCGATTTTTCCTTTTAATAAGTTATTTTTGTTGCTAAGTATTAAGAAATATATTCTTTTTTTCCTCAAAAAAAAATATATATATATATTCTTTTTCTTGAGGTCGAAAATTCAAATCTACACCATTTATTGTTTATTGTACTAAAAATAAGACTTTTTTTATTTGACTAGTAGGTGATAATTTCACACGACATAGAACAGTGAAGTAAGTTTTTAGCTAAAGGGAAGGTAAGGGATCAAGTAAAAAAATACTAATGGAGAAGACATGTAAGATACTTTTTACATCAAAAAATTTGGCTATATATATAGTAAAATTGCTTATCACAAGTGTTCATGCCAAGTTTTAATATAGTGAGTGCATATGAACTTCTCTTTTCGATTGGGTTTTTAGTTCACTTGAATACTGTGAATATAATCATCAAATTTTATTCAAATAATCAAATTAAATCACAAAAATCAAACACACATAAAAATAATGAAAGAAAATATATGGAATAAAGATTATTCTAGTAAATTTATAAACAATCAACTAATCTATGAGAAAGTCATTTTATTGAGTAGACAATTAGGAGAGGCGAGGACGACGAGTGGTGACACTGGTTCTTCAGCAACCTAGACTCCTCCACCACATAACCACCTCAAAATGAATGTGGATGCAACTATAATTAATGGCGAGATGGGATCAGGTATCATTATTCGCAACTCCAAAGGAGAGACGATGGTAGCAGCATAATTCTTCAGACACACGTGTTGTTCGGTGGAATGGGCCAAAGCTCAAGCTCTCCTAGATCAGCATTTCAATGAGATTGCTCTCCTTATTCTCCATATCAAGCGACTTTTCCAAAATAGTATGTAATCTTCTGCATGACCAAGATCAGCATTTCAATGAGATTGCTCCACTTATTCTCTATATCAAGCGACTTTTCCACTCTCACCGTATCAGGGGTTTCCTTCTTACTCCTAGAGATGGGAACAAAGTTGTCCATATGTTAGCCATCAACGCTCGAACGTTGAAGCACTCTGAAGTCTAGATAGAAGAATGTCCCCCTTAGGCTCAAAGCACTTTAGCTTTCGAGATGACTCATATATGAATGTTTCTTCTTCTTTTCTTGTTTAGTTTTTCTTATGGTCTCCTAAAAATAAAAATTAAAAAAAAAAACCAATTAATTTGCATGATGATGACATGCCATTGGAGTTCCAAGGTGATTTATGTCTTGGATCTACTTGTCAATGGCTAAGTCGACCATTATCCATATGTTTGCAACAATGTTACCAACATTTTGATTCTTTGGACAAACGTAAGTATTTAAGGTCCCGATAACCATTTGGTTTTTTGTTTTTTGTTTTTAAAAATTAAGCTTGTTTTCTTCAAATTTTCCTACCATGGTTTTCATATTTGTCAATGACATATTTGAATTCCTAGTCAAATTCTAAAAACAAAAACAAAATTTTGAAAACTATTTTTTTTAGTTTTCAAAATTTGCTTGGTTTTTAAAAACAAGGAAAGAAATGTATTGTAGGTGGAAGTAGGATTTATAAGTTTAATTTTCAAAAACTAAAAACAAAAAACCAAATCGTTATCAAACGGGGCCTAAATTATTTAAATTATGATATTTAATTTAATATTAATTATTAAGGATGCACCTAAATTTTCGGCTTAAAGCTAACTACCATTTCAACAACAATTACTTATTTGACGTGATAGATGTGTATAGTATCATAACGACTACTTATATTTTTCTTCACTTTTTTGGTGAATTTAATAATCTAATCGATGATGCCAAGATGATGAGGTCGGAGATTTGAATCCCTGAGTTCTAAAAAATAATAAATAAATAATCTAATCGATGATGTAATTCAAAAAAAAATCTAATCGATGACGTAGCACACTCTTTGAATATAAAGCCACATGTTTTTCTTTTCTCTGCTTTTTTTTTTTAAAAAAAATAGATCAAGCACATCCAAAAAAAAAAAAAAAGATATATTTTTTTTCAAAAGAAAAAAAAATACATCATTTATAAGTAAAGAATTTATATAATTAAATGTACCGTAATTCATCAACTCATGCTTTAATGTTTTTTTTTAGATAAGTTTTTTATGTTGATCATAGGTATGTGTTTGAGTCCTTGTGATGTCATTTTCTCGCGAATTAATATTGACTTATACTTGTTGGACCCCCTACAAATTTTCGAGCCCACACAAATGAGGGGAGCGCCATTCAAACATCGAGATAATTAAATTTACTTTGGTCTGTTAACTTAAGTTTTTGGGTTGATTGGTGATTTAACAACGCTTTAATAGAAAGATGGAGAATCGATAATCTTTTTGTTGAACAAGAGGATTGTAACGCCTCCAGGATTCGGAATCCGGATTCGACACTTAAGGCCTCGACATTCCCCTGCGACCTGGCCACAATTGCTTCCAATAGTGAAGACTGTCCCCACAAACTAACACGGGGTCCTTTTAGCATGCTTTGTCCTCACTCACATGCTCCCTAGGAAAAATCCAAGGAAGGTTACCCAACATAGAACTTCTCTAAAGAACTTCTCTAAGCCAAGCACGCTTAACTTCAAAGTTCCTATGATTGAGCCACCGAAAAGGAAGGTGCACCTTGTTGGTATAGGTAGTATCTATCAATTGTTTTAAGCTTTTCTTGAACATACTTTCATGTCTTGAACATACTTTCATGTCCTCAGGATCCCTCTCATTTGGATGTGATCTCGGTTCATTCATGTACCCCTCCTAACTCGGGTGTTACAAGGATAACTTATGATTCTACATGGAAGTGATTGATCTACATTGTGAATATCCCACAATATGATATGTCGTGTTATGCTCAATTTATGGACAAATGATCATGTGTGTACTGAAGAAGAGGAGCCAACCTATATACAAAAAGAAAGCTCTCGATAAAACTAAAAGTGTGACACATAGACATCTGTTATAGAGAAGACTCTCTATGGCGTTTTGTTAAAAAATGAGATTGATGAGAGTGTAACAAAAGTCTTACGTAGGCTAAGGAAGATTCATTCATAATATATCATTAAGGAGATAACTATTTCTAGTTTGAGGTTTAGACTAATTAGTTGACCTCTATTTTATTTATTTTATTATTTTTTTATAACAACATGTAGATGGTGGGAAGATTTGAACCACAAAACCCTGGGTTATTAGAACAAGTTTTATGTCAGTTGATCGAGCTATGCTAATGTTGGCATTGATCTTTATTTTAATTATTACTGGTGTTGAGGATACATGAGTTACTTCACTCATTATCAATTGATTTTGAAATGAAACCCTATGTTATTTAATATGATATTAGAATCCATAAAACTCAAACGGGTATTTGACCCAAGAAAAAAAAAAAAAAAAAGCTCAACATTCTCCCGATTGTGCCTCTTTGGACCCAAAGAGGCACCATCGAGGGAATGTTGAGCATATATAAGTTACTTCACTCATTGTGCCGGCTATTTTGAAACAGAACTCCACGTTATCTAATAATTGGATTCGGTGACCAATTATATTTTTCGACTAATATCCATGATCAAAAGTTTGACCAACTATCTCCAATCTTCAATCCCTGGTAAATGCAAATCTTCAAATATCAATTCAATCTTCATCGATACACTTTATTGACATTTGACAATACCAAAATCTTGTATACCCATTTTGACCCTTAATTGATATATGATATCACATACCTATGTGATAGTCTATATTAGATTTGTTTTTTTAAAAAATACAAAATATAAAATAATCTACCTTTGTTATCTTGAGTAGGTTAATCTTTCATGAAAATGTTTCTCTAATTCTTTTTTCTTTTTTTTTTAATAATGTTTTTCTAATTCTTTATCTTCAATCTAAGCTCGAATTTAATCGAATTTAATGATCGGTGAAACTTACTTATAAACAAAAAGATTGAATTCTCAACCTCTTAGGTCCCGTTTGATAAACATTTGGTTATTTAAAATTATGTTTGTTTTCTATCAATTGTCCTACCATACTTTTCATCTTTGTCAACGACACATTTGAATTCTTAGACAAATTCTTTAAAAAAAAAAAAGTTTTTGAAAAACTATTTTTATAGTTTTCAAAATTTGGTTTGGTTTTTTAAAACATGAAAAGAATGTATTAGGAAAACAAAGAAACTTGTAGGTGGAAGTAGTGTTTATAAGCTTAATTTTCAAAAACCAAAAACCAAAAATAAAATGATTATCAAATTGGGCCTTAACTTTTTTTTTTTTTTTTTTTTTTTTTTTTTTAATTTCAACATCTAACTCGTGAAGTCATTTGATATATTTCTTAAAAATGTATAGCCAAACTTCAAATTTAAATGTTTTAAACTCGTATTTCAAAAGTCTTGCAATCTTAAAATCCTTAGTCTATTATGATTTTTGAACTTTCTTGTTGTAAAATAATGAAAGATCTTCTCTACATATTTTTTTTGGGAAAATATGTTTTTGGTCCCTGAATTTAAAAAAATAGGTGCGTTTGGTCATGAGTTTTCATAATAGACCTTTTTAGTTCATGCGTTTTTAGAAATAAGTTTAAAAGGTCCTTAAGTTTTCATAATGGACCTTTTTAGTCCTTTGAGTTTTGAGAAATATGTTTAAAATATATCTCATATTGCCAAAGCGAACTTAGCTCAGCGATAATTGACATGTACCTCGACCATGAGGTCAGAGGTAAGAATCCCCCACCCCCAAATGTTGATGTATTAAAATATATATATATATATCTCATATTATTTTTTCAACTTTTTAAAATTAATATTTTTATTATTATTTTCTAATATTGAATGGTTTCTTAATCAACAGAAGGGAGCTTTTAAACCAATTTGTCAAAACTTAGGGACTAAAAAGGTCAATTTAAAAAACTTAGGGATCTTTTAAACTTATTTCTCAAAACTCAAGGATTAAAAAGGTCAATTTTGAAAACTTATGGACCAAATGCACCTATTCCTCAAGTATTTTTCCTTTTTTTTTTATGTTATTTAAGAATATTATGATTCTAATTTTAATTTAGAAACAAATAGTTGAATTCTAATAGCTTGGGCTGTTTTAAGATTGTTATAGCCCACAAATAGAAGAGTCAAGCCCAAGCCCAATCCCATGCGAAGGTTGGATCTCTCTGTCCATACATTTCTGTGGGCTCAGCCCGATCTAGCTCATCAATTCAAAAATTATTCAGCCAACATTATTATTCTCTCTCTCTATTATTCCTATATATTTTCTAATTTTCATCATTATATTTTACAAAAGTACCGTTTTGAAATAAAATTGTTGTCAAAAAAAAAAAAAAAAAAGAAATAAAATTTCAGCTTTTGAATTTAAATATTTTGTTCGATAAACTATTTTTATAACATGTCAAAGATACAATAAATATTTTAATAGAGTCAGTAAAAGTTGTTAGCAAGATCTAGTGAGTAAGGTTATGTATTGCTAATGCTAATATATATTGTGTTTATAAAGAATAATACAGATGAGTTAATCAAATTAAAAGTTTTAACCACTATATTTATATTATACCTACCGTAACTATATTTCACGTTGGACCTTACAGGTTTTACCTTATTTTAATATTTGTAAAATTTTTAAATTTACCTTTTCATTCAAGGTTATAACAGATAAATAAAAATAAAGTTCTATATGGAATACATACATACATATATATATATATATATATATATATATGCATATTCAATAATAAAAAAGAATAATGATCAAACAAAATCAAACAAAATTTTCTATAACAATAAGAATAGAAACCCAAGTAAAGCAAAGGCATTATAAATTAGTAATTAGATGAAGGGGATTGAAGGAAAGTTATGTTGATTATAAACTAAAATGATAATTACAATTAACATGAAGCTTGCGGATGATATGAATTAATTCCTAAGGTGGTGAGAAAAATACAAGATCATTAATAAGGATGTCGGGGTAAATAACAATGTTAATGAAAGTCAGGACTTTGAGGAGAAAAAAAAAAAGGAGAGAAAGAAATGAAGAAGGAGAGATTAAATATTGGATTAGAGAAATAAATAATTATATATGATATAATAAAAATGGGACTGGGAATTAATTAATTAAGAAGGAGAATTAGGAATGGCGTAGTGAAGAACCATAATGTGATCAATGGTTGAGGAATTTGGAAGCAAAGTAAGAGGTGAGTCTTCTTTGGAGAACCATATGTTATCTCTAATATGCTGCATCGTCAAGCAAGCCTCCAGCTTTTCCCCTCTGCACCTTATCTCTACCTGTTCATATAACACACACATTATTCCATTAATACCCACATAATCAACACACTAAATACATGTTTTTCTATATACTAAACATCACACGGACCGTTGTAACTTAAAAATGTTAAAACGAGCGATGCAACTGGTGTTTGAGTTAAGAACCCAGCTAGGGTTTATGTAACTGGCGTTTGAGTTATACAAAGGAACAAACCAATAAAACGCAAGTCATATTAAAAAAAAAAAAAAAAAACTTGTGTTGGGTCCATTCGAGTTAAAAATAAATGTTTCAAGTAAACACAGACACGCTGATATGCAGTCAGGTATGGTAAGGGAAATCGAAGTTTAGGTTAGGAGAGTCAGAGAATATATAATAATGGGGAAAAAGACAATATTGCCCCTGCCCGGGGCGAAGCACAATGGGAAAAGAGAAACTGCCCGAAACCCTAATGAATAAAAGGACCCACCAACCAATATATTGCGCCCTTTCTCCACTTCGTATTATCAAAATCTTCATCTCATGCTCATGCATGTCTCTTTCACATTCCTAATACCTCAAAAATATTCCTCTTCTTCATCTTTTTTTTTTCTTCAAATAAATAAATCTAACCTAACTTTTTCTCTTCCTTAATTATTGTGTGTGTATGTGTGTTTTTTTTTTTTTTTTTAAATATATATATATATTATTCCTCATTTTTATTTTCAACGACCCATGAATCATTCCATCCTATTATTATTACTATTATTATTAGTATTATTATTATTATATCTCTCCCCAATTTCATTGGCTGGATTAAAAAGAAAAAAAGAAAAAAGAAAAGAAAAAGTTTTGATTGCAACTTTTGAAGCAGAGAAATGCAAAAATGAAAACAGGAAGAAGAAGGAGGTGAGGTGGGAGAGACGAAAGCATGACATAAGAAAACGAGAAAGAATCATGTGTGGAAGGTTGTAGGTAACGAAATATAGACATGGTCCACGTGGGATTTTCCTGGCCCTACGATGATATCATCATCGTAATCTTTCATCCCATATCCCTTCCCTTCTACTTCTTCTATGCCACCCTCTTTTTCCTTTTTCTTTTTTCTTAATTTCTATTCGAATTTTCTATTTAATCATTTGAAAAAAAAAATAATAAAACTAAAAATAAAAGCCATGTGCATTTTCCATGCATGCCAGTCCAATCTGTATATAGAATACGTAGTTGGCACGTAGAAACATAAAATAATATTATATATATAAATACTAAGAAAGAATCAGCCAAAACTTCGTCTAAAATATATACCAATAAACATATCCATTGTTTACTCTTCAATAATATATAATTAGGAACGTAAACTACTAATTAATCTTTATCTCATCATAGAATAAAAGACCTAGGTTCTACACTAATAAAAAAAACAAAAAAAAACAAAGAAATCAATTTTTATTAGTGATTAATAAGTCAAACTTGTTCATATAGATGGGCTATATTATTCAATTTGTTATGTGCAAAAGGTTGAGGTTTAACTTGTTGGGTGGGATTTATTTGCTTAATTTCCAAATTATTAACCTAAAGTTTACGTGGATGAAAAAATATAAAAATTTCATACCTTAAATTAAACGGCGGCCTTCATTAGAGTTTTTTTTTTTTTTTTTTTTTTTTTTGGGGGGGGGGGTCTATTTTGTGGAAGAAATTAAGAAGAGTGTGATCTAGCCCTAATTAGTCAACTATCCTAAGTCTTCTCTCTCTCTCTATCTCAATGAATAGAATAAAGCATGCAATAGCTGTCTGTTCATGATATGAAGAGCATGCAATAAGACAAAAATATAAAAGGAAAAAAAACTATATACTATATGCATTCATAAATCCATAATTAGAGTTGACTCCTAATTAAACAATAATAATTAACACACAAGTTCTTTATTAGTTTAATCAAATGGAATGTCTGGGTATGTCACATATATCCTAAATAATCACACATATGTATTATAATTTATAGTAATAAACACAACTGTATTACAATCAACATTAAACACATAATAATCTAGAAAATCAATTCTGTTAATAAAGACAAACGTAATGATTCTTGATTCATAATTTTCTATACCCAATATTATCCCAAGGATATGATAGCCAAGTCCAAAGAATAAATATAATGTAATATATTAACTTTCGTGTATATATAACACAAATTAATTTTTCTTGGATATTTTAGACTTAGAGCATATTCTCAATTTAATTAATTAAAAAAAATGTCTAGTTAACATAAGAACAAATATTATTAGCTCTTTCAAGAATCATTCAAGGCATGCATGATGATCACGGGAATGATTAACATGGTATATACTTATTTACATCGTCATATGATCATGCATGCATGTTTCATGTTCTAAATTACATATATAATTCTCTTGAATCGGGATTTCGATATCACTAAAAACAATAATATATCTATAATTAAGCCAATCCCCAGTAATTAAAGTAAACCAAAGCATTAATCTTTAAGTCTTAATGATTTTATTTTTGTTATTCATATATTCCACTTGCAAAAGGAGAATTGAAGAGTTTCTCCAAAGATATGATTTAATTAACCCTTTTTCCTCTTCTAAAACACAAAAGAAATGCATGGACTGCAAAAAGAAAAAGGAAAAAAAAAAAAGAGGTATGTTGAACGAATAATACTTGATTGCATACCATTACACGTCATTATTAAAACGTTGACAACTATGAAACAATTTTTTTTTTCATTTATTACCCCTATCTGTCATAATTTTCAATATTTGAACAATGGTGTGTAGAAAAATATCTAAACACCGATATGTATATACATATATTATTCGTCTTATGCGATTGGTGAGGTGAATGAATGTGGAAAGGAAATTGAAATGTATGATATGTGGTATGTATAAAGGGAAAAATACTTGCGTTCGTGCGAAACTATAGTGTAACTTTAGGCACAAATAATGAAAAAAAAATTATAATGCGTAGGAAGAAAACTTTTAGGGCAATGCAATAATTAGGAAAGAAGACATATAATAGTGGGTATTTCATCATCAAGTGTAAACGAGAAGCAATATAATGCAACAATTGTTTCAATGCCTATTTCACATCATTCATCTACTACTCAACTATTATAACCCTCCTCTATCTATCCATCTCTATCTACACATACATAACATTGAAATTTTTTATTAAAATAAGAATCGTAAGTTACGATTCAAGCGTTTCAATTATCAAAACTGAAAGCTTAGCCCTCGTTTGATAATCATGTCGCTTTTGGTTTTTCTGTTTTTGAAAATTAAACTTACATAAACATACCTCCCCTCTAGTTTTCTGGGTTTATTACCTACCTTTTAGAAACCTCTTCGGAGAGGAAAAAAAAAAACATGATTATGGAAATTTTAAGAATAATTCGAACTCTAAGTAACTTCTAATCTTTCACACATGTTGTTTTCAATTCATTAACTGCACTAACCAACATGTATGGATGATAGCTAAAATTATTACATTTCAATAATATTGCAATCTTGTAACTCTCTCCAAATTAAAAGTTGCTACAGCTATCCTAGGCCTTCAGAAGTCTTTTACAACTTTTTTTTTTTTTTTTTTTTTTTTATCTGTTAAAACTGTTTTAGCTAAAGAGTTCTCACTATATGTTTGTGTCTTTTTCTTTTTTTCTTTCGATTTTTTTAAGGTTGTTGCTTTTTCTGTTCGCTATATGCAGCAGTTGAGGAACAGCTATGAACAACCAAGGAAGTTGCTTTCATTCTGAAAATAGCAAAATAGCAACCCCTCTTCTAACTTCCAAGTTTATAAATTGCAATATATGTTTTTTTTTTTTCGTTTTTTTCTAGGTTCTAGGACATAGAGTGGTTGTTAGTTGGTGTATGTTTTATGTTTTGTTTTACAATTAATCCCATCATTTTTAAATAAATCTGTTGATCAACTTTTACTTTATACAACTTTTTTCGAGTTACAAGAGAGAAACAAAAACAAAAAACAAGCATCCATAACGAACTAGACATGAAAGATTGTGCCCAAATTTGTAGAGAAAAAAAAAAAAAAAAACCCAATTCCCTAGATATCGACAAGACAAAAGCTTTTCATCTCAATCACTCATATTTCTAAAACTAATACTACAAACTTCAGTTTTTGTTGTGTTTTTAAACTTGTAATGTAATGTAAAGAAAACCCTCTTACAAAGAAAGATCAGTTTAAAGCTAAAGAACTGTGTTAGCCCTAGACCCAAGATAGAAATATATATATATATATATTACACACACAAACTTTTTAGTTGTGCTGTTTCTATCATGTTGTGTAAGTTTGATTTCTGGATAAGAAAAGAAAAGAAAAAAAAAAAAACCATTTTTCCCGAGAAGATTATCAGAAATATAATCAACTGTATGTATGTATGAATGAATGAAATAAAAAGCAAGAAGATGAAGAAGTTTATGTTTATAAATACCTCTGATTCGCTATCCAGTCCGAGCTTTTTCACCAAATACTTGATTAGTAATCGAACTGTCATTCTTCCATCCCTTAACAAAGATCAAAACTTTAATCAAACCAAATTACAACGAAAAATTTCAAAGCAAGCACTTGCAAATAAAACCCAGAAAAGCAAATTAAGAAAGATCCAATTTTTAATATATATATATATACTTGATTCTCAAGTAGCTGCTGGATCTCTGAGGCAACGCCGGTTGTTTCCCTCTGCATTGCAAAAATTAAAAATAAAAATCAATCAACAACTTAACTTAACAACAACTAGTAACAGGTTTGATATTTATATAAGTAAACAACAAGAACCCAAATTTAAATGATGCAGCTTAAGCTCAAAAGTGGACGATATTACTCGAATTCGAGAGAAGCTAGCTAGATAATTAGGGATGGAAAATGAAAAATTAAGATGGGGTGTAACTAGATTGAGTTTTCTTACTGATTTAACTCCAAAGGTTGAAGAGAAAACCAAATCCCGGAATGGGGCCGGCGAGGAGGGTCGATAACTCTAACGACGTCGGAGCTGGGTCCGGCGGCGGCGGTTGAGGCGACTAAGTCAAGAGCAGGGTGGAGTTGAAAGGGCCGGGAAAAGTAAGGGCCGAAAGGAATAAACGAAGAACAATGAGAAGAGGAAGAAATAGGTCTAAACGTCCAATTAAGCTCCGGCGGCGGGTGAGGCAAAACCAACCCGGGAGAAAAATCCCCAACCCCCAAAGACTCATTTAATTTCGAACCGCGGCCGCCACCGCCACCGCCGGGTAACAAATCAAGCTCGGTCAATCCAAAGGCAAACCCTGATGGTTGAGGAAGAGGATGGTGGAGGTCAGCGGCACCGCCGAGGCTGAGACGGAGCCAGCCCTTATCGGCGGAGTCATGAAGAGTTAGATCCTTGGAAGTGGAGGGGGTTTGTTGGGTTATGGATTCATCTTGAAGAGGGAAATTAGGGAGATGAAGATGATGAGAATTGTTGTTGTTGCTGTTGTTATTATGGCAACCCTCAAAATGACTCATGAGAGGAAAGGTTGAGGAGAAGGGATTAAAATGGAAGGGAGGAGAAGCATAAGTAGGAGGAACCATTGGGTCAAGTAGTGAGGTGGATTTGAAAGGAATTGGTAGGCATGGGAGAAAGCTAAGGGATTTTAATTTATAGATAATTAGAGAGAACAATAATAATAATAATAATAATAATAATATTTGAAAAGAATGAGAAGAGAAAGAGAGAAGAAATGAAAGGGTTTTGATGGTGGAAATATGAGAGAAGACAAGAAGGAATGAAGGAAGGGAGGAGGAGAATAAATCTTGCAAATCTCACTTTCCATTAATTCTCTTTGTTTGGAAGTTTGCGGGTGGGGAAGACACAGAAAGAAAAGGAATAAGGTGGGGAGTCGTCAGACGTACCAAATAAAATATATTATTATTATTATTTCATTTTCTTTTTTATTTTGTTATCATGATAATAATAATAATAATAATAAAATTGGGATGGAAAAAATTGACTTTATGGAGACGAAATAATATGTGAGAAGGGGTAAGAAAACAACAACTTTTAAGGGCATGTGTCCGAGGACAAAATGACCAAAAAGGCTCTTTGTTTTACAATATCACAAAAAAGGTCCTTTTCATTATCCCACATTTTCGTTTGGGGAATTGGGGAAAAAGCAATCCCTACAACTACAACCCCTCCACTCCCACCTTAATTTACCCCTCCCCTCAATTCATTTCCAATCACACACTCATTAATTCCATCCCATTCTCTAATAATCTCTCACCTTTTCAAAAGTTTATTATAAAAAAATTAACAATACTCAGGTGGTATACCATGAGGTACGGATCTTCCTACATACCCACTATTAAAATGTCTTAGTTGTTAAAGTATTTTCCTAAAATGACTCTAATGAGCTTTACTCAAAATTGTCACACTATATCAATCGTTGTTAAATGATATTTTGTTGTGGGTGATTCTGGACCACACCAGAATCCAAGAACTAAGCAGGACAATCCAATACTAGTCCAAGGAGACAACCAGGAAACAGGCCCCAGAGGAGGAACAAGCCAGAGGGTCAGGCCAAGACCGGAGAGATCGGGCCTTGGCCCAACCCATATGGTCGGCCTCGGTCGAGTCCTTACGATTCTGTTTGGTCTCTGTTGTCCAGGTCCACCCTGATTCCTCACGGTTCAGCCCTAAATCGCTTTCGAACGCCAAGTAAACCCTAACCGAAGACACATGTATAAATGGGGCTTCCCACACCAGAAAAAGGGTTCAAAAATTTATCTACCAAAATACTTTTGACTGTTGATTTGACTTAGGCATCGAAGTACAGGTGGCCTACACCACATCGGTGTGTAGCGTTTTTGACTGGTCTTACAGGTTACATCTTCTCCGTCTTCAACAAATTCACTGCTGGTGTCACATGAAGGTCAAGGTGAGTGGTTTAGACCCATTTAAGAACGTCTTACACCTAATAGCGCATGAGCAAAACTTATAATTTATTGATTGATTTAGCTACTAATTTGATAACCAAGAGGAGAGAAGTGAATAAAACTTGTAATGAAAGTGTTGGTATTAAAAAAGGAAGAGAGAGAGAGAGAGAGTGTACAGGTGTGTTTGGGAAGAGGGAGTTGGAGAGAAGACAATAAATTAATATAAGAGATTATGAAAAGTGGAAGGGCATAATGAGAAAGAAGGAAAGGAATCCAGTGGGAGAATATTAATTAACATTAACATTAACATTAAATAAAGAAAAGAAGAAATTAAAGAAGAGAATAGAAGAAGAGAAGGAAAGGGAATAATAATAATAAATAGGTAATTTTTTTATATAAAAAAGAAAAAAAAAGAAAAAAAAGAAAGAAAACAGAGAATGATGATGATGGTGTTCGTCCTCGATCCGAGAATCGAAACATACAAAAGGACATATGGGATGGGAAGCATCAGCCATGGAGGCTGGCGTGGGGTTTTTCTCTTTCTTTCTTTTTTTTAAAAAAAAAATTAAAATTAAAATTTTAAGAAGAAATTGAATATTAGTTAAATAAATAAAATAAATAGGGATGATGGGTACGTACCGAAATTAACCATGTGCCACTCCACTCCAGTTTTAACTTTTAAGTAAAAAATATAAGATAATGAGAATGAGAATGAGAAAGAGGAGTTTTTGGTTAAGAATTGTTGTAGTGTTGAAAGTTCTTATTGTTTGTTTTTAATATTAATTATTAACTGAAGTGAAGACAGAAGTGAACTGGTGAAGCTGAGTGTTCACAAAATTAAAATTAAATTTGGTTTGTGTTTTGTGTTTTGTGTGTTTGGTTTCTCTTTCATGCCTGAAAAAGCTGACCATTTTCTTTCCAACCCATCAAACAAAAACATAACCTCTTTCTCTCTCTACAAAAGAGAGAGAAAGTCTGACATGGAAAGAACATCATTATTTGGGGAATATGAGGACTTTTGCATGAGGGGTCAATGCCTCAATTTTCTATCTCACACATGCTTGCCTTTCTTGCTTTCTTTCCCTCCACATTCTCCTCCTTTTCTTTTTTTTCCCTTTAATTTTAATTACTATTTTTTGTTCTTCTACTCCTACTTTCAAAAGATCTATTTTATGTCTATTTCACCACCATTTTGTTTCTGGAAAAAAATTAAGTTCATAAACACTACTTTCACTTATTGAGAGTATGTTTGATTTAACTTTTCAATTGTTTAGTTTTGGAAGAAACCATCATTTAAAAAAAAAAAAAATTATAGTGTCTTACAACCACTAGAAATTACTTATATTAAAAAATGAAATTGAGAAATAAATCATTCTAAAAGAAACACTTGGAAGCAACTTCTTTTTTTAAAAAAAAAAAAAAATTAGGGAAAAATACATTTTTAGTCCCTGAGGTTTGGGTTAAGTTACACTTTGGTCCCTAAGTTTTCAAACTCGACATTTTAGTCCTTGGGTTTGGATTTCATTACACTATGAGTCCCTCAATCAAATTTTCCGTTAAATGTTAACAGAACGCTGACGTGACAATAGTCTTTTTAATTTAAAAATCTGTTTTTAAAATTTTTAAAATAAAATAATATATTAAATCATTTTTTATTATTTTTCATTTTCTTTTTTCATTGTCTTTTTTCTTTTTCCATCTTCTTCTCCCCCTTCAAACCCTAATCACAATTCAATAGCCACCGCCACCGCCATCAGACCATCGCCGGTACCGATACCGTCGCCGAAAAAAACTACCGTTTTCCATTTTTTTTCTCTCCTTTTCTTCTTCTTCCTTCTCCTCCCCCTTTTCTTCTTCTTCTTCCCTCTTCCTCTCTCCCCTTTTTTCTTCTTCTTTTCTTCTTCAACCGCCGTTTGCTATGTTTCTCGCCGCCGTCGATCTCTACCCAGATCTCCGTCTGTATCTCATCTCCGTTTGGATAGATCTCCATCGCTCATCTTCGTTTCTCTGCCCAAATCTCCGTTTCTCACTGGTTTTTTTTTTTAAAAAAAAAAAAGAAAACAGCTGAAACAAGCCCATTTCAGATCTGAACGAAGGGAAATCGCACGCCGTGCTCGCCGCCATCGATCTCTACCCAGATCTTCATTTCTCATAGTTTTTTTTTTTAAATAAAGAAAACAACTCCAGATCATAGTTTTTTTAAAAATAAAGAAAACGACTCCAGATCTGTAACGCGAGGTAGCTGAAAAGAAGGGAGATATATCTGAACAACGGCAGTCGGTGGGTTCACTCAATCTGCAGTTCGTTCGCCACTCGTTTATAGCCCGCAATCGTCGTTCGTTTGTAGCTCGCAATCGTCGTTCGTTCGCCGATCTGGACCAGCTTCTTTTTTTTTTTCTCGAAAAGACAGTGGAAGAAGAAAGGGGAGAGAGGAAGAGGGAAGAAGAAGAAGAAAAGGGGGAGGAGAAGGAAGAAGAAGAAAAGAGGAGAAAAAAATGGAAAAATGTGGTTTTTGCCGGCGGCGGTGCAGGTACTAGCGATGGTCCGACGGCGGCGGCGACGGCGACTATTGAATTGTGATTAGGGTTTGAAGGGGGAGAAGAAGAAGATGGAAAAAGAAAAAAGAAATGAAAAAAGAAAATTAAAAAAATTATTTAATATATTATTTTATTTTAAAAATTTTAAAAATAGATTTTTAAATTAAAAAGACTATTGCCACGTCAGCGTTCTGTTAACATTTAATGGAAAATTTGACTGAGGGACTCACAGTGTAACGAAATCCAAACCCCAGAGACTAAAATGTTGAGTTTGAAAACTTAGGGACCAAAGTGTAACTTAACCCAAACCTCAGGGACCAAAAGTTTATTTTTCCCAAAAAATTAAGTATGTAATAACTTGTGTATAAAAAAAAACTTATAAAAATTAAGTATATAATAACTTGTTTAACCATTTTTACACATGTATTCTTGAAAAACACTTAAACTGAAAAGGTATTTCAAACAAGCCCTAAAAGTTCATTTGTTTTGTTATTTACATTCTTCACACGTGTGTTTCAAAAACCAAGTGAAAATTTGAAAACTAAACAAAATAGTTTTCAAAAACTTGTTTTTGTTTTTTCAATTTGATGAAGAATTTAAATGTGTTTTTAATAAATATAAAAAACCATGGTAAGAAAATTAAGAGAATACAAACATAATTTTTAAAAAAATGTTATTTTCTCAAAAAAAAAAAAAAAAATTATCAAACGAAAACCTCAGGCCCCGTTTGATAACCATTTGGTTTTTGGTTTTTAGTTTTTGAAAATTAAGTTTATACACACCTATTCCTATCTATGAGTTTCTTTGTTTTAGTATCTACCTTCTTCCTTATTTTCAAAAACCAAGTCAAATTTGAAAACAAAAAAGTAGTTACGAAAAACATGTTTTTGTTTATGAAATTTGATGAAATCCATTGTAAGGAATTTAAAGAAAACAAGCATAATTTTCAAAAACAAAAAATCAAATAATTATCAAACGGGAGTTTTGACTTTCATTCATTTTAGTTTATGCACTCTCAAAACGTTGGTTTTTGGTTTTTTACATTGAAAAGGGACTATTTTAATCCTTATTTACAAAATATTAATACAAAATTCATTGTAAAGCTTTTTTTCAAAAAAACTTATTGAAGTATAGTATCAGGTTGAAATCATGATTTAAAAAAAAAAACGATTATTTTTTTAAAATACAAGGTATATATGAAATGAACAAAATTGAGAAATACAATGATTAAAATGAAGGTTTTGAAAGTCTAGTCTAAAGCTTAGAATATAATTTATTTTATTTTTTTATGAGAAATGTAAGAACACGATTCACCCATCTCGATCTCATCCCTTCCTGATTTCCGTCGCAACTATTTTACTCCCAATTCTCTCAAGTTCTAGATTTCCTCTAACTTGGACTACTTCAAAAGTCAAAGTCTATATTTGGTCCATGAGTCTATTCTTTTTTTTCTTTTTTTTTTTTAATTCAATGATTGTGGATTGTTTGAATTTAGAATCTCACTCCTAATTAGTATTTTTCTCATGATATTTTATATGAGAAAAAAATGTTAAAAAGATTATGTTTTCATTAAAATAATACACCATCTTAATTGATGTTTAATTCTAAGTTTCTTAGATGATAGTGTGTCTTGTCTCCTCTCCCACATTTCTAAAAAGTTTCTACTAGTTAATTCTTTGAAATTTTATAGTCATATGTATCGAACTCCTATAGCTTTGACAAATTTGTAATAAGTTTTGATCTAGACTTTCAATTATGTGTATCAATCTCTGCCCTTTTAAATGATCTGTTAGTTTAATATTTAATTTACGTGGTACATTAACTATGTTATTTAAAAATAACATGACAAACTAGTTTTAGATAATTTAATGCGCTGAGTAGTTATGCAAGTATCAAACTTATAGAATTAATAGCAAGATCAATAAACCTATTCGACACACAGTATATATAGAAAGTTCATAACCTATTAGAATCGTTTTTTTTTTCTTTTGTGTGTGGGTAGGTGGACGCCCTTCCATGTGAACTCAACATGGTTAGCCAGTTGGGCCACACTTTAGTAACAAGGGCTAGGCCAGGAGGACTGGCCAACCTGAGGGTGCCACCTTGGCGAGGTTACTCTACATGGATGTGGAGTCAACCCTAAGACTTTTGACTTAGGTTCGTGCACGATGTATGTATGTACCTGACACACATATGTAGCATGACCATATAGGCATAGATCTAGATACGAAGTGAATGGATGGCAAAGTTGTGTCATTTGATTTCCTATAAATAGTAGAACCCGTCTCATACGCAAGTACGTGACTTTACTCTTACTAATGAACTTGACACAACTTAGTCTAGGCGTACTAACTTAAAGTTATATTATTGGACGACTAGCACCACATCGGTGTTAGTCTTCTATGTTGGGTCTTCACTTTGACTAATCTCTCCACCCTCAATTTACATTCTAGTCACTCTCTCATGCCAAAATTAAGCATAAAAAGAACTTGCGAAGGGTAAGGGTTAAAATACATACCAACACATCCGTAAAAATTGAAGGAAAACCTTAGAAACTTTTCAAAGTAAATGGAGACTAAAATTGATATAATTTCAGAATTTAAGAAACAAACCAAGTTTATAATTCAACCTTCAAAACAGTGACATGAAGGGTATAGATGCGGAGAAGGTGTATATATGTTTGTCGAATAGAGAGAATGTGACATTATGGGTGTTGATATATATATGTGTGTATATTGTTGTCGTACTAAGAAAGGCCAAGGGACCAAAACTTTTGTAAGAAAACATAAAAAAAAAAAAAAAAAGAAAAAAAAAGGCATTTTGAAAGGGAATGTTCCCATTACAGAAATGTAGCCTACTCCTACTCACTTTCCCCTAACTTCTCTTCCCCACTCCATACCATATATTCATAAATCATAATTTTTCAACCCCACCAATAAATAATTAAAAATAATAATAATAATAAGAGAGAGAGAGCATCAATTTTCTTCTATTTGCTTTAATCTCATCATCATGCCATCATCAATTCCATCATCATACTTATTCCACACATCTTATATACATATATGTGTATATATTAATTTAGTCCTTATTTAACGTTTTTCAATTTAGTTTCCATAATTGGTGAATGTTAAAATTGATTGATAATAGATTTATATAAAATAATACCAATAGACGAAATTTTAGAGAGAAAAAGGTTAGTTAAGATAAGAAAACTTGAAATTTCTACCAAGTTCTTAGAATGAAATTCAAGTCAAGGGAGGAATAATTGGAAAAATCCTTTATAAGATGACTCCTTTTTCTCTCTTCCAAGTTTCCACCAATCCACCAAATGTTATGCCAGGTAAGTTTATCATAAATCAATTTGAAATTCACCCACGGTGAGAGACTAAATTAAAAAATAAAAAGAACTAAAAAATTAGAGACTTGAGACATATATTTAGCCATTAATTAATCAACCCATTTATTTTTATCCTCAATTTTATTTTCTACAATTCAAATTAGGATTTTTTTTTTAGTACATCAACATTTGGGGTGGAGGATTCGAAGCTCAGACCTCTTGGTCAAGGGTATATGTCAATTACCAATTAGGAGATTGTTTTCTTCACATAATTGTTATATATATATTCTTAAATAAAGTTTGTATGATTAAAGTAAGTAGTAAAAGTTAATACTATCATGCATGAATAATTAAAATCATCATTCAGAAGTTCACAAGATTATTTGCGAAGGAGCAACAACTTTGCTCTTTTTTCCTAAAAGGTAGGCCATTTATAACAAAGTAATGAATGAAATCAACACAGTTTTTTAAGAAAAGTCAACTTTTACAAACTAGTTAATTAACTAATACGTGTTTCTACGTAATAAAGCGAAATTTCCATATGGAAGGATAAAATTTCACTTTCTAAGTTTCATACACTTATAATTAAAAATAAATAAATAAATTCAAATGTGTGTTTTGAAAAAAGTTCCCAAAAACTCTTACTTTTTTTTATCTTCTAATTTTTAATATTTAAGTAGTTCTTAAAAATATCAAAGAAACAGTCTATAAAATAAAGGTAATTAATATATAAAGAAAGGATAATTTTAAAGAAGAAAACAAAAACAAACATTAATCATTAAATAGGTCCAATAATTAACATCAGAAAATAGACAATTAAATTTGATCCTCTCTCATTGTTGCAGTCAATATATATTTAGCAGCATTACACATTGTTATAGGTAATTTTTTACTACTCCGATATGCAAGAAACTGATGAGGACAACACAATACCAGTCTAAGGAGACAGCTAGGAAACGAAACTTGGAGGAAGAACAGGTCGAAGGGGTCGGGCTGGCCAAGGCCGAGCTCTTCCGCCTCCGTTTGGTCCCGATGCTCTTGGATGCCCCGTTTCCACCTGGTTCAGTCCGAATCGTCTCTGAAAACCCATAAACCCTAAGGCAGGAAAAAGTATTTAAACCCTTCTTGGTCACTAAAGAAGGGATCTCGAACTCTATTCTTACTCTCTCCTTTTATTCTCTTGCTCTTATACTTCCGCTTTCTGACTTAAACATTAG
The DNA here is from genome assembly GCA_036850905.1 of Luffa acutangula. NCBI lineage: Eukaryota > Viridiplantae > Streptophyta > Magnoliopsida > Cucurbitales > Cucurbitaceae > Luffa > Luffa acutangula. Next base: position 47,353,076 of record CM072090.1, read on the forward strand.
AGGTTGCTCTCTTGCCCTCCTCCTTCCGCTTTCTGACTTAAACATTAGAGGGGTGGTGTGCAGATTTTTCTGTCTTGCAGGCTACGTATTTCCCCTCTCAAACAAATTTACCGTTGGTGGCACGTGAAGGTTAGGTGAGTTATGTCTGTCCAGATTTTATCATCAACACACATTATCACATTGTTGTAGCAAATCCCTCCTTTGAAAAAAAAAAGGGCATCTTTGATCTAAACAACATAGAATAATAAAGAATCAAACCATTTTTTGTTTTTTAGTTTACTTGGTAAAGTAAAAAAGTAAATGGGGTTGAGTTTCTTTTTGTATTATGTGGAAATTAGTAAGAGTGAAATGAAACCCACCCCGAAAAAAAGATAAAGATTAAGAAAATAAGAAAAAAAAAAGTTAGAAATTACAATGATGAAGGAATAATTCAAGAAAAAAGAAACATAATATACCATATAGGTTTGTGTTGTGACATTCATATATTAGAAGTAAAGTAAGAGAGGAAGACTTAGAGAAGCACTAATTAAATAATAATAATATTATTATTAAAAAAAAAAAAAAGTGAATGGATGGTTGAAAGAGAAAGAAGAGTTGTGTGCATGAGAATTGAGATGTGGATATAATGAGTGTGCATGTCAGTGCATGCATGTGGTGGAATTGGAATTGGAATTGGAATTGGAATTCATTTTTGATATTTACAGAGGGAATGAAGAGGGCATGGGAATATGGGGTACAGTGTGTTGTCAGGGATTAGGGTTTTTTGGGGCTTAGAATAATTATATATATATATATAAATATATAAATGCTATATATATGTATTGAGCATTGAGCATTGGGCATTGGATTATTTGGGGTTTGGAGTTTTGTTTTTTTTCAGAAGCATCTTAGGCCTTAGTGTACCCAACTTCTGAAAACCCTCCCTTTGGTCAAATCCCTACTCTACTTCTCTCATTATTCCACCTTTTTCTTTTACCACCTTTCTTCTTTCACTTTTTGTTTTTACCCCCCACTCACTTTTTTTTTCTTTTTTTCCTTCTATATATAAATTATTAGTTTTTAATTTTATTTTCATCTTTCTAATTTCCTTTTTAAACATGTTGAACTGATCGTATGTGAGAAACGTACCGTAGGAAAATCACATAAAAGTTTGTTGGTTTAACCAATGAGATATTATAGTCAACGAAGAGTAAAAACTTGGAGTATTACTTTTATCATGTATGTTTGACAACAACATGTGAAGTGAGAGATTTGAACCACAAACCTCTTGATCGTTAGTACAAGTTTTATGTTCATGTTGGCGATCAATTAGGTATGTGAGCTAATAATGGTTTAATTCTTTTAATATAGTTTGTTCTCTCACTCACATATACGAACGGTTTCCTAACATTTCTTTGAGTATGAAATATTTTAATTGAAACCAAACACAAAAACATGAAAAATTAGATTCAAAAAGTAATTAAACAATACCATACCATTCCATGCATCTTTTTAGTTAAAAACTTGGAATTGGATAAGAGCAACCAACACTTCTCTATGCATCTTCTACCTTATCATTGACCTTTTCCTTGCACTCTTCAGCCCTAGTGTCACATTGAAAAGGACCATTTTTCTAATATTATTGAATTCTTCTACATCTTTTTTTTTTTTTTTTGTCTTTCTCTCATTTTGAATGTCTCTTAGTGTTGGATTTCGATTTATGAAATGGTTTTATTAATACTTTTGTGGGTAATTTTCTTAAGTTGACCATCATTAATGAAGTTAAAGTTTAACTTTATAAGATCTTTGCCCGACTTTAACTAATCAAACCTTAATTACACAATTCTACTCATTAAAATATCACAATAACTTGGTGATTGATTTATTGTCTTTTTTTCCTTTTTTTTTTTCCTACAAAAAGATCTAAATGAGATTTGAGGGATCAGGCACATGATGGACATATTGAACAATCATATTGTTCTCTAACTTGATATTATAGTTCCATAGAAAGTCAACCCATGAGATCAAACCATAATTTTATTCATGGATAAATATATATTTGACTTTATAAAAAATCCATATCTTCAAAGAAAACTTCCTCTTTAATTATCACACATCAATATGTTTGATAAAGTTCTATTTTTAATAATTTTTTTTTTTAGAGTCTGTTTGAAAAACAAAAACGAAAACAATGAGAAACATAAACATCACCAAACGAGCTGTTGATTTTATGCAAATTTATAAATCAAAATTCAAAACCATAATTTTTTTTTCTCTTTTCTCTCTGCAGATGTCTTCAAACCCACCCACCAACCCACCCCACTCGCTCTCTGGCAAAGGACAAATAAGTAATTTCGATTTTTTAAAAAAATGATGAAAAATTAGGATTTAAAAATTAGAGTGAGTGAAAATGAGATATGAAAATGGGAGATGAACAGTGGATTTTGGGTCGTAAGGCCCACCAACAAAAAAACACACAATCTTCTGATCGAGACAAGTCTTAGAGCCAAAGCTAAGATTCAGTTTTTGTTTTCTTTTTGCTTTTTACTTTCTTTTTCAAATTTATATTAAAAAATTATGAATAAAATCATATATATATATATATATATATATATATAAATATATATAAATATATGTATTATATTATATTATATAATATAATATATCAAGTTGAAAGGTTTTGATCTCTTCTCTAGTGGAGTGTGGGAGAAATGATTACAAAGGCAAAAGGGTTCCGACTTTCTCTTCAAAATTGCTTTGTTGCCTTCCAATATAAGCCAACCACTCTTTTTAAAACTACGTCCCCTTTTTTTTTTTTCTTTTAAATTATTATAAATTTCTTTCCATAAAAAGTTTGAATTACACCTCTAATTTTAGAAATGTTCATCTCTAATTGGTTGAGGATCCTATATCGAAAAGAATGGTGGAGACCTCATAATATATATCCTACAGAGATCATTTTCTCTATTCAAAACTCTCGATGTCATATTCTTTGATTCAATATTATCTCAGCCACAGGCTTTGGGCACTCAGAGCATTACATCAATGCTTCTACTTAGGTTAACTATCGCACTAAACTAACATGCTTTCATTTAATTCTCTTTGATTTTTCTTTGTATGTTTCTCTCGTGCGTTTAATAAGAGTTTTGTATCTTCGTCCAAAGAAGGTTGTCAGATCGTCGTACCTCTCATCTAAATTTTAATTCTAATGGAATATTGTGTCATATAGATATTGAGATGAGGCTTAAATATTAACATAATTGAAAGTTGAAATATATAATTAGTTAAAGAAATACAAAGTTAAATCATTTTTATAATTACAAACAATTTAAGCCCCAATCTCAATAGAAGAAAGATGTTAGGAAAGTTGAATATAAATGTTTGGTAACTTTATGAGTTTTTTTCAATGTAGCAATTGATGAGGTGAAACACTAATGTAAAAATAATGATTTGAAGGAAGTTGGAGTTGAGAATTGGATTGTAGTTGTGTTTGGAAAATTGAAAAAGAAAGAAAAAACGAAAGTTTTAAAAATAATGAATTGCAGAAATAAATGAAATGGGAAATGCCAATTATCTCTGCATGTCACCAAACCCTAAATATTCCCTTGTCTCCCCACTCACCATCGTCTCTCAATTTTTGCAATCTGATCTTTTCTAATTTTCTAATTTCCACTCTTTTTTTTTTAAAAAAAAAAAAATGTCTCCCTTCTCTTCTCCCTAGGCTGCCTATCTGGTTCCATTCTATTCTACTACACTTAAAAAAAATATATATAAAAAAAAAAGTTAAATTAATATTTTTTTTTTAAAAAAAAAAAAAAACCCTCACGTATGTATATGTATCACTTTTTATCTTATTTGCACATTTCTTCTCTTTCAATTTCAATTATTGGGGACAACTTAAGTATTTCACACAACTACAAGAATCAATATACGTACAAAAATAAAATCCCATCCAAAATTATGATATATCAATTCAAGACGTCAATCCTTAAAAAAATGAAAAAATAAAGAAAAGGTGTCCAATACGACATTGACCTTTGAATTTTATGTGTAATATGGTATTTGGACTTTATAAGTATCTAATAGATCATTGATCTATGAGATAATTTTTATAAATTTATGGTGTTATTAAATTCAAAATTGAAAGATATCCATTTATCATGAGTTTGTGAGTTCTAAAAAGGTAATTTAGGTCAAGAGGTTGTCAAACATAAAATTCTACCAGAGAGTATTAATTTTAGAAAATTGTTAGCTTCATCAAATAGGATTCATTGAAGTCTTTATGTGATAATCACTTGGTTTTTGATTTTTGGATTTTGGTATTTGAAAATTAAGTCTTAATTAAACACTATTTTCATCTATAATTAAGTTTCTTGATTTTTTTATCTACTTTCTTTCCAATGTTTTCAAAAACCAAGTCAAGTTTTGAAAATTATAGGGCCCGTTTGGTAACGTTCTCGTTTCTTGCTTCCATTTCTTCATTCTTAATAAAGAAAAATAGAATTTCATGACCCTAACACCTACACATTCAATAATAATAAACCTATATTCTTATTTATGTTTGGAAAAAAAAATGGAAACAAGAACAAAAAAGGAGAAACTAGTTTTAGTTGTTCCCAAAAGTTCTATACAAATTTTGGAAGTGTTTCTAAAAAATGAGAAACAAGAAACATACATAGTTATTAAATGCTTAAATTTCTTAATAAAATTAGAAACGAGAAACGAGAACGTTACCAAACGGACCCATAAACAATAGTTTTCAAAAGCTTCTTTTTGTTTTTGAAATTGGGCTAGGAATTCAAATGTATTATTAATAAAGATGAAAATGATGATAAGGAAATGAAAAGAAAACAAGTTTAATTTTCAAAAACAAAAAATCAAATAGAGATTTAATACAACATAAAACATTAAATTTTCTCAAAATATAAAATAAATTTATAAAATCTAAATGAAAATATGCTACAAATATCATAATATAAAGAAAACAAAAATAATTAATTAATTACACAATTAAGTGATGATATTATAGAGTTGGAATCATTTATGCATCAAAAGCACCCAAAAAAGGTTGATCGTTTCCATCAAAACGCACATAAACAAAGATTTTTTTTTTTAAAAGAATAATAATAATGGTTTCTAGAAATGAAGAAAAACGAAAATGAAATTCTCAATGACAAACAACCGACATGGCTCATGAGTGTTAAAATCATATAATCACAAAACACTTTTTCACATCCAAACTTTCCCTTTTAAGTATCATCATTCTATTCATCAATAAACCATTAATCACTTTTCAAAGATGTGTGGTGTGTTTCCAAAAAATACTTTTAGCTATTGCAAAAATATGAGTGCTTCTAATTTGTTTGTTGAATTTTGAAACATATATAAGTTGAGTTGATACAGTAGTAATTAACTTTATAATTTAACTATGAAAAATGATTTTGTACTGGTACTAATAATCTTAGTACTTAGGCCCCGTTTCATAATTATTTGGTCTTTTATTTTTAAAAATTATATTTTTTTTCTCCCAATTTTCCTACCATGATTTTTCATGTTTGTCAAAGGTACATTTGAATACCTAACTAAATTTTGGAAAAAAAAAGTTTTTGAAAGTGATTTTTTTTTGTTTTTTGTTTTTTTTTTTTCAAAAATTGACTTGATTTTTGAAACCATGAAAATAATGTAAAAAAAAAATGAAATTTGTAGGTAGAAGTAGTGTTTGTAAGCTTAGTTTTAAAAAAAAATCAAATGGTTATCAAATAGGGCTTTAGATTTTTAAGCTCTCGTTTGATAACCATTTGATTTATAAAATATGGTTTTCATTTTTTGTTAGGAAGAAATTATAGTTCTTAGCCAAATCCAAAAAATAAAAATAAGTTTTTGAAAACTATATTTTTTTTTCCTTTCAAAATTTGACTTAGTTTTTGAAAATATGGAAAGGATGTTGGTAACAAACCAAAAAAACGTATTGGTGGAATAAATGTTTTTAAGTTTAATTTTAAAAAACAAAAAACAAAAACGAAGATTGATAACCATTTGGTTTTTTGTTTTTTGTTCTTGAAAATTATGTCTGTTTTCTCCTAAATTCCCTACCATGATTTCATCCTTGTTAATGATGCATTTGAATTCCTAACCAAATTCTAATAACAAAAACAAGTTTTTGAAAAGTATATATATATATTTTTTTTGTTTTCAAAATTGGACTTAACTTAATTTTTTAAAACTAAATGATTATCAAACGGAGTCGAAACGGTTATCAATGAAGACGGACTTATTAATTTTGAATGAACAAAAAATACTAGTGAAGTCTACTCTACCTATGAATTTCAATATAAATAGACGAACATAATAAAGCATGTAAAAGAAAAAAGTAGAATATTTAGCAAGTTTCAAATCAACCAAAGAATAAAGGACAGAACTTAATGATTTATCTGCAAGAAGCAAACTAGCACAAATGTTGTCAACAAATAGAACACACAAGTACGTAGAAAAACAAGGATCGAGATGTATATAACTTTTTTTTTTCTTTTTTAAAAAAACTGATTAAAATAAATATCAAACTTTTAGTGGTGATCAGCAGAAATCAAAAGTTAAATCTTATTAATTAATATTACAATTTAAAGATTTTTTTAAAATTCATATTAGAATTTATTTAAAGATTAAAAAGTAAAAATATAAATTTACGATTCCGATGTAATGCAATTAAATTAATTGATAGGGAAAAAAAGAAAAAAAGACAGCATGGACGTGCGTGGAAAGTGGGACCCAGAGGAGGTGGGATGTTTGCATGGACGTGCGCGGAATGTGGGTCCCACCGGAACCTGACTGCGCGTGCAAAGCCGGACTTCATGGGGGGGTCTCCCCCGGTGGGCCCCCTCACGTACTTCTTCCTACTTCTTCATTTATTCATTTAATTATTTATTTCCTTCTTATAATTTATTGTTTTTTTTTTTTAAATATATATAATGAATTATACTGTTGTAATGATTAAGTTAGTTTAATAATTCCAACAACGCAACGCAAAGCCGCTGCGTTTTTACCAAATTATTATTTTATTGCAAAGTCTTTTTTGTCATTATTCAGTTTCCAGCTCCCCCACAAACACAAACTCTTCCCTTTCAACTCATTTCAACTTGCCTTTACCTACAAACTCATTAACTGTGTTATATAAAAAACTATATAATATTAAACTTCTTAATCTTATTTTATTTAATTTATTAACAACCATAATGTGACATGACATTTCTCCTTTCACCCCCTTCATACTTTAACTGTGGAATGAAATCTAATCCAAAACTTGCCCAACTGTCTTAATTAGATTAAGATCTAAATCTACATGGCCATCACTATGCTAATGTATTTTACCATCTCATAATGCTTAAAATACATGGCCATCACTACCCTACACTAGACTACCTTTTTAGTTATTTAATACAAATTGTTCTATATCTAGTGTGATTGAGATTAAATATCATAAAAGTAGTACCTATAATTAATATTTGCATGTATAACAAAAAGTATAACGTATATGTTGTTTAGTGATCTTATTAAATCTCTCTCTCTCTATATTGTTTTAGTGTTAACAGGAGCATAGTTCAACTAGTTTGAATGTGCTTATGACCAAGAGGTCACGTGTTTAAATCATCCTATCCCAAAATGTTGTTGAATTGTACAAGTTTTATGTCAGTTGAGTCATGCTTGTGTTGGTTGGTGTCTACTTAGCTACTTAATAATTAATAAAATATGAAATTATTACAAATTCTTTAACAACTAAATTGTATGAGATTAGATAATTAAGATTATTTGTGATACAAAAATAAATTCTTCGAAAAAATCATATGAGTTTTGTATATGTAGCCAAATGTTTCTCATGAATAGCATAATGAGCATAGCTCGACGTTAAATGGTATGAATGTTGAAATCTCCTTGCTAAATAAATAAAATAAAATAAATTATTTTATTAAAAAAAACCACGAATAGGTGCACATGCCCTTAATTGATCTTGGGCCCGCTTCTAACTTTTGAAATTTGGATCCATGTCCTGATGTCCGTATCTATTTGGGCCTACAAACCTAGCTATCCAAGCCCACGTGGAGGTCCTTGTCCTAAGCCCATATACATTATATATGTCAACCCCATTTATATCCTTGTGACCCTAAGGTATTGTTCTCACTATTTCAAAAAAAGAAAAAAAAAATAGTATTATGCTTTTTTAAAATTTAAAAAAAAAAATCTAAAATGTCATCCAACTTAGAACGACTTTTAACTTTTAAGTTAGGGTGTGTTTGGTTTAACTTTTCAAGTGTTTAAATTTGAAAAAAAAAATACATTTTGAAAAAAATTGTAGTGTTTGGAACCCACTAAAATTGACTTATGAGAAAATGAGATTGATAAATAAACAATTTTGAGAAAAACACCTCAAACCAACTTTTTTAAAAAATACTGTTTAAGTAAACAATAACTTGTGTATAAAAACATTTGTGAGGAAATGTAACCAAACACATGAATGTTTAAATTCTAAACCATTTCTATACAAAATGTTTATTAAAGAATGCATTCTTGAAAAACATTTAAATTAAAATGTAATCCAAACGGACCCTTAATCATGTTTAACCATGTAATTTCTAACAACTAAGACTTTGTTTGACAACGGTTTTTTTTTTTTTATATATATATTTTGAAAATTGAACTTGTTTCTTCCTAATTTATTTATGGTGGGCGGGTTTTATCTGTTTTGAAGAAACATTTGTACAATTCTTAACAAAATCTTAAAAACAAAACAAATTCTTACAAACTATGGTCCTATTGGATAACCATTTTGATTTTTGAAAATTTAACTTATAAATACTACTTCTATCTATTGCTTTGTTATATAACTCAAACTTTTATTAATGAAAATCATAGTTATAAAAAAAGTTGAATAAGTTACCAATTTATTATCCAAAATTTAAAATTTAAGAATTTACTAAACACATTTTAAAGTTCACGAACATGTTAGATACAAAATCAAAAGTTTACAAGGTTTGCCCTCTATTTGGAACAAGGAAGGTTCAATAAATGATTTAAATTCTTGTGATTTGAAATTTGAGGAATGATTTTAATTTTTTTTTTGTCTGATTTGGAACGAGATATATTCAAAATGAATGTATTTAAATATTAAAATATCTATTAAAGAAAAATATTAAAATTGAATCTTTACTAGTTAAACTACACTGAAGTTGACCAAACAAAAAAAATCTATTAAAGACAAATATTAAATTGAAAATGCTACATTAATAATTTAATCGATGAGTGGCGTTACAATAAGAGAAATAACAATCGAAAAAGTGAGACAGACAAAGTCGGTGTTTCCCCGAAATAAGAAATAGGGATTAGGGAAATTTGATGTCCGTGGGCGGGGCCCACGCGGGGATTTTTGATTGGCTGGCAGAGATCGCATATCGGCCGTCACAATTTGAACGTGCGCTGTCAGCAACCAACCTGGTAGGGGAATCGCCTACGTGGAGGAAAGTGATTGGACAGAGCCAATTAAATCACGTGTTCCTTGATCCTCAAGTCACCTGGAAGAAAAGCCCACTGTCATTCATCTTAATGGGCCCTGAGTTCTCAGGCCCAATATTCCACCAATTATGGAACTCACCAAATTCCCGTGTCCTTGCCGACACGACAACACAACCACACCGCACCAAACCAAAACCCTATCCCTTATTTTATTATTTTTATTTTTATTTTTTACTTTTTTAAAATTAAGCAAATTACAAAAACCAATTTAACAATTTTCTCGTGAACCATGGCTCCAACGGGAAAGTTGTGGATCCAAATTGATATGTCGACAATTTCTTCTGCATAGTCGGCACAAAATTGCTCCATTTTTCAAATCACAATTCGCACCACTCAACTATTTTTATTTTTCTTAATGTTTTCTAATTACAAGAATTGATTTAATTACTAAACTAACTTTAAAATGTAGGGTTGTCGCAATCATCACCTACTCTAAAATCTAATTGGAGCAATTACCTTAAAGTTATATATATATTTTTTAATCTTCATAATATAAAAGTTGGATCCTATTGCAATAATTTCAAGAACTCGAGGTTATAATTGCAAGTATTGCATAATTTAGGGGCAGCTACAACAATCCACTAGGTATTGGATGAGATGCATTTCCTAGGCACACCATTGACATTATTCCTCTCTTATCGGTTCAATTACCAGTTTAGTTCATCAACTTTCAGGATTGTGTCAATTTGGTCCATAAACTTTAAAAAGATTCAAATAACTTCTCGACCTTTTAATTTCGTGCACAATAGGTCATTGAATTAAAAAAAGTATTGAGTATGTCCTCAAACTTTCAATTTTGTGTCCAATAGGTTTCTAAACTTTGAATTTTATGTCTAATAAGTTTTTGACATATTTCGACATTTTTTTAAAATTTACAAGCCTACTATATTTAACTTGAAGTTGAGGGTTCCAATAGGAAGAAAATTCAATTTTGTATATTGGTTAATTTTTACAAAATTTCAAATATATTGAGGATCTATTCAACACAAAATTGAAATCTTAGGGACCTATTAGACATTTTTAAAGTTTAGAGATCTATTAAACAGAAAATTAAAAGTTTAGTTTTTTTTTGTTTTTTTGAAAAAAAAAAAAAAAGTCTATATTATCACGATTTTCACTTTATAGGTCAAGGATGGTACATTTTTCAAAATGAATTTCAATTGTAAATCAAATTGTAATGAAATTGAAAATTTGAAAGGTTCTGCAGCAAAAATATCTATATAGCATATTTTTGCATTTTTTAGAAATAGGTTACAGACAACAATTTTGTCATATTTGTAACTAAAATTTTAAAATAGTCATTTACAGTTTGCACAAGATTTTAATCCGTTGAGTATACAAAATGAGCCCTGATTCTTTTTTTAAAATGTAATTCTTAAATTAGTCTTTAATATTTTTAAATTTAGTTTTACTATTAACGTATAAAAAATGACATTCATGAAAAGAAAAACTATTATAATTTGTTAATAAAAACACATGTATTGTTAAATTAGTGTTTGATGAATATATTTGGACATGTTCAAATATGTTAATAAAACAATAATTTAAATATACAATCAATTTTTTATAAACAATAACTAAGAATGCTAAAAGATTAATGACCAATTAAAAATAGTTACTTTGCTGTAAAAAAAATAAAAATAAAAATAAAATAAAATAAAAATAGTTACAGATGCCACTTTTCCCCGTGGGAGCTCAAAATCCACGCTTGAGTGAGGGATGGGAATTCCTTGTTTTTTGGTTTTACAATAAAAAAAAAAAAAAAAAAGCCATTAAATTGAGTTTCTGTAGTTTAACCATTTAAATTAGAATTTTCTTTACGAAATTAACCATTTAATTGTAATCTTCTAAAAGAAAGTAATTGAATTAGGTATTCTCTAATTTTTTTTTTAACCTACACAAAGGTAGAAAACTTGACATCTACAACTTTTTTTAGAGTCTTTACCACGATTTCTATCAAATTTAATGAGGAATTTTATAGAGATAGAAAATAAAATGGATAGCGAAATAGGGTTAGAAAAGTCATTTTGGTGTGACCCTACCTAACATCCCTAAGTAGAAAGATATATAAAAGCTTAGAGTTTTTTTTTTTTTTTTTTTTGGTGGCAATTATAAAAGCTTAGAGCCTATTCTATATATTTAGTCCTAAATATTATTATTTCATATTCCAAAAAAAAAAAAAAAAAAGGTTGAATAGTTATAAAATCACGTGATAAATTGAAGACTTTTCTATAGAGAAAAAAAACAAATGCATGTTGGAAAATGCTTTCCGTACAGCTGGAAAATGGAAGTAAACCGCAGACTGACCAATTCAATTGCTTCTTCAACGTTCCTTCTCTCCTCCCAAATCTCAACCGTCTCATCCCTTTCCAAATTTAAAAATTATATTTATTTTACTTTTTCTTAATTACATTATAAATTAATGATCCTAACATTTGTTTTTCCTATTCATTCAAACATATAAAAAGCAATTAGTACTCTTTTGACCATCTGCCCTTTAATTTGTATTCCTAACATTTTAGACCCTAAAAATAAATTCATGTTTTGTCAAAAAAAAAAAAAAAAAAAAAATTCATGTGACTTTTCTTTTAAAAAGAAATTCCGTAGTCATTTCTCTTCATACATCAAGTGTGTTGGATTATATTATAAAATAAAATATGTCAAAAAATAAAATAAAATAAAATAAAATGAAGCAAATGGTTCAATTACATACCGTCTTTGATTTAAAATTAAAAAATTGAACGAAAATTTTGAGATAATCATAACACATGTTGTATTTTTAAAAATTGTTTTAACACAAACCCAACCCAACACATATATTGTATTCATTTTGGAGTAAATATTTGAAGCCATACGCAAAATAGATCATTTAACAGGTTTTCAAAATCCAATGGGATTTCATGTTAAATAATCACTAAAAAAATTTAATGTTGAACACATAAAATAAATTTTATAAAACAAAATACTATATATATATATATATATGTATAATTAAGTTCAACAATTGGGAGGTACAAAATTGAACTATCAATTTTTACTGTCCAACTAAAGTTCTATATTGACTAAATAAAGAGAAGATCATGAGTATATATGTGAGAGTATTCACTATTTATAGGTAATTATGGACCACGTTAGAATGTAAGGAATTTATGAGAACAACGAAGCATAAACCTGCGAATACAAGCCGAATCGCACCTCGAAGGAACAAAAGGCTGAAGGGATTGGGCTTGGTCTAATCCCCTTGGCCTCGACCATGGTCGAGGGCCACATGTGTGGGTCGAGTCTCTTCCCCTCTACTCAGTTCCTAGATTCTTTGGTCAATCCAGTTCAACCTTGTTCAGTTTGAATTTGTACTAGAACGAAAGAAAACCCTAAAAACTATAAAAGGTATATAAACCCTTCTTCAACCTTGGAGAAAGGATCTGAAACCCTACTTTATGAACTCACTTCTTTTTCTCTAGTTGTCTTACTTGCTTCATCTTCCTTTTCCTTACTGACTTAAGCATCAGAGTCGGTGTGACAAACAACACATCAGTGTTGGGAGTGCGACCAAAGTCCCACATTGGCTAGATAAGAGAAAGATCATTGATATATAAGGGAGGACAAATATCTCCATTATTATGAGAGCATGTGTCCAAAGTGTACAATATCACACCATTATAAAGATATATAGTTGTTACCATGAGTGTGCAATTTTCATATTATTAACCGATTTGAATGTCTACTAAAAGCAAATAACATAATTGAGAAACACCAAAGTATTTTTAGAATTGAAAATATAATTGAGATTTATTATTATTATGTTTCTTTATAGAAAAAAGTAATTGAAAACGAAATAGGGTTGGAAATAGTATAATGGAGGAGGAGGGTAGGGAGGCGGGAGGAAAAGGGTGAGCCGAATATTTTGGTTTTATTAAATTATTTTGTTGTTATTTAATTTGTTAATGTTGTTAAGTTAAGGCCTCGTGGAAGACGTGTCGCATTAAAGCGGTCATCCCATGTAGCTCGTGCCTTTCATTTACCATTTACTTTCCACTTTCCTTATTATTATTTAATCCTTCAATATTCCTTCTCTCTTCAACTTTCCCCCAAAAACTCATCATCTTCTTCTTCTTCTTCCTCTTCCTCTTCATTCTCCCGCCATGTCTAGGGCTACTGTCGAGCTCGACTTCTTCGGCCTCGAGAAGGATGCCTCCTCCTCCTCCTCCAAGTCTCACTGCCACTCCCTTCTTCACCGCAAGAGAAGCTTTCGAGGTAACTGCCTTCTCCCCTTCTTCTTCTTCTTCTTCCCTTTCGTTCTCTTAATTATCTATTCTTCTCTCTTTGCAGGCATTCAAAGCGCCATTTCCAAGATCAACCCCGAGCTTCTCAAATCCGTCATTGGCGCTGCATCCACTGACCACAAAAGCTCCATTTCTCTGCCTCCCACTCCCAACGCCAACCACAACCTCCTCTCTCCCTTGCCTCTCTACACGCCTCTCTTCAGGTAATTAGGATCACCGATCGTTTTCGCGCTTTCCGTTTCGAATTTCCTCCAACTCATCGTCTTCGTCGCTCTGGTTTCCGTCTCTCAGGCCGACTTCCGAGTCTCTTCAGGATACATCTCCCATGCCGATGACTATCTTCTATAACGGAACCGTCGCCGTTTTTGACGTTCCTCGTGATAAGGTTCGTTCCACCTCTATGGATTTTTTTCGGACACGACTTTTACATTAGTTTTTTTTTTCCGTTTCTCTGTAACTGATCATTTCGTTCTTGCTTTTCAATTAAATTAATTAATTAATCGTGTTCTTCTTTTGTGTGTGGAAAATTCGTTTAGGCTGAGAGCATTTTGAAACTTGTTGCGGAAGGAAAAGCTGAAGCGAATCCAACGGTGCCAATTCCATCCACCGAACACCAGCAACAGTTGCTTGCATCTCTAAACGGAGGTGATTAAATATCCACCGACCTGTACTGAACTGATTCTTTTTCTGTTTGTTGCAGATGTTTACATTTATTAGCATTTCTTTTTTCCATTTCCATTTTTTTGTTCTCTTTCTGAAATATCTGCTAATTAGTCGCGTTTTTTCTGCAGATCTTCCCATTGCAAGGAAGAAGTCGCTTCAACGATTCTTGGAGAAGCGTAAAGAGAGGTAATGATTCATAATCCTGGAAAATTTAATTCGCAACCAGTTTTTGTTTCTTCTTCTAATATATTTGTTTATTTATCTGTTCTTTGTTCTTTTGTATTTGCCTTTAAAAATTCGAAAAGCTTTTTCCGTTTGTATTTAGGCCGGTGTATTGAAAACAACGAAGCGATGAGTGAATATCTGTCGATATGTAATAAATGATATATATATATTTTTTTTAAAAAAGAATTGTTCTTATATTGATTTATGTTACTCTGGTTGTACCGCCTATACAGAGTACGAGAAAAGAAAAGTAAAATGTTGGCTTGCAAGATAGTTGAGACAAGGAAATGCCATTGTTGGCTTTTTCAGTAAATGATGATATGAAATTCATTAAAAATTCAAGATTGAAATTGTTCCATTATACTTTTTTTTAGCTTTAAATTACAAGTTTGTTACTCTAAAAAAGTGGTGAATAGTCTTATTGTTTCTATTTGGTTTCTAACCCTTAAAAAGTGTCTAATATATTCTAAAGTTTTAATTTTGTGTTTAGTAAGTAGTTGATCTTTTTGACGGTTTTTAAAATTCACAAACCTACCAGACACATAATTGAAAGTTTAGAGTTTTAATATTATTATGTTAATAGATCAGTTAATTTTTAAAACTTTTGAATAGGTCAAGAACTTGTTAGGTATAAAATTGAAAGTTCAAGAATCTATTAGAAAGTTTAGGTAATGATTAGATATTTTTTAAAGTATAGGAGTTTGGACTAAACTTTTCCTTTTAACATATTTTTAAAATTTAATTAGTTAATGTCTTCTCTGTTGTATTTATTATTTTTTTTTTTTTTGAAAAATCTGACAAGGAATTTTATTTATGAAAATTTAACATTGAATTAAATACTTTTTATGGAAAATATAATTTTTTTTAATAATACTGAAATAATGTGAAAGTATTATAGAAGAAGAAGATATAATGAGTTGGACCTTTAAAAAAATGTGTTGGAAAACAAAGGCAAAATGTTAGGTATGTCTTATTCATAATATCTTGGTTTTGAAATTTAAAAATTGAGTTAGAATTTTAGAAACGTTTTGAAGAGATTTGATTTATTATTTATTTTTAAAGAGAAGAAATAAATAGTCGTAATTCTTGAAAAGAAGAGAGAAAACTTTCAAGGGGAGTGGGTGGCCGGTGGAGTTTAGGAAGGTGAGGCAAGAAAGCTTCTCTTTTTGACATGTGAAGAAAATAGTGTTTTAGGATTTTGATTAGAAAATTCAAATCCACGAATCTTCCAGGATGCTTCTCATCAAACAAAAAAGTAGTAAAGATAGATTTTAAATGGTGTAGTGGCTGATTTTGTTTCGCCTTTTTTTTCTTTCCTTAGTTAATTCACTTGGTACCTTTTGTTGAGTTCTTTTTTTTTTTGGATAAAATAAACAACAAATTGTGCCTTTTCAGGGAAGGAAAAGGAACATTAAAAGAAAAAAAACATATATATATATATATATTTTTGTTGTATTGTATTTTAGGTAAGCTAAGAACATGGCTTTGGTTATTGTGTACAGGTTGACTACGGCTTCACCTTACGCCTGCCCCCACCTAACTTAAAAGATGGAGAAGATCCACATTACGCGTTTTCTGACACAGACAAATCTCTCTTTTTCTTTTAGTTAAGAAATATTCAAAAGGATTATGACAACATATATATATATAAACTATAGGTTATAATCTTATTTTTGTGCCTAGCAGGTTCCTTTTGGACTTCCTTTGTATAGCCACAGGCCACATAATGTTATGGCAACGTAGTGGTTGATACTCTCTCCTCTTTTGGTTTATTTGGTTATTATTTGATTCATATGCCACCTGACTTTTTTTTTTTTTTAATTATTATTTTTATTTTTTAAATTTTTGGTTGTTGAATTCCAACTTTATGGGCTTTCTTTTATTCTTGTTTTCTACTAGTTTTGAGATTGGGATTTGAAGAATCAAAATTGTAATCGAATTTGGGTGATTTGAAAAAATGGAATACTAGATTGAATATTGTTAATTGTGGTAGACTTTTCAAGTCAATTGGTAGCTGTGTTATTTGAAGCATGTGTTGTGTATTTATTATTGGGACTATTCTAGTATGTTGCCCCAAAAAGACTTTGGAAAAATCAAAGATGGCGGAAGAAAACGGTGCTATTTAATTAGAAAAAAAAGAAGATTAAAAAAAAAAAAAACCTGTTAAATATGTTCAGGCTCCAATTATCAATACTAAATTGTCCCCCATGATATTTTTTGCCCACCCACTTGGTTTAGTTTCGGTTAAATTACAAGTTCAACCCCACTTTCTTTTATCGATTTTTATTTATTTATTTTGTGCTTACTAGATTTTTTATGTGTTGGAAAAGTTTAAAAATTATCCGTTTTAAACAGAAACAACATTTATTTTATTTTATTTTTATAACATGTAAGGGTGTGGATGATTGAACCTTTGACCTCTTAGTAAGGTTACAAGTTTTATGTCAGTTGAGTCATGCTTTTGTTGGCAGCAACATTTAAACTTTATGTATAATGGTCCTAAACTTTTAGTTTTGTGTTTAATATGTTCATGAGTTTTGAATATGTCAAACGACCTATTAGACACAAAATTGAGAATTCAGGACCTTTTGAACCCATTTTAAAGTCTAAAAAGCTATTGAACACAAAATTGAAAATTCATATAGATCTATTAGACACTTGAAAATTTAGGGACCAAATAGAACTTGTAATTTAAGAATTAATTTTTTACTCAAGGCTAAACTCTAATATAATCTTCCAAATAGAAAACATCATTTTCATTACCACATAAATAAAAAATAACGGACGCACTATATTGGTAACAAAAAGGATGATGCATTAAGAAGATCAAATTGAAACCAAACTTAAGCTTGGATCACGTAAGAATTCGTAATTTAAGTTTAAGTTTATAGATAAACAGGCTTAAAAAAAGATGTAATTAAGGGACAAGTATTGTGAAATGATTATGATTAGGGGCCGGGGGGCCATAGGGGAAGTAGTGCTTTCGGTGGAAAATAAGGTATTGGGTTTGAGTTTAAAGGGGTTGGGCGGTCCGCCATGTTTACATATTTTTGCTTCTTTCAAATCAAATCATTCACGTGGTTTTATGCCTTTTTTTTACCATTTTCTAATTAAACCTACATCACTATAAACGCATATGCCTACTTCTAATTTATTTATTCTTTATTAAAAATGGGAATATTAATTGACTCTCAAGACCAAATTTCATATTTGGTTTGGTTGAGTGCTTGGTTGTTGATACTTCACCAAAAAAAAAAAAAAAAAAAAAAATTTGTAATAATTGCATTGGATGGAGGCTTTAGATCCACATGGTGGTGTGGAATTTGATTGTACAAGAGGAACATTGACGAGATTAAGGGAGAGATGGGGAAGGAAAAACAAATCCTTCCAATGATTTGTAATTAGGAACCTGAATTCCTAATTCACAAATACTAAAACTTTCAAAAATAAATTTTTGCATAACTCCAACTCTAAGAGAGGGTTAGAAAAGGTTATCTTGGAATCAAAGACTATGAGATAAGGAGAACTAATTCTTTACTTAAGTTGAACACTCTATAACAGAGACTGTTTTAAACCAATTTGAATCTTCTAGTTTGCAATTTAGATCAACAATTGTAAACAAAAAAATTTCTTTGTTCAACACTAAGGGATTCTATCGACAGGACTAAGTCAATTTCTATACATCTCCACACGGAATGATGTAATATTGTCAATTTTAGGTACAAGCCCTCATAATTTTACTTATTGTTTGACCCAAAATGCCTCGTACTAATGGAATTGTTATCCCCTCATATATATATATATATATAAATCTATGACCTTCCATTTTCTTGGTCAATATCAGATTCTGTTCACATTTCCAAAAAGGTTGTTCCAAACTAAACTACATGATATGGTTTGAGAGGAGAGATGATGGGTATTTCTTTGATAAGACAAAAGTTTTATGGTCCAAAATATCTCTCACCTTCAAGTATTGCTTTTTATTTGTTGAGCTTTAATTACAATCTTCATAGAGAAAAGAAAGTTTTTTTTTTTTTTTTTTTTTTTTTTTTTTTTTTTTTTAATTTTTAAATTTAATTTTAGAATAACAACTATCATTAATATTCAAGTATTTCCCCTATGGGGTACAAAGAGGGATTTATCACTAACAGCCAAATTTATCATCCATAACCGAAATTTCCCACGCCAAAGAGTTGGGACTAATCCTAGGCTTTGGCGAACTAATCAATGTGCTAAGCCATTTTGGTTACGCCTAACATATGAAAGTTTCACCCCCTTAAACCGACCATTTATTTTCTCAATATCCCACAAGGTAGAGAAAACCTCTATAGCTCTCCTCGTCGAGCCATTTAGCATTGTCATTGTTGATGGTCGATTTTGGCCAGAGGATCTCACCTGACCTTCACGTGCCACCAACGGTAAATTTGTAGTTGAGGGGGGAAGACGTGGCCTGCAAGACAGTAAACCTGCACACCGGTGTGGTGCTCGCCACACGGACTCCGATGCTTAAGTCAGCAAGCAGAACGGTAGGGCGTGGAAAAGTAAGAGCAAGAGGAGAAAGCAGAGAATGGAGAGTAGAGTTTAGGGATAAAATTCAGGATCCCCTCTTCAGTGGCGAAGAGGGATATGAATACATGCTCATCCTCCTAGGGTTTTTTGGGATTCGGAGGCATTTTAGGTCAAACCAGGCGAAACCGAGGCGGCCAAAGGCGGTGGGGACCAAACGGCATCGAACGGACTCGGCCCGCGCAACCAGGCCGAATGGTCGGGCCATGTTGGCCCGACCCTTGGCCCGGTTTTCCTCTGGGTCGGTCTTTTGGTCCTACATCTGTCCGTTTGTCCTCGTCAGCTCCTTGTGTGGTCCAAAATCACCTACAACAGTCACAAATAGAGAAAATAAAGCCTTAAAAGAAAGAAAATCTAAAAGCCTCCCACCCAAATAAATTGTTTAAGGGAGGCAAGAACAATATAGTTGACTATTTTACAACATTGAATGCATAAATGAAAAATTAACCATAAGTTTAGAACTAAATTAATCATACATTCAACCCACTAAATTAAAAAGGGTCAAGAGTGCATTTAATAAATTTTCTTCAAACAAATTTGATTTCATCTCCTCGATTCATGTAGCCTTTCTTTGACCACACCATCTTCTTTGCCTCCCACCAACTAATCCCTTTGTTCTCGTCCACTTCCTCCAACCATTTTCTTTCTTTATTTACACAAAAACAATTTCGTTTTTAGTTTATTAATCTTGGCATCCGACCACTTTAGTTGAATCATCTTTTTCAAACTTCAATTTTCTCCTAATTTATACCAAATTTTATTCAATCCATCAAACGAGAATGGTATGTGTTTATTTTTAATTATGAGATATAGGAGCCAACCAATCAAACCAATAAAAACACAATTCTTCATTCCAATGGATAAATATATGGATTAAGAGTCTTTAAAGAATGTCAATCTATTATTAAATTAAATAAACGTGTTTCATGTTCAAATAATTTGCTCCTAAATAATTCTTTTGGTTAGGGAAACTTTTCATTCATAAAGAAATGTCAATGACTCAAATAATAGCAACACAATTTCTTTAGGGGTAACTACACAAATGGGCCAATAGTAGCTCATTTATTCCAAAAATGTCTATTTTGTTATAATTTTACATTTTTGTCCACTCACAATCAGATATTAAAGGAGTTTAAAAAGCCCATTTATGTATTTGTCCTTACCGGTTGACAAAAAAAAAAAAAAAATATAATACTAAAATGAATTAATAAAATAAGAGTTATCAAATTAAATTTTTGTCAGCTCACAGAGTTTAAGAAGCTCATTAGGACATTTAGGGAAGAATAAAAATTGAATTAATGACAAATTTGAACCTCTAACTTCATGGTCGAGAGTACATGCCAATTATTGCTGAACTAAGCTCGCTTTGGCTATTTTTTTTATTTGTTTAGGTAGATCTAAAATTTAAGGAATTTAACCTAAACCAAGTCAAATGATCTTTTCAAAAAAAAAAAAAAAAAAAAAAAAAACCAAGTCAAATGATAGGGAATTCATTTGATTTCAAATTACAAAAATCAATAAAAGAATTCAAGTCGCCAACTGAAAAAAAAAAATCTCTAATCTATAATATTGAATAAACAATAAGTAAATGGAAATTTCATCGTATGTAATTATCTTATTAAAAAATTATTATTTGAACAAAATAAATGCGGAGCCAAAATTCCAAAAGAAAGAACATTACATTAGCAGTTTGAGATTAATGGGCTCACAGTAGCTTACACGGATGGGCTCGGCCCAATTACATAACTATTAAAATAATTTTTTGGGGGCTTTGCACAGATAGCAAAAACCGGCAAAAATATAGCAAAATTAGCAAAAAAATAAAATTATTTGCGAAAATAGCAAAAAATACGTTAAATTACGAAAATACTCTTAGTATCTCAAATAGTCTATCAGTCCCTATTATTGATAGCCACTGATAGACTTCGATTAATCAGAGTCTATCAGTGATAAATACTGATAGACTTTGATGATAAGGTTCAATTAATCGGAGTCTATTACTGATAGACACTGATAGACTTTGATTAATCGAAGTCTATTAGTGTGTATCATCGATAGACTCTGATAATTATAATCTATAAGTTTTTATCGTGTTTAATTCAAGCCTATCAATGATAGCCACTGATAGAAAACAATTGAATTCAAGACTATTAGTTCAGTTTAATTCAAGACTATCAATTTCTATCCATCAGTTTAATTTAAGTCTATCAGTGATAATCACTAATAGAAAACCGTTTAATTCGAGGCTATCAGTTTCTATCACTGATAGAAATCAATTCAATTCAAGACTATTATATTAGTTTCTATCACCGATAGAAACCAATTTAATTGAAGTTTATCAGTTTCTATCATAAATAAATTTAATTGAAGTTTATTGACTTGGATCACAGATAGAAATTAGTTTAATTCAAATCTATCATTTTCTATCGATGATAGAAATCAGTTAATTGAAGTCTATTAGTTTCTATCCCTGATAGATATCGGTTAATTATCAATTAATTGAAGTCTACCAATGATTGTTATTGATAGAAATCAATTTAATTGAAATCTATCAGTAAAGTACTTTCCAATTGCAATTCTTCTCAGTAATTAGAAACCTATCCAAAATTATTAAACTACAATCATAAATTGAACAAAAATTTTAAGTCTCTTGTGGTAATTGGAACATAAAATCGAAAAATAACCATTACAAACAAGCGACTCTTAATCAACAATATAATTTTTAAAGTCTAGCACACAAGCTCCGTGACCACCACCATAAAATTGCTATTCTTGTATTCTTTGTATTTCATTATCTATCAATTATAGCCTTGATAGACTTCGACTAATGATAGACTACGATTAACCGGAGTATATCAGTGATATACTTTGATATACCTATACAAACACTCACCAAAATTGCTATTTTTGTATTCTTGGCATTCTTGAATTAAAAAGAATGCCAACAAGAACTTAGCTCAATTGGCATAAAGTTGTATCCACACATATTGTCAAAAATATATATTATATATATAAAATTTAAAGAAGAAGAAACAATCATAACAATACTGCTCAGAAGAGGAAAAAAAATCATATTAATCACACAAGAACTCCACCCTCATAAATGCAAAAAAAAAAAAAAAAAAAAAACGTCGTAATAGCTCATTATAAAAAAAGAAAAAAAAGAAATCATAACAGCTCATAAATGAAAAAAAAAAAAAGAAGAAGAAGAAAAAAAAATCCTATACACAAGAAAGGGTAAGTGGGAAGGGAGAGGAAGAGAAGGATAAAATGGGAATATTCTAATTTTTTTGCCATATTTGCAATTCTTTTTACTTGGTGCTAAATTTGCTATCATAGATAATTAATTTGCCACCCACTGCAATTACTCTAATTTTTTTTTCTTTTTTTCTTGGCTAAATTATAAAAAATAACCTTGGGGTTTGTTTCAAAAATTTTCCAAAAGTTTCAAAAATACCCCTAAACTTTGAAAAATGAAAAATACCATTGCCATTAATTTTTGGATGGAAACCGTTAAAGTTTCAATTTCAAAAATACCAACTTTCAAAGAAAATTAAAAAAAAAAATACCCTTATTTAAAAATGCTTCTTCTTTTTTCCTCATCTCACCAAAAATTCTTGCATTAGTTTTCATGGAGGAATAATTTAGGGTGAGAGGAGGAAAAAAGAAGAAACATTTTTCAACAAGAGTATTTTTTAAACACTTTTCAAAGTTCAAGGGCATTTTTGAAACAAGCTCCATATTTTTTTTTTTTTTTTTTTTTAATTTAGCCTTTTTCCTTTTTCCAAAAGCTATCCCTTTTTAACATTGGTGTTTATCAAAACCATCCCCCAAGAAACAGTGTTTTTTCAGAAAGGTCCTCCCCATTCTTTTGGAAAGTGACATTAACATTCTACATTTTACATTTTTTTGCATCCTACTCTATGAATTAACATCAAATTTATTTTTTACTCCAAATGCAATGCTAATTAAAGAAGATCTAATAGTCAAGTTAGTATTCAAGTTGGATCAATATATAGGACAGAGAGATTGAAAGAGAATTTTCTTATTAGAGTTTGTAGCATATCTTAGGCTTAAAGTCTCCCATTTCTTGCTTGTTTTCTACTCTATAGTTTGATGATTATGATTCAAATGTGGTTTTATTCATGCCAATACTTGAGAATTCTAGAAATAATATTAAATCCGAGATGGTTTGTCGGGTCAAAACACTTAATTAATTAGCTTAAATTACAAGTAAATAAAAAATTTGATATTGATAAATTCAATTTTTTAATATATTGTCAACACTCATTCTCGTTTCTAAGTTCAAAATTTCATGAAACTCAACGAATGACTTTTTAATATTAAGTAGAAAGAAAATGACATCACAAAGATCTAAACAAAAAAATCTACACGAATACCCTTTCGTTGAAATGATAGAATTCTCCTTTTGAAAGCATTACATGTGACGTGTGAATGTGAGAATTTGAACCTACAATCTCTTAGAAGAAGTAAAGACACTTTAATCATTTAGCTATACCAGTCATGAGTACGAAGATAATATTGAAAAATAGAAATGGTTGAAAAGAGAATAAACTTGACTATAAACTATGATAGTTTGTGATTGAAAAATGAACCGTTACGTGTTGACTTTTGATAATCGGTGGCAGCAAACCAAACATGATATAAGCTGTCCAATAAAGAATGGGAATGAAAAAAGTCAACCCTTATTATAATAAGGAATTAAAGAGGTTTAGTTTTTGAGTTGTCATAATCAATGGCTTTGGATACAATTCTATGCACCACTCGGCATGATTTGGTTGAATCCACGTGAATCAAAAAATTGGACCAAAGCAACTTGGCGTGCTTTGATTTGCCACTTTTTTTAATTTTTGTTCTTTACATAAGACTTTCAAAGAAAAAAAAGTGAAGACTACATCGACAATTTTGTGGTTTTAAATCCAAGAAGTTGTAGAGTTAGACTGTGAAAAGTACTAGTTCGAAAGGTTTGCTGGAAATGATCGACGTTGAATTTATAATGTTGTATACAATAGAAACATTTGAAGTATCGAACAAAATAAGTACTAATTTGGTTATGATTGAAGTAGCATAGTCATTCACTAAGAGTTTCAGTTTTTGGTGTTACCATGAGCCGTGAACGGGGGGATTGACCCTAAGATTTGGATACAGTTTAGGATGTTATCAAACGACTATATATACATGACTTGACTCAATGGTTTTGTCTAAATTAGTCTATTTTTAACTTAAAATTTGGAGTTCGAGAATTATGGGAGTAGTAATTATTGAAAATCAAACCAGAAAATTCTGTAAAATCAATTGATAAATTGAAAGCTTAATAAGCGAAGCATTTACGAGTGAAGATGTATCCAAAGTACCTATAACTACTTGGCAAGATATAAAACATTCAGGTTCTAGTTACAAAATCAAGAAAACAACGAAGAAATTTATTATATTGTGGTAGCTAGTATAGATACTACTCCTTTTAATTTGTTTGTCATATTAGCATTTTTTAAAAGTAATGTTGGGTACACCAATAATAAATAATTATTTATAAAAGAAAATTCCTAGCGTAAACATAGAAAGTAAGTACCAGTATACTATAATTTTTTACTAAAACACTCAACCCAATACCAAAATGCCTAAACACTTATGCAAAACAAAAAAAATATATTATGTTGGATAGTCAAGACTCTCAAGAGTGTAACCAATTTTTTTTTTGTTAAAGAAAAGCAACTCAACTAAAGAATGGTTTTAGTTTCACCCTTTATTAAAGTTTAATACAATTTGATGAAATTTAAAACTTAAAGGTTAAATTTTGATAGCTGAGTGGAGTATATGTGGAATGTTCTACCTAATATTATTTTTTTTTTTCAAATTATATTGTCGGCCAACATTTTCTTTTTGGGGAATAGTGGAGTTTGCCAACAATTTTTGTATTCTGTTTTTTCATTTTTCTTCTAAAACAAGTTGAGGGAAACCGCATATATTTTTTTTCTTTAAAAAAGGGATATTTTATAGTTCAGAGATATAGAAGAAACATTATAACTTCGAAAAAAACAAGAGAAAGACGACCAAAAGCCAGCTAACGCAGTAATATCCTCTTTGATTTGAAAGTTTGAACTAGAGATCCCTTGAAGATGCGACTATTGTGTTCGTTCCATAAATTACATA
Organism: Luffa acutangula; assembly: GCA_036850905.1. NCBI lineage: Eukaryota > Viridiplantae > Streptophyta > Magnoliopsida > Cucurbitales > Cucurbitaceae > Luffa > Luffa acutangula. The sequence goes on from CM072090.1 coordinate 47,378,524, forward strand.
GAACGGCCGTGAAGAATGGGGGTGACACTATTTTGTGATATAATAACAAACATTTTTTTTTAGAAAATAAATCATGACAAATAATTATTAATGATCAACTTAATTTTTTAAAGTCAAAAAGTTAAAAACGTGTTTTCATCAGTAATAAAAGATTGACTCCCTCAACTGAGATATATCATTACTCTTCTTTATCTATGTTTACACTTGTATATGTGAATTTATAATTTCATCATAATATCTTGTAAAATAGACAACATTTTTGTTTTTGTTGGAGAAAATGGTGTTTCGTGGTCTTCAACATGGTTCAAGTTTATTTTCTAGATCCAATCCATTTCATCTACTTGGAGACAAATTTTAATCACAATTAACTTCTTAATTAATAATTGATCATCAAAATTGACAATGTTGCCATCTCTAACCAGTTTTGATTATTTTTTTTTTATTTGGTGAAAAGTAAGCACCAACTAATTAATAGAGAATGCTAAACTTAAAGCAATCAACTTTTATTTAATCCAATTTTTGCAAATCAAAATTACTCATCTTTGTCACATTATTAGAACCCAAGTAGTAACAAAGCATTCAAAGCTTTGTGATTGTAAGTGTGGTATGATAATGATTTTGTTACAATTTTCTAATTTTGAAAGTTAAGCCTTTTGACTTTTCTTTTCTTTTCTTTTCTTTTCTTTTTTAAAGTATTTGAAAGTATTAGTCATATTTTATAACAAAATGAAGTCAAGAACTACTTAATTTTTAAACCATTCCACTTGAAAAAAAAAAACATATTGTCAAAAACTACTTAATTTTTAATACTCAGCTAATATACAAACTTAATTTTTAAAATATAAAAATAATCAATAAGAAAATCCATATCAATCAAATAAAAATCATTTTCGGAAATGAAAAAAAAAAATATTTGGTTAGAACTTAGAAGTTCATTGATATTTTCAAAAATTAGATTACAAAACACAAACATTCTATATTTGTTGTACTCAAGAAAACAATCTCACACGCATAACCAAAAGATTAATTAGATTAATTTGGAGGGGTTAAACCATATTATTCTATGCATTTTTTTTATTGAGTTCAACCACGATTGATGGTGAAGGATTCAAACCGGGTGGTTCGTGTCAAGCCATTCATTTTAAACATTAGTATCAATAAAGTTATCTCATTTCCATCAACTAATTACATTATACGTATAAAAAATTAGGGCAATTGAATTTTTCCTTTGTTTAAAAAAATTATAGCGTACGATTCAATCAGTGTGGGTTGTGGAATAATGAAAGCAACAAGTCGCTGTCTTCACGAGCAAAATATTATTCCTTCTTCTTCGTTTGAGTCGTTGACCATCCCACTCAGACCTGCACAATTTTTTGTATCTCTCAGACATCCATGGCAGCCCCATGCCAGAGATTCTTTTTCCTTTTCCTTTCAGTTAAAACTCTCTAATCCATACGCATAAAACACAGACACAGCACTGAGACATACATAGAGCTAAGTGACGAGAGCAACGAAATCAAACCCCATTTGCCTTTGCATCAGATTAATCGAAAGAAAAAGAATCAAAGATTTTGTCAGAATAACCCCAATACAGTTTGATTTTTGTTCGAAAAAATGTTCGTTCCTTCGTTCGTTCATGGGAAGCCATTGTCGTCGGAGCGATCGAAATGAACAAGACGACTGCTGCTGCATTTGGGGCAATCTTCGACCTGTTTCGGCACCATGAAGTACATGAAGCATCTCTTGCATCCGGCCACCACCAGCACGTCCTCCTCGTTTTCCGGCGGGTATTGCTGTCTACTACCGCCGTACGACGACGAAGAGCACGACTCCTCACTGCCGCCGTCCGACGAGCTCTCGTCGTCTTCCGAGTACAAATCTCGGCCGTGTACTTCCGCCGTCCTCGGATCTTCCTTTACTCTCATTCCGGTCCGGCAGTTTCGGTAGTAGACTTCCCCTGTCTGGAAAGCCAAGCGGAATTGAATAATCGAAAAGTTAATTTCATGTTCCCGAGAGGAAATTGAAAAATAAGGCAAGGGAATCCGAAATCCAGAAAGTTTTATTTCTGATCTGTCGTACGAAAAGAGAACTGAAAAATGGCGGACGATAAAGGGTGTGTGAAATTAATTAATTCTAGGGTTTCGATTCCGAATCCTACGAGGAAGGGATGGATACATCTCCATCATACATGTGGAGACTGAGAGAATGAGAGGGAGAAAGAAAGGAAGTCATTAATCATGAAGAAAAATTAATTGATTGAGAAACTCATTAAAGATCAAAGCGAAAGCTCTCTCTCCGACAATCATCAGAAAATTAATCAAAAGTACAAGACAACAGAATTTCCAAAGATCTGCCATATGCGCCTTTCGCATTAAATGAAGCAAAAGCTAGGTTAGAAGAGGAAAAAACGAACGAATTCGAAGCTCGAACAAGAGAGAAAAAGACAAAACAAAATCAAAGCGAGAAGAGAGAACTCGGTGTCATTGAAACTAATTCACACACAAGAATTTACAAAACACGCAAATGAAAGAAAGATATAACGAAAAAAGCGAGGCAAGAATCAGGATCCTGACCTTCAAATCGAGGCATTGTTCCCAGAAAGGAGGGAGGGAGATGTGAGAGTTGAGCTCCAAGGTTGTGTCGAAGCGATGATGTTGATGAAGAGGATGATGAGTTTCGTCGTCGGAGGAAGAAGGAGAAGAAGAGGATGACCTCCGCAGGCCGGGCGAAGGCGGCGCCGCCGAAGACGCGGCCGCAGAGGCAGGCGAGGCGAGACGGTGATTGAGGGAGAAGCTACGGAAAGACTGCTCGAGTGAATCGGTAATCGCAGCCATGTTGGGAGATTTCATCTCGAAGAAGAAGAAGAAAAAGAAGAAGGAGAAGAAGAGATCAAATGGAAGAAGAATGAGAATAAGAAGAAGAAATGTGTTATGGTATGAGATGAGAAAATGGAATTATAAAAAAATTAAAAAAAAAAAAAGAAAGAAAAAAGAGGGCAGAAAAGAAACGGGGTCAAGGCGCGCGTGGGAGTAGTTGAGAATATCTCGGGTGGGACCCACATATTCCGAACTGTAGAAACCTAATTGGATGCCACGTGTCACTCATGAGGACAAAATGGACCAGCCCCACGCGCCTCTTAAAACCCCAACGTCGGTTGAACGAAAAACATAATACATTTATTTTTTTTCCTTTTTTATTTTTTTCTTTTTGGGTTTTGGGCCGAGTGATCCGCTCATTACCGAAACGAATGCTGGAGTTTTGCTCGACATCTCCTTTATCTCTTCTTTCTCTATTTATTTTTCTAATCTTTAATTAGGAATACTGCTACTAGGTTTTATCTTTTTTAATATAAGAAATATAGTGCGGAGTTTTTTTTTTTTTTTTTTTTTTTTTTTTTTTTTTATTTATAATAAAAAAAAAGAGTTGGACAACATATGTGAGTGAACTCGAATCTATACTCGAGTCATGATCGACTTGAAATTGAGGTTTGAGTCTTCAATCTCAAGGAAAAGAGTGCATGTCTTATCTATCAACTTGTGCTCATGTTAACAATAATTAGTTAACTTTTTTAACTATGTTTTGAACAAACTTATTTATTGTTCAAATGTAAGGAGTAATTTAGTAAAAGTTAATTTAGAGGTGAAATTCAACTCACGAAATCAAGTATATATATTTTGTGTATTTAGTTTTTGTACTCCTATGAATTTCATGTAGATCATTTCGATTAATGTTCAGGTTAAATTACAAGTTTAGTCTATAAAGTTTTAGAATTGTGTTTAAAAGGTTTTTAAAATGTAAAAAGTATTTGATAGGTCCTAATACTTTTGATTTCTTGTTTAAAACATTTGTCAACTTTAAAAAATGTTTGAGGAGAGAAATGGACCTAAACATGTTAAGTTTTTTTATCTAGGTCACCAAACATGTATTTTAGTCGATAAATTTTGTACTTTAGATTCAAAATTTCTCACCTTTCTGAAACCCAAAAACAAGGAATGAAATATAAAAATTTTAAAGTCGTATTTGTTTTCATTCTTTAATTTTTTTTTTTTATAATCAAAAGATTATATATAAACAAAGTTGGAGGTTAAAATTACTATGACAGTTGAGCCTAATAAGCTCTTTAACATGTTCGACAAGGGTTATAAACTTTAAAAAATATCTAATACATCCGATTATGGATCTATTGAAGACGATTGAAAAAGTGGATAAACCAAAGTGGTTAATTAACTGAAGTTGGAAGGGAAGAATTTGTCGGCATATATAAAAACGAAAAGGAAGAAGGGCAAAAGAGAAATTTTAGAATGCATATGGAATCTTTTTTGATTAGGTTAATTTTAATTTATGGGTTCTGAAAAGTTTCGTACTAAAGTTCTGACACCATGAGCTTCTCCCTGTTTCTGCACTAATATTCCCTGTGCCCTTCTGCACCCAGCCCCAGCCCCAGCCCCAGCCCCAGCCCCAGCACTTTCATTTCGACCATTTCATTTTCAAATTCACGTCTAATTTTTTTTCAATTTTTTTGTTTCTTATTACCTTTCAACCACACATCAACTTTTTAATCTTTTTCCCCTCCTCTCTACTTTCTCCAATTTCATCTCTACATGTTCATCACAAATTATATATATATATATATATATATTTTTTTTACTATTTGGAATATCTCAATCGGTTATCCTCTTCCTCTCAATGTCACATGTTCGAGTAATGGTTGGTTCGTTCGATTATGGATCAATATTTTAGGATCGTGCGTCCCACTTTGAGCTTAAGAACTTCTATTTGCTTGGTCAAACGTGTTATCGGGGTTAGTGAGACTTATTTACTTGCCTTAGATTAAAAAGTTCAAATATCGTCAGTTTCTTTGTCCTGTTAATTACTTTTTATCAATATTTTCAAAATCTAACTTGGTTGTTTTGAAAATTAGGAAAGATATATATATTTTTGTTGAGTTCAACAATATTTGGAATGAGAAGATTCGAAACCTCCAACCTCTTGATCGAGGATACCCTGAGTTATGCTTGCTTTGGCTGACTAGGAAAAATAGTTTTTAAAAATCAAATTTTACTATAAATTTCATATAATGTTTCATAAAGAAAAAGTGGAAATTATAATATATAAATAGAGAGCAAACACAATAAAAATTTTTTAAAAAAGTTGAACCAAAAAAGAAAAAAAAAAAATTGAAAAAAGCAAACTAAAAACAATATCCTTTTCCTTCGATACTTAAGTTTTTTTTTTTTTTTTTTTCTTTTTCTAATATTTCCCTTAATTTTCCTATAAAATTTTCCAACTTCACCACGGTTGTTATGTAGCTTTGGACAAAATAAAGACTTTGTTCTCAAGAATCTTCATCTTTCTCACTTTATTAGTAAAAATCTTTTACTGAACTTCTCTCTCTATATTAATTTATTTTGGCATTATGCATTACTTTACTATGTGAAGGTTGAATGTGCTAAACGATAAATTTACATGTGACATGATTTTAGTGAATAGACATAAATTCAAAGAAATAATTTGACCACCTAAAAGAAGAATTTTTTTTTTATGTGAATGTTAAACGTTAGGTAATGATTAGGCCTAAGTTTCTAAGAAATTGGTAAATTTTTTTATTTTTCTTTCTTTAGATAACCTAATTCATCTTCTAAACTTTTACCAATTCACTAAATATCTCATGTCAAGTAAATTGATAATCAACCAAATTTAACATTCAGTAAAATTGAAAATTGTTAAAAATGTAAGGGACTAGACTACAACCTTTTACATAATAAGGACTAAAACATATTTTAGCCTATTTATTTTATTGTCTTATATGGTAGTTTCATTTACTTAATACCTTTAGACACATGTGGCATGAGTGTGGTGTTTTCTTATTGTATATGTTATGGGGGAATTTTTTTTTTCGAAAAACATATTAATTATTTTCTTATGGACTATTTTAATTTCTTGTTGTCTTGTCTCCTTTGTACCATCTTATGATTATGCTTTGGAACAAAAACAAAGGAACAAAGAAAAATTAAATGTGCACTCCCCCTCGAATCTTTTAAGATATATTATTGACAAGAAATCTAGACATGTTAAACCTCTCTTCCAAAAAAATATATTAGTAAAAAGAGAGAAGAAGGGTAGTTTCAAAATCTCGATCAATCAAATAGTTTTTGTATCTTATTAAATATGACTTTTGATTTTTGATAGAAACTTTAGCCATGTGGATGTAATTATTCTAAAAGGTTTTTTTCAAGTGTTTTAAATAATATTTCTAATAATGGTCTAAGATGATATATAACAATATATCTGCGAAAATATTAAAAAAGGTTTTTAATGGGGATAATACTTTCAAAAGTCATATCAAACTCATTCTTAAGTAGGACACACTTTCTTTTACCATCCAACTACCTTTGTAGATTTTTCTTTTTGTCTTTTCTCGACCCACCTTAATTTTGGTGGAGTCGCCCTCTTTAAAGTTCAACAAAATTTCCTTCTTCCAACTGAAAATAACGTGTTTCCTTTAAACCCTATAAGGTGGTATTGTAACTCTCTTCTCACTACAAATGGATAAATCAATCTTTTGTTTTTTTTTTTTCATCACAAAGTCAATCTAAATATTTTACTATGTGTCTCATGTTTCGAGCTCTAAACATGTTTGCAATTTTGTTTGTTAAAGCTTTAGTTATATTAAGACTAAAATTCATAGATTTTATATAATTAATACATCATCGTCTAAATGTTTTTTTTTCTAATTTAAATTTTTAGTGTTTACCAACTTTTTTTTTAGTTTAACGGTGGGGATTTGAATAACCTTTGACCCTCTTGATCGAAGGAACATGTCTATTACTACTGAGCTTTGGCCATCATCATGCAGATGTTGCCTTCATAATCATATAATATTTTTTTGGATATAATATTATATTCTGATCTCTCCTTGCTGTAAAAAATCACTAAATATATATTAAAAAAAAATAGGTAGATGATATCCACTCTATCTCCCCTGTTATTTACATCTTTTATATGAACTAACAATTATATTTAAAAAATATGAAAAAATATGAATAGAAAGAGCTCCTCACGTCTAATCGTGGACATTACTTTATATCACAGAGATTCTAATTTTATATATGTGGTTGATATGGTTGAAGATGAAGGTGGGTATAAAGTACATATTTTATGCATACTATATATAACTTAATTATTAAATTTAAAAAGCGTATTGCAATAAACAAAAGCATTGCTCAACTAACATAAAACTTGTACAAATAACCACAAGATGTGTGGTTCAAATCCTCTACCTTTACATGTTGTAAAAAAAAAAGCGTATTGAGATTGGAGAGAGAGCGAGGTTAGAATAGATAATAAAATGGTAATTTTACTAGAGTGCACAAAAGAACATATATCCTCAAATTGAAAATATAGGACATTTATCATTTCTGTCTATTTTAGAAGATCATTCATACAAAAAAATTCCATTATATTATAGGAAAGTACGTCAAAGATTCAAATATGACATAAATGCGAAAAAAAAGCTTGTAATTATGTACCTATTGTTAATAGAGAGCTATGCCCACCAAAGAAGATGGGCTGAAATTTCAAAATGTGGATATGTCAATTATATTATTTTTAAAAATGAAAAAAAAATTATAATCAAACAAGCCAAAACCTTTTTAAAAAAATCACCCCATTTTCCAAGAAAATTACAACTCGAAATCATGGTAGAAAAGTTTAAATGCTACAAACAACAAATTTAAAAGGAAAACATTTATCAAAATGAGTGCTAAAGTGTAAAAACAAAGTATTAAAAAAAAAAACAAAGTATTAAAATCAAATCATATTGGATTATGCCTTCCTATGTCAAATTTTTTTAGCACATCGTACTAGCCTCTTTGAATAAATTCTCTGAAAACCGACTAATCTAATGGAGATTTTTTTTTTTTTTTTTTTTTTTTAATAACGAAATGATTTGGGAAACAAGAGATAAAGATAGAAGGACATTCCCTAACCACAACCCATCAAGTTGACACTCCTAATTATATTCTAAGCATAAATTTGTTTGTCATCTATATCTATTCTTAATTAAGCATATCTTAGATTGAAAATTACATTATTGCATTTGTGATATAATATTTCTAAAAATCATGTTGGATCATTAAAAAGATGAAAATGAATTTGAGTCCAATAATTTTCTAATAGAACATGTGGAAAAAGAAATAAATACATTCAAAATAATGACTAGTTGGATATGTGTATAAATACTCCACAAAATATCCATATGTAGGGCCAAACATATAGGATAAATTAGACTTTTCTTTTTCTTTTTCTTTTTTTTTTTTAAAAAAAAACTATAAGAAATTAGGTTCATTTCCATTCTATTAAAGGAGAGGTCAAAGATTCAAACACGTAGAAGTGAAAGAAAAACAAGTAATCATGTACCTACTAGGATTACGCTCACAAGATATTGAGTTGAGAAGGTTGGTTCAAAATGTGAATTTCTTAACCATCTTACTTTTCAAAAGTGAAAATAAGCCCACCATTTTTTTTTTGTCTAAAATAAAATTACCCCATTTTCCAAGTAAATTCAAATCATATTGATTGTGTCTAGTGAGTGTCAAATTTTTCCATGGGCATGCTCAAATGGGGTGAGGATTCTCCATTTTAAATGGAGATGATGTTTTTTTTTTTTTTAAGTTCTAGACAAGGATGAAAATATCTCTAGATAGATCGATATATCCATAAATAAGAGGGTTCAACATGAATTCATTGATATTTTCAATATATTTTCAATAAACCCATAAAAATTTTTAAAAATATCATATGTCAACTCCATAATAAAAATATAAATACTAATGAGAAGATTTATAACTATGTTTGGGAGTAAAAAAATATCATTTTTATTTACAAAAATATCTATTGCTATTGATACATTCATTCTTATATTTGCAAAATTGAAATCTCAATATCACATCAATATTTTAATTCTTGGTTTTAGGATGAGGATGAAGATTTATTTTCTGTCCTAAGTCCTCGTCCTTTATCCTAAAATATCTAATTAATAGAAAACCAAAAACCCAACCAATTTATTGATTTGGAAAACAGAGAATATGAACGGTAAAGTATTACCAGATCTTTTCTTGTCACGTTGACACTCCTAAATATGTCCATCTAAGTATAAACGTTAGTCATCAGTATGTCTTCTTAAGTCTTTTATATCGAAATCCACACTCTTACATTTGTGATGTAATATTAGTACAAATCGCATTGAATTATTAAAAGATAGGAAGAGATTTGAATAGAATTAATTTTTCTAATATAGACGTGGGAAAAGAAATTTTAAAAAAAATCAAAATAATGAATAGTTGAATATATATAAACATCCTTTTTTTTTTTCTTGAAGAAATGTAAACACTCCATTTAAAAAGTATATCTTACGGTGTGGTTTCCGTGTGGGGCCAATCCTAAACCAATCATAGAAAAGAATTCATTTCTTCTTCCTTTGGTTTTTTTAGAATTTTTTTACGAGAAATTTCGCGTCTTCTCTTTTGCTTGAAAGCCGAAAGGGCCGTTTCTCGTCTTCCGTTTTTCTTCAAGTTCTTCTTCAACAAGTTTCAGAATCGCCGGCAGAGCAGCAGAGACAGAGATCAAAGCTTAGGGAGAATGTCGAAGAACGACGAGCCGGTCGTCGGAGTTCCATTCTATGTGGAGAACAACGCGTATCAGGCCGGACAGATCCCACCGAACGCCATTTTTGGCGATCCTCAGGGCGTTCCTATCCAGCAAACCATGTACCGCGACACTCCTGCTCCTTTCTACTGTGTTTATTGTGGGAATTCCGGTCTCACCGACATCAGGTGCCTTTTCTACCTTCTCTCTACCACTGCTTCTAGGTTATTTTTCTCCTGTCTTTGATCTGTTTGAAATTCTGTGTTTAATTATTGCGTTAATTGCCGTTCTGTTTCTCCATGATTATCCCCTCTCGGAAAATAATGGAAATTGCTAGCTTTAATCGAATTGGCAATGAAATTTTCGAATTCGTTTATTGAAACTTGTATGTGATTGATCAATGGGCCTTCCCCATATTTGTCTTTGACCTAATTTTCTTCTTTAGGATTAGAGGTACTTGTACGCGATTAAATTTCGTGAGCCACGGAACTTCATCTTGCTTACAACATAAGGCAGGAATTGTGAAATGATTTGAGTGACTTTTACCTATATAATTACATTGCTTGGATGTTTAGACACCTGATTCTGTTTTATAAAGTATACTGTTTTTCGCTTATATTTATTTCAAAATCCATTCAATTATGTGTACCAGATTGTGGCAATCTTGAGCGATTGCTGCATTGTTTGGTTTCTTCTCCCTATGGATAAATCTAATTGTTTTCACGTCAGTTTCTTTGGTTTTGAATTTGTTTAAATACTCAGTTAGGACGCAGGTGCAAGGTGATAGAAATTCAAGGGTTCCCTTAGCGCTGATAACTAATAGCTACACCATACAAAGTCTTGTTTGGCTATAAATACTTTTTAATGTTAAAAACATTCAAATGACTTTTACATTAGATTCTCTCTATCTTAAAAAATAGGATTATAGGGAGTGTGGGAGCATTAATTTGCATTGCAACAGGGGCACTTGAAATTTTATCTTGCTGGGTTTTTCAATCAAATCTATTTTTTTGGTATTGCATTGAAATTTATGTCTTGTTTATTCTTTGTTCAACATCAACAATGACAATTACAATAATTGCATAAATTAAGTAGGTTACCATTTTACCATCTTAGTTTTTAGTGGGAGCTGCATAAAGAAATATAAGTCCAAATGTTAGGTTTATAGACACTCTTAAAAAATGTTGTTGCTCATAAGCTCAAGACTTCTTGTAGTAGGGGCAGCAATATAATTGATCATGGTTGGGAAGCCAGAGTTTCTGTATATTTATTTTGTCTAAGAAGATATAGAAAGGGGGGATAGGTCATAGGTGGATTTATATGTTTATATTCGGTCAATAAATATGCTTCTTCTTCATCTGGTTATGCTACTTTTTTGACCTACAGATCAAAGATAAGTTCAGCTGCTTTCATTGGTTGTATGGTGCCTTTTATGTTGGGAGTATGCTTTCTTTGTCCTTCAATGGACTGCCTTTGGCATAAGTACCACTATTGCCCCAGCTGCAAGGAAAAGGTATGACTATTTTCTGGTCATTTTTCATTCTGTCAGTTGCTTCTTGTAATCTACATTTCTGATAGAGCCAAGTACATGATTGGAGTAATTAACTATACTATCCATGTTTTGATTAGGTTGGTGATTTTGAGAAATTGGATAGGTGTGCTGTGATGGATCCTCCACACTGGACCCAGCCAAGCTTTGCATTGCCTGCTTGATTTTCATGAGCTGCTATTTTTCCGTGTGGTGATTTTGCATTGTATGCAGTCAGTATTTGCTATACTCTTGTGCTCTTTTTGAGATGTTCTTGTTACATTTAGGAATAGGCAAAGATTGGATATCAGTGCATGTGTACAATTCTGATAGAACCAAGTACATGATTTTTATATCATACTGCTTGTAAATACCTTGTCCTTACATTGGACTTACTGTTTATATAAAATACTGCTAGCCTAATTTGGATGAAACATTTCATAGACCTCTTGAGCATTCTCCTCACAAGTCAAAATGGTATACGTTTGTCCAATTAATTTCCGGTGGCTATTCAGTATCTGCATCTCCTAGCACCATTTGGTTTAACTTCTCAAATTACATTTTAACCATGCACCTTGATCTCTCCATCTGAATGAATCATCGGTGGGGTTTTCTTTTTCTTCTTTAGTTGGTTACTGGAAGACTCGAATTCTGGTCAGTGATGATGACACTATCTGGTACCACACAAGTAACACAATGAAGAAACATCATGGAAAGTATAATATACCTGAGTTCATTTGGATGTTGCTCTGAAGCAGATGCAGGAAAAAGAATCCAAGTCGATTGCCGAGGTTCTCAATGTGGAAGCGAAGGTTCAGCATGAGCAATAAGAGCCAGTCTTGATAGCCAAAGAGACTGCCTGCACGGTATGACATAGCAGCAGCAGGGAGAGGGGTGTTCACAAAACTTGATGATGGCAGCTTTTACAGATCCCTTCATGGAGTTGCAGCGTGCAGGCAAGTCATCCTTGGCTACAACACATGACTCTCCATTCCCATGTTGAACCTTCCTTCCTTCCTTCCTTCCTTGCTCATAAATCAGGTAGAATTACAGCCTCCTTCTTATGTTGAATGCCAAAAAGTGCAGTCCTTTTGAACCAAAAGGAAATTTAATGTATGTATGTATGTATGTATGTCTTGTTGTGTGTGCATTGGAGTTTGGTTCATATGTTTAAAATCAGGAGGAGCTCCACAACAATATACTGCACTCTACACTCACCGAGGTTTCTGTCTTGGAATATATTCTGTATAATTGGACTTGGACTTGTAAAATTGCTCTTGGCTATTTCTATAGATCATGCCCCCCCAGCCCCTATTTTCAGAGAATCTTTTTATGCCTCACCGTAGAGACGACAATTCACTCTTTGTCCTCACTTTCAACCCTACAATACACTGAACGAAAAATACCCACACCAAAGAGATTATTATAATTTCTTATATCTTTGTATCACTTATTTTTATTACAATTGATGTATATACTACTATTACGTGTAATGATATTAGAATGCTATGCTTTTTAATTATTCTAAACTACATAAATGAAAGTAGTCTAATTGAATAGAGTAATACATTTTTCTTTCTTAAATTATAAAATGGTTGATCCAACCATACTTTTGTTTCTAAGCCCTATGTCAGTAATAATTATCAAAGCTAAACTCGAAACGTTCAAGACTAAAATATATATCTTAAATTCACGATCTATTTCAATACAAAGCGATATACTTTTCTATATTTTCTCCATAAAAATCGTGTATGATTGTCTAAAGTTCAATTTATATAAAAAGTTATTTTATTTTCATTGAAATCAAAGCAGTTACTATTATTTTATTTGCCACAAAATTCAACAAAGGAGATGAGTCAAGTATCCCAAACAGATAGAACAATGTTCTAGATATCCATCTCTAACTTGAAGCCTTTGCTTCCATAAATTAATTCATTTTGTTGTTCCACAGTTTCCAGAAAACTATTAACAAAATGCTTTAATTAGAAAATATTGTTAATTACTCATTGTTTCCTCATCTTTAATTTAAAAAAAGAAAAAAAAAACACTCATCAAAATAACATATTACCTTCAAACAGGACTACTTCAAAATTCTAAACTTCTATGAACACATTTATTTATTTATTTTGAAAAAAAAAAACACATTTATGTATTGAAGCAGCCAGTCAAATCAATTATGATTCAACTTTCAAATGAGTAGCCCACAAGACAAACACCCATTGATAATTTTTTAATACAAAGTTGAATTTTATTTTCCACAATATATATTTTTCTATAAATTTTCATTTGACGATTCGTAAAATGATCTGAAAATTAGAATAACAAAAGTTGACTGCTGATGTTGACCCCTCCCTCAGCAGTTGGTGTGTAGAAAAACCAATTGGGTTACCACCTCATTCTGCACAACAATTTTTTAAAATGTTTGTAGCTAAAGGTTATTGTGCACTAATTTCCATTATTTTTTTAAATGAAGAACAAATTACGTTGTGTTATAAAAATAAATTACCCATAAAATGAACATTGAAGATATAAATATAATTAAGAATATTCTTTTCATTGGTATAATAAACATAGTTCTAATTTAAGGATAATATTGTACTTTAAGATGAGATCTTTTCAGGATAATATCAATATCCCTTGTACTAAATGTTCAAAAAAACAGAGCATAGGTCAAGAGACACCAAATATGAACTATCGATCAAGAAATTAGAGGGTTCGAATACTCCACTCCACTTATTGGTAAACTTAAAAGGAAAATGGTTCAAAAACAACAATTGACAAAGATGAGTAACCATTGAGTCAAGACCTCTAAAATTTTCATTTACTTATAACATTTTTCTTTCAAAACATTTGACTCACTCAAAGCTTAGACCATTTCATGCCACAAAGCTTTGCTTTACTATCTCTTCATGTCTTGTTCAATCACTATTATAACTTAACAAAATCATATAAAAAGAAACCCAACAAGCAGCAAAAAACAAGACACAAACCTAAGATTTAGGTCCAAAATTATCAAGCTTTTTCCAACTCCAACCACATGGCCAGTTTCAGAGATTTAGTTTTCTTCCTATCATTTGCTTCTGCCATTGCTGCAGTCCTCTGCAACTCAGAAGGTAAACTTAAAGCATACAAGAGAAAATATTTGTTAACGAGTCAAAATTTTACATTCTAACTTTTTAAGTATCATAATATTTCAATTCAAAAAACTCATAGGGACAATTTTGAAAGAAAACTTCTTAATTCCTTTATACTTTGTTTTGATATTTGAATTTCGAACGACCGGTAATTGTCTCTCTTCTTCCTTCTTCTCTCAATCTTTGAGAGAAATGAAGTTTTCAATTTGATTACCTTATAGGGGATGCTCTTGCTGCATGGAAAGCTCAATTGGTTGATCCAAACAATGTCCTCCAAAGTTGGGACCCCACTCTTGTAAATCCATGCACCTGGTTCCACATCACTTGCGACATCAATAACACCGTTACCAGAGTGTAAGACGATCATGGTCTCTCAAAAGTTTAAGCTGATAGATTATCGTATATATGTTTAATCTTTCATACGTGCGATTTTGACACAACCTTATTTGCTATTTGAAGGGATCTTGGCAATGCTAGTCTCTCCGGACCCCTTGTTCCCCAACTCGCAAACTTGCCGAATCTTCAATTCTTGTAAGATTTTAGCTTTTGATCAATCTTAATATATATTTTTTTTCTTATCAACGTATTAGTATAATATTGTCTACTTTGAATTATGAACTTAGACGTTGAATATCACTCTAAGAACCTCTCTCAAGCAAAAGACCATTGTCCCAATTATAATACAACATCAAAGATTTCGTACACATGACTATGTTCGATATCACTTAATGGGTCGCCTTCGTTACATTCTCGGACGATTATTCGAAGTTTATAGCATGAATTTTGATGTAATGTTTGGCAATTTTCAGGATGGTAAACAACAATAATTTGAGTGGACAGATTCCAAGGGAGATAGGGATATTGACAAAGTTGAGGAGTTTGTTTCTGTTCAAGAACAAATTCACTGGGTCTTTACCACCTTCCTTGGGAAATTTGAGCTCTTTGGTGTTCTTGTAAGTACCTGAAATTTATAATTTTTTAAGGTTCAAAAAGCAATACTTTTTTTTTTTTATGCAAATGCTAAAAAAACAACATATAAATATGATGATAACTATTGGGCTTTTCTTTGATATAGTGAAGCAAATGACAACAACTTTAGTGGAATGATTCCTGTATCTTTTGGGGCCTTGACATCTTTGAACACCTTGTAAGCCTTAGTGTTAACCAAATTTTCTTTGAAATTGATTAGCCATTTTTAAATCTCTTTCTCTAATGATGATGAACTTGCTTTTACAGGAGATTGGACAATAACAATTTTAGTGGCAGCATCCCTTTTACTCTTCTGCAACTTGTTGAGTTTGGCAACCTTCAGCTTCTGTGAGTTTGCTTGTAATTACCCTTTTGAGAAGGAAAAAAAAAAAAAAACCCAAATGGGAATAAGAAGAAGAAATAAGATAATTCAATCCCAAGTTAAAAAGTTCTGTTTTTTCCACTCAAATACATTGCAAGAATCTGAATTAAAACCGCTATGAAATTTCATTTTTTCTTACTCTTGTTCAAGAATGTCTTTTGTCACATGTCTTAATTAGTTAAGCTATGTTCAGGTGGATGTTATGAAATATGATCTAGGTAAAAGTTGTCTCTTTTTCTTCTCAGGAATGTTTCGCTAAACTCATTTATGGGAACCGTTCGTGCGGGTAATTCATCAGGTAAATAAACAAGCTAATATATCATAACTCAATATGAATAGAAAGATTATTCTTTTTTAAAAAAAAAAATGAATCAAAGAGAGTTGATATTTACTTTACAATTGTTGCTGGTTGTGACAGAGTTAGCAGTGACTACAATAATACAAGACCCAAGAGCTACAAATTAAAGTTGAAAAGGAAGATGAAGAGACATGGCAGAATCTTGAGATAAAATGTGGGATTTCTATTTAAATTCCAAAACTCTTCATGGATATTGTGTAATAAATAATAATAATAATAATAATAATAATGTCTATAGGAACATATGTACTTTGCTGTCTTGCTGCTTAAACACTTTATAAAGTGGTAGAATATGTCATTTCATTTCAGGTTTTTGATATCAATAAATGTTTTTATTTTTTTTTACAGCAGCTTTGTAGGGTAAAGGAAAATGAAGTTTCATTGCAAGTTGAGATTTTTGCTGATGATTGATTTTGTAAGTGGAAAACAGAAAAAAGGTCAAAATTTCAGACATATTAGAAATGATGTCTACACTTTTAGAAGATGCTTTTAAAAAGAAATTTGGAAAGAAATAAGAAGCAAAATCAGAGGAAAAGGAAGGGAAGAATTAGCTGTTTACCTTTTATAATCAACATGAATGAACCAGCTGCATGGTCCATTTTCATCATTCTTTTTACTTTTTAACCAAATGGTAAATGATAGTCTTATCTCTTATGCTTTGCTCCATGTGTGTGCAAATATTTATCTCTACATTATCTTTTTTAAGGAAAAAAAAAAAAAAAGTTACCTTTTATGCTTGTGACCTCTATAGTTAACTTTTTCTTATACTTGTAGAAGAATTAAGATATGATTAACAAGTATGATAATGTACATGGGTTAAAATAAATAAAATGTCATGTTGTTTTCTTTATTATTAACAGAAAAGTTAATTCTAAGAATAAAATGGTACAAGGATACATGATCTCTAAAAGATATAATATAGGGGTGATTTTGTGCACATGACATTAAGGTAAGTTTGACATACCATATTAGTTTAAAGTTTGTATTTTTCTTTCTTGAAACTCTATTAGTTAATGTGATTTTAATTTATTAACTTGTTTATTTGATTAATTTTCTTAAAAGTGATTTTGATCACAATCTTGTTTGGTGGTACAAAATGATTATACAAATGTCAAATTATTGTAAGGTTTAAAAGAGAAGAGGCATGGTGGGGGTTCGATCATGCATATATGCAGTTTATTGTTTATTTAACTACTCAATTTTTGCCAAAGCGAGCCTAGCTCAGCAATAATTGGCATGTATCCTCAACCAAGAAGTCACAGATTCGAATCCCTCATCCCGAATGTTGATGTACTAAAAAAACAAGAGAGAGAAGAGGAGAAGCTTTAAATTCGAAAGCAATTTCGTAATTTCAACATTATTTGAATTTTTTTTCATGTGGATCTTGAAATTAAGTTTTTTTTTTTTTTTTTAACGATTCCAAAGTGATTGATTGAGAATCACTTTAATTAGAATCGCTTTTTTTGTTTTTGTTTTAATAATCACTTTTATACCGATTATCAACAAAATGATTATTAATCAATCTAATTATTTCAAAAGGGATTAAAAAAAACGTTTTTTTGATCCTTCATAATCACTTCCAGAGTTAATCGAAATGCACCCAAAGTACAAATGTGGGTTTATTTTGTAAGTTTTTTTTTTTTTTGAGGGGGGAGGGGAGGGATAGTAACTTAATTTCACATCCTTAATATTTGTTTACCTTTATTGAAAAATGGATCATGGATGATTGTAGAATTGAGTTGGAAAATGATTAATGCATATTTTCTATCATCATCCTCGTGTGAAATAAAGATTTCCTATCTTATTCTTATAGAAGATCTTATTGTCCTTAAAAGACATACTCAATAAATTAGAATCTTCATAAAAGATTTTTTTTTATAAGAGGGTGAAAAGAAAAAAGTTTGAGATAAATTAGGACTCGTAAAGATACTATGTGATCTCCAGTTAAAAATGTCATATCAAGATAAAGTTTGAATAAGACAAGGGTCAAAGCGTGTGTAAACCGTAGGCTGTTTGCATTACCTCCAAGAGGCAAGGACTTTTAAGGGAAGAAATTGGTGTTTTGTTTGATTAAACACTCAAAAAGTGAAGTGGAAAAAAGCTTGTCTTTGAGATGTCTAACCAAACACTACAACAAGGGGGGAAGAAAATGGACAACTTTTTTCCTTCATTATTTTGTTTTTGTTACACCTTTTTATAAAGAATTGAAAATCAAATGGAGGGAAAAC
This sequence comes from Luffa acutangula, assembly GCA_036850905.1. Classification (NCBI taxonomy): domain Eukaryota; kingdom Viridiplantae; phylum Streptophyta; class Magnoliopsida; order Cucurbitales; family Cucurbitaceae; genus Luffa; species Luffa acutangula. Next base: position 47,396,768 of record CM072090.1, read on the forward strand.
AAAAGTTACAATTAAAGTACTCTTTTTTATTTCTTTGGGTTGGGGCTTAGTCAAGTCACTTCTTTTAAGGACATATGTTTATCATCATTAATATCCTACCCATCCAATTCCAAGATCATATATTCAAATGGTTGGACTTTGTTTCAATGATTATTACCTACCATTTTTATTTTAATTTCTTTTTGGGTGGGTTTCATATCTTATTTTATTTTAAAAATAAAAATATTTATAAGAACAATAATTAAGCATGTTATTGTGAAGATTAAGGTTATTGTGTACTTAAAATCATTATTTCCAAGTGTATAGTTTTCTTCAAAGAAAATCATACCAATCATTCAATGATCAAGTTAATTCTATGAAATGAAGATTTTTTTTTTAAAAAAAAAAAAAATTAAATAATAGTTATCAAATATATTTTTATTTATTTTTTCTATTTTGACCCCTAAATTATTTAAAGTTTGATTTTAATCCTTAAAATATTCTTCCTTTTTATTATTATTATTTTTTTATTTTGGTCCTTTTAACTTGTAAAATATAAAATTTGACCCTCCATCTTTCATTAAATTTCATATTTTAAAACTTACTATAAAAATGAAATATATTTAAGAACATGTATGAAATGGAGATTTGAATCAATGACCTTTTGGTAAAAGATATATGTTTTAACTTTATTCAAGTTGACTATTGAACATTTGATGTAACTTTATTCATCATCTATATGTCACAAACATGTTATATCTTTATACCAAGGACTAAATACAAAAAATTAATCAAAGTTATAGGATTAAAATCTAGATCTTCGGCCAAAGTGAGCTTAGCTCAGTGGTAATTGGCATATACCCTCGACTAAGAGGTCAGAGATTTGAATTCCCCCACCCCAAATGTTGATGTACTAAAAAAACCTACTCAGCGAATAAAAGTTGAAATTGAATTTTCAAAAAGTTAAACTTCCAAATAACCTCTATCTTTTGGCTTGATAAATAGATTTATCCAACCATTTATACCCTTTTTTTCTCATTTCATTCTAGATTTTTTTTTTTAATTCTTTTTTTTAAAGGTTTTTTTTTAATTCTATTTGTTATGTATTTGGTTTCTCAATCACGCCCTACTCTACTAGACATTAAAATCCATTAGCAGATTAATAATATGACATCAAAATATATATTTGAGTAACTTGAAAATGTTATATTTTAATACAAACAAAAAATTTACAACCCTTATATGATTAGACCTGCAATAACTTGCCAACAAGAGCATAGTTCAATTGGCATATATTTGAGTGCATAGTTCAATCGGCATAAATTTGTACTGATAACCACGATGTCTGTAGTTCAAATCTCTCCACCTCCATATTGTAAAAAAAAAAAAAAAAAAAAAAGACCTGCAATAACTTACCCAACTCCTCATAAGTCATAACTTAACCTTTTTTTTTAAACAATTTGATCAAAGTAACAGCTTTTGTTAGAATTAACGAGAAATTATTGACAACATGGAAATCCTTGTCAACGTAGCACTCTTTGATAATATATATTTAGATTAGTTATGAGATTTGAATTTATTTGGTATCTTGTGAAAGTTTCTTTTTGAAAGCAAAAACAAAAGAAAACAAAACAAAAAATTGAACTTTTGTTTTGGGTTTGTTTGATGAAGATGAAAAGTCAAAACTTAGAGAAGTTGAGGGACCCCTTTTCTATGGGTGAGAGATGAAAGCAAAGCATTACATTAGGCATCAAAAGAAGAGTTTCACTTCACATGCCTGCAATGTGCAATCACACCTCTAAGTGGGCCTCCCTCAAAGCCCATCTCCCATCTAATCCTACCAACTATTACATTTTCTTTTTCCTTTTCTTTTAAAAAAAAAAATTAGTTAAATTTTCTTTAAATATTATATCTATTTACTCTCTAAATTAAAAAATAATAATAATTACATTTGAGAATTGAGTTGTACTTCTATATAGTCTCTTTTATTAACACTATTGACCAAATATTGGTGTGACATGTCTATGAATCCATATATGTGTCTATCATATCATACTAACTTAGACCAAAATTTATTTAATCAACATGTCAAGTCAATGTTTTGTATTAATATGTTAATAGTTGGGTTAAGACTAAATTGTGCATATAAAATTTAGTGATGTGTTTGAAAGTTTTTAACATTCACTAGCCTAATAGATACACGGAGTAAATTTATAAAGTTTAACCTAAGTACAAATGACAAATTTGAGTTCAGCCAATTAGTTAAGACATATATCTACAATGAAGAGGTCAGATATCTGAATTTCCTATTTTATATGTTGTTGAAATAAAAATATAGAAATTAACTATTGAATTAAGAATATATTTTATTTAAATTTTACCAATTTTAAATATGGTTTAAATTGTTGGTGAAGTGTGTGATAAAAACAGTACTCGAACAGTTATTTTTACTATTTTTTTTCAGAAAATTATATATTTTCTAAAAATTTATCTTCATAATTTAGCTATATGTGTAAAAGGGGAAAAAAACAACTTTTCATTTCCTTTTGTAGGCCAAGAACCATAAATGAAGATGCTTTGCCTTAAAAATATTTATGTGAAAGTGAAGTATTTCCATTAGTTAGTTTCAGTTGACTCCACTGCAAGAAAATATTCCTTTCAAAGTAACCCCAAATCTATTGCTTTTCCTTTTTTTAATTTAATGTCAAACAAAAATTAGGTTGTATTTAGTTCAGATGCCTAAAAAAAAAAAATTAAAAAAAAAACCTTTTTTTTTTATCAAACATACCTCTAAATGCAAATAGGAAAATACTTTGGCAACATATCGGTATACAGTGATCTTCCTACATATCCCATTAAAAACTTGACAACTAAGAATGAAAGGATAGAAAGTGAGAAAAAAAAATTTATCTCTCCTGATTGTCAAGATTTTAGTAGTGGTGTGTGTGAAGATTCATACATACTGATATACAGCCAAATATTGTCCATGTAAATATAAAGCTTTCAATAATAAATCACCTTATCATTTACTTTTATTATTTAAAACTTACCAAAAGAATTAGAAGTCAGCAAGTAAAAAAGCAAATTACAATAGTAAAGGGGATTTTCGTATGGATGACCTTCAAAAATAGACGGAAATGATAAATATCTTAACTTTTCAATTTGAGGATATATGTCATTTTGCTTGCGTCATTACCCTAGTAAAATTACCATTTTTCTCTCTACTCTAACCTCGTTCTCTTTCGCTACTCTTGCTCTCGCTCCAACCTCTCGCTCTCTCTCCAATCTCTCACTTTCTCTTCAATCTCTTGTTATCTCTTCAATTTCTCACTCTTTAGTCTCGCTCTCTCTCTTTCTCATTTCTCTCTCCAATCTCTCCCCCCTACTCGAACTTTGGCTCCAGCATCTCGATCTCATTGTGTGCTCTCTAGAAAGAGAAAATAAAGAGAGAGAGAAAAGGGAAAAGAAATAAATTGAACGAGAAACGAGAGAAAAATGTTTTGTTTTCATATAGAGAGTAAAATGATAGTTTTGCTGGGATGATGAAAGCAAGCAAAAGGGGTATATAACCTTAAATTAGAAAGATAGGACATTTTTCATTTTGACATCTTCAAATGGGTCATCTACACAGATCAATGAACATCATGACTATCTATTCAATCTTATTCGAATAAGTTACTAAAGAGTATTATGAAAGGATGTGTTGTCTAAAGCTAAATAATATTAATGAAAACATAGTTCATTGTTAAGAATATGAATAAAAATAATATCAAATTGTTGTGTTGCAACTAAATAAAGGAAAAATCATGGACATATACATACATACGAGATATTTGAGATGAAACCAAAAAACAAAGTCACAAGGGCTAATGTCTAACATAAACAATATCTCCTAATACAAATATGTATTAACACACCTATGAACTTGTGAGTTTAATAGTAGTCTTTTAATGCAGTATTTAAAGCAAGATCTCCTGTGTTCGAACTTCTATAATGTTATATCCTCTCTAAATATCGTGTAGTTATGTTGGTAAATTGACAAAAATACCCCCACAAATGAAATTAAAAAAGAAATGGATGAGAAATGAAATAATAAAATTGGGTTCCGACAGCCACGAATCTCAAAGAGAGACATTATTCGAAAATTCCATTGGTTATATAAAACTATGCCCACTCGTGCTTTTTGATGAACCAAATCAAAAGATAAACATAAAAGCATATTCTTTTACGACTCAAACTTTTTCTTTTTCTAAGAAAATATTTAATTAATGTTATTTCTAAAGTTTTCTGCTTTTTTTTTTTTTTTCTTCTTCTTCTTCTTTAATAATTATATGAAAAACCAGAAAATGAATAAAGAAATGTCAGTGGGTGTGGGGGTCAGTCTGATGAACCCTATTTTTGGGCCAATTGATTTCAAAAGATTTTAAGTGTGGGATTCTTCGTACCACTTACCCTTCTTCTTCTGCTTCTTCTTCCAAAGTGCTTCTTATTATTATTATTTTCTTTTTTTAAAAAAAAAAAAAGAAAGAAAGAAAGAAGAAGTGTTGTTCATAAATGGTCTTTCAAAAAGAAAAATTATTCTTTGACTTTTTGTTCAGATCATAATAGTGAAAAAAAAAAAAAAAGTTAAATTTACCTTCACTGTTTTCATTTAACACGTCCAAGTGTAAGAAGTCTTGAACTTAATTTAAATATGTGTTTAACATTTAAGTTAATATTTGAGTCTAGGTGTAAAAAATGGATTGAGAATTCGTAGTACATGAGATTATAGGTTAAAATATCATTTTTAGCCTCTAAAATTTGAGTCTCATATTATTTCATTTTAATCCATGTAATTTGGTAGGTTCAAATTTAGTCTAAATCTTTCTGTTTGTTTTTTTTGTTTATTTGAATATAATTTTTTTTTTATCAAAATTAGTAAACTAATTACCATAAATATATCTCTAAAATTTATAGAACGAAGACTAATAAAGTCCTTTTCATTAAAAAGATTAATCGAAAAATAATTTCATAAACTAATTTTAAGATTTATTGAAAGTACTAATACTTAAATTTGGATATTTGAAAGTATACCGATTAAATGAAATGAATACATTTTTTTTTTTTGTGAAAAATTATTGTTGAGTCTTAAATTAATTTTAAAATTGGAAAAGTACTATCCCATGCTCTTTAACAATGACAAGTGATTGGAAATTAAGAATAAGTTCAAAGTCTTTCATGAATAGTGTAATTAAGAATCTCTTTTCAAACATATAAATGCTTACAACAATTTTTAAATATGATTACAAGCATCTTATTGCTCTTCAATTCTTACAATATATTATTGACTATTTGTTGAAATTTTCTTTTTTAAAAACAAAGGAATAAAAAGAAGAAGAAGAAAAAAAGTAGGTGGGTGGGAAAAAGTAGGGTATAGAGAGATAGGTATTGTCACATTCCATTGAAAGGAAAGGACCACATTTTACAAACATGTCCCTTTACCAAATTTAATACCTATTTGTCCAATTGGAATTAGGACACACTTTCTCATAAATATTTCTTGTACTACTTTAATTTGGAATTTTTTTCCATTCTCTTCCCATTATATTTTAGTCCTCACTAAACCAACCCCCAAAAAAAAGGTTTGGAGAAGCAACTTTGTGGGTATTTTGTTAATTTTCAAGTCCATTTAATCTAAACTTACTGAATATAAATCTTTCTATCGGTTGACACTGAAAATCTGACAACGAGTAAAAAAAAATTATATTTTTTTCTTTCTATATGGATTTTTCTCTCCTATTTGTCAAAAATTTAATGGTAGTCAACAGAAGATTCCTATTAACCTTGGTAAGTATTATCTTTTTGTGTCTTATAGATTTTTGTTGTTGACTCTGTTAGTTTAATGCTTACACATAATACAATGTCTAAATTGTTTTAGACTATATATGTAGCAAGCTAGTTTCAAGTAGGTCGAATTTTTTTTTAGTTTAAACTTTAATCATTAGATTAACCGACAATTGTCTATTAGACATAAAAATTGAAAGTTGAGGGATTCAATTAGAATCTTCCCGATATATGTTAGAAACTTTTTAGAGATAAAAGAGATTAGAAAAAGAATTTATGGAATGTTAAAATAGATAGAGTTGTACACAGTTTGTGGTACCAATTACAAAATTCCCATAATTGACAGAGGAAGTATGCAACAAAAACAAGACGTCAAGATTGGTACACAACACAACACAACACAAAACAACACTAACCCAAAAGCCATTGGCAGCCTCTTTTATGGGCTCTATAAATTCCCCTTCACCACTTTTCCCCATTCCTCCTTATTCTTACTGCTTTTTCAAAAACCATTTCTCTCTCTCTCTCTCTCTCTCTCTCTTAAAAAAACTTCATCTTTCTTCAACTGCTTCACAATGGCAACCTGCCCTCCTCTTTCCAATCTTCTTCTTCTTCCTCTTGCTCTTTTTGTGCTCTCAAATTTGTTAGTCCCCATAAAACCCAACTCTGAAGGTAACCCAAATACAAAAATCACTTTTTTAAAAATCACTTTGTAAATCAAACTGATCTTACACAAAACTGATGATGGGAAAGTGTTTTGGATCAATACAGGTGATGCTTTGTATGCCTTGAGGAGAGCAGTGAAGGATCCAAACAATGTCTTACAGAGCTGGGATCCAACTCTTGTGGATCCTTGTACCTGGTTCCATGTCACTTGTGACTCCGCTAACCGAGTCACTCGTCTGTAAATACCTTCTCCATTTCCTTCTTCTTCTCAACTCCGTCTCTATAGGAGGTCTTGTGTTCAAACTCTTACAAATTTTTCCTTTTTCCTTTGCAGTGATCTCGGAAATGCAAAGCTGTCCGGCAACTTGGTTGCCGAGTTAGGGAACCTCGAACACCTTCAGTATCTGTGAGTGATCTCCATTTAAGTTTTTGAATTTAGCGATAGTTTTAATGGGGTTTGAGAGATCAGTGATAGATTGTCAAGTTTGGATCGATAAATATTAAGACAAGAGAAGTTTAATGAATAACATAGCAGTAATTAGGAATGGGAAATAGTCAAAGTGAGCTTAGCTCAGTGGTAATTGACATATACCTTCGATCAAGAAGTCAGATATTGGAATCTCTCACCCGTTGATGTACTAAAAAAAAATGAATAAATTTGAGGGTGGGTTTGTGAAGGTTGATTTAAGAAAGAGTGACCAATAACTCAAATTGCCAAGTCAATCAAACACTAGAAGGTAGGATGGTAATGAATGTGAATTTGGATTTGGTTGTTCTCTTTTGCAAACTTTATTTATTACAAACTTTAATGTGGGATTGGTGGTGTTGGGTTTGGTTGTTGCAGGGAATTGTACATGAATGAATTGGTGGGTCCAATACCAAAGGAGATCGGACGGTTGAAAAGCCTCATCAGCTTAGATCTCTACCACAACAACCTCACTGCCTCCATTCCTCCTTCACTCTCCAACCTCTCCAATCTCAACTTCTTGTGAGTCTTCTCGTTCCAATTTGTGTCTATTTAGTCTCGGTAATTTTTTAAAAGATTTAATAGGTTTTTGAACTTTCAAATGGTTTCTACCATAATTCGTATAATTCAAAAATTTTCTAATATATTGTTCAATTTTTTATTTTGTGTATGATAAATCTCTATTGTCAATTTCATCATATAAAGACTATATAGATGATACAATTTTGAAAGTTTAGGAGTCAAACTTAATATTTATATCTTCATTTCTATTTTTCGTTGTCGTTTGATTATAATCCAACGGTCCATATATGGAACTACAGGAGATTGAATGGGAACAGGCTCACTGGAAGAATACCAAGGCAACTCACCAAACTTGGCAACCTCAAAATCATGTGAGTGCATTAAACTTTTCATGCTGTCTTGTCTTTCATTCATCATCAATAGCCTGTGATGATCTAATGGTTCCATCTTCACAGCGATGTGTCGGATAACAATCTGTGCGGGACGATCCCGACCTCGGGCTCCTTCTCCAAGTTCTCGGAGGAAAGGTGATCGATCGAATTCATTGGTTTTTACAATGGCCAGTTTGCCTCGTAAACGTATGTTTGATTTTCTTTTAACGCGTTTGATTGTTGCAGTTTCAAGAACAACCCGAGATTGGAAGGGCCAGAACTAATGGGGTTTGTGAGATACGAAAATGGAGGAAGCTGCTGATCATGTTTAACTTAATGAGACTCAGTTTCTGTATTTAAGTAAAAATAGTATCACGTATAATATCTCCATATCAAAATATTGTAACGCAAACTTTTGGGAGCTCAATCTTGTTTAGTTTTCTTTCTAAATCATCAAGGCAGATGTTTGAGGCTTGAACAATATTGAAAACAAAAGCCTGCAAATTCTAAGCTAAAGAAGAAAATGTAAAGAAATTTCAAAATCATTCTTTTCCAATTCGAATCAAGAACGAACGAACTTAACCATAGCCAAGTTATAGTAAAGTTTAGATAGAATGAAGCTTCATTAACTACTACATACTATATACAATAGACAATGCGTAACTCTATTAAGTTTAAAGAAACATATACCCTCGAGATATTTGGCTCACAATTTACATAAATCAAGATATGTAATTTGTTCTTTTGCTGCCAGCGTTTAGGCTTTTCTTGGAGTTTTCTACTCTTTTTTTGTATTCGTTCTCGTCGTTTGGTCTAGTTTTTTCTTTCCTTGTGGAAGTTGTATTCCTTGAACGATAGTCTCTTTTCATTTATTCAATGAAAAGTTTTGTTTCTTGTTCAAAAAATAGAATCTAAGAAGTAGATTTCCAAAGCATAACATGTATCCAAAACTTGTAAATTGCATAAAATTAGTAAACTCGTAACATGGGATTAAAAAGAAACTCATATACACATAAACTTGATGTCACAATTCAAACCTAACTCATACGCCAAACACCCCAAACGCATAAATGCGTATACACAACTAAAATAATAGTCATACAGGTTAACTGTCACGTCAGCAGAAGTGTCATCTAAAGATGAATTTGTATACACAATCTTCCCATATCAATTGAAGAAAGGTTACTTGAATGATCCATGAATGAAAGAAGAAAGTCACAATACATTCAACATTTTGTAGAAACATAAATTTCTCAACCTAGTTAAGTGTAAACTAAAGGGTACAAAATTGGAAGGGAAAATAATTTGTTATTCTGGGTTTTTTTGGGGGGTGGGAGAGGATTTTTCCTTTTTCCATTAATTGCTTGGGGAGATACAAAACTCGTTGGATGATGAACTCAATGGCAATTATTTAATTAATTACGTGCCAGGTGATCACCATGAAATGAGAACAGAATAGATGAGGAATTATTTACAACATAAGACCTGTACTGGATGATGATGGTTGGAAACAACTACTTTTAGCCCCGACCGTTTTTTGACGACTGCCACCAACAGACAATAATTCTCCATTTAAGGTTTCGTTTCATCAATCTGCACCTGTTGCAAATAAATACATCAATGTTGGAAAACAAGACAGACATGCTCAGAAACACAAGCCAAACCTAAGGAGGTCAAAACATGCCACAAATATCTAGCTTTTGCTTTTCTTCTCTACTATTTCCAGTTTTTACCACATAAGAAGGCAATCTTGTTGATTTGTTTCAGCTTTTATCCAACTCAATCTAATTCTTAGTACTAACTCAACTCAGACTGGTTAAATAGTTATGAGTTCCTCATGAAAATTGCCCATGACCACCTCAAAATGAAAAAGCTTCTTAATCACAAACTTGTTTCACGGCTCCCCATTATGCCATTGATCTCCATCTATTCACCTCAAACAACCCTGCATCGCTTACTAAACGTGCTTGGGTTTCTTTTTCTCTACAGTGGTTCTAATGGCTCTCGGACATGTTCCTCGCCCTCAGTATGTCTAAGATGTCCATTTCAATTGACCTTCATCTTATAGTTAATAATAACGAGGAAAAGGAATATCCAAATCTAAAATCTATCTTAACCTATGTAGGAACCGAGGTTGGACAATGCGAGAGGCATAGAAAGATATATTGTATTGATTTTCACTGTTGTTGCCTGTAAAATTTTAATGTTTGGCACATCGCACAAGTTGATAAATTTTCAATAACTCGTGTATCTAATCATCGCTAGACAGCTATATTCAGATAGGCAGGGTAAAAGATTCGGATACAAATGCTGAGAGCAAAGCAACATCAATATTATCTACTTGTAAACAAAATATGCTAATATCATTTAACAATTTCACAATCTAGTATTAGAGATTTCAGATCATAAAAGTCGTGGAAGCTAGTAACAGAATAAGTAACAATCCAGATGCCCCGTGCAAGCATCATTGGTAGTTAACCTGAGATGATTATAAACTCCTAGCTACTCTAAACTGAAATGAATGCCCCTTCTCACATTCCTCCAAGTAATAACTACACAGTCAACCACCGCATGCTACAATCTAAACCCCCAAATATGGAGGTTTACCCGAATATTCACAATTTGTATAAAACCTACTTCACGAGATAATTTAAGAGATTAGGAATGTGAACTTTCAGACATTGAGAATAATCAACAGCGAAGAGTTTTCTTACCTTTAACTTGTAGGACTTGGACCATTCTCTGAACCCGTTGATGTATGACTCTGGTTGTTAGACAAGGTAAGTGGTGTCAAGGGAGGGGAAGACGTGTCTAATACCAATTCAGCAGATCGAACAGTTTCCAGAGGCTTTGATTCGTGATATAAGGTCTCTGTCTTCATAGGACTCCTAGTTGGAATGGAGAAACTGCGTGTGATGGTTTGGAGAGGAGGCATTGGCAACGGAGATGCTGTACTCCTATCTACAGTTTTAGTGGCAGCAGAGAGTCCTTGGCTTTTGGATGTCAAAGGAGCCGAGTGACCAATTAAACCTGAAGGTCGTGACGACTTATATGTTGAACTAATGGGAGGCCTAGGAAGCTCATGAAGCTCATTTATTTTAGGTGAGGAAATAAAAGTAGGGGAAGCAGCCGGGGACACTTTTGGTGATGATGACAAAGTTTGGGGTATCAGATTTCGTAAGAGAGGTCCTGAAAACAACTGGGGGTTTTCGATGGGAATAGGCTTGTTAGCTGATTGCTTACCTATTAGAGGGCCTGAAAAGGCTTGTCTCTTAATTTTTTTAGCATCAGAAGCAGCAGCAAGACTGTGCCGTGGCAACCCATCAGACAAAGGAGGAGGTAACTGGGTGGACGATGCATTAGTGTTACTCTCCTTTAGTACAGACTGCGTCTTTGCAGCAGCATGTCCCGACATATTTTCCTCTCCCACTAACTTGTCAGACTTCCTTGGTTCCAATGGTGATGAATGCCGCCACAAATTTTGATGACGTACTGTCTGTGTGGTGTTAGGCACCAGATTTCCAGGACCCCCAGAAATTGAACCCTTTGTATCAGCTGGGGTGGGTAGAACATATGTGTGGAACTTCCGGGTTGATGAAGGCCGCATCTGTCTTATTCTTTCAGCAGCATCAAATTTTTTATCGGGAAAAAGTGGGGCAGATTGGCTTACTGTTCTACCACCAAAAGAAAAGGAATTCCTACGATTTCTGTCAAGATTTTCCTGCAGGAAGCCACGTAGAAACATAAATTTCGGAAGATGACAGGCTGCATTTTCTTTGTATTTTTCATGTATCAATGATGTTAAATGTAAATTGGTACAAGAACCCAGCTATTGCAGAAGTCGAACACTTCATCAAGAATAAAGAAAATGTGACACATGCAATACACATGTCCTTATTCACTAATCAACATTATAAAATAAGTGATAAGAATCTACAGAGTCTACAAAATGATCTCTCCATGATAATAACACAGGGAAGAAATTTAAAATTTTAGTTATAATTTATACATAGTACAAGAAGAATACTGCGTTTACCTTCACAGATTCCACGTGATGAAATGCAAGATCTGGCTGGTCCAACTGCATCACATATTACACAATTAGCAAATACTTGAGAGCTTTAATTCAACAACTAAACCAGCTATAATACATTTTCTCCTACCCCTACATCCTGCTTTTCCAACACACTACATAAACATAAATAGGATGCAGAACACATCATCTTCTTCGTCTCAACTTATGGTATGCACACCTAATCTTATGAGAAAGCTGCAACTTTATAATATACATATATTTCAGGGATAAGCAACCTTAGAATATATGTCGTCAAGAAGTTCATAGTGACTACCATGTTAGACCCATGACCACCAAGATACATATTTAGGTATATAACTTATCCGTTTGATCAGTGAGCCAAACCACGGTGGTTACAAAAGAACTGAGTTCTTTAGATCAATCTACAAAGACCATATACAATGAATTGTTTCCCTAAACCCTATTTCAAATGCCCCCATGAAATGTACAGATAAAAGTAAAAGACTTCCCAAATTATTGGGTCAAAATTTTAAATTAAATGATCACCTCAGAATTTCGTAATGTCAAATTATCTTGATCATGATCATTTTGCCCATAATCAAAACTTAATTCCCCATCATCACCCTCATCATAGCCATCATCATCATCATCAACACCATCATTATTTCCATCATCCACATTGTCGTCTTCCAGTCCACTGAATCGATAATCAATGTGCTGTTGTTCTGTCAGTGATTTGACATGTGGTTCCACTGCTTCAAGAGATTGAAGTGCCTTCTTAAAGAAACATAGCTGTTTTCAAGCAGAAGATGGTGTAAATCATTTAAAAGAAAATGCAAAGGTCCTAAAAGGAAAAACGAAGAAAACCAATGAAATAGACAACTGAACCTGAGCAGCATGGTGACGAGCAGCCTGTGTGAGAAGACTATGAGACTGCCCTTGCTTCAAAGATTTCAACCGGAAAACAAACAGTGTAGCCTCATCATCATATTCTTCTCGAGCTGTTTGCAACTGTTGCAATGTAAAGCTCTCTCCTTTTACAGCTTTTGACCTCCCCTTCTCCTTGTGATTCTGTCTCATGTACTCATACACTTCTCTGTGAAGCATTCAACAAAATGGGAGAATGTTGTCAGAAAGAACATTAACCCACCAACCAGGCTTTCATATGCATGTGGGTTTAAGTAAGAACAGTTAATTGCAACAAACCTTTTCTCGTCACATTGTCTTTTCATCTCCTGCATCCAAGTGAAGGCCAGTATATTAAGAGCTTCATGTCAATATTATATTCACGAGATTGTCAAAATTGAAACAATTATACAATTAAAACACATACTCAGTATTATTAACTTTACAGCATGCCAAAATAAAATGAAGACAAAAGACATACCGGAAACAAAACCAACCCAGAGAGAAATCTAGATTACAGTTATAATATATTATGTATAGTTAATCCAATAATCATGTCAAGATTTAAACACAATCTAATAACTATGTCAAGATTTAAACACAATCTAATAACTATGTCAAGATTTACACACACACAGAAAAGAACTGAAAGGTTGCAAATGCAAAAAACATAGGAAATTAATAAGCGACCAAGAAAATGGAAAAAAGGATAACAACCGAAGACAAGAAAATAATCTGTCAACTTGCATGCTTTGGACCCTTGAACATGTGCCAATTTGAGAGAGTTAGCCACAGTAAAAAGGGGTTTCGTTATTTCTTTAAAAAGTTAGGCTTACTAATTGCCAAAGCATCTATCTCAGGCTCAGCCTTCGGTGAAGAATTCTCCATTTGCTGTCTAAAACAGGAAAAGAAAAAAGGTAGGCGAAAAATGTATCTCAGCCTTCTAGACTTTGTTCCGATTATTCCACAATCCTTTAGAAGTCATTCCAGTAAAAACATCTCACAAACAACTACAGGGTAGATGGGGGCAGCAGCCAACTACAAACCTTCACCATTTAGAAGTTCTGTGGCACTTGCTTAATTTTCAACAAATGTCATTTCTGAGAACTAGATGCCCATACATATATGAACGCCAAATTATATCGGGATTTGTGATGGAGGATCATTCAATTGTACAAAAGTAATATGGCTAGTTGCAGATTGTATGCACCTAAGAAGCACGGATACGGACACGAGACACGGATATGACACGACACGGACATGGAGACACGTCATTTTTTTTTAATCTAGGACACGGACATGGCACGGACACATTTAGTAAAATATACATTTTTCAAAATATATATCATTTTTATACTAGAAGAAAATTCAAAATCAATAAGTTTATGCATTTATATCCTTAAAATAATGAATTTAACGTAGTTCACCCTTAAAATTTAACAAGGGTTCTATATAGACCTACATTGACATTGTACAACTAGTGTTTGCCACATATCACTTGTGCTAACAAGTGTCCAACAAGTGTCGGAGTGTCCAGTGTTGGACACGTGTCGGACACGGACACGTTAGCCAAACTAAAGTGTTCGTGCTTCTTAGGTATGCACTAATGATACATATATGATGCCCACAAACAAGATAGTGTGACCAGTTGTAGATTGTATGCACTAATTACAATAGAAGATCTGAAACAACAGTAGCAACATACAATTAGATAAAAAAAATCCATCTAGACATACCTCAACTGTTCGAAGTTGATTCAGAAGAGATTCAGAAGGACGTGTTATTGTTTGTGAAATATGAGAGCGCTGACAAATTGAAGCAGTACTGAATTTAGCACTCATACCCAAGAATTTTGGCATTAGATACATAGATAGATAGAATGACAGAGAGAGAGAAGCTAGCTCACATATCGATCAACAAGTTTCTGGAGCTCAAATTGCACCTTTCCCAGCATTAGAAGAACCTTACCTGCATGGAGGTAAGAAGATACATAACTCATTGTTCCCAAGTTTGAGATAGTAACAACAAAGCCAACCACACCTAGAAAATATTTAACTAATAAAAAAAACTTCAAACAGGAAGTAGAGCATAAATTATTGTCTTTTTTGGTAACACACAAATTATTGATCCGCAAAAGGACAGGTGTAAATTAAGAGAATGAGGCATCCACCAAATTGAAAAAATATATATATGTTTATAAAAAAAAATCCACCTAAAATAAAGAAAAGCAAAAGATGCACCAGAATCTCAAGACTTAACAATTAGCTCCAATTCAATCCAGGAGAAATGCTTCAGAAAAAATTGGTCGATACATAGATTACAAAAAGAAATATGAGAAGAAATGTCCATTCATAACATCCTACTAGAAAAACATAGTTCTGGATGAAAAAATAAATATGCCTACGCCAAGAAATTGTATGTCCTGAAGCTACAGGATTTAAGACACACCAACGCAGATATCAGTGCATTGTCATAACTCATACACACCTATTGTAATTAATGGCACTGAGAGAAAATTTACATTTAACGTACCACTATCTTCATCATCATTCAGTGCGGTTTTCTCAAGAAGACATGCACCCATTTCTTGTAATGAGACTGAGAATTCTGAAAATAAGGCATAAGAACACAATTAGATAATGAAGTTGCAGGAGCAGTCATATCAACGGTGTTAGAGATCTTAAGATCTGACATCCTTAGATTTTAGAAGGCTCAAAATCAAAATTATGTACCATGGAAGTAATAGAGTCATGCAGCATTATGCATTCAAAGAAAAATATTTGAATATTGCAGAGTCTCCTTGTGGTAGTGAGTTAGTAACTGAGTATTTTCCATGAAGCGAGGAGGCAAATTAAGTGAATCGATCAGTCATACATAGATCCAAAGCAGGTGAATACAACAGCAAGAGTCAAAAGGCATTAACATATTGTTAAGGAAATCCACCGGGAACAAGAAACTTAGAACAAAACAAGAAAATCCACCAAACCACTTTGCTCGAGAATTAAAAACTAACCACCACAAATAATCAACAGTGCAACAACATTGGCTAAAATAGCCATAGAGTTCACGTCATTGAGCATTGTGCATTAGAGCATCCTATCTATGATTCAATAATATTGGTGAAAATTTGGACCTTTCATTCCTTTGCAACTACATACATGCCGGGGATATCAAGTTTATGATTAAATCTACAATCAAATAAGACCGTTGCAAACATAACATTCTATTATATCTTATTACATTTTGTTTGCAGAGAAAATGTGAGGAAAACATGTAAATGAAGTAAGCCATCATAATAGCCTCTTAATTCAAGCAGCTGGTAAGAGATATACAAGAGAGTTAACTGAAACTCAATAAGTTAGAAGATTGGTGGCTTTAAAAGTTACCGTAAGCACTATTTTCTGTAGCGGCAGCTGCAGAAAGTAAGCTATCATAGCAGTCTCTCATTTCTTCCATGTCCTGAAAGCACAATACCACACTAACCAGTAAGAATTTGATTGTGTTAATCAACCCCTAAAACGACCCTGAAGCACCCCTACGAAAAAGTAAATGAATAGAAGGAGAGAGAAAGAAAGAATAGAAAAAAGAAAGGGGAGGAAAGGAGAATCCAATCTCTTCCCGCCACTGCCAAAACCCTAAAATTCCCATTTCCATTCTTCCTCGTGCATCCAATAAATCTCAATTAATCGCCAGATACAAACAGAAGAAACAAAACCCCATCAGTAAGGATCAGTTCCAGAGCTAAAAACTTCAGGAGCCAGTGAAGATTAAGGAAAAATCAAAAACAAAAACTGAGGACGAAATTGAAGAAAACTCGGACAGCCCTCGTCTAGATTTCACAATTCCGTCTCAATTCCGGCAATTCCCGAAGAAGGCAAAGAGAAAGAGCAAAAGGGTAGAAGCAAAAAATACCCGAGAAGCCTGAGCAAGCTCATCCAATTGAGCCAAAGGACGAAGATCTATACGGTCCTTAGCTTCGTGCTTGTGCAGTCCAAAACCCCTCAACTTCCTCAAAGAAGTCTTCATTTTGCAGCTCCTTTCTGGTGTGTCCCTTCGCAAAATCGGAGAAGGGAACGAAATCGAAGCAATTCGTGAAGTCTAAAAGGGGAAAACAAAAACAAAAAAAAATAAAGATGCAGAGAGTACGAGGAAGAGGAGAAGGGGAAGATGAAGAAAAGCCCTCAATCTCAATGCCACTTTTTTCTTCGTTCAAACTCCTCCATTCTCAGCTTGCGTCAGGCAGAAATGGAAGACCCAAATATCAATTAATAATTTTTATTATTTCCCAATTTTATCCCAAAAAAAAAATCTCAAACTTTTGTTCTTCTTTTCGATCTTGACTTCAATTTTATTTTCTTTACAAAAACAAAAACAAAAAAAAAGATTTTATTTTTCTCTTTTTTTTTTTAATTTTTAAATAGTGTCTGAATGCCACGTAGTAGTGCGCAAAATTAGTGGAATTGATCATTTCAGTTTGACTGTGTTTTCATTGATTAGCGGATAGAATAATTTATTTTTATTTATTCTTAATTTATTAAATATTATTATTATTAATTTATTATTGTAATCTTCGAATCATATTTTAATTATTATAAATTCCTTTTCTTTGCGTTCCACAATCAATGGTCAATTGCTGCTCTATTCATTTTCCCATTCCATCTTTAATTATTATATTATCATTATTTATAAATACTCAATTGAATTCCCTTTGTTTGATTATCGTTTTCTTTTATGAATATAATATAATTTTCTAAAATATATTGCTTTTAAAATGTTTTTTAAGATCCTGGCTAAATTCCAGCTGAATATAATTTTTCTAACGTGTTGTTTTAAAATTGTTCTTAAGATCCTTGCTAAATTCCAGCTACTAGATATCTGTGGGAATGATCAGATAAAAAGTTGTACCATTTTCATTAGGGCAGTTGCAAGAATAGCAATATGGACCAAAATAATTGCAAATCTAGCAACCCACAAAAAAAAATTGCAAAAATGGCAAAATCTAATAGTTTGTGTGTTGCATTTACTAAAATACCCCTCCAAATTTTCTTTCACTGATAGAAAGCTTTTCTATACTGATAGATTCTATCAGTGATAGAAATTTTCTATCACTGATAGATTCTATCAGTGATAGAAATTTTCTTTCACTGATAGATTCTATCGGCGATAGATATTTTTCTATCACTTGTTCGGTGTTCTATCAGTGTTTGGTTGTTGTTATTTGGTTTTCTATCAGTGTTTGGTTTTTGCTTTTCAGTGTTTGATTTCTATAATCGTTCGTTTTTGCTTTATTTTTCAATGCTCGATTTCACCATGTATCATCATCGCTGATAGAAACAAAAGATCTTCTATCACTGATAGAAAAGTATCAGTGATAGAAAGATTTTCTATAACTCACGAAAAGTTTTTCTATCAGTCTCAGTGATAGAGATATAAAGTTTTTCTATCACTCATAGAAAGATTTTCTATGAATGGTAGAAATTTTTTCTATCACTCATAGAAAAAATTTCTATAAGTGATAGAAGATTTCTATCACTGATAGGTTCTATCAGGGATTGAAAGATTTTCTATCAAGAGTTTTCTATCATTGATAGAATATCTTTCTATCACTGATAGAATAGTAAAAATTTCTATCAGTGATAGAAATCTTTTATCACTGATAAAAAGCTTTTCTATCGGTGATAGAAAGATTTTTATGGGTGGTCAGAGATTGAAAGATTTCTATGATTTTCTATAAAAAGTTTTTTTATCACTGATAGAACCTATCTCAGTGATAGAAATCTTTTATCACTGATAGAAAAAGTTTCTATTGGTGATAGAAATCTTTTATTCTATCAGTGATAGAAACTTTCTATCACTGATAGAAAATTTTTCTACCACTGATAGAATCTATCAGTAATAAAAAAAAAAACTTTCTATCAGTAAATAATAATAAATAAAAAAAAAAAAAACTGACGAGGAAGAAGAAGATGAGCACATAGGGGCAATTTAGGAATATAAAAAATTAATTCAAAAATTTTGCCATATTTGCAAATATTTTTAAAAATTGCTATATTTGTAATTATTTACCTTCATGTTGCCACCCATTACAATTATCATTTTTATTAATTGTGTCGTATTAAAATTTAGGGATATTGTTGAATTTAAAAACAATTTGAAGTACCAGAAGTAGGTTGTATATGTAGTCATCAACACGATAAGATCTCGAAATACAACACGATAAGATCTCGAGGGTCATAAAAATGTGTTTTTTTTCCTCGAGATCAATTTTTCAAATCTTCACTACATCCTTCAACTTGCAATTAAGTTTATAAGCAATGATGCATAGATCTTCTAAATCTATCAATTAGTTATCAAATCACTGTTACCATGTCTAAACGGTAAAAAATGTGTTTTAATCAAAACAAAACAAGGATAATGGTTCGAATTCTCTCAACGCAAAATTTGAAGATATAGAGTATTAATATTAAAATTTTACATAATTTAAAATGTAGATACGTGATTATAATGATTTGATTGAATAAGTACAAAATAAACATAATGTTCAATATTTATTGTTCAATTGTCAACATGGCTGGGTTCAAGTGGTATAAATTGTGTACTAACATCGAGAGGTTCAACCTCCACCTTGCACTGTAATATATATATATATCGGGTATTCGAACTTGAATATAGTGTTTTTTTCTAGTACATCAACATTTGGGAGTGGGGGATTCAACTCTAACTTTATGGTCAATGGTACATATCAATTACCATTGAGCTATGCTCGTTTTGACAGTTTTAATTTAATTATTGTTGGTACTATAAAGTATAATAATTTAACAATAAATATGTGGTGGAATAATAATTCAATATAATAGTTAAGGAAGTGAAGGCCAGCCGAATTTCCCTGACATTATAATCCATTGGAATTAAAAATCATATTTACTTTCGAGTTCTTTCTTGTACGCAAAATGTAACACAATAAATTTAACAAATTAAAAAGGCCGGAGCTTTTAGGAAGAATTTATGTTTTTTTTTCCCTGCAAAAACTGAAGTTTTTGTTTTTGTTTTTGTTTTTTTTTTTTTTTTTTTGAGTTCATCTACCTTTAGAGACGGGAAATTTGAACATCTAACCTCTTGGTTGAAGTACATGTCATTACTGCTAAGTACATAAAGTTGATAAATGATATAATCTTATTAATATTTTGATGTCCACGTAAAAAAAAAAACCAATCTTTTTTATCAAAAAAAAAAAAAAAAACCAATCCTACGTTGTATAACCAAATTATATATATAATTTTGTTCAATAATCATGACTCAACGACAATTGACAAATATCCAAATGTGATTGAACTAAAAAATCACACCAGACATTTTTTCAATTGGTATTCAATGACAAGTTAGATATTGGCAGAATTTAAAGCCTCCAAATTTTAAAAACTTTAAAGGTTACAAAAATTCATAGACAAAAATTATAATTAAAACAAAAAGGATTGCATACTTTTTTATAAGTAAGTTGGAAAGCGTGTTTTTTTTTTTTTTTTTTCGGTTCCTTCTATTCTTATAATGAGTTTGTTTTTTAAGGTATTGCACGTGAGATCTAATCCACATGCATTTAAAGCTAATTGAGAATTGATTACATGATTATCAATTATTTTTCTTTTTTCGAATTTTTACTTTTCACTAAAGTTAGTTGCTCCAACTTTTTTTTTTTTTTTTTTTGAAGAAATTTGTTGCTCCAACTTAATTTTTAAGTGGTTAAGAGAGATATTGATATAATAATTAAATGTGACCAGATGTTTTTTTTTTTTTCATTTGATTTTTATGCTTCCAAATTATTTGTTTTGGTTTATATACTTTTTATTTTAAAGAAAAATAGAGGAAAATTTATAGTACTACATAGTACCTACTCCCTTCATTGAACATTTGACACGTCATTTAATGAGCATTTAATGATATAATATTTTATTCTATGGGTCCCATATCATTCTCAAATACTCCTTACATGACAAACAATGAATGGAGGTAGTATGAGAAATTTTCAGAAGAAAAATAGCACGACGAGACATACTTAGAAACACGTGTTTAGATTTTAACAAAGAACTTAAGATCTATGATAAATGCAACATTACAAATTTAGTGATAACTTTGTTTTTTTAATTAAAATTTATAAATTAAGGTAAAAATATTTTAGAGTAACAACTCATAAATTTATTAGATACAAAATTAAACAATCACATTTATATTATGAATCCAATTTTGTGCTTAATATGATCATGGATTTTTTAAAAATATTGAAAAAGACAAAGATTATTATCCAACACAAAATTTAAAGTTTAGAAATCTATTAGATATTTTGTAAGGTTTCGACTCACAATTGAAAAGTTTAAGGATTAACAAGACTTTGAGATTCATACACTTATTAGACACACAATTAAAAATTTATAAACGTATTAGACACTTTTTTAAGTTTAGGAACGTATGAGGCAAAACTTTTTCGAAAATTCAAAACTAAATTTATAATTTAGTTCTTCTTAGGGGCGTTTGAAAACGAATAATATAGTATGGGAAAAGAACACAATTTCTAAGTTTTTGAAAATTGGATAGGTTTTTTAAATAATAAAAATAAAAAGTGGTTTTCAACCACAGAATTTACCAAGAAATTGTCAATAAATTATTTGTTTAGAAAGAAGAAAGTTGCGAAAAGATAAAATAAAATTGAACTTGTTCGGCCGAATAAAATAAATGATAAAAAGAAGATATTTCTCCAAATGTTAAAAATTTGAAAGGTCAACACAACAGGTTGAAAAAAATAATGAAGGTCAACAGCCGATCAAACCTTCTATACCACGTTGTCGGCCTTGAAACAACCATCATTACAATCATCGCTCAAAACTTTTTTCTATTTTTTTTTTTAAAGAGTCTTCAATTTTTAAGTTTATTTCAATTTATTTCTTAAAGATTCAAATATTCTATTTTAATTCTTACCCTTAAAAAAAACCATTAAAGGCATTGCTATTAAAATTTAAAAAATTATTTAATAGAAATATAAAGTTAGCATATTGCTCATTTATTTGATCGTTAGATATTTAGGTATTAATAATTGCTTAAAAACATTGAACGTTCAATTTGAGAGCAAGTTGAAATTTTTCATTAAGAAATCATCCATATTCACAATAGAGAAAAACATTTAAATAGAGATGGTAAGTTGGTGGTTCGTCGGGAAAAGAACTAGAAAAAAACTTCTTCAAATTGGATCAAGGAAATCTCTCTCCAAAGTGTTGTTTTTAATTATGTTTATTTCAAATTGTTATCGTTGTTAATTTACAGCTTTACCAAAAAAAAAAAGAAGTTCAAAACTACATCTAATAAGTTGGGCGTTAAAGTGAATTCAAATTTATGTTAAATGGTTAAAAAAAATCAATGACAATGACTCCAATAATTTGTTCTTACAAAATTTATGAACTAAAACGAACAAAGATTTTCAATTCAAAGATTAAAATAGGATCTAATTCTTTGAAAATTCATATGCAATAAGATTTAGAGTCCGTTTGGAATACATTTTGATTTAAATGTTTTTCAAAAATGCATTTTTTAAAAAACATTTTGTATAAAAATTGTTTAGAATTTAAACACACATATGTTTGGTTGCATTTCCTCATATGTGTTTTTATGTTCATGTTATTGTATACTTAAAACTCTTTTTTAAAAAGTTGGTTTGAAGTGTTTCTCTCAAAATGGTTTATTTAACAATCTCATTTTCTAATAAGTCATTTTTAGTGGTTGCCAAATACTAGAAAAATTTTCAAAATTAAACACTTGAAAAGTTAAACCAAACACACCCTTACTTTCTTGTATTTAAAACCAATCCCACTCATATTTTGAAATTCATTGCTACAGTAGCATTGAAAATTCAATCATTGGTCATGGAAACATAATGTCAACTATATAAACCATATAATTAGTTTAATTAAGCGTTTTCAATTAGAAGAAAAAAGTGATTCAAATGTTTAATTCATAATAAAATTGATCACCTGCAATCTACATTTTTGTAATGTGAATTAATTAAGAACGTGAAAACATGGCAGTGTGAAAGATTCAATAGGTTCTAGCAATTAAGAAGGAAATAGAACGCACATCTACCAGACAGAAATTTGGAGAGCAGACTTTTCTTTGTTCAACAAATCTGACTTTGTTTCTTTATTTGACCAAAAAGAACTGTTGGAACCTCAACTTATGCAAATTGTATCTACAAAAATTCAGCTGAAATATATTTGAATAATCACGATTTTCTTTTCTTTGAAATATCTGAAGCTGTTCTTCGTATAAAACACATGTATAAACTAATTCACAAATTACATCATAAAGAGTTTCAGAAATGTATTGAAAACGAGCCCTTTGATTTTGTTAAAGTATTCCTCCTAATATGATCAAATGTGCGTCCAATATCATATATTGAAAACGATTAAAGTTGAGGATCATTTAATTTTGATGAGTTTACTTAACATGGAATGGAAATGTTCTAACTGTCACCTTCTAAACCGTTTGAATGTAAAGTAATATCATATGTTTTAGTCTCTCTCTTGCATCCTCTTTTCTTAGACATTGTAATTTGATTTGAGCAATATCATTAATTTAGAATTTGCCATGAATTTTGTAACATTGCTCTTAAATACTGACGATGTAACTAAACATTAATATTTTTTTTTAAAAAAAAAATAACTAAACTTCAACTTAACTTCATAAGAGAACGAGACATTCATAGCATAACTTAATAGGACAAAGAGGTCGAGGTCAAGGTCAAATGTTCGAATTACTTCATCCCACATGTGTCGTTGAATTCAACCTTAATTTTTTTAAAAAAAAAAAAAGAAAAAGAAAACATAAATCCTACTTAAACTTATATTTGAATTTATCTAATCAACCTATTAATTCTATCCATATGCATTAATTAAAACTATGAAAATCATGTCAAACCCATTATATTAAGAACCTTAACAACGCCAACATTTCCGCGCATCTTTTTATAAGAAAACGTAAATTACAACCTTACACTAAACATATTCTAAGACGTTTTGACTTTATGTAACCTGTTTTTTTTTTTTTTTCAAAAAATAAAAATTCATATTAAATTTGTTCAATATTTGTTATTCAGCAAAGAAACAAGAACCATAAAAAGAAACATAAATTTTATCCCAAAAAAAACATAAATAAATATAAATTAAACCCAACGAATCACCATATCATTTATCATTTAACATGTCCAATCATATACTTGTCATCACCTGGTAATGAAACAGACCAATCTAAAGCTAAACCAAACACGAAACCTCAGCCGTTAAAATATTATTCTTTGAAACTGAAATCAAACTAAATCATGTTTCAAACTTCAAATAACAAAAAAGTCCATGTTTCCCCAAATTTTGAAATATAAATATGAAAAGTTGCATTTGAACAGCACAGAGATTCATAAACAGACAATTCATACCAACCAACAAAGAAACCATGTGAAAAAAGATTAAAAATGGCAAACAAATTCATTAGAATATATGTATATATTCGTAGCCAGTATGTCCTTTTGGGGTTGACATTAAGGAAAACCACGACCAAGGGAAGATTCAAACTAACAAGACAAACAAAAGGTTTGTTGGGCAAAGCAGAAGAAGAGTTGACAAAAATGAAATTCCCGTCCTTGACAATAATCGTTCTCCCAAGTTAATTAACAACTTGGTTACTTCCCCAGATCAGACGCCATCACAGAAACAATGTACAGTGTCCTAAGCCAGTTATTGTTTTACAAGTGTCGAATATATTCACTAAAAGCCAAATCATTCTACGGACCACCAATTTATCCAACTATCTGTGATGATTTTGGCAAGAAATGGATATTTCTTTTCACAAAAATATCTTGTAGATTGATTGGACTTGCCCGTTAAAAGAATGGTTGTAATTGGTCTTGGCTAAAAAGCGAGTGAAGTTTAAACATCAAAATATTTTATTGTACAAGGGAAGAGTGAAATTCCTCCTTGATTGAGGGAACACAGGAACAGGAAAGGATAAAATCTTACCCTACGATGGAAAAAAATTTCCAGATTGGAAGGGCAAAATCAACCGGTTGCGGCCAATGGTACGGCTCTGTAGCATGCTCTTTTCGCTGCTCGAACAATGTCCTCAACCTATACAATTATTACCATCAAAAGCAAGGAAAACCAATGATCAGGAATGGAGCGAACAAGGACAGGCAATTGCCTCCCTTAGGTTGTCTTAGATTCAAAGTTTTTAAGTTTCAAAAAAAAAAAAAAGATTCAAAGTTTTTAAAATCTTAGCTCTAAGTTGCTCCTAAAAATTAGATTATGTATACATTTAAAAAGTAAAATTTTGCCCCTCCTTAACAAAACTGCTGGCACTGATTCTGCCAGAAATCAACAATTTTACAAAAACATATTAACCAGAGAAGGGTTTCGTTGTTGTTACTTCAATAAGAGACTATTATAAGTTGCAGTTTTGATGATCTCTGCCATTGTGCCAAATGAACTTCTGATGAAATACGGTAAACTTTTCAGGATGGATACAGGGCTTTTAGAAAAGGTAGGGAAATGAACCTGAGGGACAGCCATCCGTTCGAGATTGGCTGCATAAGGCATGGGAACGTCAGCCCCTGCAATCCTCTCCACCGGTGCATCGAGATAGCCAAAACTTTCCTCGACAACAGATGCACTACCAACAATAAAATAAATATTCACTTTTAAGTTAATAGGGCATCTTCAAAATCAATCAACAAGATGAATGAACAAGAAAAGAAGGGGAAATTGACAAACCAGATCTCAGCTCCAACGCCATGCTGAGGAAACCCTTCTTCTAACGTTACTAATCTGTTGGTCTTCCTAACTGAAGCATTAATTGTGGCTCTGTCTAGTGGTCGAATAGAGCGCAGGTTTATAACCTATAACGACATTATAGGCCATTACACTTTTGATCAACAAAACAACATACAAACATCTAAAAGAAGACCTTTCAAAAAAAAAAAAACATCTAAAAGAAGACCTTTAAAAAAAAAACATCTAAAAGAAGACTATCTCCTGGAAAAATTACCTCAGCACTAATTCCTTCTTTGGAAAGCACTTCAGCTGCCTAATATCCAAGCAAATAGAATTAGTCATGAACGCAGAGATGAGGGAATTTTCAACATCTAAGTAACCATAAATGCCACTAAGCATATGGATCAAAATATGACATAATATACACGCAGGAAAATCTCTTGTAATTGCCCATTATTCCAACCAAAAAGTTGCCAATAAAACAATATAGCATCTTAAGGTATGATCTTCAGATCCATCTCAGTTTGTGGAACGCCATTAATGCAAAATTATCACCATTTACATAAAGTGCATAAGGAATTTTTTGAAACCCGAGTAGACTTTCCTTGGACTCTAACTGATGCATGAAAAAAATCCCTGAAGATCTGTGAGATCATTCTTCTATTTTCCATTCTTATAATAAAAATGTCACAACTAAAAGAACTGTCTCATCAGCCAGTCTAGAGATACATATTCAAGAAAGTTGTACTTCAAATCCTATTCACCCACGAAAGAACTTATCTTGCCCCTCACAGATCAACCTAGGCCTTGACATAGCAAGTTAAGTTTACAAATTAAAAATAAACAACCAAACCCCCCATGATCCAAATAACTGAATGATACCGACCTTAAGTGCATAGCCCACCATCTTGGAAAAAGCGGTAATAGTCACATCCTTCCCTTCTCTCTCAATCTATCCAAAAATGAACGATGTAAAGTTAAACACAGAAGATGAATAGCAAAACAGAAACCATCTTCTGAAATATATCAAAAGGAACAACAGAATCACCTTAGCTTTTCCTATGGGAGCGGTGAAACTGGAATCAAGGACCTCAGCTGAAACAGGGAATGATTCACCATATCTGAGGCAACGATGCACCTAGTTAATGATTATTTTCTTGGAAAGTATATGGACACTTTCATTCACATTTCACCACTTACAATAACTCATTTTCAAGAAACACCACAGGATCTGGATCCCTTATAGCAGCTTTCAAAAGCCCACGAGCATCTTCAGATGAATATGGGGCCAAAACTTTCAAGCCAGGACAGGAGCCATACCATGCTGCATAACACTGCGCAGGAAAATTTGAAGCACATTTCAAGGATTTCTCAATCGCACCATTTGAAGTATAATAATGTTTTCTTCATCTATAAATTGAACTTTTATAGATAAAAATGAAAGAACGCCAAAGGACCAGCAGAAAGACAGACTAACGAAAGACGAGCCTACAAAAAGGCAGCCCAAAAAAGGAGCCAAACAGGAACTGGCCTAACAAAACAAGAATGGAGTCCAAATTCCAATCCAAAAGCATAAGGCCTAGCAAATAATTACGAAAGTCTTTTGTAGAAGAAAGATCCAAAGTTAAGTCTAAAATGTTAGGAGGTAAAAGATTCCCAACAAGAGACAAACATAATATGAACATAACTCATAAATAAGTAAACATGAATACACAAGCTCAAAGGCACACGTGAAAGAGAAAAAGGGAAGAAAGAAAAATCAACCTGAGAGTGCTGGGCACCAACTCCAGCAGCTGCACCATTAGGCCCTCTAAATACAATTGGCACGGAAATTTGGCCAGCTGACATATAATTTGTTTTTGCCGCAGAATTAATGATATGATCAATGGCCTACGGCATTGAGAAAGAGGTGAGACAACCAATGGTTGAAAAGGACAGTCGGAGTACAAAACAGTAGAAAGAATCAATACAATGAAAACTACAATAAACTCTTTGTTTTTAATGAAGGACCAAACTTACATTGAGAAAACTACATTAGACTTGCACATTTATATTAGTGATGAATTGATAATATCATGAGTCATGACTATTGAGCCCTAAGAAAGCTAAAAGATAGTTACAGAACAAAAACAAACATTGTGAAGGGGAAAGTTGGAGAACAGAAAAGGAGGAAGAATTAATACAACCTAAATGCTTAAAGGCTACATTCATTTGGAAAACAACTCTGACACGAAGAAAGACAAACTCCAGATGAGAAGAAAAGTGGAAAACATAGCAATATAAGGAATCCATTTAGTAAGAACTAGAAACAAATGTGTTTTAATATATGATATATTGAAATTATTATACCTATATTGCACTACAAATGCTAGGTACTGCACTAAGATTTGACATGTATGATCATAACCCATAAGAGGCTTGAATCCCCCACACCCCCACATGTTTGTTGAACTAAAAATGTATTAGCATTACCCATAGGGGAACAAAAGTGCAACAACAGTTCAATATTACCACAGGTTTTTCTCTCATCAATCTTTAACATATTGGTCGATGTAATATTACAAACTAAAATAATATAATAAATCCAATTTAAAAATTGAAACACCAAATAAAGTCAACAGTCAGCACCATTGCTCCCAGATGATTTGGAATCGAAATTCACTTTAATCAGCTAGTGAAAGAAAGCAGAGCATATCACAAGGCAGAAACAAAGCATATTCATCAAAGTTTTTTTGTTAAGCAGGCAGAATTCAATATCAAGATGTTGAAGTTAGCTAGTACAAGCAGAAAACACCAAATGTGAAAGGTAATTGTATGCAAATTCATTGTTATAACCTGCATGGAGAAATTAAATGTCATAAACTCTACAACAGGCTTCAGACCATGGTAAGCAGCGCCAACACCAATACCAGCAAACCCAGCCTGCATAAATTTAGAACACATTGAGGTCAGAAAGAATATAATTGTTTTCCTTTCAAATATTTCACAACCATGGCAGTGAAAATTCAAACTAGCTCAATAAAATTGAAGGAAAAATAATATTGTCTGGTTGAAGTAACAACCTCTGTGATTGGTGTATCAAGAACCCTCTCAGGACCATACTTCTCCAACAGCCCTTTGGTTATCTACTTGAAGTGGAGAGAAAGGCCAAAAATTGTTGAAATGTACAATACAAACGCATAAAAAATTCAAATATCACATGAATTAGAGATCATCTCTTTAACATATCTAACCTTGTAGGCACCCTGATATTCTCCAACCTGCATTAGAATGTTTGAAACAAGTCATAAGGATGGACACATCAATATAATATACAAATGAAAACATTCATGTTCATCCTCCCTCACCTCTTCACCCATCAAAAATACTTTAGGATCAGCGGACATTTCTTCATCGAGTGCAGAGTTTAGAGCATCTCTAACTGTCATCTGTGTATATTTGGAATAAAATTTGGGAAAAAATGGTTAGCCTTTCGTTTTTAAACAACAAAATCGAGCAACAGGATGAAAGAACATTCCTCAACTATAATACTACTGTACTGTACAGGCAAAAGAAGGAATTACATTATGCACAGGCTCACTAAGTAACTCGCTCAAAAGTGAGATAGGGAGAATATAGTCCTAAACATTATTTTTTTAAAAAAATCCCATGATCATCAAATTTCTTTAAAAATAAAAGGAATCTTAACCATAAGGACCAAAAACCAGACTAGTTTACTCTTAAAGGAATTCAGCATACAACATCAAAGAATGGCCCATAACAAACTGATACTAAAGTTACAGGGACAAGTATTGAAACTATGAAAAACACTAGCTGAGACTTGAGACTGAATGGCCCAAGATAGTGTACTACCTCTTTTGCGGCAGATGAGTAGTATCTTGATGCCGAGGCAGCAGGGCGAAGTCTCTGCAAAAAAAAAACTAAAATCATCTGAGTAAATTCGTACATCTGATGCAAAAAGAAATTTCATTCAAAGGCACGGAACCTGACCAGAATAGAGGAGGCTCCAGCGCCAGCTTTTTGCCGAACGATTCCCCACATTTTTCTAGCGCGAAAGGTTGCTCTACAAAACCAAAACCAAAAACAAAAACTTACATACATCAAAAACAATCCAAATCGCAGTTCCATTTCAAACATCACAATATCTCACAAACATCAGTCCACCAACACACAGTTTCCAACCAGGTTTCACTTTCAACTTCAGCAAGAGAGTAACAAAAAAAGACATCAACAGCAATATCAGATACACCAGATGCATTCGCAACGAGGAAAAAAAAAAAAAAAACATAGCATAATTTTCAACACCTGAAATTGTAAAATCAATTGAAAGAATCGCAAAGCTTCACAGTGGAAAAAAGCGGGAGCTAGAAGAGAATGAGATTCATGGATAAAGAAAGAAAGCGAAGAATAAGAACCTTATCTAGCCGGCGTTTATGGAGTTTGGATCACTGCAAAGGTTTGGATCCGATCAGACGGGAGATTTGGGGAAATGGAGGGGTTTGAAGACGGCAGGCCACCACCACCTTACCAAACTCTCCTAAAATTAATTATATTTCTTTTTCTTTTTTTCTTTTTTCCAATTTCTACTTTTGGAATTTCCCTTTTCTGATTTTTCCTAATTACTTTGATTACCAGTAATTAAGAAATTCCGTAAAGTACTGAGGCAAGTGGCAATGGAGACTAGGCGAGATTATTCGAGGAGGGGTCTGTATGATCTGGTGGAGCAGGTCGCATGTTAAGGTCGTGTATCTGCACAACGACTCCTCGATAGTCAATGAATCCAACGTTTGAGATCTCATCTGTTGTTCAACGTAAGAAAATCCAACGGTAACCGTGTGTTCTGCGTCCGTCCAAGTAAACCCCAATTTTCCGAATAGACGACGGAGATTGTTCGATCGCTGACGTCACTGTGCGTATACTTTTCTTTGATGGCTAATTATTTTGTCTTCATTTAAAGATTTAAAAAAGATTCCAAGCATATATTTAAAATTTGAAGTATTATTTCTAACTAGCGTTATCAAAAAATAAAATATAAAACGATGTGGTTTTTGTAGGAATCTATAAACATTTAGGGGGTGTTTGGGGCACTGAATAGGTTATAATAACCCCCTTTATTATAACCTATTCAATGTTTGGGGCACCAACAAAAATAATTGGTGAGGTGGGTTATTTTAACCCCCGATTATTTTATCTATTATCCACAGTAACCATCATTCAACCACCCGATTATTTTATCCATTTTCTACGGTAACTCTCTCATCTCTTCTCTCATGCGACTCCTTGACTTTTCCGACGACCGTCGGCCGGCAAGGTTTCCGACAACTTTTCTGGCCACCGAATTTTTTTTTTTTTCATATTTCTTTTCATTTTCATTTTGAAAAATATTTTTTTAAAAAAAAAAAAAAAAAAAAACTAATATGATTTTTGAACTAAACATTTACCATTTTTATTTTGACAATACTAAAAGTTAACTAATATGATTTTGGGAAAAATTCATTTTTAACCCTAAACTTGAGGAGTTGTATCAATTTTAACCCTGAACTTTAAATTTCATCAAATTGAACCCTAAACTTAACAAGTAGTATCAATTTTAACCCTGAACTTTCAATTTCATCCAATTGAACCTCAAACTTATCAAATCGTATCGATTTTAACCCTAAACTTGCATAAGTGTTATAATGTATACATTTGGTTAACTTTTTTTTTAACCACCATATGTAATTGATTATTTCTTTTTTTTTTTCTTAATTCACATTGCATATGAATTGGTTTCTTATAAATAAAATATTGAAGAAAATTTATTTTATATGACTTTTTCTTGTTGTTGAGGATTTTATGAGTTTTTTTTTTTTTTTTTTTTGCTGCTATTTAAGATTACGAAAAAAAAAATGGAGGTTTTTTTATCTTCAAATATTCACTAGTCTTTTCTTGTTGCTTTAAACTTTGTGGAATTTTTGTCATTCTTTTAATGTTTATTTTCTTGCTAATTAGAAGAATGTACAAATCTAGGAAACGGAAATAAATAAATTTTTTAGTTTTTTATTTCTCATATTTGCTAGATTTTTCTTGCTGCCAATAACTATGTGACTTTTTTATTTTATAATAATGAGAAGAATTGTCTGAGATATTTGATTTCTTAAAGAGTTTTTCCAACAAATTTCTTACAAAACACTAACTCAGGTGCAATGTGAATTTAAAAAAATAAAAGGAAATTGTCAATTACATATTTTAATAGCAATTCAAATGAAAAGTTGACAAAAGGTCTACATTGCAACATTTATGCAAGTTGGAGGTTCAAATTGATACAATTTGTTAAGTTTGGGGTTCAATTTGCTAAAATTGAAAGTTTAAGGTTAAAATTGCTACAACCTGCAAAGTTCAGGGGTCAAAATTGTTTTTTTCCCTATGATTTTTCTATACCAAAGCCTAAACTTTTTTGCTTTGTAAAAAAAAAAAACATAACCCTAAATCAGAGTGAATCGTATGTCATTAAAAAAAAAAAAAAAAAAAAAAAAAAAAAAAAAACTAGAAAAAGAAAACAATCAGTTTGAACATTTGATTCAGAACCTCATGTTAAAACAGATCAACACTCCAAACACAAATTATTTTATCCCAGGCTAAAATAATATGCACCCCAAACACATATTATTTTATCCCATACTATAATAATCTGCACCATAAACACAGATTATTATAACCCCAGACTATTATAATCCCAGATTATTATAACACCAGATATTATAATCAATTCAACGCCCCAAACAGCCCCATAAAAATAGTAATCGATGTTTTCTAGACTAAACTATGTTCAAATTGACAAAACATTTGTGATTACGCAAAACATTTTATACGATTTATTTTTAATGAAATTGGAGATGCTAAAAGGAACTTCATTTTGGTCGGGATAAATGTTTTATTTAAGTTTGACCAATGTAAGCAATATCAGCAATAATTGATATATACTATTTTCTTAGAGATTGAAGGTTCAAATTCTCATACTCTGGATTTGTTGTACTAAATAATTTATTGAGGTTTGAACTAAGAAAAAAAAAAGTTTGATCGGCTTGCAAAAATGATAAATATTAACAACTTTAACATAATTCGCCAATTCAAACAAGACCAAGTGGACAAAGCATTGATTACTCTCCCTAATGTCAAAAGCTTAATTCTCTTTGTCTTGTTTTTTTGAATCTGTAATATCAAAATGTGAGAGTGCAAATTCAAATCTCTGACCTCTTTTTTTTTTTTTTTGACTAATTCAAATCTCTGACCTCTTAACTAAGGATATACATCTAGTTTTGTTGATTTCTCTTTCACATTTGTTTGGTTAAAAAGTGTATATATATATATATATATATATTTTTAAAACCTAACACAATAATCAAACTATTGGTATTTTCTAAATAAAGTGATAAACATTTTTTTTTTTACAATCGTAAACATTTTCTAATGATAATCAAATAATAAAGATTTTCTTTACGCACTCAAATGATAGAGTTTTAGAAAGTATACAAGATATTTCCCAGAAAAAAAAAAAAAAAAGTATACAAGATATGCGAGCTATATATATAATTTTACTTAAAAACCACCAGCCTTTTCATCTGTATTATTTAAAAACCAATTATTTTTAGTTCATATTAGTTAGTTCTCGCCCAAAAAAAAAAATAATAAAAAAAAGGAAAAAAAAAAAGAAAAAAAGAAAAAGCTAGTTGCCCTTGCTCACGAGTCATGCCGGCCCTTGATCACACGCTTTGAAAACGAGAAAAGATGAAAAAGCACACGTGTTTCACGTTGAAAAACTGATTATTATATTCCTTTGCAAAAAAATAGTACTATTTTATAAGTTTTATGCTTTTTTTTTTCTTCAGAAAATTAGTTCTATTTTATGTTTAAAATAATTGAATATAGGAATATATATTGGGGAATAGGCTATTTCCAGGGAATTATGTCCTTCCAATTGGAACGACCTTACGCACTCGCGTAGGGCCAAATTTAGATTTTCTTCCTTAGAGTTTACCTATTATATTAATATTTTTCTTTTTTTGGGAAAGGATTATTGATATTATTTTCAAAAAAGGGACCACATTACATTATAAAATCATTTGCTTTCAACAAATTATGCCATACTTCAGATTACAAATAAAAAACAACTCAAAAAAAAAAAAAAAAAAAAAAAAGAGCATTTGCTTTCAACAACATTTTTTGTTCCCTTATGTTAATTTTCTAAAAGTTGGTTAATGAAAATCTACAACTAAGTGATGAAGAAGAATAAAACAGTTTGCCAGTTGTCGAATATCAAAAAGTTCTATAAAGCTCTACTTCCAATTTCATGCTTCTAAATTTAATTGAAATATTATCCACAAAATCAATAAATCGACTTCTAATTTGATGTTTTTTCTAAATTTAATTTAAACTATACTCATATTGATTTGTCATGGTTAATTATTATCGTAAATATATCGATTTAATCATCGTCATATATATCTTCTAGACATGTCGATTAAAAAAAGGAAATAATTTATACAATATTGCACCTATCATAAATTTGAAGTTGTTTTGAAACTGACTTTTTTTTTTTTTTTTGTTATTTATTTTTTCAAAAAGTATTTTAAAATTGAACGAAAACGGGGTGTTGTGTTGTTTCTCATTAAATAGACAATAACAATCAAATCAAGATGTTGTAAGCCAGATGAATATATAACCGAAGGAATTTTGGAGACTAGAGGTATGCTATTAGACAAGAAATCAATTAAATGGTTGATTATGACATAAGACATTGACATATTGTTCACAATTGTTTCCAAATTAAAATAGTTATTTTTATCTTGTCATTGGGGAGGAGGAGACTACAAAGGATTGGTCCTCCATGAGTCAAACCAAACCCACGAGGGAGCTTATCCTACACATAGGTAAGCATCCCCCCTTGGGGATATTATTGTTCAATGTACGTAATCATATTACAACGGTCCCATAAATCAGGGAGATTACATCGCCTATGTCATGAATAGGTTGACACGATTTATGAAAGAGATGACAGAGGAATTGACAAATTGAGAACCCAAAAACTTTAGGTGAATCTGTTTGTCAGAGGAGGATATTTCTCACGAACAAAGGTATGCTCCATAACTCTAAATTGGCTAAAGTTAATACAAACGATAATTGACTTAAACATCATAGTATGTTTAATGAGCTATCACACTAGTGCACAATTGGATTGTTTTGCAAGTTTATCTCCCTTTCTACAATTAGGTTGTGCATACTCGACAACCGACTTAAGCCAAATCTAAGCATCAACAAAATTGAAAATGACTTGAACATTAATTAAGGACGAAATTATATATTCATTTATGTGCGTTGGATAAATTAATGTTAATTAGTTTGGTCTATTAAGTTGGTCCCCACACCACATGTGCGTTAGGTAATGCAAATAGTCAATTTATTATTATTGTTGCTCTTATGCATTTAATTGGAGAGAACATTTCATTTTGTGACTCTTTCATGTTATGACATCGTTTAATTATTTACAATGGCTATAACAAGTTTTTTTTTTTTTTAGTACATCAACATTTGGGGTGGGGGGATTCGAACCTCTGACCTCATGGTCGAAGGTACATGCCAATTACTGCTAGTCTAGGCTCGCTTTGGCAATGGTTATAACAAGTTGCTTCCATTGTTAAATCTTTTATGAATTTGTATATGACTATAGTGGTTAGAGTTGTGTTGATTGTACTTTTAGTAAATAATAAAATTAGATTCACAAACGGTTCAATTGAGAAGATCGAAGGAGATTTACTAGTGACATATACATGTTACAAAGTAACTAATATGAAATGTTAAGTGCATATTTGGTTAACTATTCAATCTTGAACTTTTTTCTTTATCAGTCCTTCTCAAATCAAAACCAATGATTTAGGCTAGTCCTAAGCAATAAGATCTAACTAACATCAAAACGAGAAGACTTTCGTTTGTCAAATAGCCAAATAGGATCAAACTTTAACACTTTTTGTCGTCGTTGGGGCTAATCTACTAATACAATAGTGTACAATTGTGACTTTTTATACCTACGTTGATGATTGAAATAGTGTCTCATTCTTAACCAAAAGATAATTTGAGGGGATCAACCTCGTCTACTCCAAACTAAATTATAGTGATAGTTATGTTACTTTAAAGCAAAAAGACACTTATAATCGAGCACTCAATTCCATCAATAAAAGACAAATTGTTGAGTATGAGACATTCATTGAATCTATATAGCCAAAGGTGGATGGAAAAAAAAAAATATAACTGTATAAAACAATTAAGGGATAAATTAAAATCTATTATAAAAATGAAGAAACAAAAAACAATATAATTGAAACTATTGTGAATGGATTAAATTTCCTAACCGTCCTTATCCAAGAATCAAATTCAACCCTATAAAATGCAAAAAATGTAAAGATAGACTTTGTAAGTATTTTGAAGTAGGTAGTGGTGGTGGCAATCAGATTTTATTTTAAGATATATATGTTTAGCTACATTCCTTCATAAGTTTTTTTTTTTTTTTTTTTTTTTTTTTTTTTTTTTTTTTTTTTTTTGAAAAGCCCTCATAAGTGTTTTTATTAGGGGTATAAGGACCTAAACTGAAATTTCCCTTTTCACCTAAATCGACCTAGTATTTATTTAGGGTTCCTTCTTTTTTCTTTTGGCCGTTGCTTATAAATAAGAAAAAGTTAGATGCTCGTCGCCCTTTTTACCCAACCGAACGCGATTACTTTGCCTACATCTACTCCAAGTCTGATGCCCTCATCTTCTCCTTCGCTTACATTCTCGTCACCCTCATCTGCTTTGTCCTCTTCATCTTCTACACCCACAAGTCTGATGCTCGCCTTCGAATCAACCTCACCATGGCCCTTTTCATCCTCTGTTTGCTCACTGTGCCCTGGGGGTGAGCAAAAAAAGTCGAAAAACCGAGCCAATTGACCAAAACTGACTCAACCGACGTCAGTTGATTGTTTTTTTTTTTTTTTTTAATATTTTTGGTTGAGGTCGATCCTGTCGGTTGGTCGGCTTGCCTAAAACGATGACAACCGATTGGACCAACCGAAAAAGAAAAAAAAAAAGACGTTAGCGTGTTTGCGAAGGTGCTGCAAGTAACATTGAATGCGCTGCATGCAGCCTTGAGCCGATGGCCTTCACAAGAATTTTATTAAAAAAAATTAAAACTTTATTTATTTTTTTCGTACTTTCCTTTCTTCCTCTCCTGTTTCCTTCATTTTTCACTCATCTTTTTTACATTTTTCCTTCTTATTCTCTAGTTTCTTTTTATTCTTCTCCTCTGTTTTCATTTTTTTTCTTTTATTCTTCATTTCTTAACCGTATTTGCTCTTTTTTTCTGGATATTCTTCTTCTTTCTATTTTTTTTAATAGATCTTCTTCTCATGTGTGCTTTTCTTTTCTTTTCTCTTCTGTTTATCTTTTTTTTCTTATTAATTTTTTTTTCTTTCATATTCTTCATATTCTTATTTTTTTGTTCTTTCATATTCTTCAATCTTCGTCTTCTTTCTTTTTTTCTTTTTTTTTTTCTTTTATTTTCCTCATCTTCATCTTATTTCTTTTTTTTTTCTTTCCTTTTTTTTTGTTGATTTCTTCTTCATTCACTTCGTGGGATTCGTGAAACTTTTTTTTTTTTTTTCTTCTTCTTCTTCATTGACTCACCGGATTCCTGAAACCGAACGACTGTTGGTGTAGTCGGTCGGTCGATGTCACCAACACATCAAGAACCAACGACCATCGACTGATTGAAACCGAATAGTTGGTTTTCGACGTCAATTTTGGCCAAAAACTGACCCGACTGACCGCTGCACACCCCTATTGTGCCCCTTTTGGGTCTTATCTACATTCAGGGTCGAGTTGACTTCTTCGACGACTTCTGCATCACCGTCGAAGCTGTAATCGTCTGTGGCGTCACTGATGCCCTACACAAGAAAGTCCCTTGTCTGTGTAGGAACTTCTTGCAAATAGTTTAAAATAGAGGTTGTCAGAAAACAATGGTGGATTGAGGCCCTATTTTTGTGTCAGTGGTTTTGTTTATTTTGCAAATTTTGAAACCAACGCTACTTCCATTTTTATTCATTCTCTCATCTCCTTCGCCCTCTGTTTTTTCTTTTTTTTTTTTTTTTTTTTTTGTTCAAGATATCCTTTGTGTGTTAAAAAAAAAACCCGAAGGCTAAAGTTGAGTAGTTTTGTCGGTACAAACGACCTTTTTTTTTTTTTTTTTTTTGAATCACAAGTTATCATATACTTCAAAACTCTTTTAAAAATTTGTTTTCAAATGTTTCACTCAAAATGGTTTATTTCTCAATTTCATTTTTTAATAAACAATTTTTAGTGGTTGCTAAATACTATAAATTTTTTCAAAATGATTTTTTTTTACCAAAATTAAACACTTGAAAAGTTAAACCAAAGATACCCTCGATCCTTTATACATATATTTCTAATCGAAAGTATAAGTCCCTTAAAGAAAAAGAAGAAAAAAAATAGTTGAATAAGAGTGATATTAATATATATATATTTGATAAATCCCTAAACTTTATGATAAATTTTAAACTTTTGTATGTCATAATCCACCTCAAGTCAATTATGGTATGTTTGATTTAACTTTTCAAGTGTTTAATTTTTAAAAAAATTTATAGTGTTTGACAACTACTAAAAATGACTTATCAAATAAAGAGATTAAAAAATAAACTATTTCATAGAAACAATTAAAATCACATATTTTAAAAAGAGTTTTTAAATATATAATAATTTGTATATAAACACTCACGAGGAAATGTGCTTAGATATATTTTAAAACATGCCTTCTTGAAAAACATTTAAACTAACTTATATTCCAAACATGCACTTAGATGGGTAGGGGGTGTTTTATATAAAAAAAAAACGTATGTAATTTAACCTATTTATTCAAAAGAAAAAAAAAAACTATTTATTACTATTTGTTTAGTTAGGGCCAGGGGTGCGTGAAAGAGTGGACGTGGTGGCATAAAGCCGAAGCATTTTGGGGCATTTGGTTAGTAGCAGTAGCAGGCAGCGGCACAGAAAGCTCGGCCACAGTCC
Organism: Luffa acutangula; assembly: GCA_036850905.1. Lineage (NCBI taxonomy): Eukaryota > Viridiplantae > Streptophyta > Magnoliopsida > Cucurbitales > Cucurbitaceae > Luffa > Luffa acutangula. The sequence goes on from CM072090.1 coordinate 47,435,426, forward strand.
GGGAGATGGCGGGTGCATTTTGGGGAACTCGGGTATTGGAGATTGTCAAGAAGCACGATTCTGGAGGTTTAGTCTGGAAGAGAATTAAGCTCACCACCACCCGTAAAGCCAACGCCAAAAAGAGGCTTCTTCGTGTTTGGCAGGTTCCTTTCTCAATCTCAATCTCAATCTCACTTCGCTATTTATGAATGAATTTTGCCCGCCATTAGGTTCTGCAAATGATGCTTTCACTTGGGTACAGTCTATTCTTCGTTTACTCGCTCTGCTTCTCTTTTTCATTCCACGCATTGGTACTTCATCTCTAGTTTAGAAATGTTTTCGTTGTTATAATTTGAGACTCTATGCTAGAAAACACTTTGCTGACTCGATCATCCGAAAATGCCTGGCTTTGAGTTGGTTTTAGGAGTAGAACTTTGGGGGGTTTAGATATGATTGCACGAAGAGTAGACAAAAAGAAGGAATAACAAGATGATGACACTGAATCATTCAATACAGATAATGTCGGAGCAATATAGGAACTCTGTCTTTCGAAATAGATTGAATAAGAACCTTGTCAAGATTCTATAATAGTATCCATAAGAAAGAGGATCTACGTACAGGATCTTCCATCTTCTAGTATTAGGTTGCTGGTTTGTAGAAAAATCAAAGAGGTTATGTTAAATATCTTCCGACTGTTGCTGTTGACGTACAATGTGAGAGGGGCTCTTCTAAACTACAAATGTCAGGCTTCATTATCTTCTAATCAGCCGTCTCTGATGAAAACTTTTTAAAAGTTTGCAAATCAAAGTAGCTTGGGAAAACAAACTTCAGGTGGATGGTTCCGAATCCAAGTACTCTTTGAAAAAAGAAATTAGTTTCCTTTACCTATATTGGAAGAATATCGGTTCTCCATATCCTTTTAGCTTCTAGATGGAGTTTCCTAGTGAAGGAGTTTTGTAATTATTATTCTTTTTTATTCATGCTCTGAGGATCCATTTTGTAACCTCCTTGGCTAGAGTGAGTTGGAGAATGTGTTATCTTCCCTTGAAGTCTTGCTTCTATGTACATGTTTGTGTTTTGGTGACATATCTTATCCAAAAAAAGAATGTTTTAATATGAAACATTACCTTACTGGTTCGTATTGACGATTACTTTCATTCAAGTTGTGGAACATTTCAAGTTGGCGAGCCTGGAATGGAAATCTTCATGGACTAACGCAAGATTAGATAGACACATAGAAAACAAGTTTAATCAATCAAGCTATATATGAAGTGGATTTTCTGTTGGAGGGACTGGGGGGCAAGGACCAATGGGCAAAAGACCTTCAAACTTTCATCTGCAGCTGCATTTAGTGACAATGAGCCATGGACTTTAGCTGCTATACCAACCAAACTTTTACATTCACAAAAGGAGCCAATGGAGTCAGTCACTCATGGAGATAAAAAAAGAAAAAAGAAAGAAAGCGGCCACTTGAACGGAGGGTGAAGGAAGATTGATTTTGGAGATGATGATGCCGTTGTAGGTTTTTTTTTTGTTTTTTTTTTTTGTATTTTTTTTTTCCGAAATAGTAATCTCTCCCCCTCTATTTGTATTTTTTTGCTTTAGAAATGAAGAAACCGCGAAGCATCTCTTTCTGATGTGCCCATTAGCTATTAAAGGATGGGAGCACTTAATGAAGGCGTTTGGCTCAAGCTTTTGTTTACCTAACAAGGTATTGGATTGGATGAGGGAATCACTAAGTGGGTGGAATTTTAAAGGAAAAAGGAGAATTTTGATTAAACTCGCCAAGGGCGATCTTTTGGGAGCTGGGGAAAGAAAGGAGTAGGAGATTTCCTCTCTCTTCCTCTTTGTCATTGTAGCTGATTTCCTTTGTAGGCACCTCCTCCAAAGTGGCTACATTAAGAGTTTCAATGTGGGAAACAATGTTTCCCAAGTTGGTCATCTTCAATTTGCTAATGATACCCTTCTTTTCTCCCCTCTTTCCATGGCATAAGTGCTTAATCTCTTGAATATCATCAAGATTTTCTAAGGAAGCTTCAGGTCCAGACACTATCCCGTTGAAAAAAAGCTCATTTTAAATTCCTAATATCATTTCTGAAGAATTTGGTCTTCTACCTACTTCAGCTTACCTCTAGATAGAAACCCCAAGAAAACTTTTTTATGAACTTGTTCGTTGGAAAATTTTCTTTCAAGCTAGATAGATGGAAAAAGACTCCCCTGCCGTAGTGTGGTAGTCTCATCCTCATCTTATTTGTGCTTTAAAACCCTCCAACTTACTATATGTTCCTCATTAAAATGGCAAATTAGTGGTGGACAACGTTGACACGATTTTAATGATTTTTTTTTGGGAGGGAGCATTGAATGAAGGAGGCTCCTGACCTTTTTTTTTGGAGCAATGTTACTCTGAATCATGCTTAAGGGACCTTTGCATGAATAATACTGGAAACTGGAACATTGCCCTCCTTTCAAAATGGCTCTGGTAAAGATTTATCTATGGCACAAAATCATTGCTATGAAGTATGGTACAGCTCAAATGAATGAAGTGAAGGAGGTTCCCAACTTGTTTTCTGGAGTCATGTTACACTGAATCATGCTTAAGGGGGACCTTAACATCGATAATATTGGAAACCAGAACATTGCCTTCCTTTCAAAATGGCTCTGGAGGTTTCCATTGGGAAAAAAAAAATATATCTATGGCACAAAATCATTGGTATGAAGTATGATATGCTACTTTTTCCGATACTATTTTGAATAGCTTTACCAAGAGACCCCTTCTCTCTTCCAAGCTCAGTTTTGGTTGGGCATCCCTTTAAATGCAAAAAAAGAAATTCTCTGGAGCAATTTTATTAAGTCTTTCTTTTGGGTCATTTGGAGTGGGCGGAACATGCATTTTCTGAGACAAGGAAAAATAAAATTCCCCCCTCTTTTTTTGGATTCATTAGCTTTTGGCTGTGACTTGGTGTAAAATTACCCTTACTTCGAAAATTTTGCTTTCTTATCTTGCCTCCCATGGGAATTGTCTTTTTGTAATTCTTGGAGGTGGGATTATTTGTCCTCTCTTGTAATTTCATCCCATCAATGAATGAAATTATAGTTGTTTTTTTCTCTAAAGAAAAAGAAAGCTAGAAAACTCATTCCTCCTTTTAGAAGTACAGAGGCCGTTGTAGTTATCTTGGAAAGATGCAAGACGTTTTCTTCCATAATGCTTCTTTCATGATGGGCAACAACAGTAAAATTAAAATAAGATTTCAGGGAATGCCCTCCCCATAACCTTCTCTCTGATAACAACAATCACATCATTAGCCCATATGTGGAGCACCTCAGAGGAGGGGATAGAACCTCAATCTTAGAAGAAATTTGAATGTCTTATGTGCAAGAATGGATCTCTCTCACCAACATCCTTAGAGAAATATCTAAATGGTGTGTATTCTTCACTTGCCCCTATGCTTGGAATTACTAACTGTGTTCAGCACTTCCAAGTGGGCCATTCCTCATCTAAATGACTTCCAAAACAACCTCTCTCATTTCCCGGGGGGGGGGGGGGGGTCTTCCTTGAAACGGAATGGTAGAATTTTCTTTGAGCAAGAAAAATCTTTGATTCTTTTTGGCAAAATCTTCTTTTTGTTGGTAGGTAACTTCCCTAGAATGGTCTCTCTCCCCTTTTTGCATGTGTAAATTTCATTTAATCATTGAAATTGTCTCTTAAAAAAAAAAGAAAAGAAAACAATAGAAAAAAAGGCTTTCATGCTTTGATGAATGAAATTCAAAGTTTGCTAGTTGCTTTTCTTACTTTTTTGGAAGTGGAATGTCTATTCGGTGAAATAAAATTTGTGAGCGTTAGTATAGATATTTACTATTTGTAAGCGGAGGAAGACCTTGATCATATGTTATGGAGATGTTTGGTGTGGGACATGTTCTTTGAGATGTTTTGCCTATAGTTTGCTAGACACAGGAGCATTAAAGAGATGATTGAGGAGTTCCTTCCCCATCTGCTTTATTGTGAGAGGGGGAAGTTCTTATGGTAGGTTGGAATTTGTGCTATTGTGTGGGGGCTTTGGGGAAAGAGAAACAATAGAATTTTTAGAGGTCGGAGAGAAGTCCTAATGATGTTTGGACCTTGGGTAAGTATCATGTTTCTCTTTGGGCATCGATGACGCACCTTTTTTGTAATTATCCTATAGGTCTTATTCTTTTGGATTGGAGACTCTTTTTATGAGGGGAGGTTTCCTCTTGGTGGACTTGGTTTCTTTTGTTCACCCTTGTATTCTTTCATTTTTTTCTCAATGAAGTGTGGTTTCATTATTAAAAAAAAAGATATTTACTATTTAGCTGTCAAATTGTATCAAATTAACAGTTAAGGCATAAGCTATACTATGCTAGGATCTTGGCAAAGTGATTAAAAGGTTCAAGTAATTACTTTTTATTTAATTGATTTATCCTGTTAAGAGTGTCAAATTTATATGCTAAAAAAGGAAATTATGTAAAGTCTCGATTACCCTTCATGTGTGGATCCTCTCTTTCTAATGATATTGTGGAGGTATTTATTTAGTCTTAGTTATGGCCAAAATGTATCTTTTGACCGTTTATTGTTGAGGGAGTGAGTGCAATTTTGTTTTTAGTTGACTTGTATAAATTATGCTTCTCAAATACATTCATCTAAAGATGGTTCATTCTAGAGCCAATGCATTTTCTCCCCAAATTTTCTATTTTGTTATATCTTCTGTATTTGTACTTGAGAAATGTAGATGCTATGCCCTTCTTGGTTATTACCATGGAATTCTATTTTGAATTTCTGTTCTGTTCTTGTTTTATATATTGTTATTTTATAAAATGAAAAGTTACCAATTCTAACAAGATCTTTTAAATTGTTGATATGTGTTCTAAATTCGTTTTATTCCTTCTTTCCAGAATGAGGCTGTTCTGAAGGCATGTTCCGAGCCACCTCCAGCTAAATCTTCCGGAGATAAAATTAGCCAAGTTGGAAAAAAAGAGTAAGAATTCCATAGAATCCAAAAGAGTTTGGCAACTTCGGCATTGCAGTGCCAATCTTTTTCCTTATTTGGTCCTTTTAGAAAGGAAGAGTAAACATTAAGTAGTTGAGTGATGTCAAAAGTTTTCATCCTCATATGTAAGTGATGACAGTACACTAGTGTGGAATTACTGCCTCGAGTTTCACATCATTTTTATTTGTTTTTGTCATTTGATTTTATGTGATTAGTTTTTCATGGTCCTGGCTGCCTCATGAATGGCTCTTGTATTTCAGTAAAGATATTTGATATTTAGCTTTCTGAGCAAATTCACTATCGAAGTTTGGGGCTAAAAATATCTGAACTGGAAAAGGCAAGCCTTCAAGGAGAAGTTCATCCTTTCTAGTGTTCGTCTGCTCGTACTTTTGCCTGGTCACAACCCTTGAAAACGTGAGATGGATTTGTATGATCGAGTAGAATGAGCCTTTTGGGTAGGTTGATGGAAGATGAAACTATGTGAACTTTTATTGGAATGCTTGCTCGTTTATGTTGGATTGACAGAAAATATAAAAATGATATATAATGTTGTTATCCAAATTAGCCAACTTGAGCATAGCTCAACTAGTTAAGATGTTGTGTCTTCGACCAACAGATCAAAAGTTCGAGTCTGTACTCAATCAAAGATGGTGTTATCCAAAATCATATCTAGAAAATAGTTAGGAAGAAAACAGAAACCAAACTGATTTAACCAAGTTGAAAATCCTCGAGCTTTATTATATTGAGTGGGACTGGGACTGATATAGACTTTGCATACAGTTCTAATCTGTTTAGTAGCAATTTCTGCAGATCTCTCTATAACTCAAAGTTCTTTAGGTCATTCTTGGGGAATTTTCCCTCGATGGTGAGTCTGTTCGATTTCAGACATCAACATGATGATACCTTTACTAGTTGCTAAAGGCAAATGCAGTTATAAAAACTTCAGGATAAACTTGTTTGTACAGTTTGATACTTAAATGCTTAACTTGTATCATACGGTAAGTAGTACTCCACTCCTAATGGTAGATAGGGTATGTGGGTTATCGCCCTCCATCATCATCATGGAGGTATCTCTCTTCATCCACTTGTGTATTAGGCTGAACCATCTAAAACTCCCAAGTCTCTGAATATCATTTCTTTTGCAGCAGCAACTGTTTCCAGTTTCATATCTGCTGAGCATGAGATGTGGCCAATTACTTGCAGGTACTTCCCTGCTGCCCAGTGTTCATTTTAACACTGAATATTACATTTCTTGAAAGTCTTTCCATTAAAGATTGGAAATATCTGTCTCTGAATGTCAAGCATATTTACTAGCCATTGAACTGGAGAAGTATGAGTAGGTTGATCAAACATTGACATGAAAGGAATCTTGCTTGTTCCTCACTTGCTCAACTGGACCCCACCAACCAGAACTTTCTGGGATGGATTTATTTTGCATAAGAGGACTTTGATCTTTTATTTTGCAGAGATTCAGGGAAAGAAAAAGAGGAAAATAAAAAGGGATTGGAGATAGATATATGTCTTTGTTGCAGGGATGCAAAGCAACCTCTCTTATTTAATGTTTGTCCAAAACAAACAGCTTATAAGAGTGGTTGGGTGAAGAACTGGTCAACTTACATAATTGATGACAATTCCTTCTGTAATGGGTAAGTTTTCTTCCAAATTTCTATATTGCCATTGCTTGATTGAGACCTCCTGTTATTGCCTTTTGATATGTTTCTAGGATTGGTAGGATTTTTCTTTAAATGTTATTGACCTTATCAGGTTGGCCTACATAAGAAAAAAAACCCAAAAAAAAGTTTTAGCTGTGAGTTTTGTGGTCTACTATGACGTGCTGCCCACGTGATTGACAAATGAGAAACCCTAAGTCAGCAATCCACAATCCAATCCAATTCCTCACCTCTTCCCTCCTTTTTCTTTTTTCTTTTTTATTTCTGTATTGACAATGAAATTTGTTCATAAAAAGGTGACGTGAAGAACTTCAACAGCCTTTGCTGATTCTAACCTTCCATCACAAGAAATTCCAAGGCCACCATTTTATTATTTTTTTAAATACTGCCCTATAATATTGACTATGTTTTTTTTTTCTTCTTAAACCCTTTCTTATGTAGAATGATTTCTATGAATCATGCCTCTTGCCCTTTTTAACTCATTTTTAATGGTGGGTTAATGTTTAATTTAATATAAATGAAATCATACCAATATTTTTCTATATATTCGATTCTCTGCTATCTCTTGCTGCAGATCTTGGTAATAACATAAAATTTATCTGGTAAAAGTACTCTTTGAATCCGATGTTTGTCAACTCAAAAAACATTGGGTGCTGAAAGATTGATAATCTTTTGTGTAGCTTGAAATCGAAAAATTTATGTCCCGTTTGAGCACCATTTTGTTAACCCATTACGATTTGAGAACCATTTTGTTAACCCATTACGACTTGACTTTTGGTTTTTGAAAATTATGTTTGTTCTCACATTTTCTTTACCATAATCTTCATCTTTAATGAAACATTTGAATTCTTAACCTATTTTTTTAAAAAAAAAATTCACAAACTTTATTTTTATTTTTATAAACTTGGTTTGGTTTTTGAAATAATTAGTAAAAAGTGGATGATGAAACAAAGAAATCAATGGGTGGAAGTCATCTTTAAAAACTTAATTTTCAAGACCAAAAACAAAAAACAAAATGATTATGAGGTGGGTCTTAGTTTGGTTTATCTATTTTTGAGAAGTGTGCTTGTTTTCTTACCATTTGTTTTGGTTAGTTTTCCACCTTTAAAAACATATTTGAGTTCTAAGTCAAATTTAAAAAACAAAACTACAATTTTAAAACTACGTTTTAATTTTTTTTTTTTCTAAATAACTTAGTTTTTGAAAAGTAGTAATAAAGCAAGAAAATATAAGTCAAAATAATGTATATAAACTTAATTTTAAAAAGCAAAAAAATAAAAAAATAAAATGGTTATCAAACGAGACTTTAGATGTACATTGGTTAATGTTTTGATAATACATATATATGTTAGAGTTGTGAATTTGAGATTTACAAAAATAAATTTATATCTCGAAAGGTGAGTTTTAAAAATATGAATTCAAGTAGGTTATGGGATGAGTAAACTTATAGCACGAGATAAATGAATTTATATACTAAACATAGATTCAACCTCACCATTTTAGACCATACAAACTCAACCCATGAACCAAATAGTTCCCAAGAGTTTAAGCAAAAGATTGATAGGGATACAGTTTTGGTAGGCTTGAATTGACTCATTGATTCAAGAATAATTAAAAACCAAATGCCAATTAAATGAACTTTCTAAAAAAATCACACGTTAAAAAAGTTAATCAAATCAATTAAAATTTACCAAAAGTAGATTAAACCCACTGATTTTGACCAAAATTATCTCAACACAAAACTGACAAGCATTAACCATCTCTCTTTTATTTTAATTTTTGCGTGAATTTTTATTAGCAATTTGTTTTCAGTCTCCAAAGAATTGGAAAATTCAAAATACTATTATTTATTAATTAATTAATTAATTTTGACAAGGCGAATTAACCCAACTCTGAAGGAACCCTTTATTTTAATTTTTAAATGTTAAAATATGCCGCCCTTTGTCTTGTTGGAGTCCATTTGGCGGCCATTCATTGGTCTGTGGCCCACGCTTTTAACCTCCACGGCCTATCATATCACAATCCTTGCGTACAACGGCTACCCACCCTTTTATTATACCGTCACGTAAATTTTTATAAATAATTAATTTTAACACATTTGGATTATTTATTTTCTCAAAGAAAAAAAAGAAAAAGAAGCTTTGCTTTCAGAATTTGTTTATTTTTTTAAATTAATAAATACGCACGGCGACGGTGGGTGAGTCAACCGCAGGCCGGCGATGCCTTGCATGCGTGACACGTGTCGAGGTTCAGATTAACTTATGAATGATTAATAAATCATTAGATTAGAGTGATTAATTAATTCACTCCACTTAATTAGTTTATATCATATACTGTATTTAAATCCATCTACGGAGTAGTTGGCTTGGAAGAAAATTATTGAATTTTGTATTTTGTATTTTTCTTGGATTTAACGATTTAACAATATGTGTGGAAAAAGAAAAAAAGAATCTAAAATTTGAAATAATTGAAGGGTTATTTTCAGAATTTCGTTAAATTCTGTTTCCCCAAACATGGCTTTTTTTTCCTCTGTGTTTCTTCACAACTGGGAAAGCATGGGGAACATTGCTCTGACATTTGGAACAATGAAAGTTGACTTTTTTTTTTTTAATTATTTTTTCTCTTATAATTTATAATAATTATTATTAGAGATTAAAGGATTCGAATTCAAATCAAAATGGCTTTAAAATCGATTCGAGTGAATTTGAAGATTTTAAAAATCAGCATATATACTCAGCTTAGAATTGTTGGAGACTCTTTCTCATTCGAACCCAAAAAAAAAAAAAAAACCAAGATTATGGAATTGGGTTCTATTGTGATTAATTATTTATTTAATTTTAAATTTTCAGAGTCAATTCCTTTTCTTTTTTCCTTTTTCTTTTGCCTTTCCATGAAAGAAAAAGGAACTTCTTCCTAATCGGATCCTCCGAGGATCACATTCTTCTTCTTGTTCTTGTTTTTGTTCTTCCAACCAAAAAAAAAAAAAAAAAAAAAAAAAAAAAAAAAAGATTTTTTCTTTGACAAAGTTAATGTCGCATTTATACCCTCTTTTTTCTCCACCTTTTCCCCTAACCCTTTCCTACACAAAAAACATCACTTTTATTTATTTATTTATTTTTTTAATTTTAATATTTTAGCTTTTAAAACAGTGAAATATAGGTCATAATTGCATGGCTTGCACAAGAATGAAGAGTTTTAAGTTATTAAGCAATAGAGACAGCATTTATTTATTTGATAGGCAGATTAAGAGAATTATTAATTACCAAATGACTTTTGAAAACTTGGGATTTCATTTCATTACATAATTTCTTCATCTCTTAACATTCATTCAATTTCTTCCTTTCATTTTTTTTTCCTTCTCTTGGTAAGGTAACTAACAAGTTAAAGGCCGATTCAGTTTCTTTGATCTCTTTTTGGCTTGTGATACTGATATGTCCATTGAAACACAGACAAGAAACCTGAAAACTACAAGACCAACAACAACTAGGATTCTTCCTTTCATGGTGTTATTCTGACATGGGAAATCAGAGAAATTTACTGCTACAGCAAAGGAAGGTGTCTGAAGAAGAAAACCAAAAAAAAAAACAAGGACCAAAAATACAACATCAAGCTCTTTTTAAGGTTTTCTTCTGAAGTAGGGGAAGCTGTTGCAGCTGCTGCTTTCTTCATGATCATCCATTTCATTATTGGAAATCTCTGTGATCCCACTGGACCCTGAAGATGAACAAGAAGGAGCCAAGTTCAAGTCTGTTTCAGCCCTTTCCTTTCTCATGAAGTCATAGAACACAGGCTTCACAATCCTTGGCTTTCTGTTGCTGTTTGTGTCTTTGTCCTCTTCGTTTTGTTGCCCATTTCTTTTCTTTAGAAATATGCGACATAGAACCCAATTCTCCATTGGAGCTATAAAACTCTGCAAAGTTCACCAATATAAATATAAACCAGTTCTATTATTACCAACAGTTCAGTTCATTCAGCAGAAAGAACCATTTCTAACACAGCCTATGAAGCAGCTTTCCAACATGATGATATCAGAGCAAAATAGTTGTCATAAAGACAAAATTTCCAACGAAACAAACAGAACCCAGAAGTTTAAATCACCTGGAGGGGGGTTTTTTCCTGTGAGGCATTAAAGCAAACAGTTGGTGGGCAAGCGAGGCGGTACTCGTGCATAATCCAATCAGTTCTAGAGCCATGGGGAGGCTTTCCTCTATAGAAAACCAGAGTTTTCTTCAACCCCACCACTTGATTTCCCTTGGAAGCCACAATTTGCTTGTCGATTCCGGTGGCCTTCCAATACCCCGAGGCCGTCGCTCTGTTTGATCTGTTCCCATTTGGGTACTTAGCCTCTCTGGTACTGAAGAAATACCTTTCTTGCTCCGTATTCCCTGAAACACCAACAAATCGATTCCCCACTCATCACAACAAAATCCCAACTCCCAATTGCCCAAAACCCCCCAAAAAACACAGGCACGGAAATGGAAGTTTTACAAAAATTGGGGAAATCAAGACGTGAAACTAACCAGGCAAATCCCATGGATCAGCCTTGCAAACGTCGACCTCAGGGATGATCGAAGCCGGCAAAGGGCAGGAAAGAACCTTCCGCTTCAAGTATTGAACCACAAGCTCTTCATCCGTCGGGTGGAACCGGAACCCAGGGGGCAATCGGAGGACGCCATTTTTGACGAAATTGAGCTTCTCCATCGGCGCCCAAGAAGAAGAAGAAGAAACCCAGAAAGGAAAAGGGGAAGTTTCTGCAACTCGTGCAAGTGAGGAGGGCAATTCTTATAGTTGGGGAAAGAGAATCATGGCAAAGGAGGAGGAGAAAGAAGAGGCATAAAATGGAATGGAAAAAGCGAAAGGGAAATTAAAGAAAAGGGGAAAAAGGGAAGAGAAAGAAGAGGAGGATGAAGAAGAAGAAGAAGAAGAAGAAGAAGAAGAAGAAGAAGCGTGGGAGTCTGAGAAGGAAAGTGAAGGTTCTTTATAGTAATGGGTGCGTTAAGAAGAGAGAAAGGGAAGGGAGAAGGAATAGAATTGGACGACATGTTTGGCGTAAACAAGACTCAATCCTCCAATTTTTTTTCCTTTTCTTTTAAAGCCAAACACGAAATTAATTTCAATTATGTATTTCGTTTATATATACACATATATATATATTCAAATCTTAGAGTTTAGTCCCTAACAACTTTTAAATTTATGTTTATTTCATCTCTAAATTCTTGAACTTTCGAGATCTTTGAACTTTAAAAATGTCTAATAAGTAAATTTTATGTCGAATGAGATTCTAAACTTTTAATTTTGTGTAGTAGTTTGTGAATATTTAAAAATGTTAACATATGTCAAGGATTTATTAGACATGAAATTTAAAATTTAGAGACCTATTGGACATAAAATTGTTTTTAAAGTTGAGATAACTATTGGAAACAAAATTGAAGGTTTAAGGACATATTAGAGAATTTTGAGAGTTTATGGTCTAAATAGACACAAACTCAAGAAGGGTAAGAACTAAAGTTATAATTTAATCTATTTAAATCCATACTTCTTTTAAAAAGTTATAAATCCCATCATTTTCAAAAACCTCCTCCTATTGCACTAAAAAAAAGAAAGAAAAAAAAATCTCCTCCTATATTTAAGGTGTAATTAAGTTTGTAGTGGTAAACTTAAGTATATGTTAACCATCATGAGTTGGTCCTAATGGCCATAGAAAAAATAAAGGGCTTAGAGGGCATAGGTTTAATCCATGGTGGCCACCTACCTACCTATGAGGTTCCGAGATATCTATTACCTTCTCAGATTGAAAGCTCGATAATATTAATACACAAGTTTTTCTCCTTTGTTTGTATCTTTTTTCTTTTTCTTCTCTTTTAATCTTGGTTGAAATTGGGTTTGGAATACAATGTCGATATTTTTTTTTCTTGATTTTTTAATATAGAAAACTTATTTTAATAGTGGTTTCTTTTATTTATTTATTTTTTGTCAAGTAATGTTTGGAATAGTTTTTAACTTGAGAATAATCTTCCAAGTGTAGAGTTTTATTTTTATTTTGAGTAAATGATAAAAAAAAAAAAAATCAATTGTAAGTATGAACAATATAAATTCCTTTCAAAACTATATATCCATAATGAATGTAAACTTGCCTTTAATTGTTTGATATTTTATTTTAACTTTGCTTCACACTTCATTTCTTGTGAAATATTTACCACGTGAAAAGGTTTAAAAAAAGGAAAAAAGAAAAAAGAAAAAGAGAATATTTGTTTAAAGAAATGCCTTGAGATAGAAGCTTTATGAAATGGTTTTAGATAACATTTCAAAAGAAAAAAAAAAAAAAATCCAAATAGCGCCTAATTTAAGTTTCTTTGATATGGATTTTCAATCTTCAAATTTTTAAAAAATAATTTTGGTCTCCAAACTCAATAATTTAACATATTCCTCCAAATCTCAATTCTATTATTCAAATTCTACACTAGTGTCGATCATAAAAATATATTATTTAACCAAACTGAAGTATAACTTATCAACAATTTAGGCACTCATAATATTTCTTATAGGATGAAACTTCATGATATACTCATTTCAAAATTTGTGCCAGCAAGAGCTTAGCTCAACTGGTATTGATAACCATAAGGTCCGTGGTTTAAATTTCCTTTTCCCTTTCCCACGTTTTGGTCATTAGTATAAGTTTTATGCTAGTTGACTTAGGTTGGCAGTTAAATATTGAGTTTGAGTTGGAGAAAATGGAACTGAACAGTTAATATAGACTAGGAATTAGAGTAAGCTTAAGATATTATTTTTAACTCTAATTAAACAATTTACGTTTAATCTCGAAAATCTGGACTTGTTTTGATGCGCAGCTTCTTTATACATTTGATTGATGACTAATTACATTGGACTTTTAGAGAAGAATTGTCTTTAAAGGGAAGACTTTGACTGTAAACTTGGTTGAATTTTTTAAAATTGTGGGCAACATTAGTTGTGGCATTAATCATAAACTTACATGAAAAAAAATATGCTAGGGTATCTAGGAAATCAAATCAACGGAGTTATTTAAACACTCTCATTTATTTTTTTTTGGTAAGAGTTTAACAATATGTGGAATGGGAGATTTCTTGATTGAGAATATATGTCTTAATCAGTTGAGTTATGTTAAATTGACGAGTTATTTATTCACTTACAAGAGAGACACTTTGGTACAATGAATGGAAAAAACTAATTTAACATTTCATATAGTGATTGTCTAAAAGATATATAGGTTTTTCCCCTTATTTTTTTTAATATATATATTTTGGAAAAAAACTATAGGAAAATATTCTAGTATTGTTGTGATATTGTGATATTGTAATATTGTAATAAATATTTAGTAATATAATTAGTTGACATATTATATTTTATTTTGTGGGTATCACCTTGTTTTTAAATATTAATTTTGTTTTGAGCAAATTTAAAACGATTTATTTATACAAAGTCCTATCGATTAACCTAAGCAAGTATAAATGATTGTGGGCTTAAGCAACCTCCAACCTCGATTTACAAATTTTTTTCTTTATTTTTTCTTTTTAGTTTAAGTGGACAAGAACAACTCTATGTGTACAAGTTTTGAGATCTATTAAAAAGTTGGACAAACACGATTTTTTTCTACCATATCTTAGTTATTAAATACCTTTTGAAACTTTATTTCCAAAAACGTCATACCAAATTATTATCCATAAAAAAACCCTATTTGATTATTTCTACAAATTTTGATATTAATTAGGCTATTTTTTTTTTTTTTTAATTTGGTGTAATAAACCCTTGATTTTCTACCAATTGTGAGTTTGAAGTACACGATAATCATAACATATACTAGCTATCTAAATATAATTCTTATAACTAATTTTAATAACAAAAGTCAAACCTTTTAAATAATGTTATAAACAAACCTTTGATTTCTTGCCACTTTGAAATTCAATGTTAATAATTTCTCGACATGTTTAATATATAAATTTAAAGTATTAACATTAAAAATGTCTAGTTTAATACTATTAATAGATTTCGTTTCGAATTAATTTTCTTTTAAAAATTGACTAATATAAAGATAAAAACAAAATTACATTGAAATTTCACTTTATAATTTATATTATTATATTCAAAACCAAACTTATACAATATGCTATAAGATATGGTCTCATGCATTTGGAATTGGCTTTGATTGAAATACTAACATGTTTTTCATTTTAAATTTAGAAGAAATCGTTTGATATTCATAATCTAAAGTTATAGGTCAATTAAAATATTAAGTTTTTAATGGAAAAATGAAGTGAGATTGACCATTGAGAATAAAATTCACAAGGCATCTAAAATTTAAGTCTAGTGGCATTTGTCCTCATTTTATTGGGATCAAGCCAAGTTGAGATTTTCTATCAACTTTTTCATTATACTTTTATATATAAGAAATATGTGGTTGGATACGTGTGTTGCGTAAGTTCGGATAAAATGTATAAAATATGAGATATAGGATCGTAAAATATGCTAGATTGTCTCTTCAAATTCATCTGTGACATTTTTTTTTATCACACCCATGAGTTTTTAATTATAAGTACAACACAGATTACTTCAAAATCTTTGGACTTCATACTATGGTAGTCTTTACTTTCATTAATTACATTTACTTTTATATTTTAAATTTGGTTTTCACTGGTCGATAGAAGAGGTACGTACAATGGTAATTTAGGCCATTAATATTATAGTTTAGGAGGAAAAAAAAGCAACATAATTTCATAGTCTAGTTCGTATATCAATCATTTTTAATATCTAAATGAGTATATTCTAATGAGATTAAAAAAAAAAAAAAATTGAAGAAGAGCTAATATTATGTAGGCCTCACTTGGTAAGTCTTGCCTTCTTGTTTGGACTCATCCCTCCTTTATGCTTACATATAGGCAACACATTTGAGGCACTATGGCTTCAAGCATTTTTGTCCAACTACTTAAGTTTGTGAGGCAAAGGAACAACTAACAAGAAATTCAAAAAGAATTGGTATAATGAAGGCCTCACTTGGTAAGTATAGTATATGTTGTCTAACGGTTTTTAGAGACTTATTTTAACAAGGTGTATAATGGGAGAAAATGACGGATTTTATTTCATTTCTTGTTTGATGAATATTTATAGTACAATAGAAGAAGAAAATTGTAACGCCCCAAGCCTAGGATTGAGAATCTGGATTCGGCACTTAAGGTCCCCGACATTCCCCTGCGACCTGGCCACGTTACCATACTCGTCTTAAATTACTTCCAAGAGTGAAGACTGTACCCACAAACCAACACGAGGTCCTTTTAGCATGCTTTGTCCTCACTCACATGCTCCCTAGGAAAATTCCCAGGAGGTCATCCGACATAGAACTTCTCCAAGTCAAGCACGTTTAACTTCAAAGTTCCTATGATTGAGTCACCGAAAAAGAAGGTGCACCTTGTTGGTATAGGTAGTATCTATCAATTCTTTTAAGCTTATCTTGACCATACTTTCATGTCCTTAGGATCCCTCTCATTCGGATGTGGTCTCGGTTCATTCATGTACCCCTCCTAACTCAGGTGTTACAAAAATAATAACTAACTTCTTACATCACAACACTAACAACTTTATATGCATACATAGACAACACTAACAACAATTATTTCAATTTATTTTTCTCCCTTTTATATGCATACATAGACAACATGTTGGAGGTGTTTAGGATCCCACATTGAAAAGATTAGTGAAAACCTCACAATTTATAAAGCTACAAGGGTCACCCCAATCATTACCAATTGGTTTTGAGATGAAACCCCTTGTTATCTTCCGGAGGGACTCTTTGAACATTATGTAGCTGAGAGTGTGCCTTGTCTCGAAGGCTTGTTGACCAAATGAATTTATTAGAGTTAACTTTTAAATTGTATATGAGAGCCTTTCAAATTTATATTGCTCTAACTCTTTTATCTTCATGACAATTTCCACGCAATTGAATGATCTTGAAGCTTTTGGCTCTGAAAGATTGATTTGCCTCCCAAGTTTCAAAAAAGAAAAAAAAGTACACAATAAGCTTAAGCTACTTATAGAATCTAGGTTGTTTAGACATACTTGAGAGAAACAAATAGTTGATGTTTTCAAAAACATAAAACAAAAGTTCTTTCCCTCACATTTCATTCTTCACTCTAACATTTACATTATTTCTTGACTACACGTGGATCATAGGAAGGAACTTTATCTAATCAAAGATCAATGTGCACAAAGAGTGCATAGTACAATCCATGTGCACAAAAGACGAAGCTTTGTAGGTGATTACATCACATTTAATACAAAAATTTATGAACTACTTACTAAATAGATGTTTGAGGAAGCAAGAACAACATACGCCAACTACAACCAACTACTGATATTAATTGAATCATATAATTTTCTTCAGTGCCTTTGCCATCTAGTAATCCAAAAGTTGTAAGAGCAATAATTTATATTGGATGAATCAATCATATATAAAAGTTTTGACTTCAAAATGAAGATAGATGTAGAAGTGATTTACAAAAAGATATACTTTACAACAAATTTTTTGTCCCAAAAAAGTTATATATTTTCTATTATTTAAATGGAGTTAATAAGAAATAAATGAAGGGTGGGGGCATTATGGTCTTTGGGAGATTGTCCAATAAAATAGGCAAATGAAGTGGGGGATGATGAGAGAATATGTCATGCTGAGAGAGGAGAGTGAAAGTACAAAATTACCCTCGTGAAAAATAGTTGATTTGTTGTGGTGTAGGGAACAAGCTGCATTTGGTTGCTTACCAAGTTGCCCCCTCGCGATGCGATGCCTTCCTATGTAAACGTTCCGTACAAAAACTTTTAAAAGAGAAAATATAAAGCGTTATCCAAATAGAATTTTGTGCAAATAAAACCTTTTTAAGTTAATTTCCAAATTTGTTTCTATGGTTTCGATTTGGTTTTTTTATAGCAATAGTTTGGATTTAATTTAAATTTAGTCTCTATAGTTTTAAAAATTTTAATTTAGTCGAGGCAGTTTAGTTAAATCTTGTAAATTGTCCTAAGTTGTGTTTTATGTCCTTGAAAATCCACCATTTCATTCTATTTCTTACTTTGCTCTAGACTTTATTAGATGTTGATGGTCAAATTTGGTTGGGAGGAACTCACCTGACCTTCACGTGCCACCAACGGTAAATTTGAATGAGGGGGGAAGACGTGGCCTGCAAAATAGTAAACCTGTACACCGGTGTGGTGCTCGCCACACCGCCTCCGATGCTTAAGTCAGTAAGCTGAAGGAAGAACTAGAGAGCAAGAGGAGAGAGTAGAAAATAGAGTTCGGGATCCCTTTTTCAGTGACGAAGAGGAGTTTAAATACATGCTCATGCTCCTAGGGTTTTTAGGAATTTGGAGGCGTTTCGGGACGAACTAGGCGAAACCGGGGCGGCCAGAGGCAGCAGAAACCGAATGGAGGCGAACGAGCTCGGCCCACGCAAGCGGTCCGAATGGTCGGGCCAAGTTGGTCCTACCCTTTGGTTTGGTCTTCCTCTGAGTCATTTTCCTAGTCCTATCTCTGTCCGGTTGTCCTCGTCAACTCCTTGTGTATCAGAGTAGACCAAAATTACCTATAACATTAGACATATTTAACTAACAAAATTAGTTCAAGATCGTCTCATTGCCATGTAAAAACAAATGTGTCAAAAAGTAATAATAGAGATGGTTTGTAAGGTTTAATTTTAAATTGAAACAAAGCTTAAACTATAAGGTAAGATTGAAACTTTTAAATAGAACCAAATTGAAATGATGTTCAATATATTATAGATATATATACTTTGAAGTTCTAAACCATATAGGCTTTAGTTTCAATTATGTCCCATTTGTTTGAAAAGTTTTAGGATAAACTAAAAGTTTTTAAGTTTTGACATGCAATTAAGCTGTAACATAGCTTAGATGTTAGCGTTTGAGAATGAATAAATAAATAACTCAATAAAAAGGAGTACAAGTGGCTATTATTATTTTTTATTCTATCTCTCTCACCATCAATAGACAAATATTAGGACTAGGATATAAAAGAAAATGTCAAGAAATAGCAACAACTCACCATGCATGTCGTCAAAGAAAATAAGACTGTACTAAAAAAAAGAAGAAGATAATCTTACTATTATGGATGTATGTTTGGTATTGATGACCTCATAAACACGAACAAAGGTCTTTCTGAGATTACTCAAAAACTTAACTCAGAAAAAAAGTTTAAACAAATAAATAATTATAAGCCTAAACATTTTTTTTTAAAAAAATTTTCAGTAACTCATACATCAAGAACTTCGTGATTATATAAGACATACTTAGCTTGGAACAATTTAATTTAATTTAATTTTATTATTATTTTTTTTGAGGAGTTAGCTTGGAACAATTATAGATTAGTTAATATAGAAAATTTCCTCATAAAATAACGAGAGTGAAGGCATATTTGTTGGAAAATAACATGTTTTGATTGTAAGAGATACAAAAAAATGTTGGTAAGTGTCGAGTTCAAATTTTTAATTCTGGATTTAAGATAATTACAATTATATATTATCTTACGTGAAATGGGTAGTTGTAAATTGAGTTGAGTTGAGTTTAGTTATTATTATTGTTTTTTTTTATTTTTTATTTTGAAATCAACAAAAAAATTGATTCATTTATCTTTGAGATAATAGTTGTAATTGATAATTAAGTCATATGAACAAAATATTAGCTTCATTAGACATGGTAAAATATTTAGGTGCAAGGTTTACATATATAAATAGAAAAAATTTTAAACCTAGGACATTATTCTCCATGGAATAGTGAAGAAAGTACTGATTCTATTATCTAATTAATTAATAATAGTTAAAAATTTCATTCAGATATTAATTAGGTTTAAATACTATTTTGATCTTGGATTTTTTTTGGATTTGGTTCATTTTGGTTCATATATATACTTTCGAAATTTTATCTTGGTTCCTGTACTTTAAAATTTGACTAATTTGATTCTTTCACTTTCAAATTTTTTTCATTGTTTTCGGTAGCATGACATTTAATTACTTACTAAATTTCTTGAAATGTAGTCATAAATTGATTAAGGGGTCGTTTGTTTTTTGGGAATCTGAGATGCCATGAGTCAAGCATCTAGATTCTCACGTTTGTTTTGCAGTAATGTAAGATACCCAGGTATCTCGAGATGCCCGGGTATCCTAGGATGCCCTACCGGAGGTAATCTGAGTACTTTTGGATGCCCTTTTGAAAGATGGGTTTCGAAGATTCCCATGTTGCGGGCATCCCCTCTTTACCTTTTTGCCCTTCGTTCATTTTTTTATATATTTTCTTTCATCAATTTTCTTTATCTTTATTTTTAATTTTATGATTTAAATAGATTAATGTCCAATAATCAACTTTATATAATTAAGTATATTTATATATTACATTTACATATAAAATAGACTTCAATTCAATTAGACTTCACCTCATATAACATTAATTATATAATTGTCTTTTAGAAAAATATTAAAATTAAAAATAAAATTTATATTTAATATAGCTTTTTTATTTAAAAAAAAGTCATATAATATATGAATTCTATGAAATAACATACAAAAATGAATGTACACTTAATTAATATAAAAAAAATTAAATTAATAAAAACAAATATGTATTATATAAATATAAATTATATTAAATCAATATATAAATTATATTAATATATTAATAAGGGCATTTTTGGAACATTACATAAATTTACAACATTTCCAAGAATAAATCCTTCAAAACTATCAAAATATTCCGGGATACCTTATAAATTTTCCTACAAAACAAACGTGGCTATCTGAAGATGCCGGATATCTAAAATTCCGGTCATCTGAGATTCCAGGCATCTGAAGATGTCGGACATCTACATTCCCAAAAAACAAACGGCCCCTAAAGGATTTTATTGTGTATAAAAGTTATGTTTAAAATTTGCAAATATGAACAAAGTTGGTTACTGAAGTACAATTACCAAAAATGAATATTTTGAAAGTATAGGTACCAAATAGATATTTTTAAAATATGAGGACCAAAATGAAAGAAAAAAATATAGAGGCAAAATAGTATTTAAACTTATTAATTAATGAAAAGTGAAAAAAGTTAGAAATAAGAAGGTAGCTAAGCTTTTGATTGATTATGTGGATTGTGGATAAGGTAGGATATATAGGTTAGCTAGAAATAAATAGTGGTAAAAGAATTTAAAAAGAAAAAAGTGTTTGCACCTAAAAATAATATTTAATATTGTTTTGGTTAGCTACAATTTCTAAGATGCTTAAGTGAATCCATTTGCCATTTATATCATTCTATTTCTAATCTAATATTTTAATTTATTTTATTTTTAGAAATCCAATTTCATCTTTGGGTTTAATTAATTAGAACTTTTTTCTCTCTTGTTTCTAAAATTGCAAAAAGAGGTATAGAAATCTTGAATTTTGTTCTTTTTATTAAAAGAATTTGTTTAAGACTTCAAAAATATTTTTGAAAAAATGAAGAATTTAGATTAAGAAATTTCAAAGTAATAAACTTATTTTTTAGAAATGGTTAAATCATCACTAAAGTGGTAAGTTTAAGTTCATAGTTTATGATATATTTAATCTATCAGTCATATTCTTTAACTCTTTCTCTTGTTATTGACCTAGAAACTAGACACAAGACTTAACAAGTAGACTATTATATGAAACTAAGAAAAAATGCGTAAATATTCAAATTTAATGCCTCCATATAATATCGAAAAGTGATAAGTGGATAACATTATTCATATAAGTCACGTGTATGTATACATAATGAGGCGAAACTAAATAACAAAGACAACTATAAAAAAACAATATAAAACATGTGTTTGAAATGCTTTTTAAAATACTTGTGAAGGCCATAAAATTGTTTGCTCATATATTGGTAGCAATTGATTAAAATTCCAAAGATTGCTTTTAACTAATTAAATCATATTTGAAAATTTTTAATAATAACAAATATTTAAAAAATTCTAAGACCAGATTAAAAAAGAAACCCTTCAAATATTTTTAGATGAAACATTTAATTAGTTTCCTAAAATTTTCATTAATAAAAAATAGTTTTATAAAGTCTAAAAATAGATTAAAAAAAACATTTTGTGGTTTTAGATAAAATATTTAATTTCCAAAAGTGTTTAATTTTTTTCGCCAATGCCAAAAAAAAAAAAATCTTGAAAAATAAATCCTTCACTCATTTTTTTTTTAAATTTTCAATAATAATAAAAATAATAAAACTTAGGCATCCTAAACTCATCCTAACCATTCTAATAAAAATGATTTTTTTTTTTTTTTTAAATTAGACCCCATTTGATAACCCATTAGGTTTTTGAAATTTATGCATGTTTTCCTCGAATTTTGTTACAATGATTTTCATCTTTTATGTTTAGGAAACATTTAAATTCTTAGCTAAATTTCAAAAACAAAAACAAGTTTTTGAGATTTTTTTTTTAATTTTCAAAACATGACATGATTTTTTAAAATATGAGAAGGATAACCAAATAAAGAAACTTATGATAGTGGAAATAGAGTTTATATAAACTTAATTTTCAAAAAAAAAAAAAAGTTGTCAAACATGGTCTTACTAATTAGGGTCTTCGAACAAAAATAATAAAGGATTGATTTGACCCTAAAATGAAAAGAAGTTATAGAAGACTAGTTGTTGTTGTTGTTTTTTAACAACAAATACAAGGATATAAAGGATTTAAACTGTTTTTTTTAGATCAACAACATTTGAAATGGGAAAGATTTAAACCTTTGACCTCTTGGTTGAAGATACATATTAATTACCACTAAGCTATGTTCATATTTTGGCAAAAGATTTAAGCCTTTCATTCAGGTGCGGTAGAAATACCTAATTATGTCAAAATGAACTGTTATAAAAGACTCATCCTAAAGTTAAAGAAAATGAACATAAAAGTTATGCCCTAAATGTTCCTTTTTTCCCAAGATAGCTAAGTTGCCTATGGAAACATATCAAAGATATGCAAAATCTACTTGGAATTGGACCCTTTTGGATGCTATTGTTTATTTATTCCTCATTTCATCTTATCCTTCACACAATAGAGAGAATATTTTGAAAAACACACATCAAATTAAGTTTTTATTGGGAAAAAAGCATACTAGACTAGGTGAGGAAAAAATTACTTTTAGACGTTATTTTTTTTAATCCATATTTAATCGAGTAGTTTTCATCAATTCAAGCGTAGTTTAGTAGATTAGAAACCTATTACATTATCTGAGGTTGAGGGTTCAATTCTCCTATTCCACATATGTTATACTAAAATAAGAAAGAAAATGTAGTTTTCTATTATACTTATGTAGATATAAGGAGTGCTTGGTTGTCAATTTAAACATAGTTTAACTGATTAAGATGTTATACTCTCAACTAAAATGTATTCCAAACGGACCCTAAATTTTGTTGGGAGTGCGTCCAAAGTCCCACATCGGCTAGATAAGGGGATGATCATGGGTATATAAGGGAGGACAAGTATCTCCATTGGTTTGAGGCCTTTTGGAGTGAACCAAAAGCAAAGCCATGAGGGTTATGCCCAAAGTGGACAATATCATACCATTGTGGAGATCTATGTCGTGTCCTCGTCCCTTAACAAGTGGTATCAGAGCCATGCCCCGGAGGTAGCAATGTTGGGTAGAATCCTCGGGTGTCAAACAAAGAAGTTGTGAGCCTTAATAGTCATGGGGAGATCCGTGGTTGAGCTCTGGGTGGGCGGGTATACTCCGGAGAAGAGGAGTCGTCCTAGATAAGAGCAAGAACTCTCGGTAAAGCGGTGAAGCCTAGAGAGTTGGACGGATAGATGACTATTTGAGGGGAGGCTCGGTGGTACTTTGTTCGAGGGGAGGATTGTTGGGAGTGCGTCCAAAGTCCCACATCGGCTAGATAAGGGGATGATCATGGGTATATAAGGGAGGACAAGTATCTCCATTGGTATGAGGCCTTTTGGGGTGAACCAAAAGCAAAGCCATGAGGGTTATGCCCAAAGTGGACAATATCATACCATTGTGGAGATATGTGTGTGTCCGGTAATCCCTTTCAAATTTCCACATGTAAAGAAAAAAAAAATCAATAAGGATTGTAGGTTGGAACCAATTCTGACATTATTTTCAAAATTAATCTTCAATTTACAATATCTAGAAAAGAGTGAACTTCAAAAACTTTTCATTGCCTCTAAATTTGTACTCAACTCTTTTGAACTTGAGGTGCTTTATCTTTAATTTAACTAATTTATGACTATTCTATTACAAATTCTATTACAAACAAAACAAAATTTATGACTATTCTTTCATTACAACATATAAATAAGTTATTAATCAAATCACATGAGTTATATATATATATATTTTCCTTAAATTGTCCTTAAAATTTCCAAAATTATTTTATTTTTATTTACTTTTAAAAATAACGATTTAGATTTTTTTCATTAATTTTTCCTTTTAACATACTGATAATATGATTTTTAAGATGTGTTATCGTACTGATGTAAGCATGCATTAGAAAAGAAATTATATCTTCTAGGAATTAGCTGAAACCATACGATCAACTATTTTAAACTATAAGATAAGATGTAGGTTCGAGGAGTTAGAGGTAATAACCATAATTGTCTTGAGTAATTTTCTGTATTAGAAACAAGCGAAGGTTAGTTGAAGCATGTATTAATTGTTGCACATAAATAATAGGTGACAAAATAATAGTAAAAACCAAACTTATTAC
The DNA here is from genome assembly GCA_036850905.1 of Luffa acutangula. Lineage (NCBI taxonomy): Eukaryota > Viridiplantae > Streptophyta > Magnoliopsida > Cucurbitales > Cucurbitaceae > Luffa > Luffa acutangula. The sequence continues at coordinate 47,459,835 of CM072090.1, forward strand.
CTTGCCAAAACCGTCATAGGCCAATTATGTATAGGTCGTACCACTGATACAAGGGTGAGCCAATGGAGAATATAACCTTTTCTTCCTTGCTTATTCGACCTTCATTCTCCTCTTGCAGCCAAAGTGATAGTGGTTTCTATTTTTATATATTCTTGTAAGTTTAAAGACTAAAATAAATATCTAAAATCGATTTCAAAAAAAAAAAAAAAAAATCTAAACTAAAATAAATTAACAAGTTGAAGACCGAAATGAAATTTAAATAATTATTTTTCTATGTATAGAAAAAAGAGAGTAGATTTTTATTGCTTATTAGTCATGTATGATATTATTACAAGATTTGTTTATTTATTCTTCTTTTGAAATTCAATTGACAACGAATTTGGTGAATGCCTATTTATAAAATAAAGGCTAAATTATAAAAAATACCTTTGAATTATGAGTTTTGTTCCAAAAATGTCTCTAAACTGACAAGTTTCAAAAATACTCCTGAACTTTAAAAAATGTTTAAAAAATACCATTGCTGTTAATTTTGGATGGAAACCGTTGAAGATTCAGTTTCAAAAATACCCTTGAACTTTCAAACAAATTTAAAAGGGAAAAATATACTTTTGGTCTTTGAGGTTTGGGTTAAGTTACACTTTGGTCCCTGAGTTTTCAAACTCAACAAAAATACCCTTGAGGTTTGAGATAAGGAGCAATTTGGTCCCTGCCGTCCATTTTGCCGTTAAATACTAACGGAATGCTGACATGACACTATTATTTTAATTAAAAAATTAATTTTGATTTTTTTGAATAAAATATATATTAAAATAATAAAAATATTATTATTTTATTAAATATTTTTAATTGTTTTCCCCACTTTCTTCTCCTTCTTTCTCTTCCCCCTCCCTTCTCCAACTTCTTCTTCTCCAACTCTGGTGGCCGGCAGCCACCGCCGTTCATCGGCTGCCGGTAAGTTTTTTTTTCTCTCTTTTATTCTCTATTCTCTTCTATTTCTTCATTTTTTTTATAAAGAAGAGGGAAAGGGAGGAGGAAAAAAAAAGAAAAGGTGGAGAAATAGAGGAGAAGAGAGAATAAAAGAGAGAAAGAAAAAAAAAGCTTACCAGCGACCAGCGGCGACCGACCAGGAAACGGCGGTGGCCGCCGGCCACCGGAGTTGGAGAAGGAGTGTGAGAAGAAGAAGTTGGAGAAGGAAGGGGGAAGAGAAAGAAGGAGAAGAATGAGGGGGAAAAGAATTAAAAATATTTAATAAAATAATAATATTTTTATTATTTTAATATATATTTTATTTAAAAAATTTCAAAATTAATTTTTTAATTAAAATAATAGTGTCATGTCAGCATTCTGTTAGTATTTAATGGCAAAATGGACGACAATGACCAAATTGCTCCTTATCTCAAACCTCATGGGTATTTTTGTTGAGTTTGAAAACTCAGGGACCAAAGTGTAACTTAACCCAAACCTCAGGGACCAAAAATGTATTTTCCCAATTTAAAAAAAAAATACCCTTATTGAAAAATGCTTCCTCTTTTTTCCTCCTCTCACCGCAAATTTTTTCCCCATGAAAATCAATGAGAAACTTTACTTATTTGTCATGTATTCATAGTTTAGGAACTTTTCTTCTAACACGTCTCATCCCAAGAGCTTGATTAGACTTTTGTGTTGAAACTTCAATATGACTTTTGTTTTGTTCTTGAAATTCTACATGTGTTTGACTTCATTTGTTGGTAGTCTTTTCAATATTATTTCCTCACCAACCACTACCCATTAACTTTCTCTATATTCATTTTATGAAAAATAAATAAAATTATTGTTGTATACAGGTTCTTACAATTCTTAAATATTAATAAGAACAAAATGATCTATAAAACTTTTGATTAATTCATCTTATAAATTGGACCAAACCCACAGTCTTATAAACACTTATTTTTCTTATCACTAACATACACAAATAGAGAGAGCAAAAAAAGAAATAGCATACATACATATATGATGTACTAAAAAAACATATATACATATATATAGTGTTTTCCCACACTTATCTTCTTTACACTTTTTAAAAGAAAAAAACTCGATTTTAAAGTTTATTTTCATCTGGTATTGTGTTGCACACAACCTTCATAAGCAAAGTTTTGCATAAATTTTTATGGAGGAAGAATTCAGGGTGAGGAGAAAAAAAGAAGAAACATTTTTCAATAAGGGTATTTTTGAATTTTTTTTTGAAAGTTTAAGAGTATTTTTGAAACTGAAACTTTAATGGTTTCCATCTAAAACTAACGACAAGGGTAGTTTTGAAACATTTTTTAAAGTTCAAGATATTTTAAAAAATTTTCAAAGTTCGGAGACATTTTTGAAACAAACCCCAGAGTTCAAGGCTATTTTTTTATAATTTAGTCTACAATAAAATCTCATGTACACACAAGATCAAATCCGTGATTAGTTATTTTTATTTATTATTATTATTATTTTTTTTTTTACTTTTTGCAAAAATAAGTATTAGAATTCTTTTTTCGTTTTGTTTTTTATTCTTTAAAGAGCAAGGTGGGTAGAGATTGACAATATGATGAAGATTCTATCAGAGAAACAAAATAATTGGGATGATCAATTTTGAAAACAATATGGAATTTTCACGGATATTAGTTTACGTATTTGAAAATTCTAAATTTGTATAACTTGATGATAAGAAATTTGAAATTTAATGTCACTTAAAATTGATATTAATGTGTTACACTGAATTCCTTTTTTTTTTTTTTTTTTTGAGAAGAAAATAAAAACAAAGAAACTACAACGAATCAAAAGAAATGGCTAGGGCGTCCATGTGACGCAGATCATGAGCTAAACTGCTTTGAGCCCACATAGGACATTCTTCAAGCCAAACTTCAGAGTGTTTTGTTGTGCGAGCATGAGTAGCTAACTGGTGTGCTACTTTGTTGCATTCCCTTGGAATTAGAAGAAACCCACTTATAAGATGCTGTGTGGCCGAAAAATGGAGTTGGTGGATTAGGGGGGCAATCTCATTTAAATGTTGTTCGCGATCGTGGAGTAAATTCCACACAATTTTGGAATCTATCTCTGCCCAAACTGGTGATAAGCCCGAATCCAAAGCTAGTTGCACACCCTCCACCAGTGCCTTTGCTTCTGCCCACTCTACAGTGCCTTTGTTACACTGAATTCCTAACCTGATGTGAAAGTCAAATAATCAATGTATGTGTAGAAAACATATGGTTTTTTCTTATATGAATGGATTATGATTTTCAATATTCACCCCACCTTCATCATAAATGAATTTATTGTACACAAAAATTCTGGTAAGAGTCTTCTATGTGAAACCTATGTGTGTTTTATATATTCTTACCAAGAAAATGAAATTTAGCCACGTGGATTAGAGGTTTATGCATATGAAATCTAGTTCTAAAATTTTAAATATAAAAAAGGACAAAAATCAAAATAATTAGTATTATTATTATTTTTTATATTAAACGTTCCATTTCTGTTTTTTTTCCTTGCCTTTAGCGATTTCATTTCGTTTTTTTTTTCAATTTTAGTCGACTGTCGTTTTTTCCAAGTTCATTTCTATTTTGTCAACCTATAAGGACAAATATGTAAATTGGTTTCTTAAACTCCGTTAATGTAACACCCCAGGCCCAGGATTCGGAATCCGAATTCGGCCCTTAACGACCCCGACATTCCTCTGCGACCTGGCCACGCCACCATACAACTTCTCCAAGCTAAGCACGCTTAACTTCAAAGTTCCTATGATTGAGCCACCGAAAAGGGAGGTGCACCTTGTTGGTATAGGTAGTATCTATCAATTCTTGTAAGCTTATCTAGACCATACTTTCATGTCCTAAGGATCCCTCTCATTCGGATGTGGCATCGGTTCATTCATGTATCCCTCTTAACTCGGGTGTTACAGTTAATATCTGATTATGAACCGACAGAAATGTAAAATTATAACAAAATAGACACTTTTAGAATAAATGAGCTACTATTGACTCATTTGTACAAATGTCCGAAAAAGAAAATAGGGTAGCGTGGGAGTTGAGGCTGAGGGGTAGTTGAGGGAATAAAGGAAGAAGTGGGTCCCACATGTGTCCGAAAACGAGGGGCAGCCCACGTCGGATTGGATTGGATGAAGGAGGGACAAAAACGGCAACTTCAAACTGCCCCATCTCAAGATTTTGTAATATCTCTTTTGTCCCCACCCTGCCCCCAATTTTACTCTTTTCACCCCCTCTCTCTTTCTCTCTCTACCCTACTTTTTTATTTCTCTCTCATCTCTCTCTATTTCAATCACTTTCCATTTTGTAAACGTAACACACACCAATTCTATTCTATCACCATCTTTCCTTTTATCTTCTTCCATTTCCAATCTCAAATCATGCATTTCCCATCATCCTCAAAAATCTATCCAATTTTTCACTCCACCGTTCGATATAGATCCATCGTCGGTATGTCTTTTAATATCGGTTGTATACATGTTCGAAATATTTTTGCAGTTTCTCTCTCACACATCCAACGACCTGAATACATTGATAGTGGGCTCATTTAACTTTGTTTTTCTTGGCCTAAGGTGTGTTGTATAGACCTTGTTAATTTAATTGGCATAAGGAAAATGAAAGGCAATGTTAATAGATTGTTTGACCTAATTTATTTTATTAATTGAAACTGACCGACGCATATTACTCTAACTGCTTCATTGCTATATTAATCCTATCAACTTAGTTTTTTTTTCTTCCTTAAATAATTTAGTTTCAATTACAAGGTCGGTCCCTGAACTTCCAGAGTTGTTTCAATTTGGTCCCGAACTTTAAAAAAATTTAAATAGACCTCTGAACTTTCAATTTTGTGTCCAATAGGTCGCTAAACTTTAAAAAATATCTAGTAGGTCCTTCAATTTTCACTTTTATGTCCAATAAGTTTCTCAACTTTCAATTTTGTTTCTAACAAATCTTTGATCTATTTGACATTTTTAAAAAAAATCACAAACCTACTAGATACAAGCTTTGAAGTTTAGGGTCTCAATAGGCATAAAATTCAATTTTATATCTAATAGATTGATTAATTTTTTAAAATCTCGAATATATTATGAACCTATTAGACACAAAATTGAAAGTTCAAAAACCTATTAGATATTTTTTAAATTTCAGAAACCAAATTAACACAACCCTAAAAGTTCAAGGACTATATTTATAATTTAACCAATAATTTATTACTTGCATTTCTTTTTAAGGGTTTTGACATATATATAAAAGGTTAAAACAAAAAATTCAAAATAAATAAATAAATAAATATTTTGCATTAAAATAAGTTAAAAATACTTCCTACTAATATTACATTCACATAAGTTATATTTTGTTGTTATCTTGTATATATTTTATCGACTTTCTTTACGATATAATGGAAATGTTGATTCGTTCCGTATGTCAATAATATCGAATCCATGAACATGTGAAAATGTCATGGAAATTATAGACGTGTCAACGGAAATTTAATACATTATTGGTGGTAAAGAAACTGATATCAATACATTAAATTTTATTTAATTTTCATTTCTCTTGATGCTATATATTTTGATCTAGGGTGTGAAGAGTTTACTTTGCTTTGAACTCGCTTTAATAACCATTTAAGTTTGTGTTTATATATATAGGTCTAAAGCAAGTAATAGATATTTGATCTACTAGCTATTGATGAGGATAGTGATAACATTTAATCTTAAGGGAAAATTTCATTTTTAACCCTAAACTTTAGGGGTTGTATCAATTTTACCTGAACTTTCAATTTCATCAAATTGAACCCTAAAGTCAACAAGTTGTATCAATTTTAACCATGAACTTTCAATTTCATCAAATTGAACCTCAAACTTATCAAATCGTATCAATTTTAACCCTAATACGTATTTTAGAGAAATTTCTATACCTAAATTTTAATGATTTACGTACACTTTAAAAAAAAAAAATCAACGATAATAAAACTCTAATACGTACAATTTTAGAATTCCATCGTCAAATTTTTTATCTTCAAACAACATTAATACGCAATCTCTTTCTAATTTCAACATCATTAAAACTAAGCACAATTTCTCACATGGACCTCACTATTATCTCACATCCACATAATATGTCACGTTCCAAACATGTAATTCTTCACTAGCAACAAAAATGCTAATTAGTGAACTTCAATTATGTTTTAGATGAAAAATATATTTTTTTTAAAATAATTATAGGAAATAAAATCACACAATATTTTAATTACAAAAAAAAAAAAAAAACAAAACAAAACAAAAATCACTCACGAACTACCTACTAATTGTACATTCAAACTTATGTTGTAATATATATATATATATATATACCTACAAATTTTTAATTTATGCAATTACTCCCTCAAACTAATTATGACATCGCCAACAAGAGCATAACTCAACTGACATAAAGTTGTACTAATAATCCTGAGTTGTGTAGTTCAAATCCCCCCACCCCATATTGTCAAAAAAAAAAAAAAACTAATTATGACATCATTGCAAATTAAATTATGCATTTAATACACAAAACTTCCTTAAACTTCATGGAACATTCAAGCTCTCAAACTACATGGATCGGTAAAATTAAAACCTAAACGTGGAAAGGAAATTGATACCTTATCTACTGAACTCTCAAGTACTAATGATAAAATAAGAGAGAAACTAATGAATGTGACTACCTCGTTAGATTTATATTCGAAATCCGTAGGTCTTCTAATAACTATTAGATACAAATCAAAAGTACGTTATGATACAAAACTGTTAGTCACGGTACGATTGTGTTCTTTGATAAGTATTGGAAGTTAGAGGGGCAATTGAGGAAAAGAAAAAGAAGAAAGGGAAAAGAGGAGTAACGTGGGACGGTTGAGATTTAGTTAAACGAGAGCCCCAAACATTGACAATTGAAGAAACAACTGTATAGGTTCCGTAGGGAGAAGGGAAACCCCCTTTTTTCTTTTCTCCACAAAATTAAACAATTTTTTTTTCCAAAAAAAAAAAAGACAGATTCTCACAAAAAAAAAAAAAATAAAAAACAAAAATTCCTCTCTTTCTCTCTCATCCGACTTTCTCTCTCATCCCACCACTTGTGCAATAGCATATCAAAAGCCCAAAAAGAAAAAAGAAAAAAAAATGGCTTTCTTTCGTAAGCCAAATTGCGGCTGAGATTTTTTTATTTCCTCGCTGTCTGAGAATAATTTATTTAAAATAAAAATAAAATTGGGAGGTCAAAGGAGTTTGCGTGTGGGTGTTGAAGAGAGAAACGTCAAAGGATGCAATTATTTTGTTTTTCTAGTTTTCTATTCTTTTTTCTGTTCATAAGTGGAATTTTTGCCTTTTTTTTTTTTTTAATTTTATTTTTAAAAGAACAACTTTTTTTATTATTTTCTCCTTTTTCTCCCAATTTATAAAAGTCTCTTTAGTTTTTGAGGGTGTGGTTGGTTCCCTCACTCTTTTTGCCTTTGTGACACCCAATTTCAACTTTGAGATATATATTTTTTTCTTCTTTTTTTGCACTTTGAATAAATTTTTAACACACCCTTTTGGGCTTTGCCCCTCTTTCAAGCATCTTCAATTTTCATTTGTGTTCTTTGCAATTAATCCCTTTTATATTGTGTGTTCCAACTTCCAAGTTTAAAAAGGGTTTAAATCTTTCAACATATATTTAGCTTGCCAGTTTAGTAAACTTGTATTTGTATTATTTATGTAAATGAGTTTTAATACCGGATTATACATACATTGAATTTGGTTTGTGAATTTGTGATTTGTAAAATATTTTTTTTATTGCTTGAAAGGTTTTCTTAGTTCAACAATTGTTTGGATGAGAGATTAAACTATTGACCTTTGAAATAGTTAATAATGTCTTACCATTAAACTAAAATTCATATTACCTTTGACCTCTTGGTCGAAGAACATATCGACTGAACTATGATTACTTTGGCATGTAGATATTTTTCATTAAATATTTTATTGTGATGTTTTATAAAAAAAAAAGTCAAATAGTAATTTGGATAACGAAACCCGATTAATGTCATAAAAAAATTCACTGGCAAAACTTCTAAAAAAAAAACCTAAGTGAAGAAAAATCTAAATTCAAAATAGACCCTAGATTTTAACCATTATTATTATTATTTAAAAAAGACAACTAGTAACTAAGGGGAAGTCATATAAATGTTCTTTTCTAGTAAATCAAGTTTTTTTTTTTTTTTTTTTTTAATTTTCTAACAAGAACTTGGCTCAACTGGCATAACTTTGTATGGATAACCACAAGGTTTGTGGTTCAAATCCCCTTTCCACATATTGTAAAAAAAAAAAAAAAAAAGATTTATTATTTATTTTTAAAGTTCCTCAAGAGTTGCTTTTGTTCTCTAAAATATCAATATAATTTCAAATTTCAACCCACCAAGTTTGCACCACTATGAATAAAATTAATGGTGGCCATTATAAGCTATAAAAAAATTAAGAAAAATAAAGGGAAAAACTTTAATGATTAAAGAAAGTATAGAGTGCTTCATCCTTAATTAATTTATATCAATCATTTACACATGATGGTGTTTTAGTATAGAAAAATGTTTGTCATATTTGGAGGAAGTGTTTGGGAGCCAAGAAAATAAAGAAGAAAAAAAATAGGGGAAAAAAGTGTTGAGTGGGTTGGCTTGTTTAATTAATTTATGTATATATATGCACCAAATGATTTATATCATAAAATATACAGCTTAGCAACTTAATTCTTTGAACTTTGCAAAATTTTTATTAAATCGAAGACGTGACCGACTTAATCTTATCTTCATTGTCGGATAATAAGCTCTAATTAATTACAAAAATTTCAACCAACCAAGCAATAATATCATTCATGTATATTGTATACAAATACATGCATGAATGTTATTTTAGATACTTCGAGGATTTTTCCTTTTTTTTTTTTTTTTTTTTTTTTTTTTTTTTTTCTTTCTTTCTTTTAGGTGTTTTTTTCAATCATTTAGAGGTCGTTTGATAACCATTTCGTTTTCTGTTTTCTGCTTTTGTTTTTCATTTTTTAAAAATAGGGGTGTTTGATAACCATTTCTGTTTTTTGTTTTCTGTTTTTTAAAAACGTTTTTGAAATTATAAGTAAATTTCAAAAACAAAAAAAAGTAGTTTTTAAAAATAGATTTCTGTTTTTCAAAAACTCATTTTTCTTCTAATACTTACTTTTCTTCTCTTTTACCTATCTTTCTCCAACAAATTCCTTTCTCTATTTTTTTTTTCTAAAACGTTTTTTACTCTATAAAATTTATTTTTCTCTCTCAAATTTTTTTTTTCTCTATATCTTGTCTATTTCTAAAAACTTATCAATAACTTTTCTCTCCTTAATTAACATGTTCTAATTTTTCTTTTGAAAAAAAAAAATCACCAAAATTTTCAATCGCTACAACTTTTCTTTATTTTTCTAATTTATCGTTATTTCTTTAACATATCTTTTACTCTTAACTTTATTATCTCTCTAAATTTTCTTTTTTATTTAATTTTTTAATATAAAATTTATCACTTTTACCCTTACTTGTTTTCTATTTTTTCTCTGACTAATATTTTTTCTCAAGTCTAACTAATATTCTTTCTCTAAATATTTTCTTTCATCTCTCTGAATTTTCTATGTTTAACTTTTTTCGTCTTTAAAAAAAAAAAACTTATCTTGAAAACATTTATATTTGTGTCTCTAAATTTTTGTTTCAACGTCTCTACACATTTTTCTCTCTCTAAAACATCTTTTCATTTTTCTAATTTTTAAAAAACTGAAAAACAAAAAACAGTTATCAAACAAGGTTGGTTTTCTGTTTTTAAAAAACAGAAAACAAAAAACAGTTATCAAACATATATGGTTTTTGTTTTTAAAAAACAGAAAACCAAAAACCAAAAACCAAAAACAGAAAAACCAAAAATAAAAAACTGAAATGGTTATCAAACGGGGCTTAGATTACCAATTTTGTTTGTTTTTTTGTTTTTTGTTTTTTTTAGTTCAACAACATTTGAGGTAGAAGTTTTCAAACCTGTTGAGGGTACATGGTCAATTACTTTTGAGCTATGCTTACTTTAATGATTACCAATTTTGTTTGGTTAGAAAAAACGTTGAATATTTAATAGCAACTAAAATGTTACATTATTTGGTAATTGAAATTTTTATCTAAAAAATAATATATCTTAAATTTTGGTTTTTTTTTTTTTATTAAATATTCATCATTTGGTTTATATAAGTGAAAAAAAAAATGATAAAACAATACTCGTTTTTTAAAAACTTAATTGTTACACAAATTAAAGTATAGGGACTAAATCGTTAGAAATCAAAGTTCACGGACCAAATTATTACTTTTATGAAAGTTTATGGACCAAAAGTGATTTTTAATCTAATTTGTTTTTTTATCAACTTTCCTTAAAAATAGTTAAAAGAACATTTGTTTCTAAATAATTGATAAAAAAAGAAAAAAAAAAAAGAAAACAAGTATTGGGAATATTGTTATGTACGAGTTCGACAGTGCACTTATTATTACTAGTGTTTTACCCACGTGTATTGCACGTGTATATTTTTCCAAATAATGTTTTTTTTTTGTGTACGTGCGTGTGTGCGCGCTAGTGTAAAAAAGATAAAACTACGTCTTAACGGTATTTTGTAAAATTTAGATAATATACATTCTTATAATCACTTCCTACTTTGCTTCTCAAGTCTTATTTCACCTTTACATTCTCTCTCTACCGTAAGTGTTGACAAATGCCCAACTCTCCCCCATCGACGTCTCTCTCATCTTGCTACTTCAATCTTTCATGTCCATTGTCTGTCACCATTCATCGTTGATTGATACTAAACTTCTTTCATTTTCTTTATTTGTTAGTCGTCATACTACACATGCTCTCTCTCCATTTAAATTGCTTACTAACACTCAATCCTCAATCTCTCTATAATGCATCATGTTAATCTACTCCTTTCTCCCACACATGCCACTTGAAATTACCTTATTTCGTCAGTTTCATTCTTTCTAGAACTTTGTCGAGTACAACTAATCTGACAAACCAAAATTAATCAATTTGATTTCCTCTTTATTGGTCAATATGATTTGGTCTAAAACAACAATATTGATCTTGTACATATCATTCAATAGGATAAAGATTGATGTTCTTTAGTTGAGAGGTGTGAGCGGTGAAATTTTAAAAAAATGAGTAATGACTAAAGAAAAAAAAATTGTTTCCAAGATGACGTTTTTGTATAATTTTTTTTGGAAATTTAAAGGTTTTTTAGTAAGAATTTTAAAGGTCATGTATTATTGTTTTAATAATAGTGATAGTTAGTAGTGAATTTGTAACCACCATTATTTAGTCTAATGGTTTGTAATGTTGCAATTAGTTTTTCAATTATAAATTATTTTTTATTTTATTATTTTTTTAATGAAATTTAATGTATTTTATAGATAATTTAAGAATAAAAGATAAAAAAAGTGTAGGATGATTAAATAAAAATGATATGGGCATGTTTATGTTTTTCAATTTGTACAATTTAAAAATAAATAAATTTTATTATATTCATTAAAAAGAAAAAGTATGTGACAAATTTGGTATATATATTTTAGGTCAATAATCATTTTTTTTTTATGTATGATAAAATGAAAATTTTATTTCATGTTAAACAATTTTTACCACAATTTAAATGATTTCTAAATATAAAATATGGATCATATTAGTTATTGATTAATGTGATATAATTTATATTTTATTTTAAGTTATTACTAATAGATGTATTTTTTTTAAACAACTAATAGATGTATTTTTACTTTAAAATAAAATTTCAATATTTGAATAATTAATTTGAAATAAAGTTTATATGTGTATAAACATGGAAGAAAAAAAAAACATAATCTAACGAAAAATTCAAAAGTTTAACTAAGAAAAATTAAAAATAAAATATACAAATTTTAAGCATGTATAAACATTTAAAATATCAAACATAATAATCTTAAGATTAATTATAAACTAATCACTAAACAATATTACTCTATAAAACTTCGACAAATGCTAGTATTATAGTATAAATTTAACTTTAGAAGCATCAAAGATAAAATGTAAAGATTTCTCTCAAAAGAAAAAAAAAATATAATGTAAAGAGAGAGGAAAAAAATTCGAATTGTTATAGATTATGAATAGAAGCTTGACTAAGGATATCATTTTGTAATTATTAGGGAATGAAGGAGTTACAAAACTATAATTAAGAATTAAGTAAGAGGAATAACCACAAAACTTTTGATACTCTATCCTTTTACATTCCATGCATTCATCAATTTTGTGAGAGCATTTAAATTCCTTTGATTCATACCAACTTTTTAATAGAATTATATATTTTTATATTAAAAAATCATGTAGTATTTTTTTTTCTAACTTCAATTAAAATTGGAACTATAAATGCATAGGTCTTAGCATGCAAAATTTTAGTAATTATTTTTTTAATACAGTTTTAGTAATTAATAACCTCAATTTTAGAATTAATTTCTAATATTGAAGGCTAATTTTTTCATATCTCTTCATTTATCACCTTGATGTACATTATTTTTATTTATCTAAATTAATATTTCTACCGGTATAAATTGTTTATTGTAAATATTTATAAACTTTAAACTAATTTGAAATTTATTAAAAGGAAAATTAATTTTAATCTCTTACTCTAAAAATATATAAGTCATCATGCTTTCATTTTCTAAAGATTATTTTGTTAGTTTTGACCTTTTATTATATTTACTTGCTAATTAAAATTTACTCTTTTTATTATGTTATAAAAATAATGTTTCAAACTATCAAATAACATTTTATTTTACCATAGACTCAAAAGAATATTTTAATTTTGTGTTATAGTTTAAATTAATAAATAATAAATTGACAAAAAGAATAGAGTATATAATTTCCTAACATGCTAAATTTCTTATGAAATATGAACCTACGTGAAATTGAATTAACAAATCCAAAGATATGCGCACAACATTTTTTACAACAAACAATGCACTGATTATCAAATGACAATAAAACAAAAGTAGTAAAATATCTCATACGGTATCCATATACACATGCTTTAAAATAGATATACTCACTTGGCAATTGCAACATCATTATTTGACTTCATCAAAGTGGAACTTTAGCATCCTAAGCAAATTCTAGCATCCGATATATATATGTTCATCACATTTGCAACTTGAATCTACCAAGTAAAAAATAGAGTCAATTTCAAGATTTGAAAAGACCCTTGAGAGTAAGGAATTGAGAGATCTTGATGAAAAAAATGGTAGAAGAATATCTCATTTTATAGGTGGTAGAGAATTAAAAGTTGCAAAACTTTTAGAATTCCAAAACATTTTAAATTCTAATATTAATTATAATTAAAATTTTAATTAATGAAAAACTAACCTTTAGTATTCAACCTCTCATATTAACATGCGGTTATTATTATTAATAATTAGTCAATAATTTATTATTGATAACTAATTAAAGAATTTACGTTATCAAAAAAAAAAAAAAAACTAATTAAAGAATTTACTATTTAAAATTTAGTTTTCAAAAACATATTATATAAATAAAGAAATTAAAGAAGAACTTTTCAAATATTTCATATTTCCGTAAAAAAAAATACTAATTTTGATGCACCATACACTAAATAATAAAAAATGTTAAAAAAAATTAAAATTCTTATATTAATTTTAATAAATTTGTAATTAATTAGAAAATAGTTACACTTTTTGCATATAAAAAATAATAATAAATAAATAATTCATTCACTATTAATCATTAATAACTAATGAAAATGACATGTTTGTAAATATATCAATTAAATAAAGGACATAATTGTCCAAAAAAGTTTTTCAAAGATTGTAGCTTTTTAATATAGTATAGATATAGATATAGATTATTATTTATTTTATTATTATTTTTTTGTTGATGGAAGTTAAAATTAATTGCTTGATACTTTTATGTTAAAAAAAAATTGCTGGATACTTTTTACTTTGATATTAAGTAAGATAGTGATTAAATAATTAATAATACTTTATATGTTTATGAGATTTTTTTCAAGTATAAAAATATTCTTTGTTTGAATAGTAGAATATGAAAATTTTCCAAAAAAAAACACATTAGTATAAAATATCTATTATTTCAAAATTTATCTCATTGTCTATGAGACGAATTGGCCGTTGTTGTTAAATATTTATTTTATGCTAATATAACTTTGGTATACGTCAATTGTCTATTTGTATCGAAACTTAAACTAAAATTAGAGCCAATCCCCTTTTGAACTACTTCTTAAATTTATATTCTAACGCAACATTATTATATTTTTAGTGATATTTTTATAATAAACATTTGGTTGATGTTGTCCTTGTTGATGTTGTTTTCACTATATTAATTTGTTAATTGAGATGTCTTGGGTGAATGTATTTAAAAATTACGATAAAAGCAACATCCATGGAGAGAATTTCTAGAACAAGGGAGGGCAATTAATTTGACTTTATTAGTTAATACTTTGCATTAATTTTCCACATAATTAAGAGCAAAGAGATATGAAAAATATGGATACTTTTTTTTTACAACATCTCAGAATTCGAACCACAAATCTCTTGATCATTAATACAAATCTAATACCAGTTGAGTTATGCTTATGTGGGTGAAAAATATGGATATTTGTACTTCCAAAGCAATTGATTTTTGTTAGTTGAATTATCTGGATGTGGCAAGTCTATAGTTAAATAGACAAATATTTGAAGTTATGTGTGGTAGGTCATAGTTGAATTTTAAAATGAATCAAAATAATTAATTTAGTCCATAGATTTTTCAAGTTTATGCTTTGAAAATTCCTCAATTTCATAGTTCTCTAAACCCCATTTCAATTTTGTGTCTAATAAATCTCTAAGTTATTTGATTTTTTTTTTTTTAAATCAAGTAATCTATTAAATATAAAATAAAATTTTATGTCTAATAGGATCTTAAACTTTTTTTTTTTTTTTTGGTCTAGTAGGTCTGTGAATTTTAAAAAAATGTCATCTAGATGAGAAGGATTTAATAAGCACAAAAATGAAAATTCAAAAACCTACCGAACACAAAATTGAAAGTTTAAGAACTTATTAAACATATTTTATAGTTTACGAATCAAATAGACACTAGACTAAAAATTCAAGGACTAAATTTGTAATTTGATTATTAATAAATTAGAATTATTATATTTGAAATTTAAGAGTGAAAATTTAAGAGCACAAATATACATTCTAGACCTCATTCAACATATTTTTCTTAAGCATTCAAAGTGATTATGAGAATATATTTCAACTGTTTTTAGTGTTTAATAAAATTGAATCATGTACTTAATAATCAATTTAAAGACAACTTTTTAAAATTCGTTGATTTGCAAAATCTATTTATTAGCAACTTTTAAAAGTGGATTCCTAAAAAATTATGCCTTTTGGTAAAATTTTTGAAAATTTGTAAGTTTATCTTTTAATTTACATACCTAAATTTTTTCCAGACAATTAATCCTAATTTTTGTCACCAAAGCGAAGTGAGCATAATTTAACGACAATTGACATGTACTCTCGACCATTAGGTTAGAAGGTTCGAATCTCCCACTCCCAAATATGTTGTTGATCTTTAAAAAAAAAATCCGAGCTTTTGTCGAACGATCTCTCAATTTTAAAATGACCTTTTCAACTAATAGTTTTTTTTAGAAAAAAAATTATTTTTTGAGTCGCCTTTTCAATTATAGTCAGAGCATAATCCAATAGTATTGCAAATCCAGTTTCAAATTGATACCAGAATGTTTTTTTTTTTGGGAAATCCTGAGATATGACCAGAAATTACAGGGTAATTTCGAAAAATGGCCAAATCGTATTTTTTAATGAAAAATGGCCAAACCGTATTTTTAACCTATTTTCACTTGTTTTATTCTTCCAATTATACCCCTAAGTCAATTCTCACGTCTCACCCTATATTTGAGGAAGCCATTTAATTTTTTTTATTTTTTATTTTTAAAATCAATTATCCCATGAATCAAGCAATGGTTGGTTACAACTATATATTATCTCTTTTCATTTGAAATTCAAATCCAGATTGCTTCATCGTCTTTTCTAGTAGATTTTTATTTTGTAATCAACAAACCAGATTGCTTCATCGTCTTTTTCAACCATTCTGATTGATTATTGGTCTTCATCGTTCCTTCCAACACTGTAAAACTATTGATCATAGGTATATTTCTGCATTTTTTGTCACTGCTTTCATGTTTTCTGTTACTCCAAAAGTAAGCGTTCAGATTGATTGTTGCTTTCATGTTTTCGTTCACCCGAGTTATTCTTTTCATTTGTTGAAAGCTCATTTGAACTTCCTTCCGCATCAGTCTCAATCACCCTTGAACCTTCCACTCCTACAAAAGTAAATAATTTTTTAGAAGAAACTCTTACCCGTTTTCATACACACTATAATTGTGATTAGACAAAGATCACAACTACACTGATTTTTCTTCAATTTCTTCAATTTGCATGATGAATTCCAGCTGTAACATGTATGATTTTTTTAAATGAGGGAGAGGAAAGAGTTTTTTTTGGAACGTGAGTGTGTTCCATTATGCCTTAGGGTTTTTTTTCCGAGAAGCTATTAATCCAGAGGTTTGTTTGAAATTGTGTATCAATTTTTTTCATTTTTTTTTTCTGATTATACTTTAATTCTGATATTTTAGGCGTTCATCCCATTAGGTGAATCTAGATTTTTTTTTTCTGATTATACTTTAATTCTGATTATACTTTAATTCTTCTTTGAATCTGGAATTTTTTTAATTGATGTTGTCGCAACGTCATCGCGACGCGGAGCGGCCGACATCCTTTCTTGGGTTTTTAAGAAGAAAGTTGGAGTCGCCACCAATCATTGAGGGTGTGATTGGTCACCTTTAAAATAAAAAACAAAACTAGTCTTAGAAAACCAGAAATTAGGTTCGGGAGTCGTTTGAGTGTAGGGAAGGTATTAGCACCCTACAACACCCGTTTAAGAAAACGATTACCACAGTATCTTAAATTGTCCAATTAAATGAATAAAAACAGTCCTTTATTTTATTTTTCTTAAAAAAAATGATAAATATGAAAATAAAACTCAAAATGCAATACTGAACACAAGATGTCTCATTCGTTTTTACCTTAACTTTAGAAATAAAGCAAGGATTAAACATTATGAGTTGGATATCCAATTTAATATAAATCATGCCTAATCTCCCTTTTAATTAAAGGAACATGGGTGTACATGATTATGTTTACTAAAAATTTTTTTTTTAAAATAAAACGAATGTAAAAGAAGAAAAAAATTATTCAAAGAGTAAATTCTTTTAAAAGGGAAAATGAGAATTTTCATACGCCTACACGGGAGTTGGACTCCACGAAGGCACATTACTCAGTTCCCATAATCTCTTTCAAAAGAAAATCAAAACAATAACAATAATTGAAATTGACAAAGCAGAATTAAAGATTAGATTAAAGCAATTTGGAGAATGAAAGGAAAAAGCAAATAAATTAGAAAGTATAAAAAAATGAAGTTGGCAAAGTGCAAAAAGTGAACTAAAACAAGAGAGAAATTAAAAATGATAATGATAATGATGATAATAATAATCATAATAATAATAATAACAATAATAACAAAACAAAAAAAAAACAAAGGAAATAGAAAAACAAAATCCCACCTTTTTTACTTCTCTCTTTCTTCTTTTTTCCTTCTTTCTTACCCAATGTTTCCTCTCCCCGTATACTCCTTCCTCCCCCTCTTTTTTCCTCTTTTCCTCTTCCACTTTCTTTTCTCTCTTTTTCTATCACTCTCTAAGCTAAACTCTTGCTCAAATGCCTAAACTCTCTCAAGCTCACTTTTACTCTAAACTTCTTCTCTTTTTTTCTCTCCTTTTCTATCACTCTCTAAGCTAAACTCTTGCTCAAATGCCTAAACCCTCTCAAATGCCTAAACTCTCTCAAGCTCACTTTTACTCTAAAATTCCTCTCATTCTTCTTGTGTTTCCATCCTCCATCTCCCCCCCTTTTTATACTTGAAGTGTTACTAATTTAGGGGGAGATGGATGAGAAAATGGTGGGGAAAATAAAAAATAAAAAAAGTAAAAAAAATACTAACCATGGAAAAAGCTTTAGAATAGGTAATGGATGAGTTTTTCATGAAAACTTCCCATTGAATAGGAATGGGGAAGACCAAAAAAAAAAAAAAAAAAAAAAAAAAAAGTGTGGGGAAGGGGATTTGAAACACAGACCTCGTGATTATCAATACGACTTCATGCCAGTTGACCTATGCTCTTGTTGGCATATCATAAAAACAAATTGACCACCAAATATTGGAAAACTTCAAACATTATTACTTAAAATCAAGCCGGACCAAATACGGTGTCTACAGTTTGCCCCCCTTTGTGTATCCTTGAAGGATTGAAAGGGTAGACAAAGGAAAGAGACTAAGTACTGGGGAGGCGAAGATTTGTTCGGTAAAAATTTGAATTTAGAAAGGAAAATGCGCTTGACTTAATCACGTCTCAACCACAATTTAATAGTCAGGTTTGGTTTAACCGTGAGAAAAACTGAAAACGAACACGGATTGACACAGGCTTCGACCTCGACTGAATAGTCGGGTTCGATTTAACCGAGAGAAAAATTGAAAACGGACCTGGATTGACACAGGCTTCGACCTCGACTGAATAGTCGGGTTCGATTTAACTAAGAGAAAAACTTAAAACGGACCTGGATTGACACAGTCTTTGACCTCGACTGAATAGTCGGGTTCGATTTAACTAAGAGAAAAACTTAAAAATGGACCTGGATTGACACAGGCTTCGACCTCGGCTGAATAGTCGGGTTCGATTTAACCGAGAGAAAAAACATAAAACGGACCTGGATTGACACAGACTTCGACCTCGACTGAATAGTCGGGTTCGATTTAACCGAGAGAAAAACTGAAAACGGACCTGGATTGACACAGGCTTCGACCTCGACTGAATAGTCGGGTTCGATTTAACTAAGAGAAAAACTTAAAACGGACCTGGATTGACACAGGCTTTGACCTCGACTGAATAGTCGGGTTCGATTTAACCGAAAGAAAAAAACTAGAAATGGACCTGGATTGACACAGGCTTCGACCTCGGCTGAATAGTCGGGTTCGATTTAACCGAGAGAAAAAACATAAAACGGACCTGGATTGACACAGGCTTCGACCTCGACTGAATAGTCGGGTTCGATTTAACCGAGAGAAAAAAAAAACTTAAAAAGGACCTGGATTGACACAGGCTTCGACCTCGGCTGAATAGTCGGGTTCGATTTAACCGAAAAAACTGGAAATGGACCTGAATTGACACAGGCTTCGACCTCGACTGAATAGTCGGGTTCGATTTAACCGAAAATAAATTTTCTTTGCAATGCACGCTAAACTTGAATGCTTGAATACATGGGGTGCGGATTTAGCACTATCCGAAAACTATGATACAAATTTCTTTAAAAGATATTTGATAGCTCGGGCACCCCATTCACATCACCCTTGGTAATAGACCTTAATTGGATCATGAACTCGCTAAACAACTTGTTCTTTGTTTGATGACCAAAAATGTATCCATAACGACTTTGCTCCTGTAATAATAATGGTTTTGCCCCAGTTTGAGAAGACAAAAATAATCGTTTTGCCCCAGTTCAAGACTTTGTCATGTTGAAATGACGGTTTTGTCCTCCATGATGACATTCCATCAACCTTCATGATCACGGTGCTCTTGGAAAAATATTGTCTTTGGATTCTTTGTTTGGACATATGTATTTCACATCGAATCGTTTAAGTTACCACCATTGATTTGAAATATCGCGTTTATGTAACTTTTTGTTTATTCAATTGTAATGATAATAAAGGTAAACATGCCAACATTCATAGTTGAGGAAATACTATGGAGAGTGGGGGAGAAAAATGGACAAGATATGCCATGCTTCGAGAAGGGAGCTTTGATTTATGACTAAAATTCAATAGACATATGTGTCAATGTTAAGGTTCTAGAACTTGAGACAAAAGTAACCTCTTAAACATGATATAGAAATTGAAGCGTAATTCTCCTAGACACTTGTTGAATTCCCGCAACTTTGCCGAATCCTTTGATACACAAGTAGCCTATGCGTAATATCTTCGAACTTGATCTGAATTAACTGGACTTGGCAGCTCATTACCATCCATGTTAGTCAAGACTAAAGCTCCTCCAGAGAAAGCTTTCTTCACCACGAATGGTCCTTCATAGTTTGAGGTCCACTTGCCTCGGTGATCTTTTAGAAAAGGAAGAATTCGTTTTAAGACTAAATCCCCTTCTCTGAATACTCTAGGACGCACTTTCTTATCATAGGCTTTCATCATTCGTCTTTGGTAAAGTTGACCTCTGCACAATGCTGTCAATCTCTTTTCTTCAACAAAGTTGAGCTGCTCATAGCGGTTTTGGATCCATTCAGCCTCTTCTAAATTAGTCTCCATGAGGACCCTTAATGATGGAATTTCCACTTCAATGGGAAGAACAGCTTCCATACCATAAACTAATGAAAATGGTGTTGCCCCAGTTGAAGTGCGAACCGATGTGCGATATCCATGTAATGCAAAAGGAAGCATTTCATGCCAATCTTTATACGTCACCGTCATTTTTTGCACAATCCTTTTTATGTTTTTATTGGCAGCTTCCACTGCTCCATTCATCTTTGGTCTATACGGAGTTGAGTTGACATGCTTGATCTTGAATTGCTCACATAACTCAGTCATCAATTTATTGTTCAGATTTCGTGCATTATCAGATACTATGGTCTCAGGAAGACCATAGCGACATATAATCTCCTTCTTGATGAATTTGATCACAACTCCTTTCGTCACCTCTCGATAGGACATTGCTTCTACCCATTTGGTAAAATAATATATTGCCACCAAGATGAATCGATGTCCATTTGAGGCTTTTGGGTCAATAGGGCCTATAACGTCCATTCCCCACATGGAAAATGGCCATGGTGTCGTCATAACGTGCAACTGAGATGCTGGAGCATGAGCTTTATCTGCATAAATCTGACATTTGTGGCATTTTCGGGCATATTTGATACAGTCAGCTTCTATGGTTAACCAGTAATAGCCAGCCCTTAATGCCTGTCTGGCCATCATGTGTCCATTTGCATGGGTGCCGCAAATTCCCTCATGAATTTCTTTCATAATCGCGTTGGCTTCATTTGTATCTACACACCTTAGAAGTACCATATCATGATTTCTTTTGTAAAGTATTTCTCCATTTAGGAAGAACTTCATTGCTAACTTTCTAAGTGTGCGCTTGTCATTTTCTGAGGCATTCAGAGGATAGGTTCCACATTTCAAATAATGTTTGATGTCTTGAAACCACGGCTTGTCATCAAACTCTTCTTCTATATTCATGCAAGAGGCTGAAACATCTACCATTCCCATCTTAATAGGTTGTACCTCGTGATTGGGGTCTATGTTGAACATGACTGCAAGCGTAGCCAAGGCGTCTGCTATTTGATTACTCTCCCTTGGTAAATAGTCAAAAGTGATTTCTTCAAATTTATGAGACAAATCTAATATAAGCTTTTTATAAGGCAATAGCTTAGTGTCTCTTGTTTCCCATTCTCCTCTCAATTGATGAATCACCAACATAGAATCTCCCAAGACTCGAAGTTTCTTTATCTTCATATCCAATGCAGTTTGGATACCCATAGAACAAGCTTCATATTCAGCCATATTATGAGTACAATCAAAACTTAATTTGGCGGTGAGAGGGAACAACTTTCCTTCAGGCGATATTAATACAACACCTATCCCATGACCTAACTCATTGGAGGCCCCATCAAACAACATGGTCCATGTTTCCAAGTCTGATATTTCTTTTTCCACCATTATAGTGGAGACAAATTCATCAGGGAAATCAAATTTCATTGGTTCATAATCGTCTATAGGTTGCTCGGCCAAATGATCGGCTAGTGCACTTCCTTTTATTGACTTTCGAGTAACATAGACAATATCATACTCGGATAAAAGAACCTGCCATCTAGCAATTCTACCAGACAAAGACGGCTTTTCAAAGATGTATTTGATAGGATCCATCTTTGAGATAAGCCATGTTGTGTAGTACAACATATATGGTCTCAAACGACGAGCGGCCCAAGCTAGAGCACAACAAGTTCTTTCTAAAAGAGAATATCTGGTTTCGCAATCAGTGAACTTTTTGCTTAAATAATATATGGCTTGCTCTTTTCTACCTGAACTGTCATGCTGTCCCAGTACACACCCCATTGAATTTTCTGTCACTGTAAGATATAAGATAAGTGGACGATTTGGAGTTGGAGGTACAAGAACAGGAGGGTTTTGTAGGTATTGTTTGATCTTTTCAAATGCTTTTTGACAGTCATCATTCCATATGCATGTATTGTTCTTACGAAGTAGCTTGAAGATTGGTTCACATGTTGCTGTAAGATGTGATATGAATCTTGCAATATAATTCAATCTTCCCAAGAAACCTCTGACTTCTTTTTGAGTACGTGGTGGTGGCATTTCTAGAATGGCTTTGACTTTGTCTGGGTCAACTTTAATTCCCTCATGGCTTACGACGAAACCCAACAACTTGCCAGAAGTGACCCCAAATGTGCATTTACTCGGATTCAGTTTCAACTTGAATTTCCTCAATCGCTCGAATAACTTTCGGAGAATGGTTGCATGCTCT
Source organism: Luffa acutangula (assembly GCA_036850905.1). Taxonomy (NCBI): domain Eukaryota; kingdom Viridiplantae; phylum Streptophyta; class Magnoliopsida; order Cucurbitales; family Cucurbitaceae; genus Luffa; species Luffa acutangula. The sequence goes on from CM072090.1 coordinate 47,482,598, forward strand.
TCCCCTGGTTTTGACTTAGCAATCATGTCATCAACATACACTTCGATCTCCTTATGCATTAGGTCATGGAAGAGAGTAACCATGGCCCGTTGGTAGGTTGCCCCAGCATTTTTCAATCCGAACGGCATGACCTTATAACAAAAGGTTCCCCATAATGTGATGAATGTAGTTTTCTCTTGATCTTCAGGTGCCATTTTGATTTGATTGTAACCTGAGAATCCATCCATAAAGGAAAAAGTTGAGAATCCATCTGTATTATCTACCAGTACATCAATATGAGGAAGTGGGAAGTTATCCTTTGGGCTTGCTCGATTCAAATCTCTATAATCAACACACATTCGGACCTGTCCATTCTTTTTAGGTACTGGCACAATGTTAGCTACCCATTCTGGATAATTAGCAACTGTTAAGAATCCTGCATCAATTTGTTTCATGACTTCCTCTTTTATTTTGATTAACATGTCTGGCTTCATCTTGCGTAACTTTTGTCTCACTGGCTTGTATTCAGGCTTAAGTGGCAAATGATGCACCACAATACTTGTGTCTAAACCAGGCATATCTTGATAAGACCAGGCAAAAACATCAATGTATTCATGAAGCAATGTTATTAACCCTTGACGGCTTTCAGCAGACATGTTGGTCCCGATTTTAACTTCTTTAATCTCTACTTGAGATCCCAAGTTAATCGTCTCTATCAACTCTTCATGTGGTCCCAATATCCTCTCTTCTTCTTCAATCATTCTCAACAATTCAGGAGTAAGTTCTAGATCTTCCTCATTACCACTTGTTCTCTCATCGGACTCAACATCGTATGTAGGAGAATCAAGTTCGTATTTAAGATCATTAACGCTTTCAATCCCAATTTCGCTGTTTAAGAGAGGGATTATTCAGTGTGATGAAAGAAGATAAATGAAGGAATGGAATAAATGAAATCAATGCTAAAAGAAGTAGACACAAGAGAGATTCATTGGATGATGGGAAAGGAAGGAAAAAAAATGCTTCTTCATTAACAAATGAAATATTGACATAGAGCACATAAATCATCAAAACAACAAAAAAAACAAACAAAAAGTTTAAAAATTACTTTGATATCTCATTAACAAATGATGGTAGCTCCATTACAGTCCAATTATTGAGTTCAAAGTCTTCTGGGCACAGATAAACTAAGGGACCGGCTTCTTTGTTCTGTTCGATTATAGCCATGACTGCAGGGTCTTGAGATTCAGAATGAATTATTCCAGCAAAGATGAAGGTATCATGAAGATGAGGAATGATATTCATTTGATACTTTGGCTCACGGTTCTCCAATCTAGCCAGTCGTTTTGCTTTCTCCTGCCTGTGTGCTTTAATCATATCTTTTTTGCTTGGTTTATATCCCAAACCAAACCTCTTCATATTTTTCGACATATTCAACAAATTTTCGAGGCTTTGGTTGCTTCCTGTTAAGGAGAGTTTTGAAAGTTGCAGCTCCATTTTCCCTATCTCTCCGTATAAAGTTGTGGCATTTGCAATCTCAAAAGCTTGAAATGATGACTCAAAAACCTCTTCTGCTGCTTCTATGTAGGGCATTGAAGAGGGTCTTGACACTAAGATATCCTCTTGTCCAGATATGATTACTAGTTTGCGGTCGACCACAAATTTAAGTTTTTGGTGTAATGATGATGGGACCACTCCAGCTGAGTGAATCCAGGGACGCCCTAACAAGAAGTTGTAGGCCGAATTAATGTTCATAACCTGAAAGGTTATATCGAAGGTGCATGGACCTATCTGGATGGGCACTTCTATGTCTCCAACAACTTCACTACGTGCCCCATCAAAAGCTCGTACGATCATAGTGCTGGGCCTTATATGAGACATATCAACAGGCAATTTCTCCAACGTGGATTTAGGCATTATGTTCAAGGAGGAACCATTATCAACTAGAACTTTTGCCACAGCAAAATTTTTGCACTTAACTGTAATGTGCAAGGCTTTAGTGTGTCCGGTGCCTTCTGGTGGTAACTCATCATCTGTGAAGGTTACTGAACTGGATGCAGTTATGTTTCCAACAATGTTATCCAAGTTGTCCACCGTAATATCCTGCGGAACATAAGTTTGATTCAAAATGTCCAACAAAGTCTTACGATGCGTATCTGAAGCCAGTAACAAAGCCAATATGGAAATCTTTGCAGGGGTTCGACCTAACTGTTCAACCACTTTATAATCACTTTGTTTAACCAACTTCAAAAATTCTTGGATGTCATCTTCAGATGCTGGCTGTTTAACATCCAGGTTTTTCACTGCAATGGGCTCTTCTGTTTTTTCCTTGATATTTTCAGTGATCTTGGCTTTTCCTTTTTCTTTACCTTTGGGTTTCAATAGGTCTTCTGGTGTATAACACTTCCCGCTTCGTGTTAAACCTCCTATCCCACTAATATTATGGATTGGGAGGGGTTCAGAACCAACAGTTACCTTATATTCATAGTTCCAAGGTACTGCTTTTGAACTTTTATATTCAAAGGGAGTCGGAATCTGGATGGTAATCGGTCTTGGCTTGGAATTTGGGGTACTGGGCTTCTCGCGATAAGAAATTGTTAACGGTTTTGGCTTGAGAGACAACCTTGAGCATTCTTCTATAATATCAACTTCCCCATACTGAGGGAGCTGAACCATTTTTTGAGAAACTGTTAAAAAATGTGAATCTAACAACTCCTGGACTTTCAGACGAAAATGAGGACATTGGTCAATAGAATGCCCTTTTGCCCCAGTGTGATAAGAACACATCAAACTGTCATCGTATGCTCTGACACCCAAATCTAATTGGAGGCGTTCTACTCCAATGTATCCATTATTCAATAATATTTCGAATAGTTCTCCCATGGGAGTCACTATGCTCTCAGCATTCTTTCTTAAATCAGCTCCATGAACCTCTATTGCATTTACTTGTGCATTCTGATGGTTTGGCAGAGGATTGTTGTTGACATCTGGACCATTTTCTTTCTTAAAGTTCAACCATCCTGCCTTTATCAATGCTTGCACCCTATGCTTGAGTGCAGTACAGTTTTCAGTGGAATGTCCAATTGCTCCTGCATGGTAGTCGCAACGGGCATTTGGGTCATACCACTTTGGGTAAGGTGGCTTTACTGGGTCTATTGGTACGGGTGCCAGCTGATTATTCTGGAAGAGTTGGGGTAGAAGTTCGGTATATGTCATCGGAATCGGATCAAAATGAGTCTGTCTACGGACGCCTTTATTGTTTTGGTGTCCTTGGACATAAGGAGTGTTATGTTGATTCCGAGGTTGGTAGCCTTGAGTAGGACGAGGATTTTGGACGTAAGGGGATGAATATTGGGCTGACGTATTATTGATATAGGGTTGAGGGTAAACATATGGAGGTGGATAGTGATATTGTGGCACTCCGGCATTAGGGTATGGTTGTCTTGAATTGAAACCAATCATCTGAACTTCTCCCTCTTTTTTCTTCGATGGAACCCCCTTTTTCGTTGTTGATGACCCAGCCGTATCAGTTATCTTTCCATGCTTAATTCCGTACTCGATTCTCTCTCCAATTGTCATTATGTCAGAGAAATTGGTAGAGGCGCTCCCAATCATCTTATCATAGAAAGGAGATTTGAGAGTATTAATAAACATGGTCGACCGCTCCTTATCAGCTAAAGGTGGTTGCACCTGAGCAGCAGTATCCCTCCACCTTTGGGCGTACTCTTTAAAGCTTTCTGTGCTCTTCTTCTCCATCCTCTGGAGGTCTAAGCGGTCAGGAGCCATATCTATGTTGTGCTTATATTGCTTTAAAAATGAATCAGCTAGATTCTTCCATGAACATATATGAGTGCTGTCTAACTGCATATACCATCGAGATGCTGGACCAGTAAGACTGTCCTGGAAGCAGTGAATTAACAGCTTGTCATTTTGGACGTATGCTGCCATCTTCCTACAATACATGATGAGATGGTTCTTAGGACAGGATGCTCCATCATACTTTTCAAACTCGGGCACCTTGAATTTTGGAGGGAGGATTACATCTGGTACCAAGCATAGCTTGGTCGCATCTATATTTCCGAAGACGTCTGTTCCTTCTACTGCCCTTAATCTTTCCTCCAAGACTTCAAGCTTTTCACTAGAAGAAACTTTCTCTCCTCTCGTTAGCTCTTTTCTGATTTCAGGATCATCTAAATTGGGAACTGTAATGGTCACCTTGGGAGGTACCTCTGTGGGTAGTGAAAATCCAGGTTGATTGTGTACAGGCACTTGCTCATTCTTGAAAAATGGAAATGGGTGCTGCTCTACTGGAATATTGTACAATGGATGATATTTTGGAGTAGTACCCTCTGTTGATTGCCGGATTGGAGGGTCGTTCATTGTATGGCTGGACTGAGCAATATCAGGTATTATTTTGCCTCTTTCTAGGGCGACAAGAATGGCATCCATTTTTTCTCGTAACTCCTCAATATCTTTCTTTGTTTTCTCCATCTCAGTACTCTGCTCTTCCATGATCCTTGTCCTGTATCTTGTGACGTAGGTGCGGTGGATTCGAGGTGACCGAGCTATCTTATGATTCTGTTTATATTTTTAATGAAAAGAGATTTTAGAGTAAGAAAAGAGAAAGACAAAACGAAACAAAAAAAAAAGTGATAGAAGAGAAGGAAGAAAAAAAAAATGGCTTTGATATTAAATTGGAAAATGATAAAACAATGTAGCAGCAAAATTTGTGCAAAATTGAATTACAAGATATTTCAACTATCTAAATAAAACATAAACTAAAGTAAAGAGTTAATAAAATTGCCCCCAATATTCTAAACTTATACGAAGTTTTCCCAGAAACTTGAGCACATTCTTGCTATTCGGCTGTGTAGGTGCTAGGACTTTAGAGAGAGTACGTGCATCTTCTGCTAGTTCATCTGCCCTTCGAGTGACTCTCCTAATCTGAGTGAGCATATGTTCCGTTTTACTTCGTAGTGTCGCGTGGTTCTGTCTCGCAAACCCAAAATCATCGCTTAATCTGTCGTACTGCTCCTTTAAATAGGTATAGTCTTTCATTAATCTATCAGTGGCATCCTGATACTTACCGAGGCGAACATTAAGTGACTGAACGGACTCTCTTAGACCCTTGTTGTCGTTGATGAGGTCCCCTAGTTGATCTTCTCTAATCTTGAGCGTTAATTGTAGGTCGTCAATTGTTCGACATAGCGTTCCATTTTTTTCTTCTACCTCAGTAATCGTTTGGTTCCTCAAACTAATGCAATCTTCGAGCTCTTTCATCAACTCATGAAGTGAGGCAATCTCAGATTGTTGCTTCAAAACTTGGTCATTCCTTGACTTGAGAGTTGCTTGGGAGACTTCATTATCCCTTCTTAATCGATGCATTCTTCTGTTCAGGTCGCGGGCCTCTGTGTCTAATGCTGAAATTTCTTTTTCTAACTGTTCTTGTTTGCTAACACTGCCCTTTAATCGGTTCAACTCTTTTTCTAGTTCAACATTGCGCAACAAACCTTGCGTTACCTCCAATTGCAACCTTTCATTTTCTTGAACCAATGATGAATTCGCTTTTCTCAATTCATCACATTCCTTTTCGCGTGCTGCTTGTTCTGTCTGTTGATCTGGTATCACCTTTGCAATAAGTTTTATCTTGGTTTTCATTTTTGGTGACACAAGCACGGTTTTAGCTCTGTTCGCATGCCATGTTTTGTACGCCTCTGTGGTATCATCATGAAACTGACCACTCTGGATTTTAGTGATCATTTTCCATGCTTTCACAATTTTCTGAATTCTATCTTTACAGAAGCCTTTATCATAAGCAAATTCGAAATCCTTCAACTCATGCGTAGCAGGGATGAATTGTCGGACCCAAATTTGGCGTACTACCAATAAAGGAGCATAGGCTATACATCCCCAAGGACCCAAAAGAGGTAAACTTTGAAATTTACCACATTTATAGATCATTGGCCTGGTTGACATCCAAGGGGCTCTCCACATTACATCTTCTACCTTTAGTTCGGAGAAAAAGGCTTCCCAAGCGCTCCTTTCAGGGGAGGATGAACTCCAACCTGATTGCACGAACTCTGAAATGGGATTTCGCAGCTTATTCCAGGAACTTGAAAATTTGATCTCTGGACATTTGAATTCGGGTGGACACTTCACATGACTAAGGACCCAAATGTACAATAATGGTGCACACCCTATAAATCTTCCTGTTCCTTTTGTTCTACAATAATTCAATGAACGAAAAGTTTCTGCCAATACAGGAATAATTGGATCAACTCCTATTTCTATCTTAGCAAACAACTTGACCACACGTTCCTCAACATATCCACATACTTTAGGAAACAAAACAACATTAAAGATACACAATGCCAGTAAAGTTAACTCCTTGTCTTCATTTGCAAATTTTTGTTGAAGAGTAAGGATGTAGTCCAGGGGTAGGCATGTGTTCTCTCCTTTTATCTTTACTTGTTTCTCAATGTCGCTCGTACGAATCTTGCCCAAAAGAGTAGATAATGCTCTTTTCATTGTAAGCTCTTGATCATAAGAATAAGCTTCAACCTCTGTTCGTGTTGGCATATGCAGAAGGGATTGATATTCCTCTATTGTAGGAGTCATGTCAATTGAGCCAAATGTGAAACATCTATAGGCTGGATCCCAATGTCGAATCAAAGCTTTTAATACAGAATAATTAACTTGTACATACATGAGCTGAGCTAGATGGTCATATTTGCTTGTAAATTTAGCCTTTCTATCTACAGTTAATTTTTCCCAAGCCTGTTTCACTGTTTCTAATTGACTTTCTGGAAAACTGGCATCCTTAAATTGAGACATAGCATCTTCTACTAAAGAATCTCCGTGGATTTGTTGTACATTTTCTGACCATTGACGTACTGTTGCTTGATCTTCTATACTCATTTCTTGTATTGGAGGGGGTGATTTTATTTGACTCATACTTTAGTTTCTGCCAATGTAAATAATCGAAAAATCTTGTTAATTTAATTTGCACAATTTTCTTAACTACATTAAACGAGATTTTAAAGGATATTTTCAATGAGTGAAATTTGAAAATTGATATAAGATACAAGGGAAAGAGGAAAAATAAATAAATAAATAAATAAAATTTGACAATAATGCATGTAATAAGTCAAATCCTAGAACTATATGAGTGGAGTTTAACTCTAAGGCATCCTAGAAAAGGTCCCCAAGCTTACCCACCGATTTAACGATGTAGTAGGCTTGAGTGGAGAATTTCATGTGCCTGCACGGGAATCGAAATTCCACGAAGGTCACACTACTCAGTCTCCGAGTCTAGTCCTAAGGTAGAGCCCGGGTAGAAGGCTAGTGAAAGTGTGTGAAATGCATGATTAATAAGATGACATACGAATGAATGACATAACAATTACAACATAAAAAAAATGGTAACAATACGATGACATGCAAATGAATGACATAACTAAGATAAAGTAATTACAACATTAAAAAAAATGGTAATAGACAAGTGAATAACAATATGCCAAACAAATAATATTATAAAGTAAGGAAAAATAAATAAATAAATAACAAAACAATAACAAAAGGACCTAAAGAAAAATTCAATTCAAAGGACAATAAAAATATTCATGGCTTGACCCTCAAAAGTCCCCAGTGGAGTCGCCAAGCTGTCGCAACGTCATTGATAACTCTTAGTAAAAGAGTTATTTATCTTATCTTTTAGCTTGGATTCTTTAATATGGGGGTAATTGGCTAGCATATTTTGGTGTTGTTCCTCTATAAATCTCATGCTTTGGTCTGAATCATCTTTGAGGAAATAGTTAATATTTTGCTATTGTTTTGAAGGTGAAATGCATTAAATTTGGTGTACTTTTAGTGCAGATCCATTAAGCCATTGTGGTAGCAGACTAAAGGCAGCATGTGTAGAGTTGAAGTGATTGAGGAGCTGGAGATGAAATTGCTGGATCAATTCTGGAGCAAAGCTTGCACGTGATTCACACGAGGGAAAAATCAATTCATTAAATGAGCTGGCACTTTTTAGTACAATCAGCTCTTTCATCCAATGGGAGGCTGCCATCTTGCTGAAAAGAAGCTGATGTAGCCCTGAAATCAATGAAGAGAAGAGTATATTTTTAGGGCAACCACATTTTGTGAGGGGATATAAAAGGAGAAGAAACCAAAAGGGAGAAAAGAGGGGGGAGAGACATCAAGACAGCAGTGTGGAGAAATCGAGAAGGGAAGAGAAGGAGATTCGATAGAAGAAGGAGAAGCTGACATTTGGAAGGAGCATCTTCAGCAACCTTTCCATTTCCGGCTACTTCTTCCTTTATTTTTCTTTCTTCTTCTCTTGAACTTTGTGTAGCTGTGTTTTAGTTTTCTTCATGGCTTTTTCTGGTTGTTTTATTTTGTTTTCAGCTTGTAACATGAACTAATCACCTTAAGGTGAGGATTAGGATACTTTTGTATTAATCTAAACATTGGAGTTGAGCTCCTTAGCTTTCTTAATCTGGTTTTGAGGGTGTTTATTGCTTAAGCAAAGATTTCGTCCGGCCAACCATTTCTTTGCTCTGTCATTTTTAGTTTTGGGAAAAACAAGGGTGGCTGAATACTCAAAATCACATTAGCTCCTTGTTAGGGTTAGTAGCTAGCTAAGTGAAGGAGTTAGGGATAACACTTCACCTAATGCACATAATACAGCATGTTTAAAATGAAGTGGGTTAATGGGAGTTAATCTGCTATTTTCGGAGATCTGGGAAGATTCTGTGAGAACCTGCTGTGTGGATTGAGAGAGCAAAGTTCTTGCTCCAGCATTCAATGTTTAGAGAGATACAAATAGTTCCTAATCCGAGCCTACTTTCTTAACCTTGTTGCAAGTTTCGTTTCATTGAGCATTCCGCATTTACTTTGTTTTATGTTCAGTTCTGCAATTTATTTTATCAAAGCACCTTAGTTTAGACATTTCTAAGATTTTATCGGTTACCATCTTGAATTTGCTAGAAATTAAGTTTGAGCATAAGAATTTTCTTGTTCTAATCCCTGTGGAGACGATATTAATATACTTATCACTTGCTGCTGGCCGTGTATACTTGCACGTGCATTGTGTGGAACTTCATTGCATATTTTAACCCCACCTTACAAGGCAACAAGTTTTTGGCGCCGTTGCCGGGGATTAGTTTGAATTTCACTGTGTTTGAACTTATTTTTGGTAAATTGGAGCTGAAATTGCATTCTAACTTGGCTGTTTGTTACTTTTTCAGGGGTTGGTTTTGTAGTGGTGTATGAACGAGTTTCCTGATCTAGAATTTGAGCTTGACCCTGAGATTGAAAGGACATTTCATAAGAGAAGGAGAGAACAGAGGAATAGGAAAAACTGCATGGACCTACCTCCTCTTTTACCTCCTGCCCACCCGAGAAATCCTCAAGAGCAAGAGAACCCACAACAACCTAACCCTGAAATGGACCGACAAGCTAGAGTAGATAATCCGGCTGAAAACCCTGTCCTTCTAGCCAATGATAGGGGAAGAGCCATTAGAGCCTATGCACTCCCTATGTTTGATGAATTAAACCCCGGGATACTTAGGCCAGAAATAGAGGCACCTAATTTTGAAATGAAGCCTGTGATGTTCCAAATGTTACAAACGGTGGGGCAATTTCATGGATTACCTTCAGAGGATCCCCACCTTCATCTAAAATCCTTTTTGGGAGTGAGCGACTCATTTAGGATGCATGGAGTTTCTAAGGATGCACTTAGATTAACTCTTTTTCCTTATTCCTTGAGGGATGGAGCAAAAGCTTGGTTGAATAGTCTTGCTCCAGGATCCATCACTTCTTGGAATGAGTTGGCTGAGAAATTCCTTATCAAGTATTTTCCTCCCACTAGGAATGCTAAACTTAGAGCTGAAATAGTTTCCTTTAGGCAGTTTGAGGATGAATCTTTTAGTGAGGCATGGGATAGATTTAAAGAGTTGTTAAGAAAATGCCCTCACCATGGACTTCCCCATTGTATCCAAATGGAGACTTTCTACAATGGATTGAATCTGACTACGCAGAACATGGTTGATGCTTCAGCAAATGGTGCTCTGCTGTCAAAAACTTTTAATGAGGCATATGAAATATTGGAAAGAATTTCAACCAACAGCAGCCAATGGTCTGATGTGAGAAGTGTGGCTGGAAAGAAAGGTAAGGGAATGATGGAGGTAGATACTGTTACTGCTTTCAATGCAAGGTTTGATACTATGGAGAATATGATGAAGAAACTGGCTTTAGGATTTGAAAATTCGAATTTAACTCCTAGTGCAAACAAAAATGTAGCAGCAATCAATATAAGTCAAAATACTCCAGACTCTTGTGTGTATTGTGGAGAAGAGCACACCTTTGAATTTTGCCCCAGCAACCCAGCTTCAGTGTGCTATATTGGGAATCAAAACAATCAGCAAAATAACCCTTATGCTAACACCTATAATCCAGGGTGGAGGAACCATCCTAACTTTTCTTGGAGTGGCCAAGGAATTAATTCGCAAGGCCTCCAAGGACAGCAAAAGATGAATGGTCCACCTGGATTTGGGAAGCAAAATCAGCAGACTATGCCCCAACAAAAGAATTCTGTCAATCAGTCCAACCAAGGAACAAGTTCTCTCGAAAATCTTTTTAAGGATTATATGGCAAGAAATGATGCTGCCATGAGAAACTTGGAGATACAAGTGGGACAATTGGCAAGTGAGATGAAGGCTAGACCCCAAGGAAAATTACCTGCTGATACTGAGGTCCCAAAGAGAGAAGGTAAGGAGCAAGTTCAGGCTATTGAATTGAGGAGTGGTAAACCTCTTGCTGAACCCAAAGTTTTGATCAAGCAAAAGCAGAAAAGTAAAGAGACTGCTGTACAAACAGAAGGTGAGAATATTGCTGAAAAAGATTCAGGAGTTGAAGAGGTTGAAGAGATCCCAAAGACAACACCCATAGAGCCACCTAAGCTAGTCCCAATCTCCATCCCTGAGTTTAAACCACCTCCACCACCTTTTCCCCAAAGATTGAAACAAAAAAATCAAGAAGTGCAATTCAAGAAATTTTTGGAAGTATTGAAGCAACTTCACATAAATATACCCTTGGTTGAGGCTTTGGAACAAATGCCTAATTATGTGAAGTTTCTTAAGGACATCCTAACCAAGAAGAAAAGGTTTGGGGAGTATGAGACTGTCTCTTTAACCGAGGAGTGCAGTGCTATCTTGAAAAATAACTTCCCACCTAAGGTTAAAGATCCTGGTTCTTTTACTATTCCTGTTTCTATAGGTGGTAAAGAGCTAGGGCGAGCTCTATGTGACCTCGGTGCTAGCATAAACCTTATGCCACTATCTATATTCAAGAAATTGGGCATAGGTGAAGCTAGACCCACAACAGTTACATTGCAACTTGCTGATAGGTCCATAACTTACCCGGAAGGAAAGATTGAAGACATCTTGGTTCAAGTGGATAAGTTCATATTCCCAGCCGATTTTATTATTTTGGATTATGAAGCGGACAAGGAGGTCCCTATAATTCTTGGAAGACCATTTTTAGCCACCGGGAGAACTTTAATAGATGTCCAAAAGGGAGAGCTAACCATGAGGGTAAATGACCAAGAAGTGAAATTTAGTGTTTTTGATGCACTGAAATACCCTCCTGATATGGAAGAGTGTTCTGTTATTCAAATCTTGGATGAATTAGTTGAGGAAAAATTTGCTTTGGATTTGAGAGAGCAACACACCCAGGCATTTGGTAAAGTTACAGTAGAAGAGTTAGAGATTACTGGGCTGAAACAAGAGTCAGAAAGTGTTTGGGAAATGCAAAAGGTGAACAAAGTTTTTGAGTTGCTGGATTTAGCTGATAGGAAGCTCCCACCTATGCAGCCATCTATAAAAGAACCTCCCAAACTTGAGTTAAAACCATTGCCCATGCATCTGAAATATGCATATTTAGGAGAGAAGGAAACTCTTCCCATAATCATATCAGCAAGTCTAACGCTTGAAAATGAAGGATTGTTGCTTAATTTGCTGAAGCAATATAAGAAAGCAATAGGCTGGACTTTAGCTGATATTCAAGGGATAAGTCCTTCGTTCTGTATGCATAAAATTAATTTGGAAGATGGAAATTTGAAGACAGTGGAGCAGCAGAGGAGACTTAACCCAGCTATGAAGGAAGTAGTGAAAAAGGAAATAATCAAGTGGTTAGATGCGGGAATCATCTACCCTATCTCGGATAGCAATTGGGTAAGTCCGGTCCAATGTGTACCCAAGAAGGGAGGCATGACAGTAGTGGTTAATGAAGCTAATGAACTGATTCCCACTAGAACAGTAACCGGTTGGAGGGTGTGCATGGATTACCGAAGGCTTAATAAAGCCACACGTAAAGACCACTTCCCTCTACCGTTTATTGATCAAATGTTGGATCGATTGGCGGGGCACGATTACTATTGCCTTTTAGATGGTTATTCAGGGTATAACCAAATAACTATAGCCCCACAAGACCAAGAAAAAACCACTTTTACATGCCCCTATGGTACATATGCTTTTAGGAGAATGCCTTTTGGGCTCTGCAATGCTCCAGCAACGTTTCAGAGGTGCATGTTGGCTATATTTTCAGATATGATAGAAACCATGATGGAAGTCTTTATGGACGACTTTTCAGTGTTCGGAGAATCCTTTCAGAATTGCTTGGAGAATCTGGGAAAGGTGTTGAAAAGATGCATAGAAACCAATTTGGTCCTAAATTGGGAAAAATGTCATTTCATGGTCAAAGAGGGCATTGTTTTAGGACACAAGGTTTCTAGGAAGGGAATAGAAGTGGATAAAGCTAAAATAGAGATCATCGAGAAATTGGATCCCCCACCTTCCAGAAGAGAATCAAGAAGAGAATGAAGAAGAGGTCGATGCAGATCTCAATGTTTGATCAGGGATGTTGTTGAATCCCTTGCTATTTTATGTTTTATGTTATTTTGTGTTTATTGTCTGCTCCTTTAGTTTGTTTCCTTTTTATCTTGTTTTGTGGCTGTCTAATTTAAGATGTATGTGAAAAAGAATATGAATTTAATGAAATATCATATGTTGGGCTGCATTATTGTGTTGTGCTCGTGCATGAGTTCTGATTTATAGAAAAAAAAAGAGAGGAGAATGAATCTGCTGTATAAAGAATCGATGAATGCGTTGAATGAAAATCTGTTTAGCTTTGCTGGATCAATGATGTCCTTTGCTAGGGCAAAGTAGTAAGCATTGTCTAAATCTGGTTAGTTTGTGTTGCTGCTTTGAATCCCTTAGTTTGTTGTAGATCATTCAGATGATATTGTTGTTGTTGTGGCTGAAAATTTGTGCTGGATGAGTGTTCTGAATTGCCCATAGCTTAGAGTATCTTTGTAGCAATATCATCACTCTTTTGCACAATAAGTCCTTGTGTAGTCCATGATTTTAGAGCCTTACTTATCTCAGCTAGTGTCTTAGGAGAGTTGCCTTCGTTAATCAAGATCTAACTAATTGTAACTCTCAAGCCTTAAATTCTAGCTTAGAAATAAGTTTGGGGGTCTCTCCTAGCTAATTTTCTCATTGGGGACAATGAGTAATTTAAGTTTGGGGGTGTGGTGATTCCCTTTGAAAAAAAAAAAAAAAAAAAAAAAGCAATAAAATAAGCCCTTGTGAGAGCACTCCTCTTTTCCTTAGAAGATGCACTCAATCCTTTCCAAATAAGAGAATCTATCTTTTTCTTAAGTAGCCGAGTAACCAGAGGCATTTATGATACCCATAGTTTGCCCTTGCGTCAAAAAGTGGCTTAGGAAAAAGAGGATTCCTCTTAAAAAAAAAAAAAAAAAAAAAAAAAAAAAAAAAAATCTAAGAGAAAGGATGAGTGTAGCCCTGCTAGTTGCATCCCTCCCAGGACTTAGGTGAGCTTCATCATAAAATGTCGCCATTCTGAGGAGCAAGGGGGAAACAACTAATAGGATATCTTTATGGGAAAATGAGTGTTGATCCTTATAAGGTGATGAACCTAGAGGCTAGGGTGCACTTCATCATAAAATGTTGTCATTCCTAGATTAAGGGTTGTGACCTTGGGGACTCTCTTAAGGTATATATATTTATAAAAAAAAAAAAAAGAAGGCTAGAATTAGGTAAAAGGGTTATGGATGGTAGAGGTCGATTATCGGATTGCATGGTTGGCTTGAGGATTTGGATGCTAGTTGAGTTAGTTTAGGAGCTTGAATCTGTGGATAAACATCTTGGCATGTGCAAAAGAGTGGTGTGAATTTGGTGCAGTGTATAAGCTAAGTTAGGGGTAAAAAGTACAGGACAGCATTTAAGTCTTCCAAGAGCCTTTTGTTTGAAGGAAGTTTGTGTTGATCTTTTAGTGAGCTTTGGGAGTCAAAAGTGGCAGCGCAAATTTCTTGATTGAGATGATGATATATGTATGATTGGGTTATTGGCAAAGGGTGATGATTTGATCTAGGCTAGCATTACTCGAGGACGAGCAATGATTCAAGTTTGGGGGTTTGATAACTCTTAGTAAAAGAGTTATTTATCTTATCTTTTAGCTTGGATTCTTTAATATGGGGGTAATTGGCTAGCATATTTTGGTGTTGTTCCTCTATAAATCTCATGCTTTGGTCTGAATCATCTTTGAGGAAATAGTTAATATTTTGCTATTGTTTTGAAGGTGAAATGCATTAAATTTGGTGTACTTTTAGTGCAGATCCATTAAGCCATTGTGGTAGCAGACTAAAGGCAGCATGTGTAGAGTTGAAGTGATTGAGGAGCTGGAGATGAAATTGCTGGATCAATTCTGGAGCAAAGCTTGCACGTGATTCACACGAGGGAAAAATCAATTCATTAAATGAGCTGGCACTTTTTAGTACAATCAGCTCTTTCATCCAATGGGAGGCTGCCATCTTGCTGAAAAGAAGCTGATGTAGCCCTGAAATCAATGAAGAGAAGAGTATATTTTTAGGGCAACCACATTTTGTGAGGGGATATAAAAGGAGAAGAAACCAAAAGGGAGAAAAGAGGGGGGAGAGACATCAAGACAGCAGTGTGGAGAAATCGAGAAGGGAAGAGAAGGAGATTCGATAGAAGAAGGAGAAGCTGACATTTGGAAGGAGCATCTTCAGCAACCTTTCCATTTCCGGCTACTTCTTCCTTTATTTTTCTTTCTTCTTCTCTTGAACTTTGTGTAGCTGTGTTTTAGTTTTCTTCATGGCTTTTTCTGGTTGTTTTATTTTGTTTTCAGCTTGTAACATGAACTAATCACCTTAAGGTGAGGATTAGGATACTTTTGTATTAATCTAAACATTGGAGTTGAGCTCCTTAGCTTTCTTAATCTGGTTTTGAGGGTGTTTATTGCTTAAGCAAAGATTTCGTCCGGCCAACCATTTCTTTGCTCTGTCATTTTTAGTTTTGGGAAAAACAAGGGTGGCTGAATACTCAAAATCACATTAGCTCCTTGTTAGGGTTAGTAGCTAGCTAAGTGAAGGAGTTAGGGATAACACTTCACCTAATGCACATAATACAACATGTTTAAAATGAAGTGGGTTAATGGGAGTTAATCTGCTATTTTCGGAGATCTGGGAAGATTCTGTGAGAACCTGCTGTGTGGATTGAGAGAGCAAAGTTCTTGCTCCAGCATTCAATGTTTAGAGAGATACAAATAGTTCCTAATCCGAGCCTACTTTCTTAACCTTGTTGCAAGTTTCGTTTCATTGAGCATTCCGCATTTACTTTGTTTTATGTTCAGTTCTGCAATTTATTTTATCAAAGCACCTTAGTTTAGACATTTCTAAGATTTTATCGGTTACCATCTTGAATTTGCTAGAAATTAAGTTTGAGCATAAGAATTTTCTTGTTCTAATCCCTGTGGAGACGATATTAATATACTTATCACTTGCTGCTGGCCGTGTATACTTGCACGTGCATTGTGTGGAACTTCATTGCATATTTTAACCCCACCTTACAAGGCAACAGTCATCGCGACGCGGAGCGGCCGACATCCTTTCTTGGGTTTTTAAGAAGAAAGTTGGAGTCGCCACCAATCATTGAGGGTGTGATTGGTCACCTTTAAAATAAAAAACAAAACTAGTCTTAGAAAACCAGAAATTAGGTTCGGGAGTCGTTTGAGTGTAGGGAAGGTATTAGCACCCTACAACACCCGTTTAAGAAAACAATTACCACAGTATCTTAAATTGTCCAATTAAATGAATAAAAACAGTCCTTTATTTTATTTTTCTTAAAAAAAATGATAAATATGAAAATAAAACTCAAAATGCAATACTGAACACAAGATGTCTCATTCGTTTTTACCTTAACTTTAGAAATAAAGCAAGGATTAAACATTATGAGTTGGATATCCAATTTAATATAAATCATGCCTAATCTCCCTTTTAATTAAAGGAACATGGGTGTACATGATTATGTTTACTAAAATTTTTTTTTTAAAATAAAACGAATGTAAAAGAAGAAAAAAATTATTCAAAGAGTAAATTCTTTTAAAAGGGAAAATGAGAATTTTCATACGCCTACACGGGAGTTGGACTCCACGAAGGCACATTACTCAGTTCCCATAATCTCTTTCAAAAGAAAATCAAAACAATAACAATAATTGAAATTGACAAAGCAGAATTAAAGATTAGATTAAAGCAATTTGGAGAATGAAAGGAAAAAGCAAATAAATTAGAAAGTATAAAAAAATGAAGTTGGCAAAGTGCAAAAAGTGAACTAAAACAAGAGAGAAATTAAAAATGATAATGATAATGATGATAATAATAATCATAATAATAATAATAACAATAATAACAAAACAAAAAAAAAAACAAAGGAAATAGAAAAACAAAATCCCACCTTTTTTACTTCTCTCTTTCTTCTTTTTTCCTTCTTTCTTACCCAATGTTTCCTCTCCCCGTATACTCCTTCCTCCCCCTCTTTTTTCCTATTTTCCTCTTCCACTTTCTTTTCTCTCTTTTTCTATCACTCTCTAAGCTAAACTCTTGCTCAAATGCCTAAACTCTCTCAAGCTCACTTTTACTCTAAACTTCTTCTCTTTTTTTCTCTCCTTTTCTATCACTCTCTAAGCTAAACTCTTGCTCAAATGCCTAAACCCTCTCAAATGCCTAAACTCTCTCAAGCTCACTTTTACTCTAAAATTCCTCTCATTCTTCTTGTGTTTCCATCCTCCATCTCCCCCCCTTTTTATACTTGAAGTGTTACTAATTTAGGGGGAGATGGATGAGAAAATGGTGGGGAAAATAAAAAATAAAAAAAGTAAAAAAAATACTAACCATGGAAAAAGCTTTAGAATAGGTAATGGATGAGTTTTTCATGAAAACTTCCCATTGAATAGGAATGGGGAAGACCAAAAAAAAAAAAAAAAAAAAAAAAAAAAAAAAAAAAAAAAAAGTGTGGGGAAGGGGATTTGAAACACAGACCTCGTGATTATCAATACGACTTCATGCCAGTTGACCTATGCTCTTGTTGGCATATCATAAAAACAAATTGACCACCAAATATTGGAAAACTTCAAACATTATTACTTAAAATCAAGCCGGACCAAATACGGTGTCTACAGATGTTGTTCTTCATTGTTATTGAATTTGGTAAGCTTCTTCATTTTTTCTTTTGATATACACTGTTTAAATTTAAGTCCTCTTATTTTTTCTCTCTTTTTTTAATTCAAATCTCTGGTTTTAAATTTAGGTTGTCAGATTTATATTCCATTTCATTTGAATTTCGGTTAGTTTTGATTTGCTAGATGAATTAATGGGTAAGGAAGCTAGATTTGATTGTTTGAAATTGTGTATCAATTTTTTTTTTTTTTTTTGATTATACTTTAATTCTGATATTTTAGGTGTTCATCCCATATTTTAGATGAATCTAGATTTTTTTTCTGATTATACTTTAATTCTTATTTGAATCTGATTTTTTTTTTTAATTGAAGTTGTTCTTTCATTTTTTCTTTTGATATACACGGTCCTATTTTTTCTCTCTTTTTTTTTTAATTCAAATCTCTTGTTTTAAATTTAGGTTGCCAGATTTATATTCCATTTCATTTGAATTTCTGTTAGTTTTGATTTGCCAGCTGAATCAATGGGGGAAGGAAGCTAGATTTTCTCCCTTATTTATAGTGTATTTGTTTTATTTTATTTTCAGTTTTAAGATTTGTTAAAGGGTATTTTCGTCCAATTTCATGCCAAAATAGTTTACTAAAAATAGGATTTGGCCATTTATCAAATTGGAAATACGGTTGGCCATTTTTCAAATCAGCTTATTTTTTTTGGCCATTTATCTGGTTGCCCTTTTTTTTTTTTGTTAGAGCGATTTCATTTGACAGTTATTGTTTCCTCTAAAGGATTTCAAAAAAAAAAAAAAATTGTTTCTTCTAATATTTGAGCAAATATTTTACAGTAAACAAAATTTATACTGAAATTGAGAGCATACAATTTTCAATCACCTTCAAAACATATAGAAATTATCGATTTTTTTTTAATACATTTTTGGTCATTATGACTAAATTTCAATAATGTAGTATTAATTCTTTTCAAAAAAAAAAATAATGTAGTATTAATTTACAAAACAATATAACTTACTAATTGTTCATGTTTAAAATTGAAGATTATTAAATATTAATTTACTTCGTTCGAATATCTTACTTTTAAGATAAATATATAATATCTAATTAGTCAATTGAGTTACTCTTAGAAAAATTTAAAATTGGTGTCTGTTCACACGTAACTTCGGGGATGGAGACACGTGGAATAAATAATATATTGTATTAATGTTGTATGCGTGTGGGTGTACAATCTCTAACTTTAATCCTCTGATTCTCTCTCTTAAATATATAAACTTTGGCCTCTAGCTTGTTGCTCTTCTTGGGCCGGTTTGTTGGGCTTCTTAGATGATCAACTTGCTAGGTTGATGATCTCTTGGATCGGCCTGTTGGCTTGATGATCTCTTGGATCGGCTTATTGGCTTGTTGATCTTCTTGGATGATCGGTCTGTTAGGTTGATGATCTCCTGGATCGACCTATTGGACTTGTTGATCTTCTTGGATGATCGGCCTGTTAGGTTGATGATCTCCTGGATCGACCTATTGGGCTTGTTGATCTTCTTGGATGATCGACCTGTTGGCGTGATGATCTCTTGGATCGGCTTGTTGGCTTGTTGATCTTCCTGGATGATCGGCCTGCTGACTTGTTGATCTTCTTGATCGGTCGGTTGGCTTGTTGATCTCTTGGATGATCGGCCTGCTGACTTGTTGATCTTCTTAATCGGTCGGTTGGCTTCTTGATCTCTTGGATCAGCCTATTGGCTTGATGATCTGTTGGATCGGCTTGTTAGCTTGTTGATCCTCTTGGATGATCGGCCTGTTAGGTTGATGATCTCCTGGATCGACCTATTGGGCTTGTTGATCTTCTTGGATGATCGACCTGTTGGCGTGATGATCTCTTGGATCGGCTTGTTGGCTTGTTGATCTTCCTGGATGATCGGCCTGCTGACTTGTTGATCTTCTTGATCGGTCGGTTGGCTTGTTGATCTCTTGGATGATCGGCCTGCTGACTTGTTGATCTTCTTGATCGGTCCGTTGGCTTGTTGATCTGTTGGATCGGCTTGTTAGCTTGTTGATCCTCTTGGATGATCGGCCTGCCGACTCTGGACTCTGAGTTCTCTGACTCTGTCTCCAAATCTGAATCCCCCCAAAATGAATGGTGGTCTCCTCTATTTATAGAGTTTGATGGACCTCATATGAGCTTGGGCTTGGGTCCAATTGCCACGTGGCATAATCTGATTGAACTTGGCTGATGTTATCTGATGGATCACTAATAGACAAGTGGCATTCTTTGATTTGCCAAATTTTAATATCTATTAATTTAATCTAGGGACACGTGTAAATGTGTAACTGGTCCCAAATTTATTTTATCATTAATTTATATTAATGACGTGGCAACTTGTGATTGGCCGAAATTTCTCCTTCAACAGTGTCCATATAATTAGAAAGATTTGCTTAAAAATAGTATAATACATATAGCCATTCATTATTAAAATTACAAAAACAACAAAAGGCAAAATAGAGAATAAAGGACATGTCATTATCATGTAAAAAAATCATACACTCTGCCACTTCTACAAAACTATAAAAACATAAATATATTTCAAATAATAACAAAGGCTAATTAAGATGTTACATACATTCTGTCAAAAAAGAAAAAAAAAAAAAAAGAAAAATAATAATAATAAAGCTTTAAGCTTAGGGCTACTTATATGACAAGAGGAAGTAAACAATATAACATTAATTAGTGTAAAAAAAATTAAATGAGTCCTTCAATTTCATCTAAATGAAAATCCTTAAACCTATTAAGATTAGAACTTCATATATTCATACTTATATGGTATTGTCCATTTTAGAATTAAGTCTTCTTGATTTTGTTTCTTGAACCTACCTAAAATATACAACACGACTCACATCAATATTGCACGTTTTTTAAATTAAATGCTAAAATTTTGACATTTTTAAACTGAGATATAAGATTAATATATTTGAAGAAGTCAATTAAATTTCATTTATTTTTGCACCCTTACTGTAGTTGATTTAATTTTATAGTGTCTTTAATTTTTACACTCTAAATATGATCATTTCAATAACCAGTGTCAATGTTGTTCTTATATATTCAAAATGTTTCCTAGTACTTTTAATTGGCGTAGGATTTATGTTCCCTCCTTCACAAAAAAACACATTTTTTTTTTATCGATTGGACGGATCTAAGAGCTATGTTCTCTCTTATATAAATACAACTTATATACACATGAATCAAAGTCATAAAAATGGATGGGCAAAGAAAACAACTAGCAAAAATTGATCGATGCTTGCACGTATACTAAATGGTACATGAAATGTACTTTGCTTCTTTTTTTTTTTGTTTTTAACGTTTTCTCTTCTTCTCAAATGTTTTTTTTTTTTTTTTTTTTAAATTTATAAAGAAAGTTGCTTTGAAGCTTAAAACACTTGGAAAGAAACTTCCCTTCTTCTCTGTCCCCAAGAAAAGTTGAAAAGCAAAGGAAAAAAAGAAGGAAGATTCAACATGTGAAGGCCAATTAATAGTTGCACACACTCAGTTTTTGCTAGCTATGGAAATTTCCCATAAAAATTCCCTAAGGAAAAAGAAAGAGAAAAGAAAGAAAAAAGAAATGTGTAGGAAACTTGCAAGCTACTTATTCCAAATGCAGAAGCAATTTACATGCTGTGGTTCTACTTTCTACCTTCTTTTCATGGTGTTTTTATTCTTCTTGGATAACCATTCTATCAAAAAGAGTGGACTCTCTTAGAGAATGTTATTGGCTTGTTTAAAGAAATGGTTTTCAAAATAATTTCCTCTCTCGCATTTGATTTGAAAACTATTGTTTCAATTTGGCTGTAATAGCACGATTGGTTAATACATATATCATCGACTAAGAGGTTGGAAGTTTCAATCCTTTCATCCTCCATGTTGTTGAACTTAATAAAATTACTATTGATATTTTTGTAATATTGAGATCACTATTGATACAATTTGTTGTTTTAGGAGAGGTAATATTATTTCTCCAATCTATCATGAGAGCTCTAGTATCGTATTTTCTTGAGAAGTTCAGATCTTGGTTTGGAGGTAGGTTTGACATGACTTTTGGGAAAGTGAAATACTTTTTAAAGTTTTCATTAAATATTTTTGAAAAATTACAACAACACTTTAAGAGAATGTTTGTCTCACAAATTAGACTAACGTATCTTGAGGTTGATAAATTTCATCTCAAAGGGTTATTAAATTTTCATTGACATCTTGATATTTCCTTTGCCATTTCTAGGGTTGATATAGTCTAGTTCGGTTCCTTCAGTTTTAGGCCCGACCGAGAATCGACTAGATCGGTTTCCTAAAAATAGGCAAAAACCAATGTCCAATAAGGAAAAAACCGATTAGTTCATTTTATGACCCATTTTTACATCTTCAGAGGTAACATTGAGATCAAATATGAATTGACATTTACATTATATCATAGAAAATTTCAAAAAATATAAACAAAATATAACTAATGTAAAAATAATATTAATAATAACTAATAAATTTTTGTAAGTATTATTCAAAAAAAAAATTGTAACTTATTTAATACAGGTAAAATACTTATTTGTTTATTAAAATGCTCTATATGAATTTTTTACTTTTTCTATTTTTTTTAATAAGATCTATTGACATTTTATTGATATTTTCATAAACACTCTCTTAAAATTGAGACTTCAATATTTCCATCAACATCTACATTTAAAACATTAGAATGGATAGTAGGCTTACTTATCTCAAACCACTTGTTCGTCAATCCCATAGCTTACGTAAACCTAAATTATATAAAACTCATATTAATAAAACTTACCTTTTATACTACATAACAAATCATAAACTTACAAACCACAATTTCTCTTAACTTATCAATCCAAACAAAAATGGCATGAACTCAAACTTTCCAAAATCAAACCTCATAAGATACTTTTGACCAAACATTATTTAAATGATTGATATTTTCCCCAAAGTTTTTTATATTTTTTATTTTTATTATTAAAGAGGTGCTTCCCATTTGATTTGACATATTTTGGAGCAATATTAGCATTTTACTTACTGGCTACCATTAGTGTTGCAAATATAGGACCAAACTAGGCCTCTTGAGCAATTGGGCCTGTTTCTCATTAGTTCAGCCCAAAGCTTGATGGGCTACTTGTCATTTTCTCCATTGCATCTTACCAGCCCATATCATATTGAGCCCAAAAGTTGATTGTCATATATGTTTTCTCTTGACTATTCACATGAATAAACTTTATTGTTTTTTAAAAGAAATTCTATATAGCTCCATCTTAGACAATTATATTAAGATAAAATATATTAGCAATATACTTAATATAAATAAAGCATATTTTGTATGGGTGTATATTTTATCTTTTAATAATAGGATTCTTAATTTAAAGGAAGAAAAAACTAACCATATGAATTAATTAAAATATGCAAAACAAAAATCTTGAAATTGAATATTCAAAATTTAATTAATAATATGTACCTCAGTATAATTCAAATGACATGATCTCATAAAATGATAAATGTATTTTTATGTCAGAGAGATGGTTGCATAGATTGAACCTTTCAAAAGTTTGAGTTTGTGTCCCCTAGAAATGAACTTTCAAAATTTTGATTGGTACATAGTTTGTATTTTATTTGTGAATGTATAACTAGTAAAAGCTAATACTAATTCAAGATGCAATGCTCATGAACTAAGTCTATTTTATGTAGTCAACATGAGCATAGCTCAACTGGCATAAGGTTGTACTAATGACCAAAAGGTCTATGGTTCGAATCTCCCTACTCCATATGTTGTCAAAAAAGAAAAAAAAAAAAAACGACGACTTTATGTAATTTAGATTTATGTAGTCTACAAAATTAACAAACTTGTAATTTTAAATAAGCAAACTCATGAATTAAGCATAGGTGTTTGGCATTTTAAAGAAACAAATTTATAAATGAGCATTACAATATATTGACGATTAATTGATTATCTTGGCGAAAGGATTAATATTTCTCTTTAAGGGTTTTGAAGGTTCAAATTTCTCACATATTTGTTTGTTGCCTTCAGAAAGGAAAAAAAAATGGAAAAAAAAAATATGAAAAAGAAAATGAAAGAGAGAGGAAAAAACGAGGGAAATTTTTGAAGAAAATAAAAGAGAGAAAAAAATGGGAGAATTTTTGCATAGAAACTAAGGCTATATATATAGAAATAAAACTAGCTAGCCATCTTTAGAAACCCTAGCTCTATTTCTTTTCATCTTCTTAACATACCTATTTATTTATATATCTTTTTTTTTAGAAAAATATTTATTTATATTTTCATCATTGTTATTATTAATTTTTTCTCTAATATTTATTGCTAAATATGGAAGAGTGGTTGAAATTTTGGAGGAGAAAATTTTCATAAAATCTGCAACATTTTCCTTAATATTCTTATTATTAAAACCAAAGGCAGCATATAATTCTCTAATATGCAAGAAATCCCATTTTGGTTTATAATATATGTAAAGACGAGATAGTTATAAATCCCTCATTTTCTAAATATATAGTCATATATATATATATATGCAGTTGAGAGAAAAAAAAACTATACTTATCTATATGACACTTAAAAAAAAAAAAAAATTACATTTTTTTATAACATTTCTTTACTTCATTCATACTGTTTTGATCCTTAAATTTATATGTTTATTATTATCTTGTAATCCATGAAATTTCAAAATGCTTAGTTTAGTCTTTAATTTATTTTTTACAAAAACAACCTTTTTTTTTGTTTCCACAGTTATTTTGTTGTGGATTAGTTTTTTTTTTTTTTTTGAGAAAATTTTGTTGTGGATTAGTTTACTGATAATGTGACTTCAGATATTTGCATTAGTGGTTCACATAGTGACATCAACATATATTAGAGTTGCATAAGTTGGCTAAAAATGAATATTGGGGAGGTGGATTTTATGATGTAGAAGAGAATAATTACAAAAATTAAAATAATGGTTATTCTTAAAAAGTTCAGAGGTTAAATTAGAAATTTTGAAAGTTGAAGATAAAATTTATTTATTTATTATTATTTAAATTTAGGAGTTTTTTTTTTAATATTAAATTTAGGAGTTTTTTTTTTTTTTTTAATATTAAATTTAGGAGTTAAGATCCCATTTGAGCCATGCTTTATTTATTTTTCATAAACGAAAAATGAAATATAGAAAAAAAAAAAAAGAGTATTTATAAGCTTAATTTTTAGAAGAGAACACCAAAACCAACCTATCAAACCGGATTGGATAGACATATTAATCTTTTTTTTTTTTTTTTTTGAAACTGGATAGACATATTAATCTTGTTCTTTAACAATTTCTCTCTATCTAAACTTTCATATTTTAGAATAGTTTTCTCGACAAAATTTTAAAAAACAAAAAAAAGGATATTTAACAACATTTTTTTTTAATTTTAAAAAAATTGGATAATTTTTTAAAAACAGATTAAAAGAAAAAGAAAATTATTAATATATAAACATATATTTTTTATTTTATTTTATTTTATTTTTGAGTTCAACAACGTTTGGAGGTGGAGATTCAAATTCATGATATTTTGGTTATAAAAACATACTTTATGTCAGTTAAGCAATGCTCTTGTTGGCAACATTTTTTTTTTTTTTTAGTTCAACAATATTTGGGGTGGGGGATTCGAACCTCTAACCTCCTTATCGAGGATAAATGGCAATAACAGCTGAGCTATGCTCACTTTGACCATATATTTTTAAACTAAAGAGAAAGGAACATAAGAATTATAGATTAAACTTCTAAAATGACCAAAAAATTTGCAAAAACCACATATGAATTATAGACATAAACTTGAAAACTTAGGAATTAGACGTGTAATTTAAACCATGTCTTGTTGTTAATACGAGTTTTTTTTTTTTTTTTTGGACAACATGTGGGGGTAGAGATTGAACCTTCGACCTCTTGATCGGAATACAAACTTTATGCCAATTGAGTCATGCTCTGGTTGACTTGTTGTTAATACGAGTTAATAAGATTGGGAGAAAAGTTTTGCTTGTATGTTGTGTTGTTGTTCATGTTAAATCAACTTCAATTATTCCATTCCAATATATAGTTAATCAATGAAATCTCTAACAAGGCGACCCTTTTTGTGTCTCATAAAGATAACCCACCTGGCAAAACTATTAGCTAGAAAGAAACAAAAAAAATCCAATGAGAGTTTGTGTTCTTCCCACTACCAAGTACCAAACCCAACAACATTTTTTCAAGAACAAGAAATCCTTTTTTTGTAAAGTTAGAAAGCAAAAATCTCTCACAAGTAACGTTTCATTAACTCCTAATATAAATGGGATTAGAAAGCTAAGCTTAAAGAATAGGTAGCAATGGACAATAAAAGAAACCCTAAAAATGATTTGATGAGGAAAAAAGCTAAGGATGACCTAATAATGAATATATAGCAGCTCTTACTTCATTACACATCAAATTGCAAAAACAAACAATAACAAATTGAGAAATTCAAGATGTCCAAATCACTCCCACCATAGACTTTCCTTTATTTGTAGACAGAGAAACAGAGAATGCTATCATCAACGTTTTTGTCCATTACTTCTTTCTTGTAACGGCAAAAATCAAATAAAAAGTTTCTATATAATACACCACACGAAACCCTTTTTTTTTTTTTTTATCCTTTTTGAATGTTGTGAAGGAAAAAAAAAAAAAAAAAAAAAACTCTCAAACAAATTGAAAAACAGAATTGGGAGATTTTTCTGCAAGCTTTCTCTAATTCATATTATATTGGGGCGTAGAGTGAAACATAGACGTTTTACTCTCGATTAAGAGGTCAGAGGTTCAAATCTTCCACCTGTTGTCAAGAAAAAAAAAAAAAAAAAGCAGAAGAGAGTTGTTTTCCTTAATTCGTCCTAGGTTAAAAAAAAGTAATTTATTTTTAGTGTAATTAGTGCATACATTCACATTTATATATACGGGTGGAAAATTTGAACAACAGACCTCTTGATCAATAGTACAATTTTATACTAGTTAAGTTATGCTTTTGTTGGCCAGTTTATATATTTTTTTTTCTTAAACTAATTATTTAATAATGATATTGAACTTCAAAATAGAAGGAATATAGTATTTGGGTTTTTCAAAATTAAGCTTGTGTTTTCACAATTTTTTATGATAGCATTTATCTTTCATATAAAGAAACATTTGAATATAACTCTTAACCAAATTCTAAAAATAAAAACAAATTTTTAAAAATTACTTTTTTAATCTTCAAAACTTGGTTTGAATTTTGGAAACATTTGTCGGGTAGATAAACAAATCAAAGAAAATTCATTAGTGGAAGTGATATATGTTTATAAGCTTAATTTTAAAAAACTAAATGACTATCAAAATGGGAACCTAAGATTTTAAATTTTTATCTTTTTTCCAGTTCAACAACATTTGAGAGTGAGGGGGGATTCGAACATCTGAATCTCTTGATCGAGGGTACATGAATTGAGCTATGCTTACTTTGACATTTTTTTATTTCCTAAAATTTCCAAATTTGAAAAATTATATTATATATGTATAAAAAGTTAAAAATATTGCCCATTTATGTAATTTTCTCACTTGGTCTTGATGAGAGGGAGAGAGGAGAGAGATAGTTGGTTATAGTGATATGACAACTAGGGCTTACGTGGTCATATATGGCTGTGATTAGTAACGTAAAACCTTTCATCTCACTTTTTTTTTTCCTTTCCTTTTGGGTTTGGGTTTTATCAACACTTCAACCAACAATACATCGCCAATATGAACATAGTTCAATAGACATAAAATTTTTTCTAATGACTAAGAAGTCTGTGGTTCGAATTTCCACATTCTGTATGTTTCCAAAAAAAAAAAACACATTCACACACCTTCCAATCTTTCCCATATGATTATATCTTTCGTCTCAATTACTTTCATATCCAAATCGATTTAATTAATATTTTTTTTCAACAACCAATTAGAGGTTTGTAGTGACTCTAATAACGGCACGGTGTCTGACGTCATTTTACTATTAAAGATTAATTCATTAACCATCTAGCCAAACATACACATCCTTAAGAGTCATTATTGTCCAAGAAGAATAACATTCCAAACTTGATTATCCCACGGTAGAGTAGGAGGTTGTCACCGTCTTTTGTCTGATAAATTACAACTTTAAAAAAGTGTCTAATAAGTCTTTAATATTTGTTATTAAAGATGAAATAGGAAAATTAAAAATTGTAATATTATATATCTGTTATTGTTTTACATTTATTGATATTATAATTAAATTTATGTTGTTAAAAGAAAATATCACTCAAAATGTTAATTTACAAAGGATAGAAGTATAAATTATCCACCTTAAATGAAAAAAAGAAGGTTATATATTTTTTGGAATAATAAATAATAGGGAAAAATACACTTTTGGTCCATGAGGTTTAGGTGAAGTGACGGTCGTCACTGAGTTTTCAAACTCAACAAAAATACCCCTGACGTTTGAGATAAGGAGCACTTTGGTCCATGCCGTCAATTTTTCATAGGCAAAATAAATTGCAATCATAGGCAAAATAATTAGAATATTTCCGAATTTTTACTACTTGTGACTGTGTGTGCTTGCACTTGATTGAATTTATTTTCCCAATTTTTTTTTGTCAATTAAGTCAGACACAAATCTAGACTTATATTACTAATTCATATATGCTTTAAAGTTGAGGGGGTTTGCCCTAAGTACCTCTTCACTTAACCAACCTTATATCTACTACCAATAATTGACTCTAAAATTAATACCACAACATTGTGCTTGCATTCATGCATTTTTATTTTTATTCTTCAACGACCTAGTCTATAAATTATATAAAAAAATATATCATTGATTATTGTTGAAATATTGATATAAGATTAAATTTACCTTAACTCATCGGTTTAAATTTTTGCCTCCATTAGTGATTTAACAATTTTAATAATTAGCTGAAATATTTTCAAATTTCGAAGCATAGCTCGAAAAACTTAACTCGAAATAATTTTGATTTGTTTGATAATAGTTTTATCTTCTTTTAAGTGTACGAACAATTTTCTTTATTCTATAATGTTTTTTTAAAAGTTTTAACTAAAATATAAAAGAGAAAAGAAGTTCTTCTCCTTCAAAAGTTAATATAATTTTTTTTTTTTTAAAAAGAAGTTTCTAGCTTTTTCTTTGTTTGGTATCCTATACATAAAAGATAAGATAGATTGTAATATTCCTCGTAGTTATATATAGTTGACAAGTTTTAAAAAAAAAAAAAAAAAAAAAAAAAACCTTTTTAACTATTTTTACAATTATTTGTTAAGCCGTTAATTTTGTAATAGTTTATCTCTAATATGCTAGATTTACCATCCCTTTAAAAGAACGGTGGTCCACGATAAGCTAACTACATGTGTAACTTTCAAGAAGATTGCATTAAATATTTAGATTCTTTTTTGGCATAAAGTTGACAACTCATTATCAATATAAATAGAAAAAAGAAAGTCTCAAACAAATTAATTAAAATTAAAATTTTAGGGAAATGGTAAATAATTAGTCAATTAATTTTGATTTGTAGATAAACTTCGTTTTCACCATTAAAAAAGAAAAGAAAAAAAAAGTAAAACATGTACAAACTTTGCCATATTTCGTCCCTATGGGAGTAAAAGAGGATGCCTTTATATCATCTAGAAAATTGACCCGAAAATTAATTGCTGATTTAATTTTTTACTAAATCTAATACATATTTATTAGTTATCAAACATTTTAGTGATAGAAAATATTAAATATTTTTAATTTTTTTTTTTAATTAACAATGAGGTAGAGAATTGCCAAAGTGAGCTTAGCTCAACGGTAATTGGCATATACTTTCGACCAAGAGGTCTGAGGTTCGAATCAATGAAAAGATTTCGGTAGAAAATTTGATCCCAAATAGAGAATTGATCACACTTCAAATCAAAGAATGGATGAAATTTTTTACGAACTCACTTGATACCATTCGCTCTAGTTGAACTATCAACATCAAAGAACTTATAATTAAATGAATTATTATTAGTATGAAGTAATCTAAGAAAAAACTATTGTCGAAACTAGCTCTACATTCATTGTATTCAAGAATATGTGAAGTCTTGAAAGTAAATAAATTTCACTCCATTGGATATCTATTTTCTTTTTAGTTATTTGTTTGATATTAATTTTTAAAATCACATAATGCTATTTTTTTTTTAATATTTGACTTAACCTTGATTTTTAAATTTTAATTAAGTTTCCAAAATCGTTTTTAAAATTAAAGTTAAATCAAATAACATTTTTAGTTTTATTGTTCAAATTTTCTTTGTCATTTCTATTTTCTAATTGAAGTTTACACCTCCTTGTCAATTAAGGGAGAGTAACGTAATTCACTATGACAAGTTATTTATGAATAATTTGATAATGTGGTAGTACGGATATAATAACTTAATTAGTATTTTAGATATAAATTTTGTTATTTTCAACAAATGATAAAGAATATATTTACCAACTTGAATATAGCTTAA
Source organism: Luffa acutangula (assembly GCA_036850905.1). Taxonomy (NCBI): domain Eukaryota; kingdom Viridiplantae; phylum Streptophyta; class Magnoliopsida; order Cucurbitales; family Cucurbitaceae; genus Luffa; species Luffa acutangula. The sequence continues at coordinate 47,512,676 of CM072090.1, forward strand.
GTACTGGTTAAGACATATATCTTTCACTAAAATGTCATAGATTTGAATCTTTACTTCACATGTTATGAAACTAAAAAGTACCAAGAACGTCTGATATTTTCAAGGACATTTGGTGAAAATTTAATTGAAGCTAATGTTATATAATGTAGACTATATATATATATATATATATATATGTATTCCAAAACAAGGAACAAACTATTTAGAAAAAAAGTATTAGAAAGTGAGAAAGAAACAAAATCATTTCCAATTTCATTACAATAATTAACTTTTTCCCAAAACCCACATACTAGATTTAGGGGAGGGGGGAGGAATACAAATTAAGGAGAAGAATATTATAAATGTGACGACGGATGGTTTTACACCGTTAAACATACGATAGAAGAATAATTACAAAAACATATTTTCAGTCTATGTCCAGTAGTTATTAGGAGATATACATATTCCAAAAGTAAAATCCAACGATTATTAAGAAGCAACGGAAGTCTTTGTGAGAGCTAAACGAGAGTAAGCCAAGCATATGGGTTGGATGCATGATTTTGTGGTAACTTACCTACCAATCCTCCACCTGTATTCATTCAACCTCTCTCTCTCTTTCTCTCTCTCTATAGAATCACTTTGGCTTTCTATATAAATCAAATATCTCCAATGCTTCTTTAAACAAATATCAAAGAGCTTAGAGAGATCAAGAGGAGGAAGAAAGAGCAAAGAGGAGAAGAGAGAGAGGGCTAGGGTTTCTTGCCCAACCCATCCTCTGCTTCACACAAGAACAACAACAACAAGTTTGCTGTTTCTTTTCTTTGGAGGCAGAGAAAAAATGGCCATTTTTCACAGCCACCATCTCTTAGTTTTCACATTTGGCATTCTTGGTAATCATTTATCATTCACATTTTTCCCTTCTCTCTCTTTAAAACATATATATATGATTCTAAATAATATTCACACTTTGATCTCAGCTAAGGGAAGCTTATTCATTGGCCATATTATTCAAGAAATTACCTCCTCTCATTACTTGTTTTGGAGATCACTTTTTTCTTTTTCTTTCTTCAATTAAAAGTAGTTTTTCTCAAGCTTTAGAAGTCCTTTGATAATAATTCTTGAAATTAAATCTTAAAACCCAAAAAGTAAGGTCCCATCTGATAACCATTTCGTTTTTAGTTTTTGATTTTTGAAAAGTATGTTTGTTTTCTCTCCATCTTCTTACAATGGTTTTCATTTTTGTTAAGGAGACATTTGAGTTCCTAACCAAATTTTCAAAAACAAAAACAAGTTTTTGAAAACTATTTTTTTTTTTTTCAAAATTTGATTTGGTTTTTTAAAACATGGGAAAGGACGTAGATAAAAAACTAAGAAGCTTGTGGGTAAAAATAGTTTTTATTGACTTAATTTTAAAATGGTATTTTCAAAATTGTAGATAAAAAACTAAGAAGCTTGTGGTAAAAATAGTTTTTATTGACTTAATTTTCAAAAACCAAAAACAAAAACGAAATGGTTATCAAACATTGTCTAAACAATTTTGAAAATACCCTTTTAAAATAAATTTCAATAGAATCTGAATATTATAATACTTATTACAATCCGTAAAAGTTGATGGTATGATTTTTCATTGTCAAAAGGAAAAAAATAATCATGGATGAGATTATAGTTATATAATTATATAATTAAAAAATATTTATATATATATATATTTTTTATCTATTTAACTAATGGTTGCAAAAATTAGAATGAAATTGAATAATTTTTGTAAATTAATTAATTAGTGGGGTTTATCTCATGCATTAATGGTTTCTCAACTAACTAAAAAGATTTCCCTTGCAGGTAACATCATTTCCTTCTTCGTATACTTAGCTCCTTTGTAAGTTTCTCTCTCTCCTCTCTCTCCCCAATTTTTCCTTCTTGCAAAGAATAATATTTGCCAACACACTAGTTAACATCGAAGTTCTAACTAAAGGGACATTTTTGTCACCCGACATAGTTCATTGTATAAGGTACTAAATATCATTTCAAATACGACTATTAAATGCAATAAACCTATTAGAAAGTCGGTAGGAATTTCGATTTACTATAGTATGCAGGCAAGTATTCTTCTTTTTGTTGATGTTAGAATAAAGAAGAAAAGCAACCGAGAAAAATGAAGGATATGTTAATGGCTAAACTTGAACTTATTTTTTCAATTCTCTCAGGCCGACGTTCTACCGAATATGGCGAAAGAAGTCGACGGAGGGATTCCACGCCCTACCATATCTAGTATCGCTCTTCAGTGCTGCTTTATGGCTCTACTATGCCTTCCTCAAAACCAACACTCTCCTTCTCATCACCATCAACTCCTTTGGTTGTGTCATCGAGTTTATCTACATCATCGTCTTTATTGTATTCGCTGTCAATCCGATCAGGGTCAGTCTTCATATTATTAACACACTCTCACTTGTAGACTCGAAAATCATTTCAAAAGGCTCCATAAGTAACTATTTATATTAACTTAATAATTAAAGAAATAATATTACGGTGGTTAATGCACATATGTCCTGTTTTAGTACCATGTTAAATTACTATTAGATTTAAAAATTTTGGTTGGGGGTGACATGATATTTAGGCCATGTTTGATAACCATTTGTTTTTTGGTTTTTGGTTTTTGAAAATTAAGCTTATATACACCTATGAGTTTCTTTGTTTTAATATCTACCTTATTCCTTGTTTTCGAAAACCAAGTCAAATTTTGAAAAAAAAAAAAAATAGTTTTCAAAAACTTGTTTTTGTTTTTGAATTTGGCATTGAATTCAAATGGTTTCTTAACAAAGATGAAACCCATTGTAAGGAATTTGGGAGAAACCAAGCATAATTTTCAAAAACTAAAAACAAAAAACGAAATGGTTATCAAACGGAGCTTAATAATTCATTTGTATTCCTAACAAATTCTCTGTTTGGTTTTTTTTTTTTTTTTTTTTTTCCTTCAGATGTTGACTATCAGAATCTTTGCTGTGATGAACATGGGACTGTTTGGATTGATCCTTGTTGCTATTCACTTCATTGCCAAAACTTCAAATCGTGTTGAAGTTATGGGCTGGATTTGTGTTACTGTTTCTGTCTCTGTTTTTGCAGCTCCTTTAAGCATTCTGGTGAGAATTTATTTTCTTCTTTCCAATATTATGGAAAAAAAATTATACAATAAAGATGCCTACTAAATCTAATATTGATATAGTTCAATATAAATGATGATAGTGCTAAAAAGTTAAGCCATTCTCACCCAAAATAAAAAATAAAAAATTCCCTTTTGTTTGGGTGGATTGAATATTGGGTTTCTTGCTGAAGGTGGAAATTTTTGTATCTACTCATTTATTAAGAGTTGTTTTCAAAATTATCCCACAATAGAAATAATTGCATTTATAAGTAACTTTTTGTCTTATTACGTAATCAAAATTTCACAACTTGTTCACTTTTTGTTTAATTTCATTATCTTTTATTTAATATATTTTCTTTTTTTTTTTCTCTCTCTTTTTTGTTGCAGAGACAAGTAATTCGAACGAAGAGTGTCGAGTTTATGCCATTTACATTATCCTTCTTCCTTACATTGAGTGCCATAATGTGGTTTGCTTACGGTTTTTTCATGAACGACATATGCATCGCTGTAAGTAACCCCTATATGTATAATTACTTAAAGGAGTTTTCTTTCATTTCACTCATTTTCCTTATTAGCTCCTGAATTAAATCTTACAGTCGAACTTACATTTCGCGTGCAAGTTCGACTCTCATACTATAAACTCAATTAGTACAACCTATGCACTTTAGGCCGTACCAACATGGATAAAATTACGAGCCAAACATCTCTTTAACAAGATATTTAAAGGATTACTTAAGGCAATGGCAATGAAAAGATTTTTTTTTTGTTTGTTGGCACAGATTCCAAATGTGGTTGGATTCATATTGGGGTTGATTCAAATGGTGCTGTATGCAATTTACAGAAAGGGTAAAATGGAAGAGAAGCTACCAGAACAAGTAAAAAGCACAGCAGCTGCTGAGGTTCATCCTGATGACGCACAAAAGGATGTAATAATAATGAAGGAGAAGACAATCAGCAGCTCTGACAAACCCAATGAATCTGCAGTTTAGTTTCTCCCTTTTGCTTTTCTTTATCTTCTTGTAATTTCAATACAGCAAAAATGGGCCCTTTTCTCTCTCCTCTCCTCCAACTTTTACCAACTAGTATTATCATATTATACAAATCTATGATCTAGTCACTTGCTTTTGCTTCATTAAGTGTAATCACATCAACTTGTTATTATCTGTCAAGTTTCATATGTTTACTCTTGGTTGAATTGTAAGTTTAGTTTACGAATTTTGACGGTTAAACCTCTTTTAAAAGAAAGATGGATGAAAATGATTGTTACCATATGAAGTCCTTACTGTTTAAAGATTGACTGATTTGACACAGCGTAATAGATAAATGACAGAAGAAGGATAGATAACTGTATTGAGTAAAGTGACATGGTATTATCTCATTTGCTTACTTCAGTCATCAACATTGCACGTCATGCCAAAACCACTAACATTTATCTAGTCAACCAACCACGTTATCATTTAATATGGGAGCATAATCAAAATCTTGAAGTTTAAGGACTATGGACTTTTTTTGTTTTTTTTTGTTTTTTTTTTTTTTTTTGGATAAAAGGACTAAATTTGTTATTTGAATTTAATTATATATATGTATAGAAGCTAAGGGGAACTAGGTTAAGTGCTTTGGAATAAAGTTTATGAAATAAAACCTGCTTTGTGCTTTTATGGGAAGAAGAGAATAGCAAAATTGGCTGATTGAAATAGTCATGTATCTCTTTGGTTGTACTGCAGAGTTCATCATACAGGACATAAAGCAAATGAAACAAGCCAAGCCTCACATTTTCAATTCTTTTTTTCTTTTCCTTCTTTGTGAGTCTCTCTCTCTACATTCTCCTCCACCATGCTTGCTTTTTCTTCTTCTTCTTCCTCATGTGTAGGTTAAGGGAATTCATAAAAGAGGAAAATTTTAACTGAACAAAGTTGACAAAAAGTACTGACCAAAGTCCTCAAGGATCAACACAACCCCTACAATCAATTGCTTTGCTGCTCACAATGACACTAAGTAGCAGCCAACGAGCAACGATTTAGAAGCTTGAATTAAGCCCTCCTAACATTGGAACTTCTTCGTTCTTCCCCGAGCGATCGAACGCAGTGCAGGAAGGAAGGAGACGAGGTAATAGAGGTGGTCATTCCTTTTGTATCTTTTCTTCTAATTGCATTGCTTACCCATTAGAGCCATCAAAACTGCCTTGTGCACTCTGTCGTCTTTTTTCTCGCCAATTCTCTCCCCACATCTTGGCCTCAGCGACTGCACGTTCTCTGTCTAAATCCCTATTATTTAAAATCCTAGCAGTCTCCCTCGGCGAGTCGTCCTTCTCGGGACCGTCCAATGCCCACCTTCGTCCGGATGTACCCCCTTCTTCATTCTTTACTACCCCTCCACCTTTCTCGTCTCTGTTCCGTCTTTCATCCCGATCACCAGAACCTCTCTGAGCAGCAGCAGCAGTACCTGAAGGAGAACTTGGATCATAGGACTGATTTGCCAAATAAGACAAGGCAGTGACCACATCTCCAATGAGCGGACGGGCTGCAGCTTGTTCTTGGGTACACATGGATGCCACAGCTAGAGCCTGGTAAAGACCTCGCATGGGATACCGACCCTGCAACTGTGGATCAGCCAATTTCGAGAATCTTCTGCGGTCGTTAAAAAACGGTCGTGCCTGCATTATATAAAACAAGACCAACTCTAATTAGCATGCAACAAACATTATTGAACATCTGAAAAACAGCATATACATCGTCTGTCTTCTTACCCATGTGACAAGGTTCTGTTCTCCTTGGGGTCGGGTGCTATCAATGGCTCTCCGTCCAGTAATCAACTCTAAGAAGACGACACCAAAACTATAAACATCAGACTTGACGGTTAATTGTCCAGTCATGGCGTACTCGGGAGCACAGTAACCATAAGTTCCCATAACCCTGGTGGAAACATGGGATTTATCACCAACAGGGCCAAGCTTTGCAAGGCCAAAATCAGAAAGCTTTGGATGGTACCCTTCTTCAAGTAATATATTGGAAGATTTGAAGTCTCTATAAATAACTGGAGGGTTTGCCTTGTCATGCAAATACTCTAAACCTCTGGCTGCACCAGCAGCTATTTTCATTCTTGTGTTCCAATCTAGGGGTTCCTTATCAGGTGGAATTTCTGATTAAGAGAAAAAAAAAAGTTCATCGTCAAGATACTATTGTTGGCTATAAATACTTATAGCTTCCTTGAGAAGTAAAATAACATTCTTCATGGAGAAAGTTACGACAAGAAGGGAGAACAAGAAATTTTCCAAGAAGATTGCAGAATCCCATTTCCAATTGCCTGTTTATAATAAAAAGAATCACAGAGATCTTTAGAAAGATGGCTTTACTGCTACTATTATTACTACTACTTTTAGAGTTCAACAACATGCGGAAGTGGGGGAATTCGAACCTCTAATCTCTTGGTGAGAGTATATGCCTTAACCAAGTGAGCTATACTTACTACTTAGGTTGGCACAAAGAGAGCTTTATAAGGTAAAATTTAACAAAGAATAAAGCATGATTCTCAATTGATAAGCCCTAAGCTAAAAATAAAAACATTAAGAATCATTCCCATTGGATTCTTTTGGGGAGGATAAGGAATGTCATTCCAATTCTCCCATTTTAGTGGGATACCACTGCCATTTTTTCTTTTTACTTTCTTTTTACCATTTTCTATCTACTTTTGTGTGGGTCTCACACCAAATTTAACTTTGATTCTGATTCTAAACATTAGTACACAATATCCATTGTAGTCCTCTACATTTAGATTCTGGTTCTAAAATAATTTCAATAAAGACAATACTATATAAGCATGTAATAGTAACAACACTCTTTTCATGCACATTTCTATAAATGACTGGACAAAATAATCAAATTGGAAGATTGATATGACAGATTTACTACATTTTATCCATAAACTAGACTAGCGAGATCACAGTACACATCTCACAAATTCAAAGACTTGTATAATTTCACATAATATGCACACAATTGTATTAAATTGAAGTAACATTGATGAATAGCAGCTACTAAACTTCATTTAAAACTGCAAGTGAATCAGAGTAGACACCCACTCACAAAATTCAAAAGAGTGAATAATAACATTGGAAATAAAAAGAAGCTTTTTCTTAAAAATCACATAACCACACACAAGATAAAGTGCCCGAGACATGGACTTCCCTTCACCTTTTCCAAGAAACCAATTAACTTACAAGAATGTCGGAAGGGGACAATTATGAACAACAGACAGAGTAAATAAGCCAACAAGAGGTCCTGTTTTATATGTCAAGTCATTGATTAAATGGAGATTTATGTACTGTTTGGAAGAGAATTACCTTCCGAAAACTAAAAAGAAAAGGTTTTATATGTCAACAGTGTTTTTTGCTTTCAACAGTGTTTTTTTTTTCAAAAAAAGTACTATGAATCCAAAAAAAAACTGTTTTCAGCTCATAACATGAGACCGTACTTCAACCCCATTTCTTAAAACAGTCCTCTGGTCTATCTACTATCACGCTCTTTCATCAGATAGAATGGTCTAGCTTTAGGGCAATAGTAATCTAGCTACCATGTGATGTAAGCTGAGAATACTTGAATTTAAAAGGTAATCTTAAAGTGATAAGGAATGTTTTCTCCAAGCCATTAGCAGGCTACCAGGAACAAAAAAAAAACAATTAAAATAAATAAATAAATAAAAGGTGGTCTTGACCCCTTTCCAAGATTATGTTGCAGACTAAATCCAATCTTAAACTAATGAGAAAATGGCGAAGCAGTGAAGAAGGAAAAAAGTGCAAAGATGAGAGTTCAGAGTGGCTCACAATCAACATCAGACCTAAATTCAGTTTTCTGTTGCTAAAATTTCATAACAATAGAGAAAATCAAAGAATTAGAACCTGGAAGCTCTAGCTAAATTGCAGCATGTGATGTAAAAATAATTTCTGAAAAAATTATTATTAAATTCTTATGCTCATGTAGTTCGTCTAATTGATAGGTTTTCAAGTCAGGAGAAAATATTACCATGAAGATGGTCTTCCAACGATCCCAAAGGCATGAACTCATACACAAGAAGCCGTTGATCCCCATCAGCACAGTAACCAATCAGATTGACCAAATTTGGATGATGTAGAAGGCTAAGCATGAGAACCTCCACTAGAAATTCTCTGTTGCCTTGAAGACCGTTTCTATCCAACTGTTTAACAGCAACAATCTGCAGCAGAAGATATAAATCAGAAATTTCCATTGGAAGGGGAAGATTGCTCAAAAGTTAATTTTTCATCCCTCCCAATTCACAAAGTTCAAGGTTAAATGCAAAAGATCAAGATCAACTTTTTCATGTATCTAAAGGTGCCTGTTACTTAGATCAACCAAAAATTAGGTTGATAATGTGTAGTAGACTGATATCCCAATGGAATTATTTTCTCTCAAACCTATACATCCACAAATCTCTTGTTCTTGTTCCTCAAATTTCTGTAAATATATTCAATTAAAATTCTGGAGCATGACTAATCTGTCTTTTCTTCAGTTGAAAAAAATCTGCACAGAAACTAGCAAGTACCATGAATCATTTTGGCCATATCATTCTCAAAGTTTTCCCTTAGAAGTTAATCATGTGTAATAGCATCAGGGCATAAAATAGAACATATATAACCTAATGAAAACATCAATACCTTCAACTTGAATGCTAAAATATGATAGAATGGCCATGAGCAGTTGAAGTACAATACTAAAAAACTAAACTGTGAAGAACCTGTAATATTGGCAGGTAAGATGGGCTATCAAGATCTTTGGTGACAGTCTAAGGAGATGTGATTTTGAAGTTAGGTCCTATAATTTATACATATATGACAAAATATATTTCTGTAACAAGTCATGCAGTGATGCAGATACTAGATAGCAGTTCTTCATGGATAGTTATCATCCAAGTCAGGAAGATTTAATTCGTTCTTAACAATCTGATTCCCCCTTTTCACTTCCAAGTACAAGATCAACTCCAAACTATTTTTCCAGCATAAGGAAATTCTGAGTTACTTAAAGAAACAATATCTTGTTTTTAACAACGGCATTCTAAGTAGCTAGCATATTTCAATTTATTGTACATACAATTTCTGGATAACAATAACTAATAATTTCTTCAAATTGATATTCATTTCATCCTAACATTTCCTTAATAGATATTTATCTTGCAAATCATGTAGACTAAATCAATTTTAACAATTTCATGTCCTCTTTCCCTTCAAAGTAAGAGATCAATTCCAAACTATTTTCCCTGCACAAGGAAATCCCAATTTACTTTTGGAAAAGAGCAAACAAGAGTATCCAAGTCTAATATATAATTTAAATTTGTATCCCGCTGCCTGTAACAATATCGATTCGATGCCTTAAAATATAGACACATAACCTGGCCTGTGCTTTCGAGCCGCCCTTTGTATACACGTCCAAATCCTCCTTCCCCAATAAAACACTCAGGTCTAAAATTCTTCGTTGCAACTGCAAGCTCACGGAAAGTGAATGTTTGAGCAGAAATATTGACAAGAGGTGCATCTTTGGGACTCTGCTGTTCCCTTTTGGAGGCTCCATTACTTTTTGATCTGAGTTTGTCTATTCCTGAAAGCAAACATACCATCAGAACAAAGAAGTAAAAGATCCATTTGAAGCATTCAGCCTTCCTACCCCATTCTTTCTAAAATTTAGGATCTGTCCTCCGTAAAAGTAGGGAAAGGGATTTGAAGTATTAGAACTCTATTTGCAGAAAAAAGATCATGAAGCTACCATTGCAAAGTGGAAAGAATCTAATACTGCAAAACCCTATTAGCTATCATACAAAGCTGATTGATGAGAGTACAAGGATTTGGATGAACACAATTGCCAGATTTAGTCACCTAAACAAATAATTGATTGCGACTCTGATCCCTCCCTATTACAAACCTATCAGTCAGATACATCATACTACAGAATTCACCATGATTCCTCAAATGAAAAGAACACAAGTCCATCAAATTTAACAAAATCCACTGGGGTCCACTAATAGTAGCTCCACATCCTTTTCTCCATTAAATCAAAACCGTTCATAGAGTACCAAGAAGCAAGAAAAGGAACAACAATGAAGAAACGTTTAAACTAGATCAAGAACACAGAGACTTTCCAGCAGAGACTACTCAGATCAAGAACCAAAAAGAAGAGAGATGAAGATAGAAACTAACCAGAAGGCAATTTGGCAATGTTCGGTGGAACCATTGGATGGTCTTGCTTACCATCATCGCTTTCCTTTTCAGGATTCAGCTTCTCCTCCTCCCTCGAATCGAAACATGGAAAACAACCCATATCTTCAAAATCCTTTTACTCCCCAAAAACACAAAAAGAAATGGAAGAATTGATCTCAAACGCCGCCAGACTCGATCAAAAACTCAAAATCCAATCCAATTATCACGGAAAACAAAGAAATCACATCAAGGGTCAGTCCAAATCTCTCCGCTCCTCAAAAATTTCAGTCCCCCAGAACCTTCCCGCGATCGGGTAGGTGAAAAACGAAGAAGAAAACAGAGAGAAAAGGAAAGTAGAAGAATCCAAATAGTAGAAAGATACCAATAAAGGGCGTTGAAGAGACGAGGGCGACGGTCGTTGGCGAAAAACTAAGGTTTCGTGTGAGATAGATTAACTGGGTCTGTACAGTGAAAATGAAAACCAGAGTTAGAAGAAGAGCCGGCTTTGCTTTGAACTCTACTCGGCTTCACACACGCCCTTGTAATTACAGCAACCCCATTTATTCAATTAACAAAACAGAATAAAAAACACAAGTAGAAAAGGGGAAAAAAATCTCATTTCAATTCACACCCACTGTTTATTTTCTCTCTCTCTATGCATAATAATTGAATAATGATCCAATTATTCATCTTTTCTTGTTGGGTCGTGTTCATGTGAGAGGGAAAGAGGGTTGAATCGAAGCAGTGAATAAAAGAGAGACGTCAAATGGCGGGACTGGCGGATTCCACATTCAACTGATGTCTTTGTTTATTGAAAGCTTCTTTTTTTCTCTTTCTTTACTTTCATTATCTCTTCAATTTCTTCCCTTTTCGCGTTCTTCTGACGCTGATTTCAATTCCACCAATCGCTACAATGTCTATCATCGCCATTGGATTCAAATCGAACGGTTTTCTATGCTTTTTTCTTTTTCCTTCTGTTCTCGGTTTTCTATGTTCTTATCATTTTTTTCGCTTCCCGTTTTCTAAAATCCTTTTAACTTTTAGGTTAAGTCATACTTTCTCCTATATGTGTTAAGTGAACGAGAAAATGAAATCTAATGTAACTCCTCTGAAATAATCTTTTTTCTACGCGATGTTTACGTTAAGTGATTGAAGTTTTCGTTTTGTCATCTGAAGTGAAAATAAGAATAAATGAAGAAATTCAAAACACATTTTCACGTCTCATTCTGTCAATTCTCTTAAATCGTAAGATTTTTTTCTCGTTGAAGAATTGGAGAGACGATACTCTCGTAATGCTCTTGATGAGTTGATGCTTTTCTTGAATTTTTTTAGCTAGTAAAGCTTAAAACCAATTGCAATTGCATTCTTTGTTTAATCGATGCACTGTCAACTAGTTCAATGGTTTTTTCTTTGTTTTCGGTGGTCTTTGTCTTACCAACAAAAGTTAAATTTCGGTGGTCTTTGTCTTACCAACTAGATTCTCGCTCTTTTATCTAGCTTCTCATCCCTTTCTCATTATTAACTTTTTTTTTTCTTGCTTCAACTCTTTTTTTTTTTTCTCTAGATTCTTGCTCCTCCCTTTATTACTTCTCAACTTTTTCTCTAGCTTCTCATTCCTTTTTCTTTTTTAATTCATTTTTCCTTACTTTTTCACTCTTTACTTTTCTCACTCATTTCATATGTTTCTTTCTTTCTTGGTTGATAAGCATGTTAGTTACAATTGAGTGTTATAACAAGAACAAAGTCCAACTCATTCAGACATTGAAAACTTTGATTAAGAATATGAATACAAAAATTAATTACATCATAATTTACTAATTTATTTTTTAAAAAAAAAAATTGACACAAACGTAAATAGAAATATAATTTTAACCTTTAACTCTTGTAATTTGAAAAAAAAAAAAAAAAAATCTATTCAATATTTAGATTGAAGAAAAGTTAACTTTTATCTCCAAAACTTTAGTGGGGTAAGTCAATTTAAATTCTAAACTTGAATATATGTTGCAATTATTAAAACTAAGTAAAAAAAAAAAAAATGATGGACCAGTCAATAAATCATATAAAATTCAACTAACGAAAACACTCAAAATCATGTCATAGAATTGCTCAAACCTAATTATGAAAAGTAGTCAAACCTAGTCCCAAGATCGAGGAAATGAAAAACGCTCGGTAACAACATGCTCAAATCAGACTAATTAAAAGAATCCAATACATTTATAAGAATTAATACTCGGAAAAAAAAAATTAAAATAATAACAGTAGAACTTAACTAATCGAGGGTTAATTAAATGAGGGTATTAACTATACTACTTATTCAAGTATATTGATTTAAATTGTAATATCAATTCAAGTTCCAAGTCCAACTTTAAAGCTTAAAACTAACTCACCAACCCTAATTTCAAAAGGTATAAATTGAACTTTTCCCTAAATTTAAACTACAACCGTTTTAATTTATATATTTTTACATTTTTTTTTTTTTTGAGAAGTACAAATATTTATTAATTGATCTTCAATTTGTTTTATTGTTGATGATGTTAAAGGAGATGTTAGCATGTGGTTCTTTGGCTTTTTCCACCACAAAAATGGATGCTAAAACTAAAGTTTTGAACAACTTTATTAACTATCCAACCAAAATTAACTCAAACTAACTATTAACCCGACTAGGATCCGTTTGGAATATATTTTAATTTAAATATTTTTCAAGAATGCGTATTTTAAAAAAATATTTTGTATAAAATTGTTTAGAATTTAAACACTCATAGGTTTGATTACATTTCCTCCTAGGAAATTTTTCAAAATTAAACACTTGAAAAGTTAAACCAAACATACCCTAACTTAATTGATATCTTTTAGTTTAAATGTTTTTCAAGAATGCATTTTCTTTTAAATATTTTGTATAAAAATTGTTTAGAATTTAAACACTCATATGTTTGGTTGCACTTTATCTCAAAATGATTTATTTGTATACACAATTAGTTATTATATACTTAAAAACTATTTTTAAAAATTTGTTTTCAAGTGTTTCTCTCAAAATGATTTATTTCTCAATCTCATTTTTTAATAAGTCATTTTTAGTAGTTGCCAAACACTAGAATTTTTGTCAAAATGATTTTTTTTTTTCAAAATTAAACACTTGAAAAGTTAAACCAAACACATCATAAATCAATTTCGTTGACTTTATTCAATTTTAATTTGTCTCGCATCTCTATTGATTTGAATGTAAGTATGAAAAGACCATAGAAGATTATGTGACAGTCATATTTTATCTTAATTTTTCTTCATCTTGAAGTTTAATCTTTCTCAATGGTCCTATATATTCTTCAGATATAGTTCTAAACTTTGCACTAAAAATAATTCATTTGGACCCTTGCTATTTAGTTTTTTAACTATGTTATTAAAAAAAAAAAAACAAAGAAAATAGAAAAGTGTTCCTTTACCACGTCTAACAAAACTCTCATATGCCAATAGGAGTATAATTCAACTAGCATAAAACTTATACCCTCGGTCAAAAAGTCAGAAATTTAAATCTTACATCTTACTTGTTGTAGAAAAAAACTCTAATATGACATTGCTTCAACTTGAATTTTATTTTAAATCAAATATAATGTAATTTATACCAACCAATTAAAATAGGACGTGAGATTTAATATTATACAATACAAAAAAGAAATGGCAAATGACCAAAATGGACTTTTTTGAAAATTCATGTGTTCGTTGATCTATTCAACAATTTCAATAGAACTTTAATCTTCCGACTATAAATTATGATAAGCATAAAAATTAAAATCCAAAATTTTAAAAAGTAAAATATAATTTAAAATGCTTGTTAAATTATAAATTTAGTCTCTACTTTTTAAGCAATGTACATGTAAGTTTCTACGTTTTAAACCGTCTTCTATTTAACCATTTTTATTGATAGCATTAATGAGACATGTGGCCACGACATATTCATTAGCTCGTCCAAATATCTATCACATCATAATTAACTCAACCAAAATTTAATTTATCTAATTAACATGTAAGGTTAGTTTATTTCTTAATAATATTAATAGCAGGGATTAAATAAAAACACAATAGAATATTTCTCAAAAAAAAAAAAAAAAAAAGAAGCTACGGTTAATATTTTTTAAATTTAAAAAGAAAAATGAATAGACACAATAATGTGAAAGGAACTAGAATTATAATTTAATTAAAATAAAATAAACCCATGTTGCAGAAGGTATGCAAGTGCAAGATTGCACAAAATTCATATTCGTCTAAATCATGTTGTTTGATTTATTTAGGTCAAAGAATGAGTTTTTTTTTTTTTTTTTTTAAGAAAGGATAGGATATCAAGTGGATACATTTCTTAAATGAAACTTGGTTTATAAAATTAAGGTCACATTTTTACTAATCCCTCCCTAGAAAATAAAATTATCTTATAAGCATCAGATCCATTCATACTTATTTTTAAAAAAATTATGTAAATTTGAGCTTGACTTTATAGTTATACTTTTATAAGTTTAAAATATCTTTTTTTTTTTTTTTCTTTTACTCATTCTCGCCTTTATTTGGTAGGGTAATATTCTTATAAAAATGAGGAAAAAGATAAGTAAAAAATTGTGAAGAAAGAATGAAAAATTCCTTACTTTTCACTTGAGAAATGCAAAATTCCCTACTTTTCACTTGGGCAATATAATGTTATATTTTAACTTTTAAGTAATTTTAAATTTTTTAAAAACATTAGAAAATAAAGGGGAAAAAAAAGGTTTCCACCGACAAAATTCCAAAAGCCAAAACACACATTGGTGGGTTTATAGGATTTTCCCATATGAGCAAAGATTCCCATCTCCACCAATATCTCACTTTCTCACTCTTTCTAAGAACCTTCCTTTCTCTCTTTCTTTTCCCAATTCCCATCATATATTTTTTTTTTTTTTTATTACAACCTTCTTCATGTGCTTAATATAAATTAAGTAGAGGTATTTACTCATCTAGTTTAAATTTTAAATTTTTAATTGATTTATATGATGGTTGGTTTGGTATATATGTGAATTAATAAATCTATTATAAATGTGTGATCTCAATTCTTAGTTTGACTAAGAGTTTATTTTTTTATTGGACCGAATACCCATTTGGATGTAATGGACTCTGATACTATATTAGAGATAACATAGATTGCATCTTAAAACCAATTGGTTGTGAGTGGAGTGGCTCATCTATCTTATAAATTGAGAGGTCTCCACTTATCTTTCACTTATCTTTCCAATGTGAGATCCTCAATAGTGCGACTTCTTTAAATAAGAAAAATTGAATTCTATACAGTAAAGAGGGATCATAACATACACTGTATTTTTTTTTTTTAAATAAAGAAGTATATGAGGACTTGAATCTTCATACAGAGAGAGAAAATATTTGCACCTCAACTTAATTGTTTACGTATTTGTCTCACAATATTTACTATAATTTCTTATGTTATTTATAATTCCCCCACAAAAAACACGTGTGTTCTTTATATTTACTTTTTTCTATTTACACATTGTTATCTATTTTCAACAAAAACAAATTGGTTAATGATGAAAATTAATTTTAATCAAATAGTTCTATTAATATTAATTAAGGTTATATTTTGTAACGTCCCAGGTCCAGGATTCGGAATCCGGATTCGGCACTTAAGGCCCCGGCATTTTCCTACGACCTGGCCACGTTAGCATACTCGTCTTAAACCGCTTTTAAGAATGAAGACTTTCCCCCACAAACCAACACGTGGTCCTTTTAGCTTGCTTTGTCCTCACTCACATGCTTACTAGGAAAATTCCCAGGAGGTCACTCAACATAAAACTTCTCCCAGCCAAGCACGCTTAACTTCAAAGTTCCTATGATCGAGCCACCGAAAAGGAATGTGCACCTTGTTGGTATAGGAATGTGCACCATGTCCTTAGGATTCCTCTCATTCGGATGTGGCCTCGGTTCATTCATGTACCCCTCCTAACTCGGGTGTTACATATTTTGTTATCTACCTTCTTCTCATGATTTCAAAAAACCAAGTCAAGTTTTGAAAAAAAAAAATCAAAACCTTGTTTTTGTTGTTGGAATTTGGTTTAAGAATTCATATGCGTCCCTAAGAAAGATGAAAACCATTATTGTAAGGACATTAGGAGAAAACAATAAAGCATAATTTTCAAATCCCAAATGGTTGTCTTCGCGCAGTCTAATGACACTCCTATTTATTAGATTTTATGTGCCAACACGAGTATAACTCAACTACAATAAGACTTATACTAGTGACCGTTTGTGGTTCAAATCTCCCTACTCCCATATGTTGTCAAAAAATATTATATATTTATTAGACTTTGTAATACTTTGTAAATCATTTAATTTGTCTACTAAAATTTTTTAACCTACTTGAATATGTTAGAATGATATTTCTTTTAGTTCATACACGACTTTAAAGAGATTAAGAATATCATTTAAACCATGTTAATTTAAAACATCACCTTGTGATAGGAAATAGATAAACAATTTTGCTTTTAGGACCAAAGCGAGTTTAGCTCAACGGTAATTGGCATGTATCCTCGACTATGAGGTTAGAGGTTTGAATCCTCCCATCCCAAATGTTGATGTACTCAAAAAAAAAAAAAAAAAAATTAGTTATTTAGGGTTATTGACATGAGAATTGCATTTAAAAGTGTAAAATAAACATCAAATTGATTTTGAATGATCAATGACATGTTTCAAGGTGATTTCAAACCTAACAAAAGTGATTTTAATCATTTCAAAATCATAGTCTGGGAGAGAATGACTATAATGAGAGAGTGGATGAGTCAAATGGGAGAATGTGAGTTATGGATATCTAATATATCATATTTATAACAAGTAGATATTTTTTTTCTTTATTATTAATTTTTATTAAAATACCATTTTGGTCCCTATATTTTGAAACTTATTCAATTTTAGTCCATGTACTTTCAAAATTTTCAGATTTAATCCTATTTTCAATAAATCTTAAAAATTTAGTCTTTATTGTCAGTTTATGGTTAACTTTTCAAAAAAAAAAAAAAAGTTAAGTCTTCATTAGCTTTTCCGCTATGATTTTAGAAACATATTCTCATTATGTCTTATTAAATGAAAATGATTTTTATTACTTTACCGATTTTTATTAAAATGTTAACTTCAAACTAGAATGAGGACTAATTTTAAAAATTATAATATATATATATATATATATATATATAAAGCATATATACTAAATTCGGTGATTTGAAAGTTGATGTAGTAAAGTAGAATGAGTTTCAAAATATAAGGACTAATATTGTATTTTAACTTTTTTTTTTTTTTAATTTTTAGTACAGCTAATATGGAAGGTAGAATATAGAAAATCGAATCCAAAACCTTAAGAAAGGCATAAGTTTTTTTTAAAAAAAAAAAAAAAAAAAAAAAAAAAAAAAAAAAAAAATCCTTCAGTTAAAATTAAAAAAAAAAAAAAAAAAAATCTACGCGTTTAAGCATTAATAATCATTAATGTAAACAAAGAAATGTAAGCTGTCCGATGATAATGACACTTTGAATCAAACTTGAGTTGCCTTTTGTCTCGACGTGGACTAGACATTCAACTCAAAAATTCCATTAAAAAAAATCAACTATAAAGTCAAATATCAATATGTCCATAAGCCCCAAAATTTTGTCATTTTTCTTCAAATTATATGCAATATTTGTCTTAAAAAAACATATTTCTTTATCTACATTAACATTGTATGATTTCGTTTGATACACGTTTGGGCATGTGATAAATCTAAATATGATTTAGTTCATGTAAGTTAGGATTTGTAGAGTTTTATACTGTGAAATTGAGTCTATATTTAATACATATACATTTATTTTTTATTTTTTATTTTTTTGATAGAAATGTATACATTTATTATAATCTACACATCATTAATATTGAGCCAACGTCCCATCATTTTATAATTTTTTTTTTTATTTTTTCACTTTACATTTGTGTCAAATTTTACACTTAGGATACATGTTTCGCCAAAAATCACTCTAAGACATATCCCTACCCTTTTAAAATTTTTAATTTTGTCTTCATATTATAATAATCAATTTCAAATTAACGATCATTAAAGGATGATATCGATTATAATAGAAAATTAACTACATAATGTAGATATAGATTTTTTTTTTTTTTTAGTTTGACGATATACGGAGATGGAGATTTCAAAGTCTCTAACCTTTTAGTTGAATATATGTATCTTAATCAATTGAACTATACTCGAGTGAGAAAGATATAAGTTAACGTTATAGGGTAATGTATTTTGATTATAATTTATATACTTAGGACTACCTTTAGAAGTAATAAATTAGAATACGTGGATGAAATTAAAAGTTTAGAAAATAAAAGGAGAAAATTAACAAAAAAAAAAAATTGTATATAAATCTTGTAATAGAAAATGAGAGAAAAAAAATAACGAAGAACTAAGGAGCAACATGGTTGTGTCGTTTTCTTACGTATGAAAACAATATAAAAATCGTTTTCAAAAAAGAAAAAATTAATTAAGAATACATATAACTGCCGTGAAATACGGTGAATTAAAGTAAACAATGTCGGTCTTTTCTTTTTCATATTTTTTCTATTTATAATTATTGCCATTACTTTTATATGCTTACAAAAATAATAGTATAGTGTTATTCAAAAAATAAATAAATAATAGTATAGTAATTTATTTTAATTCTACTTTTTTTTTTTGTAAGTTTAAAAATGATTGTTAGTATGATGCAGCATAATACATTTCTAATCCCTTAAGATTTAACTATATTTTCAATGGTTGGTTGGTATGTTTTCTAAATTTTTATTGTTGTCTCTCTCATTTGGTTGAAATTTTAGGGTAGCTACATAGATGGTAAATTGGACTAAATTAATAGTAAATATAGCACAGTTACAAACTAATTGCATATATATAGCAAAATTAATTGTACAAGACCAAAAAGTTGTCGTCAGATTCTATCCTTGTCTATCACTGATAGATTTCGATTAACTAGAGTCTATCAGCGATAGACACTGATAGACTCTGAATAATCGGAGTCTATCAGTAGACTGATAGATTCTGATTAATCAAAGTCTATCGCTGATAAACTCTGATAATTGAAGTTAGACAGATTCTAATTAACTAGAGTCTATCAGTGTCTCTCAATAATATACTATGATAATAATATACTATGATAGATTTTGCTATATTTGCAATTTTTTTACATTGTGTTATATTTTCAATTATATAATTCTTATTTGCCACCTACTGCAGATTCTCTAAAATTTACCCAAAGTTCTTGCTTACTGAAGAGTATTTCCAAAATTGTCCTGGTTAAATTACAAATTTAATCCTTGAACTTGGAGGTTTATGTTTATTTGGTCTCTGAATTTTAAAAAATATCTAATAGGTCTTTGAATTTTCAATTTTGTGTCCAAAAGATCTGTGAACTTTCAGTTTTGTGTTCAATAGATCTTTCAACTTTACAAGTGTTAAATAAGTCCTTAAAATTTTAATTTTGTGTCTAATAGATCCGTGAATTTTCAATTTTGTATCTAATAGGTCATTGTTCTATTCAACATCTTTTAAAATTCACAAATCTACAAGACATGAAATTGAAAGTTTAGGATTCTATTAGACATAAAATTTAACTGTATATCTAATGTTCAATTAATTTTTAAAAATTTTGAGTATGTCAAGGACCTATTAGACACACGATTGAAAGTCCATAGATTTTTTAGACACATTTTTTTTTAGTTCAATGTTTGACACAAAACTGAAAGTTCAATGTCCTATTAGACATTTTTAAAGTCCATAGACCTACTAAACACAAAATTCAAAGTTCAATGATCTGTTAAACAATTTTAAAGTTTAACAATAACTCAAAGTTCAAGGACTAAACTTGTAATGTAACCATCTTTTTTTAGTTCAACAAGGTAGGGATTAAAGGTTTTTTTTTTTTTTTCTAATAGTTTAACAACATTTGGGGGTGGAGATTCAAACCTTTAACCTTTTGACTTTTGGTCAATGATATGATACCTTGATCACTTACTCTATGCTCGGATTTGCAATAACTACAGCGTAGGTAAATTAGACTCAAATTGATACTTAACAAATTAGTTATAGGAAGCCAACAAGAGCATAGCTCAACTGGCATAAAGATGAATTGGTAACCACGAGGTCTGTGGTTCGAATCCCCCACCCCCATATTGTCAAAAAAAAAAAAAAAAAAAAAATTAGTTATAGGAAATCTCCTCAAAAAAAAAAAAAAAATAGTTATAGGAAAAAATCAATTTATACCATTAACTTTGCAGGTTGAATAAATTAAAACCTTAATCTAGGGATTTTCCCTTTGAGGACCCACCCCATATAGAGGGCATGAGGGGGAGGAAAAAACAATAATCTTGCATCCCATGAAATTTAATGGAAAATTTTGTCTGGGGAATCAAATACTCTCAATCTCATTAAAACGAATGAATCAATTTAGACTCCCTCTTAATGATTCGTAAAAATTTTCACTTTCATTTAAAATCAACTCAAAATTACTTAAATAAAAAATATTATTCTCCCAAAATCCATAACAAGAAAATTCATCGTATAATTCTTCCTAAATGAAGTAGAGAAAATGCACGAAAATAAGAGAAAGATGAAAAACAACTACTACTCTCCTAATCCCAACATTTTTTTTTATAATAGTGAGATAAGATCTAAATTGATTCACTTATTAAAGTTTAGGTTTTTAATCAATACAATTATTAGTTTTGAGTTTTAATGTATTCAACCTACCAAATTTAGAGAAATTGAATTTTTTTTCCCTCTTATTTTTAATGAATGAAAATAAGTTTATTATTATTATTATTTTTTTTTTTTTTTGAAGTACTAAGGTATGAGAGTTTGATGAGTCACAATAGTTGAAAAACGTGAATTTAAGTTAGGATTTAAAGATATTAAATGTTTTTATTGAAAAGAAAGGGAACAAACTAGGAGCTAACGTTTTTTTTTTTTAATAACCAAATGATATTCACAATAATAATGGAAGTTAAAACTATAGTGACTAAATTTATAAGGTTTAATTTTTTTTTTTTAAAAAAAAGAAACATAGAATATAAAGTTAGAGTAGTGGAAGCTAAAAATGTAATTTAACCTATTTTTACTATTTTATTTTTATAATCTTTTTCTTTTCAGTCATGAACTTCATAATAAAATTGGGTGTATAAAACTATGCCCAATTTTGTAATAATACTTGTAATGTGGGTTTGAATTTTATAAATTGGTGGTGGGTTTCATTTAGAAAACCTATAGATTTTTTTTTTTTTTTTTTTTGTCTTTTTTAATTTAAAGTTATACTATAGAATATTTAGAAGTGGATGGTGGCCAATTCCATAAGTTTGAAAATTCTTTGGCACTTACCGTAAATTGAGGGGAAAGTGTTTATTCAATTTAAAGTTTAAGAATTTCTTCAATAATAATTTGTTTTGAAAGCTCAAAAAAAAAAAAAAAATTTGTTTTGTTTGTTTCAAAGTAATTTAAAATAGTTCCTATTCAAAATAATTATTTAACTTTCAACAATACAACAATGTATCTCTTCAAAAAAATAAATAAATAAATAATAAATAATAAATAATAAAAAAATACAACAATGTACACCTTAACTCATGCGCAAATACGTCCTTTTGCTACACTTATAAATTTGCACCGTAAATTAATACATTTATGTAAGTTTAGGGTTTAGATAGATAAAATTATTAGTTTATAGTTTTAACTGATACAACTTCCAAAATTAGGAGTATTGCCCTTTTTTTTAAAGGTATAATTTAATAATTACCTTGTTTTCTTATCTTGAAAATTTTAAAAGTTTTTGTAAAAAAATAAAAAATAAAAAAATAATAATAAAAAAAATCTTATTTAAAATTATAATTTTTTACATCAATCTTAACATTTAACATATCTGTCTTTTAAAAAATAAACATTTAACATATCTATTTTATCTTTTAGAAATTTAAATTTAAATATTTTAGTATTTTTATTTTTTTTAGTTCAACAACATTTGGGGTGGGTGGATTCGAACCACTGACCTCTTAGTCGATGGTACATATCAATTACCGTTGAACTAGGCTCGATTTTGCTAGTACTTTTTTATATAAAATAAATAAATCTAAACGTTATTCTATAATTTTTAGGTCTTTCTACCCCATTACCATACAATAGTGGTTTCTCATATAAATTTATTTCAGAATTTAGATTAGGAGAGAGAATACTATTACTTAACTTATTAAAGGGTGTATTTGAGAAAAACATATGATCATATTGTTGAAGGAGAAATTTCGGCCAATCACAAATTGCCATGTCATTAATATAAATTAATGATAAAATAAATTTGGGACCAATTACACATTTACACGTGTGCCTAAATTAGATTAATAGACATTAAAATTCGACAAATCAAAGAATGCCATTTGTCTATTAGTGATCCATCAGATAACATCAGCCAAGTTCAATCAGATTATGCCACGTGGCAATTGGACCCAAGCCCAAGCCCATATGGGGTCCATCAAACTTTATAAATAGAGGAGGCCACCATTCATTCAGGGGGATTCAGCCAGAGATAGAGAGGGCAGAGTCCAGAGCATTCTCCCAAGATCCATAGTCGTCAGAATCCAAAGAGTCCAGAGAATTCAGAGATCCGAGATTCAAAATTCAAAGGACTCAAGACTCAGAAGATTGGAAGACTAGAAGACTCTAAAAAGAGATCAACAAGCCAACCGACCGATCAAGAAGATCAACAAGTCAGCAGGCCGATCATCCAAGAGGATCAACAAGCTAACAAGCCGATCCAACAGATCATCAAGCCAACAGGCTGATCCAAGAGATCAACAAGCCAACCGACCGATCAAGAAGATCAACAAGTCAGCAGGCCGATCATCCAAGAGATCAACAAGCCAACCGACCGATCAAGAAGATCAACAAGTCAGCAGGCCGATCATCCAAGAAGATCAACAAGCCAACCGATCGAACAGATCATCAAGCCAACAGGCCGATCATCCAAGAGGATCAACAAGCTAACAAGCCGATCCAACAGATCATCAAGCCAACAGGCCGATCCATGAGATCATCAAGTCAGCAGGCCGATCATCCAAGAGGATCAACAAGCTAACAAGTCGATCCAAGAGATCATCAACCTAGCAGGCCGATCATCCAAGAAGCTCAACAAACCAGCCCAAGAAGATCAACAAGCTAGAGATCAAAGTTTATATATTTAAGAGAAAGAATCAGAGGATTAAAGTTAGAGATTGTACACCCACACGCATATTACATAAATACAAATATATTGTTTATTCCACGTGTCTCCACCCCGAAGTTACGTGTGAATACATATATAAACTTTTAGATTCTTTTAAACATTAAAATATATATATTTTTTTTATTTAATCATAGTTAACTATAAATAAAAATAAAATAAGAAAAAATGAAATTTTGTTAATAGTAGGAACATGGGCCTAAAGAGATATGGGCCTAAACAATAGGCTTGAGTTGTGTGTTGTGTTTGCTCTTGTGGGCTCTTAATGGGTTGATACCAGAATTTGAATAGAATATCTCTAAGGAGCCCAAATATAAAGCCCATAGAAAATTGTTCTCAAACACTATAGGAATTGTTCCACTAAGCCAATGAAATTTCACCAGCTTAGCAGGATAGCTTGATCAAGTGGAAAAATTTCTAGTACTACGGTAGTACATACTCTCTTCATTAAGCATTTGACACGTCATTTAATGAGCACTTAATGATATAATATTTTATTTCATGGGTCCCATACCATTCTCAAATATTTATTTCATGGAGGTAGTATGGGAAATTCTGGCCACGTTACCATACTCGTCTTAAACTGCTTCCAAGAGTGAAGACTATCCCCACAAACCAACACGGGGTCCTTTTTAGCATGCTTTGTCCTCACTCACATGCTTCCTAGGAATTTCCTAGGAGGTCACCCAACATAGAACTTCTCCAAGCTAAGCACGCTTAACTTCAAAGTTCCTATGATTGAGTCACCGAAAAGGGAGGTGCACCTTGTTGGTATAGGTATTATCTAATCAATTCTTTTAAGCTTAACTTGACCATACTTTCATGTCCTCAGGATCCCTCTCATTCGGATGTGATCTCGGTTCATTCATGTACCCCTCCTAATCTCGGGTGTCACACGATTGATGGGAAAATTTCTAGTACTAGGGTAGTATGAAAAATCTTCCATATTACCTCCATTCACTGTTTGCCATGAAAGAAATATTTAAGAATGATGTGAGATCCATTGAATAAAATATTATATTATTAAATTTTCATTAAATGACGTGTCAAATGCTGAATGGAGGGAGTATGTACTACTGTAGTACTAGAAATTTTCCCCAATCATAAGACAATGAGCTCGAGACTTTCAACAAGGCAAAAGGTCTTGCCTATATTTAGTGCACTATGTAAGGATATGCTTGGGAATGATTTGGTTTTAGTACAATTGATTTAAAATTTGATTTTCATATAATCATTTTAATGTTTGATTCTAAACTTTTAATAGTGATTTTCATACCACCAAAAGTGATTTTAAATGACTAAGTGCATGTTTAGGGATGACTTTAGAATAAATGTTTTTAAGCTAAATGATTTAATTATAATTAATTAGTTGTGCAAAAGTATTTAATTATAAATCATTTTAGTATTTGGTTACACACTTGTAAAGGTGATTTTTAATTTAATTCAAAGTATTTTGTAAATATTTGTTTTCAAAGGTGGTTTTAGAATGAGCAAATTACTAAAAACGAGTATTACATTTAAGGTTTGAAAAAAAAAAGTGATAGATAAAAGTTGTGTAGAGAAATAAAAAAATTAAGAGAGAAAAAATAGAAAGCTAGGTAAAAGTTTCAAAGAGAAATAAATGTAAAAAAAAAAATAGAGAGAAAAATCTAAAACAAAGGGCCAAAATTCGAAGATAGAAAAATAATGTTGGAGAGATATACAAAAATTTTGGGGGAGAATGAAAAAAAGAATTAGGAAGAAAAACTATAATGAGGGAAAAAAATTAAGAGTTAGGGGAAAAAATCAAGATAAAAAAGTGAGAGAAAGATGAACAAAAATTAGAGAGAAAAAAAGTTAAAAGAGATAAAAAAAAAAAATAGATAGAGAAAAAAGTTAGAGAGGAAAAAAATTAGAGAAAAAAGATCAGAGGTAAAAGAAGAGAAAAACAATGAGAAAAATGAATAAAAAATTTCAAGAGAGAATAAAGAGATATTATAAGAAAAAAGATCACTTATCAACCTACACTTATAAGAAAAATGTGTAAAAAGGTAGCATTACACTTGGGGCCCGTTTGGTACAAGGTTTCTGGAGATGGGAATGGGCAAGGGTTTATAATACCCTTGTTTGTTTCAAGATTTCTGTGGTGGGCCCAGGAAATAACTCATTCCCAGGCATCATTTATGCCCATAAGCAAGGGTTTTCTATGCCCTTGCAAAAGCATGGGTTTTCTCTTTTCCCATCTCTTCTTTGTTATTTTTATATGCAATTTTATTTTGAATATAGTTAATTAATTAACTAATGGATACTAAATTAAAAATAATATAATATATTATTTAATTAGATTAAATAATAGTTTGTCAATAATTTCAATTTTTTTAAGTAAATACTTTTTTATGACTTTTAAACAAATACTTAGTCCAATTTTATTGTAGGGATGGTAATTACATATTACTAAAATTATAATTAATTAGTTAATATTATCGAAAATATATTTAATTATTGAATTAAAATCATTTAAATTAATTTAGTATAAAAATTAATTTTTCAATAATTATAATTAATTACTTATCGATTATTTATAATCCATTAATTACTTTTTTTGGATTTCCTTATAATAAATATATAATTATATTATTATTAAATATTTATCTAATTAATTTTTTTTTTGAAAAGTTATCTAATTAATTTTTATGGATACAATATATTAAATTATTGTAGTTAAAAATATTTATTAAACAATTAATTAAATAATTTTAAGTTGTTAAATTAACATAGTTTATCCCATTAAAATTATTTCATGATTATTATTTCATTAATTTTTATTAATAGTTTGAACTAATTTTGATTATTTTATTGATTAATTTATTAAAATTACATAAAGTTTACCATATTAATTCTAAAAAATAAATACAGACATAATTTGTTCTCATGAAATCCGGATGACATTCCCATGCACAACCAAACACAGTTATCTTTGATTCCCAGCAATCTTATTCCCAGGCATAGTATTCCCAGGCATCATGTATTCCCAGGCATCTATAAAACCTTAAACCAAACGGGCCCTTGGTGTTATTTGTTATAGGCAATTTTAGACCACCCCAATGTATAAGGAGCTGACGAGGACAACCGGAGAGAAATCGGGAGATGGACCCAAGAGGCGAAACTGGCAAGTGGGACAGGCCAAGACCGAAGGGGTCGGGCTTTTGGCCCGACCCCCTGCTCGGCCTCGACCCAAGGCCGAGGCCGACCCGCGTGGGCCGAGGCCCGTCCGGCTCCGTTGGGTCCATACCGCCTCTGGCCGCCCCGGTTCCTAGTTTGTCCCGAAACGCCTCTGAACTCCTAAAAACCATAGGAGGATGAACAAGTATTTATACCCCTCTTCGCCACTGAAGAAGGGGACCCAAAACTCTCTACTCTCTTCTCTTACTCTCTAGCTCTCCTACTTCTGTTTTCTGACTTAAGCATCGGAGTCGGTGTGGCTAGCACCACATCGGTGTGCAGGTTTTCCGTCTTGCAGGCCACGTCTTCCACCGCTCTCAAACAAATTCATTGTCGAGTATCACGTGGAGAGAAGGTAATTTGCCTAGCGAAATTTGATCATCAACATTATTGTTCTAATATGTCATCATTTGGATCATTAGATCACTCTTATAAATATATCAAGTAAAGTGGTGGGTAAACTCATTATTTTTATTTTTTATTTTTAAAAAAAGGTAAACACACTATTACACTATAAAATAACTCAAGGTCCATTATTTTACTTAAGCATTGAATGATGTTTGGTAGACATACAAAAGTTTTCGACATATTTTCTCTTGCGAAGTACTTGTTGTCATGGTTGTCTCTTAGCTTTGTTTTCATTTGTTCCTTATAGATACCAAAGTAGTTTCGACTCATTTTCCATCTGAAAATTTTTGCAACCAACATTATTATTCAATGTCATCTATAGAAATGACAAGCAAACTATTAACAATGAATTAAAATTAGAAAAACTACGAAAAACATTATACGGAGAAAAGAGCAAGGGATCCAGAGGATTTAACTCTCCTGTAAATTAATGAGTAACTTCTCCCAATCGTAAGATAGTTCAATCTAGTATTGATACTACAAATTATCTCAAAATAAAACTATGATATATATATATATATATTAGGGATTATAACTATTTAGGAGGTTTTTTTTTTTTTTTTTTGAAGAACTATTTAGGAGGATAGGTTAAGTGAAATTATTGTCTAAAAGGGACCATGTACAAAAATAGGTTTGAAGCTGTCAATAAATTATGGGAGAGAAATTCCAAAAGTTGAAATAAAAGATATTTAATTCAACAAAATCTTTTTAACATTCCAAACAAATGATTTTATGACAATGATTCAAAAAGGGGATACAAAAGGAGGTGTCTAAGGAATGCATGGCCATTTAATCTAATATATTATATGTTTCATTATTTTGTTCCTACATTTAATGTATGAATTATTATTTTATTTTATTATTTCCTCATCCAAGTTGACTTCACAATTATTTGGTTCTAGGGAAGCATCATATCATTATGTTAATGGAAAACTAAAGGATGTTCATTTAGGACTTGTTGGAATTTAAAGAATTTAGGATTCAAATTCATAAATAATGATTTTTTTTTTATTATTATTACAATAAAGGTGAGGTATGAGAATTTGAACCTCCAACCTAAAAAGAAAGAGTAGATATCCATTATTAATGATGGTTTTTGTTGGCAAATAATAATATATTTAAGGTTCATTTGGTTAAAATATATATATATATATATATATATATATATATATATATATATTTTATAATTTTCAAATTTGACACTAAATGATTGTTGATCTTGTTGGTTAAGCTATATAATATTCAAAACAAGATTTTAAACTAAAAAGGAAAAATACACTAAAAAAAACTAATTTATCATTTGACTTATTATAACTGTATTTAAACCATTTTTCAGCTTTAAACTTGAAAAACGTTTAAAATACTAAATTTAGGATATGTTTGGTTTAACTTTTCAAGTGTTTAATTAGAAATAAATCATTTGGAGAGAAACACTTAAAGCAAATTTTTCAAAAAGAACTTTTAAGTATATAATAACTTGTATACAAAAACACTTGTAAGAAAATGTAACCAAACGTGTGAGTGTTTAAATTCTAAACACTTTTTATACAAAATGTTTAAAAGAAAATGCATTCTTTGAAAAACATTTAAACTAAAAGGTATTCCAAATAGACTAGTAGTAATTAAACCTTTAACATATACTAATAAATATGTGGTTTTTCTAAGTAATTACAAATATTGACATATATTAAAAAAAACAATTAAGAATATAACAATTTTTTTTTCAATTATTTAACTTAAACAATAGTAACCACTATAATTTTAGATATAGTTATTGATTGACATGAATATAGGATATGTGGATTTAGATTTAAATTGAATATACAATTATAATAGTCAAAGCGATCTTAACTCAGCAGCAATTGATATGTATTCTCGATCAAGAGGTCAGAGGTTTGAATCCCTTCACCTCAAATGTTGATGTATTAAAAAAAAATAATTATAATATTTCTTTTCTTCTTCTTCTTTTTTTAATTTAACATGTATACACCAAATTAAAAGTTAAGAGACATATCATAATATTTTTAAACGCGTATACAGAATCTTGAAAGTTTATATACATGAACATGTAAACACGACTCTAAACATTCATCGACCTCGATCACGAAACTTGTAGTTCAACGTACTCTTATTAACCTCTTTTTCGTTGTTTAATTCAACAAATGTGAGAATAGAAGGTTGAATTATCATATTTATCTACTTAGCTAGATAAGAAGTATTAACTTTAGAGTTAAAAATTAATAGGACGCGTGTTGGGACTTGGGAGGAAAAATGACAGGCTGGAAGGAAATGAAAGAAGCCATTGACTTAGGGACATTTAAGCTGATTATATGTCTGCGTGTCTGAAAACCACATCATCATTTAGCAACTATATGTTTCTTCCAAATTGATGACGTGTGTGCTATTTAATTTAATGCTCATCACATTTGCCACGTCACTTTTTCATTTTTTATTTTTATTTTTACCAAATCCGTACTAGAAATTTATGTGTTTATTTATCAACACAAGTGCTAGAAAAACATCATCATTGCATTTCATATCTATTCCGATTTTTTCTTTTTCAGCACCAATTCTAATTTAATTCTTAGATCTTTCTTTATATGTTTAAAAAAAAAAAAAACTTTTATCTTAGAAATGTTTTATGTTAATCTCTCAACTTTTTAACAAGAGTCTAATTTATTAAAAATTCTAACTTATCAACTACATAATAGACATATATATTATTTTATTAGTCGAAGGAATTTATATTATAGCAATATTACTAGTTTTTTTTTTTTTTTCCATCTAGCCTACGATCTATGTGTGGCTTCACACATTCTATTCTTCAACTTCACTTAGATAAATAAAAGGCGTGTCTAACTACTTATATGTTGGATTTTCAAATAATTTATTTTGAATGTTCTATTATATAATATTTAAAAGTTAAAATAAATGTGTTTTTTTTTTCACAACTACCATAAATATAAGATTTAAAGCTCTATATAATATAATGAAAACACATATGTAGGGTTAACTTGAGCATATTTAATGAATTATTTAGGTATTATATGTATGTCACAAAGGTCAAATATTTTAACCTCCATTCTCTCTAAAAAAAATGAAAACATCGATATCAATATTTGATATATTAAAACGAGGTTTTGAAATTTTAAAACTACAAATTTAGGCCAATGAACTTTGTTAATGTAAACTTGATTTTATGGCTTAATGTAGCTTATATATTGTGGGGTCTTCACCAATCTTTTCAATATGAGATCCTCAACATGCTCCCTCAAGATGGTGTTTCTTTGGGTTCACCATTCTTGGATCGGATCCCAATTTCTTTTATTGGATTGAATACCCGTTTGGGTTTAATGGGCTCTGATACCATATTATATTATATGGGCTTCTATCTTAAAACCAATTGGCAATGAGTGGAGTGACCCTTGTAGCTTATATATTGTGAGGTCTCCACCAATCTTTTCAACATGGGATCCTCAACACACACCTTGAAGTCTCTTAAAGGAAAATTTAGTTGAAGTACTTCAAAATTCAAAATAACACAAGAAAGTATGTCCGGTGGAAAAAATAATAGTGAAAAACAAAAACTATATCAGTAAAGGACCAAAAAAGAGGACAAGCAAATACATTTTAAACCAAATATTGAGCTAACCCACCCTACCAATTTTGTCTAATTGGGCCTACTCCCTTTTGCCATTTGTCATGTCAAATCATCAATAGATGACATCAAAATCAAAAACAAATATTTAGAAATTATAGTAATGAAAAAACTTTATAGAGTTGAGAATGAGAGAGGAAAAAAAACCCAATGTTGATGGTCGATTTTGGCCAGAGGATCTCACCTGACCATCACGTGCCACCAACGGTAAATTTGTAGTTGAGGGGGGAAGACGTGGCCTGCAAGACAGAAAACCTGCACACCGGTGTGGTGCTCGCCACACCGGCTCCGATGCTTAAGTCAGCAAACAGAACGGTATGGCGTGGAAAAGTATGAGCAAGAGCAGAAAGCAGGGAATAGAGAATATAGTTTAGGGATAGAATTCGGGATCCCCTCTTCAGTGGCGAAGAGGGATATAAATACCTGTTCATCCTCCTAGTCTTTTTAGGGTTTCGGAGGCGTTTTAGGTCAAACCAGGCGAAACCGGGGCATCCAGAGGCGGTGGGGACCAGACGGGACCAAACGGACTCGGCCCGCACGAGCGGGCCGAGGCCGAGCAGGGGGTCGGGCCGAAAACCCGACCCCTTCGGTCTTGGCTCGTCCCATTTGCCGGTTTTGCCTCCTTGGTCCATCTTTCAGCCCGATTTCTCCCCGGTTGTCCTCGTCAGCTCCTTGTGTATCGGGGTGGTCCAAAATTGCCTATAACACCCAATTAAATCAAGAATTGGAATAGAAGAGGGGGTTGGGAGTAATAATAATAAAACCAAAAGGTTGTTGGGGGACGTATGACTAATAAGTTCTTGAACTTTCAATTTTGTATTTTTAATAGGTTCGTGACATATTCAAGTTTTTTAAAAATTAACCAATCTATTATAAATAAATTAAATTTTATGCATGTTGGGTATCTAAACTTCGAATTTTGTATCTAACAGTCTATAAAGTTTTTTTTTTTTTTTAAATGTTTGAATAGTTCAATGACTTATTAGACATAAAATTGAAAGTTGAGAGACATACAAATACAAAATGAAAGTTTAAAAACATATTGGACACTTTTTACAGTTTAGGGATCTGTGATGACCTATTTGATACTTCTTAAAATAATGATCAAATTGACACAACCCTTAAAAGACTTGTTAAATTATAAGTTTCATCGATAAACTTTCCTATTTGTTCAACAAGTTTCTAAAATTTCAATTTTATATTTAATTGATCTTTGAACTTTATTAGTATTTAATAAATTTTTATTTTTAAACTTTTAATTTGTGTCTAACAAGTGTCTAACTTTTCAGTCTTGCATCTAATCATGATTCAATATTAATAAATCTATTAGACATGAAATTGAATTTTATGTATAATAAAATCCTACCCTTTCAAATTTGCATATAACAGATCAATGAATATTTAAAAAAAAAAATGTAAAAGATTATATCAGCACAAAATTAAATGTCATTAGACACAAAATTTAAAACTTAAAACTTATTAAGTCTTAATAGACACATAAAATTAAAAAAAATTAAGAAGTAAACTCATAATTTAATCTAATTCTTATTTATTTTAATTAAGGGTATAACGTTATTGAAGTTAGTAAGATAATGTGTGTGTGAAGGGAGAGTGGAGGGTTTGATTTGGGTTTCCTCGTCTTGCGCCGGTATTCGGCGCCTCCGTACGCAGCCGCCCCCTTTCTCACCTCTCTCCTGAATTTGCAGGGCACGCCTTGCCTTCTTCTTCTTCTCATTTTTTTTTTTTTTTTTTGGTCATGGTTTAATGATTCTTCTCTCTAGTCCTCTCACTTTCATTATTTTTCTCTTTTTTTTCTTCTCTTCTTTTCAATTATGCACACTCTCAAACCTCTACCTCCCATCCTTATTTTTCCATTAATGTCGGAAAGGAACTCTCCATCGAAAAACTATTCAATGAGACCAGATACAGATGAAAACAATTACGCTATTTTTAAGGGAAGATTTGAACTTCTAACTCTTGGTCGATGATATATGTTAATTATCATTAAGCTATGCTCACTTTGGCAAAAATCGAATCCATTTGTAGATTTTTTTTTTTTTAAATCGTAAGTTTAATCTCTTTATAACAATTTTCTTTTTACTCACATAAGTTTTTTGTGTTTGGTGGTTTAACAATAGTATCCCACCAGTTTGAACTCTTATAATATCATTTCCTCTCTAATTAATTAATATTGATAACCACTTGTTAGAGACTTTGTGTTAATTTTCAAATCCACAAGTGAGAAAATGTATTAAAGTATTGATATAATATATTAATTTATCATAATTCAATGAACATAAAATTTTTAGCTTAGTGGCAGTTGAATAAGCGTGTTTTAGTTTTCTTATTGTTGAAAAAAAAATGAATACTTCGAATTCTCACTCCTATCTCTTGCGTGTAAGCATATTAGTACTGCATCGAAGAAGTTGAAAGGGATCTATTAGATATAAATTATCGTTTAATTACTTGAAAAATTTGTGATTATTATCATGAAGATCTCAATTAGGAATAGTTGAGCAAAAGAAGAGCATTGCATTAATGAGTGGTGGCGCAGGTTTTCTTGGTTTGTCTTTGAAATGTTGGTCTAATAGTCAATAAAACATGTAGATGGATAAAAAAAGAAAAAAAAAATACACATATACATTTATTATTATATTTTGAATTGAAATCTCTTTAATTACAATAAAGAAATAAATAAATATTTATACACACACATGTAGAGAGGTATTCATGACCAAAGGTACAATTATCACAAATGAGATTCACTTTTAAGGGACACAATTAATTGGAGTTGCTATTACACAACTACTATGAATGGAATGAATTGGGAATGTTAATTTATACACATTCTAATAAATGATATTATATTATATTATTACATTCCTTTCTTCTTTCTTTTCTCTTCTTTTTCTATTTTTTCCCCATTATTTTTCATCATGCATCTACATAATGTTTGGAAGTTTTTTAAAAGCATTTTCAACCACTCATTAGAAGGATTTTTTTTTTTCTTTTAAGAAGTGTTTTATCTCATTTATTCTAACAATTTTTTTTTTATACTAAATAAGTTGTCCAACAGATCTACATGACTTTTTTATTTAGTTCAACAAATATAGAGGGGATAAATTCAAGCCTTCGACCTAAAAAAAAAAGAAGTAATACCTTAAAATTTCATAAATATTGATCTTAATCTTTACGAATAAAATTTTATATTGGATTGTTTAATAAACATCTTACATAGTAGCACCACAACATGACAGTGACATACTTTTTCACTTTTCCTAAAATTATTCAATGTGTGACCACCATAATTATTTGATCATATTGTCCTAACCTTTAGATGTATGGATATAAAATAAAGTTTTTGATTTCTTTCTCATACATTTACAAGTACTACTACATTTGTCTTTGTCTCCCTCAAATAATTTTCTCTCAACCATAAGTCTATATACCCAAAATAAAAATCCTCACTCTCAATTATGCAACTTTTTGAAAAAAAAAAATTATCTACATTAAAATAAGATTTAAAGCCATAAAAGATATGGATAAATATATAAAATAAGGAAGGTTATATATAAAATGAAAATGGATGGTGAGAATAGAAAAGAGGAAATGTTTTTGAAGTGGAGACATGGAAGAGGAAGAGCAGACAGAGCAAAGCAATGTATGAAGGGCAAAATCTGCAACTGAAAAAAGTGATTTTCTTTTTACATAAAACTGGAACCAAACGTTAAAAATATTTTATTTATTTATTTATTTGCTTTTTTTGTGAAACTTTTTATGCACTCTGTTCTTCTCTCAGCTCAGTTTCATGTGTGCATTGCAATGAAAAGTAGCTGAAGAGGTCAAAGCGACAAACCCCATAAAAACCCTCAACTTTTCTCCTCTCTCTCTCTCTCTTTCTCTCTTTTTACTTTTCTTTCATCGAAATATTATCGATGTGGTCGTCTGCAATAATCGTTCGATGTCGGTTCAAAATCTGTAATTCTGTATGTTTAATAATCTTCTTAATAAAACCGACCATCTCTTCAAAAATTTTGAGAAGTGTTGACCGTACTATGTTGATTTGGCAATGTATATTAATTTTTGAAACATATTTAAATCATACATTTTCTTGAATCAAAAATATTATTATTTTGCAAAGTTAGATAAAAATCAACTCAAACCCCAAATATTAGAGATATTAACCCACATACTTAACCTAAAACTCGAAAGAAAAACCATTTCCCCAAACACAACAAAATTGGCTCAAATCAGTGACAGAGAACACAAGATAAAAATTCAACCTATTCCATCGAAGCACGGGAACGAGGCATTTCAAGTTCCATTCCAAGGTCTTATACTATCGATACAAAATCGAAATACAATTGTAGAATTGTAACTCACGATCCATAAAATATACATAAGGAAGATAGAATGAGGAGATAGTAAGAAAATAAATTGTTGGGTTATTTTTGGTTAGCCATGCCATGCTTTTGAGAATCCATATGCAGCTGAGCTGAGGCAGCTAAAAGCAAAACATGCGCGTAAGGGTCACGTCAGACATTTTTCTTCTTCTTCTTCGTATAAAAAGTTCCTTTTTCTTTTTTCTTTTTTCTTTTTTAATTTTTCTGAATGTACAAAAGAAGCCGACAACAAGGACAGACACAGCCGTCTAATAAAAATCTCCCACTTTTTTTATATTTATTATTATGTTAAATTACCCAAAAAAAAAAAAAAAAGAAAAAAAAAGAAAAAGGGGTTTGTGTGTGTCTCCTTTATTAATGTGTATTGGTATTTGATTTTATGTATATTTGTAGAGTGTAGTGTCGACAAGTTAATCCCCGTAGCCGCCTCAAATTCTGACACCCTATTTATTTATTTTTATTTTTTACATAGAAAGAGAGAAAAAAATTAAAAAAGAAAAAAGAAAAAAAGAAGAGAGTACAGACAGTAATCCTTTTGAAAGCAAAACATAACAAACATCTTCCTCCCACGCCTCGCGACAACAACAGACAAATTCTCCTTTATTTCTACCTTTGCCCCCTCCACTCTTTCACTTCATTTCTTACCATTTCTTTTAAGATTTTATTATTATGTCTGCTAATAATTTAACATGGTATCAGAACAAGTAATTTTGTATTTAGACTCGTGTTTTATTATTGTTGTGACCTAAATAATATTAGTGGTTACTTGTTTGAATCTTGTAATTTTTTTTTTTTTAACAAAGAAAGAATAAATTGTTGGCATTGGTTTCCTCTATAATTGATATTAAGAGTTACCATTTGGAGCCGGCATTGTGCTAATTTTCAAATTCATACACGCAAGAAAATGTTGGCAA
Source organism: Luffa acutangula (assembly GCA_036850905.1). Classification (NCBI taxonomy): domain Eukaryota; kingdom Viridiplantae; phylum Streptophyta; class Magnoliopsida; order Cucurbitales; family Cucurbitaceae; genus Luffa; species Luffa acutangula. The sequence continues at coordinate 47,548,881 of CM072090.1, forward strand.
TATATTTACAGACTGAATTTACTATAACCCATCAACTTAAAATAACCTATAGATTTACTAGTAATTTTCAATATACATGAATAGTAAAATGGTCAACACAATATCACTAACTGTGGAGATAAGTATCACGAATACTAGCGTTAAACTTATTTTTTTAAAAATGGTAAAATACCCATTTAAATAATTAAAAAAATACCCCATCAACACGAAAAATCATTAAAAGGTGATTCCAACCAAATGGTATAAAACATTTAAAACACATTTTAAAAAAAACCTTCCAAAATGATCTCCTTACTGATCTCAGCTACTAACAGTGTGTAGTTCCTACATACTTCATTACAATCTTGACAACTGAAAGTGAGAAATGTAGAAGATAAGAAAAAAAATATATATGTCTCGTGATTGTCAATGTTTTAACGATGGTGTGTAGGGAGTTCGATATGTAGCCAATTTTTATAATTTTTATCTCAGACATCTAACGATGTAAAACAACCTGTCACATCGTTTTACTCAAACACATCCCCACACAAATCCACAAATTTCCCCAGGGCCCCCACACATAACTAATTCCCCTCTCCCCTATATAAACCCCACATCCCTTCATTACCAAAACTCCAAAACTCAACAACAACAACAACAAAAATCCCCAAACAATCCTTTGCTCTCACACTCTCCACAAAAACAAAATGATGCATTACCAGCCAGAGCGATCATGGGACTACTACATGCCGCCCACGGCGGCGACGGCGGCGGCGTCCAGAGACCCAGTGGACCGAGTGGTCCGGCTGGCGGCGGAGAGTGCGGTGGTGATATTCAGCGTCAGCAGCTGCTGCATGTGCCACGCCCTGAAGCGGCTCCTCTGCGGAATGGGAGTGAGCCCCACGGTGTACGAGCTCGACCACGATCCCAGAGGAAAGGACATTGAAAGGGCTTTGATGAGGCTCGTCGGAGCAGCCTCGCCGCCGGTGCCGGTGGTCTTCATCGGCGGGAAGCTGGTGGGGTCCATGGACAGAGTTATGGCTTCTCATATCAATGGCACTTTAGTCCCTCTTCTCAAGGAAGCTGGGGCCTTGTGGCTTTAGATATAATTTTATCAAACAATAAGGGCTTTTTTGCAATAGGTTTTTTTTTTTTTTTTTTTGGTCTGTCTCTAACAAAGTTGACGTTGTTCTTGTTGGCAACTTTTCTTTTCTTTTTTTTTTTTTTTTTTTTCTTTTTTTCTTTCTGAGGTCTGAGATATAATTGGGTTTTTCTTTTTATGTATCAGAATTCAGATTATTGATTTTCATGTCTCTAGCTCGTTTCTGTATAGAGAAATCGAAAGTTAATTCTAGCTTCATTATTAAGATTTTTCTTCCCCCATTTTCCTTTTTCTAGTTATAATTTTGCCAAAACCATAAAATATATATATATATATATATATATTGAGGGTTGAATGTTATTTTTATCTCCATATCTTTCTAATGTTTGAATCTTTACCCAAGATTTTAGAATCTTTGGTTTACACTACAAGAAACTAAAGTAGCTAGCGAATGACAAGTTTTTAATGATGTTTTAGAAAGAATAAAATGTCGCAAAAAAAAGTTATTAAATTCATCTTTGCACAACTCTAATTAAACTCCATATTTAGTGTATGTTTAGATGAAAAATCAAATTTCCTAGTCATGTTTGATAACTCTTTCGTTTTTTGTTTCTTGTTGTTGAAAATTAAGTCTACAAACACTACTTTTACTCACAAGTTTCTTTGTTTTGTTATCTACATCTTCCCCCTTGTTTTCAAATAAGTCAAAATTTGAAAACTAAAAAAGATAGTTTTCAAAAACTTTTTTTGTTTCTAGAATTTGAATAGGAATTCAAATGTGTTCTTAACCAGGATGAAAACCATTCTAAGAAAATTGAGAGGAAATAAGTATAATTTTCAAAAAAAAAAAAAAAAAAAAAAAAAAAACCAAATAGTTATCACATTAGACCTAAAAGATAAAAAAAAATTGTTTTGAAGGTCAATCTCAACAGTTTAGTAGATCTAAAGTATGTGTCGTTTAGCTTTGAAAATAAAATCATTTTGAAAAAAAAAAATCTAGTGTTTGACAACTCACTAAAAATGACTAGTTAAAAATGTGATTGAAAAATAAACCATTTTGATAGAAAAGAGTTTTCAAGAGTTTTTAAGTATATAATAATAACTTGGGTATAAAATTGTGAGGAAATGTAATAAAATATTATGAGTGTTTAGATTCATACAAATTGTTTTAAAAAAATGCATTCTTGAAAAACACATTCCAAACCGATCCCTAATATCCAATCCCACTATCATTGAACTAAAAAAGGAAAGATGGGTATAAAGAATAGGTTAATTGAGGGTACATGCCAATAACCCATGGAGCTAAGCTCGCTTTGGCATTTTAATTTTAAAAGTTTTATCTAGTTTTCATTTTGCAATTGATTCTTGACTAGCTAATCTCTTTTAACTTCTAACTATATTCTAATTCGACCTCCAAATTTCATGAAGCTCTGTATTTTGTTTGTGTTAAGAATATCACTTAGGGTGTGAATATAAGTTATATCAGTGACTAAAATGCAATTTTGAAAAGTTTTAGAAAAAAAAAATGTAAAATGGGTAGATCTAAAGATGAAAATATAGAGGATGGATAAAGTTTGAGAGACCAAGATCAAACTTAAACCAATTATTAAACTTCATTAATAGTTTTTTTTTTATTATTAAAAAAAAAAAAAAAAAAAAAAAAAAAAAAAAACTAGACTATTTTTTAAAGGTTTGAAATGTAGTCATATTAAGGGATAAAGTTTAAATTAATTTGCCTCACTAAAGCTAAACATAGATAATTAAACTTATAGTTAAGCTTAATCAGGACATGAAAAGGGATAAGAACAAATTATTCTGATTTTTTTAAAATAGAAAAAGGAAATTCAAATAAAAATTATTCTTACTACTTTTCATGCCATATGTATTATTATTAATATCATTAATTTGAGAAAAAGAAAAAAATAATAATAATACACATGTAATATAATGTCCATTGCAAACAAAAGATAAAAGCATGGAGAGGCAAAATAATGTTGTTCCTTCAATTATCTTTTTGTCCCTTTTTTTTTTATACTCTTTGCTCTCTATCTCTCTCTCCTCTCTATACTAAGGAATTATATCATGTAAATTTGTCAATAAAATCATAATTTGTAGAGCTAATAATTAAGTATGATTAACTCATGCTGTTATTTATTTATTTTTTACTTCAAGTTTTTTTTTTTTTGAAAAAAGATACTTCATTTAAAAAACACAACCAACCTTACATCTACTCTTCTCCAAAATTGAAGAGTTTAACCAGAGGGGCATAATAGCCATACAAAAGAAATTCTCTTCCGAATTGGAAGAGTCCACAAACCCTGTATCAGACCCACCCACCATCTCGTGAGCAATGGCCCTTCGCGCCAGAAAGAGAGTAATAATCAACACACATTACAGGATAGAGGTTTTTTTTTACTTCAAGTTCTATCTTTGTAAATAATATTTTTAATTATACTATATTATTCAACACACATTACATTGCTTTATTTGATGAGAATACTAGCAAAATAAAAGAGAGTAATAATCATATACCATATATAACTATGTTTGTCAAGTGGACTTTAAAAAAAAAAAAAAAAAAAATTGAAGTGAAGACATCATTAATAAAAAATTGTTGTCCTTATATAAATGGTGATAAAATAATATAGGATAGAGGTTTTTTTTTTTTTTTTTTTTTTTTTTTTTTTTTTTTTTGTGTCCTTTTTCAAGAGAACCACGGTTCCATTTTGTTTCATGAGAAAATGGGGAAAAGATTACCTAAATATAATAAGATTATATTTAATTATATATATATATATAATAAGATTATATTTATAATTATTTTTGAAAAATTACAATATTATAATAAGATTATATTTATAAATATTTATTGTGATTGAATATAATATTACAATATACACGTAAATATTTACATCATCTCTCCTCCTCTTCTTCCAGTCCGACCGCTGTCGATTTTTTCTTCTCTCCTCTTCCTTTCTTCTTATTTTTCTTTTTTTTTTTTTTTTTTGTCAAAATCTGTTCCTCCCTCTGTTCTCAATGCCGGAATGGAGGAGTCCTCCATTTCCGACTCGAAACAGTGTTTGGCATTCTTTAATAAGATACATGTTAATAAGATATATGTTAGGTATTCTTCCATAATGGTGTTTTAAAATAAAATCATATAGATATATTGAATTTTTCGAAGTTGTTTTCTTACGAGTTAGGTTTGTATAACCTGAGGCTCCGAAATATGATCTTATTTGATATGCAAAGCTATATATAAATTCAAACGTATCTTATCTTACTATCTTAAAAAGTGGCTTAGAAAAAGAATCATTTTTGGACAATTTTGTCCAAACTCTTATAAGATAATTCCATATTTACCCCTCTCAATCTCTTCCTCTTCCTACCACCCCTCATTAAGTTTCTTTCTCTTCTCATTCATTTTCCCTTCTCCCACGTGAAATGGATGAAATATGAAAAGCCACTAAGAAATATGAAAAGTTTTGCTTCTTAATTATATGAATTAATTCTAAAATTAAAGTTCTTACATTTAATTAGGTTTTTTTTAAAAAAAACATTTAATTAGGTTTAATCTAATGGTGTAATATGAAAAGCATTGGAATTTCAAAAGTTTTGCAACTTCTCTAATTCATACAACTATAAAATGGTTTTCTTTGATTCACTCCCTACACCAAATTGAGTCTTATGATCTCTTTTACATATTTACATATTGTACTATGTACTATATGCATACTCTTTTTAGAATAAAAGAATTGTATAAATAGAACCTACGAAGAGGAGCTATTGAAGCAAAGAAGTTCGCCTAATAAGGAAGTTCACACCTTCACATGTCAAAGTTGTCATCCTCTTGCACCTTGAGCCTTGGTGTGCAATTTTATTATCATCTCTCTTCATATGTGAAAAATTGGGAATTATTATGTATTGTGATAGTTTGTTGATTTCATGCACTTTAGTTTGGATTTCGATAATTTTTTTTTTGAGAAGGATTTCGATAAAATTTATTATCTTATCATAGTAGAGAAACAAAAGAGAAACTATCAAATTCAACCAAAATTAGATGTTGATTATTTGAATAGATCATCGTCAAACCTTCACGAATGACACGCATCTCCAATACTTTAGTTGTCTTTATTTTTGTCTTCCTCAATTCATTATTTTTAAGATTTATAAATTGTGTGATAAAACTATAACATTTCAATATTTTGAGGGTGTTGAGTGATGTTGTTTAGATTGTGGATAATGGTTAGAAGTTTTTATTTTTTTTCCCTTTCTTTTCAATTTATATATGTGCTATATTTACATCAATAATCAATTAACTCAAGTTATTTCTCAAATAATAATAATAATAATAATAATTAATGACTTAAATTAATTGATCAACCATTCTACAATTGTTACATCATTTTCTCAAGTCATTGAAATGATTTCTCTTTATTATTTTTTGTAATTGGTTTTATTCTTTAATTTAAAGCTAGAGAATACGTATTCTTTAATATTTTTCATTTTCCATTTTAATATACATTCACATTAATAATCAATTAACTTAGCTGATACTCATTTCTCTACAGTTATTATTCTATTTTTGTCAAGCCACTAAAACAATTTTTTCTTTAATTTAAAACCACAAAAATGTCTTTTTTAAAAAAAAAAAATCAACCATTATTACACTATTTTCACCCAGCCACTAAAACGTTTTTTTTTTCTTTAATTTTAAGATATATCTTATTTACATTAATTAATAATCGATAATTTTAAAATAATTTCTACACTCTCTACTCGCTTATAGGGGCCTAATCTTTTTTTTTTAAGTGAATTCATGAAAGTTGTGTTTTTGGAGATGATACGAAATGCAATTCAACCATAAACATCTTGGTCATTAGAACGAGCTTTATTTCAGTTGAGCTATGCTCATGTTGACACTTTTCCAAAATAATTAGAGTTTCAAAGAAAGTGTTACTCATAAAATTTTTGTTAAAATAAATACCAAAATATGAAAGGATAGAGAACTTAGGTATTAAAACACACAGGCATGAATGAAGACATACTCATTTATTATAATAACATTTTATTTGACCATTCAATTTTATTATCTTTAATATAGTTGTTTATTGATCGGTTAAATTACAAATTTTGTTCTTTATGGTTTGAAAAAAGTTAGAAGTTGGTATCTATAGTTTTAAAAAGTTAGAATTTCATTCACATGATTTGATAAAAACTAAAAAATACTTCCTATTGTACATAGTACCATGACAATTAGCAATCCATGTGTTAATAAGGTGGTTTTGAGTAGTAAGAAACTCAATCTATTAATGTCTCCTAATAGTAGCAGGAATTGTTTATAAAGTTTTATCAAATGATAATTTCATCTTTAAAAACCATACAAATTGAATTCTAATTTTCTCCAAACCATAAAAATCAAATTTGTAATTTAACCTTATTAATTTAAGATTATTATTGATTTCAACCGTTAACAAGTAAATTTAAATTCACACGTGCAACGCACGTTGATATTTTCTAGTAAAATTTAAATGCAAGCTACATAAATGAAAAGAGGGAATGAAAGAGGTGGGGTTATAAATTAGAAAAAGGAAACAAGAAAAAATAATGTCAGATTGCATTTACATATTAGAGAAAAGAAAGAAGAAAAAAGAATTGCATTCCACTGAAACTGGAGAAGAAAAGATGCTGAGTTATGAGGCTGAGAAAATAAACAGTTACAATTATGGAATCAGCAGTAGTTGGAAACATCATCATTGTTTCAGCAGTCAAATAGTAAAAGATCAACTGCTCACAAATACAAACTACTTTTCAATAAATAAATAAATAAATGAAAAAATATATATAATATGGTTCTGAAGCATTTAATCATTCAGCAAACATTTCCCTAGTATTGGTTCTACTGAATGACCTAATAAGGAACCAGTTTATCCTTCACTGACTGAGGGAACAGTTTAATTCATTTCTTTTGTTTTTGTACTCCCAAACATTATTTTATTTTGAATTTTGAGCTTTCATACACATCAGCTACATTAAAAAAAAAAAAAAAAAAAAAAGTTCATATTGCTCTACTCTATACTCAACCTATATAACATAAATCTTAAGTCACTCATTCGTAAACTCAAATGTAAAATTTGAAGATGTAGTTTAAAACGAAGTTCATGTAGTGTCGGGCTAAAATAAAAGATTTGAAGTAAGGGTAGAGGTAAGTTTTGAAAATTTAAAATTGAATTTAAACTTACATCTCTTATTAACACATTCAAAAAATTAATTCTTTTTATTTAGTTAGTTATTTATTTTATTCATATCAATCATGCTCAAGAATGAAAGGGTTTCCTTCATAGTTCATAATATCAACCGTAGGTATAAGGTAGCCAAGAATGAGTATTTCATTCTAAGAGAATGGCCATATTTTTAAGAATTTACAATAAAAAAAAAAAAAAACCCAAATTCTCATACTTGAGAAGAATAATCAAGCCAATTATAATAATGTGAAATTTTACCACCATCAAGTAAATAAATAAAATAGGCTATGGCTTTTTCATCAAATTTTTCAAAAGGTTTATTCTAATCGATCAAATATCATGACAAGAAATATCATATTTAGAGATGGCAATGGAGCGGGGGGACCGAAGATGCACTCTCCTTGTTTCAGGGAATCAGGGTCAAGGTTGGAAAATTCATGTTTGGAGATTGGGTCTCCACAAAGAAAAATCCTCGTTTTTTTTCTTTTTTAGAATTATTTTTAATAGAAATTAATTAAAAATTAAGAAATATATTAATATATTAAAATTAGTAATATGATTATTTATTTATTTAAACAATTAATTAATAAAATATTAAACACTTTTTATTATAAATTTAAACACCTAAATTGGAAATATATATAAATAAACCAAATAACTTAGGGGCCGTTTGATAACCATTTCGTTTTCTGTTTTTGTTTTTCATTTTTAAAAAACAAGGGTGTTTGATAACCATTTCTGTTTTTTGTTTTCTGTTTTTTAAAAACGTTTTTGAAATTATAAGCAAATTTCAAAAACCAAAAAAGTAGTTTTTAAAAACAGATTTCTGTTTTTCAAAAAATTCATTTTTCTTCTATTGTTTATTTTTCTCCTCTTTTACCTATCTCTTTCCAACAAATGCTTTTTTCTAATTTTTTTTTCTCTCTAAGACATGTTTCTCTCTATAAAATTTATTTTTCTCTCTCAAAACTTTTTTTTTCTCCCCAACTTATATATTTCTAAAAACTTATTAATAACTTTTCTCTCCTTAATAAACATATTCTAATTTTTCTTTTGAAAAAAAAAAAATTCTACAAATTTTCTATCGCTACAACTTTTCTTTATTTTTCCAATTTATCGTTATTTCTTTAGCATATATTTTACTCTTAACCTAGCTATCTCTGTAAATTTTCTCTTTTTATTTAATTTTTTAATCTAAAATTTATCGCTTTTTTACTCTAACTATTTTTCTATTTTTCTCTAATTAATATCTTTTCTCGAGTCTAAGTAATATTCTCTCTCTAAAGACTCGACACCCCACTCTCTCTCCCAAGCTAGATAGAAGGGCGTGGGCGTACATCCATTCCGAGCCAACTGCGCATAGCCATGCATTCTCCTCATCAACACCCACACCCACGCCCACGCTAATCTCTTAGAGGTTTTTCCTACATGATTGGGCGCCCATTTGCACGCCTAAGCCACGCGTCTAAACATTTTCTTTCACTTCTCTAAATTTTCTATGTTTAACTTTTCTCTTGAAAACATTTATAATTGTGTCTCTAAATTTTTGTTTCAATGTCTCTACACATTTTTCTCTCTCTAAAACATCTTTTCATCTCCCTAATTTTTAAAAAACTGAAAACCAAAAACAGTTATTAAACAAGATTGGTTTTATGTTTTTTAAAAACAGAAAACAAAAAACAGTTATCAAACGTATATGGTTTTTGTTTTTAAAAAACAAAAAACCAAAAACCAAAAATAAAAAACTGAAATGGTTATCAAACGGAGCAATTTAAAAACAACTGTATCTAGATTTTGGAATTGTGATCCAAAAGGAATATATTCTATCAATAGCGCAAACCATGTAGCCTCCTCTCTCTCCAAAGCAATTCAAAAGCCTCATCCTCGCCCTTTGTGGAAGAGATTTTGGAAAATCCAAACAATCCCAAAGACTAAGATTTGTGGTTGGAGGATTGATTATCCATGATTCTATCCCATAATTGGAATTGTAATTGTAAGATTGCAAAAAAATTGTGGAATCATTTCATTCCACTTACTCTCGACCTTTTTCGTTTGGAAGCTTATGACTATTGGGCTTTGGATCAACGAAAAGTTTAAAGAAGAAGAGCTTGAAGTTGCTGTGCTAATTCTATGGGAGCTACTATGGAATCACATAAACAATATTTTGCACACATCAGCCTCGCCTAATCTGAAATTTCTCATCACACCAGTGGAATCAAAAACAGAGGGGGCGCCTCCCAGTTCATGGAAGCTCAATGTGGACGCCTCTTGCGATGAATTCCAAAACAGAGGGGGCGTTGGTTCGATAGTGCGTGACTCCTCCGGTTCTATTATCTGCTCAGGTTTCAAGAGAATAGCAGGCAATTGGCCTCTTAAAATGATGGAGATGAAGGCGATCCTTATAGGTATTAGATGCTTATTGGCTATAAGAGCTTCGCGCCAAAATCTGGATATCCTGCCGATAGAAGTCGTCTCAGATGCTAGCGGTGTCATTAACCTGCTGAACAAATCAGATTATGATTTAGCAGAGATTTCGTTCTTAGTAGAAGAAATCAAGCAATTGATCACTGGCTATGAAATCTCCTTCGCTCATATCCCTCGTTCGCAAAATGTTCAGGCGCACATGTTGGCGCGTTTTGCTGCTTTCGAGTCTTTTGGGTGTAGCAATTGGGTTTTGGATCCCTCTTCCAATTCAGAAGAGGGGATTTTTTTGTTGGGTCGGGTTGAACACAACTTTTTAAACTCTCTTTTAAGGGAGGTTGTTGTTCCGTCTTTTCCTCTTTAATGCAGTTCTTTTATTTAAAAAAAAAAAAAAGAATAACATTACTATGGTAAATAATTATAATATATATAATATATATATTTTTAAAATCAATAAAAAAATTATTCAGGGCAAGTTCGGGATCGCTGATGGAGAGGGGATACCTTTCCAATCTTCAACTAGACACCCGAAAAGGATTTCCAATTTGACACCATACCCGATCAAACCAGGGGTTCCTTGCTCCATTCCTAGCAAGGCCCCACAGATATTTTTGCCATCCCTTGATAATTTTGGCACGCATATATATCATTATTTTGTTCCTCATTTGGCTCTTTTTTTTTTTTTTCATTTTTCTTAATTATAAGTTTGTTTAAATTATACTCTTAATTTTCAACTTTTAATCGAATTCTTGACAATTATGCGTCGTATTTAAAAAAAAAACATTTCAATTTAACAATTATGTGGCACATTGATTATATTTTTAAAAAATTACATGAAAAAGGTAATTTTAGACCGATTTAGACCGGTATAAAACTCATGAAATTTACAATAATGATCTATTAAACAAAAAATTGAAAGTTTAAAGTTCTTATAGATTTTTTTTAGTATAGGGACAAATAAACACATATCTATGGTCATTTGGTCTTTAAAATCCACTTATGGGATAGTTTTTAAAATTTTGTTTTTGTTTTTAGAATGTCGTCCCTAAGGATTCAAATGTTTCTCTAAGAAATGTAAAAATTGTTATAAAGAGATTGTAAGAAAATAACCACAATTTCCAAAAGTAAAAAAACAAATAATTATCGAACAGAGGTTAAGACATGTAAAGATAATTTTAAAAACTCAAGAACCCAGCCAAACCTATAATTGAACCATTTGTTAAATTGATTTCAGATTCTTTAAGATCTTCTTAGCTTCATATACAAGTATTTAGAATAATCAAATGGAATGAGAAAAAAAAAAAAAAGCAAAATAAAAACTATATATATAAAAACCAGACGCCGTGGCGACCATGCAAAAACTAGACAGTCTAGAAGGGTGAAGGATTTAGACTAAAGATGAATTCTTTTCCTAACAAAGGTCTTTCATTTGGTATCATCAACGTTTCTTCTTCTCCTTCTTCTTCATGGTCTTTTTTGGGTTCTGTAGATAATGAAGTTTCAGCTTTTGCCATAGCCAATAGAAACCATGAAGGATTTCTTCATGACATCTGTTCAGATCTAGGAAATCAAAGAGCCCTTTTAATCAACAATCCCATTTATCTCTTCTGAATCTGCCTAAAAAGACTCAACTTCAAAACCCCCCCCCCCCCCCCCTTTCATTTTAAGCTTTGCCTTGCCCCCACATTCAGCCAAAAAGGTACTTCACATGTCTTTGTTTGTAGCGAATAGAATAATCATTTTCTCTTTTCTGATTACAGTTGGTCTAACACCAAGAACTCACGGGCACATTATATGCAAACAGTATATAGCAAACAAATGCTTCAAAAATTTAAGGCCTTACCCGTTGATGCTTCTTCTCTCACAATCTCCTCCTCCTTGTTGAGTCTTTCTTATGGATTCAACCATTTCTCTCCTTCTCTTCCTTTTTACTGCATCTTTCTTTGATGACTCGTTTGGTCTAACGGCTCCAACCCCTGCTTCTGTCACTCGAATCACGGTAGTTGGCGCGGTTTATTGTGACACTTGTTTGAGCAACAGTGTCTCCAAACACAGCTACTTCTTGCCTGGTAAGAGAATCTCCATTTCTGAGTTTTAGTTTAAAGAATTTGAACTACCTGAGTGTTGATAGATTATGTGTGTGATGGTCAGGTGTGGATGTTCATTTACAATGCAAATTCAGAGCAGTTGCTCCCAAAATGGCAGAGCAGATGACCTTCTCTGTCAACAGAACAACAGATAAATATGGTGTATATAGATTGGAAATTCCATCTGTGGATGGAATCAATTGTGTTGATGGTATGACAATGCAGTCGTTTTGCCAGGCAAGCTTAATAGGAAGCTCATCTAAAGTGTGCAATGTCCCGGGTTTAAGAACTACAACGGAAGAGATATCGGTCAAGTCTAAGCAAGATAATCTCTGTATATTCAGCTTAAATGCTTTGAGTTACCGGCCATTGAAGAAGAATGCAAGTTTATGTGGGCATAAGAAAGCAAAAAATCCAGATCCCTTGACCTCCTCAAAGTTTTTTCTCCCTTTCTTCCCTCCTTATTCCTTCCCTTTCCCCTTACCTCCTTTGCCACCATTCCCTTCCTTTCCTTTGCCTCCATTGCCTCCACTTCCTCCACTTCCTCCATTTCCCCCTTTTCCATATTTTCCACTCCCTACTTGTCCAAACCCGCCATCTTTACAATTTCCTTTCCCACCCTTGCCTCCTTTATTCCCTTCACCTCCTAGTCCACCTCCGCCATCTGCACCACCTCCGCCGCCTCCATTTAGTCTCAGTGATCCAAGGACCTGGATACCCTATATTTCTCCATTTACTCCACCACCACCTCCGCCATCTGCACCACCTCCATTTAGTCTCAGTGATCCAAGAACCTGGATACCCCATGTTCCTCCATTTTCCCCTCCCCCACCTCCTGCTTTCGATCCCCGAGACCCGAGAACCTGGATTCCCCATATCCCCCCATTATCTCCTCCCCCACCTCCTGCATTTGATCCTAGAGACCCCAGAACATGGATTCCCAATATTCCTCCATTTTCTCCTTCTCCCCCTCCTCCATTTGATCCTAGAGACCCCAGAACATGGATTCCCAATATTCCTCCATTTTCTCCTTCTCCACCTCCTCCATTTGATCCCAGAGACCCTAGAACATGGATTCCCCATATTCCTCCATTTTTCCCTCCCCCACCTCCTACATTTGACCTTAGAGACCCCAGAACCTGGATACCCCATTTCCCTCCATCCCCACCACAGGGCACTCAAAATCAAAAGCCCTAGTGTTGTTCTTTGTCTTCCTTCCTCTTTACGCTCTACAAATTTTCTTTCAATATGATACTATTTGATGTGTGCTTATGTATTTTTCCAGTGCCATGTCCATTCAGGCAAAACAACAAACACCTTGTGTGCCAATGATTTTTCTTGCTAAAACCACTACAATTCATGTACAGAAAACTATGGAATTTATCTGTTTATATGAATCAAGAAGCTGGATATCATCACTGTATTGAATCATTGATCTTCAAATTTGCAAGGAAGTTTACATTTTCAAGTACTTAATGAACGATGCTAAAAAAAAAAGGTCTTAGATCGTCCGTACCTCTGTTCCGGATTATATCGCTGCAATCAAAGAACGGCGAAGGAAAGATTGAAAGAATGAGAGAAGGAATTGAATTGCCTTGAATACGCAGTAGCTTTTTCTACCTAATTTGAGCGGTGTCAATGGCGGATTATATAATTCAGTTGCCTTTTTCTTTTGTGTGTTCTTTTTCTGATTCTGACGCTTGTTTCATGTGGTTGTCAGAGGAAAACCTGAAGCTCGCTTGTAAATGTTTAAGAAATCAACATGCCAAACCAAACTCCCTAAAGTTTGCGTTTTTAGTTCAAGCCAATATTCTTTTTTTACTTCAACCCTAGATCAAGAAAGATTTCAACCTCTAACCTTTTGATTGAGACTGATAGATCTTAAACCAATATGAATTTAGTTTGATTTTTTTCTTCTTTTTAAATTCACGAGAAATAGAATATTGAAACTCCTAATAAAAGCCAAAGCGAGCTTAGCTCAATGGTAATTGGCATGTACCCTCGACTATAGAGGTTCGAATCCCCCACCCTAAATGTTGTTGTACTAAAAAAACCCTAATAATACATGTCTGATCTTTGTTATATATTTTAATTAATTGAACTATTTGAACCTAACTTAACCGAGCATTATACTCTCTATAAAAGCTAAAGGTTAGAATCTGATTTGTATATACTTTCATCTAAAAGAACTAGACCCTCAATTTAAGAAGTTAGTGTGCTTTTTTTTTTGGAAACAAGAAGTTAGTGTGTTTTTTTTTTTTTTGAAAAAAAAAACTTCATTAAACAGCATAGTTAGGTACACCAACTAAACAACCTTTAAGCCAAAAAGGATACTCTCATCCCTGGCACCGTGAACTTCCCTCAAAAAATAATTGGAAAAGTGTCCAAAAAAATAACAGAATTCTTCATGAACTACTCCTGCGCGCGATCTTGTGTGCGATTTCATTGCTCGATCTCAAGCATTTCACGAATGAGACGACTCTAGCGGGATGAATCATCTCTTCGATTTCTTCTATCACTAGCGACAGTTCCGAAAGGTATAAGTTTTTTTTTTATATATATAACAATTTAATGTATAAGTTAGAGTGTGTTTAATGGTATATTTATAAACATTTTAAAAAAATATAATTTTTTTTTAAAAACAATAAAAATAGTGGTGTTTTTTCTTATTGAAAATAAATCTTATATTTTCAATAAAAAATAGTGGTGTTTATCAACTATAAATAGTTGAATATCAAATATTATTTCTTAAAATATCATTTTGGTGATTGTATTTTAGAATTTGTTCTATTTTAATCTCTATACTTTCAAATGTTCAAAGTTAATGTTTGAACTTTCTATAAATCTTAAAATTAGTCCTTATTATTAGTTTTCTCAATATAAATTTTAGAAATATATTCATACGGTGTCTTTTTTTTTTATTGAAAATTATAATTATAATTATTTTAAGTTCAATAAAAGTTAACTTCAAGCTAATAGTAAAAACCCATTTTGAGATTTATTGAAAATATAAGGATAAAATTTGGACATTTCAAAGTAAAACACTAAAATATGATGAGACTCAAATTTAAAAGGCTTCGTATGATAATCATTTATTTTTTTGTAAAGTAAGCTTATACATACTAATTTTACTTATAAGTTTTTTTTTTCTTTTGTTATCTACCTTCTTCTTATGGTTTTTTTTTTTTAAAGTCAAGTTCTAAAAAAAACAAATAACGTTTTCAAAAATTTGTTTTGTTTTTGGAATTTGGTTAGGAATTCAAATGAGTCCTTAACAAATATGAAAACCATTGTAAAGAAATTAAGATAAAAACAAGCATAATTTTCAAAAACCAAATGATTATCAACCGGTGTCTTAGATATTTCTGCTTCCTCAAAGAAGTTGTTGATATGAACCGAGGTGTCCTAATCAAGCTACAATAACCCAAGCTTACAAACTTTAGAGTTGGCTTTTTAGAAGATGAATCTCGGATTTAAAGCATTTTTATTGTAATTTTCAGTTTTAAAGTTGTGTTTTTAATGTTTTAACTTATTATTTAGTTAGTGGTCATTATAGCATTGATGGGGATGCATGTTACAACCCTTCATATGCCCATAGGTTATGTTTAAAGGCTATAAATAGCCATCTATGTTGTTGCTTTGAGGGAAGAATAGTTTTGATGGAATATCAATGAGAATTAAGTCTTTTGAGCCTAATGGCCATGAGCACCTTTGCATTTCTTGTGTTTAGATTTGCATGCTAGGATCATTCAAGTAGCTTTGATCAAACTACTTGTGGAGTGATTCGAATCTCGAGTTTAGAAACTAGTTTTCTCTACTCTTGATCTTGATCGTCAAGGTAAATCCGTTCTATCTTTTTCCTTGGGATGAACCATCTTGGTTTAGGGGTTTTACCATTTGAGGTCTAGGGATTTGCATATCCATAAGGGTTCTTAGATCCAATTGGCTCGGGCTGCCATATCAGTTGTAGAGAGGTTTTTTTTTTTTAGTTCAACAACATTTGGGGTGGAGAGATTTGAACTTCTGACCTTTTGATCGAGGGCATATGTCAATTACCGTTGAGTTATTTGGCCAGTACCAAAGTATTTGTGAATTAGGTTGGGCTAAAAGACATTTTGGGACTCCATCCAATTGTTTAATTCAGGAAATTTATTCAATTCAAATAACATTTACTAGACAATAAACATGATCCCACCATAAACTAATAGAAAATATAGATACCTCATACATGGTTGAATGACTATAGTTACAATATCTAAAATTTATGACTATTTAACAAAGATACTATTTATTAGGGTCGTTAACAAGAGCATAGTTCAATTAAAGTTGTATTGATAATCACAAGGTTTGTGATTCAAATCCCCCTCCATATTAAAAAAAAAAATATATGGCTACTTGTGATTTTTTTTTCTTAAAATATTTTTGTTAGGTTAATTTGGGCTATTATTTTCTCAAACTTTTGAGAAAATAGGGAAAATCTTATAATTTTAAGTATTTATTTATTTATGTTGAAAAAAATAGATAAACTTTGGAAGTTTAATAGGGTGGAATCCAAGATGAAATTGAATAGCAAATGCACTAGCGGTTAAGACAAGTCTTGTATTTCTTCGCGTAGTAATTGCTACATTATTAACATGCGATTGAAGTGTCGTGAAGCAAGAAATCAAAATTAGTCCTTCAATGACAATTTTATTTGATGGAAACTTATACATCAAATGCTTAAAAAACTCTTCTCTAAATAGTGGTTGAAGCATAAAAATCCAAAACATATTATTAATAAAATATAATTAAAATAATCATCTTATTTTATATAAAATAGATCATCTTAATCAAAATAAATTTGAATGTTTACCGTTAACTTAAGATAATTTTAAGAGAGCAAATAGACCAACCAACCTATAAAATAATTCATTTTAATCTAAACAAAGTGGATCACACTCTAAATCAATTCATATATATAGATTGAGTCGATTAAATTTTTTGACTCTTCAATATTTTTTTAGCATCTCTAAACTTTATTAAAAATAAAATACTAGAATGGACAAATTCAAAGAGATTAAATTAGATTTTGAGTCAATTTCTCAATTCATCACTGTCACAAAGTGGCAAAATCTCAGCCGTACGTACCACTTGCACTTGTCAAATTTGTGCGTTAGATTCGCCTCACCGCCGTCTATTGTTTTTAATTATTATACTTTTATTTTTCTTTTCTCCATTTGGTTGAATGATGAAATAATATATGATTTTTAAGTTTAATAAACTTGACCTATTGATTTTTTTTTTTTTTGAAGAATATTGATTATTTAATAATACATCATTTAATTTAAAAAATAATAATAATATACATCATTTTAGCCAGTAGATTATATAGTATATTTTTACGTTACAATTAAAAACTACTATTGCTTTCGTCACAACTTCACCGATTGATAATTTTAATTCGATTAAAACACACAACATATTGATATATTAAAAATAATAATTAATAATTCTAAAATAAATATAAAATAAAATAATAATTTATAACGAAACGTGACAAGTTCAAATTTGAAGAAGCCACATGTTATTTAGGTTAGATTAAGAAGTTAGTCAATCAACTTTGTTAGTTTGATAGAATCTTTCAATTTCATAAAATTTCAACTCCATTATCAAATTGCCAACCTAATCATAGTTGAACTAATTAATTAATGTATTAAATTCTTGATCAAATGATCATAAATTTTAGATTTTCACCCTACATATATTATCAAACCTTGAAGAAAAAATTAACAAGTGACCCTGATAATAATCGACTATAGCGTGACATTAGAAAGCTGAGTCTATTAGTTAAAAAAAGGATGTATAAACTATATAATTAAGTTGAAAGTATATTTGACATGTTTGTTAGCCCCAACCGATTTTTGGTGTATCTACCCTTAGCTTATTTGATCAAACTAGTTTACTCTCTTATGGTATAAAGTCAGACTGAGTCCAATTACAATGTCATCTAAAACTTAAGTAATAGTGTTAACAACGTGACTTATTAAAATTAATTAAGAGGTCAATTACTAAAATAAACCCAACAATTAAATTTTTTTAAGTCAAAGTACTAAATTTGATAAAACCATTCAATTGAGAGACGACATATAAAACGAATGTTTTTACATGAAAATAATTTTTTTAAATACAATAAATATAAAAATATGAGGATTTGAATCTCTAATATATAAAAAAAGCTAAATTATATAAAAAAAAAATACTCCTGAATTATGGGGTTTGTTTCAAAAATGCCCCTGAACTTTAAAAAGTTTCAAAAATGCCTCTAAATTTTGAAAAATGTTTCAAAAATACCCTTGTCGTAATTGTGGATGGAAACTGTTAAAGTTTGAGTTTCAAAAATACCCTTGAACTTTCAAAAAAAATTCAAAAATACCCTTATTGAAAAATGCTTTTTTTTTTTTCCTTCTCCCACCATAAATTAACTTTTCTTTCAAAAATTAATGAGAAACTTTACTTATTTGTCATGTATTCATAATCTAGGAGCTTTCTTTCTCTTTCAACATCCAAAGCACTTGGCTAAATTTTCGTATCAAATATTCAAGATGACTTTTGTTTTGTTCTTGAAATTCTAGTTGTGCTTGACTTTCAATATTATTTTCTCACCAACTACTACCCCATTAGCTTTCTCTATATAATCCATTTACGAAAAATAAATGAAACTATTGTTGTATACGGATTCTAACAATTCTTAAATATCAATAAGAACAAAATCATATATAAAACTTTTGATTGATTAATCTTATAAATTGGACCAAACCCACATTCTTATAAACATTTCTTCTTCTTATCATCAATATACACAAGTAGAGAGAGCAAAAAATGAAATAATATATATACATATATATGTTGTTTTCTCACCTTATCTTTTTTACACTTTATAAAAGAGAAAACTTGATTTCAAAGTCTTTTTTATCTGGTATTGAGTTGCACACAACCTTTATAAGCAAAGTTTTGCATTAATTTTCGTGGAGAAAGAATTTACGGTGAGAGAGAAGGAAAAAAAGAAGAATCAATTTTCAATAAGGGTATTTTTTTATTTTTTATTTTTTAAAGTTCAAAGGTATTTTTGAAACTCAAACTTTAATGGTTTCCATCCAAAATTAACAGCAAATGTATTTTTGAAACATTCCTCAAAGTTCAGGGGTATTTTTTAAACTTTTTAAAGTTCAGTGGCATTTTTTAAACAAACCCCATAGTTCAGGGGTATTTTTTACTATGTTAATGTTTGGCTTATATGATATTAATTTATAAAATAGAAAATTGCAAATACTTCCAAAGTTCCCATCTTTTCCGCCGCCCACACGACTTATAGATTTTGGAATATTATCTTTAATCAATCATAGCAATATCTAGTCTCTACGAAAGCATGTATTATTTTTATACTTCTCAAGTAGATTAAATTTTCCAATAAAAAAATAATAGCCTAAGGACTTATTTGCATATGGTTTGTCAATCTGAAAATTGAAAATCAACAACCAATTTGATCTTCCATTTTTACCTCATTTGTTTAATCTTGTTCTTGTCAACTTTCAATTAGTTTTTTATTAAAAACAAAAACCATATATGTTTAATAACTGTTTTTTGTTTTCTTTTTTTAAAAAATAGAAAACCAACCTTGTTTGATAACTGTTTTTGGTTTTCAGTTTTTTAAAAATTAGAAAGATGAAAATATGTTTTAGAGAGAAAAAAATGTGTAGAGATGTTGAAATAAAAATTTAGAGACACAAATATAAATGTTTTCGAGAGAATTTTTTTTTTAAAAGACGAGAGAAAAGTTAAATATAGAAAATTTAGAGAGGTGAAAGAAAATGGTTAGAGAGAGAATATTAGTTAGACTCGAGAAAACATATTAATTAGAGAAAAATAGAAAAAAAGTTAGAGTAAAAGCGATAAATTTTAGATAAAAAATTAAATAAAAAGAAAAAATTTAGAGAGATAGTAAGGTTAAGAGTAAAAGATATGCTAAACAAATAACGATAAATTAGAAAAATAAAGAAAAATTGTAGCGATGAACATTTTTGAGAATTTATTTTTTTTTCAAAAGAAAAATTAGAATATGTTTATTAAGGAGAGAAAATTTATTGATAAGTTTTTAGAAATAGATAAGTTATAGAGAAAAAAAAAATTGAGAGAGAAAAATAAATTTTATAGAGAGAAAAACGTTTTAGAGCGAGAAAAAAAATAGAAAAATGAATTTGTTGGAGAGACATGGGTAAAAGAGGAGAAAAATAAGTATTAGAAGAAAAATGAGTTTTTGAAAAACAGAAATCTGTTTTTAAAAGTTACTTTTTTTAGTTTTTGAAATTTGCTTATAATTTTTTAAAAAATAGAAATGGTTATCAAACACCCATGTTTTTTTAAATGAAAATAGAAAACAAAACGGGAATGGCCCCAAAACTATTACGATTTTTTTTTAAAAAAAAAAAAAAACCATTTTAATCGTTGTCGTTATCTTTTCAATAACTAACATTTTTTTTTTAAGAATCATTAATTATTTAATATATGTATTAACATGTAGAGGTGAGTGGTTTTGGTTCGTTTACCATATTTTTTTGGGTAGTCAAATTTAAAGTGACAAATCAATATTTTTTTTTTTTTTGAATTTTTGAATTTTGAATTTAGTGACAAATCAATATTGTTATTAATAACGAGGGACTATAATGATAATTATTGTTGTTGTTATTTCTTTGACCTTTAAAGACAAATTCACATTTTAAAGTTAAAAAATTCTCAAACTGAGATTTGTACCATAATTATTCTATATTTAGATTTGGGTTAAATAATAAAGGAAAAAATACATTTTTGGTCCCTGAGGTTTGGGTTAAGTTACACTTTGGTCCCTGAGTTTTCAAACTCAACAAAAATACCCCCGAGGTTTAAGATGAACAATTTAGTCCATGTCGTCCAAGTTGCCGTTAAATACTAACGGAATGCTGACGTGACACTATTATTTTAATTTAAAAAATTGTTTTTAATATTTTTAAATAAAAATAATAAAAATATATTATTTTATTAATTTTTTAATTCATTTTCCCCCACTTTCTTCTCCTTCTTTTTCTTCTCCCCTTTCTTCTTCAACTTCATCTTCTTCCCCAACTTCTTGTTCAACTCCAGGCCGGCCGTCGATTTTTTTTTTTTTTTTAACTTCTCTCTTTTTTTCTTTCTTCTCCTCCCTTTCTCCA
This sequence comes from Luffa acutangula, assembly GCA_036850905.1. NCBI lineage: Eukaryota > Viridiplantae > Streptophyta > Magnoliopsida > Cucurbitales > Cucurbitaceae > Luffa > Luffa acutangula. The sequence continues at coordinate 47,569,936 of CM072090.1, forward strand.
CATCTTTTTTTTTTTTTTTTTTTTTAATAAACAAGAGGGAAAGGGGGAGGGAAGCCCTCTCCTCCCCACACGGTTTACTGAAACCGTGAGGGAAGGAGGAGGGCTTCCCTCCTCCCGTCGCCGGCGCCGGAAAGGGAGGAGGAGCCCTCCTCCCTTTCCATCTTCTTTATATAAAAAAAAAAAAACAGAAAATGTGGAGAAATGGAGGAGAAAAAAAGAAGAAAACAGAGAGAAGTTTTTTTTTTAAAAAAAAAAAGCCGACGATCGGCGGCGACCGGCCGGCGAACGGGGGTGGCCGCCGGCCACCGAAGTTGAACAAGAAGTTGGGAAAGAAGATGAAGTTGAAGAAGAAAGGAGAGAAGAGAAGGAAGGAGAAGAAAGTGGGGGAAAATGAATTAAAAAATTAATAAAATAATATATTATTATTATTTTAATTTATTTTTATTTAAAAATATTAAAAACAATTTTTTAAATTAAAATAATAGTGCCACGTCAGCATTCTGTTAGTATTTAACGACAACTTTGACGGCAGGGACTAAATTGCTCCTTATCTCAAACCTCGGGGTATTTTTGTTGAGTTTGAAAACTCATGGACCAAAGTGTAACTTAACCCAAATCTCAGGGACCAAAAGTGTATTTTTCCCAATAATAAATGTTTCTTACGGGACTAGACTCAAAATTTATTTAAAATAATAAAAATTGATTCATTAATATTTAAAAACAAATAATTATGCTATAGTCTTTTTTTTTTTTTTTTTAACTTATGCTATGGTCTCCCTACTATTCATTTCTAAGAGAATAAAACATTTACCTATTTGGGGTAATTAAAAACCCATGATGGAGGGGTGGCTTTTTGTTACTTGAATAATTATTTCATAGATTTTAAAAATTAAAATCTATGGAACCAACATGGATATATATGGAATGACTCTCTCAAATCCAAGACCCATGAGATAAACAAAACTCTTGACCTATATTTTTCTTGTCTAGTTTCTCCTCCTATTTTTTTTTTCTTCCAAACACACTTGAAACTAGCTAGCGGTTATATGTTTTATACATGTATTTTTAATGCTTGAAAACAAATCATTGACGATGGATTTTTAAAACTATGGCCTTGTTTGATAACACATTTCGTTTTTTGTTTTTAGTTTTTGAAAATTAAGTTTATAAACACCATTTTTCTCATAAGTTTCTTTGTTTTGTTATTTACGTACTTCGTATGTTTTCAAAAAACCAAATCATTTTTTTTTTTTTAAATTTGGCTAGAAATTTAAACATGACCTTAACAAAGATAAAAACTATGGTAAGAAAACTAGGAGAAAACACACATACATTTCAAAAATCAAAAACCAAAAACTATGGTTATCATCTTAAAAAAAAAAAAAAAAAAAAAAAAAAAAAAAAAAAAAAAAAGTTATGAAACGGGTCAATACAATCGAATTAAGCTTTTTTTTCTTCAAATAGTACTAATAATTAGTTTTTTATATAAAGTATATTATTGTTTTTTATAGTTGCTTTTTTCGATAAGAAAAAAGTTACAATATTTTGTGAAAAAAAGGTAAGATATATTGTAAATTTCAAAAAATTAATACGGTAAAAAAAAAATATCAATTAAAATTAGTTTGATAAATTTTAAATGATGAAATAAAGATTATTACAGAAGGCAGTCATGGATGTCGAATCTCTTTTGTAAATGAAAAGAAAAAAGAAAAATGGAAGATGAAGTGGAAGAGGAGGAAGAAGAAAAAGAAGAGAAATAGGAAAAAGAAGGAAAGAAAACGAAAAAAAAAAATTATAGGTGGTGGTAGTGGTGCTAGTGATTGTGGTGGAAGAAGAAAAAATAAAATATATTAATTTAATATTTATTTTAAAAATAAAAAATATTTTTTTAACATAAAAATGTCACGTAATCATTAATCATCTACCGGAACGGAAAATTAGATGGAGAGACGAAAATGAAACCAAATTCATAACTCAGGAGTAAAAAATCTCAATGATGCTAATTAAAGTGTTATTTTTTCCGAAGTTAAATATATAGTTATGTCTTTTCATCAAAATATATATATATATATATATATACTATTAACTTAATGTTAAAGATAATGTTTTAACTTTGTCTATCTGTCACTGTATAGGACATTTACCATCTCAAATGTTCATGGTTAGATCCCTTTCTCACTTTTTTTTTTTTTTTTTTTTTTTTTTTTTTTTAAAAAAATCTTGCTCTAATAATTGTTGAAGTAAAAAAAGAATAATATTTGATTTTAGAAAAAGGGAAAAGAGAGAATATGAATGATTCAAATGGAAAAATGAGAATATTCAAAATTTTCCTCATAACACCATTTCAGTTTTCCTTTAAAACAAAATTCATTTTTATTTAATATAAGAAACTCAAAAAAGGAGATTTTTTTCCTATAGTATGATTTAGATTAGATTGATAAAACTTTACAAATCATTGATTTTTTTTTAATGACCTTTACATAAAGGTATACACAAAAAAAGTTTCTCAAAAAAAAAAAAAAAAGGTATACACAAAAATAAAATAAAAAAAAGAAATTGAAATTGATACAAAATGTGAAAGTGATAGATTAGATATTCACCATGATTATTACTAATTAGTTGTTGGTTTGGCCACTTTTGTACATGCAAATTAATATAACTTTTTATTTGTGATTAATAATTAGTGATTTGCATATTATTAAAATGCAAATTTCTAATGTGGTTTGACTAAGCCCTCCTACCCACTAATTTTTGCCCCTGTCAATAATTGACTCCACCATCATACTCATATTGACTCCAATTTCATTATAAAAAAAAATTACATAGGAATTATGAGACTAAAGGATAGATTTCTAAAATATAATGTTTTAAAAAAAACTGTATCCATTTATTTATATTTTTCTTTTGATGACATGTGGGGTGAGAAATTTGAATCACAGACCTTTTAGTCATTATAGTCCAATTTTTATGTCAATTGAACTATGTTCCGGTTGACAAAAACATTTTTTTTTAATTTTATTTTTTATTTAAAGTCACTTTTAAAATTACCTACCATTTATATATTAAAATAGTATTATTTTCTTTTAGAATATTATCATCTTGGGAATAAATATTTCAACTTATAAAAAAAGGTTGCAAATGGCTCAAGATAAAATTAGCATAGATGGTTAAAAAAGTCTATCATTCTTAAAATATATGTTGATGGTCAAATTTGGTTGGGGTAAACTCATCTAACCTTCACGTGTCACCAACGGTAAATTTGTTTGAGAGGGGGAAGACGTGACCTGCAACACAGAAAACTGCACACCGGTGTGGTGCTAGCCACACCGCCTCCGATGCTTAAGTCAGCAAGCAGAACGATGAGAAGCAGGAAAGTAAGAGCAAGAGGAGAGTCAGAGAATAGAGTTCGGGTCCCCTTCTTCAGTGGCGAAAAGGGATATAAATACTTGTTCATGCTCCTAGGGTTTTTAGGAATTCGGAGGCGTCTTGGGACGAATCAGGAGGAACCGAGGCGGCCAAAGGCAGTAGGGATCGAACGGAGTTGGAGGAACTCGGCCCGCGCAGTCGACCATGGGCCTCGGCCTCGGCCTTGGGCCGAGGCTGAGCAGGGGGTCGGGTCAAAAACCCGACCCCTTCGGTCTTGGCCCATCCTACTTGTCGGTTTCGCCTCTGGGGTCCATCTCCCAGCCCTATTTTTATCCGGTTGTCCTTGTCAGCTCCTTGTACATTGGAGTGGTCCAAAATTACCTATAACAATATCATTTGTATATTTTATCTCTTTTAACATATTGGATATTTTTATTATTATTATTATGCCTAATGAAGTCCATCAATTTTAGAAATATAATAAATAAGATCTCGTTTGATAATCATTTGGCTTTTAGTTTTTTATTTTTGAAAATTATGTTTGTTTTCTCGCAATTTTCTTACCATGGTTTTCATCTTTGTCTAGAACACATGGGAAGAATGTATTAAAAAGACAAAGAAACTTAGAGGTGGAAGTAGTGTTTATAAACTTAATTTTCAAAAATAAAAAACAAAAAATCAAAGATTATCCAAGTTGGCCTAAATTTTTAACACTATAATGATATTGAAGATAATTTTCTTAACGCTCCTAAAATTAATTTGAATGTACACTAAACTTAGTTTGTAGGTTTAAGTCTCACTTTTTATTTGAACTAAGAAAAAATGTCTAAAATCAGAATTATTTTATCATGAGTAAAATGCCTCTCCACTTCTTTTACAGACGGGGAGGGGACAAAAAAAATGCCTCTCCATTTAGAAGGCCAAATATGATGTCTTTCAATTAATAGATATTTTCTCACTTTTATAATTTTTCCTATTTGATCTTTATAATTTTAAATATTTTATTTTCATTTCTAAACTTTCATAACTATCCATTTTGTTTTCATGGTCGAATTTGTATATTCTATTTTAGTTCAATCATTGTATGGGATGAGAATTCAACCATCCATCTTCGAAATGATAATTGATGCCTTTTTGAACTATATTCAAATTGACGGATATATGTGATTTAGAATATGTTGAATCATTGTCCGAAAATTTCATATATACTAAGTGTGAGCTCTCTTAATATATTCTTTTTTAACACCCTTCATCACGTGTGAGCTCAAATAGTAATAGGAGGATCATTACAACAAACAACCTAAAGATTTCATGCTTTGATGCAACGATAGATAAATTATTAAGGTCCCATTTGATAACCATTTGGTTTTTGGAAATTAAGCCTATAAACACTACTTCCACCTACAAATTTCTTTGTTTTCCTAATACATTCTTTCCATGTTTTCAAAAACCAAGCCAAAATTAGAAAACTAAAAAAATAGTTTTCAAAAACTTGTTTTTGTTTTTGGAATTTGGCTAGGAATTCAAATGTGTGCCCTTGACAAAGATAAAAATCATGGTAGGAAAATTGAGAGAAAACAAACATAATTTTCAAAAACCAAAAACCAAATGGTTATCAAACGGGGCCTAAGTTATAAAGAAGAGAGAAGAGACTGAGCATATTTTTTTACCTCATTTGTTTTGACTGTGCTTCAATCTATTGAGGAACTCACATTGAAAAAAAAATGAGGATACCTCACAATCTTTATAAGATACTTGGATTGCTCTTTTTATTGCCAATTAATTTTGAAATGGAATCTTATATTTATTTAATATGTTACTAGAGCCCTAAAGCCCAAATAGATATTTGGTCTAAGAAAAAAATGAAGGTCTTAAAAGTCCCCACGCAGCGGAAGCGCATCGATTGGACCTTACGCCGTATATTAATTAACATTAAAAAACTGTTACGATAACTCAAACAAAACTTTAAACTAACTTTAAAGTCGCTGTAATAACGGTTTAAACATGCTAGAATAAATCTAAATTTATTTTAAGAACTTTTCTAACAAAAAGAGGAAGAACCGTTACAAACCTCCGTTGTAGACTTGACCGTTCTTCGCCAACGACGCTCCAACGAACGAAAACGCAACAGCCTTCTCGCCTCTTGATCGCTGGATTTTCTTCTTTGAATGACACAATAACCACAGAGGTTACACCGGTATGTCTCTAAGTCTAGGAGGCCAAAGACTTGTGGGAGTCTTTCTCTAAGAGGGAGGCTATAGAGAATTCTAGGTCTTGTCTTTCAAGAGTGTCAAGTGTCATGACCAATTAGGTCTAGTGTTCTATTTATAGAAGAGAGACCATGAATAAAATATTCAATTAAATCAATCTTTTCCAAAATTGATTCAATCTTATTCCTTAATTAATCAATCATGATCAATCAATTCCCCAATTGATTAATCTTTTCCATAAATGACTAATTTCTTCCATAAGTAATTAGATCATTCCCATAAATGATTAATCACTTCCTTAAGTGATTAATTATTTACATAATTGATTAATTCATGGTTAATGAATTCTTTAATTAATTAACCACCAATTAAAAATCACATATTTAATTTCCGGCCTTGAATTAATTAATTTTGCCCAAACACTTTTAGGACTTAAATTAATTAATTCTTTCAATCTTCCATAAATTTATATTTGAACTTCTTCAAATATTAATTTCTCTCATAATAATATATCAATATATATTATATTTATTTCCCTTAGTAAATTGAACATTTTCAATTTACATTTAATTACTTAGTTGCCTCAAATTACTTTACGAGCTACCAGTGGGACCTTATGGACCTGCAGATCAGAAGCTCCAACGATGTGAGATTAATTGGTTAAACTCATTAACCACAATAATCAATATTCGTTAACTGTGTGTACATTCCACTATAGACTCACAGTTGCACTCTTCTCACTGCAGACATATTTTCTGTGTCCACGGAACTTAGACCAATATCGACTAGTTAGTCCTTCACGAGTGTCCGTAACACCAGCTGGGTCAAATTACCGTTTTACCCCTGGGTCACCTTTATTTCCTTAAGTACCAATTCTCCTCTAATGAACAATCTGTTTATGGTCCAACCATCAAACAGAAAACCCTCTCGTGCCATTGAGAGGGTAGGGCCCTTTGTTCAAGACTCGGAGTAACCACTTAAGGGAACACTCATCTGCTTCCCTAAAGTTGGGAAGGAGTGAATTCCATCTTGTACGATTATGTTCCCAGCTCCCCATTCGATCTTGTCCCCAAAGTGGTAGGCTTATTGAGTCGGCGTATTGGCCACTCTCACCCATACAAATCAAAGGACAATCTCTCATGAGCAGGAGTCCATAATCAACTCAGGATTAAGACTAAGTTGTCTAGGTCGTCCTAGTGAAATAGAAAACCAACTAGTTAACGGTGTTATAACCATTGGTTATTATTTCGTGGTCCGGTCTTATGCAAACTCATTGCATAGGATACCCCCACTCGCATGTCTCCTACACGAACGCGTTGGATCGCAGCGTTTGTATCAAATACAAAGTGGGTCGTATCCATAGTGTCACCAGGATAAGGCACCCAGTCTTATCCCTATACTATAGACCCTTTAGGTTGTTTCTTGAACAATGATCTCATATGTCGCTACATATAGTTCAAGACTCATATTACAACCTTGGATGTCTAGTTTATTGGATTAGGGTTATTATTAGGCAAAGACAAACATAAAATAACTAATAACAATTAATGGAAAAATATATCAATATTATTTCATTAATATCCGGTCAACGGTTACATTCACTATCTACGAGTTTTAGGGCATAAAACCCAACAAACTCCCACTTGAACTAAAACACTAGTTAGTGGTATGTAAATGCAATAATCTAAAGCTGGAAATGTCATTTATATTAAAATAATACAATGAACTAGGGCATCCTTATACCCATTATACATTTCTCCCACTTGCCCTAGATTAGATGGCATACATATCTCGTAGACCTAGACCTTCTAGATGACCCTCAAACACTTTAGCCGTGAGAGCCTTTGTAAATGGATCAGCGATGTTGTGCTCCGAGGCGATCTTAGTGACGATCACATCTCCTCTTTGCACAATCTCCCGTATCAGGTGATACTTCCTCTCGATGTGTTTACCCCGTTTGTGGCTACGAGGTTCTTTTGAGTTGGCTACAGCCCCACTGTTGTCACAGTATAGTGTTATGGGCACGTTCATATTCGGAACTACTTCCAAATCAGTCAAGAACTTTCTGAGCCATACTGCCTCCTTAGCTGCTTCGCAAGCTGCTACATACTCAGCCTCCATGGTTGAGTCTGCTATGCATCCTTGTTTGATGCTTCTCCACACTACTGCTCCTCCATTGAGGGTGAATACTGACCCTGATGTGGATTTCCTAGAATCTTTATCAGCTTGAAAGTCAGAGTCAGTGTATCCAGTAAGAATCAAATCCTTAGCTCCATACACAAGCATGTAGTCCCTCGTTCTCCGAAGATACTTGAGGATATTCTTAACCGCTCCCCAGTGGTCCAACCCTGGATTAGACTGATACCTACTGACTACTCCCACTGCATAACATATGTCAGGCCTAGTGCAGAGCATGGCATACATTAAGCTGCCCACAACTGAGGCGTAGGGGATGTGTCTCATGTTCTCAACTTCTTGAGGTGTCTTAGGAGATTGTTCCTTAGACATGTGTACCCCATGTCTGAAGGGTAGGAGTCCCTTCTTGGAGTTTTGCATCGAATATCGAGACAACATCTTGTCAATATACGTTGCTTGAGACAGAGCTAGCGTTTTGTTCTTACGATCCCTAATGATTTGGATTCCCATAACATATTGAGCCTCTCCCAGATCTTTCATTTGGAATTGGGCTGCTAGCCATTTCTTAATGTCAGTGAGGTATCCTACATCATTCCCAATGAGTAGGATATCGTCTACATAAAGTATTAGAAAAGCTACTTTCCTTTTGTTGACTTTCTTGTATACACAAGGCTCATCAACGTTTTGGTCAAAGCCAAAAGATTTGATTGCAGTATCAAATCTAATGTTCCATGATCTGGATGCTTGTTTCAATCCATAAATGGATCGATTTAGCTTACAAACCTTTTGTTCCTGACCTTGGGCTATGAACCCTTCGGGTTGAGACATAAAGATATTCTCCTCAAGATTACCATTCAGAAAGGCAGTCTTGACGTCCATTTGCCATATTTCATAGTCATAATATGTGGCAATGGATAAAAGAATTCTTATGGACTTTAACATGGCTACAGGAGAAAAGGTTTCCTCATAGTCAACCCCCTCCTTTTGGGTATAACCCTTTGCCACTAGTCTAGCTTTGAAGGTCTGTACCTTTCCAGCTGCATCTCTTTTTCTCTTATAGATCCATTTGCACCCTATGGGTTTTACCCCATATGGTAGATCTGCAAGTTCCCATACAGAATTGGAGTACATTGACTCCATTTCCAGGTTCATGGCTTTGACCCATTCATCCTTATCTTCGTCATTCATTGCCTGTCGATAGGACAATGGATCCTCAATGCCATCATTAGGTATGACAACCTGAGTTTCAGTTAAACCCAAGTAGCGATCAGGTTGTAACACAACCCTCCCACTGCGTCGAGGCATTCCCAACGTTTGAGATGGACGGGATGGATCTGAAGAACTAGTTCCTTCATCAACCCTTGTTGAAGGTCCAACTTCATCAACAACTCTTGATGATTCTTCAGTAGCTTCTCCTAATATTATTTTGCTTCGTGGTTTATGATCTCTCATGTGGTCTTCCTCTAAGAAAGTGGCGTTTGTCGATACAATCACCTTATTTTCTTGTGGGTCGTAGAAATAACCACCTCTCGTTTCTTTAGGGTAACCAACAAATTGGCACAGTTTTGAACGAGGTTCCAGTTTCTTAGGATTCGTCACAAGCACGTGTGCTGGACAACCCCAGATGCGAAAGTGATGCAAACTAGGTTTACGCCCCTTCCATAACTCGAAAGGTGTTTCAGAAACACTTTTCGAGGGAACATTGTTCAAGATGTATACTGCAGTCTCTACTGCATACCCCCAAAACGAGCTAGGCAATTGAGCATAGCTCATCATTGATCGAACCATGTCTAACAAGGTTCTATTTCTCCTTTCTGACACACCATTCTGATGAGGTGTACTAGGGGCTGAGAGTTGAGATTGGATTCCATGTTCTATCATATAATCCTGGAATCTTTGATCCATATACTCCCCTCCTCGATCAGATCGAAATACTTTAATAGATTTACCTAATAGGTTTTCAACTTCAGCCTTAAACTCCTTGAACTTTTCAAGGGCTTCAGACTTATGTCCCATTAGGTACAAGTAACCATATCTTGAATAATCATCTATAAATAAGATGAAATATTCATACCCTCCTCGAGCTTTTACATTCATTGGACCACATAGATCCGAATGTATTAACTCTAAGGGTTCTTTGGCTCTGTAACCTTTTCCAGTAAAGGGTCTCTTGGTCATTTTTCCCTCGAGACAAGATTCACAAGGTGGTAGTGAATCATCTTCTAACTTGCTTAGAAGTCCATTCTTTACCAAACTACCGATCCTATCGATGTTTATATGACCAAGTCTGAGATGCCAAAGATGAGTATTGTTACTTGATGGAGAAATCTTTTGCCTTTTACTTTGAGTTTCAGCAGTTTTAAATAATTTGTGATTTAAAAGTGCTTTATTTTCGGTTGGTCTTAAAACATACAAGTTATTTTCCAATTTGGCTGAACAAATAAGTACACCATTTTTATAAATGAACGCTTCATTCATATCAAAAGTAACTGTATACGATTGTTCAATCAAACATGAAATAGAAATCAAGTTCCTCTTAATCTTGGGAACGATTAACAAACTTTCTAAAAGTAAGAATCTATTTCTAAAAAATAACTTCACAGCTCCCACTGCTTTAGCTGAAATGACTTCTCCATTTCCGACCCTGAGTGTCATTTCTCCATCGTTCAACTGCCGAAAGGAACTATTTTCCTGAAAAGAAGAGCAAACATGATTAGTTGCTCCTGAATCAAGTATCCAGGTAAACTCATCATGTTCTACCAGGCATGTTTCTAAAACCAGTAAATCAAATTTACCTTCCTTTTCCTTCTTTTTCTCAGCAAGGTACTTTGGGCAGTTTCTCTTCCAATGTCCATCTACATTGCAGTGAAAACACTTGCCCTTGTCTGCCATAGCTTTGGCTTTTCCCTTGCTTTTAGCAGCAGTACTGGGAGCTTTCCCCTTGTTTCCTTTCTTCTTCTGAGTTTTCTTTGAAGAAGTGGCTACAGATTTAGTTCCAGAGGATGAACCCTTCTCGAACTTTCTTTTGGAGTGAACAACGTTTGCCTCTCCTTCTATATGTCCCTTGTTCTTAAGAAGAGACTAATAGAGCTGTAGCTCATTAAGGAGGCTAGTCAGGTTGAATGTTATTTTATTCATCATTGCATTGCTTCGAAACTGCAGAAAACTCTTCGGAAGAGATTCTAAGATGAATGCAACCTGACTACGCTCATCTATGACCGCCCCGTTTGCCTCTGCCACGTTGAATTGGACCATCATATCCAGGACATGCTCCCGAACAGACGTGCCCTCTTTCATGCGACAGCTATAAACGTATTTGTGAGCGTCATGGTGGAGTTGATAGGACGGTTGTCCAAACATCTCCCGGAGAGAGTTCATAATCTCTCTCGCTGTTACCATGCCCTCATGCCTTTTAGCCAAAACTTCAGATAAGCTGGCTAAGATATAGACGCGAGTCTTATCATTGGCCTTTGTCCAGCGGTCATAAGCATCCTTAACTGTCTGGGATGCATTACGAGCAGGGGTTGGAGGACAATCCTCCGTTAAGACGAACCGCAGATCATCGACAACAAGAATCGTATTCAAGTTTGACTTCCACGTAGCATAATTTTCGCCGGTTAATTTCTCATTTTTAAGCAGAGAGACAATTGAGGAAGACATTGCTGAAATTTAAACAAACAATGACCGTATTAGTTATCTTTGCCTTAACCCATCATACAAGCAAACAATTGCACACAATCCAATCAATTTAGCAAAACAGACAATCACAGAACCCTAAAACTATTGATTTAGTTTTGCAACGACGTTTCAGAGGTTTAGAATATCAGCCACCGAAGGGTGATCAGGTACTCCTCCTTTGAAATGAGACACCTCTCAGCTAATTCTAATTCCAGAATAACTCATATTCCTATAGACATTAGCCACCGTTGTTCGGTCAAGGATTTGTTAACACTTTTAACTCATCCTCGTAAGTGTAACCCTCCCACTTTCAGATCTCAGAGGCACGCACCAACAGGCTACCGAAGGGAAAGACAACTGTTGGTGATTAGCCTAAGAGCTCCTATCCTTTTCAGGAGTTCACGATGTTCCGAATCCTATGACCAGGCCCTCCGAAGGGATGGATGCGCCAGGGCAACCTGCAGGCGGATCATAGGACTCTCACGGTGTGTACTATGGGCGGAGACCGAGGAATACGTTGACACGTGTCCCGCTCCCACTTACTCTAGACATTTTTCCCATTCACCTTGATATTGATCCATGCAAACACTTTCCGAAGGGAGGCCGCTCCTAGGGCGACTCGAAGCCGAGCATGAATCTCACGTTGTGAATATAGGGACGTAGGAGCAAAACTTGATTTAAATCTCGTTTTGTAATTTTCCTCCCACTGAAAATGTCCTAAGGTTAATATAGGGCTGTTTAACTTAGATAGAATTCGGCTAAGTCAATCTATCTAAGTCTGATCCTATTATAACAATTATGGAAAGGATTCAACTGCAATCTTTTGGGTGAATTAAACTTCTTTTAATAAACCCAACATTGCAAGTCAACATTACTATGGTTAATTCAACTCAATCCGGTTAGTTCCCAGGTAGGAGGTGTTCCGTAAACCGTCAACTTAAATACCCCCAACCTTAGACAGAACTTTACCGAGAGAGTTGCCTTATAACCTCAGTAATGTAAGGTCTTTACTCTAAAGATCTAGGTGCATTAAACACTTTTAATAAACCTAGTGACATTGCATGCTAACATTTAACTATGATTAATTCAACTCCGGTATTCCAGGTCAGTTCCCAGGTAGGAGGTGTTCCGTAAACCGTCAACTTAAATACCCCCAACCTTAGACAGAACATTACCGGTGGAGTTCCCTTATAATCATAGCAATGTTTTTCCTACTTAGTAAATTAAAACTATTTTTAATTCTAAGTAAGAAAAGATTCTAATCCTATTAGAAATCGATCTAGGTCTAATTAATTTTAAACAATTTAAAATTAATCCAATTTATCCTATGATCTTATGTTTGCATGCAAATCTTGATTATAGATTGACGGTTTCTAATCATTAATATTGAAGAACTATTTCAAATTTTAATGATTAATCCTATAATCAAGAATCTAGGGTTTAATTCATTCAACAATCTCATTCAAATTAAATAATTAAACCACACTAATTGCATGAATAATATAACAATTATATTATTAACTATGGATGTTTCATGCTTCATGCAATTTTGATTTTCTTTTATTATAACAATTATAAGCCAATCAAGAAAATCAATCAAGCATGCTTCATTCATCACATTAAACATAACTATTTATATTTAATTTAAGTAATGACATGCTTCATGCTTTCCAATTTTTCATATAAATTAATATACACTTATATTAAAAAATATGAAAACAAATCCATGCATTTAAACATACATTATAACAATTTATAATATATAAAAAAATGCATGAGCATGTTTATAACCTAAGGTGGGATTAAATAATCTATATGACATCCATAAAGCATATAAATAGCAATTGAACCGGTTAATTTTTGGCCCCTAGGATAAAATAAAGCATTAAATTACATTAATTTAGCTAAATTCTATCCTAAAAAATCCATGTACAGCTCCGGAATTGGCCTAGACAGCACGAACCGCCCCGAACCACCTCGAACCGGCCTCCAAAATCACGAACCATGCCAAAAATTGGCTGAACCGGACCAAATAGGTCCCAGCCCAGCCGAACCAGTCCGAACCGGACCGGTTACACCTTGAACCGCGCCTTTTGAAACCCTAGGTCGCGCCTCCATCGTGACAGCGTCGAGACGCTGTGTTGATTAACGTCCCGACGCTGTGCGTTTTCCATATCTGGCGCCTGCGTAATCGAGACAGCGTCGAGACGCTGTTGAGGTAGCGTCCCGACGCTGTGTGCTTTCCTTACCGAGCGCCTTCGGTATCGAGACAGCGTCGAGACGCTGTTGAAGGAGCGTCCCGACGCTGTTGCGTCTGGAGGCAGAATCTGGGCAAAACAGCAACGATTTCTTCGATTTCAGCGACGATTGCTCCGATTTTCATCTCATAAAAACCTATTCTAGACCCGGACTTACATAGGACTCGATTTTACATAATATACCCGAAACACCGGACCTTACATGATCAAAATCACATAAAATAAAATCTATGGCCATAAAATTAACCCAAACAGTTCAATGCAAACCGAACATACAATATGCATAAATCCCACCTATTAGAGCCTATCGCAACTTTTAAAATTAATTAATAGGGACAACCTGGCTCTGATACCAATTGAAGGTCTTAAAAGTCCCCACGCAGCGGAAGCGCATCGATTGGACCTTACGCCGTATATTAATTAACATTAAAAAACTGTTACGATAACTCAAACAAAACTTTAAACTAACTTTAAAGTCGCTGTAATAACGGTTTAAACATGCTAGAATAAATCTAAATTTATTTTAAGAACTTTTCTAACAAAAAGAGGAAGAACCGTTACAAACCTCCGTTGTAGACTTGACCGTTCTTCGCCAACGACGCTCCAACGAACGAAAACGCAGCAGCCTTCTCGCCTCTTGATCGCTGGATTTTCTTCTTTGAATGACACAATAACCACAGAGGTTACACCGGTATGTCTCTAAGTCTAGGAGGCCAAAGACTTGTGGGAGTCTTTCTCTAAGAGGGAGGCTATAGAGAATTCTAGGTCTTGTCTTTCAAGAGTGTCAAGTGTCATGACCAATTAGGTCTAGTGTTCTATTTATAGAAGAGAGGCCATGAATAAAATATTCAATTAAATCAATCTTTTCCAAAATTGATTCAATCTTATTCCTTAATTAATCAATCATGATCAATCAATTCCCCAATTGATTAATCTTTTCCATAAATGACTAATTTCTTCCATAAGTAATTAGATCATTCCCATAAATGATTAATCACTTCCTTAAGTGATTAATTATTTACATAATTGATTAATTCATGGTTAATGAATTCTTTAATTAATTAACCACCAATTAAAAATCACATATTTAATTTCCGGCCTTGAATTAATTAATTTTGCCCAAACACTTTTAGGACTTAAATTAATTAATTCTTTCAATCTTCCATAAATTTATATTTGAACTTCTTCAAATATTAATTTCTCTCATAATAATATATCAATATATATTATATTTATTTCCCTTAGTAAATTGAACATTTTCAATTTACATTTAATTACTTAGTTGCCTCAAATTACTTTACGAGCTACCAGTGGGACCTTATGGACCTGCAGATCAGAAGCTCCAACGATGTGAGATTAATTGGTTAAACTCATTAACCACAATAATCAATATTCGTTAACTGTGTGTACATTCCACTATAGACTCACAGTTGCACTCTTCTCACTGCAGACATATTTTCTGTGTCCACGGAACTTAGACCAATATCGACTAGTTAGTCCTTCACGAGTGTCCGTAACACCAGCTGGGTCAAATTACCGTTTTACCCCTGGGTCACCTTTATTTCCTTAAGTACCAATTCTCCTCTAATGAACAATCTGTTTATGGTCCAACCATCAAACAGAAAACTCTCTCGTGCCATTGAGAGGGTAGGACCCTTTGTTCAAGACTCGGAGTAACCACTTAAGGGAACACTCATCTGCTTCCCTAAAGTCGGGAAGGAGTGAATTCCATCTTGTACGATTATGTTCCCAGCTCCCCATTCGATCTTGTCCCCAAAGTGGTAGGCTTATTGAGTCGGCGTATTGGCCACTCTCACCCATACAAATCAAAGGACAATCTCTCATGAGCAGGAGTCCATAATCAACTCAGGATTAAGACTAAGTTGTCTAGGTCGTCCTAGTGAAATAGAAAACCAACTAGTTAACGGTGTTATAACCATTGGTTACTATTTCGTGGTCCGGTCTTATGCAAACTCATTGCATAGGATACCCCCACTCGCATGTCTCCTACACGAACGCGTTGGATCGCAGCGTTTGTATCAAATACAAAGTGGGTCGTATCCATAGTGTCACCAGGATAAGGCACCCAGTCTTATCCCTATACTATAGACCCTTTAGGTTGTTTCTTGAACAATGATCCCATATGTCGCTACATATAGTTCAAGACTCATATTACAACCTTGGATGTCTAGTTTATTGGATTAGGGTTATTATTAGGCAAAGACAAACATAAAATAACTAATAACAATTAATGGAAAAAATATATCAATATTATTTCATTAATATCCGGTCAACGGTTACATTCACTATATACGAGTTTTAGGGCATAAAACCCAACAAAAAAATTATGAACCTAAAAAGGCACCATCAACTAGCATTAGTACGTCCTTTAATGTGGAAAGGCATTATTCGGTTCGGACTATTTCTAAAACTATGATTTTAATACTACACCAACCTCACCATTTTAGTGAACCCTCATGGAATACATGTGCCTCCTCTCCTATTCTTCTTGCTAGGTGCCTATCACTCCTTTTTTTTTCTCTTATTTTCTTTCAATTTTCATCTTTGGCTAATTCATATGTCAAACACCTCCAAATGACCCATCTATCATTCACCCTAATCAACCAGGTTTTTTCCCTGATGTAGGACAAATTATTCAATGAAACCACTACAATATGGTTGCCTCTTTAAAACCATCAAATTTAGATCTTAATATTTGTCTACCCCTAATAATCGTTGGACACAAAATCGAGATACTTTTACAATTTATCTCTTTTACATTCAACGGTGCAAAACTATCAATCTCATTGAGGCGGCCTCATCGAATATTTTCTCCTAATCGAACTTTCTTATACAATTACAATAGTGGCCTTCCTCACACTCAAACACAAGAAATCGAAAACCTTTTCAATTGATTATGGCCAATGTTGATCACCAAAATCGACCAATTGAACCAATTGGTAGGTCAACTTGTAATATTTACATGCAATTAGAAAATCATTACTTCCCTTTATATGAAAACAAATAGTCAATATATATTTGACATTAGTTTAAATCCAAAACTAATATTCAATACATAATCTTACTTGATATTACTTAACTATATGTACATTCAATTCAAAAAAAAATCACTTAATTGGATCTACTCAACGAGTTATACTTCCTACCAAAAAGTCTATGAAGTGATAACTATTTTATACTAATTAGTATGCGTTTATCATCAATATTTATCCCTTAAATTTGACTTAGATAAACAACTTAAGTTTTAGATGTTTTGGTTTTTTTTTTTTTAAATAAATATGACTTTGATATTATGGCCATTAGAATTTGACTAAAATGTTTTTATAAATCAAAATTAACTGATACAAACTGTCTACTTTTTTGCCCTGTGGTTCAATACATGTAACCTGGACTTTTAAAGCCACCCAAGGGGCCAAAACAAAAAGAAATGAGTATTATTTAGAATTTTTGGCCTTTTTGTTCTTTTTTTTTTTCTTAATTTAATAATACACGTTGACTTTTAAAAACTATATTTATTGTTTATTTATATCCCAATGTGCCATTTTAAAAATGTTTTATCTTTTTTTTTTTTTTTTTTGAGCAATAAAAAGTTTTATCAATTTCCTTCTTCCATATATTTTTCTATTTTCAAATTTCAATCATGAAATTAAATGTTGACAGCGATGAAAACGTCACTCTCTCAAATCTATGGAAATAGTCAATGGAAGTTCCAATGAAATGTTGATTTTGAATTAATAATAAATAAAAAGTTAATACTCCTTAAATAAATCATAATTATCCTTTTCTGATTAAGGTATAAATTTATTCTCCTAACTTTGATGTAAGTTTAGAACGAAAATTAATCTCATTTCATATTAATATGCAACTTCCTTAAACTAGATTCCTTTTTATACCATAAATTGCGAAGAAAAAAAAAGTATTTTAGATAACAGGTCAATTGGAAAAAAGAAAATGGTTTTCGATTAATTTTGTAACATGATTAGAGGATGATTTGATTAACCATAGTTTCACATCTCTAACACGCAAAGTCACGAGACGACAAAAATGTAGAGACTAGCTAGTATGAAGAAAAAACTCCTACTCTATTTTTTAGAAGTATCTTTCAAACTACTTGTTACATCATTTTTTCCCCTAAACAAATAGCAATCTTATATAAAAGTCACATAAAAGGCTATTATGAAAGCAACTCAATTGAAAACAACTCCAAAATATTTGTTATATAGTTTCATGAATTTAGAAAAGGTATATTCTAAAAATCAAGAATAGCTTCTTTAAACATCTTTCCTAATGACCATGTTCATTGAATTACAATAATAAATATCATAGTTTTTTTTTCTTTTTCTTTGATTTAAATATTTATTTTACCTACTCAATCTATCAATTTTTTTCTTGTATATGTGATCCGTTCTGTCCAAGTGGCACACTCTCTCATTTGGACCACATTATGTCATTTTATAAAGTGTTTGTTTAATAGACATGATATGTTATTGTTTAAATTCTAGTTAAAGACAAGAATTTGTTAGAATCACAATTGAAATTTAAAGGATATAATGAAATTTGTTTAAAGGATAAATGAACACAATTATTTTAATCATTAAAATTCAAAAGAGTTTAATATAGCGCATTTGGTTAAAGTATTATATTTGTCTTACAAGTTAAATGTTCAATTTTTTCACCCCACATCAAATGAAAAAAAAAAAAAAAAAAAAAAAAAAAAAAAAAAAGTATAATTTAACCTTAAAAAATTGTTCTAAAAATAAAGAATAGTTTCTCAATACCATCTTTAGAGAAACACCTTCGTTAATTTACAATAATATATATCTTAAATTTTAAATGCAATTGCCACACCTACCACTTCCATAGATTTAAAAAAAAAATCAACAATATAAATGTTGAGATTTTAACTATTTCCAACTATTTCCTTATAAAGCTTCGAGTTTATAATGTCTTAATCACTCAAGTTATACTCAAGTTAGCATCTACTATAATTTTTTTAGGGAAAAATCATATTTAATCATAAACTTAGCAGGTTATATTAATTTTAATTAATCCTAAGTTTTTACTAATTTCATCAAATTGAACTCCGAATTTGCATAAGTATTGCAATATAGACATTTAGTTGACTTTCCATTTGAATCATCATTAAAGTATGTGATTGGTCATATCCTCATTTTTTTTTTAATTTACATCGCACACGAGGTTGTTTTTGGTAAGAAATTTGTTAGAAAAACTCTTTATTTGTAGAAATCAAACACTCAAGACCGATTCCTCTTATTGTTATTAGTCACTGAAAAAAAAAACCATAAAATTCTTAGCAACAAAAAAAAATCTAGCAAATATGAGAAAAAAAAACTCAAAATTGTTTTGTTTCTTACTTTACTTGCATGTTCTTCTAATTAGCATAAGAAAAATAGCATTAGAAAAAAAACCCCATAAAACAAGAAAAAACGAGCAAACATTAGAAGAAAAAAGAAACCTAAAAAATTGTTTTGCTTTTGTAATCATAAAGGGGCCGTTTGGCCCACTGTGTTGGTTATAATACTGGGGGCTATTATAACCAACTCAATGTTTGGGGCACCAACAAAAATAAGGGGTGGAGTTGGTTATTTTTCCCTTCCGTGTTGCTACAGTAACACTATTCAACCCACCCCAATTATTTTATCCATTCTTTACAAGAAAAGATTTTATCCATTCTTTACAATAACTCTTTTCTCTCTTCTTCCATGTGACTCATTGACTTTCCTACCGACAACCGGCCGACGACTTTTCCGGCGACCACCGACAACTTTTTCGGCGACCGACGTCGACTTTCCGATCACTTTTCCGGCGATCACCGATGACTTTTTTTTTTTAATATTCTCTTCTCGTTTTCATTTCGAAAAATATAAAAAACGAAAATAAAGAAAATAAAAAAAATAATTAAAAAAATAGAAGAAATGAAAGGAAAAAATAGGGAAAAAAGAGGGAAAAAAATTTCAATCGCCGAAAAATTTGTTGGTGGTCGTCGGAAAAATCGAAAAAATTATAGAGAGTTAGATACTAGGTTGTCTTTGTATAAATATGGAGTTTTATTACATAATTACTTTTGATAATGAAGTATATGAATGTTTACCTTCATCGTATCATATTTTTCATTCCAAATTATACTTATCGTATTTAAGTTTACCGTGATAATAATAATTTTTTTAAAAAATACTAAAGTTTTGTTTCATGTGATTTCTATTTTATTTGATTCTTTTGATAATGAAGGTAAAATGAGTTTTGAATAAGCCTTTACCATTTTTATGTTGGAAATACAGAAATGAAACAAATATGGTTTTTCTATATGAAATCATAAAATTACTTATTTTGTGAAAAAAACCATGACTCTAAAACAAAGAAAATCAACCTTTATCTTAAGTTATTCTTGTTTCCTTTTAAGTTGACATAATTTAACCCTATACCTATAACTTTATTATTATTTTTTTTTTTTACCGCTAAACTCAAACATTTTGCTTATTAATATTTGCAAAATATGGTATTTGATGTACAGAGTTGCATGAGGAAAATAAACAAAAAATTCAGGAAAAAAAAATAATTAGCTTGAACCTTTGATTCAGAACCTAATCTTAAACATATCAACATTGCAAACACAGATTATTTTAACACATACTAAAATAATATGCATCCCAAACAGAGACTATTTTATCTCAGACTATAATAATCTGCACCCCAAACACATACTATTATAAGCAATTATAACCAACCCAGCGCCCCAAACAGCCCCAAAGAGTGAGAAAAAAAAACCCACAAAATTCTCAACAATAAGAAAAATTCATCTAAATTAAAAAAGAAAAAAAGAAAAAAACCCGAAACTGTTTTCCTATCATTTTACAATTGCATGTTCTTCTGAGTAGCTAAGAAAGACAACAAAACTCACAATTACAATGAGAAGAAAATGAGAGAAAACTCATTTACCAAAAGTTTTCGATACCTATAGTTTCTCAAATAAATTTCTTACAAGAAACCAATCAACTCAGTGTAATGTGAATTAAAAAAAATAGCCAATCACATATTTTAACAATGATTCAAACGATTAGTTAACCGAAAGTCGACATTACAATACTTACATATAAGTCTGAAATCCAATTCAATCTAAGGTTAAAAATGATTTTTTTAAAAAATAATTCAAACGACAAGTTAATTGAAATAAAGTCAACATTGCAATACTTACGTAATCAATTATAACTAAGTTATGCTAACTTTGACATCAATTGTTAGTTAGTTGAATTAACATCCTACGTCAATATTACTCCTTAGAACTATAATTAGATTAAAATTTTCATAACTTTCAAGACGATTAAATAAAGACAATTATTCATTTTAAAAAAATAAACACAATTATTAAAATCCAATACCAAGCTTTAAAAAGTCGTCCCAAAAACCAAGCGTAGTTTCTCAACACCATTTTCAAAACCACTTTCATTAATTTACACCAATATACATTATAAATCTTTTTTCTAAAACATTAATCATTTCATTTCTTTTTCTTTCTTTTTTTTTTTTTTTTTTTTTTTTTTTGTCCACTAAGAGACACAGCAGTTGACAAGTGAGTGATGTCATATAAAATAATATCAATAATTAAATTTAAAAAAAAAAAAATTGAAAGAGAGAAGAAATAGAAAAAAATGTAAAATATTAAAATTCCACTTGAGGTTTGGCTCTGTATATAAACCTCTTCTTCCTCCCTCCAATTTCTCACACAGACGCCATTTTCAATCATTCCAAGATCAACACAGAGATTCAATTTTCTTTCCTTCTTCTTCTTCACAATCTTCAAGAAATTTTCACAATCAACTTTCTTCCTTGTTCTTATTCTTTTTCCATTAACACCAATTAATTTCCTCCCCAAATTCATCGAGTTGATCTTCGTTAATCACGATGAGTAACACAATGAGGCCTAGGGTTAAGATCATGTTCTATCTAGTCTACGATCGAGGTTGATTTTCTTCAGAATCGTCAAAAGCAAATCCAATTTCCGCTCGATTCATCTCATTAGTTTACGATTCCGAGGATTTTCGTTTACAAAATTCGCCAGTTCGTTCGTTCGTTTGATCCATGGATTTGAGTAGAGAGAAAGCGAAGAACAAGGGACTGATCTTGAAAACCTGGGAGCGGTGCAAGTCGATCGGCCGAGGGCGAAGAAACTCACCGTCCTCCGCCGGAATCAAACGATTCTTGACCAGGAAGACGAAATCGTGGCCTCGCCTGGAGGTCATCTCCGGCGGAGAAGACGATGACGGGGAGGAACAGCGGCGGAACTTTGGCCGGAAGCGGAGAGTGGCGCCGGAAGGCTGTTTCACGGTGTACGTCGGAGCGGAGAGGCAGAGATTTGTGATCAGAACAGAGTATGCGAATCATCCTCTGTTTCGATTGCTGTTGGAGGAGGCGGAGGCGGAGTACGGATACAACTGCCAGGCGCCGCTGTCGCTGCCGTGCGATGTGGAGAGTTTTTACAGAGTGCTTATGGAAATGGACGACGGCGCCACCGATCTCCGCCGTGGATGTGGATATCCTACTCCGAAGAGATATGGATCTTATCATCTTCTTAGTCCCCGTTCTCCATCTCTCTCTCTCTTCGAGAATTAAACGTGACTTTTATGTGTATTTGGTGGGTTTAGATTTTAGGATTTGTGTTGTTGTTGCTGCAGAAGCAGGTCCTTATGAGTGTGTTGCTTGTTGTAAGGTTGTGTTTGAAGAACTGAACCGAATCGAACCGTATCGATTTTAATGGATCGGTTCGGTTTGTTGTTTAGTAAGATCGATATCATGGTAGTTTAGTTGTTGATCTTTATCTAAAATTAGATTTAAAGAGATCATGAAGTCAATCTGAACACAACTTAATCGGACAAAAATATAAGTTATGTTCAATTGGTGATCTTAAAAACAAAAAATGAAAATCAAAACTTTTGTTATATGTATCTTAGTAACAAAAACTTGAAATATATACATATAAAGTTCATACTTGAATTGCAGCTTTGCAAGAACATTTTTATCAAAGTTGGCTTAGTTGTCTAAATTAACTAGAGTTGATAATTAATTAAGAAAAAGTTCTATCAAATTCTAAATTTGAAAGTGTTGAAAATATGTAATTGTTGTTCTTTGGATCACTTTGAATTTAATCCAAATATTGTAATTAGAAATTAATCTCAACAAATCCCTCGAATAGAAATTTGATAAAATTCCAAACAAACCTATTTTTGAACTAAAACATTTCACTGTTCGCTGTAAGTTCATAATTAGTGTAACAATGATTATCTAAATGCTATTTGAGGCAATTCGAGATTAGAAACCATGTGCAATTATTGAATGTTTAGTCAATGTCTTTAGAGATTGTTTTATTGATTTTTTTTAATAGGAAAGATGATCACTTAGGTCAAGTTTCATGTTTTTATTTTTGGAAATTAGGCTTATAAGCACTACTTCTACTTACACATTTCTTTAGTTTGTTATCGATCTTCTCCTCATATTTTCAAAAACTAAGTCAATTTTTGAAAACTCAGTCTTTGTTTGATAACCATTTCAAAACACATGTATAAAAACCATTGTAAAGAAATTGTGAGAAAACCAGCATAATTTTCAAAAACCAAATGGTTATCAAACGAGACCTAAAAAAAGTAGTTTTCAAAAATTTGTTGTTGTATTTGAAATTTGGCTAGAAATTCAAATATATCTTTGACAAAAATGAAAATCATGGTAAGGATATCGAGAGAAACAAGCATAATTTTCAAAAAAAAAAAAAAAAACCAAATTGTTGTCAAATAAAACTTTAATTACCATATATTTTTAAAAAAAATACTTTAATTACCATAATTTAATAGTTTATTAAACATGATGGTTCGATCAAACAACCATTAGAGGCCCATGAAAAAAAAAAAAAGAATTTAAAGAAAACGAATGATAATCAAATATAATAAGATCAAACGGGTTTGAACACTAACATAAGTGGAAAAACAAATTTTAAAAAAAAAAAATCATAGTTACGTATATTTTTAGACTATAGCGTTATTTAAGAAGATGTATTTCATATATTTAAAAAATAATTTGACTTTGTATAGATTATGTTGCAAATTGGAAGTGGGGTAGATAGCTAATATTTAGAGGTATGTTTCTTGTCGTTTTATGAATAAATATGGCAGTTTAGTCTAACATAGATAGCCAAGAATCTAAGATTATTTATTTTTTTTAAAAAAAAAGAAAAGTTTAAACGTCGATGTCAAATTCTTAATTTTGTAAGAATGTTGAGGGAAATATTAATAAAATGTTGATGTTCATAAATATTTCTAAAAAATTTATAAATAAAAAAGTCATAAAAATATTTAATTAACAGATAAACATTTCACTTTTTTAAAAATCTAAGTTTAAATTTTTTTATTAATAATATTAGGTCTAGAATAATAATATTTGATTGATATTTTAATTATATTTCATTAATTTTTCTATGATATAATAAAAATGTTGATCCATCATCATTGAATTCACGAACATATGAAAAATGTCGATGAAAATTTCGATATCCAAATGAAAATTTTAAATCATGAGATTTGTTAATGCAAAAGAGAAAAAATATATATAGAAAAACTTATTAAACGAGATTTGTTAATGCAAAAGAGAAAAAATATATATAGAAAAACTAAATTGTTTAATAAGTTTGACTTTCTATACAATTTCTCTTTCGGGTTCAAAAGTTCATGCACCTAATAAATCAACAACAAATGGATTTAACTCAATGACTTATACAGTAATGTTTTGTCATAAACTCTTGATTTTGATGGCCAATTTTGTCTTTAGCTTATTATTCTTTATATTACCATATATTTTATTTTATTTGTTCTATTTAAAAATAATTTTGAATTATATTTTTAGAAATGGTTGTTTTTTTTTTTTTGTTTTTTGTTTTTTATTTTTTGACAACAGACCAGAACTTTTGATCATTTCTACATATTTTATGTCAATTAAGTTATGCTCTTGTTGCCAGAAATAGTTGAATTAATGATTAACGATTAAATTTTAACTGGGTTTAATTAAATTACTAAGAGAATTGATGAATTAGGTGTTTTAACTTGCTTCCATATATCTTTTATTTTCTAATGTTATTTTTTTTAATTGGGTTCATATATCTTAAGACTCGTTTGATAACGTTCTCGTTTCTTGTTTCTTGCTTTTTAAGAACTAAAAGCAGAAACATGTTTGATAATTATTTTTGTTCCTTGTTTCTAAAAAAAAAAAAAACAGAAACAGATATGGTGTTTGGTAATTGTTTCTCGTTTATAGATTTTTAGTTGAAATAAATTTTGGTACATATAATGTAAAAATTATATATAACATACATTAAAATTATAGTCAGAGGTTGTCGGTGGCGACTAGTAGTTGGAGGTCAACAGTGGCAGCCGGTTGGCAGAGGTCGACGACGGCCGATAGACAGAGGTTGTCGGTGGCAACAAGTAGTCGGAGGTCGATGGTGGCAGCTGGTAGTCAGAGGTCAACAATGACAGTCAATCAGCGGAGGTCGATCAGCGAAGGTTGACGACAGCTAGTAGTCGAAGGTCGACGGGAGCGGTTGGTTGGCATAATGCAGTCAACGCGGTCGACAATGATCGGTAGTCGAAGCTCGACAGTGGGGGCCAGTCGGTGGAGGTTGGCGACGGTCGGTAGTCGGAGGTCGACAGTGGCTGCTAGTCGGCGACAGGCGGTAGTTGGAGGTCGATGGTGGCGGTCAATCTGTGGAGGCAGGTCAATGTAGGTCGACGATGACCGATAGTCGTAGGTCGACGGTGGTTGCGAGTCAGCGAAGGTTAGTGTCGACCATTAGTCGGAGGTCGACGATGGCGACCAATTGGCACAGGTCGGTGGCGCCCGGTAGAAAGAGGTCGATGATGGCAACGATAGTCAGAGGTTGACGGTAGCGGTCGGTAGTTGGAGGTCGACAAAGGCGATCGATCGGCAGATGTTGACGGGGGCGGTCAATAGTCGGTAGTTGGAGGTCGACGATGACGGTCAATCTGTGGAGGCAGGTCAATGTAGGTCGACGATGGTTGCGAGTCAGCGGAGGTTAGTGTCGACCATTAGTCGGAGTTCGACGATGGCGGCCAATTGGCAGAGGTCGGTGGCGTCCGGTAGAAAGAGGTCGATGATGGCAACCGATAGTCAGAGGTCGACGGTTGCGGTCGGTAGTTGGAGGTCGACAAAGGCGATCGATCGGTGAATGTTGATGGGGGCGGTCAATAGTCAGTAGTCGGAGGTCGACGATGGCGGTCAATCTGCAGAGGCAGGTCAATGTAGGTCAATGATGACCGATAGTCGTAGGTCGACGGTAGTTGCGAGTCAGCGGAGGTTAGTGTCAACCATTAGTCGGAGGTCGACGATGGCGGCCAATTGGCAGAGGTCGGTGGCGCCCGGTAGAAAGAGGTCGATGATGGCAACCGATAGTCAGAGGTCGACGGTAGCGGTCAGTAGTTGGAGGTCGACAAAGGCGATCGATCGGTGGATGTTGACGGGGGCGATCAATAGTCGGTAGTTGGAGGTTGATGATGGCGGTGGCGGCGGATAGTCAGAGGTCGATGGTAGCGATGAGTCGGTGGAGGTTGACGACGACCGATAGTTGTAGGTTGACGGTAGCGGGCGAACGGTGGAAGTTGGTAGCGATCGGTAGTCGGAGGTCGACGGTGACGACCGATCGGCAGAATCGACGACGATTGGTAGTCGGAGGTCGATGATGGCGATTGGTCGTCAGAGGTCAATAGCGACCAGTAGTCGGAGGTCGACGATAACGATCGGTCGACGGCTGTCAGTAGTCAGAGGTTGACGGTGGCAGCTGGTTGGTGGAGGTCAAGGGCAGCTGATAGTTAGAGATCGGCGACAGTCGGTAGTTAGAGGTCGACATAGGTCGACGACGGCTGGAGTCGGAGATCAACGGTGGCGACCGGTCGGCGGTGGCGATAAGAGTTTGGTGTAGGAATGAGAGAGAGATGGAAAAATGCATGAAAGATAGGGGAAAAAAAACAGAAACAGAATTTGAGAAACAACTTTTTGTAGTTTCTCAAATTTTGCCTCTTTTTTAGAAATGTTTCTAGAAATTTAGAAACAAGAAATATGGATAAGTTATCAAACACATATGTTTCTTAAAAAATGAGAAACGTGAACAAGAAACAGAAAACGGGAACATTATCAAACAAGACCTTACATACCCAAAATGACTAAGGCTACGTTTGACATTGATTTTGGAGGTCATCAAAGTGATTATAAAATAATTTTAACCGTTTTTAGTGTTTGGTAAATCTGATTATAAATTAATTTATATAAAAGTACTTTTTGAAATCACGTTGATTTGTCAAAGTCATTAATAGTAGCTTATTGATTTAGCTTTCCCAAAAATTTGGTGGATTGTCTAACTAATCATTTATCTCTCCCGAGCCTCCATGTTGTTGAGACATGATTCACCATTCAATTGTCTTATTTTAATAGGTTTGAATTTGATTTTTCCTAACTTTTTTTTTAAAAGATTGAAATAACATTTTTTTCCTTTTTTCTTTTTAATCAAAATATAGAAATATCTAGTCTAATGTTATAATTTAAATCATATGAAATCTAAATTAATTGTCTTATTATAAGAACTTTGAAATCATATAGCAGCCTAACACATTATACAATTGTTGAAACATTATTAATATTTTGGTTATTATTATATGCAAGTTGAAATAATCTAGTATTAGTTTACCAGACACTTGAACCTGTTTTTCCTCTTTGAAGCTAAAACTTATAAAGCACTAATTTAGTTTGTACTACATCTGATTTTTTTTTAAGCACGGTTGACAACAATTATTTTTAAGAGCTACCACAATCACAAACTAAGCCTTAGTAGGAAGTAAAAAATGATTAAAAATCACTTTTTGTCTCCAATTTTTCATGAAATTAATAATTTAATCTCTTAAACTTTATTTATTTTTTAGTTTTTTTTTTTTTTTTTTTTTTGTAATAATCTAATCTTTGTAGTTCGAAATTTGTAACAATTTAGTCCCTATTGTGAAAATTATTGTTAAGATTTAATGAAATTTCTTACATAGGTCTATCAATAAACTAATCAGCTGAAATTCTACATGTTATAAGCTATAAAGTTTATATTTTTAAATAATAAAAATCGACATTTAATTTTGATTAAAAATTTTACCATAGTTGAAGCAATTTGGAGCCTTCCCTTATTCAATGAAATTAATTTCTCTAGAAAATGTAATAGTGTGGTGGACTGTATAGCTAAATGTGCTAAAGTGTCGTGGCTAAATGAAACTTGGGAAGGTCTAATCCCAAGTTGGATCTGTAAGTTGGTTGATTCTAACCGGTTATCGGTTGTCCATGTGGCGAAATAATATTTCTTTTGTCTAAAAAATAATACCACAGAGATTAAATTGTTACAAATTTGAAAGAACCTTTATTAAATTATTACATACTAAATTTCAAGGACTAAATTATTACAATTTGAAAGTACATGGATTAAATCGTTACAAAATAAAGTTTAGGGACTAAATTGTTATTTTTATGAAAGTTTATGCACCAAAAGCTATTTTTTTAAAAAAAAAAAACAAAACTCAAGGAAATTTTCATTTTGGTTAATTCTCTTATAGATTTGTTATATTTTCTTTCTTAATTTTTTTTGGATATTTATTTTAATTGTATAAGCTTAACTTGTGTGTCTTATTCAAAGTCAAGTAAAATGTACGCAAACTTATGAGTTATTGTAATAGATAACAATTCAAAATCTTGTTATTTACGAATATAGCAATTTATTTTACAAAATTGTAAATATTGAATCTATCAATGCTAGCTAGGTTACATACTACTAACACTAAAATAGTCTATCAACAATAATTAAAATTATGATTAAAGTCAATCGTTGATAGACTTCCATTACTGATAGATTTAGGTTTTGTTATGTTTGAAAATAGTTTTGACACATCTATTAGTGATAACCATTATCAATTGCTGACAAATTTAAATCTAAAAAAAATTACACTTGTGATTGAAGTCTGTTGCTGACAGATTTCTATGATCATTGATAGAATAGTTTATCAGGAATAATTATACTTGTGATTGAAGTCTGTTCCTCACAGACTTCTATCATTGATAGACTTTAATTTTTTTTCATATTTACAAATAGTTTTAGATTTTACCAAATTTACAAGTATTTTAGTCTATTTTACTATACTAGTGTATTACCACGTGCATTTGCACGTGTATTTTTTATTTTTAAAATAACTTTGAATTATTATTAGTATAAAAAGAGTAATTATTATTATTATTATTATTATTATTATTATTATTATTAATAAATAGTAATTAATTAGTTCATTACAAATATATATTTTTAAATTTTTTAATAGATTAAAAATTTTATAATTTTAATTAAACTTTTTTTTAAACAAAATTTTAATTAAACTTTAGAACCATTCTTTTAAACTTCAAAGGTTAAATGTTAAATTATATTGAAAATTTTGAATTTCAAAGTTTTATAAATGAAAGGAAATGTTTATAATCTTAATATTTTATCAATATTACCGAGCACATTAACTAAAAAAAATAACATAAAGGGTTTTTTTTCGTTTTTTAAAATTGTTAATTTATTGAATTGTCATTATTATTTTTTTAGTACTACCATATATATTCAAGCACTTTGACTATATAAAAAAGAAATTTAACTCTAAAAATTTTAAAATTAGTAATTTTATGTACTAAAAATAAGTGGACATTGTGTAAAAATTAATTAGATTGTTACAAATAATTTGGGTTTTTAATTTATTTACTATAATAAAAGTTTTATAATTTTTCAAAATTTTTTTTATAATAATTTTATGTACGAAATAAATTAATATTAATTAAACGTTAGAACGGTCTTTTGAACTTCAAACCTAAAATATTATATTAAATAGAAAATATTGAATTTCAAAATTTTGAAAATGCAACGTCATGTTTGTAATATTTATATTTTATATCAATATTCTAAAAGATGCAAAGACATATATATTTTTAACATTATTAGTTTATTTGATTTATATTCAAATACTTTAATATTGAATTTTTTATTTTATGAAATTTATCAAAGTAGAAAGATTTTTCTAATTTATTTAATAAAATGAAAATTTTATAATTTTAATTAATTTGGAATCCTTCTTTCCAACTTTAAATGTAAAATGTTAAATTAAATTGAACGTCTTGAATTTTAAACTTTTTGAAAATGGAATGAAAAGTTCTTAATCTTAAAATTGTGTCATAGACCTAGAATAATATTTTAACTATATATCATAGTTGAAATTAATGAATAATACAATGACAAAATAAGAGAAAGTGCATAAGTCATAGTGCGCTACGTTTAGTATGAAATATGAATTACCTACATGAAATTGAATTAACAAATTCAAAATATGCATAAATATTTTTAATTACAAACAAATGCACCTATCAAATAACAATAAAAATATATAAAAATAAAACAATGAAAATAAAATAAAAGAGAGTACCTATACACACATTCCTTAAAATAAATTTAATTTACTCGCCTGATAATTGTGTTAGATGAACACATCTTCATTCGACTTCATCAAAGTGTATTTTGAATGTTTCCAACCTTAGCATTCGAAGTACATATTCATCACATGTATCTCTTGCAACTTAAATAAATATACCAACTAATATATTGAGTTGCTTGCAGGATTTGAAAAGACTTCGAGAGAAATGAATTAAAGGAACTAAAAACTAAAAGTTTAGAAAGGATGAAACTCGTTGATAGAAAAATGGCGGAAGCATGTTGATGAAAAAAGTGGTAGAAGACAACCTCTTTTTATAGTGGTAGATAATTGAAAGTTACAAAGCTTTTAGAATTCCAAAACTATCAACTTCTATCATTAATTATAATTAAAGGATAATATATTTAATTAATGAAAAACTTTTTATATTCTAACTTCTCATATTCCATATTGTTATTATTATTGATAATTAATAAATAATTTAATAATAATGTTATTTCATAATAATTATATTATATTATTAATTAAATAATAAAATATTAAAAAATAAATGTGATAAATGTAATGTTTTTTTAGATACGTGGAGTATAATTTATTTATTAAATAATATTTACAATTCATTATATTAATTTAAAACATTTGTAATTAATTAGAGTAATTGAATTTTTAATACATTTAAATAATACATTCAATTGCAAGGTTGTAAATATAGAAATAGAAGTAGGGGTATAATAGTCTAAAAAAGTTTTTTCAAGATCCTCCATTTTTAATATAATTAATTTAAAACATTTGTAATTAATTAGAGTAATTGAATTTTTAATACATTCAATTGCAAGGTTGTAAATATAGAAATAGAAGTAGGGGTATAATAGTCCAAAAAAGTTTTTTCAAGATCCTCCTTTTTTAATATATATATATATATATATATATATTATTATTATAGATTAATATATTATAGATAGATGTGCAAACAACCAAACTTATATTAAATATGGAAAATAGATGAAAAAGTATCGCGAAAAAGATTCTAAGTTTTTGAAAAAGTCTATAACTAAAATAAAACAAAACTTCTGAGATAAAAAATAAGAATAAAAAAATTTCATATATTATTTTTAAAATTGTTGTTACTCGACACATATAGTCATCCATGTATATATATTAACCCTCCGCCTGATGGGACATTTTTTATTAATATTACAATTTTTAAAACTTATTATTAAAATATAATTAGTTTGAAACTTATTATTTAAATATTGTAGTTTTAAATTTCCGGTCAAAGGTCGTCTCTTCAAGAGACGACCTTGAAACACGTGTCACACATTACCTGATGTGATAATAAATTTAAAAAAAAAACAAAATTTGCGGAGGTCGTCTCTTCAAGAGACGACCTCTGCACATTTACCAAACAAAAACACTTTTGGCAAAGTGGTAAACGTGGCACTTATCTTTCTCCCCTTCCCTTGTTCGAGTCTCAGTACTGCACTTTTACGTTTTCTTTTTTTTTTTTTTTTTTTTCGTTTTCTTTTCTTTTTTTTTCGTTTTTTCTTTTCGTTTCTTTCTTAACGTTTTCTTTTTTTTTTTTTTTTTTCGTTTTTTCTTTTCGTTTTCTTTTCTTTTTTCCGTTTTTTCTTTTCGTTTTTCTTTTTTTTCGTTTTCTTTCTTTTTTCTTTTTTTTCGTTTATAGTTTTTTATTTTTAAAAATATCAGTAGTTTTTTTTCTCTTGTTTCACTTTTCTTAGAAATTTGAAGTTTTTTATTTAAAAAAAAAAATGAAATTTGAAGTCTGAAATAAAAATAAAAAATTTTATACCATTTTCTTTATATTTTTATTTTGAATTAATTTAATATATAAAATAAACGTTTTCTTTTTTTTCTTTTCTTTTTTTCGTTTTTTCTTTTCGTATTCTTTTCTTTTTTTCGTTTTTTCTTTTCGTTTTCTTTCTTAACGTTTTCTTTCTTTTTTCGTTTTCTTTCTTTTTTCTTTTTTTTTTCGTTTATAGTTTTTTATTTTTAAAAATATCAGTAGTTTTTTTTTTCTTGTTTCACTTTTCTTAGAATTTTGAAGTTTTTTATTTTAAAAAAAAATGAAATTTGAAGTATGAAATAAAAATAAAAATTTTAATACCATTTGCTTTATATTTTTATTTTGAATTATAAAATTATTATAACCAGCTTTTAAATTTAGCTAATTGAGATAAAAGAAAAATAAAAAAGAGAAATATGACAAATAATCAAATTGTTGTTATTTTTATACCAATAACAATGGTTTCAATGAATAGTGAAAAAAGAAAATGTTTATTTTATATATTAAATTAATTCAAAATAAAAATATAAAGAAAATGGTATAAAATTTTTTATTTTTATTTCAGACTTCAAATTTCATTTTTTTTTAAATAAAAAACTTCAAATTTCTAAGAAAAGTGAAACAAGAGAAAAAAACTACTGATATTTTTAAAAATAAAAAACTATAAACGAAAAAAAAAAAGAAAAAAGAAAGAAAACGAAAAAAGAAAGAAAACGAAAAGAAAAAACGGAAAAAAAGAAAAGAAAACGAAAAGAAAAAACGAAAAAAAAAAAAAAAGAAAACGTTAAGAAAGAAACGAAAAGAAAAAACGAAAAAAAGAAAAGAAAACGAAAAAAAAAAAAAAAAAAAAAGAAAACGTAAAAGTGCAATCGCTAAGACTCGAACAAGGGAAGGAGAGAAAGATAAGTGCCACGTTTACCACTTTGCCAGAAGAATTTTTGTTAGTTAAATGTGCAGAGGTCGTCTCTTGAAGAGACGACCTCCGCAAATTTTGTTTTTTTTTTTAAATTTATTATCACATCAGGTAATGTGTGACACGTGTTTCAAGGTCGTCTCTTGAAGAGACGACCTTTGACCGGAAATTTAAAACTACAATATTTAAATAATAAGTTTCAAACTAATTATATTTTAATAATAAGTTTTAAAAATTGTAATATTAATAAAAAATGTCCCCGCCTGATGCCTCCAACAATGAAAAAAAGAGAAATAATAATAAATAAAAAGAAAAATAAAAAATAAAAAAGAAAAAGAAAAAGAAAAAGAATGTCGTGGCACGTGTCGCGTCAGCCGGAGTTTTTGTCAACTATCTGAAAAGTCAACGCCTATCCGTAGCATGAGAATTTCATCATGCATGACGTGGCACTATAGTCCATAGCCTCTCCCCATCTGCATTACAATCTGGTTCAACTTCTCATCACTTACCAAACTTTATATTTCTTTTATCAATCTATTTTTTATGTGTCAATTTTGTTAATAGTCACCATTATTGGTAAGAATTAAATTTATATTTACAAAAAGAAATATATTATTGAATGAGTGCGATCTTTAGGAACCGAAAATTTTTGTTTCGATTAAACTCATTATAACGTGATGCATTCAAGCTTCTAAAGAATAAAAGATACGATGAAAAGATACGACCATCGATTAAGAGGTCAAAAGTTGGAGACATGTCAATAAAACTAATTGGGACGAAAAATCGTTGCACATTTGTTTCTACAAACTACCTGTGTAGTCTCTTTTTTAGAAGGAGTTTTTGTTTCGGATAGGCTCATTACGAATGTGACGGTAGATTTTTAAAGGCATGTATTCGTCGTTTAAATAATCAAAAGATGTGAAAATACTCATGATTGTATGTTTACCTATGATATCATATATCAACAAAGCTTGCAATTACGTCAAATGCTTTTGTATATGATAAAATTAGATTTTTTTTTTTTATTAATTGGAAAGAGGCATTTATTATGCGTTCCTTTCTCTCTTGTTGATCAATGATGTTCAATTTTGAATTCCAAACTTTTTTTTTTTTTTTTAAGGGGGATTTATAATCAAAATGGTTGAGCTTACAACAAATTTGCAATCCTTCTCAAAAAAAAAAAAAAAAAAAACAAATTTGCAAGGTTGGAAGAAAATTTTTCTAAAAAAATTAAAAGAAAGATTCTTTGGAGGGTGATCCCTGTGTATGTAAAAGTGGATGATCGAATCATTGACTTTTATGATAGTAATTTATGTTTTTTTTTTTTTTTTTGAGAAGTAATTTATGTTGAATTATGCTCGAATTGGTTTGAAGAATGGTTTTTTTTTTTTTTTTTTAAGTATGATGATTTGCATGAAAGTAAAACGAGGAAAATAAAATAAAGTAAATAAGTTTAAGGCTTAGTTTGAGATTGTTGTGGGTTCTAAAATAATTGTTGTCAACTTTGTTGTTGAGAGAAATTTTGACCAGTCACGTCATTGTTCCAAATTAATGATAAAGTTACAAATAATTAAATTTGGGACAAACTATAAATTGACATGTGTTCCGACCTTAATTTGAAAACGAAGTTGGTCAATTAGAAAATTTTAGAGCCACATGTTCATTCGATCAAATAATTAAAAATTAACTGATCAAACTTAGTTCATTTGACATTTGGGTCATATTGTATTTGGACCAAGTATAAAACAAACTCCAAATCCAAATAGTTATACCCAAATCCAACAAACGCATAGTCTAAATGGTAGGATCCAAAAGTAGTCAAAGCCCAAGTTGACAGCAAACATTCTAGTCTTGAGACTTGAAAGCAAACATTCTAGTCTTCAAACGAAACACATACACACGAGAGAGAGAATTAGATATCATACATTAGAAATTGTACTACACCTATACACCTATATACCATAGGACCCCAACTTTAAAACATCTAAACATTCTAGTCTCAACTAATATTCTCTCTCTAAACATTTCTTTCATGTATCTTTTTTTTGTTTGAAAGATCTTTCATGTATCTAAATTTTCTATATTTGACTTTTTTCTCGAAAACATTTATATTCGCGTCTTTAAATTTTTGTTTCAATTGTCTCTACATATTTTTCTCTCTCTAAAACATATTTTCATCTCTCTAATTTTTTAAAAACTGAAAACTAAAAACTGTTATCAAACGGAGTCTTAGTTTTTCTCCTTTTTAAAAACAGAAAACAAAAAATAGTTATAAAACATATATGGTTTTTATTCTTAAAAAACAGAAAACCAAAAACAAAAAAATCGAAAACCAAAAACTAAAATGGTTATCAAACTGAGCCTACACTTTAACATTACATGAGCTTAAAAAAAGTTGCGTGTTTATTTACTCTTAAAAAAACAGTTAAAAATATATGAAAAAAAAAAACAATTTAGTCTGGTATATGACAAATTTAATCCGAATAATTTCAAATTTGACAATTTAATCACTATTTTAAAAAATTTATCAAAATTAAATGTTGGTTTTTATTATTTAACAATTTACAAACTAAAATTTATTTATGGAAGTTCAAGAACGAAAAAATGATTTTCTCATTTAAAAAGAAGATGCATGCTTCGATCTATGACATAACTCAAGTCCTCATGTATGTTAAGAATATCCATAATCATTGTGTTGAAGAGACGGCTTCTCACATGGCAATTGGGTCTATTTCGTAGGCAATTCGGATTTTGTTTTGTGTTTTCAGATTCATCCAATTCAATGAATATGCGTTTAACAACCCGTCTTTGAAAACTATTTTCGAATTCTGTGATCCAAATAGTGGACATTCTGAAAATGTATCCAGATTTTGAATTTGAGATTTTTAAATGAAGAATTAAATTAAATAGGATAAAAACTTTAATAAATATAGTATTTCATGTTTTTTTAGAAGGTATTTCATGTTGTAAACTCAATTTATTTTTGTGGAATTAAAATTTGTATAATATAATGTATTATAAATTATATGATATTGTAAAATAATAATTATTAAAAAACTATAACACATAACATGTTTAAAAACTAATTAATAATATTTTATACTTAACTTAGTATTTAGTTGATAACTATAAATAGTTTATGATTTATAAATATATCATTAAACACATTTTCAACATTTGTTTAAATTGAGATCAAATTTCTGAATCTGCTGCCAAACACATATATGAAAACATGAAATACAACTTTGTTTTCAGTGAATCATTTGTTTTCAAATTTCTGTTTTCAGATCACCAACCAAACACATCCTAAGTTTGTCACATTTGGACACATCATCGATGCATTTGGTCATCAATGAAATTATATTGAAAGGATGATTTCATGACACATGACAATGTCGTCTTTTCAAGAAATAACGTTATACCGACCTAATTAAAATTACAATTTTAAAAAAGAAAGTCCAAATTATGTTGTATTTTACACATTTATTTATAGGATATTCAAAATCTATACAGATTGGTTTCCCAAGGCAAAATCACGAAGAATTATATATAATATAATATTAAATTTTGCACAAATTTGAATTTCTCACTCTCTCGCTCCATCTAATCTCATTTTTAAAATTTAAATACTAGATTATAAATCTGAACTTTAAGCGAAAAATCTATCGAGTGTATCGATAATGTTTAAATTATATATAAAAAAAAAATTGTGTCAATTTCTTATAAATTTAGGCGAACAATCATAAGGCTATTAGTTAGTCTAATTATTCCTTTAAACTTCTGTTAAAACACGAGTCCTAAACAAAAACAAGTATTTAACTTTTAGAATTTTTAAAATCTTTATTTTACCCAGTGAAATACAATCAAAATTTTGAAAAGTGATTTTAAATGGCTTAAAATATTTTTACTAAAATATCATACCAAACTATAACACCTTCTTGAAAAACGATTCAATTCTTCTTCTTTTTCTGTTTTCAATACTTTATAGCAGTTGAACAACAATGTTCATCTTCATCTTCTTGTCTGCAGCCAAAGCATTTCGTAGAAATTAACAAAATCAACTAAATTAAATTTGGTCGAGAGTACATGCCAATTGTTATGCTTAATTTGGCTACTAAATTTATATCTTATTTTTCTTTATCTAAATAAAAACATATCCTACCTTTGCTTGAAAACACATTCGAATTCCATAAATAAATTTAAATTTCAAATCTATGACAGGTCTTTAAAGAAATAGTTTCAAATCTATAATCAATAAATAACTAATTTTTAACAAAAGTTGCAAAACCTTTGACCATTTTTCAATTTTCCCCCAAACCCTTTACTAAGAGTTCACTCGTATGTTCCACCAGGCCCATCCAAGCTTTCACAAAAAGGGCCGGCCCAATGGGTCGCCCTGGCCCATTTATTTCACAAAAAGAACCAAGCCCATAACTGGCCCAACAAACAAAATATCATGACTTCAGAAAAAAAAAAGAAAAAAAAAACTCCTTATAGATATAGATAGATATATAAATATAACAAGAAAAGATAGATGTAAAAAAAAAAACCATTTTTTAAAAGTAGATTTGAAATAAAAAAATGAAATTAAAAAAAAGAAAATTAGAAAGAGAAGAAATCACATTTACTTGGTTAGTTGATTTAGGTGTTCTGACCACCCAAACACAAACCCTCCTTACCCTTTTCCTTCTCTCTCACACACACAGCTCTCTCTCTCTCTCTCTCTCTTCTTTCTCTCTCTTCTCTTCTCTTCTCTTCTCTTCTCTCTGCAACAGTTTCACCATTCTCCCAAACCCCTAGATTTTCTCATACAAACCTCTTCTCTTCGCTTCAGCTTCTCTCTGCAAATCACTTCCTCTCTCTATCTCCACAGCTCGAATCCGCCCTTTGCTTTCGATCTCCGACTCTATTCATCCGCCTCCCATGGCCGACGCCAAGTTCGATCTCCCTGACGATCTTCTCTCCTCCCGGCCCTCCGATCACTCGTGGACGTCCAAAGGTACTCCGGAATTCTCCATATATCTCTCTCCCTCTGTTTCTCAATTCCTTTTCCTTCTCTTCTCTCTCTTCCCGCTTTCCCTTGCTCTGATTTGATCCGGCCTCTTCTTCGATTCAATTCCTTCCACTTAATGTGTGGTTTTGGTTTGTTGATCTGAGTCGTCCGGCTTTCGTTCGGGATTTGAATCTTTCTGTATCCACTTCTTGAATTAGGGTTTTGAATGTTTTACTCTTGACCATTTTGTTTCTTTTCGATTTCTTTCATTAGGGTTTCCAGATCGCGTGGCTCTCTTTGCGTGTTTTGAATTTGAATTCTTACTGTTTTCTTTGATTGGGTTTGCTCGTGTACGGATTTGGTTGTTTCTTTCTGTTTTTGGTTCTATGGTGATTGGATGGGGGAGGGGGAATTACATGTACTGTAGTGTTCAGGTGGTTGTTGAATGAATCTGCATTTTCTTTCTTAGTTTTGGGGAGTTTAATTTCATTGATATGTATTTGGATATTTGTTGTTTTACGATTGAAATCCCAATCCTCTGGAGTTCACTTGTGAAAATAGAAATACATGTTTATTGTGACGTAATCGAAGTTGTTTATGTTATGGTGTTGTAATCTTTACTGAAGGGATGACTGTGGTGGCTAATTCTGGGGCTTTTCTTTTTTCTTTTTGTATTTGTTAGTTTTTTATTCCACTTGTTGCGATCGTTATCTTTTTTCTCCTTAAGGCTTTTTAGATGGCCGATTCTTGCAGTGTCTTTATTTTTTCCTGGTTTAGCAGGATATACTGCCGCCATTATGATTCTTGCTTTGTATATTTTATTGCCTTATTAATGTTACAAACACATTTTTGCTTACTCTAGTGGAAGCTTCTGGAGGGAATGATGAGGAGAAGGGGCTCACGGCCTTCCTTGATGAGTCAAAAGGTAGCTTACCGTTCTTAATTTTTTCCGATTTGACCATTTATCCTGTGAATGTAACCACACTAACATAGTCAAATGCTGCAGACCCAGTGGCATCAGAGAACATCATACCTTTGTCCCCTCAATGGCTATATGCCAAGCCAAGTGAAACTAAGATGGTAATATTTTGACTTGTTTGGCATAATTTCATTTATTTTCCATTCTGTTGTTGGAAAAGTTATATTGATAAGTTCTTAATTCCAGATTATACCCTTTTCTTTTAAAGTATTTATCTACAATATTTTTCTTGGCAATGAAGTCTCTAAAAACATGTTTTTACGTGTTTAGTTTCAAAAGTAACAAATTATCCAGTCACTTTGTATTATGTTCATGTTCCCCTTGTGCTCCCACCCCAAAGCATTATTTTAATGCACCGGGGTTATTTTCTTGTAGAGATAAGAAAGCCATCTTGCTTATTTCAAATAGATTGTGTTATTATTTCAATTTTATATTTGACTATTATATATACGTAATTTGGGAAGTTTCAAACTTGGGCCTTTTTGTTCTATAAAAATCTGTCTTCTTGTTGTCGCTAATTATGTAACCTTTTGGATTCAGTTTATTTCAAAATGTAATCTATTTGTTGTCACCTGAACATTTTTTGCAAGAGCTAGAGGATAATATGCTTGAGCAAACTTGAGATATTCTCCTAACAATTACTTTGAAAGATGAGGAAGTTCATACAGGCAGGAGGCAATCTGAAGATAAAACATGGATATTAATATTAGCACAAAGAGATGGCCATTGATGATACGCCCAGAATTTGACAGCCTATGGGGTTTCTTTGTGGACATGTTTAGAAATAGAATTTTGAGTTTAAAAATAAACCACAAAAAAATTATTTGGCATGCTAATTTTTTAAAGTCTCTTGAAACCAGAGAGAGATAAAAAGATGGAAATAAAATACTATTTTTCTGTTTTCATTTGTTTTATTTGATGTTCTCTAAATTAACTAATCATTTTTAATTATAGTTGTTTTTTCAGTATAGCTTGATTTAATAGTGTTGTACTAATTTGATGTGTACAAGGCATGAATGTAAACTCAAGAACATAAGATATCTTTTTTCTTAAAAAAATTAACTTAAGAATTAGGAAACTGTTTTATAAGATAAGTTTGCAAAACTGTTCATAAAAATAACTTTCATAAATCCAATCAGCCTAGCTTGCACAGACTATCATATTTTGAGTATGGGAATTGGAGCCACTGAGGTGTTATTCTTTTCTCAACTTCTCAATCGTATCTTCGAACTTCATTTTTGGATCAATAGGAATCTTGTGGAAATCCCCGTCTCCCAAGCTATTAGCTGATGTTTGAAGTTTTGCCTGCAGAAATTTTAATAGACATAAAAAAGATGTTATGAGCCTGGTTAACTTTTCTCTTGCTCTAGCCTTGAAAAGTTAGAAAAAATTGTATTATTGTTGTAGTTTCTATGAGCTTGTACTGAGAATGAAAGTCTCTTTGTTTAGTATTTGAAGTGTAGGTTTTCTTAATTTTTACTATGTCTTGGTTGGTGCTTCAAAAATTTCAAAGTGTTCATCTATTATTATGGCTTTGTGAAAAACCTAGCTAACTCATGGACTGAAATTGGAACCTTGTAATAGCCACATTTGATTATGGTCAGTTCCAGGTCATTTAGTTTCAAAATTGTAGTTGTAGCTGTCTGTCAGTAAGGAGTAGATTTTACATTGTTACAACTTCTATTTAATCCTTTGGAAGAAATTGAGCCTGTATAGAGTATGCATTAATTTTTTGCAGTAGATAAGCATTCTGTTCAATGTGAAACAGGAAGTGCGTGCTCCAACACCAGTGTCCCTTGCTAACTCCACTGATCTCAATCAGAAAGAGGGTTGGCGTCCAGATGGATCTGAGGACAAGAAGGATTGGAGGAAAAATACTTCTGAAAATGAAAGTGGCCGCCGTTGGCGAGAGGAAGAGCGAGAAACTGGCTTACTTGGTGGTCGCCGCAGGAAAACTGAGCGCCGCATTGATAACATCTCAGCTAAGGAGACAATGGAGAGTAGAGCTCTGCCTAATTCAGACAGATGGCATGATGGTCGTACTTCTGGGCATGATGGTCGTACTTCTAGTCATGATAGTCGTACTTCTAGTCATGATGCACGACGTGACAACAAATGGACATTGAGGTGGGGACCAGAGGACAAAGATAAGGAATCACGGATGGACAAGCGTTCAGATGCCGACAAGGAAGATGTTCGCAATGAAAGTCAATCGGTGAGTGGCAATCGCCCTGCTTCTGAGCGTGACTCTGATTCGCGTGATAAATGGAGGCCCCGCCATAGAATGGAAAGCCATTCTGTTGGCTCAACTTCTTCTCGTGCTGCACCTGGGTTTTCACTTGAGAGAGGGCGGGGAGATGGGGGGTCTAATTTAGGATTTACAATTGGACGAGGAAGGTCAAATACAATTGGCAGATCATCTACTGGTCCCATTGGAGCTCCACTCTTGGATAAGATTGAAAATATTCCTGGGAAACCAAGATACTCATCTCATGCTTTTTGTTACCCCAGGGGTAAGCTTCTTGACATATATCGGAGGCAGAAATTTGATTCATCACTCTCAGCTCGGCCTGATGATATGGATGAATTACAGCCTGTGACTCAACCTAGTGTTGTAGAACCATTAGCTTTTGTTTCTCCAGATGCTGAAGAGGAGGTAACGAATGAATTTCTTGATATGTTAGATGACAGTAATGTGTTTTATGTTTTAATTAATATTCTGATCATGACTGTGTCACTTGTATCATGCAGGCTATCCTTGGTGACATTTGGAAGGGAAAGATCACAAGTAGCGGGGTTGTGTACAGTTCATATAAAAAAGGGAAGCCAACTGAATGTATTTTAGGTATTTGCTATTTGAAAGCTGTCCATTTATCAACTTGGGAAATAAACTAGGTACTAATCTTTGTTGAAATCTAATCCAGGAGATGTAGACTACGTGGAGGGAAATCAGACTGGACTAGACTCAACTTTAGCATCTGAGAATGTAGCAGGTATTGATTTTGATCTCCAAGTTTTGTCCACTGCACTTGTTTGTCTAAATCTTCCCTCCGTTTCCTTTATCTAGTTGTCAGGGATAAGAAATATACTGAATAAAAATGGATTGTCCTTGCAGCATCTCCAACTGAAGATATTGGCAATGCCACTCATGAAGTCACAAATGATGATGCATGTCAAGATGGTAGTGACAGGAGCATTTGGAGTCATCCTTCAACGAGAGATGTCCTAGATGGTTAGACTTTACATCCTAGGTCTTTTTTTGGTATCTGCTGATAATGAATATGATACTGCTTAGCGTTCATCTGTTACTGAAAGCATTTTTTCATTTTTTATTTCTATGAATTAGGACAATATATCAGCCTTAAGGATGAGGATAAGAGGTCCATTGCAGCCATTTCTATGTCGGACTCTGGTGGATTGGCCCACACAGTTTCTACAGTAGCCTCCCAACGTGGGATGGAGATTGGTGGACACCCTGGTACTCAGCTAAATGTTGGTGTGAATGGGCGAGCAGATTCAGATCATAAAAGGCCTCATAACTTCGATGAAATGGAGTTTGCAAATTCTTTTGATGTCAGATCCAAGCTTCCTGATGATCCTAGTTCTATTTTCTTTATTCCCTTCTCTGAGCAAAATCCAAACAGAAGTTCTGATGTGAAATCTGAGGAAATGAGTTTGTTCTATCTTGATCCTCAAGGGGTTATTCAGGGGCCATTTGTTGGGGCTGACATAATTTTGTGGTATGAACAAGGTTTCTTTGGATTGGACCTGCCTGTTCGGTTGGCAGATGCCCCTGAAGGAACCCCATTCTGTGAGCTGGGGGAGGTTATGCCACATTTGAAAGTTAGAGAGGGAAGTGTTGATTGTGCTGATACAAAATCTCTTTCAGGCCAGTCTGGTGCCTCGGGAGGAATAATGGAAACCAATTTACCTTCTAAGCATCCAGCTCTTGATATGAATGATGCATCCACAACAAATGAGGTTCATCGGTCATTGGCTGAATTACATAGCTTCTCCAATCAACACATTCCATCTGGAATGTCCGAGACTGAAGCACCCTTTCAATTGCATTCCAAGGGTCCAGGCTATCATGATGTTGTTGCACAGGATGAAGGTTTGTCATGTTCTTTACGTTGATTAGTTTTATTTGTAATAATGTGCTATATATCTTTTTTTAACAAACTCGTCATAAAAATTCCTTTGTTTTCCAGAAATTGTGTTTTCTGGAAGACCTGGAAACGCTGGTTATCAAATTCCAAATTCTTCTGCTGTACTTCCTTTGGTGAATTCCATCAGCCAACCTTCTCTTCTGAATGAGTTGACTGATCGGAATGTACCTGTTCAGAATGAAAATAAGTTGCACCCTTTTGGGTTGCTGTGGTCTGAGCTGGAAGGTACGAATATGAAACCAGTTGAAGTCACAAATTCGAAACATGCCAAGTCAGTTAACATGCCTTCAAGCATGGGAAGATCTGCACCATTAGTTGGGAAGGCGGAAGCATCTCTCAATGCAGAGACTTGGCTTGATGTCTACAGAAGAAGTATGCATTCTGACCAGAGTGTATACCAGGATGCGAATGTTGCTCATTCTCTGCCACATATAGAACAAGAATCTAATAGGTTTGATTTGGCAGATCAACTCATGTCGCATCAATATCATCAGGCACTTCAACAGCGTAATTTGTTGTCTCAGTCTAATGAAGCTACCTTAGATCATCATATGCAACAGCAGAATCTTATTCACCAGCAGCAGCTGTTGGCTAATAGAAGTACACCCGATCTTGATCATTTCTTGAACCTGCAGATGCAACAGCAACAGCAGCAGCAACGGCAGCTGCAGTTACAGCATCAATTGC
Source organism: Luffa acutangula (assembly GCA_036850905.1). NCBI lineage: Eukaryota > Viridiplantae > Streptophyta > Magnoliopsida > Cucurbitales > Cucurbitaceae > Luffa > Luffa acutangula. The sequence continues at coordinate 47,613,703 of CM072090.1, forward strand.
AGCAGCAACAGCAGTTGCATCAGCAGCAAAAACTTTTGCAGGAACAACATCAAACTCAAGTCCAACAGGTGCTGCTTGAACAGTTGTTGCGTCGACAAATGCATGATTCAGGCCTTGGGCAGTCACATATTGATCCAATTAGAGCCAATAATGCTCTTGATCAGGTGATATTGGAGCAACGTATTTTACATGAGCTACAGCATCAGTCTCATCATCAACAAAGATCTGTTGATCCATCTTTTGAGCAGCTTATTAAAGCAAAGTTTGGTCACTTGCCACATCAACAAGAACATCAAAGAGATTTATCTGAACTAATATCTAGGGCTCAGCATGGACAGTTGCCATCATTGGATCATCAAATTCTCCAGCAGGAGATGCTACAGTCAAGACAGTTGTCTATGGCATTAAGGCAGAGGGCCAATATGGAGGACAAGAGACATGTTGGTGGTCCTATCTGGCCAGAGGATGAGGCTGATCAGCAATTTTTCAGAGGACATGCTGGCCCACAACGTTTACCATCTACAGGGTTTGAATTATACCAGCATCAACAGAGGCAATCTCATCATGTAGATCAGCTGAATCACCTTGAGCGCAATCTTTCATTTCAAGATCGGTTTAGACTAGGTCTTTATGAGCCTGCTTCACTTCCACTTGAGAGATCAATATCCTATCCTGATGTTGCTCAGGGGATGAATCTGGATGTTGTTAATGCTATGGCCCGTGCTCGTGCTTTAGAATTGCAAGAATCCAGTGCACATAATCCACCTGGTGGTCAGCTGGGGCAATATGCACCTGGTACCATTCCACAGAATCCTCACCACTCTCTAGTCAGTAACCAATTTCATGTTTCACATTTTGATGGAACTGAAGGCAGCTGGTCTGAGAAAAATGACCGACTTGGAAATGATTGGATGGAGTCTCGCATTCAACAACTTCATATCAATGCTGAGCAACAGAAAAGGGAGTTGGAAGCTAAAATGATTTCTGAAGATCCAACTTTATGGATGTCGGATGGGCTTAATGATGAGAAGTCAAAGCAGTTATTAATGGAACTCCTCAATCAGAAATCTGTTCATCAACCTACAGAACCCTTGGATGTAGGAAATGGAGCATCCTTCAATAGGGCATCATCCGGCCTTTATTCTGGATCAGGCTCTCTGGATCAGTCATTCATTCTTCATTCTGGCAAGGACAGAGGTTTGAACAACACATTGTCAGTGGGCTCTTATGCTTCTAATTCATATGAACCACTGCAAGATGAGCATCCTGGCAGCTTGGTAAGCAATGAGAAGGTCCCATTCAGGTCCGATTCTGGCTCTGTTGTCAAGGGAGCATCAATTTTGGCTGGTCTTAAAGCCAATGGTGCGATTAACAGCTCTAATTCTAGCATGGCTGGCAACCTTACTATGAATAAAGATGTCCTAGAGGTGGAGGGCCGGGCTCGTGGATTGAAAGGTGAGGGTTTGATGAAAACTCAGGCTTTTCAAATTCAAGAAAGTATGCTTGATCAAGTTGCATCTGCTGATCATGGGGAATTTTCAATGGATACTCATACCCTTAGTCGGCATTCTTCTCTTGGTTCGGCTGGTATATATATTTTCTCCTTTCTTTGGTATCTACCAATTTCCATTATGAAGATGCAATCTTATTTTTTTTTTCTTTGGAAATGCAGGCTTTCACAATGAAAAGATTGCTAATACGTTTCCAGAAGAGATTCCTAAAGACCCGTAAGTTATTATTCCTGAATAGTTTTCTATGAGTTTAATAACTACGTGGAAATGCACTGATAATGGGACCTGTTCTTTTGAGATCTCGTGTTTACTTGACAGATTTGAAATCTGGCACCTTTAGAAGTATATAGTTAGTAAAGATTTAAGACCAATATGTGCTTAACTGCGTTTTGTTTCTTATAAAAAAAATAGTTGTTCAAATATATTTTTATTTATCCGTCTTTTGACAGGGTGACCATTCATGCTAAAGACAATACTTTACTGAAACGACCTCCTGTCTCACGCACTTCGGCATCCCAGGATGGATTGTCTGTCCTGATTTCTGATCCGGTTGTTAGAGGGAAGAATTCGGATGGTAAATAATAAGCGATTCTTTTTGTTATCTTCTGGATACCTTTTGCAAATTTTGAACTAAATTTGAGATTCATCCTAAAACTATTAGGAGGAAGACCAGACCCAACTGCTATCTTGGTGAACCAAGAAAACATGGCTGCTGTGAAGAAAGAGATGCGTTTTCGGCGCTCTTCTTCTTGTAGCGATAGTGATGTATCAGAGACTTCTTTTATTGATATGCTGAAGAAGACAGCGCCACAAGAAGCCCATTCAACAACGGCAGGAGTTTCAGAACCATCAGACGGAATGCAGGGAGGGAAAGGTGGGAAAAAGAAAGGGAAGAAGGGGAGACAAATAGACCCCGCGCTACTCGGTTTCAAAGTCACCAGCAACCGAATCATGATGGGTGAAATTCAACGCTTAGACGACTAGGCAATAGAAATTGATTTGTTTTTTTTTTTTTTTTTTCCAATCATTTTTGTAGAATGTGCAGTTTTCTTTTTTTAACCCTCTTGTAAGTTGTTGTATAGGTTTTTTAGAGGTCAGCTGCGTAAAACATGTGCAGGTATGTATTCCTATTCTTTTCTTTTCTTCCTTATCCTCCTCCCGCAGTTGTAAATGATCAAATTTGAGTTGGTGCCGGAAAATACCACACATTTATGTGCTGTTCAATACCAAACCTTTGTACAGAACTTCAAAGAGAGTTGAGGGAGATAGCACAAAATACTATTCCAAATTGGTTAAACTTGCACTCTTTCTATGCTCTGGTTATTTTGTTCATGTCTTAATCATAGGAAATCGAGGTGATATGTTGCTTATTTTTCCTATAGTTTGGATAGAAAACAAGTTACCAACTTATAAGATTTTGAAGATGCAAAGTAAAGCGGGAAAGAGAATGATTTGAAATGGGGGTTTTGTATCCTATTCAAGGTAGGTCCTATGTGACTTCATTGTCATAATGAGAATCGACCCTTTTTATGTAAAATTGGAAGTTGTCTTTTTATATCAAAGGAATGCAATTTTCGAAGTTATCTTATCTTCAAAAATTCAATATGATTCACATAAATGTTAAAATTCAACCATTTTTATTCAAGTTCAATAACATGTGGGAATAGGGAGATTCGGACGTCTAATGTTGAAGATATATATCTAATCAATTTAACTAATAACTATGTTCAAGTAGACCGTTGAATGACAAATACAATAAAGTTGTAATCGATCGAATGTTGGATTAAAGTAATATTCTAAGGGTTTAGTCATTCCTCATACCTCGCTTAACCAAACCAAAAGCAGCTGAAAAGCAAGTTAATTTTTTACAGTTCTCGAACTTATCGCTCCTTACGATGGAGCAAAATTACACAATTCCCAAACTACCCTTCCTCTTTGCTTCTTATATGATACTGTTAGCCTTATCAACGGAGCTGCTCTCCATTTCACTTTCCAGCACAAATCTCTCCATCAATGGCGGCTCCTTTTGCTACTACTCCTCTGGTAAACTTCCCTCTCTTTCTTTCCTCCAATGTCCATGTTCCACTTCCCTAATTTCTGTTTCTACTCCTCCTCCATTTTCACTTCTTGAATTCATCGTCTTCCTTATGGTTTCTGTTGATTCTGCTTTTTGCAGTCCAAGGTCGGCTTGGTTTCTGGTTCCAATAGCGTTTCTCAGACCAGAGCCTCAGGTCCGTGTAATTCGGTTAAGCTTCATAGGGTTCAATTGCCGTCCAATCTTTCGGCGTCGTCGAGTTTTCTGTCCGGTTCGTTGCGTTTTCCTTCTCTCAGAACTTCCTCGAATCCGTTGTCTTCGAGGTCTGCTGTTCGTAGCTCGATTCGTGCCAGTGCCGAGGTTAGAATTTATGCTCTTTCTCTTCATTTCTTAAATAAAATTGGAGAAGGGGAGGAAAATTGTATTTGGGACTTGCTTGATTTTCTGCAGAATTGGTTGCTATGTATTTGAGATGAAAGCAAGCCTTCACTTGAAGATTGAACGTGACATCATTACTGACATATGGTTAACAAAGCATTGGTCCCTTTTTCGTTGATTTTAGGTACCACCTCTACAAGCGAAAGTAACGAACAAGGTATATTTCGATGTGAGCATTGGAAATCCAGTAGGGAAGCTTGTTGGAAGGATTGTGATTGGATTATTTGGGGATGATGTGCCCCAAACGGCAGAGAACTTCCGTGCTCTTTGCACAGGTATTATATCATCAGACTTTTAGTTGTTTACCTCTTCACCTTAAACATTCAAGTCAGCTTCTGGATGTAACCAACTTTACTAACTTTATTAGGAGAGAAGGGCTTTGGATACAAAGGTTCTGCATTTCATCGTGTAATCAGGGATTTCATGATACAAGGGGGTGACTTTGACAAGGGAAATGTGAGTGCTGTCTAATGTTTTTCCATGTTTACAATTTATTATTTTATGCTCTGGATTAAGAATTTACATTTTCTTTTAACACATCAAACAATGGAATTCATATCTTGTTATATTTTTTTTTCTCAAAAATATTTTCTATGCTCACTGACATGTCCAAGCTGTTTCCATAATCAATTAGTCATTTGGTAATTGCCTATGTTGGAGTTATTAACATCCTATGAGGTTGTTTTAACTCTAAATGTTGTAGCTTGGGCAGTAGTCCTATGGGGTTGGGTATGCACGTACAAGATCGTGATTACCATAAATATTATATATTTCTTGTCAGTTGGAGATTTTATTGACTCTTATTGGCTTCTTATAGGGAGCTTGTGTATGGTGTTGGACACAATGAAACAAATTAGGCTAGAATTTTAGAATGAAGAGAAGATTTGAGAGGAACTTTTTCTATTGTGTGCTATGGCACTTTGCTCAATTGGAGCTTGATGCTTACAATGGGTGTGAGCACCTCTGTTTACAGGTGTTTAGAAGGACTCCAGAGAGTTTTAAAATTAATGTCCTAGGTAATAGACATCAAGGAAAATACATAATCCTATCACGTTCCCAAAGACTCTTTGAATAACTCAAAAGACTCTTTGGAATTTGGAAATTATATTTAGCATATGCTAGCTTAACGTGGTTTTGCCAATGTAATTAACACCCCCACCTACCCCAATACAAAAAGAAGAGGTACTTGGTTATGTTATTTGTAGCCTGGCTATTATAAATATGACTCTTGAAATTTCTATGATCATCTCCATTTTTTTGGGGGGGCTCACCAATGCGGTGTCTCAAATAAATATGCCTGGAGAAGCCTATAGTTTTGGTAGAAATGAAATATTTCTTTTTATTCTGTTTCAAAAATTTTCTATGCAGTTTAAACTTCAAAGGATAATTTTTGTGAAGATATGCTATTTTTAGGTCATTAGAGTTGGCTGGTTTGATTGAAATGTTTTGTGAATATGGCAAGTTTCTCATGGTGGAAAAAGAATAGGAAAAACATTGCCTTTGGACATGATTATAATATGACAATGGGAAGAAAGTCAGCGTATATGCTATTTTGACATTCATGTTAAAGAAGCAAGCACCTGAGAAAATCTAGATGGGGAAACACATAGGTTCAGCAACATTGACAAATTTCCTGAGATGATAAATTTGTCATCGGCATTGGATAAACCTTTGGATAAAAGAGAGAGTTGATGATTTAAGATAAAACTACTTACAAAGTTAGTAAACAGTAAGAAGAAATTAGATCTTTTCTAAACGGTTTTATAGTCAATGTTGCATATATTATCTGATGTTAGGGTCTTAATCTATCTCTTCTAAGCTTTCCATCATATCAGGGTGTTTATTTAGAAAGCGTATTTATTCTTTTGAATGATTACTAACCAGATCTTACACTTTCCAGGGAACTGGGGGTAAAAGCATATATGGTCGTACATTTAAAGATGAAAACTTCAAATGTAAGTAAAATCCTGTAGCTCATGCTGCAGTTGCTACTCTTTTGTTATCTGTTTCTGTGAAAAACTACCAAGATTACTTTTTAATCCCCCCCCCCCCAAAAAAAGAAAAAAGCCTAATTTTTTTGGATAGCACATGATAATTATAAAATGATTTGACTATTTGCATCATTGACCAGAAGTTGCCACATGTTAGATGTTGCTTCTTTATAACATTATATTTAAACGTTTGGTTATATTATTATTATTATTATTATTTTTTTTTTGTAACAACTTTCTTGAATAATGAAAAAATACAAACGGGAGGAGAAGAGATGGAGATTTTCACTTAAATTATACTGATTATTTTTTCTAGTTTATTTTCTGTTGCAAATATCACTGTACTAAAATTATTATAATTTATAATTTTAAGTATTTATATTTACATGTGTCAAAGATTATTTGTTTAAAATTTTAGTTTCCTTGAATGAAACATCTCATAAATTCAATGTGAAAATAGGCATCTCTAACGGAGTGCATTTCTTTCCAATTATTTTCATGAAAAGCTAAATTCTCCTCTTTTTACTTGGAAGATATAATCGCAGCTTAGTTCTCCAGTAAAGTTTTACTCAAACCTACCTTCTACTGAATTCCTCCAAACTCACTTTCCTTGACTCATCCTACTTATCCACCTTGGTTACACGACCACTCCTTGTTGAGGCTATATAAAGCTCTCTTCCGTCCTTCCAATGTCTTCTCCCTCTCTTGTAGGCTAATAGTCAACTCTTGATATGTACAAATTATTAATTTTGTCTTCGTCATCTTGTATTTGATTGGATAGTTCTGGCTGAAATAATAGTCAAATCTGTTTAAACTTTCCTATGTTATTGAATAAATGGTTATCCTCTCTAAGTAAATTATTAATTTTGCGTTCACCATCTTCTATTTGATTGAATCATAAATTTCAGGTCATTTCCAAGTAAACTGTACTTCCTAAATCAATCGTTTGCTTATTGAATATGAATGGTGCAGTTCATATTGTGAAACACACGTGAACCTTGGTTGGTCTTTTAATCTTTGCCTTGGACGATAGACAGTAGTTCTGCTAAACATGATACTGTTGTTATAAATACAACAACTTCTCCCTTGCTGGACACTCTTTCCGTAGTAATATTATCGGTTCTGTTGGGAGTGCGTCCAAAGTCCCACATCGGCTAGATAAGGGGATGATCATGGGTATATAAGGGAGGACTAGTATCTCCATTGGTATGAGGCCTTTTGGGGTGATCCAAAAGCAAAACCATGAGGGTGTATGCCCAAAGTGGACAATATCATACCATTGTGGAGATATGTGGGTGTTCGGTAGTTCCTTACAAGTGGTATCAGAGCCATGCCCCGGGAGTAGCCGTGTTGGGTGGAATCCTCGGGTTCCGAACAAAGAAGTTGTGTGAGCCTTAATAGTCATGGTGGAGGTCCGTGGTTGAGCTCTGGGTGGGCGGGTATACTCCGGAGAAGAGGAGTCGTCCTAGATAAGAGCAAGAACTCTCGGTAAAGCGGTGAAGCCTAGAGAATTGGACGGATAGATGACTATTTGAGGGGAGGCTCGGTGGTACTTTGTTCGAGGGGAGGATTGTTGGGAGTGCGTCCAAAGTCCCACATCGGCTAGATAAAGGGATGATCATGGGTATATAAGGGAGGACTAGTATCTCCATTGGTATGAGGCCTTTTGGGGTGATCCAAAAGCAAAACCATGAGGGTGTATGCCCAAAGTGGACAATATCATACTATTGTGGAGATATGTGGGTGTTCGGTAGTCCCTTACAGGTTCTTAATGTCTATATACAGTATGCTCTATATGTTCATTTTATCTATGTATATATGTTTATAAAGAACTGAAGCTTTCATTGAATGAAAGGCTATGTTCTATGTGCTGTAGTTTGTCCCCTACTCCCCTTTTCTCAACTCTGGAACTTATACTGCTTTGCAGTGAGTCATACTGGTCCAGGAGTTGTCAGCATGGCAAATGCAGGCCCAAACACTAATGGAAGTCAGTTCTTCATATGCACTGTCAAGGTACTGTGCACGTAAACTTTTACCTCGATAATCTAGTCAGCAGCTAGCATATAAAATTATTGTTCACCATGTTTAGGAAAAATTGCTTGATTGATTTTCATTTTGCATGACTGGAAGTAATCCTGTTCTTCATTTCCTTTTTTTTTCCCCTTTCTTTCATGAGAATGTACTATGGATGTAAGATTGTGATTTAAACCTTTGATCTTCAGAAAAAAGTTATAATGCCTTAACCATTAAGCTGTGTTCAAATTGACATGTTCTTGTTTGGTGATAGTATTTAAGTGAAAATACCCAGAGTTGCTACTTAGTGATGCATTTGGACACAATATCTATCATTGTTTTCAATATTACAGGTTGTGCGCGGCCGTGTAGGAATTAGATTAGCTCACTAAATGCATTTAGTTGAGATGTGTTGCTTTGGCTCTACACATGTACTTCTGTCTTAATAGCTTTCTGGTTGCAATTTTTTTTTATCCGGACGAAGGGCCTATTTGGAATGACTTCCTTAATATTTAACTAAGTGTTTTTAAACTCTTTCTGAAAGTTATTCCAAACGGACATAATTCACTCACATTTTGATGTGGGCTTTCTACTCTGCATTTTTTACTATGTGAAATAGCCTTTTATGCCTTATTTGGTTTGCCAAGTCTTTATTTTTGCATCTATTGGGTGTATGTTAGACGCCATGGCTGGATCAGAGGCATGTGGTTTTTGGGCAAGTCCTGGAAGGGTTCGACATTGTTAAGCTAATTGAGTCGCAAGAAACAGACCGTGGAGACCGGCCATTGAAGAAGGTCGTCATCAGTGACTGCAGCGAGGTTCCAGAGGCCTAATTTTACCACATCCAGTTTACTAATCCTCTCTTGTTGTTCCTTTGGATCAGTAAAATCATATTACAGATGGCCTTTGTTCGAGTCTTTTAGCTTGTAAAATGTATTGTTGATGAAATTGAGCTCAGGAAGCGGGATTTTATTTGAAATTAGATGTTGTTTGTGACAAAAAATTATGCAAGGATATCATCCAACAGGCTCCCTTTTTTTTGGAGAGAAATAAAGAGGTTGCCTTATTTGGTTCTGGCATTACAGAGCTGATAATACTTTCCATTTGTAATTTGTGTGTTGATTGACCTATTTTAATAGGTAAAAATTGTCTTTTAAAGACCATCAAAATTATGTATTGGTATTGGAATTTTAGATGTAGACTTCAAATCATTAGGGCAAATCATGTTCTATTAAGGTCATATTTATTGTTGTTTGACAAAGCCTCCACATCCAGATTATTCAACTGTAAAATCCATAAAGGGAAAACATCATTCCAACTATGAGAAGAATTAGTGGACTTTACGGGCCATCTGATTATGGCCTCTGAAAACATGGGTGATCAAGTGAAAGCTCAGTTGCATCTTCATCCTTCCCCAAAAGTTTATAAATACCTTGGGGGAATCGTGAGGGATTGATTTTAGCCCTTCCATAACTGCTAAGGCTTCCGGATTACCATCCCACCTTCGAAGGATCCACCCAATGCCTCCTATCTTCTTCTCCTCGCTCCACGAAACATCACTGTTTAGCTTCCAATATCCCATCGGAGGTTCCAACCATCTGTTCCAAACGCTCGCGTCGCGCACATCTGCAACGCTTGGATGCCCAGAATCACGACTACAAGATTCCTCCTCTCGGTACGTCTTTCGCTCCTTCTCTATGGTAAATGTATTTAACGCCTTTTCAATCTGATTCTTGAGGCATCTTGGTTTGGATTCTGATTGTTATGAAGCACTGCATTCTTATAGTTCTAGATTTGCCAACATATAACTGTGCTGACTTTGATTTTGCCTTTTTCCATAGTTTCTCTTCTGCTTCCACTCCACATGATTTCGCAATGGTCCGCCGCCATCCATCCACTCCTGTTGACAGTGTAAAACTCTTTAGGAAGAGGAAAGAAATGAGACCACATACCTTTAGTTAGTTTTCAATCCCATAGAAACATTAAGGATCAACCTCCATTCCAAGATTAATCAAGTTTGTACGAGTTGAGAGGATATCGTTATAGATTTTCCATCCACAAACTTTGATTTTTGGGGGAATTGAAGTTTTCCAAAATGTTTTCCATAGCACTTCCTTATGTTTATAGCAAGATCTTGATGCCTCAAGTGTGCTTTGCAATTGGATACCCAATCTATAAGCACTTCTCATGGAGAAAATTCCTTTTTGATCGTAGTTCCAAATAATCTCATCCACTTTATTCATTGGATTGATCGGTATGTTTAGGACAACTTTTGCATCGTCCTTCATACACAAGTCATTTGTTGAGCATTTCTATTAGCCAGAATTGGCGTGCGAGCTCCCTCTCTAGGGATCCAAAGGTCTGACGTAGCGTTCACATTGATACCGTTTCCAATCCGCCATCTATATCCTTTCTTAAACAGATCCCTCCCCCAAACAATACTCTACCATGTATAGGAAGGATTACTTCCAAGTCCCGCCTTAAGAAAATAACCTGTTTTGAAGTATCGGCCTCTGGGCACTCTAGCAAGCAAACTATCTGGATACCGAATAATTTGCCAACTCTACTTGGCTAGCATAGCCCGATTGAAGACCGTTATATCTCTAAATCCCATTCCACCATGCGATTTGTTAGTGCACATCTTTTTCCAGCTTCTTCGTCCAACTTCTCCAATGGATCTTGCTTCCTTTTGCTCCTGATCTCCACCAGAACCTAACACACAGAAAATTCACTCATTACACAACGATACAAGAAATTTAAAACAGCTCATCGCATAGTTTGGAATAGCTTGAGTCACAGGTTTGATAAGGATCTCCATTCCAGCAGCTGAAAAAAAATTTCTTTCCATCCTTGAACAACTCTCCAAACCTGATCTCTAATGTTGTTGAAAATCTCCTTCTTGCTTCGCACATTTTGAGACGGTAGCCCTAGGTATTGTCCCAAGCTATCTGTACGATTAACTTGCAAAATATCCTTGATCTTTCTAGCTAGATCATCGTTAGTATTTGGACTAGTTATAAAATTAGATTTACCATAGTTTATAATTTGCCCCGGAGCCTTCCATAGGTCTCAAGAGTTTTCTTAGTAGACCCAACAGTCATTATTGGAAGCTTTAAAGAAGAAAAGACCATCATCAACATAGAATAAATGGGTTAACGTAAGACAATATTTATCAATACGCAAACCTGACAACTCCTTATTAGCCTCTGATTTATTAAGAAGTCTCGAAAGACCTTCTGCACATATCAAGAATAAATAAGAAGACGACAGAAGGTCCCCCTATCGAAGACCTCTATTTGGATAAAACTCAGCTCTCGGAATCCCATTCAATAAAACCTGGAAACTGACCGATTCAACGCATCTCATGATGAGATCAATCCATCGGCTATTGAATCCCATCTTTCCCATTATTTTCCGAATATAAATCTATTCCTCGCAATCATAGGCTTTGCTCACGTCTAGCTTGAAAGCTACCACCCCTGCTTTTCCTTGTCTTTTGCTTTTGACTGCATGGATACATTCAATCTCCAGGATAGCGTTAACAGTTATGAGTCTTCCTAGTACAAATGTCGATTGGCTTGGTGAAATCACACTATTTAGCACTTGTTTCAATCTATTTGCAAAGACCTTGGATATAATTTTATAAAGCACAGGGCATAAACTTATAGACCTAAAATCCTTCATAGCTTTAGGATCATTAACCTTCGGAATCAACGCTATATAAGTCTTGTTGACGTTGTTCAAACTCCCCTCCCCATTCAGAAACTGAAGTCAGAAATCACAAGTATCTTGTCCCACCAAATCCCAGTACTTTTGGTATAAAATGGCTTGAATCCCATTCGGACCCGGGATTTTAGTGGGATGCATACTTTTTACCACTTCAAAGATCTCATCCCTTGTAAAGGTAGTTGTGAGCTTCGAGTTTTGATCCTCAGACAAACAACCAGGTGTTGCCTTCAAAATTTCTTCAATAGCTTTTAGATGCGGATCAAAAGATTGAAAAAGATCTTGGAAATAGTTATTAGCCACTATTTCCATATCTTTATCCTCCTCCACCCACACTCCATTCGAGTCGAACAACCCACAGACCTTATTTGCTTTCTTTTTGTTATCAGCCTTCATATGAAACCATTTAGTATTACTATCGCTCTAGTTTAGCCAGTCTTCCCGCGCACGCTGTTTCCAGTAAAAACAATTCTTATTTATGAAGTAATGAGTTTTTGAAATTATATAAACATAATTGAAACTTATCTCAAAGTTCAAGAGTATAATTGAAACATGCAAAAGTGAGCATAACTCAACGTTAATTGGCATGCACCCTCAACCACCAGGTCAGAGGTTCAAATCCTTCCACCTCCAAATGTCGTCAAACTAAAAAAAAAAAAAAAAAAAAGAGTATAATTGAAACACATCACGTATGCTCATGTTTACTTCTAATTTTACAACACACCTCAACACTTTCGTCTTCATTTTAATGGAAATGTCGATGGAAGGATTGTTTTCAAACAATTCTAAACCTCAAGGGTGAAAATGAAAGTTTTAAAATGGTTGAAGCATGAGACATGGTAAAGTCACTAGGTTTCTTGTGCAATTTAAGAATAGGAGTAAAGTATAAAATTGAATTTTGTGAAAAATAAAAGGGTCCCTCAGTCAAGACCCAAAAGATTGGAATGTGGACCATGGTGCTGAAGAGAAGCCACGTAAGAAAGGTGAAATTCCAAAAATAGCCCCTCCTACCCATCTGTGTATGTGTGTGAATGTTAAGATTCTGTCGGTGGATTTATTCGACATGTCGTTATTACACAATCATTGTCAATTTCAAATTCATTACTTTTTAATCCCTATTATCAACCATTAATATACTACTTGCTTAACTTATGTCATTAATATACTACTTGTTATAATGAGAAGAAATTTTGTCCAGATGCCTCATTTCACTCTACTTAAAATTTTCAATTTCATTCCCATAGTTTAAAGTATAAACTTAGTTTCAATTTGATCCTAACATTTTAGTCAAATATCACAAATCATCTTTATCAAGGTAAATTGCTTGAAGAGAAATTATTTTTGAGGGATCATTTAAGCGAGAAATTATTCAATGATCCAGCCACAATGAGGCTCTCCCCTCAAATAATGACATGTGGTTGGTTAACCAACTTAGGTATTTAAATATTTTTTCAATGATCTTTAATTTGATATGCTTTAACCATTGGAATATATATGAATAGTTAGATAATTTGACAGGTATGATAATTTTGTTTCTAGTAAGAGATTAAAGAAATTTCCCTTTAAATGGAGGTCATTTAAATGAAAATCTTCCATGGGAGATATACTATTTAATGAAAAAAAAAAAATCTCAAAATAATCCATATAATTTGTTTTTTAAAAAATTATCATTGCTTGTAAATTCTCCTTGGGTGATACAAAATTTAATGAGAAATTTTGCGGGGGGGGGGAATCAAATAGGGGATGGGACGGGGAAGCCATCCTCGTCCTAATCCCACCTTGTGAACATCTCTATTTTGGCTCTTGGATCATTTTGTTCACGTACTTTATTTTCTAACGGTTAAATTTTTGTGTACTAAAAAACTATAACATTTAAGTCTCTGATATTAAAAATCTTGTTCTAATTGAGTCTACAAATTATACTTAATTTAAGCATTTTTTTCAAAAAAGAATTTGAATTATAAGGACTATTGACTTCATGCCACCCCTGACATAATATCCCAACTACTTATTTTCCATTCATCTCCCCTGGACTAGAGCAAAGGGAGGTAACCCTATGCAAACCAAATTACCATAGAAGAGGGGACGACTTCTTTCTCTCCTGCCTTGCTCCATATTCCTTTGAAGATTGAGAGAATTGCCAATATTTTATATCCGTTTCTTTGGATGAATTTTTTTATTGGAAATTTGAACTCAATAACTTAATTGTTATATTCCAAAAGTATAATGACTAAAGTGTAACACACATAAGAACCAAGATATTATAAAATTCAAGATATGGGGCTAAAAACTAATAGTACATTTTCACCTAACTGTTAATGACAACAATACCCTTTCATTCCATCTTAATGCCTTTTCCCCCTATAGATACCATATACATTTTTAAATTTAGAAGATGACCACATTGATAGAATTAAGTTTTTTTTTTTTTTTTTTTTTTTTTTTTTTTTTTTTTTTTTTTTTTTTGCTTTATAAAATATATTTGCAAAAGAATATTTTACAAAGAAAGTTATGATTGTGACAATTGGTTCTCCCAGAATGATTTACAATGGGTTGGTTTTTATTTTTATTTTAAGATTCCAAAACAATTTGAGTAATCTCAACCATTGAAATTTTACAAAAATTCTCCAACTCTCTTCTTTCCTCTTTTTCTTTTTCTTTCTTCCAAGTGGGTTGAAGTTATATGGCATCAAATCAATTTTCTTTCTTAAGTACATAGGATCCCAATCTCTCTTTAGTCATTCAAATTTACTTATCTGCTATATATCTACAATAATTTTTTTATATATATAAAAAAATAACTAGATTGCATTAGATTCAAAATGAATGGTAATGGTTTAGTTGTACTTTTTTTTTTTTTGGGAAGAAACCTTTCAATTAAATGCAAGCTTTGTCACAATGCACTTGCAATCAAATTTCCACTATAAAGCAAACACCCACATCAAAATTCTCACCAAACTAAGTCACTCAAATAGATGGGGTAAAAATGTTTTTAATTTTTATTGGATGAAAAATCTTAGGAAGATTTAGTTATTTATTGAATATAATATAAATAAATTAGGTTAGAATAAACAAGAACATAGCTGCACTAGAATAAAACATATACTCTCAAAGAGGTCAAAAATTCAAATTCTCCGGTCTGCATATTGTTAAAACAAAAAAAGTTAGAATGACTAGTTACTAAAAGGCATACAATTTCCTATTTACACTAACTCGTGTTCATAAACAAAACAATATTACTTTTGCAAAAACATTTAAGAACAAGGGTTTTAAGTATTAAATATAAGCCAATTGATTAATGCAACTAAGAACTAAACTTTTTGCTTTGATATGATACAGTATATATATTTACAAGATATTTAGAGCAAAGGATGGAATGTTGAATTCATATACATAATGAATAATAATACTGTACAAGTTGAAATTGAACTTGCAAAGATCAACAAAGGATTGACCTAAACTGTGGTGTAATTTTAAGCACTTTCTAGGGCCATTCATTCACAGGGAGATTTCTAACATTCACTAAACCAATTTCCTCAAGAACATGACTTTATCAAGCCCAAGTTATAAAGAAACTTCTCTGATCTAGATCGAAAAAGATTACCGAGTGAAAATCTACTGCTTTCTGGGGATGGCGATTTCGTGCAGAATTCGTCGTCTTTGACACAGAGTATAGTGAGGCCGATCTCTTTTCGAACTGCTTCGATCATCTCACTCTTGACTGGATTCCCAGATGCATCAGTTACATAGAACACATTGACAGCTTGAGAACCTCGGGTGGTAACTTCAGCTCGAGTGACCGAAAGACCGTTTTCTCTAAAGATTCGAGTCACATCGGAAAGGAGTCCAACCCTGTCATCGCTGCAAAGTTCTAGTCTTATACCCTGAGCATTTAGCAGAGAACAATCACATAAGACTCGAGTCAAGAATAAAAATCTTAGGCAAGAAATGTAAATCGGCGTCATTTATCACCTCGGATGTCCGTCTTCGAATGGCAGCCTCTAAGCAATGGATTACTCTTTGCCTCTCTGCTTCAGAACTAATAGGACTTCCATCCATATGCCTGATGTAATACTCCTGCTCAACAAATGCATAGTCGAATGAGCTTTACGCGTCGTACAATTTAACGAAACCGAGTTAGAGTTACATCAAATGCATCACGCAACATCAACAAAGGCCATGAATAGATAAGAAATAACCTGAGAAGCCTCTGGTCCTTCAGCAATGACAGTAGCATGGTACACTACATACTGCATATCTGTTAGTGTGCAAACTGTATCAAACAACAACTTCGGACGGTCAGGAGACCTCAAGTTCACGACGGTGTATCCCTTATCAGCACAGTTCTCTACAGTTACAAGGGCTTTTCTCCGATCACTTGTGGAGCCACAGTCCAAATCGTCTCGGTCGTAATCGCGGTCTGCATACATCATTTGGTGCAGCCTCCTTTCCTTGTGAGTAGAACCCACAGAAACAGCAGTGTTGGCACTGCGCTTATCTCGATCCCCTTTCAAGACGTAGAGGAGAAGCTGCTTTATCTTACCAAGCCGGTCAAGATCATCGATCGGCAACCCAGTAGCCTCATCGGTAATGTAGACAACAGATGCCATTCTTGAATTATGAGTCCAAACTTCTGCAGCTACCACATTGCATTTGAGATCTGCTAGAACAGCAAAAACCTCCGAGAGCAAACCAGGCCTATCTCTTCCAGTCAATTCGATGGTTGTATGTTCCGTGGCAGCTTGAACACCTACCGATCTCCTCAACGACCGGAAGCTCATAGCCCTCGGCCCAAGTGACTGCAACAACAAAATTCATCCATAAGCACAAGCATAGAATCCCATCGAACACAACAATCATACAAACTATGTCAAATAGTCATCACATATTCTTATTAATGATGCTTGTTTGATTCTGTTCAATTTGCACATTAACATTCTTTGTCCCTTAAATGAGAAGTTAGCCAAAATCAACACATTCAGGAACAAGCTTATATATATATATGCAAATCAAAAGTGGGAAATTCTGATACAGTAGAAAGTGAGAGGACCAAAGAGCAAAATCCCACTAAATTCCTATGAAAAGCTAATATAGAATCAGAACCCTCTTCCCAATTCCCATATTTCCTTATAATTCTAGTGGAAGAATTTGAAATGGAGTTGTTCTAAGCTTAAGAAAAACTGTACGGACGAGTGAAAGAGGGCATTGAAATTCACCTGTTGAATGCGCTCAGCTACATCATTTTCAGAGAGCTTGTTCCCACGTTGATCCGTTACATGGAACACTGAAGAAAAAAGAGAAAACAAAAGAATGAATGATTGTTCTCAAAATCGAAACCCCTTTTCTTCAATGGAAACTCCATTTTCAGGGCAAAAGAAATCAAATCTGAGCTCACCATCCATGAACCACTCGCCATCAGAAGAAATGTAAGCTCGTCTAATCATGAGATTCAAATCATTAAGAACCTGAACCACTTCCAGCAAACTCCCTCGCTTATTGGCACTATCAACCTGAAACATTCAGCACTCAAACCCGATGAAGAAACCAAAACCCATCTCGAAATCAAAGCGAAACCGAAGGAAAAAGTAAAGAAATACCTTAATCAGAGTGGCTTTAGTGCTGGAATCATTATCAATGGTGACCCTGAAAAACGAAACCCATTTGAGATAAGAAACAGAGCAAAGAAACCCATGATGGAAATCAAGGATTAAAGAGAGAATCGAGAGAAAAAGAGACCTGGGAGGATTCATACGATTGACGAGCTTCTCGAACTCGTCGTCGAGAGGGAGAGAGAGGGACCAACAATCCATAAGAAGAAGAGGAAGAAGAAGGAAATGGGGAAAAAGGCGAAGGGAAGTACTGGAAAAGGCTGTGAGAGGAAGGGATTGGGAGTGAGTTTTGGGGTTTTTTTTTTAGGGAAAAAGAAATCAGTGTCTCCGAGTTTCTTTGAGATACCTTTGGCTTTGGAATTCTGATTTGCAAATGCTCTGTTTCTTTTCTTTTCTTTTCTCTCTCTCTTTCTCTGGTTTTCTGTGGTTTGAGACTGACCTTTTGTGCCTTCTCTGCTCTGTGTTGGTGGCTCTTGAGGTGGCTCAATAGTTTTTTCCTTTTTTCTTCTTTTCTTTTTCTATATATAATATAAATTTTGGTCCAACATTTTATAATTCTCTCTCTCTTTTAATTTCTATACTTTTTTAAATTTAACATTTTTTTCAGCTGAATAGATAAAATATCAATTATCATTGTAAAGATCGATAGTTCGATTCTTTATCCCAATTTATTGAACTACAAAAATTAGGGTCATTGTATTGAAAAGCAATTTAACTTTTGTTATTTGCAAATATAAACTTTTTTTAAAAAAAAAATTGTAAATATGAAAAATATATTATTGATAGATCTATCAAGTAATGACACTCCTGATTGAAGTCTATCGCTGACAGATTTCTATTTCTGATAAACTTTAATTTTACTATATCAAATAGTTTTAGATTTTGTAATATTTGCAATTTTTTTTCTATGTTTTTTTTTTATTTGTGCAAACAACCCAAAAAATTAACATTGATTATGTTGTTTATCCTTTATATTTTAAAATAATTTTTAATAGATTATTTACTTTCAAAATTGTGTCAACTTAAATTGGATTTATGCAATAATTTTAGAGTATAAAGACTAAATTGACATAAACTTAAAACTGCAGGCACCAAATTTGTAATTTGATTTTTTATTATTATGTTTTTTTCATTTCTATTCTTTTTAGCTGAAGAAATGTGGACGTTGAGAGATAGCTATGTACACAATAAATAATTTATTTATTATTTAAAGTGAGGTCAATCCATTTTATTTATGGGTATATAATATATTTGTCATACATTTTCTTTTTTTAAAAGGGTTGACAATCTTGTTCGGGTTTTAAAATATTATATACCTATTTCGTTTTAGTTTTTAGTTTCAAAACATTTTGTTTTAATTTATAAATTTTACATTAGATTAAGATGTACTAGATGTGGATTTAAATACTTACCTATGTGAATAACGTCTACTTGTTAGATAAATGAATGAAAAAGACATAGAGTGAAGCCCAATTGAACAGGTGTAGAGATAAAGGCGATGATTATTCCTTTACCATGATAGACATATCTCATTACATCTACCATTCTATAAACAAGATCTTCATAACGTTTAAATATACCACGTAATTTATGACGTAGTCCGTCTCATGTCACATTAGGTTCTACCCAATCAACAGAGTTTCAATAAACCTAGATACCAACTCAATTCAATTCCACCCTTTGGTTAGTGCAACACAACTTTCTGGATGAAATTGACTCCTCTTGAGATAATTACAGGCTTCCTCGTTGCCTCCTCATCTTGCCACACGACAAAGTCTAGCCCTACTTCTATCGACACAAAAGCCAAATAAATAAGAGATAAAAATAAAATAGAGTTAGAAAAGATTTTAATTTATTCATCCAAATCCTAAATGATTTAATCTAAATTGACATTTACTTTCAAAATTTTATCATAACAACTATTCATAATTTTTTTTTATAAAAAAGTAGTAATAATAATAATAAATATTCAAAAAACAGGTTTGAAGGAATGGTATCTTTTTAACAGAATAATAATTTAGTAAGAAGGAATTAAAAAATAAAAAAATAAAAAAATAAATAATAAGGGACTGTAATGTACGGTCAGCATTGTCCTAGGGTGGGCCCCGCAGCCACTTCTGCTACTTGGCATTTTGGTCGTCTCTTTGTAGAGTTTGAGTTTTGTTTGAGTTAGTAATGACGACAAAGGAGGCTCTTTTTAACGCTATTCATTTTCCTAATTTTTTTTTTTTTTTTCTTTCTAATTAAATTCATTCATTTTTATTTTATTTTATTTTATTCATTTCGACGCTCTTTCTTGGGATGCGGTGATGATTCACGGGATTGAGAAGTCCAATCTGAAGTCGAGAAATTTGGATATGTGTTGTCTCTATTTATATAACATAAGTTGAGAAGTTTTTGTAGTCTGTATTTGAATTGGCAAGTTCACATGATAAATGTAGGTTCGACTTCTCAACGTCATATTACACGAATCTGACATATAAACTAAATGTTTCTTTTGTTTTTTTTGGACTGGTTTTAAGGATGGTCTTAGCACTCTTGTACTCTCTCTCTCATCTTTTAGTTTGAAGTGAGATTTTAATGGGTTGGGTTAGATTTAATGAAAATATATTTGAACCTAATTTTATGTTGTAAAATTTTCCAATTAAAATGACTTCATTTAAGTTGAGTTGTTTGGATAGTTTATTTTAAAAACGGAATGATAATAGTAATTCAATATTATTATTTTTAAATAAAAAGATAATGGGGTAAAATGATAAATGACATTTAAAAATAATAGTGGAAAATGACATTTGCATAAGTAATTGAAAAATAATAAGGTATATCTGTCAAATTACTAAATATCATGTCATTTAAGTTTATCATCAACCAATTTTAATATTCAATGAAATATTATATTTAAAAATTAATGTCAATACTAAATAGTTTTTTTTTTTTTAAAAAAAATAAAGAATAAATAAAAAAAACCAAATATTAGAATCTAAAACGTATATTAACTTATAGAATTTTTTTAAAGGGCATTTCTACCCTCCAAAAGTAAAAACTAAACCTTCAAGGGAGAGGAAGAAGGCCCTATATCCTATGTAAAGCTAGTGAGATTTGCTGTCCTTTAGGGTACCTCATGACTAAAATAAAAAAAAATAAAAAAAAAATATTTTGTTTAGCTCTAGGGCACCTATTTGTGCAATAAGTTATGATAAGCAATTCTGTTTCTATTTTTAGCCTTTAAATTTTTATTTTTTTGGTCAAAAGACTCAAACCAATATTTAGTTCTTATTTTTTTTTAGTTCAACAACATTTGAGGTGGAAATTCAAAACTCTGATTTCTTAATCAAGGATAAATGTCAATTATTGTTGAACTATGTTCACTTTTGACCATTATTTAGTTCTTTGTATTATATTAAGTTAGGTTTGGAAATTTTGTTATAATGAGACATTATACAAAATAAGATAAATAAGAAAATAGTTTAAAGATGAACCAAAAAAAAATTGTTAGTTTTTATATTAAAAAATTTTCGTTGTTTTATATATACGATTTGACTAAAAATTTGATTTTTTTTTTTAAATTGAAAATATTTTTAAGAAGGTAAAATACTCCACGAAGAAATTATGAGAAACAAACTTAATTTTCATAAGAATTAAAAACTTTTTCATAAGAATTTTTATATTTTCTTTATGAATCTTTATTTAATTTAGTTATTGGTATGATTTATATATTGTTCCTGGCAAAATCTGGTCTTCAGAACTCACATGACATTCACGTGCCACCAACGGTAAATTTGTTTGAGAGGGGGGAAGACGTGACTTGCAAGATAGAAAACCTGCACACCGGTGTGGTGTTTGTCACACCGCCTCTGATGCTTAAGTTAGAAAACGGAAGGAGGAGAGCAAGAGAGCAAGAGGAGAGAGTAGAGAATAAAGTTCGAGATCTCATCTTCAGTGATGAAGAGGGGTTTAAATACATGCTCATGCTCCTAGGGTTTTTAGGTATTCGGAGGCGTTGCAGGCTGAACCAGGTGGGACCGGGGCGGCCAGGGGCCGAACGGAGGCGGACGGACTCGACCTCTGGCTGAGGCCGACCATATGGGTCGGGCCAAGGCCCGATCCCTCCGACCTTGGCCTGACCTTTTGGCCCGTTTTTATCTCCAGAGTCTATCTTCCGGTTCTATTTTTGGGCTCGTGTCGAGTTGTCCTCGTTAGTTTCTTGTACATTGGAGTGGTCCAAAATTACCAATAACATATATAATTTACGCGTTTTAAAATATGTATAAATATGAAATAATATTATCGAGATAAAGAAAAAAAAAATACTTTTTGAAATCAAGAATGCAAAATATCGAGGGCCCATCTTATGGTTGGTTTTAAAATTAGATGGCCATTAATGTCAAAGTTATTTGAAGTAACCATGAGTATATGTAAAAAAAAAAAAAAAAAAAAGTCAAAGTGAGTATATACCTCAACGATAATTAACATGTAATATCGAATAAAATGTTAGAAATTCAAATCCTCATTTTCCAAGGTTGTTGAATTCAAAAAAGGAAACAACCTTATTTTATTCCCAAGAATCAGATAAAAATTAAAAAAAATGAGTGAAAATATGACATTTAAAAAAATAATCAACATATTTTCACTTCCCAAAATCAGATTTTTGTTCTAGAAGTGAAATAGTTTTCAAAATTAACTTCCAAAAGGGGTTCTTGAACAAAAATTGCGTCCTTACAAATAATCTGATTTTCAAGAAAAATGAAATTGTTATTTGGAAAAAAAATCATGATTTTTTTTTTTTGAGAAGAAAAAAAATCATGATTTTTTTTTTTTGAGAAGAAAAAAAATCATGAATCTATAAACAGTAGTTGTAATATAAAGTGCATTTAAATTAATATCATTTTGGTCTCTAAACTTTTATGTTTCTTTCAGTTTTATTATTAAATTTTTCAAAAAGGTATTTTTATTGTTTTGAACTTAAAAAAAAAAAACTTTCAAAATGTGATCTTAGAACACATAAACTTTGTAAAAGAATATTTTGGTTCATGAACTAAGATATCTATTTTTTCCCCTAAAGCTTTTATAAAAAGATATTCATTTCCTTAATTGTTAATATTCTGTCACCTTATATTTATCTTCTAACTTGAACATAACTCAACTAGTTAAAACATATATTTTCAACCAAGAGGTTAAGAGTTTCAAATTTCTATCCCCACATATTGAACTCTAAAAAAAACTTAATATCTATCTATTAAACATCAGTTTATGTAACTCCAATACATGTCTATTTCATCCATTAATACTATATTCAAAGTAAGAATCATAAACTAAAATAAACATTTTTAGATTTTAGTGACCAAAATAGAATAATTAGAAAGTTACGGATTAAAATAGGATTCAAACCTAACCCGAAGGTGTATTCTACACAATTTTTAAAAGCAACTAATTTTTTTTTTTGGTTGGAATTATTATTATTATTATTATTATTATTATTTTAGTGAAAAGCACAAGTCGTAAGGATGATATCGGCATATGGGATTGTTGTTTGACCACTTGGAGAATACAGCCAACCCTTTTTTTTTTTTCGAAACTTGGGGGGGAAAAGATTGGAGGATTAATGCTTCCTTCCAATGATTATGATCATCAAGAAGGCTATTCACCCTTAGGCCTTTGAGGCTGTCATTACAAAGAGTTGGTCTCGGATTGTTTGCTCTTGAGATCCAGGGGTCTTCCTCAATCGTGATTTTGTTGCCATTGCCGACTCTCCATCTCATCCCTTTTTTGAAAAGCTCTCTCCCCCAACATATACTTCTCCAAGTCAGGGAAGGAGCTTGACCAATGGGGGCCTCAAGAAAATTACCGTCCTTGAAGTATCGCCCTCTCAACACTTTGAAAAGAATACAGCCAACCCTTATTTTCTAAGCTTTTGATCCTCTCATTTTTCTATGATGATTATGATAAGATTCCTTTTCTCTCCTCTTCTTTTTGTGTTCTCTTATATTGTGTAAACTTGCAAATTTTTTTACATCAATTTTTTTTTTTCAACTCTCGATTTAATTATTTCAATCGAAACTAACATATCTGGTCACAGACATAATTCAATAGTAATTGACACGTACTATCGATCAAAAGATTAGAGGTTCGAAACCCCACCCCTAAATGTTGTTGAATAAAAAAAAACTAACATATTCGAGTTCTAAATCTATCAAAATGAATAGCAAAATTAGATTTTATTTTAGCTACCATAAATTGGTCTAGTGACATTTGAACATCTAAAAGGAAAAAACACAAAGAAACTTTGAGGAAATGAGTTCAAACTCCACAATGACCATCATCTATAGAGGGTTGTCTTAAACATAATAAAAACAATGGAAAAAAAAATCAATTTTGACCTCTAAACTTGTCATGTAATATTAATTTTAATCCTAAAATTTCAGTTTTTTCTTTTTTAATCAAATCGTACCTCAAACTTAGGTAAATATTGCAATCTTAATCTTAAATTTAAAAAAAAATGTTTTGATTTTAACCATTTAATAAGTTTTTGTTTAGAATATTGTTAAAAGAAAGTATTTTCACATGCACTTAATAAATAACATATGGAAGACATAAATTTGATTAGATTTTAAAGAAAAACGACATTAAAGTTAAAATTTTTGTTAAAATTTGTGAGTTTTGGCAAAGTTATTCAATGATAGATTTTTACATTTTTTTAAGTAGTAGGTGAATTGGTGAAAATTGAATAGATGGTAAAGATTTTTTTTATTTAAGTTTATGGTCCAATTTGATGAAATTTAAAGTTTAGAGTGAAAATTGATACAACTTAACAAATTTAGATGTCTCTTTCGATTTTTTTAAAAATTTAGTTAGGCTCTAAGGGGCCGTTTGTTTTTTTGGGATGTAGATGTCCGACATCTTCAGATGCCTGGAATCTCAGATGACCGGAATTTTAGATATCCGGCATCTTCAGATAGTCACGTTTGTTTTGTAGGAAAATTTATAAGGTATCCCGGAATATTTTGATAGTTTTGAAGGATTTATTCTTGGAAATGTTGTAAATTTATGTAATGTTCCAAAAATGCCCTTATTAATATATTAATTAATTTAATATAATTTATATTTATATAATATATATTTGTTTTTATTAATTTAATTTTTTTTATATTAATTAAGTGTACATTCATTTTTGTATGTTATTTCATAGAATTCATATTAATATATGACTTTTTTTAAATAAAAAACCTATATTAAATATAAATTTTATTTTTAATTTTAATATTTTTCTAAAAGACAATTATATAATTAATGTTATATGAGGTGAAGTCTAATTGAATTGAAGTCTATTTTATATGTAAATGTAATATATAAATATACTCAATTATATAAAGTTGATTATTGGACATTAATCTATTTAAATCATAAAATTAAAAATAAAGATAAAGAAAATTGATGAAAGAAAATATATAAAAAAATGAACGAAGGGCAAAAAGGTAAAGAAGGGATGCCCGCAACATGGGAATCTTCGAAACCCACGTTTCAAAAGGGCATCCAAAAGTACTTAGATTACCTCCGATAGGGCATCCCAGGATACCCGGACATCTCGAGATACCTGGGTATCTTACATTACTGCAAAACAAACGTGGGAATCCAGATGCCTGACTCATGGGCATCTCAGATTCCCAAAAAACAAACGACCCCTAAGAGGATTTTTCATTTTAGTTTAATAACATTTGGAGTGGAGGATTCAAACATCTAACTCGTTGATCGTGGATATATGTCAAAATTATTGTCGAGCTATTTTTATTTTGACTCTAGGGAAGATTTTAGAAATAAGTTACAAAGTGAAAACAATAAATAAATAAATAAATAAATTGTGAAATGTGTCATTTGACTGTATTTGTAGCTGGATGAGACTACTTTTGGTGCGTTTTTAATTTTTTTAAGGCTATATTTGGTAGTTTGTTCTTTTTCTAGGTTTTGATATTTGGATGTTAGCTTTTTTTGGTTGGTTGATATTTTTTTCGTTACTTTATTTAGGTGTTTTTATTTTTTTATTTTGTACAATTTATTTATTTACGTACTTACTTTCCATCTCTAGCTTGATTATGAGAATTTTATTCATTTTAGTATTTATTCAAATTTAATTTTAAAATTCAATTTAATTAAAATTTAAACGTTAAAATTAATTTGCTTATGGGGGGAAATATTTTTGGTAAATTAAAATTTAAATCTTTGAGTTTTTATTTGGCTTATTAGTCTTCAAAATTACCATTTGACTCCTGAATTTTGCAAAATAATTTTCTATAATTTCTAGACTTTAATAAATTGCCCAAAATTCTAACATCAAGCACCCAAACTTAACCATAAAAAGCCTCAAATCAAGCAACGTCGAACGTAGCCAAAACAGATTGCCAAAAATAGCCCCAAAATTTAAAACCTTCCATAGTAGTCTTAAAAATTCATTTTATTAGCTTTTAAAAAAAATCATTTTATTATTATTATTATTTTTTTTTTAGTAAAATTTATTTAGTTTTTAGTTTTTTTTTTTTCTCAGTACAACTTTTATGTTAGTTTTACTAAACTCTTGTTGGCTCATTTAGTTTTTAGTTTTAAAAAGTTTAATTTCAATCAAATTTAAATATATTCCTTGTCACAAAAGTCTTGTTGTAAATTACTATAAAAAACGTGATCTATTCCATAAATAGATTCTTTAGACTTTAAAATTTAAAGCCCGAAAATATAAAGGAATTTTTTTTTTTTTATTTAAATTTCACTTTTATCGGACTCATGTATTTTGAGATTTATTTCACTTTAGTTCATAAAATTTTAGGATTTATATTTTAGTCTCCAAACTTTTAAATTTTTTCCATTTCAATTCATACACTTTCAAAATATCTATATCTTTTTTTATTATACTTTTCCCCTCAATCGTTAACAATTTATAACATGAATTTGAAAGGTATATTAATATGCTAGTGTAGTTTGTAATCGTGTATTGAAGTCACGTAAGTTGATTGAAGTGAGTAGTGAGTGAATGAATATTAGGGACACTAAGGCTGCGTTTGGGGTTGCAGTTGCAACACCTAAAATCTATTTTGAAACAATCCTGACCGTTTTATGTGTTTGGTAATATAGATTTTTTTTAAATTGATAGAAAATCACTTTTTAAATCCTTTGATTTCTAAAATCTCCTCAATTTTAGCTTTTGGTTTTAACTTCCTAAATAATCTAGCGTTGTTTTTAACAATTTTTCAAAATGTCATTTAGATCTTTCCATAATTTTTTTTTTTCCAATTCCTCTTTAACATATTGAAGCTTATTTGATAGTTTTTTTTTTCAATCTATCACATATCAAAACTTTTATACAATTTAATCATCATTGAACTTGAAGAAAATAATGGCAAAAATATTAAAAATTAGAAAATGTAATTTATAATTTGAACTATAAAAAATTTTAAATAATTAACTTATTATAATTCAGATTGAATATGAACATATCAATAATTAAAATAATGTGTCTACTCTAATCATATAAATAATTACTTTCATATTAAAAAATTGTATGCTCTAAGATGCAATACAACTACAAGTTTTATGAGAACAAAATAGATAATATTATTTTTATTTTTGTCTTACATTTTGTTGGGACTTAATTAAATTGGAATAACATTTGTTCATTATAATAGTATAGAAAAACTATTCTATTTAGCATTTTATCGTATAATTTAAAGTAATAAGAAAATTATTTAAGAAAAGTAATAAGAAAATATAATTTTTAATTTTAAAAAATTATAAATAATCAACTTATTAAAAGTCTTATACTGAAAATCAAAATATAAATAACTAAAATAATATGTCTACTTTGGTCATTATAACTAAATCACAACAATTTCATTTGAATTTACCAAACACTATGAACAACTTTCTCGTGTTTAAAATTAGAATTTACCAAACGCTAATTTGCTTCGTACAACATCTGATTTTCTTAAAAGCACAATTACCAGCAATTATTTTAAAAGCTACCGCAATCCCAAACGGAGCCTAAATAAAACAACAACCAAAATGGTTTGATTAATTTTTACCAACTTGAACACAATTTGGTAAGACATATATCCTCGATCAAAAGATCAGATATTCAAATCCCTTTGTCACTCCATGTTTTTTTTTTTTTTTACAATATGTGGGGTGAAGATTCGAACCACAGACCTTATGGTCATCAATACAATTTTATGTCTGTTGAACTAAAACAAGTGTAAACTAGTTAAAATCAAAATAAAAAAAAAACTCAACAAACAAAAATAATAAAAGTTTAAACACCAACAATATGCAAACCTTGAAAAGCTTAGGGGGGAAAAGAAAAAAAAAAAAAAAAAAAAAACCACCAATAGATTTAGGGCAAAGGGGAAACTAGATGTCCTTTTTCTTTATTATTTTGCTTTTTAAAAATGAAATATGTTTTTTTTTTTTTTAAAAAAAAAAAAGATTAAGTGTCATGTTGTGAAGGTGGCTTTCTATGTGTATCTGAGTCAGCCCCACGTATTAGTGTGAGTGTTTGAAGATATCCATCCACTCATTTTAAATGGAAACCAATGTGAGAATCCATCACACAAAATAAAAAAAAAATAAAAAAAAATTATGCCTTTTTAAATGGTAAATAAACTATCTATAATTATTTTATTTATTTATTTATTTTAATTACGAAGAATTTATCTTTTTTATTCTTTGTTTAGATACATGATCACTAAAGTTGTTATTTGATTAAAGTATAGTATAGTATAGGTCCTTAAAGTTTATCCTCATTTTTAATTTCGTCTATACAATTTAGAAAAATAATTTTGGTAAACCATTAAATTCTTATGATAAAGTAACTAGGACAAAATTTTCTATCAAGATTTCATTTAATCTTCTAACTTTCTTTCATTCCTTCTTTGATTATTGAACACATTTTAACTTTAACTTTGCTTTTTTTTTTTTTTTCTTTTTTTCTTTTTTTAACTTTTGGATGAGTGATGTATAATATGTTTGTATAATTATCACAATGTCGTAGACTATTAATTATATATGAATGTTAAATAAATTATATATTAATAATGTAATTTGAACTTATGTTTTAACTTTTAACATAAAAAATAGAAATTAAAACTTTTTAAAAACTTTAAGACTAAAATTTAAATTTTAGAATTCTAGTATTTAAAATTATATTTACTTTATTATTTTATTGTGTAGGCCTCAAGTTATATTTTTAATTATTATTTATAATATGTGATTGATTTTTTTTTTCTTTTTTGAGTTCAACAACAATGGGAGGTGGAAGGATTCGAACCTCTGACCTCTTGGTCGTGGATAGATGTCAATTACCACCAAGCTATGCTCACCTTGACATAAGTGATTGAACATTAATTACGATAGTCAAATATATGGATTTTTTTTTATTAATAATGTCGTCGTAATTATTTATTTTTCCTCTCATGTTGCTTTTTTCTGGACCGTTGGATTTGTTTAAAACTCCCAAGAGGGACCCAATTGATTTAAATATAGTCAAAAAGTTAGAATTCTAATTTGGACAAATCTTGGCCGCTAACTCAAGCTTTGCTTCATGGATCCTATATCTAGAGATAGGATGGAGAACTTTTCAAAGATTCCCTATGTTCTTTTTATTCACATTTATATTCAATTATATCATCAATGTTTTAAATAATACAAAATATTGCTATTTTTAACAAGCATTCAAAGATGTTATAAATCATCCAACACAATTATGGAGCTTCGATTATCGTATTGTTTTCTACAGCAAAAACATATTTGATAAGAAAGTTAAATTACAAGTTTAGTCATTGAACTTTCAATTGTGTGTCTAAAAAGTGTCCAGTGAACTCTTATACTCTCAAATTTCAGTACAATTTGTTAGTCGTTGTTCGAATTTTTTTTTGTCCTTATAAATTATATTAAGGTACTATAATTTGTTGTAACCAAAGTGAACATAGTTCAATGGTAATTGACGGGTACTCTTAAATCTCAACCCTACTAGGTGATTTTTTTTTTTTTTTTTGAGATAATTGTTGGTGGCCTATTTATTTAATTAGGAGTTCCCAAAATCTTTGAACTTGGCAAAGAGGCGATGGGATTGGGTGTTCATAGAGTTGGAGATTTTTATCGAGAATATAATCTATGAGATAAAATATTAGAAAATATGTCGACGTGGCAAGATATGATTGGCAAGAGCAAGGATGATATTTTCCACTTTAATCCCTTGGAGAATATTCCATGATAGAGTGTTTGTGATATGGCATTGGTCAACCCATCAAATCCACACCTCTTTTTTGTAATTTCCTTTTAAAAATATTTTTGTAAATTTTTAAAAAATAGATATGTTCGGTATTTTTTTTTTTTTTTTTTTTTTTTTTTTTTTTTTTTTAGTTCGATAAGTATTTTATTTAATCTAAGGAATAAAAGGAATTCAAAGAATAAAGCTTTTTGGTTACCTCATCTATTTATTTATTTTCATTAAGTTCTCCGTATATTTTTATTATTATTGTTATTGTTTTTCAATTCTCATCTAACATTTATGGATTAAATTACAAATTAAATTTGGTCCCTATAGTTTGAAAAGAGTTGGAATTTAATTCGTTTTAAAAGTAGAATTTTGTAACGCCCCAGACTCAGGATTCAGAATTCAGATTCGACACTTAAGGCCCCGACATTCCCCTGCGACCCGACCACGTTACCATACTTGTCTTAAATTGCTTCGAAGAGTGAAGACTATCCCCACAAACCAACACAGGGTCCTTTTAGCATGTTTTGTCCTCACTCACATGCTTCCTAGGAAAATTCCCAAGAAGTCACCCAACATAGAACTTCTCCAAGCTAAGCACACTTAACTTCAAAGTTCATATGATTGAGCCACTGAAAAGGAAGGTCCATCTTGTTGGTATAGGTAGTATCTATCCATTCTTTTAAGCTTATCTAGGCCATACTTTCATGTCCTCAGGATCCCTCTCATTCGGATGTGATCTCGATTCATTCATGTACCCCTCCTAACTCGGGTGTTACATGTTGTCCTTGTAGTTTGATAAAAACCTCATTAAATAGTCTTTACCGCGTATTCAATCTGTTAAACTTCCATCCTTATCCTACTACATACTCAATTTGTTAGTGACTTCTAACGTCCACCTACTCAATCCATTAGTGACTATTTAATAAGGTTTTGTCAAACCATAGAGATGAATATTTAATTTTAAAACCATAAGGACAAATTTAACAAAATTCATTTTAGGTTAAAAAACCCTTTTGGTCCCAGGATTTGGGATTTCTTCCATTGTAGTCACTATGCTTTCAAATGTTCAATTTTGGTCATTGTCGGGGGCCAACATGATGTTTAAACATTCCTTTTATTTTTCTTGTTTTTCTCTCTTATTCTGTATGTTTTTTTTTTTTTTTTTTTTGGACAACATATGGGGTGAGAGATTCAAACCAAAGACCACTTGGTTATTAGAACAAGTTTTATGTCATTTGAGTTGTCTTTCTTTTATCTTGTTTGGAGATGTGTAGTCCACAAAATTTTAGATCTATTCCATTTGATCATATATTATATGCTTTCAAATACTCTATGTTAGTCTCAGTTTCAATAGGTTAGCCTATTGACTAGTTAAAAAGAAAGGAAAAAAAAAGTTCAACTCCATAGTAGTCTATTTATAATATTAAAATCACACGAATTTCATAATAAACGTTACAAGGCTAGACAATTGTCTATCACATTAGTCGAGGTTATTTTAACATACATGTCATATGCAAAGTTTTTGTTTATAGTAACTAACTAATCAATCTACTATACAAGTAATACATCTGTATTCTTTTTCGTTATTACATATCTTATATTTTCTTTCTTCGTGTGGGACCTACATAACATCTAACATATCTCCACCATATAATTAATATAATTTTCTTCTTTCTCTCGAAGATTGGAAAAAAAAACGTGTATATGTTTTGAATTAAACGTATTAAAGAATATTAATGAAACTTCAATCTAACAATACCATAAGCGGAAGAACTTTCTCTAGGCATGTAGAACCGTTATCTACGGTAAGTAATAAATAGGATTTATTATGAATGGAGGTAGTATAGAAAATTTTCCCGGTAGTGTACTATAAATTTTCCCAATAAATAGTTTCCTCTTCATTTATCGTGCGGGACCCACATAATATCTGTCAAATCTCCACCAAACACAAAATACATAATATAAATTTTAATTTTTAAAAATAAAAATAAATAGGAAAAAGAAGAAAAAGGAGAAAATATGAAGAAAAAAAATGGTTATAAATGAGAGGTTGGAAGGGGCTGGGCACATGGGCTGGGGAGCAGCATGGCATTGTGCTCTGCTCAACCTGTCTATTCTTTTTCACAAGAGATTCACATGTCACAACACCAAGTGGCATTTTTTCTTACCTTTTAAATAAATTCATATTTATAATAAACCCTAATTTTTTTTTTTTTTTTAGAGAAAAGAAGGTTAAATTATAAAATTTTCCCAACTTTCAGTGTCAGGTTTTTTAGTCAATGTATTTAGTTTCTTATAGATATCTGAATTTTGAGACATTTTTTTAACATTCAATTTTATGTCAGATAAATCTTTGACATTAAATTCATTATACAAGCAAATGCCTAAATTTGTCTAAAATCTAATCTTAATGTTTCGAGTAGACATGTATATATAAACAAATTGAACAAAACATGTTATTTTATGTTAAATAGTAATTTAGAAGAAAGCTTAGGAACTAAAAAGAAAATATATTTGAAAGTTTAGAAGTGGAAATAGAATAAAAGTTTAGGTCCCGTTTGATAACTATTTTGTTGTTTTTGAAATTTTATGTTATAAACACTACTCCACCTAGGTACTCCTTTGCTTTGTTATACTTTTTAAAATTGTTTCAAAATCTAATCTAAATTTTAAGAACTAAACTAAGTAGTTTTTAAAAATTTGTTATGGTTTTTGAAATTGGACCAAGAATTCAAGTGTGTTTGCAAAAATATTGAAAAAAAAAAAAAACTATAAAAATTGATTAGAAGTAGACATCATTTTTTTTTAGAAATGATTGTGAAATGGAACTTTAGAGACTATTAATTAAATCATAAAATAACATCAAGTTAAAATTGATATATTTTCAAAGTTAATGGAATAAAAGTTTTTGTATTAGAAAACCTTTAGAAGGATTCTCTTTATTTTTGTGGAACTATTAATATATGCCTAAAGTGAAAAAAAAGGGGCAACCAGACAAATGACCATTTTAAAATAGCTGTTTTGAAAAATGACCATTCGTGTTTTCATTCTGAGAAATGGCCAAAAGCTAATTTTAGTAAATTCTTTTGGCAACAAAGTGGACAAAAATACCCACAACATTCATAAATAAATTAAACCGAAAATACAGTATAAAACCAGGGAGAAAATCTAGGATTTTTCTCAACAACCAAATAATTTCAAATTAAACAAATAAATCTGAGAACTTAAATTTAAAACAAATAAATTTAAATTCACACGGTAAACTAGGGAGAAAATCTAGGATTTTTCAACAACCAAATCAATAACAGAATTTCAAATTAAACCAAAAATACACCGTAAATCAGGAAGAAAATATAGGATTCTTACGATTCAACAACCAAATCAATAACAGAATTTCAAATTAAACCAAAAATACACCGTAAATCAGGGAGAAAATATAGGATTCTTACGATTCAACAACCAAATCAATAACATAATTTCAAATTAAACAAATAAATCTGGTAACTTAAATTTACCGTACCGTTCTTCGAAGGAAACCCTCGTACCGTTCTTCGAAAGAAACCCTTTCAGCTTCTCGATTCTTTGTTCCTTCGGGAAAGACCAAAACTGATTCTTCTCCAACATTCCTCGTTGCAAACCCCGAACGAAACCAAAACAGTCCAAAACCCTCAACCCGATTCTCAAACCCTTGACAGATTTACACTGTATTTACACAGACACTCGACAGGTTTACACTGCCTCGTTGCAAACCCGGACGAAACCAAAACAGTCCAAAACCCTCAACCCGATTCTCAAACCCTTGACAGATTTACACTGTATTTACACAGACACTCGACAGGTTTACACTGTATTTACGCAGACATTCGAGAGAACATTCAGGAGTTTGAAGACGTTGTGTCAACATTCAAGGATATGCATGCTTCGATTCTCTTCTAACTTTTTGGTTTATATAGATATAAACCATTTTTTCACAAATAGGTGACCGAAGCTAGGACCCACCATTTTAATAAGAAAATGAAGAGAGAGAATTGGTGTTGTAAATTCTGAAAAAACAAAGCCAAAAAATGTATATTTTGTGGTGTTGTAAATTCTGAAAAAACAAAGCCAAAAAATGTATATTTTGGGAAGACAAAAGGATTGATTCTGTAACTATATTCCTTGATTCATGGAATTGGAGGTTACAAATTTTCATTTTTTTTTTTAAATATCATCAGATAAGGCTGCACAAATATAGGGAAGAAACGTGGGGAATGACTCAAGGGTAAAAATGGAAGTTCCAATGCCACAAAAATAGGTTAGAAAATCGATTTGGCCATTTTTCATTAAAAAATACAGTTTGGCCATTTTTCAGAAATATCCTGTAATTTTTGGCCATTTCTTAGGATATCCCAAAAAAAAAAGAGTATTTTCTTTTTGCTTGGAATTATGTTTTTGTTTTATTTTATATAAATGAGAAAAGTAATTGAGAAAATAAATAAGGCAGAAGGATTGATTCTGAAAGGCCATGATGGACCCGGTCCGATTCAATCCGAACAATTCCAATCTTTTTGTTGTGGTCCAATAATCAACTAGATTTTGGACCACGCTCACATATCCGAATCTTAAATCAGGCCCACTTTTGATTGCGATTTGACGAACCGATACATCTCAAATTTTCATAGATATGTCGATATGTTTCATAAACCAAAAGATTTGGTATTGATATTGAGAGGTCGATCGATATTGTAATATATTGTAAAAATATTGAGAAAATAGTGGAATTGTGCTAAAAACATGTTATAAGAATGACTTAGGTAAAAAGTGTGGGAATGTTGATTTTGAGTTATCAACTCAAACAAGGCATTGTACATATGTTCGAAAGGTTAGACATTCAAGTCTATACCTCACCTTCTTTAACGGTAAAAAAATAAAAAAAAAAACCGCTTGACTTTACTTTTCATTTATATAAAAAAAAACCCGCTTTACTTTACTTTTCATTTATATGATTTTGATTGCTCTAGCTCAAAATCAAGATACCTATATTTGTGTGAGACTAGCACTTAAAAGTTTGATACTTTAGTATACATCCAAAATATTGGTTAAAAGAAAAAAAAAAGGGCAACTAGCTAAATAGCCATTTAAAAATAGTTGATTTGAAAAAGAGCCATTCGTGTTTTCATTTTGAGATATGGCCAAAAGCTAAATTTAGTAAATTTTTTTGGCAACAAAGTGGACGTAAATACCCAACCCAAATCTTAATTCAGAAATAAATTAAATTAAAATACGAAGGGAGAAAATCTAGGATTGTTACAAATTAATTCAACAACCAAATCAATAACAAACCTACCAATTAAACAAATAAATCTGGAAAATTAAAATTGAAACAACACATTCAAATTCAAACGGGAGAAAAAATCCTGGAGGGCCAAAAACATAAAAGTAGTAACCAAAAACGCTACTTTGGGGATGAAATAAAACATGAAAGCAATAACAAATATGTGGAAAATAATCTTTACGGTTAGTAACAAAATGTATAAGAATGACCCTAACCGAAATCTAAATCCATATTATTTAAATTAAATATACTATAAAAAAAAAGAGAATCTAGGATTTACAGGTTAATTTAATGTGAAATTCAATAAAATAATTTCAAAATAAAAAGGATAAGTCTAATATTAATTTATCTTAACAGTATAATTTGAAAACAAAAATTTTAATTAAGAAATTTGTTACTAAATTCAAATCACGATTTAGGAAAAAAAAATAGGAGAACATAACAAAATACAATATATCGATAAAAAAAAAATCATACATGTTACAGCTAGAATTCATCATGCAAATTAAATATACTATAAAAAAAAGGAGAGAATCTAGGATTTATAGGTTAATTTAATGTTAAATTCAATAAAATAATTTCAAAATAAAAAAGATAAGTCTAATATTAATTTATCTTAACAGTATAATTTGAAAACAAAAATTTTAATTAAGAAATTTGTTACTAAATTCAAATCACGATTTATGGAAAAAAAAATAGAGAACATAACAAAATACAATATATCGATAAAAAAAAAAATTACAGCTATAATTCATCATGCAAATTGAAGAAATTGAAGAAAAATCATTGTAGTTGTAATCTTTGTTTAATCACAATTACAGTGTGTATGAAAACGGGTAAGGGTTTCTTCTAAAAATTATTTACTTTTGTAGGAGACGGAAGATTCAAAGGTGATTGAGACTGATGCAGAAGAAAGTTCAAATTAGCTTTCAACAAATGAAAAGAATAGCTCAGGTGAACGAAAACATGAAAGCAATAATCAATCTGAACGCTTACTTTTGGAGTAACAGAAAACATGAAAACAGTAACAAAAATGCTAAAATATACTTATGATCAATAGCTTTACAGAAGGAACGACGAAGACCAATAATCAATCAGAATGGTTGGAAAAGACGATGAAGCAATCTGGTTTGTTGATTACAAAATAAAAGTCTACCGGAAAAGACGATCAAGCGGATTTGAATTTCAAATGATGAGAGATAATATATATGTTGTAACTAACCATTGCTTGATTCATGGGATAATTGGTTTTTTTTTTAAAAAAAATTAAATGGCTTCCTCAAATATAGGGTGGGGCGTTTAGGGGTATAATTGGAAGAATAAAACAAGTGAAAATAGGTTAAAAATACGATTTGACCATTTTTCATTAAAAAATACGGTTTGTCCATTTTTCGAAATTACCCTGTAATTTCTGGCCATTTCTGAGGATTTCCCAAAAAAAAAAGAGAGAGAAGTGTTGATTGGGTTTTGGTTTGGCAACAATGGGCTTGGTGGATTTGGGCTTCAAAATGGACATGGTTCATATTTTCTTTGTTTCTATTTATTTTGTGTGTGGAATTTGCAAATTTACTATTTCAAGGTTAATCAACCTATGTCAACAAGAGCATAGCTCAACCGACATAAAGTTATACTAGTGACCACGAGATCTGTGATTCGATTCCCCCCATCCCACATATTGTCAAAAAAAAAAAAAAAAAAAAAAAATTTAACCAACCTATTTAAGATGCTATCACAATTATTTAGAGCAAATTTTATACCTTTAGTTTTTGAAATTTTGATAAGTTTCTATTTAGGATTTTTAGTATGAAAATTGATACATTAGTCTCTATAATTTAAGTAGTTCTAAATAGAGTTTTTGTCATCCATAACACTAGCAGATAATTAACCAGACATATTAGATGATGACGTGACAATTCTTATATGGTTAATTTTATATGACGTGATAAGATTTCTTCTTTTCTTTTTTGCATCAACACCACTCTCGCTTGCCTTCCTATGTAAATTCCTCCCTACCCATCTACAAATTGCACTAGTTTCCACCCTCATGTTGCCTATTCTTGTGCTTCCCTTTTGCTATTTTACCCTTTTTTCATCTCCCCTTTACAAAACGCCCTTATTATGTGCATCGCATTTGCA
The DNA here is from genome assembly GCA_036850905.1 of Luffa acutangula. Taxonomy (NCBI): domain Eukaryota; kingdom Viridiplantae; phylum Streptophyta; class Magnoliopsida; order Cucurbitales; family Cucurbitaceae; genus Luffa; species Luffa acutangula. The sequence continues at coordinate 47,650,732 of CM072090.1, forward strand.
AATCATCGCACCTTCCCTCACCTCTTCTTTTTGCTTCTTCTTCATGAGAAGATTATTTTGATTACCATGCTTAGATTCTCCATTAAGGCAAAAGAGTGACAAGAAAGAATGTAGTTGGAGAAAACATAAGAAAATATCTTAGAATAAAAAAAAAAAAAGAATAAATGATTTTGCAATTGACTCTACACCCATCATTCATACCACTCTCATTCATTTTTATACCTTGTCAGCAGTTTTTGAGAATAATAGGAGACTTTTCGTGGAATAAAGTAATATGTTAATTGGTTAAGGCCAGAGACTAGAGACCAGAGACTCAAATCATCCACCTCATATATATATATATATATATAAAGGGATGAAAGGAGAGAGAATGAACACACTCACTCCCTTTCTCTTTCAGTCTTAACTAAGGAACTTGACATTAGTATTTACCCAAGAGAACAAAATAACTCCTCATACTCATGAACTAATAGATATAGAAAAAGAAACAAGAAGAAGAAGAAAAAAAAAAACCAGTTGTAGCCTAAACATTCAACTATTCTTTTCCACACCATCTTATTCTAACAAATTACGATATCATTAATACTCGAGATTGAATAGAGTAGTCACTTCATTATAGTTGTCACCTCTAACAATTACACATCTATTGATCTTTTTAAAGGACAACAAATAAAACCAATTTTTATGATTTAAAAAAATGATTTTCACACAACAGAAATGTTTTTTCTTTAGAATAAAATTATCTTGGTGTTTAAAAAAAAATTGCATTTTAATACCTAAGATTTTGAAAATTTTTATCTCCCATCTAACATTTCAAATCTCAATTTTAGTCTTCAAACTTTGAAGACAAGATGATATAGATAGATTAGAATTAGGGTTGCATCACATTATCAATAAATTCAACATAACATTTTACTATAAAAGATGAAACATAAATATGGAACTTAATAAAAGTTGGACAGCTTAAAAAATTCAAAATTTAAAAATCTGAAAACCAAAATAAAAAGCAAATAAAAATTTAAGGAACAAAAAAAAAAAATCAAAATTTTAAATATTTATGGATCTTATATTCTCAAAAAGAAAAACTTTATGTATCAAGATAAAACTTTGACAAATATTTAAGGATAAAGTTAACTGCATTTAAACTAGAAAATCAATTGGACAATGAAAAATTAGACCAAGTTACATATTAAAGGAACTAAAATAAAAATTAACAAAAATTTAAGAATTAAAACAACATTTAAACAAAAAAAAAAAAAAAAACCCAACTAATTAATTGAGAAAATAATTCAATTACTTGTTCAACAATATTATATAACAATTAAAGAAAAATAATTGAAACCTATATCCATATACAAAGAAGTACTAATATATATATTTTTTTTAAATTTACAATATGTGGGATGAGAGATTTGAATCATAGGCTTCTTGATTATTAGTACAAATTTAATGTAAGTTGAGCTATGCTCATTTTGGCAAGGAATACTAATATCTGCTGACTCGTTCATTGGTCAAATTATTGGACAATAATAGAGGTCGATGAAATTGGCATTTGCTCTCAATATAGACCACAAATTTCCAATGGATAGATTGTTGTTATCATGCATTAAATGCAATGATGGAAGAAATTTCCACATAAACTTGAGAAAAATTACTAACATTACAATCATTTTTCTTTTCTAGAAATTATTTATGTAAATAAAAAGGAAATTAAAAAAAGAAAAAAAACACACCTCAAAATTGAAGAAAGGAAAGTCAAATCAATCTTGCAATGAAACCACTCTTCTCCTCAAACTTCCACCTGCATGTTACAAATCACACTCTAAAATCAAAACAAATTTCAAAAAGATAGATTTTTGTTTTTTTAAAAAGTTATTTTTCCCAGTTTTTAAGAATTTTTTTTTTTTTATGTTATTTTGTTAATTTTTTTCTCAAGAACAGACCATCCATATCCATATCCATAATAAAATACAAAAGCATGAAAATTTGTTATTTTGAAATACAATCTTGAAAAGAATTGTTCTTTCTTTATTGGTCTTAAAATCAAGGTGTTGTTTGAGAATTATATGAAGATTGTCTTTAAGAACCTATTTCTTTTTTCATCTAAAATTACTATTAGTAGATTTTTACCTTTTAAAAACAAAAATAACTTCAATTGTTCTTTTTTTTAAAAAGAAAAAAAAAGTACATATCTATCTATATATATTTTCACTAAATTTTTGTTTATTAAATAATGTAAAATTATTTTTCAGTACAATCCCCAATAATTTTCTTTTTTAAAAAAATTAAAATCTACAAGAAGTAGAACAACTTCAATTATTATGAAAAAAATCAACCATAATTTAGTTGGATGAGGGGAAAAGAAATTACCTGAGAATTTGAACAATCAAAACACACTGCAAATTTGAAGCAATCTTTAATCTTTGGGTTGTTCTTGATTTTTGTCATCTCTTTCAATTTCACTACGCAATTTAGTGCTATTTTTAGACCTAGAAATCCGAAAACTGTTTCAATTGGAAACCCTATCGTGATCATCATCTCGATTCTTGAGAGTCGTCTTTATCAGGAGCTTGATCCTGCTCCAATGGCGCCGAGGAGTCCCGATTTTGCCCTATTTGGTGATAAATTTGAGAATACGATGGCGGATTCAACATCCCTCTCAGATTATTCCCCTCCTGCGAAAGCCCTAGCTCCAGCCCCGGTACTTGCTGCTGCTGATTCCCGATTATCGTCGGGAAATTCACCGATCCCAAATTCATCCCCTGAAATTCGAATCCATGGAACCCGAATTTCGGCATAATCGAACCCGAATTCTCGCTCACGAACCCCGCCCCGATTCCGCCAAGCGACGGCCAGAATCCGCCCGTCGCCATGTGAGATCTGTTCAGATTGGCTCCCATCATCGCCCAATTCGGCCTGGCGACCGCGTCGATTTTGGGGGTTAGGGCAGCGGAGACGGAGGTGTCGTGGTCGGAGACGGAGACGCCAGCAGCATGGAGGGCGGAGGCAGGGATGGTACCGGAGCCAGTAGCGGCGATGATCGACGGCTCCGCCTGCTGAAGCAGCCACTGGATGGTTTCCCCGTCGGTCTTGTGGCCTAATTCGCGGGTCAATTGGAAGACACGGGCGGCGCAGAGAGCAGGCATGCGGATCCGGCGGCCACGGCCGTCGACTTTCTTGTGACGGTCTTTGTTAGAGGTACGTTTAGGAGCCAATTGTTGGTGTTGCTTCTTGTTTTCATCTTTGTTTGAAGTTGAAATGATGATATTGAAGTCTTTGATATCTGCTGAAGCTGTTGATGGAGTTATTGGAGTTGATGATGCTGGTGATGGCTTCTTGTTGTTGTTGTGCTCTGCCATGTCTGCTAATGGGTGTGGGGATGGGGAGGACCCAAAGAAGGTGGGTTCCTCTGTGTGGACTAATGGGGTTTATGAGAGGATGAGATTTTCAGAGTGGAAAGAGAAAGACAGAAAAAAGATGGGTCCTCCATGATTGAGTTCTTCCAACAAGCTGACTTGGCTTCCTTCAAATGCTTGCTACTCTCATCTCTTCTTCCTTTTCTTTCTTCTCTTTCATTTATCAGTCAAATTTGGGATTTTTTCTTCCCCTTACTGTTTGCTTTAATTGCATTACAGCTGCTTCTTGTCTCTATTCCTTTTCTCATTTGTCAAAAAGTAGAAACCAACAGGGGGAAATCAATATAACTTTTACTGCCTAAGGTTTGATGTGGCCGTTCCAGATTCGAACCTCTAACCTCTAACAAGTAGTTAAGTATGGGGTTGACTTTTATTTGTAGCGTATTTTTATTCGTCTATTTATACTCCATTTAATGGACGAGTTGGTCCAACTACAAATTTGTAGTCTCTAAGAATACAAGAGCTCCCACCGAAGGATGTGTAGGTATGTTTTTTTTTTTTTTTTTTTTTTCTTTTTTTCAATTTAGCCTTTGAGGTTTTGAAAGTATTTAGTCGGTTGTATTTTGACAATTTTCAATTAGATTTCTTTGTTAGATCATCTAATATAGAAATGCTTCTATTGGTTTCTCCTCCAAATACTACGAAGTATCATGTCAGGCAAGAAGTTTATCGTCTACTAATTTTAACATTAAAAAGTATAATTGAAAAATGCTAGAACGAAAACTTTAAATATGAAAGATTAAATTGAAAAAATTACTAAGTTATTATAGACTAAAAACTTACATGGAACCTTTGAAAATATTTGGAAATTGAAGCCTGGTTTGATAACTTTAAAAAAAAAAAAAAAAAAAAAAAAAAAAATTAAAATGTTTGGAAAATTATGCTTGTAAGGACCACTATTTTTTTTTTTTTTAACTTAAAATGGTTTTGAAATCTTATAGATTAATTTTTTTGAAGATTACTTTTTTTTTTTTCTTCCCTTAATGTGGCCAAGATTTAGGGTGGATTTGTGAAATTAAGTTAGATAACAAAGAAAAAGGTTAGGAAATAAGCATGTGATTTAGATTTCGAGTTGTATCTTTCTTTTTCTTTATATATATATATATGTATGAATTATGTACCGACTCTATTCTTAGATTTGACATCTACTTCTTGAAACATTTCAAAATTCTACCTTCGAATTTGAAGATTTGACTTAGAGTATTTGGTCAAGATTTCAAAAATACTTTTAAAAATTAAAATCTTAGTGGGAAATATTGCTTGTAAACCAGCATAGTTTTCAACACATGAAATAAAAAATAAAATCTTGATCAGATAGGTCCAAGATAATGGTTCTAATATGGTTATAACTATTGAACATTGATTTTGGTATTCACACATTGATTTTTGTCTTTGAATACCTTAAGTTGGCATTCTTACTTTTATTAAATTTCGCATTTGGTCTATCCTATAAAATCTTAAATGTGACAAATGAATAATGTATAATGTCATGTCATATTTCCATCCTTTAGAAAAAAAAGTTTTCACGGTTTCATTAAATATGAAGTTTAATGAAAATGAGAATTTAAAATTCATATAGGGAAGAAAAACAAAAAAGTAGATCAATGGATAAAAGTTTCCCCAACAAAATTAATATAAACAAAAAACAAACAATATTTTCTTCAAAAAGAAAAATTAAATCATTAACATTTTTCTCTCCTATTGCCTAATCTAAGTCTATGATATGAAAGCTTTTGATGACATTATCTTGGTGGGGATAAGAATCTCCCTTTTTTTTTCTCTCTTTTTTGAATTTTTGAAAAAAAATAAATATAAAAAGACCTACATTTATTTATTTCACAAAAGTTAATATTAATTAATTGTACTTTATAAGTTTCTTTTATGGTTGAAATTAAGATGGAAATAAAAGTACTTTTAATTTGGTTGCAATAACTTTTTTAGGGCATGAAATGTTTTGCCCAAATAAAAAAAGCTTTGTGTTAATTAAAATTTGTAGTTGGTGCTCCTCATGATCTTTAGCTCTTACATTGTGCAATTATTAGTGACATGTTCATTATGATTTTTGCACTCTTAATTAACCAAACCAAATCTCTTTTCCAAGCAAAGTGTTTGGTATTTTCTAAAAGGTTTACTCATTTTGTGCCACTCATTAATGTTTTCCTTGATTGAATTGATGAGCTTTGTGGGTTATTTTCCTCATGTATATATGATTTTGTGTTCAAACTTCTCTTCTGTTTGATCAAATAATCCTATTAAAAAGTTTCGATCTCATATTGATGTAAATAATTATTTGAAGATGAGAATGATTTATTCTTCGACTTTAAAAGTCAACTGAACCTAAATAAAAAAAGAGAGGATAAATGAATATACGAGGACTTGCTAAAAAAAAAAAAGAATGCTTTTTTTTTGTAGCCATTTAGCACAATTCCCCTAGATTTAAATTAAACCTTTCGTTAATAGTATGAAATTTTGACATAGCTATTCTAACTTCACATCAAATTCAATAATTCAAATTACTTTATAAAGTCAAATTTCATATCCTTGATTCTATTGAATTCATGCCCTAACCCTCATACTCATTTCTACACAAAGAACTTTTTGTACTCCACTAGTTCCTCCTTCCATCTAGAGCTATTCAATAATAAGTACTCTTTTATTTATTTATTTATTTATTTAAATGAGGCCATTTTCCAACATCAATAAGTAACATTGCATATAATTGTTAGAGTTGAAATTTCAATTTCAATTCCATTATCTATTTCAAGAAAAATTGAGAACCAATTATTAAATAGTATGATATTTGAACTTTAAATCTTAAATAATTGTTGTGATGGGATAATAAAGACGTGTATGAAAACTATTTTCTAAATAAGTTTTTTTTTTTTTTCGTAGTGAAAACATAACTGTTTTTTAAAAGTTTTTTTTCTCTCTTTTTGTTGTCATGTGCTTTTATGATGATCTAATTATTTTTAGAGCAAATAATACTACCTAAAACTCGTCCAACATCAATTTAGTCAAGGACACTTTTGGATCCCGTTCAAAGGATTACGAACTTCGTTTTTCCCTAGGCTAACCCCCCGACTATCAGATACTATATTCTAATTAACTCCACGTTAAGGGTCCGTTTGGAATACATTTTAATTTAAATGTTTTTCAAGAATTCATTTTTTAAAAAACATTTTGTATAAAAATCGTTTACAATTTAAACACTCATATGTTTGGTTGCATTTCCTCACAAATGTTTTTCTATCTTTTTTAAAAAATTGGTTTCAAGTGTTTCTCTCAAAATGGTTTATTTATCAATCTCATTTTCTAATAAGTGATTTTTAGTGGTTGTCAAGCTCTATAATTTTTTTTTTCAAAATGCTTTATTTTCAAAATTAAACACTTGGGAAGTTAAACCAAACACACCCTAAGTTCAATCGTTCAAATTACTTTCTTCCCTCATTTGTACACAAGGGACTCTTTGTAAACCACTTGTCCTTCCTTCCATCTAGAAAGTTGTTGAGTAATAGATACTTTTTTCTTACATGATGAGCCAATATTCTTGTATATGAATGAGATCAGATTCCAACATTAATTAATCTATCAGTAACTTTACATTTAATTGTTAGAGTTGTGAATAATTTTCAATTATATTTTTTATTCTAAGGTAATTAAGAATCAATTATTAAATGGCTAGGAATTCAAATACAACCTTAACTAGGACCAAAGTCATGGTAGGGAATTTAGGAGAAAACAAGCTTAATTTTCAAAGACCAAAAACAAAAAACCAAATGGTTATCAAAGTAGGCCATAGTTTTCAAAATTTTGTTTTTGTTTTTGGATTTTTGCTAGGAATTCAAATGTGTCCTTAACAAAGATACAAACCATTGTAAAGAAATTGGGAGAAAAAAAAACTTAATTTTCAAAAACCAAAAACCAAATATCAAATGGTTATCAAACTAGGCTTAAGGTTTAAATCCTACTAGTTGATTCTCAATATTTTCAATTTTTGTCTATTTTGGTCCTAATACTTAAAACACCTATTATGCATCTCCATACTTTCAACTTTTATCCATTTCGATCTATATACTTTCGAAACATCTATTTTAGTCTCTATACTTTTAAAAAATTATCCATTTTGGTCTCTATCTACAAAATTCAAACACAAATTCCATACAAAATGAAAACACTTGAGAACAAATTAGCTACGCCAATATTTGGAGAAACTTATAATTATAAATAGAAAAAAAAAGAAAACCAAAATCACCCCTTTTAAACGCCCAAATAATACATAGTCTAAAATAAACATTTATAAGTATATGCACCAAAATAGACAGAATTACAGAAAGTCATAATTATTAAATTCTTGAGCGATTCAACCTCAAATCAAAGAAGAAGAAGAAGAAAAAAAAAAAGAACAATTATTGTAGAGAGAGAAACAGTTGAGTGGCTACATAGTTTTGAAGTTGGAAAAAACAGTGTGAAGAGAGAGAAAATGAAATGAAAAGATATATGATTGAAGAAATGAAAGCAATCACGAGTGTTTGTATTGTGGATTTGAAAGAGACTCACGTGTATGGCCAAGAACCATTCTTGTCTCCATCTCCATACCTTAGCTTCAATGAACAAAAAAAAAAGTTGCAGAGAAAAAAAAAAAAGAGAGAAATGGAGCTTAATTATTCTTCCATGCATCCATGGCGGCTCTTCTTTCAAAGATCAAAGAAGCTTGGTTATGGGGCCATGGCATCTCCAACAACATTGGATTTGCATATATTCAAAATGGGAATTAATGGAGGATAATTACACTATTGTAATTTCAAGATTTTTCTAACTTCATCTTTCGAAAACGTTTAACCACCAAACCTTTCTAGTGGAAAAATTATTCGATGTGGTTGCTACGATGTGATTGTTAATTGTTACATTCAAACCGTTTAACATTGTTTGAAATGTAGTTTTTATCTTCTGGTGTAGAAATACAAACTTTTTGTTATATTGTTTATGCCTCGTCATTTGATAACCATTTGGGTTTTGGTTTTTGGTTTTTGAAAATTAAGCCTGCAAATTCTACTCCCACATATAAGGACTCCGTTTGCTAACCAATTTGGTTATTGGTTTTTGGTTTTTGAAAATTAAGCTAATAAACACTACTTTTACCTCCAAGTTTCTTTGTTTTGTCTATACATTCCTCCCATGTTTTAAAAAAACCAAACTTTTGAAAACGAAAAAAAAAAAAAAAAATAGTTTTCGAAAACTTGTTTTTGTTTTTTGAATTTGGCTAGGAACTCAAACGTGTCATTGATAAATATGAAAACCATGTGGTAAAGGAAATTGGGAGAAAACAAACATAATTTTCAAAAACCAAATGGTTATGAAACGAGACCTAAGTTTTTATGTTTTGTTATCTACCTTCTTCCATGTTTCAAAAAACCAAAGTAAGTCTTGAAAACTAAAAAAAAATTAGATCCCGTTTGATAACCATTTGGTTTTTGAAAAATATATATGCTTGTTTTCTCTCAATTTTTTTACCATGATTTTCATCTTTGTCAAAGACACCTTTGAATTCCTAGCCAAATTCCAAAAACAAAAACAAGTTTTTGAAAACTACTTTTTTTAGTTTTCAAAAATTAGTTTGGTTTTTGAAAACATGGGAAGAAGGTTGATTAAAAAAAAAAAAAAACATTGTTTTTAAACTTAATTTTCAAAAACCAAAAACCATGGTTATCAAATGGGGCCTTAGTATTCAAAAACGTGTTTTTGTTTTTGAAATTTGACTTGGAATTCAAATGTATGAAAAAAAAAAAAAATAGGAGAAAACAAGTTATAATTTTCCAAAACCAAAAACCAAAAACCAAATGGTTATTAAACGCCTTAACGTTTCTGGCTCCTTGATTTTTTTTTTTCTTGACGGTGGTATGTTTTCTTGTCATGTTTTACCTAAATGTTTAGCGAGAGTTGATGGTCGAAATATGGCCACATTTGTGGTCTATTTTGTAGGTGTGAACACATATTTATTTTGTTCTATATCTTGACTTAGGATTAGATTTTTTTAGTTTAGGGTTTTTGGATTGAAAATTGCCTAGATTGAGAGTTTGTGGCTTCTTGTTCATAATTAATTAATAATGGTTCAAACCAAACTTGGAATCTATTTTACATGTGTGAAGAGTATGTGTCTTAGCTTGTTCCTACCAACTTGGATTTATTTTTTCTATATGTGGAATTAAGGTTTTATTTGGTCAAGACATGTACCTAAATTTTGATATTTTAAGCTTTCTTTCTCATCAATTATTTATAGTTAAACTCATACATATATATAAGTAGTTTATTTTACACATATGAAGAGAAAATCTTGTTCTTCTTGATTCAATTAAAAGAAATTAATTTCAGGTAAAATTAGGATTTTCATTATAAGTCGATTATATATTGTTGAGTTTAATTTATACGTTACTTCTTCATTTGTAACTAATAGTGTTGAAGTCACAAATGTAGTCTATTATTTTACATGTATGATGAATATATCTTGTCCATTCCAGTCCAAATAAAATTATTTGAAGAATGTAAAGTTAGAGTTTGATCACATCGTACGATGTGTCTAAATTTTTAAGTCATGTCTTCTTTTCATCAATCAATAGTGATGAATGGATGGAAATTGTCAGAGAAATAGAAGAGTCATTATTTCGTCGATGTAAATTCTAACTCATCAAAGGCTTATTCGACCCAACAAAGAAGATATTTTCCTTTTCAAATTTGTGGTGTCTTATAAGAACAACCCCCACAAAATGCATTTTGATATGCATTAAAATGTATTTATTTTTTATTTTAAATAAAAACAAGATGAATCCAAATATAGTTTTATTATAATTATTATTATCACAATGTATTTTTACTCTTTTACTTTTTCTCCTACCATAAATAATTTGGTTAACTTTTTTTAACACATTTCGAAGAAGTTAACTATGAAATGAAGTTTAAATTAAATGAATGGAATAATGGATAGACTATCATCTATAATTTCAATGCAAATATGATCTTAAAAAAAAAAAAATCTAATATAATAACTATGTGTATGTATATTAAAAATACAAGTATTAAATCTCTGAAGTACAAATATGATGGTTAAAGAAAAACAAAATGGAAGAATTTATTTTTAACCTTTGTTTTTCTTTTTCTTTGGAATTTGATGGTGATTGGTAATGTGACAAAAACACACATAAAGAAATGTCAACTTATTTGGGCAAGAAAATTCTATAGACTTTTCTTGCTTTCATACTTGAAAATTGAAAGTTGGGGGAAAAATTTTCTTTTGGAAAAAAGTGAGAAAATTAAATAAACTTGGAAAAAAAGGTGGGAAAGAAGAGATTGATAATAATGGGTAGGTGGCTTACATTTGTCCTCTTCTTCCATGGTTTCACATCTTGTGTTGCCCACCAAGGGAACACCAATGGGACCCTTCTCTTAAAGTTTGCTATTGACATATCACCCACCCTTTTGCAACATTTTTTTTTAATAAATATTTCTTTTTGTTTTAAAGACAATTAAAAAATATATAATATTTTTTTTAAAAAAAATGTGAGCTTATTACACCACCTTGCTAATGATCTTTTTGAAAGGAAAATCATCTCTTCAATAGACAATTTTGTTAATAGCCGCAATTTTTTAGAGACAAATTTCTCTAAACCACCCCAATATTAATAAAAATTTTAAAACTATCTTATATGACTCCTACCCTGTTAACAATGTTAATCTTAATGAATGGTATCGGTTATCAGTGAACAATATCAATTTTCATGAGAAATTGACCTATACTTGTTAACCTCGTGTAAAGATGCTATTTGCACGTACATATTATTTCCTTTGATAAATTTTTACTCGAAGTATAAATTTGTAGTGAAAGAACCGATGCAAGACTATAAAACATAATTTGATTTTGAAAAGTATAATATTTATTGTTAAAAGAGAAAGTCCTTGCATATATTTATTTTTTTCCTTTTATGGTCCATAAATTATTCTCAATCTTCAATTTGTTTTTCAAAGTCTAGTTTTTTTTTTTTTTTTTTTTTTTTTTTTTTTTTTGAGAAAATAAAGTCTAGGTATTGAAAAAAAGAAAAAAGAAAAAAAAAAGTATTTTATTACATCACGAGTCTCGAGGAGAAGAACCCTTTATTTCATGAAATCATTGTCCTTTCCTATTGGGAATCAAATTGTGGGGGAGAGACAGATTTCAAAATTAGATCCTTTTTATGATTCATGTCTTGTTTGTTTCCAAGTTATTTCTTAGTCTCTTTGAATTTTCATTTCATGTTTGATCTTATCATTATCAAAATCTTATATTACCATATTTTTTTTTTAGATCATTATTAAATAGAATAATAGGTTTGATTGTCTATTTTGATATTCTCAAAAGAGAGAAAAAAAAAAGTGAGATTTTAACATTTATCTTAGTTTGATTTATAAAACTTTATGTAATTGCATCTTTTCATTCATCGTAAGTTTAAGTAAACAACATCCTCATTTTTTACTTCTTTACTTTCGAATATAATTCAGGACTTGTCGGATGGAAGGAGAGGGGTTTTAGACTAGAATCTATTTAGAGATTTAAAAAAAAAATCTAATTATTCTAAAATTTCAATTTTTGTGAAAGATTGTATTAAGAAAATGTAAAAATTGTGTCCCTCCGTGTAAAAAAAAAAAAAAAATTAGCTCTTCCCATGAGACTTGAGATATATATAGAAAAAATAAAATAAAGTTGGTTAAAATGCCTATAAAAATTTTGATCCATGTATATTAGGACTCACTTTATTTTATTCCTTCCAATAAATCTTGACTCACTTTATTTTATTCCTTCCAATAAATCTTAAAATTAGTCCATACAGTCAAAGTGAGCATAACTCACACTTAACCGATGTATGAGATTAGAATCTCCACCCCTGAATGTTGTTAAATAATAATATTAATAAATAAAATATTTCATGCTATTAATTTTTTGTTTTTTTTTTTTGTTAACTTTTCCCCAACAAAAAAGTCTATGTCAACTTTTCCTCCATAAATTTTGAAAACATATTTATATTTTATCTTTTCTTTGAATTGAAACGATTATAATTATTTTAGCAATAAAAATTAATTTAAAACCTGCAATAATTACTAATTTTAAGATTTATTGAAAACATAGAGATTAAATTTGAACATTTAAAAATACAAGAACTTAAATGATATAAATTTAAAGTAGAATGACCAAAATTATATTTTAGCGTAGATATAGTTTGAAAATCAAATTAAAACATTCGGAATCATAGAAATTGAAATTAAATACCAAAATTAGATTACTTTATTTATTATTATTTTTTTCATAGAGATAATATGGGCGGACCCACTGGTTATGGATAATAAGGTTTCCCATAAAATGTGTTGAAAATAAATTAGTATAGGATTTAGCTACACGTCAATCATAGAATTCGAAAAGGAAAATAATAATAATAATAATAAAATCAAAGACTCCAACGAATGAAATTCCAAGATTGCCCTTCAACTTGACTTCGATTTTCTTATTTTTAAATATATATATATATATATATATATATTTCAATTAATTTATTTTTTAATATATTTTTTAATTTGTTAAGATAAGATGAAATGTAAGTTGAATTTATCAACTAAATAAACATGTTAAGAGATATATGTTATAGATTAACCTTCAAATTTATTCTATTTCGATGAATTTAATCTCTAATCTTATCCATAATCTAAAAAAAAAAAAAGTTAAAAAGACAAAGATTGCAACCGTCAAATCTCAAGATTTCCAAATCTGAAATTGTGAAAATGAATTTAAATTCTATTTGATAAGGATTATTTGATCTTTCAAACTTTGAAAAAATAAATTTAATTGCCATAATTTATTTATTTTGCTTTCACCCATTTAAAACGCTTTTGTATTTTTTTTTTTTTTTTTTTTTTTTTGAGAAGAACGCTTTTGTATTCTTAAAAAAATAGAAAACAAAAATAGTTTTTTTATCTACTTTTTCTTTAGTCTTAAAAATTAGTTTGGGTTTTAAAAATATTACTTAGGTAGATTACAAAAAATTATAATTATTTGTGAAAAAAATGAATTAATATTCTCGCGAATTGACCATTTAAGGTCTTTTGAATTGAAATCAATCTAGATAAGAATAATTATTCATCATTTGTATGACTTTTATTTTTAAAAAATTATAAATTTTCTTCTTGAGTTCAATAATTGGAAGATGAGAGATTGAACCATCGATATTTAAAATTATAATAAGTGTTTTATTTAAAATGTTATATTAGATTAACTTTATAATATGAAAATTAGTTGAAATGTGGATTAGAAATTCAAGTCCCCAATTTATAAGACATATTGCTAATATGTTTAACTAGTTGGAGTTATATATAGACTTTATACACCAATTATTTAATTTAGTTAGAGATAAGGAGGAGGAACAATCATTTTCATAAAAGGGAAAGAGATTACTTAAAAAAAAAAAAAAAAAACATTTATCTCTATTAGTAGCATTGACACAGTTGGAATTAAAATAGATAAAGATAACAACCACCATATAAAACAACAAGACTTTTCTTATATATTTATAAATAGGGGGAAAAAGGAAGAGATAATATTTTAAAATATTTTAGTGAAAAATGGTTTGAAAAGTTGAGGGAGGTACAATGTGTTAGATTTTTTTCTCGTATTAGAAAATCATTTCTCACCTCGTGATCAACATTCCATTTTCCTTAGTCGTAGGTGTTCTACACTATCCCCAACCTGCTGATAAAAGGTCGAATTTCGTAAGGCAGACTCATGTTATCAAAAGTTTAAAAAGATAGAGAAACCATTATTGAGGGTCTAAAGAAAAAAAAAAAAATTGTTAAATTTTGATAATTTAGGACTCAAATACTAACTAATTCTTAAAGTCTTTTCAATTTTTGAAATGTTGATAAATTTTCAATGTTGACAAGTATTATTTCATATTAGTGTTATGTAGATTTTATGATAGAAATAAAATATCAACAAACATCTTATATCAATATTGAATTCAAGGTAATTATAATATAACCAATGTCTAAAAGAATAATGTATGCTTCATATAGACATGTTAGACCCATACAACCTCATATCCATTAAAAAAAAAGATTTAATATTATATAAAAACAGATCTCTTTTCGATATCAATTTTTTTAATATAAAAAGTTGTTTAGAACATTCATTCTGGGTGTTAATAAGACAAAATTATTTATTTGTCTCCACCTCCCCCTCTTTAAAAAAGAAAAGAAGAAAAAAAGAAAAAGGAAAAAAAAACCTTGTTTGAAAATAGAGTCGAAGCTTTCTACACAAGATTTTTCTGTCAATGCATGGAATTAAATCATAAATTTTAGAAAAAAAAAATTAAATGAATATCTAATTTTCTTATATATTAATTAAAAAAATAAAAAAAAATCCCAAAATCACAAAAGAAAAAAAAAAGAATTAAAAAAATCTTGGAATGAAATTACAAAGTGTTGTAAAAAAATAATAATGATATTACAAAATGGTCAAAAACAACTACCGAAATACTCTAACGTAAGACGTAACCCTATATATATATATATATATATATATATATATATATATATATATATATATATATATATATATTTGATTGTGACCAAATACAAGTGTATTTTTTTTTATACGGAATTATTTTTTTACGTATATTGATTCTCTTAGTTGTAATAAATGATTCTTACTATGTTGTGTTATAATAATAAATGATTTTTATTGTGTTGTGTTATAATATTTTATTGCTAAGTTTACGTCTTTTAACATATATATATATTACAACCTTCAACTAGAATATTTGATGTATTGGAAGTATTAATTTTTTCAAAATGAAAGATTGGGAGATTAAAATTGAGTTAATTAACTAACTAAAAGAAGTAAACACTATAAAACTTCTAACAAATATATTTCATTTATAATTCAAGACACAACACAAATCAAGATTAAAAAAAAAAAAAACAGAGAAGTTCTCACTTTGGACCCATGTAACACGCTAAAAATAGGCTAAATATGTGAATATATAAGTGTATGAAACCGAGTTGAGGATGAGCCAACTTAAATGTAGGGAGATGAAGAATTGAACTTGGATCTCAAGGGATAGTGTAGATATCTTAACCTATAAATTATGTTCATTTTTTTTTAATAAACACTAAACTACGCTTACCCAACATTGTTATCATAAGTCTTTGTCACGACAAAAGTGAAAAACACATTAAAACTATAAATTTATCTACATTACAAGTAAATTTATGGATTTCACTTTAAATATATCATGTGACAATTTTGAAAAAGAAAAAAAAATAGGAATAGGTGGCTGGGAACATGGGCTGAAAAAGACATAGAAAACCCATAGATTTATACTTGGGCCTGAGACTATAAGATGAAGCCAATAAGTCCGACCCAATTTGTAGAAGTGACAAATTTTGATGGTATATATATATATATATAATTCAACAAAGATTAGAGATTCAAACCTATCTTCTCAAAAAAAAAAAAAAAAAAAAAAAAGATTCAAATCTATGACATTTTAATCATAAGCACGTATTTTATGCTTGTTGAGCTAGGTTCATGTTATGAATAATTAAATAAACAATTGATAATAATTTTTTAGGATTAATTTTATGTTGGGTATATTTGTATAAAATAATTTGTTTATATTTGTTGACACTTTTATAAATAATCCAAAAATATTTTCATGAAGAATCAAATTTTTATTCCATAAAATAATTATCAGAAGATCATTGGGTGGATATAAATGTTTTTAAAATATTTTATTTATTCCAAGTTTATCAACCAAATACACTATTAATAAACTCATATTTAACAAATTTCATCTTTAACCCAATCCAAATATAAATTTTACCTTCTCAAAAAAAAAAAAAATCCAAATATAGATTTTACAAACTCAAACTTAAAATCTATTTTATGAACGATCTAAACACAAACTTAACAAACTCAACTTTAACGTACTCAAAAAAAAAAAAAATTAAACTTTAACGGTCTAGGGGTTATAATAATCTAGGGGTTATAATAATCTAGAGGTTGTTTGGGTACAAAGTTGGTTATCATAGTGTTGTTATAGTCTAGGAGGTTGTCTCATATACGGTATGTTTTCAATTTATTTTTGGTTAATTACTTTAATATCTTTTAATCTCTAGCATATATTTTAAAGATTTTGAATATATTGGTAAAGAATTAAATAATGTTGAAAATAAACAAGAAAAAAGTATTTTTAATTTGATTAGGTTAAGAAGTGGTCCATTATAAATATACATATTTTCTTCATTCAAAAAAGGAATCAATGGGGGGAGGCAAAAGAGGATCATTGCTATTCAAATCATCCATCTTCTTCTTTCACTTATTTAGGCCCCGTTTGATAATCATTTGTTTTTTTGTTTTTGGTTTTTGGTTTTTAAGCTTATAAACACCACTTCTAACTTTAAGTTTTTTTAGTTTTTTCACCTACTTCTTTCCATGTTTTCAAAAACCAAGCCAATTTTTTAAAACTAAAAAAAGTAGTTTTCAAAAACTTGTTTTTGTTTTTAGAATTTGGTTAGGAATTCAAGTGTAGCTTAAACAAAAATGAAAACCATGGTGAGAAAATTTAAAGAAAACAAGCCTAATTTTCAAAAACCAAAAACCAAAAACCAAATGGTTATCAAACGGACCCTTAGTTTGTTTGTTGTTTTCAAATCATGCATGTTGGATTGATCCACTCTTTTAGAGGGTTAATGGATCTTATTTGAATTTGTGATTTCTTTTTATTTACAATTTATTCTTTGCCTCATGATTGTTTGGATTATTATATTTTTAATGTTAGGAGAGTCAATTTTTAACCTTAATATATAGCCTTTAGAGAGTGGAATTTAGGTTATTAGGTATTAATAATTCAACATAGGGGTCTATGAGATACCTAAAGAAGTTGTTCTAAATCAATTTCTAGTTTTTAATTCTAGATAGGGATATTGGAATTGAAATAGATAGTTACATGAATTAGAATTATTGCCTATACAAATCATGAGGTAAATTTCTATTCCTTTTAAATTGATTTATCTAAATAAAGTTAGGACCAATCAACTACAACACTCCTAAAATTTCTACCAGTTCTATAAAACACAATCCTTTCCTTATTATTTATATCAAAACTTGACCTGTACACTTACATTTAGCGATTGAAGTTATTATGTTTCAAATTGATTACGCAGAAAATATAAGAGTTAAAAATCTTGACTTGTACACTTACATTTAGCGATTGAAGTTATCTCCTAAATCGTTTTAAAGAAAGTTTCCTCCCGAAACCTATTTTTAATTACATCAAGGAATCTCCACCCCGCTCGAGTCGGGTCTCATCCCCACTAGAAAGATTGCCATATCTCTTGCTAAAAAAATATGACTTTGATGATGTGGATCATACTTGGCCTGGTGCCCTACTCTTACTGTACCTTGTGTACTTCTTTCCCCCTTGCAAGCCACCCCAACCATGTGCATATATGTAGTATATGTCTCCACCTTTTCATTAACCTTTTTTTCCTTTTATTTAAAGATTACAAAATCAAGTTTCAAATTTCATTGAGTCCCAAACTTTATTTTCCAAATATTTTGCATGAGTCTTTGAATTTTGTATTTAAAAACAAAATATTTCAATCCTTATTGTTTAATTGTTTATTATAAATTTGATATAGAAGCAGATCTTTCGTTCATTTACCTCTAATCTATAGATGTCAATATAGACAAGTATCTAAAGTCATGTGTGTAATATGTAATGAATTAGATTTTCAAGTTGATGTGGGTTTTCTAAATGATGATTATTGAAAATTTAATAGTAAGAAATAAAAATAACTTTTTTTTTATGCAAAACTTAGAAACTAAAATGGAATATTTGAATATTTTGGGACCAAATCAAAATAAGTATGAGTATGAGGTAGCTATCATAGAATTCAAACCTAAAAGTCAATCTTATTTTCAAATAATTAATAAACAATATTAAGACCTTGAAAGTTGGTCTTAGAAAATATAGTTACCCTTTGAAAGTGAAATCCAAACAGCACCTTTATATATAATTTGAGACAAAGTAAAGCTTGTACAAAATGTGCATGTTTGTCTTCCATGTTAAGAAAGGAATTTCAAACCCTCAACTTCATGGGTCCTCTTCCAAATTTTACATCTCTTGTGGAAGTGCTCCACAAAAATCAAAAGAAAAAAAAGATTTCTCAATGTCATGTGAGGGCCATTTGGTAAATTGAATATGGAAATATTTGAAGTTTTGAGAATGTTTTGTAGGTAGAAAACCAAGGTTTTTTAGAGAAATTTTATCACATTCATGAAAATTTTGATCCAGATAATTGTTTGAATGAGTAAGGATAAAAATATCAAGTTTGAAAATGTTTGATCGATACAAGAGAAATGTTTCTAGTGTAAATTTGTATACCTTGATGGTAATTTTTAACAAACACAAAAGATATCAAGTTTGAGAATGTTTTATTGTCAATCAGTTAAATTATATACTTTTGACTGAAATATCAGAGATAGAATCCTCCACCAATATGTATGGTTGAACTTTAAAAAAAAAATTATGAGTGTCTTTTTTCTTTCTTTTTTTTTTTTTTCCTTTTAGTATAGAATGTTTTGTTACCTCACGAAAGTATATTTTCTAGTAGATTGTTATTACTCTTATAGTAATTTTAATAGAGAGATCAATCAATGCTATATTTTAATAAAATTAAAAAGAATTAAATGAATAGGTTATTTATCATTTAAAACAAGATAATATAAGAAAATTGTAAGTAGAGTTTTTAGGGATCTAGCCAAATCTAGTTTTTTTTTTTTTTTTTTTTTTTTTTTTTTTTTTTTGCGAGGGAAGATTATTACCTAGCTAAACTAAGGATAAAAATACTAGTATTTCTAGCCATTGAAGATTTAACAATATAATTGTCTTTTTAAATTGTAACACCCGAGTTAGGGGGTACATGAATGAACCGAGACCACATCCGAATGAGAGGGATCATGAGGACATGAAAGTATGGTCAAGATAAGCTTAAAAAGAATTGATAGATACTACCTATACCAACAAGGTGCACCTTCCATTTCGGTGGCTCAATCATAGGAACTTTGAAGTTAAACGTGTTTGGCTTGGAGAAGTTCTATGTTGGGTGACTTCCTGGGAATTTTCCTAGGAAGCATGTGAGTGAGAACAAAGCATGCTAAAAGGACCTCGTGTTGGTTTGTGAGGACTGGCCAGGTCGCAGGGGAATGCCGGGGCCGTTAAGGGTCGAATTCGGATTCCGAATCCTGGGCCTGGGGTGTTACATAAATAGAGAAGTAACATCCATCAAAATGAGCATAGTGTGTGGGGGGATTCAAACCTCTGACCTTTTGGTTGAAGGTTCATGTCAATTATCGCTGAGATATGTTCGCTTTGGCGTGGGGTCACATTTTCATGAGCTTAAAACAAAAGTCCTTATGACAAAACCAATATACAATTTAGTCGAAGTTGAAGGTTAAATTTAGGTGGTATTACATAGAGTATAGATTGACATGCATCCTCGATCAGGAGGTCAGAGATTCAAATCCCTCCATCCTCAAATGTTATGGAACTCAGACAAAAAAAGGAAGAAAGAAAATTTTGATAACACCGATATCTTAATATTCAAATGGAAGCTTGTTAACTATCAAAATTTAGTTGATTTAAATTAAGAGACTCAAATTATTTATTAAAAAAAAATTCTTAAAATATTATATTACATATGGAGGAGGAGATTGGAACCAAAACCTTTTAAAAGAAAAAAAAATGTCTTAACCACACGAACTTGTATATATATGAAGTTTTAATGAATAAATGTAACATCCAATTAGTGTATAAAAATGAAAAATTCATCAAACAAAAATTGATCATAACGTACAAAAGATGACACTTGTGACAAACAAATCTTTACCATATTTTTTGGAACATCAACCATATATTGTGTAAATGAAGATGATTTCATAATATAAACTTAAAAGCACTATATTCATAGAACTTATTAGAATCATATACAAAGCTAATTTATGCGTAATAAAGCTTTAACATTACTGATTAGTAACTCAAAATTACTGATTAGTAACTCAAAAGGTTAAAGGAGGATAACTCAATTTCCTAAGACATATATCCAAATTCCCGACCCTCCATGTGGTTGAACTAAATATATATATATATCAACCATTCTAGATTTAGCTAGTTTGTTAGGAGATCTGTTGTAATTTTAGACGTCAAAGTCATGATAATTGATTATCCATATAGACGTTTCTAATCCCAAACATTATAGGATCAAACGATTACTTTTGCATCACACGAAAGAAGGAAAAAAAAAAAAAAAAAAAAACTTCTACCATCGGAAACAATCCACATCTTCAAGCTTCCTTTGCTTGTTAACTCTTGCAATGAAGGCTTCTGCTCTTTTGTTCCACTCTTCATTCGCTAACTCACAATCGTGGTCTTCATCTCTTTGCTTCTCCCTTTCACTCCAATCGGCACCGTCGTCGCCCTCGGCGGTGCCAACCTCTTCCTCTTCTTTTACTTCCACTACTTTCTCAAGATGATTCTTGTTCATCTCCTCCGCCGTCCTCTCAACATAGTATTCATCATACATTCCATTCAACGAAGACGATTTTTCACCAGTGAGCTTTTGTTCCCCGACGATGTAGACAACGATGACATTGAAGACGACAAACAAGCATCTCGGGCTGAAGAACGAGGGCGGCGTAACCACCATTTTGATCATCGAAGAAAGCGCATCGGGAGGAAACCATTGAGATTGGGAAGAAAGCCAAAAGCTAAAGAAGAAAATGATGAGAGAATGAAGACTGAGATTGAAGAGGAAGTGTTGGCTTTTTCTGTAACAATATTTTATGGCAAAAAGCTTCCCTGCATTGATGACATCCATTTTTTTAGGGTTTTTACTTGGTTGGGATTTGGACACTTTTTAACTTTGGGAAGTTTTGGAGGGAAAAGTTGGAAGAAAATCTTCAGACCTTGGGTTCCCCAAGGGTCCTTATTTGTTTCATGGACAGTTCAAAAAATGCATTCTTTATATTTATAGTGACATATAAAGTTTGTTGATCATTGGGTTAGGTTAGTGAACCTAGGGTTAAGCAGCCGATTTAACTTTTTTTTTTCTTCTTAGTTCAACCCAACGTTTGGGGTAGAAGATTTGAATTTTTAACCTCTTAGCCTAGTACATGCTATATACTTACTTTGACGTAGCAGATTTAATTTTTGGTATTTCTATATAATGGATTTATTAATTCCTAATCATATAGACCTAGATTTATAAACCACATGTGTTATATACATATTAATCAATATTTACAAATCATGAGCCTATTAGCGCAAACAAAGATTATAAGATTTTTTTTTTCATTCAACAATTGTAGGGTAGAAGACTACTTTGAAATGGTTAGAATAGTTTTATACTAAATTATCAAACCTAGGTTTCCATAACAATGTTTCCTTTAATTTGTACAATAATCCATACATGGATTATATAAATTCGAGCATTCATTCGTTAAAAAATATCTAAATTACAATGGTATCTCAACCTTTAGTTTATTAAGACCACGAGTCAAACATTGCCAACTAAATATTTTATTCGGTTCTAAAGTTTCTTAGATTTTTTTTTTTTTTTTTTTTGAAGAATCTTAGAAATTTATTTTGGTTCTTAGCATAAAATACTTTTGTATTACATTTAACATTATTTTTAAGGCCCACATTTTTAAGGCCAAAATGCTAGCTTAAAATATAATCCAACTTGTACCACCAAATATTATTTTTGTTTAGTCCACAACATAAATTTAACAGAAAAAGGTCAAATGAATTTGTGGGTAAAATTTAAGGATCAAAACAATATTTTGAAGAGGATACTAAGATTAAAACGCAATGAATATAAATGTGTCAACACCATGCATAAAGTTTGTACGATCCAAGATGTTTGTGGTTCAAATTTTCCACCCACATATTATTTTAAAAAAAATGAATGTGAAAAACATTGAAGTAGGACTAGTGAGTAATATTTGAATTTAAGAAAAAATAGTTATACTCAAGGAAGATGAAATTATAATTTACCTCTCACGTGATTTTCGTTGGAATAAAGAAAAAAACTTTAGAATGAACATAATTATTAAACATAAAATAACTTTAAAAAAAAAAACAAACAAAACTGTTTTTTTTTTAAGAAACAAACAAAACTGTTGTTACGTTAATCTAAGCATAGTTCAATCATTAATTAATGACAAGTATTATCATTTTAAGTGGTCATGATTTGATCTTCATTTCTATCATCAAACTAAGAAAAAAATAGGAACTATTGCTGATTAATTAATTAATTACTATTTGTAGGAAATTATTTTAATCTATACCATTAAGATTTTTCTTTTTCATTTGGAATATTTTGGGTTCCTTCTAGACAAAGTAGACAAGCTGAAGATATTTTGGTGGTGGGATTCAAAGAATGTTGCACTTTAATAATTGTGTGGTAACTTTTTGAAAAGTTAAGACATATAAAGAATACTATAATCTATTTTTACTTGCCTTCTTTTAATTTCTTTTTTTTTTTTTCCCTTTTTTCTTTTGAGTTTTAGGCCACCATTCTTCATATGCTTCCCACTACTGGGAGTTGATGGTTTTGAGTTTTTGTAATATTCAAATTAGAATCTAATTTATATCTAGAAAAGCTTTTGTTTTGAGATTACTTCATTTTTCTACATACTCTTGAAAATTATTTTGTTTTCGTATATATTTGTAGAAATATATAAGAGTATGTTTGATAGACAATTTAGATTTAGTTTTTATGTTTTCGGATTCACTAAATTTTGTTTTTGACATACGTGATTTTTAAAACTATTTTCAAAGTCTGATCCAAATAGTGGTAAATTGCAACTTTCTTATTATGTTTTTAGTGTATTTAGATTTTGAATTTGAAATTTTTATATGCAAAATTAAATTTGAAAAATAAAAACTTTAATAACTAGTATTTCATGTTATAAACTCAATTCATTTATGTGAAATTAAATTTTGTATAATATAATATATTATAATTATGTGATATTGTAAAATAATAATCATATAAGATTTATAAGATATAACATGTTTATAAATTAATTAATAATAGTTTATATTCAACTTAGTATTTAGTTGATAACTACTAAAAAGTCATGGTTTATAAGTATATTATCAAACACATTTTGAACAATTGTTTAAATTATTATCTAATTTCTGAATTGACTATCAAACACATACTTGAAAAACATAAAATACAACTATGTTTTTTTTATTGAATCATTTGTTTTCAAATTTATGTTTTCATATCACCCATCAAAAGCAATCTAAACATACCAAATAATACAAAATAAAACAAGGCATGATTTATTTCATTATTGATACCCAAAGCAAGAGGTATGTGTCTTTTGGAAGAAAAAAAAACTTTCTCAAAATCATTTTTGTTATAGGTGATTTTGGACCACACAAGGAGCTGACGAGGACAAACGGGCAGATGTAGGACCAAAAGACCGACCCAGAGGAAGATCGGGCCAAAGGGTCGGGCCAACATGGCCCGACCCATATGGTCGGCCTCGGCCTTTTGCCGAGGCCGAGCATATGGTCGGTCTCGGGAAAAGGCCGAGGCCGACCATTCGGCCCGGTTGCGCGAGCCGAGTCCGGTGACTTCTTTTCGGCCCCTGATGCCCCAGATCGCCCCGGTTCCGCCTGGTTTGACCTAAAACGCCTCCGAATCCCTAAAAACCCTAGGAGGATGAGCAGGTATTTATATCCATCTTCGCCACTGAAGTAGGGGATCCGGAATTCTATCTCTAAACTCTACTCTCTATTCTCTGCTTTCTCCTCTTGCTCTTACTTTTCCACGCCCTACCGTTCTGTTTGCTGACTTAAGCATCGGAGCCGGTGTGGCGAGCACCACACCGGTGTGCAGGTTTACTGTCTTGCAGGCCACGTCTTCCCCCCTCAACTACAAATTTACCGTTGGTGTCATATGAAGGTCAGGTGAGATCCTCTGGCCAAAATCGACCATCAACAATTTCATTAGTCAATTTCAATCCCTTCAATTTGATTTTGTTTCTATGATTTTGATCGGATGATTAATTCGACTTTTTAAAAAGCCGACTTCAACGTTAATTTTCAATTTTTGTTGATGATAGGGAAATTATTGAACCTTGATTTTCGCTAAAAATGGCTTCAAACTCATTAACCAATACTTCTACTACTCAAACTCATGTTTATGAAAATTCAAACACATATCCTATTTCTAAAAACAAAACAAAAACATATCCTAATCTCAAACTTTCAAATTTAAGGTTTTCTTTTTTGAAACACAAATTTAAGGTTTTCTTAAACATATATTAACAACCTTTTTCTTTTATACATTTTAAAATATAAAATATGCTTGCTTAAAACCAAGTCTAAAATGTTGGTGTGAAATGTTGAGGTCTCAAGTTTTTAAAAAAAGTTTAAGAAGATGTCGATGTAAATGGATATTCGTGAAAAATTTATTAAAAATAAATAAATATTTAAATTAATAAATAAAAATTACACTTTTTAAATTATTTAAAATGTATATTACTTATATTATATTCACGTTAGTGACATTTTGTTGCTATTTTTTTTATGCTTCATCAATTTTTTCGGATATAATGAAAATTTCGCTTCACCGCTAAGTCAATGTTGAATTTGTGAACATGTGAAAATGTCGATCGAAATATCACATGTTGATGGAAATTTAATATCATGCTTAAAACTAATTTATTCTATATTTGATTAAAAAACTATTAAAGAAAAGTTTTAAAAACAAATTACAAGTTTATGTTTAAAATGTCCCTAAACTTTAAAAATGTCTAATTAATATTTCCTTATATATTCAAAAATTTTAAAAAATAACTCATTTATTAGATATAAAGTTGAATTTTATGTCTAACAGAACTCTAAATTTTCAGATTCATAAATTTTAAAAAATGTAGAATAAGTCTAAATTAATAAAACTTCAATAAGACTTATTGCACATGAAATTGAAAGTGTAAAAAGCTATCTGACACTTTTTAAAGCTTAAGGAACTATAGAACACAAAATTTAAACTTAAGAGATATATTGAATACTTTTTAAAATTCAATGAGAATGTTTAGAGGACTAAAACTTACCATTTGTATTTGATTAATGTTTTTGAAAGTTAGCTCAAATTTAATATATATGCACTTTTGAAAATTTGTAAACAGAAAAAAGACATTGTGACTAAATAAATGGATCCTTTCAATCTCGAAGCTTCAAAGAAGTTGGCTATTTGCAAGCTTTTGTAAAATGGCATGGTTTCATTTAGATTCCCACGAAGAAAAACTTTTTCATAATATTCAAAAAGTGCACTTTTCTTTTTTTTTTTTTTTGGGAAATTCTGAAATAATCAAGATT
This sequence comes from Luffa acutangula, assembly GCA_036850905.1. Lineage (NCBI taxonomy): Eukaryota > Viridiplantae > Streptophyta > Magnoliopsida > Cucurbitales > Cucurbitaceae > Luffa > Luffa acutangula. The sequence goes on from CM072090.1 coordinate 47,676,623, forward strand.
AAAGTAAAGATTCTCCCCTATATTTAAGCAGGTGTCTATATTGCCTTTAAATTTAAAAAAAAAAAAAAAAAGTTTAATTATATATCTAATTTATATTATATTTCTATTTAATCCCTTGTATTAACATGGTGACTTGATAGCTCAATTCTCTCTCTATGTTTATCTCTTTCCTAGGGTGCTTATCCTTGTTAAATTCTATGTGCAAATGTTTAATTGGACAATAATATTGTTGTAGGCCTAAATGTTGAGCTTAGAGACGGGTTCGAGGTGAGATCGAGGCAGTTTCGGAGCAAACTAGAAGCTAGTTTGGAGTTTGAGATGAGATTGTGACAGTTTTGGATTAAACTAAAAGCTAGATTGGAGCTTAGATGATTGATGAATTGGAAGGCGAGCTGGATGCCAAATGGAATTATTTAGTTGTCTGCTCAGTGTTGGAACACCTTTTCTGTTGGATTACCTAATCCTTTTGTCTCAAAAAAAAAAAAACATGGTTAAGAAATTACTAAATGTAGTATGTCTATTAATATGTCCAATTGTTCCAAAAAAAAAATGAAACTCTACGGCCATGTTTGATAATCATTTGGTTTTTAGTTTTTAGTTTTTGAAAATTAAGCCTAAAAACACTACTTCCTCTCCTAAGTTTCTTTGTATTGTTATCTATCTTTTTTCCAAGTTTTCAAAAACCAACTCAAAATTTGAAAACAAAAAAATAATATAATAATTTTCAAAAACTTGTTTTTGTTTTTAAAATTTGGCTCGAAATTCAAATGGATCCCTAACAATTAGGATGAAAGTCATGGTAGGAAATTTAGGAAAAAACAAGGGCCGGTTGCAAAAGTAGCAAACCGGCCCAAAATAATTACAAAAATAGCAAACATTGAAACTATTTGCAAAAATGGCAAAATATTGCCATCTAAAAGGTAAAATTACTAAAATGCCCTTTCTAATGGGTTTGCCATCTTCCGCCTGGTAACTCCGGTGTTCAGCCTCCCGACGGACATTATTCGTTCGTGATAGTGCCGGCGTTTGGCTTCTCTGCCACATTCCCGGCCTCCAGGTGATTTTTTCGTTCATCGTATCATTGAAAGTTTGAAACCGTCTGTTTTAGGTTATTACGCTTCTTGTTAATCTGTGCATGGCAATGCCACATTGTTCTGTTGATTTTCTCGATGATGCAAGAAGATGAGATGACGATCGTATGGAGTTTTTGTAGTTTGAGTTGTGTAATGGAATGCCGGACCAGATAGAAGGCTGATCGTATTTGGCTAAATGGAAATAGGTGGAACGTGAAGGAACTGTGATTGTGTTCTTTAACTTTTTAAAAAGGTTAATTAATCGCTGACAGTTCATCGTATGGAATTAGCGTTTTGGCCCTACCGAATGAGATTAATATGATTGTTTTAATTAGTCAAATCTTTTTGTATTCATGATTTTTGTTGGTATTCTATTAAGGAGAATTATTAAGGAGAATTATGCTGCTTGTTCTCTGTTGCTAATTAATGAATTTCTAACCACATCACATGCACACCAATATTCTGTCATTCAAAGAATGTGGTAAGTTTGAAACGTTTTCCTTTGTTTCTTTCTCATTGTCTCGTGAGAATCTCACGCGGTATTGGAAATCGATAGCTTTAACTTTCTATCACTGATAGAAAATTTTTCTATCACTGATAGAATCTATCAGTGATAGAAACGTTTCTATCAGTGATAGAAAAGTTTTCTATCAGTGATAGATCTATCACTGATAGAAAATTTTTCTATCACTGATAGAATCTATCAGTGATAGAAACGTTTCTATCACTGATAGAAAAGTTTTCTATCACTGATAGAATCTATCAGTGATAGAAACGTTTCTATCAGTGATAGAAAAGTTTTCTATCAGTGATAATCTATCAGTGATAGAAACGTTTCTATCAGTGATAGAAAAGTTTTCTATCACTGATAGAAACGTTTCTATCACTGATAGAATCTATCAGTGATAGAAACATTTCTATCAGTGATAGAAAAGTTTTCTATCACTGATAGAAAGTTAATTCTATCAGTGTTTTTTTCTATCACTTCTATCAGTGATAGAAAAGCGTTCTATCAGTGATAGAAAATTTCTATCACTGATAGAAAGTTTTCTATCACGGATAGAAAGTTAATTCTATCAGTGATAGAAGTTTCTATCACTGATAGAAAAACTTCTATCACTGATAGAAAAACTTCTATCACTGATAGAAGTTTCTATCACTGATAGAAAGTTTTTCTATCACTGATAGAATCTATCAGTGATAGAAGTTTTTCTATCACTGATAGAATCTATCAGTGATAGAAAAAATTTCTATCAGATAGAAAGTGACTTTCTATCTGATAGAAAGTTCTCAACTTTCTATCTGATAGAAGAACTTTCTATCTGATAGAAAGTTCTCAACTTTCTATCTGATAGAAAGTTCTCAACTTTCTATCTGATAGAAAGTTCTCAACTTTCTATCCTCAACTTTCTATCTGATAGAAAGTTCTCAACTTTCTATCCAACTTTCTATCTGATAGAAGAATTTTCTATCTGATAGAAAGTTTTTCTATCACTGATAGATTCTATCAGTGATAGAAAAACTTTCTATCTGATAGAAAGTTCTCAACTTTCTATCAGATAGAAAGTTCTCAACTTTCTATCAGATAGAAAGTTCTCAACTTTCTATCTGATAGAAGAACTTTCTATCTGATAGAAAGTTCTCAACTTTCTATCCTCAACTTTCTATCTGATAGAAAGTTTTTCTATCACTGATAGATTCTATCACTGATAGATTCTATCAGTGATAGAAGAACTTTCTATCAGATAGAAAGTTCTCAACTTTCTATCCAACTTTCTATCTGATAGAAGAATTTTCTATCTGATAGAAAGTTTTTCTATCACTGATAGAATCTATCAGTGATAGAAAAAATTTCTATCAGATAGAAAGTTTCTATCTGATAGAAAATTTTTCTATCACTGATAGATTCTATCAGTGATAGAAGAACCTTCTATCAGATAGAAAGTTCTCAACTTTCTATCCAACTTTCTATCTGATAGAAGAATTTTCTATCTGATAGAAGAACTTTCTATCGGATAGAAAGTTTATCTATCACTGATAGAATCTATCAGTGATAGAAAAATTTTCTATCAGATAGAAAGTTCTCAACTTTCTATCTGATAGAAAGTTCTCAACTTTCTATCCAACTTTCTATCTGATAGAAGAATTTTTTATCTGATAGAAAGTTTTTCTATCACTGATAGAATCTATCAGTGATAGAAAAACTTTCTATCAGATAGAAACCTACCAAAACAAAAATAGAGGAGACCACCAGACCACCAGATGCGCGCGCAAGGGCAAGGGCAAAATAGGGATATAAAAAATTAATTCAAAAATTTTGCCATATTTGCAAATATTTTAAAAAATTGCTAAAATTGCAATTATTTACCCTAATTTTGCCACCCATTACAATTATCCAAAAAACAATCATAATTTTCAAAAACCGGTTATCAAACATTATTTTAAAATGCTACTGATATAATTGACCACAAATAAAAATAGTATCAAAAGATATCCACGATATCTAATGAAATTCATACTAATTTGATCAAATTTTATTTAATATGGACATTCACTCAAAAAAGAGGATCAAAATCAGATTAAGCATATATTTAAATTAGAAAAAAATTGAGGGATAAAGCATGTAAAACAATAACTTAATGAACTCTGGCAAATGTTGGTAGCATTCACTTTTTTTTCTTTTTCACATTGCTAACTTCCAATTTTTCAATGCGACAGAATCCCAAATTGGACCATGAGAAAATTGGGCCCATTTCTACCCTAAAAGATCAAATTGGGCTGGACTGGACAAGCAGAACAAAGGGCCCAAAAAGAGCCCAAAATGGACGAATTATGCCCCCATTTGATAACCATTTGGTTTTTTAAAATTATGATTGTTTTCATATAATTTCTTTGGGATGATTTTCATCTTTTTTGATGACACATTTGAATTCTTAGCCAAATTTCAAACAAAAACAAGTTTTTGAAACTATATTTTTTAATTCTTAAAATTTGACTTGATTTTTGAAAACATAGGAAGAAGATAGATAAGAAAACAAAAAAACTTGTAGGTGGAAGTAGTGTTTATAATTTAATTTTCAACAACCATGGTTATCAAATAGGGCCATAATTTTCTAATCCGAGACTTTTGTGGGATAAAAATAATGTCTTGATCAGTTAAATATTTATTCTTTGACTTCAATTGGAATCTAAACATGAACGAAATTTTAATATTATCCAATAAGTGGTGAAATTAACCATTCTCAAAGAATTATTTAAAAAGTAAACTAATAAATTACTCGAAATTCAACCAACGAAACATTTAAAAAAAAAAATCTCAAGTCACGTAGTTAAAAAAAAAAACAAAAAAAACAAAAAACAAAAAAAAAAAACCCAACAATACAACATCCAAATTCAAACATCCTATTATAAAAATTAGGCTATGGTTTGATAGCAATTTTATTTTTAAAAATTAGAAGTTCACTGCCCACTGAAATATGTATGGGTTCAGAAAAAAAGATTGTGGTTGTTAAAATGTAGCTAAGATTTCATACAAAAAAAAAAAAAAAAAAAAAAAAAAAAAGTAAACGAATTAAAAAAATGTTATTACATTTTTAGAGAAAAGAAATGTAAAACATAAATAATAATAATAATAATAATAATAATAATAATAAATTTTTAAAAAAAATTAAAAAGAGAGAGAGAGAATCAATGTGATTGTGACAAAGTATCTTTAAGTAAAAAGGAATTTTCAAAAAAAAAAAAAAAAAAAGAAAAAAGAAAAGAAAAGAAAAGAAAAAGTAAAAAGGACTCCAAATCATCACATCACTTTTTTTTTTTTTTTTGAAAAAGTCAAATCATCATCACATCACTTTAGTCTATTTTCATAATAAAGTGAATGTTATATATTGTTAGGTAAAGAGAGATTAGGTTAGTGGCATTTATCATTTTTTTGAGATGCTAAATTTATGTATGTTATTTAACTTAAATAAAAGGTTACTTTTTTTTTTTTTAATTTAACATGTCAAAAAAATTAATATAAGAGAACATGCAATTATTTGTGAAGAATGTTACGTTTGTGATTAATTTTGTGAAAGTAAATTTTTTCACATGTTTCCTTGAAACAGAAAATTTGATTCAATCCTTTTTTTTTTTCTTTATAAAGAATATGTTCTTTTTTGAAATTTCTTGAGGGATAGGAAAATTTTGTCTTCAATTTTTTTAGGGATTAGGATAGGGAATAAATTCATTGTCTCACCCAAACTCATCCCCAATCCTAATTTTTTCAAATTATTTCTATATATAATTATTTACTTTTTATTATACGATTAATAAAGATCTAACGCTTGCAACTTGCAAATAGTAGTCAAGGTGAGCATAACTCAACAATAATGACATGTATCCTTGACCAAGAGGTTAGAGTTTCGAATTCTCCCACTACAAATATTGTTGAACCCAAAAAAAAAATGCAAATATTGTAAATATTAGTTATTAATATTGTAAAGAAACCTCAACCTCGAGGATTTCTAACCCGAACAACAGATCTCTTGATCATTGCTACAAATGTTATACCAATTGTCTATGTTCATGTTGGCTATTAGTAGATATATGTATACCTACTAATAATAATAGGTAAGATAATCATATTGGATCGAGACCGAAAATCAATCCCAAATAATAAATAACCATTTGTGAAGGACTAATTACATGATAGAACAAGAAAATACATTGTCATCACTAAAAGTTTGATTAGGGTAAATGTGAACCAAAGAGTATTGAGGAGGATATTTAAACACAAAATGTTCATCTTGTTGATTTCCATCTTTCTTCTTCTCTGGTTTCTCTTCTGATGCTTTAGGTTGGTTTCCTTTCTCTTGTTTCTTCTTCATCATTTCTACATTTTTTCCCATTTTCTTTTTAATGGATTCCACTAACTTTGGAGCATCCACTGCTCCCTTCACTATCACTTTTGAACTCTCCTTATCCACTTCCACCATCATCACACCTACATCAAATAAAAAAAAAAAATCCATTTATTAACACGTCAATATATTTTCATGAATCAAAAAGTTTTTTTTTTCGACAACATGTTGGAGTGGGAAAATTCGAATCACAAATTTCTTGATCATTAGTACAAGTTTTATGTCAGTTGAACCATACTCATATTGATATGAATCGAAGAGTTTGACAACGATAATAAGAGCCATCGATATTTTCAATGTAACATATAATGTTAAAAAATATCACTAATATAAAAATATATGTCAACATTATCATTTAAATCTTTGCTCTAATGAATCCTACAGGAGGAAAAACTATTTGAGAGGGAGAGAAAAATATTTAAAAAAATATAGTAAAAAATTTATGTTTTAGATAACAAGTCATCTCACATGTCAGATAATTTCAAAAATCAAACAAAATATTTGATTTTATAAAGATATAAAGGTGTTGCCAAATTTTAAAATATGGTAATTTAATATGTTGTCAAGTAAAAATTCTATACATTATAAAAATGGAGTGATCATGATTATAAATATTATGAAAATAGTGGTTAAAATAGTAATTAATTATAAATATAGTAAAAAGTATAATACACATCAATCTCTTAAGTAAACTTGTGTTTATTATTTATGTGTCACTATTATCACAAAATTAACTTTCTAAAAAAATATATATATTTATATTTTGAAGAGAGTATATTATATTTTACCTTCCATTCTTCCAATGGTTTGCTTGATGTCTTTTGCACAGCCTTCACAATGCATATTCATTTTTAGCTCCACAGTCTTCATCTGAACCTGCAAAATCCAATTTAATGCATAATTAATCATTTATTTTAGATAAATAATTAATTTTATGGGAAAGAAAACTAATGATAACTCAAATCTATTCCAAAAGTCAATATCTAACCAATCTCACATGTGACTAAAAAAGTTAGAAATACTTGTCTATGTAGATATCGACGCATAAAGTAAATGAGCAAACAGATATGTTACGACAAAAAAAAAATTAAACTTTTTTTTAAAAAAAATAATATCAAGGACAATTTAGACAATTTCTCGTACAAAGTTTAGGAGAAAAAAAATAATCTTTAAAAATTTGAAGATCGAAACATAATAAACATTAAAATTCATAAATTAAAATAAAATTGAGCTATAGTAATTTCTTTTTTCTTTTAGAATCATTTGAGTTTGTGAATAATGATTTCAAAACGCGTCGAGATGAGATTTACCTCTTCTTTTTTAAGTTCAGGTTTCTTTGGTTTTGGGGGATCAGTCAGCTCTTTAGGAGAAATAAGCTCCACATTTTTGGAGTATTTTTTCCTAATTCCTTCCAATAATGACTTTGGATTAAGATCTTTTCCCTTTATCATCACTTTTTCATTTCCCACATCAGCTGTCACTTCCTCCACACCTATAAACCATAAAATTCATTGATTAAAATATATACAAGGAATTTGAAAAAGAAGAAAAAAAAAAAAAAAACCAAAAATGTGATACTACTTTATAATGGTATTTTAAAAATTAGAAACTTTTTTTTGTTTTGAGACAGAAAAAAAATACCTATCACATTTAGAGAACAAACCCATTTGATAATTTTTTAAATTATATAAGCGATGACCCATTTAGGAATAGGTAAAAAACATTAAACTAGGAGTAAACCTATTTAAGATTTAAAAATGGAAAACAAAAAATAAAATTAGTCAATAAATAGAGCCTAAAAATAGTTTTGAAAACTATTTCTTAAAATTGCAAATATAATTTTTTTTAGATAGAGAAAAAACTGAATAGAAGATCTAATGAATAGAGAAAAAATGGTTTAAGAAGGTTAGAGATTTGAACTTCTGACCTTTAAAACAGATATACAATGTCTTTTAATTAGTTGAACTATGTTTCAGTTGACCAAAACAAACTAATTATCTAAGATAACTAAACTTTCATATATTGTAATAAAACATTCTAACTTTTTTCTGGTAGAAAAATAACATAGAGAAGGACATTTTATAGCTTAATATTTTTTAAATATATGTTTTCTATTAAAAAATAGTGGTTTTTTTTTTCTTTTAAACATGGATTTCCATTCTATTATCTTCTTTATTCTATCTACAAAAATGTTTCTAAAAAAAACATTTTTGGAGATAAAAAATAATATAACATAATAAAAATAGTTATTTTATATTTTGTAACACAACATTGTAATTTTTTTTTTTTTTTTTAATGAGAGAGGGAGAGAGAGAAATAAGAAAGAGAGCAATATTATATTTATAGTTCAATTTTTTTAAAAAAAAAAATGGTGAACAATCAAACATATTGAATAATTTGAATGAAAAAGAAAAATGATAAACTTTTACTAATTACCATCAAAAGCCTTCAAGCATTTAGTGGCTTTAATTTTGCAGGCTTCACAATGCATATAAACTTTAAGCACAACTGTTGTAATCTTTTTCTGCTGTTCCTTTTTTCCCTCTCCCTTTTCTTCTTGCTCTTTATTTCCATTTTGATTCTGACCCTTCAAAAATAAATTAATTAATTAACTACAAGAATAACAAAATGCAAGAAAAGCTAAAACATTAATTTAACTAATTAATTAATTACAAGAATAATAAAATGCAAGATAAAGTACAATATTAATTTGACATACTCTATTTTGGTAAAATGATTGACATAGACTGAAAATATACTATTATTTAGTTGCATGATGGAAAAAATTAATAAATCCACTCCTTAGGAATCCTAAGCCAACATAATTTTCATTTTTTGGAAATATATAGGGTTGATGACTGTTCTTGTTTCTCCTTGTTCTTTAGAAATGCTCTCAAAATATTATAAATTTTTTATTAAAAAAGATTTTTGGTTTCTTATTTATTGTTTTTCAAAATTATAAATATTATTTTTTTAATCATTTTCTAATTATAAATGTATAATAAACAACTAATTTTCATTTTTTAAATATCTTTCTCGACTAATTCTTTTTAAAAAAAAAAATCTAAAGTTTTAAAAGACAAGAAGATAAAGATAATCCTCAAACATAATTTTTTTTAATTATTCTTATTTTTTCTTTACAAATAAAATAAAAGAAAATTAAAGAACAAAAAGGAAGAATAACGAGAAACAATAACATTATAAAATTGGTCTTAAAAGACTAAATTAGCATCCGATAAGTTCAATGTTCTCTCAATCAATCTCATCGATCGAACAAAAAAATTACATCAAAATCCACAATACAAACACAAATAATCATAGGACGAGACCGACCAAAATTACATTTTATATTTCATATTACAAAAATAAATATGAAAAATATGGTTTTCTTTTCATACCTTTTCCATCGCTTTGTTTGATTGAGTTCCAATGTTGAAAAAAGAAGAGTGTGATGAGAGGGTCATGTCATGGCTCTATATATAAATATATGAAATTACGTAACTGAACGGTTAATTTTTTAACAAATTATAAATTAATGAATTAGAATTAATTATAAATACAAGGAAACAATTTAAATGAAAAATTAATTTTGTAATAAAAATGAAAAAAATGGAGAGATTACTTTATTTCCAAACTGAGGAGATTCACTAGTGTTCTTAAGAGCAGTTTCTTACTTGCATAATTAATAATTATTTCCTCTTATTATTCCATGTTTTAATTGTTAATTATGTTAAAAAATTTAATCTTTTGTGGAATTGCTTTAATGTTTTTAAAAAGGAAAATAAACTTATTTAAATATGTGATGAATATGCTTACAAATTGACAGGCAGGATAATCGTTTTATTTTTAGTTTTGATGATCTATTTAATATTGCGATTTTTTTAATTAAAAAAAAAAAAATCATGCCTTATGTTGTAAAAATATTTTAAAATATTATCCAACTTCGAAACAATGCCAAATTGCCCTTCAGTTGTTACATTTTTTTATAAATAAAATTAAATAGTCAATCCTTGTAATTATTTTACCACTTGCAGTTCAGATTTTGCAAGCTTTTATTTCCCTTTTTTGTTCTAAGAATTTATGACTTCAATTATTACTATTTTTTCTTTTTTCTTTCTTTTTTAGTACATCAACATTTGGTAGTAGGGGGATTCGAACCTGACATTTTTTTGTTGAGAGTACATACTAATTACCGTTGAGCTAAACTCACTTTTGGCTACTTATAGATGAATTATTGTGTGTTAGAGACAGAGCAAAATGAATAAATTGTGTTTATCTTACCCACATAATGCCCAAAATATCAACAATTGTTTTGAATGAAATATTAACCTATGGTCTCATAGTGACCTCATGACTCAATTTCTCAAAAATAATAAGGAGAAGGAGGAGGTGCTAAAGTGAGTATATAGTTAAATGTGATAAGATCTGAAGTTTGAATCTCCTACCCTTAAATGTTGTTAAACTAAAAATAATAATAATAAAAAAAGGTTAAATTACAAGTTTAGTCCTTAAACTTACAGATTTGTATTTATTTGATCTTGAACTTTAAACAAAATCTAATAGGTCTTTGAATTTTTAGATTTGTGTTTATTTGGTCACTGAACTTAAAAAAAAATGTCTAATAAATCTTGTATCTTTCAATTTTTGTGTCGAACAAGTTCTTGAATTTTCAATTTTGTGTCTAATAAGTCATTGACCTATTCGACTTTTTTTTAGTTGATAGATTTCCTAAAAAAAATTGAAAAAATAAGATTCTATTCAGTTGATTTTTAAAAATTTTTAATAGGTTAATGATCATATTCGACATAAAATTGAAAGCTTGGACGTCTATTATAAACTTTTTAAAATTCACTCATTTTAAAACACAAACTTGAAAATTTACTCTAAATTAAAATTGTAATTTAACCCAATGATAAAAGTAACCACTCAATTTACAAAGAACGTTTTGGTTAAAGTATTCCCCGTTTTTATTTTTTTTTTTATTTTTGTTTTTTATTTAAATTATTTTCAAGTTCAACTCGAATTTGAACATCTTGATCAATTATTCTTATAAAAAAGAATTATATATGGTTTTTTTTTTCTGGTTTTATGTTTTTTTTATAAATAAAACCATATATGTTTGATAACTGTTTTTTGTTTTCTGTTTTCAAAAATAGAAAACCAAACTTATTTGATAATTGTTTTTGGTTTTCAATTTTTAAAAAATTAAAGAGATGAAAAGACGTTTTAAAGAGAGAAAAATGTGTAGAGACACAAATATAAATATTTTCAAAAAAAAAGTTAAACATAAAAAATTTAGAGACGTGAAAGAAAATGTTTAGAGAGAGAATATTAGTTGTTATAGGCAATTTCGGACCACCCCGATATACAAGGAGCTGACGAGGATGACCGGGGAGTAATCGGGCTGAAAGATGGACCAAGGGGGCAAAACCGGCAAGTGAGACGGGCCAAGACCGAAGGGGTCGGGTTTTAGGCCCGACCCCCTGCTCGGCCTTGGCCCATGGCCGAGGCCGACCCTCGGCCCGCTCGCGCGGGCCGAGCCTGTTCGGTCTCGTCTGGTCCCCACTGCCTCTGGATGCCCCGGTTTCGCCTGGTTTGACCTAAAACGCCTCCGAAACCCTAAAAAGGCTAGGAGGATGAACAGGTATTTATATCCCTCTTCGCCACTGAAGAGGGGATCCCGAATTCTATCCCTAAAACTCTACTCTCGAACTCTCTACTCTCTCCTCTTGCTCTTACTTTTCCACGCCCTACCGTTCGTTTTGCTGACTTAAGCATCGGAGCCGGTGTGGCGAGCACCACACTGGTGTGCAGGTTTACTGTCTTGCAGGCCACGTCTTCCCCCCTCAACTACAAATTTACCGTTGGTGGCACGTGAAGGTCAGGTGAGATCCTCTGGCCAAAATCGACCATCAACATTAGTTAAAGAAAGAAAGAAAGAAAAAAGGTGAGAGCAGAAGAGATAAATTTTAGATAGAAAAATTAAATAAAAAGAGAAATTTTAGAGAGATAATAAGGTTAAGAGTAAAAGATATGCTAAAAAAACGAATAAAGAAAAGTTATAGCGAGATAAAATTCTGAGAATTTTTTTTTTCAAAAGAAAAGTTAGAATATGTTAATTAGGGAGAGAAAAGTTATGAATAAATTTAAAAAAAAAAGATAAGTTATAGAGCAGAAAAAAAAATTGAGAGAAAATTTGAGAGAGAGAGATTCCTAGAGAGAAAAATGTTATAGAGAAAAAAATGGAAAAAAGAATTTGTTGGAGAGAAATAGGTAAAAAAGAAAAAAAAAACATTAAACAAAAATGAGTTTTTGAAAAACAGAAAAACAAACAAGTTATCAAGCCATGTTTTTCAAAATTGAAAAACAAAAACAGAAAACAAAATGGTTATCAAATGACCTCATAGTTTCAAAGTGCAATTTATAATGTTTGTTAGATTTCGTGATTCTTTGTAAGATAGTTGTCGTGTTGCATTTTTGTTGTTTCTTGTGTAAATGATAGAGATGTCTGGTAAGATTTTATGGTGTGTTTGGTCTAATGCTTTTCGAGTATTAATTTTGAAAAAAAAAAATAGTGTTTGGTAACCACTAAAATAATGACTTATTAAAATAATGAGATTAAAAAATAAGAGTATGTTTGGTTTAACTTTTCAAGTATTAAATTATGAAAAAAAAAATATAGTGTTTGGCAACAATTGAGACTTTTTTTCTCATTGTTGCCCAAAAAAATCACAAAGTTATCGACAACAAAAAAAAAAATCTAGCAAATATGAAAAATTCAAAAAAAAAAAAAACTTAAAATTTCTCTATTTTTGTTTCCTATGTTTGCACATTCTTCCTAATTAACAAGAAAAAAAAATAAAAGAAGAAAAAAAATACCCACAAAGTCCTTAGCAAATATTTGAAGATAAAAAACCTCCAAAGTTGCTTTGCTTTCGTAATCTTAGATAGCAACAAAAAAAGATTGTTACGAAGTTCTCAACAACAAGAGAAGAAGTAGAAGGAAGGAAGAAAAAAAAAACTCCAACTTTCCTGCGGCAAAAGTTTCTTCAAATAAAAAGTTTCTCCAATATTTTTTTTAAAAGAAACCAATTCATGTGCAATGTGAATTAAGAAAAAAAGAAAGGAACAAATAATCAATTACATATCGTGATTCAAATGAAAAGTTAACTAAAGATATGTTTTGTAACATTTATGCAAGAGTTTAGGGTTCAATTTGATGAAATTACAAGTTTAGGGGTAAAATTGATATAACTTGCTAAATTTAAGATTCAATTTTATGAAATTGAAAGTTTAAGGTTAAAATTGTTACAACTCTACAATTTTTTTTTTTTTTTTAACTCGACAAAGTTAAGAGTTAAAAATGATTTCTTTCCTTAATATAATTTTTTTTTTACATATAATAAAAATGTACCTTTTAGACAAAATTATGAGATTCTTCCTTTGTATAGGAAATAGCTCGACATAATTAACAAGGTTGAAGGTTCATTTTGTTGTACTCAAAGTCAAGTTTTAAAACATTATTTTGATTGAAAAAATAAAAATAGATTAGTACTAATCTATAAATTTCGAGTACAACCAAATAATCTTCATTATTCCTTTAGAGTAGAGCACATATAATTGTCAAATTGAATCTCTATTATTTTTCACTAACAATGGAGACATTTGGTTAGTTTAGATCAAATAATAAAAAGGGCAATGAAACTCATAAAATATATAAAAAGAATATTAAAGACAATTTAACTATTTATTCTTTCAAAAACACTCAAATTATAATTAGGTCCTTCATTTGTATAAAAGAAATTAAACTTCACACTAAGTTTAATCGATGTTCGTTTTTTTTTTCCCCTCACTTTCTCTTCCATGGCTTGACATTTTGTTTTAATAACATATACCTAGTAGTAACTAGTAGTTTTTTTTTTTTCCTTTACAACATGGGTGGAGGTTAAGAATTCAAACCACGGAACTCTTAATCACGAGTAACAATTTTATGTCAATTGAACTATGCTCATGTTGCCATATATACCTAGTAATTTGAGTGAGTTATGTAAATTGAAAAACATGACTTTTAGTCAAGTTTCGATTGGAAAATAAAAAATAATTGATCCAATAATTTTTTATTGAATCTTCATTTTTTTTTTTTTTTTGACAACATGTGGGGTTGGGGATTAAACCTTCGACCTCTTGGTGGGAATACAAGCTTTATGTCAATTGAGTAATGTTTTTGTTGGCATTGAATCTTCATTTATTCAATTTAAAGTAGAACCACAAATAATTGTAACATTGAATTTCTAGTACGTTTAACTAATAATGTAAACATTGTTAATAAGCTTTAATCAACTAATTTAAATATAGAAAAAGTAGAGATAATTTAACCATTAGTTTTAATTATTATTAAAAAAAAAAACCTTTAAACAAGATTATTTGAAGCTTGAGTAGCATATATAAAAAGAAATTAAACATGAAATTGAAGTTAATTTAATTTATATTCAAATCTCCTTTTTTGTGTCTCCTCTTTCACGAACAACTCTTATCTCTCCTTCTCCTTCTTCCACCTCCTCTTCTTCAGCTCCTCCGGCAGCGGCAGCTCCGCCACCACTTCCTTCTCCCACTTCTTCTCCTCCTCCGCCACCTCCACCGGCGGCACTTTCTTCTTTGATAATGGTGACAATTTTATCGACTCTACTTCGGATGTGGGCCACGAGCTTTTTCACTTCAAAAACTCCCTTTACTGTTATTATTTCAGGGACCTCCATGTCAAGTTCTGCACTTAGAACCCCTTTTTCATATCCAAAAAAAAAAAAAAGAAAAAAGGTTTAATGTTGTTTTTAATACTTCATTAACATGTCAAAGTAAAAATTTGAACATCTAATCTTTTGATAGAAGATATATGTCTTTACCATTTAAGTTATATGTTCATGTGTTCTAAAAAAAAGGGTTATTTTCATGTAAACGTTATGTACGTGTGTGTATATATAAGAAAAGTTAGGTTCATGTAAACGTTATATATACGTGTGTGTATATTGAATTCAACAACATTTGAGGTGGGAGACTCGAATCTCTGACCTTCTGTTCAATGGTATATGTCATTTATTGTTGAGCTATGCTCACTTTGACCGTTATATACATATTTATCATTTTAGTTAGGCTAAATTATAAAAAATACCTTTGAACTATGGGGTTTGTTTCAAAAATACTCTTGAACTTTGAAAAGTTGTTTAAAAAATACTTCTGAACTTTGAAAAATGTTTCAAAAATACTCTTGTCATTAATTTTTAGATGAAAATCATTAAAGTTTTAGTTTAAAAAGTACACTTGAACTTTAAAAAAATAATAATAAAAAAATATCATTATTGAAAAATGTTTCTTCTTTTTTTCCTTCTCTCACCGTAAATTCTAATGGTTTCCATCCAAAAATTAACGGTAAGGACATTTTTGAAACATTTTTCAAAGTTCAGGAGTATTTTAGAAACTTTTCAAAGTTTAGGGGCATTTTTGAAACAAAACTCATAGTTCAAGGGTATTTTTTATAAATTAGCCTTTTAGTTAGTGTACTTTTTTTTTTTTTTAGCTTTGGGTTGATTTTTTTTATTGATCTTTTAACAAAAAGAATTAAAATTGGTTTGGAGGTCTTAAAATAAGTTGGTATTACATAATATGATACCTAGTGTGTTGGCAAATTTTTTGAGAAACGATCTAAATGCCACTTTAAGAGAGAAAAATCTCTAGTTTCGGCTCCAAAATTCTGAGAAATTGGCATAAATTTTGAATTTTCATATCTTAAGAGGGGACAAGTTTCTTATTATTATTTTTTTCAACTTAGTAGCATGTGATATAATCTTTTTTTTTTTTTTTTGAAAGACATGTGATATAATCTTCTTGAAAAATGTTAAAACATAAAAGACTTCAATGAAAATTTTTAAGCAATAAAATTAAATTGAAAAGACGCTCAAACATAATCGGGACATGTCCATGTATTTAATAGAGAAATTATAACAAATATTAACAATAAGACTAAAAAGTTTTTTTTTTCCGGTATAAAGTTTTGTGTGGACACACACATAATTTGAAAGTTATAAAAAATTAAAAATAAACCAGAACAATTTAAACACCATAACGTAAAGCATAAAGAGCCATGAAAGTTTAGAGACTAAACTAAAATAGTTTTTGTTTAGGAGGAATTCATTTTATAACTTATTAAAATTTATATAAATTACAAATGGATGAAAAATGAAAGTTTAGAGTTCAAACTAATTTCGATGAAAAAATTAGAAGTTTTAAATTAAATATCTAAACTCGTATTTTCAAAACATAATTAAAAGGAAAAAAAAATCTATTAAATTTAATAAAGAAAATATGAAGCTTTTTTAGTTCAATAATATGTGATATGAAGATTTGAATCTTTGGTTTTTTTGGTCAAAGCTATAAGTTTTTTTTTTTTTTTTGAAGAGTTGGTCGAAGCTATAATACTTTATTTAGGCTTTGTTTGGGGTTGCTGTGCTTTTAAAATAATTGCTTGCAACTGTGCTTTTAGAAAAATTAGTTGTGACATGAAGTAAAAATAGTGTTTGGTAAATTTTAATTTTAAACCTGAAAAGGCATATTAGGGTGTTTGGTAAATTAATATTAAATTAGTGTGATTTGACTATAATAATGACCAAAGTACATATTGTTTCAATTATTTTTAAAATGATATATAATATCAAAGTTACTAAATGATAATTATTTAAAAATTTATATAATTTAAAGGATAAGTAACTTTGTTACTAAATCATTTGATAAGAATTTAGAAAAAATAATTATTATAAAAAAAAAGTTTGAATCAATGCGAATTTGGTTTCTATAATAATAGACGTGAAAAAGAAAAAAAAAAGAAAAAAAAAAGAAAGGGAAGGATAGATTTGGAATTTCTAAATGTTAGTTAGGGAAGATGAGAGATTTTCTGTGAAGCTCAAATCAGAAGCTGGTATGAGCGTGATTTTGAACATAGAGTAAATTGAAAATTGATTTTAGATAAATTAAAAAATAATCAAATTTACCAAACACTCACGGTTAAGATTTTTTCTCAATCGCTTTTTACTCCCACAAACGCCAATCCCAAACGGGGCCTTAGTTCGTAGAAGTACGCTCACATTGATAATTAAACCTATTTCATACCTTTCATTTTTTGGCAACATTTCTTCATTTCATCGATACAATGCTTACAATGTGCAGTATATTGTAATACCACAGTAACCCCCTAAAACAACATTAAAGAAAACGAATAATAATGATGTTTTGTTTTTGTTTTTTTTTTTTAATAATAGTAAAAGGCAAAAGTTAATTAAAAGAAAATAAAATTGTTTTCATGATAATAATGTTATTATTTCTCATTTTAATTCTAATTTTTGTTTTCATTTTTAAAACTACATGCGCGGTCAATTGTTTTCTATTTTTAATTTTCATTGCGTACATTTTAAAATTTTCTAAAATTGTTTACAAATTCTAATAACAATAACATCTAAAATCGTTTTTCAATTAACTCTTACGTGTTCGATGAAATCATGCTCATAGTTCCTGAATTCTACTTTCCTAAAAATTTTCATCTTCTTTAACTAAAGTTTGAAAATTTCAAATCATAATTCCACGTCTCTTTTTTTTCACATTTATTCTATTAAATCAACCAAATTTGGATTGAGCCAATTTTTTATAAATAACAATAAGATTAAACAAAGTTACTTGCCATTTAAATTATATAAATTTTGTAAGGAACTATCTTATAATAAACTTCATATCAAATATCAATATATAAAAAGAATTAAAATAATATGTCTACACTTTAGTCTATACAACTAAATCATAACAATTTAGTATTAATTTATCAAACATCATAATATGTTTTTTCATGTTTAAAATTGAAATTTATCAAATACTACTTTTTACTTCATGCCACGTTGATTTTTTTTTTTTTTTCTAAAAGTATAATTTTTAGCAATTATTTTAAAAACTAAAACAATTTCAGACCCAGCCCAATAATCAAACACAATTTTTATTTTTTAAGAAAATAAAAGATTAAAAAAAAATGAAACAAAATTCAATTTAGTACTAGTAGGAGTAGAGGGATCGAAGTTTTGACATTATGAAAGATAATTAGTGCCTAAAATTATCCTCTAAATTATGCTCACGTTAACAAAAACAAGTCTGAAATATTTTTAGAACCAACCTTTTCTTGAAATTCTTGTTCAAGAGGTCTTTTGTTTTTGCCTATGAAGAAGTCCCATTTCCTCATCTTCTCTTCTCTTAAGATGATTATTTCTCATTTCATTTAAATACTAATCCTAAAAATGCAAGGTAATTAAAGTAGTTAAGCGTGCAAAGATATAAATATCATAACATTAAATTTTTCATTGAAAGAAAAATGAGCATGCACTATATTCAAGACAAGGTTACAATAAAATACCCTAAAATATCAAAGCGAGCATATCTCAATGGTAATTGATATGTACCCTTGATCAAAAGGTCAGAGGTTTGAATCTCTCACCCACAAATGCTAGAAGAAAAAAAAAAAAAAAACTTGTGCATCAATTATGTCCTCAAGATTTGGGCTTCTATTGACTTAATTTATGCTCATGTTAATGACTTTTATTTTAATTTGATCTAGTTTGGTTTTAATTTTTTGTCCATACATTTTGGATTTGATTAATTTAGCTCATATAGTTTTCAAAACTCAAAATTTTGATTTAGTTATAGAATTAGTTTGAATATGAATTTATACAAGTCAAACCAAATATATGTTAGTTCTTAATGTTTGGCTATTTTTTTTAACTACTCTATATTTTTAAAATGTACGTTTGAACGTTTTTTCAATTATACGCTCTTCCTATTGACGAAAGTTAAAATTGGTTAATAATAAATTTACATAAAAGGATATTTGATAAGCTAATAAAAAATTTAGAGAATAACTAATTAGGCTGATTTAGAAAAGAAAAATTAGAAATTTTTATCCCTTAGATGAATTTTCATTGATATATATATATATATATATATATATATATATATATATAATCATTTTAATAAGTATCATGCCAGTAAGTTTATTATAATTCAATTTTAATATTTATCAACAAATGAATATTGAAATGAAAACATAAAAGATTAGATTGATTTTTTTTTTTTTTGTTAGATTACAAAAGTTTAAACGCCTTTGAACTTCAAGTTTAAGTTTAGTAGGTCCTTATACACTTAAAATATTGTTCAATATATAGTTTTCAGAACTTTCAATTTTATGTCTATTATCTAAACTTTAAAAAGTGTATAATAGATTTGTTTAAAAGAAAATGTCAAATAAATTCTAAATAAAATATCAAAATTTATTTGACATGTTTTAAAGTTCAAAGACTTTATTAAAATCATAATAGAAAGTTCAGGAACTAATTAGATACTTTTAATATTTTAGGAACATATTACATTCAAACCTCAAAGTTCAACAACTAAATTCGTAATTTATAAATAAGTAGAAACCAATTTAAACGTTAAAAGAAAAAAAAAACTCGAACTTTAAAAATTTAAGGGAAAATGTCAATTTTACCCATGAATATATGATAAGGTGTGTCGATTTTCATCTAAAATTTTTAATTTCACCAAATTAAATCTTAAGTTTTGGTAAGTGTTTGATATTAATATGTGTTGCAATTTTTACCCTATAACACATTTTCATTTGAAAATAATCTCATATGTATTAAATGAATATATCCATCTGTACTTTTTTAATTAGTGAAAATTCTACAGAAAAATAATATCGAAGTTAGATTTTTGTTTGAAATTTATAAATTTGCAAAAGTTTTGTTTAAATATTGATCTTCTACATTAATTTATGGGGGCTTTGCACAGATAGCAAAAACCGACAAAAGAATTGCAAAAATAGCAAAAAAAAAAAATAAAATAAAATTATTTGCGGAAATAGCAAAAAATACGTTAAATTACGAAAATACCCTTAGTATCTCCAATAGTCTATCAGTCCCTATTATTGATAGTCACTGATAAACTTCGATTAATCGGAGTCTATCAATGATAAATACTGATAGACTTTGATGATAAGTTTCAATTAATCGAAGTCTATTAGTGATAGACACTGATAGACTTTGATTAATCGAAGTTTATCAATGTGTATCACTGATAGACTTTAATGATCATAATCTATATGTTTTTATCGTGTTTAATTCAAGTCTATCAGTGATAGCCGCTGATAGAAAACAATTTAATTCTAGGCTATTAGTTCAGTTTAATTCAAGACCATCAGTTTCTATCCATCAGTTTAATTTAAGTCTATTAGTGACAATCACTAATAGAAAACCGTTTAATTCAAGGTTATCAGTTTCTGTCACGGATAGAAATCAATTTAATTCAAGACTATTAGTTTCTATCACAGATAGAAACCAGTTTTTATCATAAATCAATTTAATTAAAGTCTATTGACTTGTATCACTGATGGAAATTAGTTTAATTCAAATCTATCATTTTCTATCGATGATAGAAATCAGTTAATTGAAGTCTATTAGTTTCTATCTCGGATAGAAATCAGTTAATTATCAATTAATTGAAGTCTACTAATAATTGTTACTGATAGAAATCAATTTAATTGAAATCTATCAGTAACGTACTTTGCATTGCAATCATATCGGTAATTAGAAACTCATCCAAAATTATTATACTACAATCATAAATTGAACAAAAAATTTAAGTCTCTCATAGTAATTAGAACATAAAATCCAAAAATAACCATTACGAACAAGCGACTCTCAATCAACAATATAATTTTTAAAGCCTAGCACACAAGCTCCGTGACCACCACCATAGAATTGCTATTCTTGTATTCTTTGTATTTCATTATCTATCAATTATAGCCCTGATAGACTTCGACTAGTGATAGTCAGTGATAGACTACGATTAACCGAGTATATCAGTGATATACTTTGATATACTTTGATATACATATACAAACACTCACCAAAATTGCTATTTTTGTATTCTTGGCATTCTTGAATTAAAAAGAAGACCAACAAGAGCTTAGCTCAATTGACATAAAAGCTCATAACAATAAACTGCACAGAAGAGGAAAAAAAGCATATTAATTAGGGGTGAGCAAAGACCACCGAAAAACCGATCCGACCGATCGAAACCGACCGAACCGACGTCGGTCGGTCGGTGTCGGTTTTGCTTGAAGCAAAACCGACTGGTCGGTCGGTCGGTTCTCTGACAGTGTCGAGAACCGACTGAACCGACCGACTAATTTAAAAAAAAAAAAAAAGTTTCTTCCCCCTAGTGGCCCAGCCCAGTCCAGTTGCCCAACCATTTCTTTTTTTCTTCTCCTCAGCCCAATCACCCAGCCCACATTTCCTTTTTCCTTCTCCCCAACTCAACCATGCAACCAATTTCCCTTTTTCTTCTCCCTCTCTCATCTCGTCTAACCCTCGATTTCTTTCTCCCTCACAAGAAAAATGAGCCAGCGCCGCCCTTCTCTGTCGTTCTACCTCTCGCCCATCTCTCCGCCATGTCGTGCCGTCGTCATCTCCATCGCGTCTCTGGTGATTAGTGAACAACTCACCGCTGCAAATCGTTTTGTCGTCATCCTCTCCGCCGCTCTTCTCCCCCTTTTGTGCTCATGCCGGAACGTCGACAATAATAACCCATCTTTCCGCCGCGCCATCAGTGAATAGCAGCCGTCGTTCCCCTTCCGACTTGAGGTTAGACAATATACACAACACAATACCCCCATCCCCTCTTATTTTTTCCTCAACTCTACCGACCATTGCTTTCTTAAAAAAAATGTCACATACATTAGAAAAAAAAAAGGAGCTGTCGGTCTAAACCGAACAAACCGACCGACCGACCGGCCGGGCGGTCGGGCGGCGAAAATGAAGTTTTAAAAAAAGTCGGTTTCCAGATCTGGAAACCGACTTTGGTCGGTTCGGCGTCGGTTTGGGGCCAAAACCGACCCCGACCGACCGATGCTCACCCCTAATATTAATCACACAAGAACTCCGTCCTCATAAATGCACAAAACATTTATAAAAAAAAAATTAAAAAAAAGAGAAAAAATCGTAATAGCTCATTATACAAAAAGGAAAAAAAATCATAAAAGCTCATAAATGCACAAACAAAAAAAAAAAAAAAAAGAAGAAGAAAGCAAGAAGAAGAAGAGAAGAAAGGCTTATAAATGCAAAAAAAAAAAAAAAAAAAAAAAAAAAAAAGTATACACTAGAAATGAGGGAAGAATGGGTAAATGGGAAGGGAGAGAAAGAGAAGGATAATATGGGAATATTCTAGGTGCTAAATTTGCTATTATAGATAATTAATTTGCCACCCACTCCAATTACTCTTAATTTATAAACTCGTTGGGTGAGTTTTGAGAAATTCTTACCATGCATTTTTTTTTTTTTTTTTTTTAAGTAAAATCGACTCTTTTTTTCCTCGGTAGAAATTTAGACATATTTAGTCCATTTAAGAAAATATGAGCCACGTGTTAAATTCCTTTTGTTCGAATCATTACATTAAAAAACCATACAATAGGACTATTCAAAAAAAAAAAAAACATGCAATAGGACACTCAATATTCACGTGGTCACTAGTAGCAAAGGGAAAAAAAAAAGCGATAACACGCTGACGAATACAAGATGACACGTGTCAGTCCACAACACCCACACTTGCATGACAAGTGTCACTCACCTTATACTTGCGCACACGTGTCTCGCTCTTCAACCTCCACGTGGCCACCACCTCACCGCTATTTCTCTCTCCTCCTAACTCGGACCCACACCCTTCCCCTTCATGACCCCTTCATATCTTTCCCTCTCCTCTTAATCTCTCTCTCTCTAAAAATCAATCTGAACTCTCTTTTCATCCTCTTTCTTACAGTAAATCTGCGGAATTATACCAAAAAAAAGGTTTGAATTTCATGTCAGGTGTAACTCTTGCGGTGGCTCCACGAACGGAGCCCGATCAAACTGCGGCACCGGGGACGAAGGCACCCGATGAATCGGTGGCGCCAGAGACAACGGTGCCGCAGCAGAAGTCCGTTCGGAGGCAACAACAGGAGCAAAACACCGTCATCGGCGGCGTGATGGGATCTCTACGCGTAATTGAACTCCAACTCGTTGCCTTCATCATGGTGTTCTCCGCTAGCGGACTTGTCCCGCTTGTTGACCTCATTTTCCCGGCATTTACGTCGGCCTACCTTCTCCTTTTAGCGCGATTCGCATTTCCGTCCCACCGCCGCGTGTCGAGCGGGTCACAGGAGATCATCCAGGTAAGGTTTTGTTTGTGAAAATGTCAATGGAAATGTCGATATGTTTGATAGATGTGTAATGCTTTCTTTCTTTCAGGGGAGTAAGGTATTTAGAATGTATGTGGTGGTGGGAACGACGATAGGGTTGTTCTTGCCGTTGGCGTACGTGCTCGGTGGGTTCGCGAGGAGTGACGAGCATGCGGTTCGGTCGGCGACACCGCATTTGTTTTTGTTGTCGTTTCAAATTCTTACGGAGAATGTGATAAGTGGATTGTCGTTGTTCTCGCCGCCGGTGAGGGCGTTGGTGCCGCTCCTTTACACGGTAAGGAGGATTTTCGTGGTCGTGGATTGGATGAGAGATGTTTGGCTCAACAAAACCCTCCCGGCAAATGCACTCATCAAGGTATATTTATTTTGATTAATCTCTAAACCTTTGATTTGTTATTTATTTTCAATATTTTATTTTCGTCTCTAAATTCTGAATATAAGATTACTGTAATTAATTTTCATTAACCATCAAGGTATAATATTTTTTTTATCTCAAAACGAAAATGGATCTTCTTTCAAATTTTAAATTAAAAAAATACCGAACAAGTTAAATTTTGAAAGATATGCCAAGAAGGTCTAGAAATCAAAATAAAAGAGGTTTTGAATTTGCAGGACATAGCATGGTTTTGGTTCGGAAGGACATTATCCGTGGCTAATTTTGCGTATTTCTGCATAAACTTATTTGGATTTTTGATCCCAAGATTCCTTCCAAGGGCATTTGAAAGGTATTTTAAGGACAGAGACGATGAAACTCATGCCAAATTTCAAGAAGATAAGCTCTCCCAGGCTACCGCTAAATCTCAGCCGTCGGATAAGAAGTCTGACTGATTTTCATTTTTTTTAGTTTTTTTTTTTAGTTTTTTTTCGACTAGGTCTTTTTGAATATTATTATACGACTCTCTTTATGCTTTTTCCACTTTTTTTTGTCTGCTTTTGTCTTAATTTATTATAAATAGAGAACTGTTGACTTTGACCCGTTTCGATTCCCTCGTAGAACTTATTTTTAATTTTTTTTTTTTTTTACTATCCCCGAAATCCAGGATTTATATATTAATGTAATCTTATAAAATATATAAAAAGCTACATTAATATATATATATATATATATATATATATATATATATATATATTTCTAAGGAAGTTATGATGTTTCAACATTATATAGGAGAAGGGTTATGTTTTATATTTTATTGATATTTTTCCTCTAAAAGTTTTAGAAGAAAGTTTTCAAAAATGGTGTAGAAAGTGTTTGGTAATTTTAGTGGTTTTATTTTGTTGTGACAATTTTGGCTGAATTTTCTGAATAATTGTTAATAAATTTCTGGCCCACTGAGTCAGACACTTGGAGTCTAATGCTTATTGAAATTTAAAGAAATTGACGTGGTTAATTAGTCAAATATTATTTTTCAAAATGATAATTTTCATTCCATTTTAATAAATTGGAAAATATTAATTGACTAATTATTAATTTAAATGTTAGAAAAAAAAACAGTGAGAACAACTTAATTATTAATTTAAATGTTGTCAAAAAAAAAAAAAAATTAACAATTTTTTTAAAATTTTTTTGTTCTATTTACAGGACGTACCATACATGAGTGGAATTTTGGAGATTATAATTTATGAAAATGGGTTCATTCATTTTAAGTTAAAACACATTCATGTTTTAGTAATTAAGTACAATTTGATTTTTTTTTTTTTTTATTTCTTTGAATCAGAAGTACACTTTTATTTTTAAATAAAGGACATCACAAGCGTGACGGAGTACAATTTGAACATTTTTAAATTTTAGTACTAATCGATATCTAGTGGGTTTGAATCCTTCCATTAATTTTTGTAAAAACAAATTGAATTCTTCCATTAAATTAATTATTTAATATTTAAAATATATATTAAAATTTATAATGTATTTTAATGGTGTTATAAGTGGTTTTTTTTTTTTTTTTTTGAAAAGGTGTTATAAGTGGTATTATAGATATTAGAATGGACAAAGATAATATATAACTCCGACCAAAGAATATTAAAATAAAAGGTTGTATAGTCCTAGGCCTACCTAATCTTTGAATAATTTGAATAATTTACAAAGGTTTACCGACCATTTTTTACATGAAAACATTTTAATTTGTGTTTTTTTAGACTTCACAAAAACAAAAGAAAAAATATACAAAAATACTTTTTAGTTCCATAGGTTTGGTCCTAATTTTTTTAAATGGCCATTTTTTTTCTTAAATTATTTTTTCAAAATTTTTAAGTTAATATTTTTTTTTATTGTTTTTAATATTGAATAATTTTTTAAATTAAAAATTAAAAAATATTAATTTAAATATTTTTCAAAACTCTGACACTAAAAATTCGGAGACCATTGGATGGAAAATGTATTTTTATAAAATAAAAGAGAAAATTATTGATTACATTAATATTTGAACACGTGTCGTAGGGATTTTGGTCGGTTCTTATCCAGAAGGGGATTCAGAAAGACTATTATGCCCTTGAAGGAACAGTAATAGATTAGTACGTACGACCACTTTGTCCTGGGCTCACTGTCCTATAATATAAAATAATATTAAATGGGAAAAGCTGTGGGGCCCGGTTATACGGTGCGTTGAGGTACCAAACGCTTCCCTCACTCGCTCATCTCTTCACGCGCTCAAACTATACCCTTACTATATGATTATTAATTTTTTTAAAAAAATAAATAAATAAATACTTTTTAGACAAGAACCTCAAATTTCAAGAATCAAATTGTAATTTAACAACAAAAATTTATAAGAATTAGGTGTAGTGAAAAATTTATGTTTGTTTTCTCCCAATTTTCCTAACTTTGAATTCCTAACCAACTTTTAAAAACAAAAACAAATTTTTCCACCACCTCACCTATAAATTTCTTTGTTTCATCATCCACCTCAGTCAAGTTTTAAAACTAAAAAAAAGTTTTTCAAAAACTACTTTTTGATTTTTGAATTTGGATAAGAATTCAAATGTCTACTAAACATAGATGAAAAACATCTCAAAAAAATTGAGACAAAATAAAAATAATTTCAAAAACAAAAAAATCACATGTGTTAGGAGTGCGACCAAAGTTCCCTATTATTTTTAAGAGAGGACAACTATCTCCATTGATATGAAGCAAATGACTTATGTCCAAAGTAGACAATATCATATCATTGTAGAGAACTAAATCATAGATATTAAATAACACTTTTAGGATTAAATCTATTGTGTTCCCTTCTTCGTATCTTCGATCTATCCATTTTAGTTGATGTATTTTAACTTTTTTTTTTTCATTTTAAATTTTTTATTTTCAAATTTTATCTTTTTCTAGTTTCATTATTTTTGTTCACAATTTAACGCACCTCTACTAAACTTTATAATCATTCTGAAAATAGTTTTGCTATGAAAGGGTTCTCATTATATATAGAATTTATATTATAATATTTTGTAAATAGATATTAAACAGTCATTTTTTGAAAGTATAACAATAATCAAAATAAAATATTTGAAAAATACATGGACACAGACAAACTTAGACAAAAACAAAAAACGCAAGACCTATTATAAAATAAAGACTAAACACATGTATTGTGCTACACAAATAGTTGTTTTGTGTATATTATATTCTTTTAATCAATAATAAGTTTTATTTAGTTTGAACCTATCATTAAGTCAATCAAATCCAATTTATTTTAACTTATAACTGAACTTACTTTGTAAAGTGGTTAGGTTAAGTTGATCCAATTTTTCAAGCAATATAATTATGGTTGTTTGAATACCTCAACCTCGTAACATAGTATATAATATTATTTATTATTGAATATTATATTTTCTATTCAATTTATTGATGACTATTTTTAAGTTTTAGTAAACCCATTTTTAAAATTAAAATCGTAAATCTAGAATTTATATTATTTATAACATAGTTCAAAGAATTAGGTCAGGTCAACGTCTTCCCTACAAACAAATGAGTTTTTCCGATATTCCCTTGACTAACTTGCGTATATATAAATAAATTAAAGCTTCACAAGTTACAAACTCTTTATCTTTTCAAATTTTGACATTTTATATATATGAATGAGTAACAACAAATCAGGTTTTTAATTATCATTGCCACTCTAATCTTCGATTTATGGAGAATCAAAGTCGAGACCGGTGACTCTTTCGTGTGTGTATGTATATATGTATATGTAGTATATGTGTTATGGGTAAATTATTGGACCAACCGATTATCTTAAGACTAAAAGTGTCTAGACATAAAGGGTAGAGGTAGAAACTTTAATCTAACTTAAGCTTTGGGTTGGTGTGTGTATGTGCAAATTCATTTTTTTTTTTTTTTAGATCACATTATCTTCTATTGTTAAACAAATTCATCTTTGAAGTATGCACAAATCAACGGTGTTTTCTGTGTCCAAATTGGTGTATTAACAATATGTATGTATTTATTATGTATAAAGGTTTTTTTAATTAAAAATTTAAGGGAAAAGATGAATGTATGTCAATTATTATTTTTTAAGAAGAAAGAATATAGAGAAATAAGATTTCTCATTCCTGTATTTAATGGATATATGATTTAATTATTATTTTTATTTTTCTTGACAATATGGAGTAAGAGATTAGAGATTTAAATCACGGATCTCTTAGTCATTAGTACAAGTTTTATGTCATTTGAGTTATGCTCACATGTTGGCTTTTAATTAGTTATTTATTATTATTATTTTTTTTTTTTGACAACATGTGGGGTAGGGGATTGAACCTTCGACCTCTCGGTCGAAATACAAGCTTTATGCCAATTGAGTCATGCTCTTGTTGGCGGCTTTTAATTAGTTGAGTCATGCTCATGAAATTTTTTCATCTATATGTTATGTATGCTATTTTAATTGTTAAATTTACTCATAGACCATGATCTATTTTAATTTGATGTATCTGAAAGCAAATAATAATAATTGAAATTGTTATAGGCAATTTCGGACCACCCCGATATACAAGGAGCTGACGAGGACAACCGGGGAGTAATCGGGCTGAAAGATGGACCAAGGGGGCAAAACCGGCAAGTGAGACGGGCCAAGACCGAAGGGGTCGGGTTTTAGGCCCGACCCCCTGCTCGGCCTCGGCCATGGGCCGAGGCCGACCCTTGGCCCGCTCGCGCGGGCCGAGCCCGTTCGGTCTCGTCTGGTCCCCACTGCCTCTGGATGCCCTGGTTTCGCCTGGTTTGACCTAAAACGCCTCCAAAACCCTAAAAAGGCTAGGGGGATGAACAGGTATTTATATCCCTCTTCGCCACTGAAGAGGGGATCCCGAATTCTATCCCTAAACTCCACTATCTATTCTCTGTTTTCTCCTCTTGCTCTTACTTTTCCACTCCCTACCGTTCTCTTTGCTGACTTAAGCATCGGAGCCGGTGTGGCGAGCACCACACCGGTGTGCAGGTTTACTGTCTTGCAGGCCACGTCTTCCCCCCTCAACTACAAATTTACCGTTGGTGGCACGTGAAGGTCAGGTGAGATCCTCTGGCCAAAATCGACCATCAACAGAAATAAAATGTTTATAAGTACTTTTTTTTTTTGAAAAGAAATGTTTATAAGTACTTAAGTTAAGTAGATGGAGTTCAGTAAGAAATAAAATGTCACAAATAATTATAATTGAAATATTACGTATGAAAAGGGATAAAAAATGATAGGCTTTGGAAAGAAAAAACAAATAAAAAGTTTGACTTTGACTAATAATTTGTCACAAAACCCCTCTCTTTCACACATGTTTGACCTTTGAAATGGTCAAACATGTTTCGTTTCTAAGGGTTCAGAGTCAACTCTTTTAAGAATAAAACCAATGGTCAATTCTTTTCTTCCCAAAAGAAAAAAAAAACAATTGTCAATTATTAATTATGGGCAACTTTAGTCAATACTGTAATTTTAAAATATATGTTCTTATTAAATATGTTAAATTTTTAAGTCCTTATACTTTTAAAATATTTTCCAAAAACAAAAATTTGAATTAGGTTTTAAAACATGTAGTTTTGGTTGGAAAACATACAAATTACTAATGTTGTTTTGGCAAGGTAACAGATAGTGTCTATTGAATTTTGAAATTAAATTCAAGGGCAATTACTATTGATTAATAAAACACAAAGATAATTCAAGGGAAATTAGTTGTATAAATAATGTAATATACTATTTCTATTATTCTATTATTTTTGTAATTTTTTCATTATTTATATGATCAAATAATTATTTTATATATTCATTCAAATAAGTCCATACTATCTTGCAAACAAAAATTATGACCCAAATATAATTTTTTGTTTTTTTTTTAAAAAAACAAAAAATACCATAATTGTTGTTATTGGAACATCATTCAATGATTTATTAAAACTTCAATAATTTTATACGTACAAAAAATGGAAAAGAAAGATTGAGTTTACTATTTGACATAATTTCTAAATTATTTTGTTGCATTTGCATGATTGTTAAATAAACATTAAACCAATAAAAGTTATTGTGCTAACATTTTTATTTATAGTAGACTTGATATAAAGATTGTTCCTCAATGTTTAAAATACATATTTCTAAATTTTGTTTACTATTATTTTTACAATTAATGTACCAATTTATTTTTTGCTTTCATTAAAAAAAAAAAAAGGATAAAATGTGCCAATAGAAGTATGGCATATGACATCAAAATGTAAATCCAACAATGCAAATATGCCTATATATATGTAGTGCCTAATGAATAATTTGCTTTAGAGACAAAAATATTTTCAATCAAATAACATTTTCAAAGTTTATGTTTGGTTACTCGACCAAGCTTTGTGCCTCACCTTATATTTTCAACCTTGTGGTATAGAGTCTTACCTTGTCATAACTTAGATAGTTGGATGTTGTTAGAATTAGTTGTATGTAATAAAAAAAATGGAATATGAACAACTCATTATTAACTCAATTTCGAAACTATAATTGTTCCATAGGAGAGACCATTGAATGGTTGAAAATGAAAAAAAAAACTCAAATAAAAATTAGTTCACATAGAAATAAACATATAAGCAATGACGACATAACTATTTCTAATTTAAAAATCTCATCTATAAACAAATTTATTCAAGAAAGGTCAAAATGATAAGAATCCCAAGTGGAAACGGGTCCAAATAGACCCCTTGAGCCCATATCAATATCTTTCATGTCCTAGAGAGAAAGGAAAATTCTCTTCCTATTTCGTCTACTTAGATAGAGATCTCTAGATCAACTATAAATAGAAGATAATAACTCCAAAGGAGGGAAGCTCAACCGAGTACTTTTTCTTTCTCTTAGTTTCTTATTTATTATCAATTTACTTGCTACATTTATAACGTCCTAGCTGATTTAAGCATCAGAGCTGGTTTGGTAAGTACCACACCAGTGTGCAGTTGTCTATTGTCTTGCAGGTCACGTCTTCCCCTTCAAACAAATTTATCGTTCCTGTCACGTGAAGATAAGGTGAATTCTTTCTGTCCTAATTTTGACATTAATAAATATATTCACTACTTAACTGAATAGAAAGATATAAATTTATGGTGTATATATATGTGTTTATTATCTACATGCCCTAAAATAAATTATTTGACAATACCAATAATATCATTTTTTTTCTTTTTATTGAAACAATACCAATAATATCATCTTATTCAAATAAATTAATTCATGAATACGAATTTGAAAAAATGTAAAACAAGAACAAGAAGTCAAAAAAAGATCAATTGTAGCAATAATGAAAAAGAACAACACAATATTATATACATTTATTTATGCAAAAGTAAATTTCATTACAATCTCCAAAGACAAAAAGGAAAAATGAAGGCAGCCTTTTCACAGTGAAATTTCGTTTTAAAATAATAAAAATTCATCCAATCCTATCCCTCCACGTGTCCAAATTTGGTTCAATTAATTTCAATCCAATTTGTAAAACACGCCCTTCCCAGCGCGTAAGCTACAGAAAATCATTACAAAGTCGGTTAAATTATAAACTTATAGAATTTGTTGTAATTTGTTTTTAAATTTTCAATATTATATATTTGTTTTTTTTTAAAAAATCAATATTATATTTGCTATTTATTGTTTTCAACCCAAAATATGTCAAGTTTGGTTTTCATCTCCATCGTGATAATTATTAAAAAAATTAAGCTTGTAAACATCACGCATATATATAAATTCCTTTGTTTTGTGTTGTTTACTTTTTTTTTTCGTTATGTTTTCAGAATTCAAGTCAAATTTTAAAAAAATAAAATGAAGTATTTCAAAAATTTTGTTTTTATTTTTAGAATTTAACTAAGAATTCAAATATTTTTTATTAACAAAGATGAAAACGATGGTAAGAAAATTGAAAGAAAAAAAACATAATTTCCAAAAATAAAAGACTAAATGGTTATCAAATGAGACCTTAATTTTAGTTTTTAGTTTTTGAAAATTATAATTATAAATACTACTTCTACTAAGTTTCTTTGCTGTGTTATCTACTTTTTACAACTATTTTTAAAATTCAAGCCAAGCTTTGAAAACTTAAAAGAGTAATTAAAATTATTTATTTTTCGAAATTTGTGTTAAGAATTTAAATGTTTCTTGAGAAATATGAAATAATGATAAAGAAATTGTGAGAAAATAAGTACAATTAAAAAAATATTGAAAACAAAATTGTTATCAAATCAAGACTTGTAACTCTCAAATTTGTGTCTAGTTAAAAATTGTTTAGTAATGTTAATGTAGTATAATTCTCCTTTCTTGTTTTTTATTTCCCATTTTTGAGAAATCGAGAAATAACTATTCTTGTTTTTCATTTATCATATTCTATAAATATTTTTAAAGTTACGAATAAATTTTAAAACAACAAAATCAATTCTCTCTCTTTTTATTTTTTATTTATTTCCATTTGAAATATTTTAAAATATAAATAAAAAGCATTATTCCAACATTATTTACGCCTAATGAATATTTAAAAATTAATATAACATAAAAAGTTTAATATCTATCTTAAGAATTAATTTTCATAAAATCTCAAAAAAGAAAAAAAAAGAATTAATTTTCATATCATTTTCATATTTTTAATTTAAAATTTTGAGAAAAAAAAAAAGTAATCCACCGTCCCATGTGTGGGATTTGATCTATTACAGGACTCTAAATTTAGGGTCCAAAATTGAAAAAGTTGTTTAATCAAACAAAAATTGTTTCGTGCCTGGCAAACAAACAAAAATTGACCAAACTTATCTTTCTCGATGAATTCGTCACCTCTTCATTTCTCTCCCCTCTTCAATCAAGAAAAACTCCTCAAATTCTTCATTTTGTCCATTTTCATGACTAAATTATACATTTCCCCTTTACCATCTTAGAAATTCATTTTTAATCAATTATTACTCAAAAGGACCACCAAATTTATAGGGTTTAACTGAAAAAATAGAAGTTTATTTATCCTTATTCAAATTGTTCATGCCAAAATTTGGTCTAGGGACTCACCTGACCTTCACGTGACATCAACGGTGAATTTGTAGAAACTGGGAAAGACGTGACCTGCAAGACCAGCAAAAACCGTTGCACACCGGCGTGGTGTAGGCCACACTGCCTCCGATGCTTAAGTCAGAAAACGGAAGGAAAGCAGGGAAGTAAGAGAAGAAAGTGATCATTCAGTTCGGGCCCCCTTCTTCAGTGGCGAAAAGGGGTATTAATATCTGCTCAGGCTCCTAGGGTTTTTTAGGAGTTCAGAGGCGTTTCGGGACAAACCAGGCGAATTCGGGGCGGCTGGAGGTTACAGGGACCAAATGGGGCCCGACGGGCTCGGCCCGCACGAGTGGGCCGAGGTTCGGCCTAGGCCCGCACTACCGAGCCGACCATGAGGCTCGACCTCTGCCTTGGGCTGAGGCCGAGCAGGGAGTCGGGCCAAAAGCCCGACCCCTTCGGCCTTGGCCCGTCCCGCTCGCCAGTTTTGCCTCTTAGGTCCATCTTCCGGTCTGATTTCTGCTTGGTTGTCCTTGTCAGCTCCTCGTGCATCTGGGTGGTCCAAAATTACCTATAACATTAAGCCCCCACTCTTGAATTGGGATTCAGGTGCGACTTAATGCTATAGGCTGAGCTCCTTAAGCCCGATTTAAGAGTACGACTCTTGTCTCGTGCTGACTTATGTATGACTCATTTGTTATCAGAAGTGGCTGGATGGCCTCTCTGGTCGGCCTCGACCTCGGGAAGAGGCCGAGCACAACATTTTCCATTTTAGCTTTTCATAGTGTTTGACCCCGTACTTAGTCATTCGGAGTGCCTTTTCCAGATCCAGAGTTTTATCCACAATAAAATGAGAGAAACAGAAAACTTCACAATCCTGCATTGAAGAGTTAATTTCCCTGAAAGAAGAATAAAGGAGGTAGCTAGGGTCGGTCTCAACCTTAGGCCCCTATCAGCTCAATACTTAGCCCCCTGCATTTATTTGTTAGTCCTTGTTGGAAAATGATGAGTGAATAAGCTAAAACATGTACTCATTGGTTAGACATGTTAAGCTAACTTGCCTTTTGTTTAATAGGGAATGCATATCCCTATTACTTGCTTTTTGTTTAATGGGGAGTGCATATCCCCTTTTGCAGCCCCCAATTTCAGGTAAAGCTTCATTTAAACACAAAGTGTAGTTGGGTAAAGAGAATAATACCTTTTAGGGTTTGTGCACGGACTCGGCAAAATGTGCCCAACCAGATGAGTTGAGATAACTTGTGGCTCTGAGGAGGTTGTGGAGATGCATCAACCTCTCTGGCAAGAATTAGTCTCTTCCCAAGGGTGCGTACACTCTGTTGGGGACCTGGGGAGGTTGAGGACATGCGTCAACCCCTCTGCAGGAATTAGTCTCTTCCCAACCGGGAAAGTACGGAAGTTTGGCCTCTACAAGAATCATTCTCGTCTGGCCACATACGTCATATCCTATGGAAAAATGTTTTGCACAGACACAGTATAAACTTTATTAAATTTGCAAGTACCTGGGCTTTCGTGGCTGAATTTTGGACTTGGCCTCTAGGTGGTCGGCCTCGGCCTTGGCATGAGGCCGACCAACTTCCTTATGCTATTTGCTTGCTCCGTAGTTGGACTTGTGTGCGGATTCACTTTCTGTTTGAACATTTCTTTATTGCTTTGGATATTTCGGTTGTGCAAGTCGAGCCTCACTGTAAGCCCCCACAGTCGTCCTTAAGGCTGGAATGCTCGGCCTCGGCCTTGGCGTGAGGCCAGACATTTTTCCTGCATTGCTTGTTATTTTGTTCCTCAAGTTGCTGTTTTCATCCCAGGGGTGCGTACACTCTTCTGGGGAAAAGCTTGGGGAGGCCTGGGAAGTTCCCGAGCCTCTCTTCAAGCTGCTCTGTTCATCCCAGGGGTGCGTACACTCTTCTGGGTAAAAAGCTTGGGGAGGCTTAGGGAGTCCCCGGACCTCTCTTCAAGTTGTTGTGTTCATCCTAGGGGTGCGTACACTCTTCTGGGGAAAAGCTTGGGGAGGTCTGGGAAGTTCTCGAGCCTCTCTTCAAGCATCGTGGTCATCCTAGGGGTGCGTACACTCTTCTGGGGAAAAAAACTTGGGGAGGCTTAGGGAGTCCCCGGACCTCTCTTCAAGCTGTTGTGTTCATCCCAGAGGTGCGTACACTCTTCTGGGAAAAAGGCTTGGGGAGGCCTAGGGAGTCCTCGGACCTCTCTTCAAGCGTTGTATTCTTCCCGAGGGTGTGTGCACTCAGTCGGGGAACAAAGTATGCCTAAACTGCCTTCTATCATATTTTTCACACAATTTTGATGGCACATGAAGCAACAAAGTATTTTAAAGGGAGAAACTGTACTCAAAAGCTTGAAGCTTGAAAATAGCCAGACAACAACCATTGCAATATAACTCATGATTGCTCTCAGTCCCCCACTCAACAACATGTATTCAATACGTAAAACATGCATTTTTTGAGTAAGGAAAGACTTACCTCGTGACTGGGCTCTTGAAGGTGGTGATCGGCCTTAGCCTCTAGGTGGTCGGCCTCGGCCTTGGCATGAGGCCGACCAACTCCCCTGTGTCATCTGCGTGCTCAATTTGTGACTCGACTTACGTGTAGAGCACCTCCCCTTCAGCTCGAATCGCTTTAGCTTCGATAAAAGGTCAAGTGTTGTGGTCTTCCCAGGGGTGCGCACACTCTTCTGGGGAGAAGCTTGGGATTTTCTCGGGCCCCTCTTCAAGCTGTTGTGTTCATCTCAGGGGTGCGTACACTCTCTTGGGGAAAGAGCTTGGGGAGGCCTAGGAATTTCCCGAGCCTCTCTTCAAGCTGCTGTAAACTTCTTGCCCTTCGAGCTCTCGTTGTGCCTCTCGAATCGCGACCTTTCGCTTTCTGCCTGACCCTCCACCGGATGGTCCTCCTAAAATTGTACGTAACTCGAGCGATGGGTTGACACCGCCTTTACCTTGACCTGTTGGTAATGACCTCTAGCTTCTGTCATTCCCCACAAACTCCTTGAGGTAACCCTCTCGGATTAGGGCTTCTATCTGGGTTGTGTGACTGTGGTCTGCGTGGAACGTGCAGTACTTGTTCTGATTCCTCCTGTCTGGGTCCGACCTCAATTTTTCTGGGTACTTCATTAGGTTTGTATCATGTATTGTGGCTAGGGCCTGTTCAAGTGGAGTTGGTAGTGGTGTACACCTGTCAAACCTGGCTTTTGGTTCCGCACGACCCCGAGGCTCCCTGGTCTCTAGTAGGCCTCGGCCATTGGCCGAGGACTGCTCTTGACGGCTTCGACCTCTTTCTCTTCTTGTTTGGACCTCAGCAGTTCCTCGGCGCTTATGTACCTTTGTGCTCGGGTCATGAATTATGCGTATGTTCGTGGCTGTCTCTCACCGATCGAGTTGAACAGTATTTTATCCTGCAGACCTGAAATCACAGCAATCAAGGCAAACCCATCGTCATAGCCTTCTACCTGCAAAGCTTCGTTACTAAATCTGTTAATATAATCCTTCAAGCTTTCTCGGAGCCCCTGCTTTACTGCTAGCAAATTGACCTGAGGCTTATGTCGGCTCTGGGCCCCGAGGAATTGAGTAACAAACGCTCATGCCAATTCTTTAAACGAACCGATTGACTTTCGTGGGATCTTACTAAACCATTGTGTTGTGAATCAAAGCAGCTCTGATACCAAATGTTACGAAACCCCCAAGAAATGGAACTAACAACCTTGCTGAAAAACAAGACCTTTAGAT
The DNA here is from genome assembly GCA_036850905.1 of Luffa acutangula. Classification (NCBI taxonomy): domain Eukaryota; kingdom Viridiplantae; phylum Streptophyta; class Magnoliopsida; order Cucurbitales; family Cucurbitaceae; genus Luffa; species Luffa acutangula. The sequence continues at coordinate 47,713,102 of CM072090.1, forward strand.
CACATAACTGAAAAACCCCAAAACCGATTTGAAAATCAACCCAAGGAAAGTAAAAACCGGATTACCTTGTCGATCAAATATCTCAAGGCAAGAAGCTTGCTTGAGATTCGAATCACTCCACAAGCATGATTGATCAAGCCAAGCTTGAATGATTCTCAGCATGCAATCTAAACTACATAGAATTGCAAAGAAACTTAGCACTAGGCTAATGGAAAAGCTCAAAGGCTTATTTTACTACATTTCCAAGTCTTTTTTCAAATACAACATACATGGCTTTTTATAGCCTCAAAATGAAACTCTAGAGTAACCTATGGTCATTTGAAGAGTTGTAACTCTCATCCTCATTAATACTATAATGACCACTACCTAAATTGTAACCTAAAACATTGATAACAAAACTTAAAAACTTAAAATTACATGGAAACTCCCTTAAATCCGAAAATTAAAAACCCCATCAACCAACTAAGTCTTGTAACCTCCCAAAGTTTAAATGAAGCTCTACTTGATGTAGTTTGAAGTAGCTTGAAGTGTGGTTCCATCATTGATGCTTGACTTGCACTAAATGAACTTGACATGTAGTTGAGTTCATTCAATACAACTTGAGTTCCTTCCATGCTAGTTGACTTCAACTTTATTGACATTTGATTTCATTTAATCCAACTTAATTTTGAATTCGTTTTTGGCATAACACAAGACATCTTGGTTCATATCACATTGCCTTGCCAAACCTGTGGGTGTCAGCGCGAAGGCTCGACACCTTGTCGCTTCGTCTTTTAGCCATTTGGATAGCTCCCGCCCCTTTTGGCCCTGCTCAACCTCGGGCTTTGCCCGAGCTTCTGATTTTTTCCTGTCATTATTCCCTGTGTACGTACCTGACGCTGTCTTTAGCGGTGAACTTCTGCGGGTCTTTTTGCGATTGGGCTTCTGCTTCACCTCGGTTATCGGCCGAGGAGTGCTCATGTCGGATTTGGCCTCCATCTTCTACCCGGCATCCTTTTCCTCTAACTTCTCGATGCTGGTCGGATACAGAAACTTCTCGGCTCTCTCTCTCCTTCTGCTTAGACCTTAGCATTTCCTCAGACGTTAGTGGCACAGACTCTAGTTTTTCTGCTGGTTGTCCACTTGGGTTAGGTGCACAGCATCGTGGGCACACCGAACCTTACAACCATCTCCGAAGTTAGGGTCGGCCTTTTCCATACCGAGGTCGACCCCAGTCTGGTTCGGCGCTTTCTGCTCATACCCGAGGTTTCTTTCTGGTTTCTGAACCCGATCCCTCCTGCATACCACCACCGATGCGCGGTCTGAACTGGCCAGCACTCTTTCCCACAGACGGCGCCAACTGTTCATGCCAAAATTTGGCCAAGGGACTCACCTGACCTTCACGTGACATCAACGGTGAATTTGTAGAAACTGGGAAAGACGTGACCTGCAAGACCAGCAAAAACCGCTACACACCGGTGTGATGTAGGCCACACCGCTTACGATGCTTAAGTCATAAAACGGGAGGAAAGAAGGGAAGTAAGAGAAGAAAGTGATCATTCAGTTCGGGCCCCCTTCTTTAGTGGTGAAAAAGGGTATAAATATTTGCTCATGCTCCTAGGGTTTTTTAGGAGTTCAGAGGCGTTTCGGGACAAATCAGGCGAATCCGGGGCGGCTGGAGGTTACAGGGACCAAACGGGGCCCGACCCCTTCGGCCTTGGCCCATCCTGCTCGCCGGTTTTGCCTCTTGGGTCCATCTTCCGGTCTGATTTCTGCTTGGTTGTCCTTGTCAGCTCCTCGTGCATCTGGGTGGTCCAAAATTACCTATAACACAAATTTCAATCTTTCTTCAATTATACTAGACTCATCTAATAATATGTGATAAAATCATCTAAAAACCAACACAGAAGTTTCTAGATACTGGTAACTATTTATGATAGATGCATTCGAAAGAAACTTTTCCAAATTAAAGTTGTTGAAAACCTACTGCGCTCTAGAATGTCGAAAGACTTAATGGGTTAGTATTGATAAGATTGAGAATGATAGTTTAGAGAGAGTTGACTATAAAGAATTGATTGATGATTATGCTTCAAAGAAAATTTGGAGGATGACACTTTTCAAACAAAATGTCATTGTTATATAGTTGTTTTGCGACATTTTTTTTAGTTTCATATATATATATATTTGTAAAAAATAATTGTATAATGTCTCATTTTGAAAAATATCACAGGATCTCATGTCATCTGGTACCGACTTGCATCGGACATATATATGATTGTTTTTTCAATAAACAAACTTGTTAAACACTTTTACAAAAATTTAAAATTTTAATTGACATAAAGTAAAAGGAAAAAGTTTTCAAAAATAAAAACAAAGTAACAGGAAAAGAAAATAAAAATAAAATAGGACCAAAATTGTAAAAAGTCTCGTAAAAAACAATGACCAGCGACCTTTCTCTCTCTTCCGATTGTACCCCTCACTCTCTCTGTTCTGTTCTGCCTTAATTTCCAAGTAAATTAAAATCCCAACGAACAAAATCAAAAAACCCTTTTCTCTCTCTCATTTCTCTCTCTAAAACCCACCATTCTGAAGAAGCTTAGAACCAAAAAGCACTGATACAAATACCCATTTCGTTTTTGTCCAGCAACCCAACAAAAAAAAAAGTGGCCGCCATGAAAATAAAGAACAAAGGTAAAGTTCATCCATCTCCTTCTTCTTCTTCATCATCGTCATCTTCTTCTTCTTCTTCTGCAATTTCTTCCGATGGGGATTTTTTCGATGTCTTGAACTATCTTCCGGCGGCGATTTTTGCTCTGGTCTCCCTTCTGGCCGCCGACGACCGAGAGGTTTTGGCCTTCATGATGAGGAGATCCATGGAGACTTCTTCGCCGTCGTCTTCCGTGTCGGAAAAGAAGTTTTCCAAGAGAGTTTCGAAGAAATCCGGCGCTCCACGCGCCAGTTCTGCTAGCGCGTGTGTTCACGCGCCGCCGTCGCTCACTTGCTTCGACTGCTACATGAGTTACTGGGAGCGGTGGAACTCGTCGCCCAACGGCGAGCTGATTCATCAGGCCATTGAGGCTTTCGAAGAGCAATTGGCCAACGGGGAAAAATCCGGCAAGAGCGTCAAAGGGAAGAAGAAGGTCAAAATCGGCCGCCGGTCGTCGGAGAAGCCTGTCGATGTTGTTCCGCCGCCGCCGTTGCCGGAAGTTCTTCCGTTGCCGATTGATGAGGGTTCTGTGGCTCCGGCGACGTCTGTGAGTTGCGATGTGGAAGCGGCGGAGAAGATGCCGGAGGGAAGCGGAGAGCCGCCGCGGACTGAGGATGAAACGGCAGTGGTGGTTGTTCCGTCGCCGCCGCCGAGCAACCACAAGGGTTTGGCCCGGAAGGTATGGCCGGACGTGTTAGGGTTATTCAATTCTCGTTTATGGAGTCTTTGGGGTCCAAATTAGGAATAAAAAAGAAAAAAGAAGGGATATTTTGATATTTTTTTTCCACTTCTTTTTTTATTATTTTTTTGAGACCCAAAATGAGAGAAAGTAAATTCCAAAAAAAAAAAAAAAAAATGAAGGTAGGTGTTATTTGGCAATGGAATATATAGGTATGGTCCCATCTTTGATCAACTTTTGAGAAATATGCTTTTTTTTTATTAATTTCTTCATTGTTTTTTTTTTTTTTTTAAATTTTAATATTGAATGTTTAGTTTTTGGGGTTATGGGTTGTGTTTGGCTGGTGGGAAAATGAGAAGGAAAGTGAAAAAGAAAATGCAATGAGATTATAATAATATGTTTAGTTAAATGGGAAGTTGGATTTTTGCTTACAAATTAAGCATTGTGATTTGGTAGAACCAATTTTTGATGGTGACCTTTCAAAGGGTTCTCTCTCTTACTTGCTATGATAGTGGACTGTTTTTAATTCTTTTTTTTTGGAATTAATATTTAATTTCATTTGGTTTTTGCTATGAAGCATCCATTGATTTTGGCAATGCTCTTGTTTCTTGTGTTTAAATGTGGTTCATAATTCTTCCTCTTCTTCTTTTTATTGAAAGAAATAATGAAAATGCTTTTGGTGAGGTTTCTTTTTTATTAAATTATAAAAAATACCCGTGAACTGTGCGGTTGGTTTCAATTATGTCTTCTGAACTTTCAGAAGTTTTATTTTGACCCTTTGAAGTTTAAAGTTTGTTTCAAAATGACCATTGAAAGGTTTTTTTTTTTTTTTTGGTTAAATTCATAGATGGAAAATGACGTGTTTGCATATATATTATTGTTTATTTGAATAGATTTGAATTCATATGTGGAGAAACAATAAAAATACATGCAAACACATCATTCTTTGTCAATAAATTTAACAAAAAATATCTTCAAAGGTAGTTTTGATACAAAATTCAAAGGTCGAAAACAATTTCATAGTTCAAAAGTATTTTTGATAATTTAATCCTTTTGTTTGTGCTCTAAAATTTTTGTTTTGAATTCAATGGTTTAAATTATGGAAAAGAGAAATGAGTAGAAGGAAACAACCAGTCAAAAATCAATCTTGTTTACAATTTAGATAACTTTTTTAAATCTTAATTTTAAATAGTTTCGCCATCTTTCTCACTTTGATGAAAATTTCAATCTCACTCATCTTTCACTTTTATAGTGATTTATTGATTTATTCTTCCTTTAAAAATTACGAATACGTTTATATTTGCCTCATAAAATAAGGGTGAGTCATTTAAACTTAAAATTTATTCAATTTTGAATTCTAAACTTTTTTCTATGTGAACTTTAACCTTTGAATTTTAAGAAAGAAATTCATTTTTTTCTTACGATTGTTTTTTTTTTTTTTTGTCAATTGTTTAATAAATAGTTGATGTGCATATAATTTTTGTTTATTTATTTTTTGAATTCAACATACCTGAATGGAATATTTGAAACAAATATATAATATCTTTATAGTTAAGTTATATTTAAATTGACCAAGTTACAAGTTGAAGGAGATGAGTTCTGGGTAAACTTGAAATTGGCGGTTGAACAACGACAAAAATCAAAATGATTCTTTTTCTCAAGCTAAGGACTACTAACATAGGCATTTATAATAAATTTAACTAACAAAGTTGAATGAATTTAAGTATTAAATGAGATTCAAAATTTCAAACTATAAATCTAACTTTACAAGCTACTTGGTCATAATTCTAAAATTTGTGGTCAAAATTTGGTTAATTAAAGTATGGATATAATGGTTAAAAATAACTATTTGTTAAGTGTTTCAAATTTAATAACTTCCATTTTGGAAATTGACAAAAATATGGTACATAAAAAGATGTCAAGTTTTTAAAGGAGCAGAATTTATCAGTTCATTAATACTATTGTACACTGCCATTTTTGTGGACAGAATGTTGCATTTAAGATTCTGGTCTTGAATTATAATTTGTACTTTTTTATTTTATTTTTGAATTTTTTTGGGTTGGAATTGAGTGTTGTGGATAACATTGTAAAAGAAAAGGCGCCGTCCAATCGAACTCGGCCACATGTCGAATAATGCATATGAAACCTTACTAGCCAATGACATATCCTATTTCAAAATGAAATGAACAGAGTAGCTCAACAACCATGTGGGAGACACTCGGAATGCCAAAAACTTTCTGCGGGGTCCGGGTCAATTATAGTTTGAAATAACTTATCGCGTGTCGGAATGGGGACGGAGATGGAGAAATTTTTTAAGAAAAATATTTTGGGTTACCGGAGAAGAATAGATTTTCTGTTTCTGTTTGACTTCGTCTATGATTTTGATCGTATTAAATGTCTAAGGACTTTTAATGAACTTTGTTGTTTGTTACTATTCAAAATATAATGATTTAATTCAAGTTTTTCGAGTCCATATTTGCGACGTGATGTTTTCCACAAATGATTTGAGATTCTCTTTTTACTTTAAATATTTTCTAGACTAAGATGGTTGGGTTTTTAGAGATTTTATTAGAATTTCAAATTTAGTTATTAATTTAACCTCATATTTTATAAAAAAAATTAATTTTCTTTCGCAAACACTTGAGCACAAAATTTTGAGTACATTTATTTAAAAAATTTCTTATTCCAAACAAGACTTAAATAGTTTTTTTTTTTTTTTTTTAGCCCTTGACTTAGCAATGTGTATCCATTTTACCTTAAACTTTCAAATTCATCAGATTACACCTCAAATATGAATAAGTATTGCATTCTTTACATTTAACCTATTGTAATTCTTACCTTTCGATGGGCTCTCATTTGAAGAATTATTTTTTTTTAAAAAAAAAAACGAATCTTGTATGTATCTTTAATGAACTATAAAACATATGTTTAGAATGAAATTGAAGACTTTAAGAGGAAAATGATACTAGAGTTGACTTCTTCAAATTTGGGAGTTGACTTCTTCAAATTTGGGAGTTTTAGAAGATTTATTCAATGAGGGATTAAATGCATCGATTGAGCTTAATTTTGTGTTCAACTTGATGAGTTTTAGAAATTTTTTACCGCACTTCTTTGTTCAAATTAATAGAAATTTAAAATTACAATTCTTTTTGAGAACATTAAAAAAAACTATAATACTTCTTTTAAATTTAGAGTTTAATTTGATAGAAATTGAGAGTTGAGTTTAGAAGTAAAACTTAAGGGCCCGTTTGGTAACGTTCTCGTTTCTTGTTTCTGTTTCTTCATTTTTAATAAAGAAAAATAGAATTTCATGACCCTAACATCTATACATTCAATAATACTAAACCTATATTCTTATTTATGTTTGGAAAAAATTGGAAACAAGAACAAAAAAGGAGAAACTAGTTTTAGTTGTTTCCAAAAGTTCTATACAAATTTTGGGAGTGTTTCTAAAAAATGGGAAACAAGAAACATACATAGTTATTATATGCTTAGATTTCTTAATAAAATTAGAAACAGGAAACAAGAAACGAGAACGTTACCAAACGGGCCCTAATTTTTTCCTAAAAATGTTAAATCATTTTTTAATATTTCAGATCACATGAATTAAAATGATTTCTTGTACTTTCTGTTTTTTTTAGTTGGTGATATTTTTGTTCACCTTTTTTATTAATTTATCAATAAAAATATTAAATATGTTTAAAATCAAATTATTTAACCTAATAAGTCATAAAGTATAGAATATTAAATATGTTTTCAGGCGATCACTATTAGCAAGCACTCTTAATGTTGAGGCCCATAAAAATTTTGAGGTCATCATTTTATAAAAAGGGGAATTGTGTTAAATGGCTACAAAAAAAAAAAGCGGTCTTGATTTTTGGCTACGGAAGTTTGGTCTTTGCAGGCGTGGCTACCGGAATAGTAGGAACTGTTTTCTAGATTTTTTTTTGACATTTTTACCCCTAGTATATACGACTATAGACAAACGCCGTTAACAGATTTTTTTTTGTTTTCATTCAGTTTCTCCCCCCTTTTTTCGGGATGGATGAATCCCGATTTATAGGGAGTTCAGTTGGCGGTTTGTGTTCAAGTGTATAAAAAGATCTACCTATTTTTTAGGCTTAGGTTCAGCGTTTCCAACGATAAAAAAAGATTTTATCCCTCACATTTTGCCCCTCATTATCCATGTTACAAAAGAACAACAATAAAAGTCGTAACTAGCAGTACATACAGACAGATGACAGTACATATAAACTACAGCGTATATATAACTCATATGGGGGTGGGACTAGGGTAAGTATGCATACATACAGGATGCATGCGGAACACGTATGTATGTAATACTATATACAGATATCAGTTATGGCATTTCATCAGGTATTTGCATTCAGGTGAACATGGTACGGGGGTTATTATGGTTGCATATAGCAACACAGACAAAGACAAAGTGTATTTTTATTGGGCATTCCAGACATACACGATACAGGGGGTGATTAACTCAAATACAGGGGGGATTAAGTGTATACACACACAAGTAGACACATTAGACCATTCCATGGATGTATATAATAGTACAGACAAATCAAAGCATTTTTTCTATTAGACATGTCAATGTGTACGCACACATACATATGAGTATACCACAAGCACACTTTTTCCAGAGAAGTTGTAATAACGATGAAATGGTATTTATCAGTACATACCACTCGGGGGAATGTAATAACGAAATCCTAAAATCTCGGGGGAACGTGTCAGCTTGTTGCTAATATAAGGGAATCAGAATGAAGTTGTTCATGTCTAATAGAAATGGTATTTATCAGTACATACCACTCGGGGGAATGTAATAACGAAATCCCTAAAATCTTGGGGGAATGTATCAGTTTGTTGCTAATATAAGGGAATGAGAATGAAGCTGTTACCTTGGTTTGAATTTCTGAGAAATTGTACAGTCCTCATGCAGAAGGAGAATCGATGGAGGATGTGGGGCAAGCAAGAGTCTCGACGACACGGCGGAAGAAGGTCGTCGGCACGGCGGATGTGGGTCGCCGGCGCGATGCGAGAGGTAGGGATTGGGATACACTCTGTGTTGGGGGGTGGAAAATGGTGGGAAATGGAGGATTAAGTCTTTCAAGGGGGGGCAATGGTGGGAAGGGAGGGTTGTGGAAGATGAAGATGGACGGACGGGCTGGTGCATGAAGGCGGTTCTGGTGGGAGGGTGGGCGGTGTTATGACAACTCATAATTGCAGCAGCTAAGGTATCATAATTACTGTGTTCTTATTTGTTTTTAAAAATTTTCAGGTATTCTTAGTTGCAGGTAGTAAATCTTCCTATTGACAGGACTGTTGTTTCCGATTAATGGAGTTCGAAGGTGTTTCTCTCTACTGAAGGGGGTTGAACTTTGACAAGAAAAATGGCTATAAATAAATAAAGGAGTAAATACCTTTATTGGGGAAGGAGTACAAAGTTCAAGGTTCTTAGGTGCAGGTAGTAAATAAGCAGATGGACAGGTTTTAGGTGCAGGTAGTAAATATGCAGATGGACAGGGATGTTGTTCCTGATCAATGGAGTTCAGAGGTGTTTCTCTCTACTGACGGGGTGGTTGAACTTTGTACTCATTGTCCGACAAGGTATTTACTCCTATTCCCGGGGAACAACTAGGGTCTTTGTACTCATTAGTGTGTCATAATTCCGGTTTCTTAATTTTTCAGCAGATGTGTCATAATTCCGGTTTCTTAATTTTTCAGAGGTTCTTAATGGAGTTCGGAGGTGTTTCTCTCTACTGACGGGGTGGTTGAACTTTGTACTCATTGTCCGACAAGGTATTTACTCCTATTCCCGGGGAACAACTAGGGTCTGGTACATTTGGGTTTCAAAATAGTTGTGTGTCTTTTTTATTTTCGTATTTTTAAACCTCCAAAAATGTCTCCAACTATTTTTAGGGGTGTTTTTTTATCTCTCTTAAATGATTTTGGTTTTAAACGTTAACAACACGTTAGGAAGTTTGTTGAGGGGCATTTTTGTCTTGTATGATTAGGGAATTATTAATTAATAAATGGTTTAGCCATCTATTTAATTTACAAACATTTGTAGCCATTTTTCAAGCCACCTTTTTATTTGTAGCCATTTTTCTTGTTGCCCCTTATAAAAATGTCAAATAAGCCTTTAAATTTTCAATGTTATGTCTATTAGGTATTTGACATATTTAACATTTTTTAAAAGTAACGAATCTATTAGACATAAAAGTGAACTATGTGCATAATACGACAATAATCTTTCAATCTTGTGTCCAATAAGTTTGTAGATTTTAAAAAATGTTAAACAACAAGACAAAAAAAACCCATTAGACACAAAGTCGAAAGTTCAGAGTTCTAGTAGACACTAGACTTCTAAAGTTCCGAAACTTATTTGACACAAACCTAAAAGTCCAGGGACTGAACCGGTAAGTTGATAGCGAGCATAGCTAGCTATCTTTAATTATTTAATTTAGCTAGTCTTTTATGATTTCTGGGCCATTTTATTGTGTTTTAATGTTTATTTTGTAGGAAAAAGTTGAATGGAGCTAAAATGCAATAGTGGAGTTAATCGGGTGCTCGGGACGCGAAAAGATGCAAAGGAAGGAAAAGAATCAAAAGGGAAAAAAGTCAACACTCGGTCAAAAGGTAGCTAGCGTCTCGATGCTAGCATTCCTTATTCGGATAGGCGCGAAATCGTCGCAGCGTCTCGAAACTACCGTAATTTCCTTTCCAAAACGCGCGTGTTTAGAGGCAGCGTCTCGACGCTACGATGAAATTTCAGAATAAATAGTTTTTTTCGTCTAGGTTTTTGGGGGAACCAATTTTGGGACTTCTTGGAGCCGTAAAGAGAGGAAAAAAGAGCAATTCAAGGCTGAAGCAAAGGGGAAAATTCGGAAATCAACCCATTGTTCGTGGGGATCGTGACGGGGATGTTCGGTCTCGGCCTACAACGAGTTTAATTCTTCTTTCCCTCACTTTAGTTAGATTTTTATGGCTTTTACATGTTTAGTTGAGCTTGTAATTTTGATCATGAGTAGCTAAACTTGTAAGCTTAGGGATTGATGTAGTTGATTGTGTTTATGGATTGATTTATGGTTTAAGTTGTGCAATGTTATTATGTTTGTAATCTTGATTTAATGCTGCCATTAGTTGGATGATTTAAGTTTCGAATCTAGCTCGGGAGAGAGAATTTGATTTAGACTTACTCAAGATTGCATGACTAAAGTTTAGTTTCTAATTCGTGACGGTTTTAGATTAACTTTAGAATTGGTTAAAAGATCTCATTGCCTTGCATGATTAATAAACTTAGATAGGGATATCAAGTTGGTTAATTTGCATGAGAATCAATTATACTTGGGAGAGGTAGTTGTGATTAAAGGGTCTTTGGCTCATAATTTCATTGTGCATAATAACTTATTCCTTAAAATCAATCCTAAACTAAATCGGCGAAATCAATTCCCTAAGTAGTTTTCCCAATTGAAATTCCACACTTTTTACTTGCTTTGATTTGGTTTTCTTATCATTCATTCATCACTTTTTGATCTCTAAATAAAATTGGGCAAGATAATTCACAATACTTGATTTGCTTAAAAATCCAATCCAGAGGACGACACTCGTTTATACGAACTCTTTATTATTACTTGACCCGTGCACTTGCGGTTAGGAAAAGTCCACATCATAAGTTAACCTATATTCTATTAATGAGTAATGGTTGAATATTACAGGAGCATGGAGTTCATCAACTGTCATGCCAACATCCTTCCCTTGGCTTGCATTGACCTCCCTTAATAGCTTTCTCTCATCAGCCATGTTTTTACAGCCATGAACCATCAAGAAAGACAGTTTCTGCTCACACATCCATAAATGTATACATTTTTATGAAATGAAAGAAGACCAAGAAACCCTAGAAAGTTGCAATGAAAAACACAAGAAAATCTAAGAGTTCAAGTGATCATACTTGCTTATCCATTTCCCCTCCTGACAAGCACGAGTTAATCGGTTTCCCTTTACATCCATTGTTTGCAAATGCCAGTTTGTCCAATGTTATATGCAGGATATTCAATCTCTCCCTCTCCCTTTTTAAGGTGATTTCACAGTCATCGTAGTACTTCATCCGTTCCAATTTCGAGCGATCTTTCTACAAACAAATTACAAGTTCAGGTTCATGTCAAATAGATCCTTCAACTTTAACGTGTGTCTAACAAGTCTTCAAACTTTCAATTTTGTGCTTAATAGGTCCTTGAACTATTCGACATTTTTTAATATTCACGAACCTATTGTACATAAAATTGAAAGTTCAGAGACCTATTCGACATTTTTAAAGTTAAGAAAACATCGGATACAAGATAGAAAATTCAGAGGCTTTGACACTGTTAGATACAAACATAAACGTTAAAGATTAAACTTATAATTTAACCCAAAATTCATTATACTCACTGTGTTATACACTATAATCACATAATCTCATAAAAGTTCTAATCCACCATTATTGAAAGCTCTCATAGCCTAGTGTGCCAAACCAGAGAGTTGGTGCTAAAAAGACTAAAATAAGTTTATTTTCACGTACCATTCTTTCCCTCAACTTCTGGGTTTTCAGAATTCGACCTCGATTCATCTTTTCAATCTTCTCTTCAACCTTCTTGATCATGGCATCTGTATTCGGATTCTCAAATGGCAAAATTTCGACCAAAGAAAATTGTTGAACTCGAACAGGCATTTCGTCGAACACTTGGTGTTCATCAACAAAATCATCTGAAACCCTCTCATCACCACCAAATTCTGATCCCTCCTCCATCACTTTCTTCTTTTTTGTTGAGGATCCCACATCGGAAAGATTGGTGGAGACCTCACAATATATAAGCTTCAAGGGTCACTTCACTCATTGCCAATTGGTTTTGAGATGGAAGCTCATATAATATAATATGGTATCAGAGCCCATTAAACCCAAACGGGTATTCGGTCCAATAAGAAGAAATTGGGATCCCATCCAAGAATGGTGAACCCAAAGAGGCACCATCTTGAGGGGGCATGTTGAGGATCCCACATCGGAAATATTGGTGAAGAACAAACATTGAGCTTGTCTTTGAGTGGCAGAAACCGAGAGGCTGAAAGAGGTTTGGTGAATATATCTGCTATCTGAGCTGTGGCAGGCATATGGCAAACTGAGAGACGTTTTTGGAGCACAAGGTCCCTTACAAAATATATGTCTATTTCCACGTGTTTCGTTCTTGAATGAAGAACCAGGTTGGCACTCAAATGTACTGCACTGAGATTGTCACACCATAACGTTGGTGTGTTGGGTATTTTCAGCTTTAGATCCTTAAAAAGTGATTGAATCCATATTAAGTCAGCAGAGACATGAGCCAAACTTCTGTATTCTGCCTCCGTGCTCGAACGAGATATGATCTGTTGCTTTTTAGATGCCCATGTAATTAGATTTCCACCAAGATAAACACAAAATCCGGAGGTAGATTTTCGATCATCTGGATCCGAGGCCCAGTCAGCATCAGCAAAACCTTGTAACGAAAGATCACTAGGCTTGCGAAATAAGAGACCATTATTTAGAGTACCAACAAGATAACGTAAAATCCTTTTAACTGCCTGCCAATGTGTTTGAGTGGGAGCATGCATGAATTGACATACTTTGTTAACACTGTATGCAATTTCTGGTCTTGTCAATGTAGCATGTTGAAGGGCCCCAACAGTGCTTCTATAGAGACGAACATCAGAAAATGGCTCACCTTGAAATGCAGACAATACAGTTCCACTAATCATTGGAGTGGAAATAGGATTAGCCTCATGCATCTTGGTTTTGTGGAGGAGATCAGAAATGTATTTTGTTTGAGACAAGAAAAGGCCACCAGTAGGAGGATAAGACACCTCAACTCCTAAGAAATAGCTCAAACAGCCAAGGTCCTTTAGAGAAAATTTCTGATGCAGTACCTGAATAAGTCTATCAATAGCATCATTTGAACTACCCGTTATCACTATATCATCTACATACACCAAAATATAACAACATGCTCCATTTTTATGACAAACTAATAAAGAAGAATCTGCTTTAGAACTGATGAAACCAAGAGAGTGTACGAAAGTACTTAGCCGATCAAACCATGCTCGAGGCGCCTGCTTCAAACCATACAACGCCTTTCTCAGTTTGCACACCATATTTGGTTTGTTGTTGTTACTCATTCCAGGAGGTTGGATCATAAACACTTCTTCGTTTAGAATACCATGAAGGAAGGCATTGTTGATGTCGATTTGTCTGAGAGACCAGCCGTATGCCAAAGCCATGGTGAAAAGGATTCGGATGGTAGTGGGTTTGACAACAGGGCTGAAGGTTTCAGTGTAGTCTAGATCAGCTTCTTGATGAAACCCCTTTACCACCAAGCGAGCCTTGTACCGAGCGACTGAACCATCCGAGTTTCGTTTGATTTTGAATACCCATTTGCATCCAATAACTTTCTTGTCAGAGGGAGGTGGGACGAGACTCCATGTATCATTCTTCAACAAGGCTGCATATTCGGATTCCATAGCATCCACCCAATGAGGACATTTTAAAGCTTCCTTCACAGTTGGTGGTTCTACCTCAAGATATTCAGTAAGTAGAATACGTGGCTTGAACACTCCTGCCTTGGCTCTGGTGACCATGGGATGGTTGTTGACAACAGAAGTGGACATAGACAAAGGTGCATTATTACCATGTTCAGAAGGAAAAATGGAAGAATCTGGGTCACGATTAGAGCTAGCTGAAGATGAGGGCTCGGGTAAGATATTGAAGGTCTGAGAAATGGAGTGATTCAGTGTATTTGGTGGCGAAGCAATAGGGTTCACAGCTGGCTGGTTAGAGATAGCAGTCACGGGTGGACTAGATACAGCAGTAGGTGAGGTAGGTTGAGCTGTCAAAGATGGTAAAGTAGAGTTATCAGCTGGAAAGAAGGAAAAAGTAGCAGAGGGTGGTGAAGGAACTATTGGTAAAAAAGAGTTTACTGTTATAGAGGTGGGAGGTGACGTTTTTTATGATAAAAAAGAATGTGCCATAGCTGGAAAGACAGATTCATCAAATTGAACATGCTTAGAGATGTATAAACGCCCAGTCAATGACAAGCATTTATATCCTTTGTGCATTGTGCTATAGCCAAGGAAAAGACATGGAATAAAATGTGGTTCAATTTTATGATTATTGTAAGGTCTAAGTAAAGGGAAGCAAAGGCAGCCAAATGTCTTAAAAAAAGAATAGTTTGGTTTGAAACCAAATAATTTTTCCAAAGGAGAGTTATGTTGATGAACTATTGTTGACAGCCGGTTGACTAAGTAAGTGGTTGTGGAGAAGGCATCATCCCAGAACTCTAACGATAAGGAGGCTTGAGATAGGAGAGTAAGTCTCATATCGAAAATTTATCGGTGTTTTCTTTCGACTATGTCGTTCTGTTGGGAAGTGTAGGGACAAGAAAAACGATGGTCAATGCCATTTTGTTTAAGAAAAGAGGTGAATGAACGAAATTCACCTCCTCCATCAGTTTGAAACCGAAGAATAGGCCGATTAAAAAGCTTTTCAACATGAGTTTTGAAAAGAAGAAAAACTCGAAATGTCTCGGCCTTAGAGGTTAAAAAATATATCCAAGTGAAGCGAGAGTAAGCATCGACAAAACTAATATAATAGTGAAAATTGTTTCTAGAGATTTTAAAGGCAGGGCCCCAAACATCAGCAACTACAAGTTGAAGTGGAGCAGTGTAAACTATTTTTGAGTCAGAAAAGGGAAGTTTATGACTTTTTCCAACAGCACAGGCATGACACAAAGATGGTACTTTATTATTTGAATAAGAGATATTACAAGATTGAAGTACATGTTTCACAGTAGCAAAAGAGGGGTGCCCTAATCTTTTGTGCCATAGACCTATATTATGTGTAGTACAATCAGTAAGAGTAGAAGTATTTGGAGAGAGAGAGGTATGAAGTACTTGGGATTAAGTGATCGAGGAAGAGCAGTCACCCTTTGAGTTCTGAGATTTTGCCTTTTCCAAAGAGAATTGGTATAGTCCATCAATTACTCTGCCTTTGAGAAGTATTTGGCCAGTGACTGGTTCCTTCACAAAGCAACAGGTTGGGTGAAATTCAAAATAAACATTATTATCTTGGGCAAATTGGCTAACACTTATGAGGTTCTTTGTTATATGAGGTACATGGAGCAAATTTTTAAGATGAAAGACGTTGTTTGGATTAGAGGAAGAATGAACAAAAGATGAACCAAGATATTGAACATTCAAACCTGCACCGTTGCCTACAAAGACTTTGTTATCGCCAGTGTATTCAGATGTCAATGACAGATTAGAGAGATCACCAGTAACGTGGTTTGAAGCCCCTGAGTCAGGATACGACTGAGTTTCTTTGTTTAGATCATGTTGTAGTGAATAAGCGGAAAACTGTTGCTGCAGTAGAGGAAGAAGACCAGGTGCAGTAGAAGAAGGAAACTGATTGGGAAAATTGTTTCCATTGGGTTGCTGTGAGTTGTTATTGTTGTTCGGACCTTGGTACCATCGCTCAAAACGCATATAACAACGAACGACAGTGTGCCCAAATCGACTGCAGAGCTGACATTGAGGTTTCCCTCCATTGTTATTCCAATTTCTTCGGTTGGATCGTCCTCCATTATTGTTGTTCGAGCTTCTACCACCATTTCGTCTTTGAGAATCACTGGTGTTTTGTTGATTTTGATGTTGTTTATTGGGAGGAACAGTAGTATAGTTAACTAATGGTAGAGATCCATCAGTGTTGATGGTCGAGTTTCTCTCTATCCTGCTTTCCTGTGTGAGCAACAAGGAGTATACTTTCTGTAGAGAAGGAGTATCATCTTTTTCCGTGATTACTGACACGGTGGAGTCGTATTCAGTTCCCAGACCAGCAAGAATGTACATCACATGATCGTCCTTGGAGATCTTCTTACCCGCAGCGGGTAAAGAATCAACTTTTGGAAAATACTCCTTCAAGCTGAGATTACCCTTCTTCAATGTTTCAAGTCTGGATTTGAGTTGCATAACACGAGCAAGATTTCTGGCCGAGAAGCGGGCGTTCAAGATCTTCCAGATCTCTCGAGAGGTTTCACAGTCAAGCACTTCAGAAAGAACCTCGTTTGTCATTGAGCCAAGAAACCAAGAGGTGATTAGATTATCTTGGCGAATCCATGCTTCATAATCAGGATTTGGAACGGATCTTGATGGTTCGTCACTGGTCTTAATGAATTTTGGGGGAATTTCAGCATCTTCATCAATGAATCGCCCTAATCCGTGTCCTCGAAGAACAACTTGAACTTGGATTTTCCAATAAAGAAAGTTTTCTTCATCCAATTTGACGGTGTTGGTCTTGCTTCTAGAGTTAATCGGGTTAGAAATTTGAGAGGGAGTGAGGGTTTCAGAAGAAATATTTGCAGCAGATGAGGAATCCATGATCAGCGCGTGAGAGAGAAAAAAAAAATCTCTAGTCGTTAGACTGTAGGCTTTGATACCATATTATATTATATGAGTTTCCATCTCAAAACCAATTGGCAATGAGTGGGGTGACCCTTGTAGCTTATAAATTGTGAGGTCTCCACCAATCTTTTCGATGTGGGATCCTCAACATGCCCCCTCAAGATGGTGCCTCTTTGGGTTCACCATTCTTGGATCGGATCCCAATTTCTTTTATTGGACCGAATACCCGTTTGGGTTTAATGGGCTCTGATACCATTTCACAAAACAGAGATATTCTGAACTCAGGGGAATGACTAGCAAAAATATAATCAATTGTATATCTGATCAAAGCAGAGATCCTATATTTATAGGATTCTGAAAATGTAACAATATATAACAATACAACTAAAATACACAAAACTGATTAACAAATATCAGTTGTACAATAAACAGTATTTAGTGTGCTCTCTTAACACTAAATGTAGCTAATTCTCATCACGGTGGCAATATCAAAGCTTCACTACAAGAGAAAATTAAAATTACAGAGGAGAAAGAAACGGGGTCGATACCTCAAAATCAACACGATGGGTATTTCAAATTGGGGCTGTAAATGGGTGAAGAAGATGGAAGCTTTACCCTTGAATCCGTTTGGTCTGCACCGAGTTCTTTCTCCCCACTCCAAGTTTGAATGTAAATCAAAGTCAAACGGAGGTGGGCCATGTTCAATATAAGTTGTGTTCCTTTCAAATTAATAATGGAAGAATACATCTTTCTATCAATTTTTCTACCATGGTTTTCATCTTTCGACACATTTTAATTTTTAGTCAAATTCCGAAAACAAAAATAACCTTTTGAAAACTACTTTTTTTTTTTAGCTTTCAAAATTTGGCTTGGTTTTTTAAAACATGAAAAGAATGTATTAGAAAAACAAAGAAATTTATAAGTGAAAGTAGTGTTTAGACTTAAATTTCAAAAACCAAAAACAAAAAAATCAAATGGTTATCAAACGGGACCTTAGTTTTATCAGGATTATGATGTGGAGGCAAAACTACTATCCTTCAATTGTCGTGCGTGAAAAGGAAAAGGAAGCAAATGGGCCAAGGCCCATTTACATTAGGTTGTTTGTTAGCATATATATATATATATATATATATATATATATATATATATATATATATATGCTTATGAGTTGCGGCAAACACATGTAAAAAAAAGGAAGAAAACGGCAGTTCCTTTTTGGAGTGATGGTAGTGAGGTTTTATGAGAGAATGAGATTTATTCTCTTGTGGGATTGAGGGTTTTTATTTCTTTGTTTATCCCAAGCTATCGGGTTGTGATACTTGGAAGTCAATAGCTATTGTTGGGCTATTGAGGGTTAGTTTGTGGCATTATTGAAGGCTTCCTATAATTTCCCAAATACTAGTAGAACCTGCAGTTGCAGAAGACTGGACGTAGTCCCAAGCTTGGGGCGAACCAGTATATTTTCAGTGTTGTTTCTTTTTCCTATCTCTTTTATTAATTTCGTGACTATTATTTTTGGCTTGTGTTGGCTTAACCTGTGGAAGGGGAGATAGTTATAATATTATTGATTGTCGTCATAATATTATTGTTATTGGTATTCCGCATTTTCTCCCAACAATTGGTATCAGAGCTTTTGGTTCAGGAGTCATGGGTTTTGTAGAGCCAAAAAGTTTCGATGGAGTCATGAAGTTTGATGGGAAAAATTTTGGATATTGGAAGATGCAAGTCAAAGATTACTTAACTTGCAAGAAAGTGCATAAGGCATTGAAGGAGAGACCGAAAGATATGAAGGACGAAGATTGGGAAGCTCTAGATTAAGAGGCAGTTGCAACCATTAGGATGTGTTTGTCGATGGATGTGGCAAGTCTTGTAGCCCATGAGACAACTGCAGTCAAGTTGATGGAATCGCTTACAAACAGGTATGAAAAACCCTCTGCAAATAATAAGGTCTACCTAGTTAAGAAGTTTTTCAACGTGCAAATGTCTGAGGATGCTTCTGTGAATTCCTATATTAATGAGGTTACCACTTTGATTAATCAGTTAAAATCTGTTAAGATAGAATTTTCTGATGAGGTGAATGTTATTCAGTTATTAACGTCTTTACATGATAGTTGGGAAACGATGAAGACAGCAGTGTCTAATTCGACTGGAAATAACACTTTAAAATTTTCAGAAGTTTGTGATTTAGCCATAGCTGAGGAAATTCGTAGGCAGGGTAGTAATAAAGAGTCTACTGTAGGGTCAGCTTTGGTTATGACTAAGGGTAAAGATAAAGTTGATGAAAATAATGAACCGAGTAGTAGTAGGAAAAAGTGGAAATATAGGAATGAGGTAGAATGTTATTACTGCCATAAGAAAGGTCACTTGAAGTATCAGTGTAGGAAATTTAAAGAGGATCAGAAAAGAAAACCAGAGACAAATATAGTGGAAGAGGTTGTCTTAGCTTTTTTTGAGAGTGACACAAAGTATAGTAACCACTCATCAGATTGGATATTAGACAGTGCAGCTTCTGTTCACATAGCTTCAGACAGGAGTTTGTTCACATCATTCACAGGAGGGCATCATGGCCTAGTGAGGATGGGGAATGGTAGAACCTCCAAGACTAGAGGGATTGGAGATGTTAGTCTGAAGACAGAATGTGGAGGTAAATTGGTACTGCGAGATGTCAGGTACGTGCCTAATATCAAGATGAATCTTATCTCTATTGGTAAGTTGACAGATGATGGTTTCATGTGTGAGTTTGGCAGTCGCCAGTGTAAACTCAAGTTCGGATCCCAGGTAGTGGCAGTTGGTCACAGGAAATCTACACTGTACAGATGTCAGTTGAATGTTGCCAAAGGTTCAGAGAGACAGTGGATGCCGGTTAAAGCTGCAGATGGTAGTTGTAGAGGTACAGTTGAGCTAGCAGCAAGGATAGCCAATTTCGATCAGTTCGATCAAGATCCTTCAGTTCAGAAACAATTGGGAAGTCTAGGAGAGAAAGTTGATGGCTATTGTGAATCCCCAGTTGTCAGACGGTCGAATGAATTGAAGAAGTCGCTTAGGCGAGTTGAGGCATCAAAGTGGAAGGCCAGGGCAGTTGCTAAGGTCAAAGGTCAGGTCTCTAGCTTGGTAACAGGTTTGAACAGAGGATTCAAGCCATTCTCAGATTGTATCTTCTTCAGGAACAGTTGTTCGGGTTGGAAGGAGATGACAGGTGATACCACTTAGCTGAAGTGGGAATACGTGTCTGTCTTTTTTCGTCTGGGAGACAGGTCCACGTAGCTAGCCCATACCTCGGGGCAAGCACAGATGAGCTACAGTTATACTCTGATAGTTGCCTGTTTTCGTGAGTTTGTTGTTTTTCAGGTATTTTGAGCCTTGGAGTTTACCAAGAAGATCAGAGATAACAGTTGTAGTGGGAGTAGATCCTTGGAGTTTGCCAAGATGTTTAGAGTTTTGTTGCAGTGGGAGACGAGATCGTTGTTTTGTCTCCAAGTAGGAAATTGTCAGGATTATGATGTGGAGGCAAAACTACTATCCTTCAATTGCCGTGCGTGAAAAGGAAAAGGAAGCAAATGGGCCAAGGCCCATTTACATTAGGTTGTTTGTTAGCATATATATATATATGCTTATGAGTTGCGGCAGACACATGTAAAAAAAAGGAAGAAAACGGCAGTTCCTTTTTGGAGTGACGGCAGTGAGGTTTTATGAGAGAATGAGATTTATTCTCTTGTGGGATTGAGGGTTTTTGTTTCTTTGTTTATCCCAAGCTATCGGGTTGTGATACTTGGAAGTCAATAGCTATTGTTGGGCTATTGAGGGTTAGTTTGTGGCATTATTGAAGCCTTCCTGTAATTTCCCAAATACTAGTAGAACCTGCAGTTGCAGAAGACTGGACGTAGTCCCAAGCTTGGGACGAACCAGTATATTTTTCGGTGTCGTTTCTTTTTCCCTATCTCTTTTATTAATTTCGTGACTATTATTTTTGGCTTGTGTTGGCTTAACCTGTGGAAGAGGAGATAGTTATAATATTATTGATTGTCGTCATAATATTATTGTTATTGATATTCCGCATTTTCTCCCAACAAGTTTATGAAGTTTAGTTTGTAACGAAAATTTAGATCAAATATGGTCATAGATTTTACAATAAACAATTTTGTAACAATTATTATCTTGTTTTTCTTTGGTTACTCCGTTTAATCCTGGTTAAATACTACAACGGCATCACTCAACTCACCCAAAGGCAACATTAATATGGTCAAATGCATCTTTTGAAGACAAAAACCCAACCTCATTTCATTATTTTTTCTCTCACCTAAACCTCTATTTTTTAAAAAAATATTTTAAAAGATACTCTCCCCTCCCATTTGAATGAATCCTGATAAGAGATTAATGAGAATCTTTCTTTTTGCATCACATAGGATAGAATAAGGAGATTATGTTTTTTCTTTAAATAAAAATATCAACTTTCATTGAAAAAAAATGAAAGAATACTAGGACATAAAAAAAATGAACCCATCAGAGAGAACCTTGCCAAGGAAATGAGCTCCAATCAAGAATGAAAACACCTAACACCTAACGTATAATTACATAAAAAAAAACAAAAAACAAAAAACAAAAAACAACCATCAACGATGGTTAGAGAGAAACATGGAGCCTAGTCAGAGTCTGAGCATCAAAAGGGTCATTTTCTAGACCTCTAAACACTATTATTTCTCTCCTTTCATAGACCCCACAATAAAAACAAACATCCTATCTAGCCAATAAAACTTATTACAAAATGGGCGATAGAGGAGTCATTGATCAAATCTTATAGTCCCGAAAACTCATCACCTGCAAACCGAACATGTCAAAGAAAAAAACTCAAGGGACAAAACCACAACTTGATATGGTCTAAGATCATCCTCCGTCCTCTAACAAAAGATGCAAAGAAATCCTACCCTAAACGAATAAGGAGAGATTATATTAGATTTTGTAGTTGATTTTTTTTTTTTCAGCATCCAAACAAAAAAAAAATCAGTTATATTCATTAAAAGATAATTTTATGGTAACATTTATTTAGTTTCTCATTTAGAACTAGATAGATAAAGAATTTAAAATTATTTTCAAGATTTCAAACCATCATTTCTTATATATTCTTTGGTTCCAAATAGAGTGTTTTTTTCTTTTTTCGTAAAAAAATTATTGTTGTATCTTTTTTTACCTTTTCAACAAATCTATTAATAAAAATATTCAATATGTTTAAAATGAAATTATTTCAACTAGGCACTGCAATAAAATGTGAGATAATTGAGAATAATTTTTTGACCTATTTGTCATTGATATAACTTTATGCTTCAATCTTTATTATTCCTTTATTCTTATTCAAATTAAAATAAAATTTATGTTCTAGAATAAAATTGAATCAATTTATTAACATCATAAATTATTTTAAAAACAACTTTTTAAAACAAAGCATATAAATATGTAATCAAATGAAGTGAAAATTTAAAAACATAGGCTAAAATGCATTAGATGTATCCCTATGCACGTAAAAGTTTTTTTTTTTTTTTTTTTTTGAAAAAATGCACGTAAAAGTTTTAGTAAACATAAATTTTGGTATCAAAATATATACAATTTTGATTTAAAAGAAAAATAAATAGAGATTTTTTTGCCAAAGCGAGCATAGTTCAACAATAATTGGCATAGGTTCAAATTCCCACACCCCAAATGTTGTTGAACTCAAAATAGAAATTACCTTTTTGGTCCCTCAGTTTTGAGGGATAGGTGCGTTTGGTTCCTGAGTTTTCAAAATAGACCTTTTTAGTCCCTAAGTTTTGAGAAATAGGTTTAAAAGGTCCCTAAGTTTTCAAAATGGACCTTTTTAGTCCTTGAGTTTTGAGAAATATGTTTAAAAAGTCCCTTATATTATTTTTTAAATTTTTATAAATTAATACTTTTAATTTTGTTAATTTAAAAAATCATTCAATATTAAAATATAATAAAAATTATTAGTTTCTCAAAACTTAGGGACTAAAAAAGTCCATTTTGAAAACTTAGGGACCTTTTAAACCTATTTCTCAAAACTGAGGGACTAAAAAGGTCTATTTTGAAAACTCAGGGACCAAACGCACCTATCCCTCAAAACTCAGGGACCAAAAAGGTAATTTTCCCTAAATAATTTCATTTAAACCTTGCCTTTTATTTTGTTAAAATAAAAACTATTGAAAATATATCTAGTTAAAATAAAATTAAAAAAAAAAAAAAAAACCTCTTTTACGTTGTCATTGGTTCTGTTTTTTCTTTTGAATTCATAGGCTTCGGAACAAAAGTTCCAAGGGACAAATGATCTCACAGAAAAATAATATTAGCTTTGTAAACCACTCACAATAAGAACACTTTTCAAATACAGATAGAAATGGAAATTTTAAGGAACAAATGGATCAAAGCTGAAACTTCAAGCGTAGGTGCAAAGGGAACAAACATTTATTGCATTAGTTTCATCAAGAAAGAAGTTCATAGGGATCTTCGACATCTTTCATCAACCATTTCAATCTAGTTTTAGAAAGTGTCTCTGGTTTAATAACTTTTTGAGTGTGCTCAACCTCTAGCCTCTGGTTAGTGATCATCCTCCCATCGACGCCAAGGTGTCGGTTGTTTAGGGACGGGACGACTCTCTTTTTGTAATCGTTTCTGAAATCTAGGCTATCATTCCACTGTTGCATAAACTTTTCAACCTGTTTGTAACACAAAAATCAGTTTTCACAAGTTCTCAAAATCCTAATCCCCCCATTAGCTTTGTCTATGAACAAGAAGCTAAAAATAACCCAACTATAAATCTCATGGAGAGTTTGATCCTAGCTTTGATGAACAGCCAAGTCGGACGCGAACCGATATTTTCATTCCCCCCACCCCCCACAATCACACTTCATCAACAAACAAGGGATATAGGATTAACCTGTATTTGAGATAATTCTTGAAGTGCTGCAATGTCTTTCTTCTTAGCAAGTTCTTCGACTTTCTTCATGAGGGAACGGTATTGGTAGTAGGAAGCATTCTTAACACGTAAAATACCACAGATATCAGTGCAACTGAACTCAAATTCAAGAAATCAACAAATAACTATGCAATAAAGATATGATGATCTAAACCAATGACTATCATTGAAAATAGGCAGAATTCTGATTTCTATCATAGATATGCAATATCAATAACACAACAAATGCATTTTTTTTTTCTTTTTCAATGAAATTTTCTCGTTTATGCGCACACTTTGTAAACATGGTACAAAAGCCAGACTTCTAAACTGATGTAGCATGATTTGAGTGCAAAGTTAAAGTAACTAAGCAATAAAAGTATTTAGCGTTTGTAAGTGTCCAATTATCATATGTACCTCCTCCCCATTTTGCTTCTTCAGTTTAAGAATGGTGCTGTATGCCTCATCCTTTTTGCGATTTGCATCTGTGAAGAGTTTTTGCAGAGAACATATATCTTTTTCTACCTTCTCAAGTTCTTTGTTCACCTTCCTAATTTTGGCTTTTGCTCCCCTCTGCCACTCCCTTAACCCATATGATCTGTTGTTGAGTACCTGCAACTTTTGACGTACAGAAACAGCAAAGATTTTAGTTATAAGCTATGGTTATACAGTAGAAAAAATCTTCTACATTTTCTTTTTGGCTCTCACTTCTTGAATGGACTTTTTTGAGCCTAGGGAGTTCCACAATTTTCCATTCACTGAAGCATTAGCAATGGCTCTCTCCCTAATAATTTCATGTTGTCTTATGTCTTTGAGGATGGCTTGTTTACGAGCGTCTTCATCCGTTTTCATGTGCCCCACATAGTTAATGGACAATTGTCGTCGCAAGTGCTGAATCTGTTCATGAGAACCCAGAAACTTAAGAGAGATGATAATTAACCAAGTACTAAAGATCATGGGATTAAAAACAAGAAGTGGAACTGAATATTTTATTAATGCTCAAGGTTGAATATTACAGGAGCATGGAGTTCATCTAATGTCATGCCACCATCCTTCCCTTGGCTTGCGTTGACTTCCCTTAATAGCTTTCTCTCATCAGCCATGTTTTTACAGCCATGTACCATTAAGAAAGACAGTTTCTGCTCACAAGACCATAAATAGACTGCATTAGACAAAGAATATCGAAAAAGTTGCAGAAATATAGAAGAAAGAGTTCAATTGACCATACTTGCTTATCAACTTCCCCTACCGACAAGCAAGAGTTAACCCGTTTCCCTTTATATGCATTGTTTGCAAAAGTCAGTTTGTCTAGTGATAGATGCAGGATATCCAATCTCTCTCTGTGCCATTTTAGGGTGAGTTCACAGTTATCATAGTACTTCATCCTGCTCAATTTCGAGCTAACCATGTCACGATCCATCTACAAACAGAATTCATCAAATTCAAAGTGTTATATACACCATTATCAGTTCATATAGGAAACCTGATTTGTCTAATGAATGCAAAAATTCCAATCCTCCATTACTGAAAGGTCACATGGGCTAGTGCCAAACCAGGAGAGTTGACTTAAATGTTCTAAAATGAAAGACTATGGTTTCTTTTCACATACCATCCTTTCCCTTATCTTTGGGGCTATCACAACTTTATCTCGATTTGCCTTGTCAATCGTCTCTTCAGCCTTCTTGATCATGGCATCTATTTTTGGGTTCTCAAGTGGCAAAACTTTGACAAAATAAAAACGCTGAACTCGGACAGGCATTTCGTCGAACATTTGGTGTTCATCATCAGAATAATCTATTATCGCCTCTCCACCAGAAACTTCTGATCCTTCCTCCACCACATTCTTCTCTCTATAATCGAATTCCCCTTCTTCCATGGCACTGTTCTTTGCCTAATGCAAAACACAACATCGAACAAAGCAAAAAACCAATCAAAAACACTGAAAAAGAAAATGCACCCAGTTCAAAACATACCCATCAAATTCATATTCTATTGGGTGTAAATTACAACTAATTCACATTACTGTTGCAGCATCAAAGCTTCATAAGTAAAGAAAATTGAAATTACAGAAGAACAGAAGAACAGGAAAAAGAGAGAAGGCGCTTGATACCTTGAAATCAAAACAATGGGTGTTTCAAATTGGTGCTGTGAATGGAAGAAGATGGAAGCTTTACTTGGATTATATGGAACCATCTTTTGATTGGTTTATATAACGATCGGAAGAGGAAATTGTCAGCTCTGGATTGAACACTTGCTCCTCACTCCAAGTTTGTAAGTAAAATATTTGTGAATTTAAGTCAACTGTTTGTTGGTTTATATATAAAACTGAGATTCGCCAGATGTTCAATTCGAGCGATGTCCCGTTCGTTCACAAAAAGAATAAATATAGTAATTAATATTAACCAATCATTTTTTCTTTAAAAAATATATATATATACAATTTTGGCCCTTAAAGGTTTGAATTTGTGTTTATTTGGTCTTTAAAATTTTTTTAGTTAACGGTGTTAGAATTCAATCCTCTAATCTCCAAACAATAATACATGTTGATGGCAAAATCCGGCCAAACAACTCAACTGATTTTCACGTGACGCTAACAGTAAATTTGTTGAAGATGAGGAAGACGTAACTTGCAAATACGGAGCAAACACTGCACACCGGTGTGGTGCTTACCACACAATGCTTAAGTCATTGATCGGAGGGAATGCTGCAAAACAGTTCAAGCAATAGTAAAACAATGGAGTTTTTGTATCAGATTTTCGATCCTCTTACATGGGTTTCCAGAGGACCTATTATACCTTTCCTTAGGTTAGGGTTTTCCTTCCTTCCTTCAACCGTCCATGGACCTCCGCTCCCTCAATGAAGCTTTCTCGGACCTAGGAGGATCATGCCCGGTGGTCCGAGTGGTAGTCAGGCTTTGAAGTTTGGTTGGCCTCGGCATTGGGCCGAGGAGGGTGATGGGCCAGACTTCTTGAGTCTGGCTTTCCTCTTTCTTTGTGGGCCAGCTTGGGTAGGTCCAAAGTCCCTTCTTCAGGAATTTCGATTATATCAAAATTATCCATAACACATGTCAATTACCACTAAGTTATACTCATTTTAGCCTAAAATTTTAAAATTTATATTTTTAATCTCGAGGTCTAGAAAATAGTTCTAAATGGTGCAAAGTTCAAATTGATCATTAGACAATTAATGGTCAATTTGGACTCAGAGATCATCTAAAACGGTTATAAATTCCCTCACAATCAAAGTTGGAAGGGGGAAAACGACATTGAATGCCTTTTTTCTAACTAATTTTGATGACTAAAAATATACCTTTTGAAACTAAGAGATCAAAAGTGGATTTTGTCATAGTTTTTTTTAGAACATGAAAGTGAAACAAAGATTTAAACCTCAAACATCAAGGGAAAAAGAACTAGAGGTCTAACAAATGATAATATATGTGGTTTTTTTTTTTTTTTTTTTTTTTGAAATAGATAATATATGTGGTTTATATACTATTTTTGTTCTCATACTTTCAATTTCGATTCATTTTGGTCTTGGTACTTTCATTTTGACCCAATACTTCCCATTTTTTTATCCCTATAATCTACGTGTTTTCAAAATATTTACGTTGATCATGAAATGATCATTTTAAAGTATAAAAACCATAATCAACCAAGTTTATTATGATATTTTTAGTTTTCATATGTTTATTACGATATTTTAGGGTTATTTTGTTGTTATTTTTGTTGGATCTATTGATTGAGTTTGATTATTAGATTATTGTATTTTAATATTTGTAGGGGTTTTTTAGATTGGCATGAAATATTAGTATAATGATTATTTTTGTTTTTAGTAATGTTAGTATAGTTTGTTTCTAATATTCCTCAATTTATTCGTAGAATTGAATTTAAAAAAACAAATACATTATTATAGTCAAACCTAGGACCTTAATAATGTGTGTATATATATATATATTTGTGTGTGTGAGACTATAATAATGTGTTTCTTTCTTTTAGAAAGTACATCTATTTATGGGAGATAAAAGTTTAAATTATTTATTTTAAATGATAAAAAAAGAGTTTATATACATAAAAATATATTAAAAATAAATGAAAAATAATTTGCATATGGGTGGGAATCTCAAACCTAGGACCTTAATAATGGGAAGAGGAATTCATGCTAATACTAATTTTTAAGTAACTCTTTCAATTATGTATCAAAATATAAAAAATTGATAAGTTGAGAGGATACGTGCCCTTGGCCCCTTAATAGATCCTACGGCAATTTTCTCATAAACAAAAAATCTGGTATAAAAATATATATAATTTTTTTCTTAAAAAATAAACATGGTTTTCTGGTATGAATTTCTACTCCGACCTCGACCTCAACCTCAATTCTCATTTCTCCTTGCAAATGAAGAAAAGAAAATCTCAAATAGAATTAGAAATGGAGAGCATACACAATGCATCCATCATCTTAATCCAGTTTTATTTTTCTTCTCTACAAGACATCCACTTAGACTAAAGATATATATGTATGTATGTATTCTTTTACGTTGTCATTGGTTTGGTATTTTCTTTTGAATTCATAGGCTTCCAAACAATAGTTCAAAGGGACAAATGATCTCACAGAAAAATACAAACAGAAATTGATCAAAGTTGAAACTTCAAGCATATATGCAACTGCATTAGTTTCATCAAGAAAGAAGTTCAAAGGGATCTTCAGGATCCTTCATCAACCATTTCAATCTAGTTTTAGAAAGCGACTCTGGTCTAATAACTTTTTGAGCATCAACCTCTGGCTTCTGGTTGGTTATCATCCTCCCATCGACGCCAAGGTGTCGGTTGTTTAGAGACGGGATCACTCTCTTTTTGTAATCGTTTCTGAAATTCTGGTTATTGTTCCACTGCTGCATAAATGTTTCAACCTGTTCATAATGGAAAAATCAGTTTTCATAAGGTCCCCCCCTTCCCCTTCCCCCTCTCCCCGGTCATCCAATTAGCTTTAAAACTCATGGAGAGTTTATCCTAGCTTTGGATGAACTGCAACGGCGTAATCGACACATGCAAGTCGAACATGAACCGGTTTCCATTGCCCCCCAACATCCCAATCCCCCTTCAACAACAAACAAGGGGTAAGGATCAACCTGTATTTGAGATAATTCTTGAAGAGCTGCAATGTCTTTCTCCTTGACAAGTACTTCGACTTTCTTCATGAGGGAACGGTATTGGTAGTAGGAGGCATTCTTAACACGTAAAATACCACAGATGTCAGTGCAACTGAACTCACATTCAAGAGATCAACAAATAACTATGCAATTAAAGATATGGTGATCTAAACAAATGACTACCATTGAAAATAGACAGAATTTTGATTTCTATCATAGATATAAGGTATCAATCTTTTTCTTTTTAAATGAAATTTTCTTATTCACGAACACACTTTGTAAACAAGGTAGAAAGCCAGACTTTAAACTTGATGTAGCATGACTTGAGTGCAAAGTTCAAGTAACGAAGCAATAAAAGTATTTAGAGTTTGTAAGTGTCCAATTATCATAGATACCTTCTCTCCATACTGCTTCAATTTAAGAATGGTGTTGTATGCCTCATCCTTTTTGCGACTTGCATCTGTGAAGAGCTTTTGTAGAGAACATATATCTTTTTCTACCTTCTCAAGTTCTTTACATACCTTCTTAGTTTCGGCATTTGTTTGCAAATACGACTGTGTTACCCCATCTGATCTGTCATTGAGTTCTTGCAACTTTCGACGTAAAGACACATCGCAAAAGTTTTAGTTATAAGCTATAGTTATACAGTAGAAAAAATCTTCAACATTTTCTTTTTGGCTCTTACTTCTTTTTGAATGGCTTTTTTTGAGCCTAGGGAGTTCCACAAATTTCCATTCACCACCGCATTAGCAATGGCTGTCTCCCTAATAATTTCATGTCGATTTATGTCTTTGAGAATGGCTTGTTTACGAGCATCTCCATCAGTTTTCCTATGCTCCGTGCGACACACCGCATAATCGTCGTCAAATAGTTGTTCCAAGTGCTCAATGTGAGTGTCGTAAAATAGTTGTTCCAAGTCCTCAAACTGTTCGTGAAAATCCAGAAACTTGAGAGATATGATAATTCATCAAGTACTAAAGATCATGGGTTTAAATGCAAAAAGTAGAATTGAATATTCTATTAATGCTCAAGATTGAATATTACAGGAGCACGGAGCTCATCTAATGTCATGCCAACATCCTTCCCTTGACTGGCATTGACTTCCCTTAATAGCTTTCTCTCATCAGCCATGTTTTTACAGCCATGTACCATCAACAAAGACAGTTTCTGCTCACAAGACCATAAATAGACTGCATTAGACGAAGAAGATAAAAAAAGTTGAAGAAATACAGAAGAAAGAGTTCAATTGACCATACTTGCTTATCAACTTCCCCTACCGACAAGCATGAGTTCACCGGTTTCCCTTTATATGCATTGTTTGCAAAAGTCAGTTTGTCCAGTGATGGATTCAGGATACCCAATTTCTCTCTGTGCCATTTTAGGGTGAGTTCACTGCTATCATGGTAGTGCATCCAGCTCAATTTCGATTTAGTCACCAAGTCACGATCCATCTATAAACAGAACTCATTGAATTCAAAGTCCTACATACACCATTATCAATTCATAGAAGAAATCTGGCTTGACCAATGAATGAAAATTCCAATCCTTCATTACTGAAAGCTCACATGGGCTAGTGCCAAACCAGGAGAGTTGACTAAAATGTTGTAATGTTTTCACTATGATTAGAAACAAACAAAAACTATAATTCTTTTCCCCATACCTGTCTATCCCTTATCTTCTGGGCTATCATAATTTGGTCTCGATTCATCTTTTTAATCGTCTCTTCAGCCTTGATCATGGCATTGGTGTTTAAGTTTTGAAGTGCCTGAACTTTGACGAAATAAAAACGTCGAACTCCAACAGGCATTTCATCGAACACTTGGTGTTCATCAACAGAACAATCTACTCCCACCTCATCACCAGAAAATTCTGGTCCTTCCTCCACCACTCTCTTCTCTCTAACATCGCAATCTCCCCCTCCCATGGCGCGTTTTTTGGCCTATTGCATAAAAAATGCCAAACAGAGCAAAACCCATTCGTAAACACGAAAAGAAATTGCACCCAGTTCTGAACTTAGCATCAGA
The DNA here is from genome assembly GCA_036850905.1 of Luffa acutangula. NCBI lineage: Eukaryota > Viridiplantae > Streptophyta > Magnoliopsida > Cucurbitales > Cucurbitaceae > Luffa > Luffa acutangula. The sequence continues at coordinate 47,744,056 of CM072090.1, forward strand.
TTCTTGTTCATTTGGGTATAAATTAAAACTAATTCGCGTTACTATTGCAAAATAAAAGCTTCATTCATAATCATAGATTCATAACTACAGAAAAGTCAAATTACAGAAGAAAAACAGAGAGAGGAAGAGACAGAACGGGTTTGATACCTCAAAATCAAAACAATGGGCGATTCAAAATCGAGCTGCGAGAGGATGAAGATGGTAGCCGGATTATACGAAAGCATATTTGGATTGGTTTTATTTAAGAATGTAAAGGGAATATGTTTGCTCTACACCGAGCACTTGCTTTGCTCCTCACGCGAAGTTCAACTCTGCAAGTTGAAATATAAAATGGAGATTTGGCAATTTGGGCTGCGTTCTTCCTATAACCAGAGAGAGAGAGAGAAGGAAGAACAAAGAAGTGAAAAAGTAATGTTGAAAGACAAAAGGATGGAGAAAGAGAAGCAATGCATGGGAATGGCAAAAAATGTTTACCAAATTGAAAAACCAGACAAATCAAACTGAAATCAACCGTCCATGCAGCTCAAATTAAAATTTAAATAAATAAGGTTAAATTAGATACTTAACTCAAGTCGTTTTCTTTTTTCAAAAAAAAAAAAACACATTTGGAGGTGAGAGTATAGGTCAATTATGTTGATGGGTAAAAAACGACGAATAGGTTAAGGATCTACTCAACAAAAAAAATGAAAATCCAAAGATCTACTAGAAATAAAAATTGAAAGTTTAAGACTCGTTAGACACTTTAAAAATAAAATTTTAAAAAAAAAAACTACTTCTAGAAATCATGATAAGAAAATTAGAAGAAAACAAACTTAATTTTGAAAAACCAAAAATCAAATGATTATTAAACGGGACCTCATTAACCTATCAGATATTTTTTAAGGTTAAGAACGAAATAGATAAAACATGAAAATACAAGGATTAACCTTTCAAATAATTAAGGGAATTGTAAAGATTTTCAATTACCTCGTTTTGTTAAAAAAAATTGAAAAATTTGTAAATATAAAGTTGGTGATTCGGTTATTATTTTATTAACATATTTGGAGACATTGACATATGCTTGAATAGTAACTTAGAGATAAAACCTATTTTGTCCATCTGAAGATTCCAATCAGCTTCAAAATTTGCTTCATGATATCACAACCTCACTTCAAATGATATATGAAAATCCTAGTGATATGAGATTAGAAACCTACTAAAGTGATAATTAGTACAATACCCTCGATTAAGAAGTCAGAAGTTTGAATCTCTCACCTCAAATTTTATTGAACTAAAAAAAATTAGGAATCCTTTAGTTATGTGAGTTTCTAATTCACAAACGTTAAATCTCAAATTAATGTGATTTCAACCTTATTTAATATGTTCTAAATGGGATAAGATTGAAAAAAAAAAACAATAAAATTTCATAAAAATTATTAAATAAAATGTGAATAAAAAAGTCTTTAGTGGCTCATATCATTAAACTTTTTAGTGTAAAAAGGTCATTGGGGTGGAGGATTCAAATTTCTACCTTTTGATCGAGAGTATATGTCAATTACCACTAAGTCATGCAAACTTTGGTAAATAATTTGTTGGTTTAATTATATAACATAACAATTTTAGATGAGATGGCAAAAAGAAAATTATATTATTGTTTATACTAAATCTAAAATAAGGAATGGACGTGGTCGAGTATACCTCCTTAAGAAATATATAATTTTTATATTATGATCTCTTGTTTTTTTTTTTTGGCCAAGCATTGTTGATTCTTTGCAACAACTTGGAATGTTGTTCAAATTAAAATTTCAAATCTGGCGGCCAAAAGAAAGACCATGTGATCATGCCTAAACCTACTTTAATGATCAAGTCAAATGGTTGTGAGTACATAAATGGTGAATTCAATTAAAAATAAATAAATAAAATAAAAATAAAATGGGGAGAATTTGAATACCTAGTTAAGACATTCATGAGGGTAGGATTTGTCAATTTAGAAGTTGAATTTGAATAGAGTTCGAGGAGGAATAAATGAGAATCTAGTTTTCGATTTTGGATCACATAGATGATGAGTCGTGGCATGATAGGAGAGATTTTAAGAATTTATAAAGTTAATGGGATGTTACGAAAAAGATACACATGTTACAGAGCCTACCAAATCAGGAAAATTTAAGTTGAAGATGTTTGAACAGTGGCATGCTTCCTTTTAATCAAGCCTTGTTATATTGAACCGATTGAAAAAATGTCAAACACTCAGCATTTATTTGAAAAATTGGTTCAACCTTGAGTTGTTGTATCTGTGACTCAATAGTTCGTACATTATCTAACTAGTAATTCTATATGAAAGGTATCTAAAAAAATGATTAAAAAAATTATTAATTCCTAAATTCTATTATTGCTTCTAATATGGTCCCTAAATTAAAATTTTTATTTTGTAATTTTAAAATTTTAAATGGATATAAGACAAAGATTTTAAAAATCCATTTATTTGTCCTTTCTCTTAAGAGTATTTCAAAAGGAAAATGGTCAAAAGAGTTATAGTTGATAAAGTATTGTGTCTAAATCAAATTAGCCTTTTTAGAAGTTTTCAAGGTTCCTTTGGAGAATTTTTCAAGAGAAGAAAAAAGGTTTCTTTTAATTTTGTTTCCTCTATTGTGTTAATTTTTTTTATGGAACATTTTTAACTTTTTACTCCTAGTTAAATTTTACTTGAGTTTTTAACTTCGTTATGAATGTTCAAACTTTTACTTTTTGTTATACTTCTATTACCTTCCCTCATCTTATTTTAACAAATCAATCCAAAAATCTAGCAAAACCCACCAATTTCAACAAAAATCAAACTCTAACAAACTAATGCAAGAGATCTATGAAATAAATTTTGCTCACCATCTTCCTCTTCCCTTCACTCTTTAGTCTTTTACTCTGGTCTCCGCAACTTTTTTTTTTCACACTTCTTCCTTTCTTCTTCCTTTTTTCCTTTTTTTTTTCTTTCTTCTTCTCCCCTTTTCTTTTTATCTTCTTCTTCTCCGTTTTTTCGAAACCTTTCTTCTTCCTTTTTTTTCCAATTTTTTTTTCTCCTCTATTTTCATTTCTTCCATTATTTCTTTGTTTTTTTCTTTATTCTTCTTCCTTTTCTTTTTATCTTTTTCAAATCTTTCTTCTTCTTTCTTTTTTTTCTCCATTTTCTCTTTCTTCTTCTTCCTCCCTTTTTTATGTCCTTCTGGGTAGATTCAAACTTATTTTTTCTTGATCTTTCTTCTTTCCCTTCACCGGAGTTTGTAAACCGACCATAATTGACTGACCGCTGGTGTAGTCGGTCGGTCGGTGTAACCAACTTCTCCTAAACCGAAAAAAAAAAAAACGACCGTCAGAAACCGACATGTCGGTGGTCATCGATTTGAGTCCAAAACCGACGCCGGCCGATCAATGATCACCCCTAGTCGGAGGTACGAATCCTCATAGCTCCACCTTTGTTGTATTAAAAAATATATATTTTAGTCTTAGTAGCATTCCTTAAAGTGGTAGGTTCTCGTTCTTCTTAAACAAAAAACAAACAAAACAAAACAAAATTTTAGGTCAGTAAGAAATAGGCAAAGCTTAAAGCTTAAGCTATCTCGAAGAAAAGAGAGAGTGTGAGAGTTCATCCTACCTTTGAGATTACATTGAAACTCTCATTTAGACTTTGAAATTAAAACGAAAATTCAAACAAGAAAATTAAAAGATAAGATTGAATCGATAGTACATGACCCAAATTGATTTGAAAATACAGAAGAAATCTATTTTTCTTAAAGCAGAATTGTTTACCTTTATGGAAAAGAAAGAGTTCTTTTGCCTTTTTGCTCTCAGCCAAGCATAACCTAAGAAAAAAAAAATATTATCATCATGCATTCTCATTTCTCACCCATTTGAATTTTAATATTCCATTAGAAAAATACTCAACTGCCTATATATTGATATCCCAAGACTGCAACCCTAATTTAGGCCCATGTCTCATTGTCTCTTGCAGCAAATTCAGCCCAAATGTAAGGACAATGGCTATGTTTCAAATTTTGGGTTGTGAAAAATGTGCACTTTGCATGGTACAAGTCTACATCTATGGAGATTTTCACTTTTCCAAAATATTTGTAATTATAGTTTTTTTTTTAAATAAAAGTAATTACAAATCTAAAAATTTCTTTAAAAATATATCATTGATTATTAATTGATCTGATAATGATGGTCAAATTGTTTTTAACATTTTTACCATAATCACTAATTTGCATGGTATATAATTGATCTAGATATTGCTATAGATAACTATAGTAATCATTATATAATATAATGTAATATTTTTTACCATCTTGAGGAGTTCTTATGCCTGTAATATTTAACAATGTATTAAGTCGAACTCCCAAAATAAAAAGTAGTAAGTTATATTGATAGAATAACACATCTGCACATAGAGGTGCAAATTCATTACTTAAGAACCACGTCCTAGCTTTAAACTAATCAAATAAGCATTTAAAGAAAACATTAAATTTAACGATAAAAAATGAATTGCCAAAACTATATTCTAAGCGAGAACTAGTTTTGTAGCATTAATTATGAGTCCCACTAGAAAATATCTATCACATCATTCGTATAAAATCATTTTATCGGATCCTTTTTTTTTAGTTCAACATCAGGGTGGAGAGATCTAAACTTTTAACCTCTTGGTCGAAGGTACATATCAATTACTGCTAAACTGTGTTCACTTTGACATATAATACTACGGAGCTTACTTCTTGCATTATTCTCATAGCCTACAACCACTACTCCAAAAAAAAATTATTTTTTTCTACTATGGACATAAACTCATATTCCTCGTGAGGTATCTCCAAACATCCCAAGCCTCGCCATTAGGGTCACCACTTGAAAGTTATATTACTATCCTCTAAATCTACCTCCCCATAGTAGCTTTAAAAGACCACAAAAATTTCAAATTATTAAGGTCCCGTTTGATAACCATTTGGTTTTTAGTTTTTGGTTTTTGAAAATTAAACTTAAAAATACTACATCCACCGAAAGTTTCTTGGTTTTGTTATACATCTTCTTCCCATGTTTTCAAAAACCAAGTCAAAATTTGAAAACTTAAAAAAATAGTTTTCAAATTTTTTTTTTTTTTGAATTTGGCTAGGAATTCAAATGTGTCCTTCACAAAGATTAAAAACATGGTAAGGAAATTGAGAGAAAGTAAACTTAATTTTCAAAAACTAAAAACCAAAAACCAAATGGTTACAAACATGGCCTAAGTTTTTTAGGTACAAGCTTGAAAATGGTTATCAAACATGGCCTTAGGCCCTGTTTGATAACCATTTGGTTTTTGGTTTTTGGTTTATGAAAATTATGCTTGTTTTCTCCTAATTTCCTTGTCATGGTTTTCATGTTTGCTAACGATACAATTGAATTCCTAGCCAAATTCCAAAAACAAAAACAAGTTTTTGAAAACTACTTTTTTTAGTTTTCACAATTCGGCTTGGTTTTTGAAAACATGGAAAGAATGTATTAGAAAAACAAAGAAATTTGTAGGTGGGAGTAGTGTGTATAAGCTTAATTTTCAAAAACCAAAAACCAAAAACCAAATGGTTATCAAACGGGGCCTAAACTAAAAGTTCGCCAAACATTCCATGTCCTTACCACTAGGTCACCCCGGGTAGTTTTGATACTATCATCTATATCTACCAACCAAGCGAGTTCCAAAGACAACAAGAGCTTTAAACTAATAAGCTTTTTAAATACAAACTAAAACTCGCCCCTCGAAGGTTGTAATACTATCATCTATACCTACCATATCAACCTTCAACTAATGATTTTATTTCATAGATCCTACATCATCATAGATGACGGTAATGCAACAAGAAATCAGTTCCAAATACGATGTGTTCATACTATTGTCAAAGTACTAAATTGTGGCTTGTTGAGCTCAAGACTGATAGGAGCCTCAAATTAAGACTGAAAACATGAAAACAATTACAACAGTACGAGCCATCCAACTGTGAGGTGCCAAGTGAGTCTAAGGTCTCAATCTCTATGCACTGTCCAAACAACAGAGGCAGCAATGTTCTTCAATAATAATCAATCAGCCTGCAAAACCAGCATCACATTCAACAGGGAAGAAGAGTTCAAAGGTCCTAAAGAGATTGATCTCTCTGCTTTAAAAGTAGGGTTCAATCCAGAAATGAAAGTTAAAAAGCATTTAGACAAACAGATTAATGTTCATTGCATAATCACATCACAGTGAGGGCTACTTGCTTTGCTTTTACGTGTACAAATGAGGGCTATTGCATTTAGACAAAGAGATTCATAACACAACATGTTCAGTGCATATATTCACATCCCAGTGGAAGGCCTTTTGGGGTGTTGGTCAAAAGGAAAAGGTCAAGAGAAGGATAAATATGTGGCACAGTTTGTCTACAACATAGTTGTTTTCCCTCATGTCACTGACAAGACTTTCGGATTTTAGTTTCATGTTTGATTCCTAAAAACAAAAGTCGGCACAAAAGTTTAGCAGGTCCCAGAATCAGATAATAAAATGGTCACTTTTTGCATTTGCAACATGGTCTACCAATCTGGTCTAGAAGATTGTGATTAAATTACATTTTTGGTCTTCCGTTTCAATTTAGTCTTTATACTTTTAAATGTTTTATACCGTGTCTCTATCACTAATAAAGAATAACAGAAAATTTACATGATAATCAATCCAACGCCAATTATTGGTTACACTCTAAAATAGAATTAGTCTGAAGTCTGAAGTTAATTCTACTTTTTTTAATAAAAATAATGTCTTAAAATATAATCCAAATTTTCAGTTAATATGACTTGCCAAACCACCCAACATTAAAATAAAATATCATAGTCATAAATCTGTCATATTCACAAATCGGATTTCTTTCTCTTCAATTATATCATGGACATTTGGCAAGTCTTAATGAAAAGACATGGACTATAATAAAACTTTTAAAAGCATAAGAAATAAATCATAATTAAGGTTAAAGAAAATGTAATTTTATCAATGATCATTCAAGAACCCGACTCTTCTGACAGTTTTAACAGCCTACCAAGCTCAGAAGCAAGTTTTCCAAGGAAGTTCTCTCTTAACAGCAGTAACAGAAAACTTGAAAGGTTTGATAGAAACATACCAGAAGGCAGAAGGTTTTCATCAGGTTCAATTCGTCGTACAGCTGAATGTAGAATCTCCACATACAGTGAATTTAGTGAAAAGGGTTAGTATGATATGAACACGTCTAAAAAACATCGATTGATGGATCTACCAATCATTTTAGTTGGATTTGACAAGCTTTTGTATCAGAGGTAAAAATCTATCCTCATGTTCAGAAAGTTTGCAAGTTAATGGAGCATGGCCCCCCCCTTGCATCTTTCCCACTATGTCACCAGATCTAATGCAAATCTAATCAACTTAAGATTGAAATATCAATCTACCAGGTTGAAAACTAAAAACAAATAGAGCAGGCCAATTTATCAGCTGGAAATTTAGGCTGATTTGACATAAAATCATTACTCTCAAACTCATAGAGGTATCGAAAAGTTTTTTTTTTTTCCCTCTCTCTCTCGCATGGTGCTGTACATCATAGTCCCACCTTAATAAAATCTGAAGCCTTTGTTCCTAAATCTTCCGCCTGAAATTATGAAGCACATAAAGTAAGGTAATATAATAAGCGATGTTCACATTTTCATCTCTTATGAATTCCCACTGACAAAATAGAAACAAGCAGTTAAAATAGGAGCATTGTCACAACATGCTTGAGGCAAATGAGATCTTTTTCACGCTCAAGGAAATGACTTGAGAAGGTTTCAGAAATATGGTGACAGAACTGAGATGAAATCAAATTCTTTCCTAGGAAGAATATTTTCTCTCGTAAAAAAAGCTCAGAAGAAGACTTTTTACAAGTTCGGACAATTCAGAGAGGGTCAGGACATGGACAAATAATTATTACAGTTAAAGGGGGAAAAAATAGAAGAGTTTATGTTTGCTTCTTATGTACTTCACAACCAATGTCAGAGTGCATAACCTTCTTCCTTCTCTTCTTTCTTACCCTATCTCACCGGGGGACCGTGTCTTTAGCCAAAGGATACTACTGAAAGTAAACAATAAATATGAACAACAAACAAGAACTAGCTGATATCCACAAGGGTAAGTTTTCTGTCCTATAGTAAAAAGTTTCAGAAACGTGGATCTGTAAAAGGTTGAATTTAGAAACAGAGGGGACCCAGGCATATTTCTTTCCTTTTATATTTTCTTCCCAAAAAAGTATTCTGAAATGACACTTAAGATCATATTATGAAGCGTAAAAGACTTGTTATCATCTATTTCTTCCAGGGAAACAAGCACATATATCAGACGTTACAAATTAAAACTCTCTTATACAATTGTCAGCATAATTTGAGCCAACATCAATGCTAGAATCATGGCTATTGTTAGGGAATAAAGATCAGAAGCGCAATCTAACCTTTATGTTATATCAGATCTCATCTGAGATTGTTCTGCTTACAAACATAATAAAAGAAAATGGTGTCAGGGAGACCAAAAGGTCATCTACTATTAAAGATCTTTTACTGCAAAGATCCACAACTAAATGCATGATCCAACGTGTAGATTTAATAGGAACCATATATGAAAATAAGACATTGAAGAGTCCTTTCAAATTTTCAATTAAAAATATGTAACACAATGTATAGTCTCTTCTACCTTTCCAGGTCAGATAATGCAATTTGTGCCCCTGAGGAGAAACGATCCATTTCGTTGTCAATTGTCTTTGCACCTATTTTAGTCCAACATAATATTCTCCAGAGACCCCACCAGTCGTTTTGGGCTCTGCCCACCAAATCATGGTGAAGTTGTTACAATTATAAGAATGGAAACTATCATTTTCCCATGGAGGCATGTGCAAAACATGTTTGTGTAGAAAGCACAACCATATACAAAACATTAATAAATGAAGGTACTTAAAACTGATTAAATATAACTAAAAGAGAATGTTTAAAAACATCTTCAAACAGTAATAATATATTATTTGAAGAATGGAAGTTATATCAGGTTTGGAGAGAGTCCATACCACCACCCAAAGTACCAAAAAATCAAAACTAGTCACATTCCTCAGATAGAATGAACAGCTTCCAGAAGGGTGCTCCAGGACCCACTATCCATTTGGCCACTTGAATGGATAGCATAAGCCAACCAATTCTTTTGTAACTATCCCTATGTTTCCTTTACCCACATCATCTCAGACTATTGGAGGTATGCAGGAAGAGTTTGACACTCTAATGATAAATAAGCAGTGAGCTAAACAATGGAAAACACTTTTTCCCCCATCACCCCTCTAAACTGAAGACATCAAAACTCGGTTTTCTGAAGCACAACAAGAAAGATGAAGGTAAAGTTCATTCTGCATTAATTCTTGTAGAGTGTTTCTGTCCAAATACTAAATGATCTTTTGGTTTTTTCTCACAGCTACTTGGTTGGATGCACCGTAAATTTCGGCAGAACAGTGGTGAACCGCTCAAAGATTTTGCCATTGGTAAATACTTCCCACTAGTATTTCTCTGTGAGGTTGAGCATGCATCGTCAGTAGGAGTTGACTTCATGAATAGAATCTGTAGTGTCTGATAGTTCGTGCCAATGGCATGGAACACATCCAAGTTTTGTGTGAATGTAGTCTGCAAATTATATTTTTTAATCAATCTATTGCATTAATTGGGAACATAGAGTTATAACCACAAATTACAAATGAGCCATGAAATTCTTGTTGATATGCTGCAACAAATACAAGGTTCCTAGAAAAGTTTAAAAGAGAGCAAGTTGCTTCAATGTATTTGTGTAGGTCATTCTTATAATTATTCTTTTTAGGCCAACAATCGCTTGATGATCAGCAATACATCTCGAAGTCAAGCATTAAACCTTTCAAGCAAGCCCAACGAGAACAGCACCTTCGAAAATCTTTCGCTGGTCTAGAATCAGAAGTAGGAGATGAAGACTATGAAGATGAATCAACCCATCAAATGTCTGAGATCTTCCATGGATTTCTCGCAATTGGAACTCTTGGATCTGATCAAGTCATCAGTGACCCAATGACACCAAAGTTCTCAATTTCCGTTGAGAATATAACTGAAAACGAAACTGAAGTAACTGAAAATGAACTAAAGCTTATTAATGATGAGTTGGAAAAGGTTCTAGGAGCTGAAACTAAGGATGACGGATACAATGATTCTTCTGGAAGAAACAGTCACGTCAGCATGGGAAGGAGCAGCCATGGTAGCACAATTACCCTCAGTGGCAAGCCAATGGACGGCCTAGAAAGCAATATGAGTGGGAGCATCATCTGCCCACTTCAGGGATATCTTTTTGGGTCAGCAATTGAATTGTCAGAGACTACAGCAGTGGCTAAAAAGGAAAACAGGACCTCCCTTGGTGAACTGTTTCAGAGGAGCAAAATAGCTGAGGAGAATGCAGGTGCAAAATTTGACAAGGAAGACAAGCGAGCTGAAGATGATATTGATAAATCTGCCATGCACCTGATGAAAAAGAAACTGAAGAAAAGAATGTTGTCTGCTTCTTCCCGGAGCTCTGCAGCAGCTGTTGAAGGACTCAATGATTCTGCTTCAGCAGAAACAAAACTGCATAAGGTATTCCCCAAACTATGATTTAAACTTAATCCTTGCCTTCCAATGTTTTTGAAGAATATATCAGAGAGATCTATACGAAGATAGCCGTGGAGCAATCAACAGAAATCTATACGACGGTACCTTGGAGCATTCAACCCAAAGAATCAGGATCCACACAAACTTGTCAAAAACCCAATCCTTGGCATGAATATTAAGTGTCCTCATACCACTTCTCTTTTCTCATTTTGACTCTTGGAATAAAGAGATTAAATTACTGTCTGGCTTCATCTGATTATTACTTTTCCAGCTCTGTAATTATAAAATTTTAAATTAGATGGCTCAATTGAGAGGCTTCAGTAACCTATTTTACCTTAAAAAATGACTGAGCCCAACTGGATTTTTACTATTTTCCTATCTATAAGTAATAGTTAAATTTCTTCAACATATGACATGTGGCTTGCAGATCTTTCACATGTTCCACAGAAAAGTTCACCCTGAAAGCTCAACAATCATACAGAAGTCTGATAAGCACCAAAAGGTTCAGAAAAAGAAGAAAGCAAACCATAACCATGATGGTTGCTGCAACAATGGAGAGCAGACATCTGATGAGGATATCATGATATATCCTCAGAGAACACTGTCGAAACCAAGCTTTCAACGCATCAAAAATCAATTTCCACCACATTATGGACTAAACAGTTCTGATCCAAATGACAACAAGGAACGCTGGATTAATTCAGATGAAGACTGTAAGTTCACTATTTCCTAGTTCCCAACATTCACCTAGATGTCCTATTAATAGTCATAGACACTAATATCAGCACCCACAAGCTACACGTTAATACTCTTGATTATAAAGCTAAAATCCAACTCATGGTAGTCCTGACTAAGTATTTATGTTCCATATGAAGCAGAGTAAAGATGAATAGTAGCGAATCCTTTTCCATGTATCTGCTAAAACATTGATTACTCACTACATTATTTAACCAATTATCTGAGAGACAAGTGCGACTGCACTGAGTCTTGAAGCAACTCTAATTTACTTTCATTATGTTCATCATAGATCTAGTGCTGGAGCTTTGAGAGGTAGAAGAAGCATATTCCTCGTTCATCAGTAGCCGAGTGTGTTGCAGTATTGTCTACTCATTATTGGTTATTATTGCTGATAGTGTGCAAGTTACTACTATCTGAACAGCGTTTGGGTGTGAAAATAAGCAGAGGATCTCCCTCTTCAAACACTCACTTTGTATGTTGTGTGTGAAATGTATTGTTATCCCTAGAACACTTTATGATCATATTTTCTTACATAATTCACAAAAAGCACGTCCTATTTGCAGTTGATAATTCTCTGTTTTCCTTATGCTTTTGATAACCGTCTGTTTTTTAATTAGGCTAAAGTAAAATATAGACAGTTTTCCAATTATATTTACCTGACATGAAAAAGAGATCTGATAGCTTTGCAAGAAAGAAAATTTTCTGACATTTAGATTTACCATAGCCGTCATTCAGTAATTTTTTTTAAAATGATAACAAATCCTGAGAGAAGTATAGAACCTGGAGAAGAATAACCAGCTATCCATATCAAATATAAAAATTATTTGTCTCCACAGAGAAGCAGCTTTTCAGCTAATGAAAAATGGAACAAGTGGAATATAGTCATCACAAAAACAGTCAATGTTTTCTACTCAAATATTTTCATTTTGTTAAACAAAGAAAACTAGAAAAGCTATCAAACAAGTAGTTTCTTATTTTACCTTTTAAAAACCAAAGCAGAATGAACAATAAATTATTGGGCAAAGATTAAAAAATATAATAGGTATATCAAATATGTTCATATCAATAATTCAAAAAATATAAAGTTAATAACTAAATACCAGAAAATAAACAAAAAAATCTAATATATCTAATCATTACAAAACTTCCTAGGTTTTCTTTTTCATGAAAAACGCTATTAATAGCAAAGGATCCCAAACAATCCGTGTTCAAGAACAAAAACTGCTCAGATTTTTCCTTTCATAGCGTATTTTGATTTGATAAGATATTTGCCAACATTTACCATTATCAAGTGTACGTCTCCATTGTTGTTCATCCAATACTCAGGCAGGAAAGTGCACTTGGTTAAGTTTGCCAATTGATAACGAAGAATTTTGAGTTGAAAAGCTATAGGTTTCTACCCACCCATGCAAAATGGCAGAACAGGAAGACCTCATCCTTTTTATCAGCATAATCCAAGGTACTGATATCAATACAACTTTGTTCTCTTTCATTCTCATTCAACCAATATGAATAAAACGTATTATATTTATGCACATAATACATGTAAAAGCATACGGTAAACTTCTCCTTGGGGAAGAAATCAAGTACTGATATCCTTCTCAAAAAAAAAAAAAAAAAAAAAAAAAAAAAAAAAAACTTCTCCTTGGTGAAGAAATCAAGTAGTTGGATTCAGCATACCTATCAAATACATATGTTGTACTTGATATACTCGACATAGTCACCTATCTGATCTAGAGTATTCATCTGGTCAACTGACCAAAAATTAATGTAGAGTAACTTGACAATATCCCCTTTCCTTGGCATGATTTGTAAATGCCAACCCTTTATTGTCCACTGCTAGTTGTTCCCATTTTCCAGCAGGTTGATTATGTTGTTCATATTCTTGAACTTTGCACTTCCTCAAGTGGTTTCAGAAATAAATATACAGAAAAATGAAAGTGGCCTCAAAAAGAAATACCATGTACAGAACAAGAGGGTTATCCAAAGTACACAATTATACACAAGAGCCCCAAGGCCCCCAACTGTTTGCCATCAAACATCAGAAAATCCTCTACAATGAGCCTATAAGAAGCATTAAACATAGCTAAATTTCAAACCTCCCGCCAAGTGCCCTCTACATCCAAAAGACTCTCCGATTCTTTCTGGCCAAATATTCCAAAGGACGGCAACAAAACCAAACTGTCCTAAGACTCTTTGAACTGCCCCAAGTTTTAGGGAGTTTTGCCTTCAAAGCTAAATTTATAATTTGATTTCTCTGTCATTCGAAACTTTCTAGTTTCCTTTCAAAAAATCCTTGTTACATTTATATACCTCTTCAAAAAAAAATCAAACTAATTTTTCATTTTAAACAGCTATTTAAACTTTAAAAAGGATTAATATAGCTAAATATAGCTACTTGAAAATTTTCTGAATAAGATATCATAATTTAGCTTTGAATGCAAAATTCCCTAACTCTTGGCCCCTTGGGGCATTACACTCTTCCTTTGTGATAAGGGCAGAATCTAACTAAACTTCATCATATCTTAACATCTCTAAGGCCACGAATGAGAATTAAAAAATCTTCTCTGAGCACCATGGAAGAGAATCTCAGCATGAGATCATTGGTATCATTCCTGCCCAGAGCCACAAGGAAAGAAAACCATAATAGCTTTTGGATGCATGTCAAAACCTCTTCTCTCATGCAAGTGATTTAGACAAAGCAACAACCATTTAGGAAAAGAAAGCTACTAAATTCAAATTGAGGACCGAAATATTTTCAAGTTCAATCCATGATGGCCATCTACCTAGGATTTAATATCCTACGAGTTTCCTTGGCAACCAAATGTAGTAGGGTCAAGCAGTTGTCCCGTGAGATTAGTCGAGCTGACCTGTCCACTCACGGAAATCAAAATATATATATATATTCAAGTTCAAACTTCCAAGTGAACAAAGATATCCGGGAGAATTTGCAACCACCATCTCACTATCTCTCTAGCGCAGTTACAAACTCTATGATAACATAATCAAAAGCACCAGCCAGTTGATATAGCATGTCCGAAACATCTAGAACAGAAAACTCAAGAAATTAAAAAGGGATATTCAGTCCGGCTTACCAGACCTAGCTTCAGAGGGAAAAACGCATTTGATTTCAACTGCAATTAGCAAACTGCCGATGCCCAGAAAGGCAGTAATAGGAAAAATCCATATCGATCGGCATTCTGATAAACTAAAATCAACCAAAGGATGCGTGAATTTCTTGCTCTTCTTTTGCAGAAATCAAAACAGCAACAGAAACAATTAGAATCTTCTGAGAGAGGTATAATGTCCAAACTTCGCCATTAATGCATTCGAGTTTTGCAGATTGTCTGGCGGGATGAATGAACAGACCATTCAAGTGTAGCCTTCAGAACAAACGATTTTTTCTGGATGAAACTGAGATTCCGAGTATCCATATGATTATTCCTATACGATTCTTGGCTTGAGCTTCGATCGATTGAATTGTTTTGCCTCATATTACTGCAATACCAGTGACAGTGAAGCATTTCTATGATCGATATTTTACAGATATTTTGAAGATGGGAATTCGAATTTATATATATATATATATATATATACCTTTTTATGGTCCAAATGTTATTGGTAGATTCCATTCAAAATTAAAGGATATTTTGTATCACTTAACCCATAATTTGATTGCCTGAATGAATTGAAGATTTAAATCAAGATGGATTACACTTCAAAGTAAAATTTAGAAATAATATTTGCTTGATGTTCTATCACTTTCAATTTACAATTCCAACTTTTTGATATTAGTTGCCTTTCTAGTCTATGGCCTTATTATTCATCTTCCTTTTTTATTTTGTTAATAAATTATTCATCTATCTTTCTATACTTAACTAACTGAATTCTTGATTGGATTGATTGATGCAAAAAGATGTATACTTCAATTATCAAATCAATATATTATCATTTAGAACTTCAATCCATTGAACTAAAAAAAAGAAAACTTTTAAATACTTAATTTCTCATTAAAAAATTTATATAATTTATAACAATAATGATGTTACCTTAAAATTCTTGTTTCAACTCATCGTATCTTATCAAATTTACTAATTTTCTTAAGTCGTGACGTATCAAAGTTGAGTGGAAAGTTGAACCAACAACCTTTAAGATGATAATAAGTGTGTTATCTACCAATCTACGTTCGGATTGGCTCAACTAACAAAGTTGAAGATACTCCATTCACAAGTTTTTCTAAGCAAGGTACGTTGTAACATCGAAATCGATCCTAGATCCTTTTAAGTCTCTATCTCACCATTCAACCACCTAAAATTTTGAGCATACATCCAAAGGTGTTAAGTACATAAATACATGTTTATAAGACAATAAAAATGTGACAACAATTCAACACATTACACCAACAACTAACACTATCATGTAAACCTTGAAGACTATAATTTATTCTTTTCATAATTTTAATTTGTTTCAGAAAATAACATATTATAAAATCAATTCTATGAAACAAACCAATATGAGCAAATGAGGCATGCACACACAGCCTGTTAGCATGTACCATCCATGTAACTTATGAGCAAATCCTGAACCATATCTCTGTCTGGCATTCTCTCTGCAGCACCATATATTGGAGCTAATCCTCCATTAATTGGACCTGGATTTTCTTTGACCTGAAACATATATTTACAAAACAATAAGTCCATAAGACAACTAGAAAATGAGCATGTTAGTGAAATTGCCTCTGATGGAGTAGGAGGATTCTTGCAAATAAGCTTACAGTGTTGACAGATTCTTGCAAATCCCGGAGAAAGTCGTCGACGATCGATACATGTTGAAGCGTCACACAGATGTGAATACTGAACCAATATGACGGATGATTAGCTTTTGAGAATATTAAAGTTCTGGAGTGAACTGGAAACTTTAAAGCTGATGCATGAAAATAGCAGAACAGAAAACATGGACTATCTCAGAGATGGATCTCCTCTCTTGTTTCAATGAATCAAAGTCATCTCATCTATCAAATTTTCTTTTGACCTTGCCTATTTTTAACAACTCAAAACTTTTGCATTTTAGATCTAAAAATCTGTAAGACTAATTTGAGTTGCTGGTTAGTTAAATTCTTTCCTGTGTCAGAAACTTTTAAGTCCTGGCCAATTCAACATTCCCTAGCAGGCAAGTGCCACTACACAAATAGTCCCAAGGCCAAATCCCTTTTAGAATATTATATCACAAAGGAGTAAGACTTCAAACTTACAACTTCCGAGAAGAAATCCAAATGTTTTAACCACTCGACTATGTTCAAATTGACACAAACATCCCAATTTGAGTGCAAGAGAAAAAGGAGTAGAATTTTGCCATAAAAAAATTTGCAACATTTTAAATGTGATCCACATATGATAGTCTTTATGCCGTATGAGAAAGCTCACCTACTAGGTCTTTGTAAAGCATTCAAATGCCATCCTTTTGATGACATAATGTCATTGACTTCAAAAATGTCAATAATAGTAGACCCAAATGCTATGATTGTCATGTCTGGCTTTCCAACAACAAATAACTCAGGAATTTCGTTTATCCTGCACAAAAAGTAATGGTTTTTGAAAAACACCTTGCAATCGTTCCTAGCTTAAATAGATGAATAGAGTCCGGATTGAAACAGAAGATACCCTTTATGAATCCTCTTTGACACTACCATGATCTCTTTTGTGTTCTGCAAATATCCTATGGAAAGAAATTGAATCACTATGAGCTCAAAGCCAAGTACTTTGACAAAATACCAGGTTAACAATGAATATCATTACATTCATGTCTTAGTACCTTCTTCTCCTAAAGAAATCATTGCTGCCCAAGCCCCAGCAATCAAACCACCAGGTCTGCTTCCAGCTATTGTTGGGGAGACATAAAGCCCACCAGACCATTCACTTACTACAAAAACCGATAATTGAAAAAGGAAACGTCATTTCTTTGAATTCAAGACCACGACAAGAAGGGAATAAGGTAGGTTACCATAGGGAAAAAATTATAGTACTATGTTAGTACATACTCCCTTCATTCAACATTTGACACTTCATTTAATGATCATTTAATAATATAATATTTTATTCCATAGGTCCCACACCATTCTTAAATGTTTCTTTCATGGCAAACAATAAATGAAGGTAATATGAAAATTTTTTCATACTACCATAATACTAGAAATTTTCCAGTAAGTTAGGACATTGGCCCTCTCCTCTCTCATCTCTCCTCGTGGGTTTCTAAGGTAAGTTATAGTCAAGTACTGGAGAGTGGTTGTTGTGTTGCCAACAATGTTCCTTTTGCTTATGGTTAATTTTTGTTGGAATAAAAACAGTGGAATTAGCCTTTTCTATTAAGTTCCAATGGAATTGTGGAGAAACCCTTGCTCTTCTTTGGAAATGTCTTGTGGAGAAATTCCTTTTTAGGAAAAAATACTTTTTTGGTTCCTCAATTTTTAGGAATAAATGTGTTTGGTCCCTGAGTTTTCAAAATGAATCATTTTAGTCCCTGAGTTTTGAGAAATGGGTTTAAAAGGTCCTCGAGTTACAAAATGAACCTTCATATGATTTTTTTCAATTTTTTATTAATGCGAGGGACCTTTTAAAAACTAATAAAAATTTGAAAAATTATGAGGAACCTTTAAAAACTATTTCTCAAAACTTGGAAATTAAAAAGATTCATTTTGAAAACTCAAGGACCAAACACCTGTTCCTAAGAACTCAGAGACCAAAAGGGTATTTTTCTCATGTTTTTAATATTATTCATGAAGTGCCATTGATTGGGAATTTTTTTAATGCTACGGATGATGCATTAAATGAGATTAGTAAGGACTTATTATGTAAAGTTGGCTGGTGCAACTTCCAATGCTATGTTTCTTCATTCACCGGCTGTGGCTTTTATGGTCGTTGAGGATTTTGTGGGAAAATTTTCAGTACTATCGTAGTATAATACTCCTTCCATTTATTGATTGACACGTCATTCTCATTTGAAAAATGATGTGGGGTCCACCAACATTAAAGATATATTTATGAAGACAAAGTTATAGTGTGAATAAAAGGAGTATGATCCTATGGTAGTACTAGAAATTTTCCCGGATTTTGCAAGTGAGAAGTTAGCTGTTGATGCTCTTAATTTGGCAAATTCCAACGGCCTTTTGCATGCTCCAGTAATTAATGCAAAAGCTGGTAAGGAGTCGGTTGCTGGTGCAATTAATTCAGTTGTTTCAGATGTTAGTTTGCAATGTGATTAAAGCACCAATTGATGTGACAAGGGTTGTTGGAGTACTTAATTCAGCAACTTCATCTATCAATACAGCAGCCTCAATCAACCAAAAAGATTTCTGTACTAACGAAGCCTTCTCCCCAATTTCAAAGGGGCCTTTTTTGGAGGACCCTCCTATTGTTTATAGTCAAAGGACCCTAAACAAATCCAAGTCTATCTTAAAGGATATTACGGGGCTGCCCCTCTGGAGACAGAATTTTCAGGTGAAGATGAACTTTGCAATGTAAGTAGTTACGAGTCTTTTGATGGAGGGACAATAATTGAATATTCTAATGCCGGCCTTTTGGAAGTTTTTTGTTTTGCTGCCACTCTTTGATTATTTTCTTTGGTTTGCTTGGTTTGGTTAGTTTGTTTGTGGTTTTTATTTTTACGTCTTTGGTCGTCTGGGAGGAACTACTTTGTTCCTTTTCTGGTTTTTTCTTTTTGGTTGGCTCGTGAATGTTATTTAGTTTGATTTTGGTTTCTTGATTTCGGAGGCATTTGGTTGGTTTGTTTTTTTCTTTTTCTAGGAGGTGTTTCCACAAATTTCTTGTATCTTTTCATCTATCAATGAAAAGTTATTTCTTGGTAAAAATTAAGCAACTTTATTACCCTAAACCTGTAGAAGGCTCCATAAAAATTTCCACTTATGAAACACGACAAACAAAAAAACATATCTTATATCTCACAGTTTCGTAAAATATATCCAAAAGTAAAGTATAACTTAGATGATAAGCATGGAGCCGAATAGCTGCCACATTAGTAACGATTAAAAGCTTAATGTAAACTTGAGGGATTAAAAACCAACTTTCCAGTAACAAGGATAAGTAAACTTACCAGCAACAAATTGATGCTGTTGAAATCAAGCAAGGCACGAACAGCCAGAAGACCAACCGACCAACAACGATAAAGACAAATGAAATTAGAAATAATGTAAAATTGATTTTTAATGATGGAAAAGATAGGGTTTTAGAAGGCAGCTTGATTTTACCCATCAACTTTTGAGAATCATTTATTCTCTCTTTCTCTTTCTCTCTCTTTTTTTTTTATGATGAGAAATAAAAGAATATGTATTGATCAAAAGAGGAACAAACTAAGGGCTGGGGGATGAGAATCATTTATTCCAATAATCTAATTCTTATCTGTTTAATTTTGAAACATCTTGATACAAACACCTTCTAGTTTACATGCTGCATTTACAATAAGAAAGAAAAAAAGAGCAGACTGGCATACCAAATTCAAACAATTATAATGAAGAAAATACTGTTCAGGAAATATAATATTCCCGTCAGTGCTCATGGTGAAACTTATCCTTAAAGTTCGGTCACATTTTTACCCTAAAACCTAACTATAAAGGGTACTGCCATAACATGGAAGTGAATGGTGATTGCTCTTATCCTATATTTCAGAAACATACCCTCAAACTTCTCATTTGAACTTCAACAGAATTTACAAATATGAGGATGGAGAAGAGCTAAGAGTAGAGAAATTTATTAAAAACAAGAAATATCACTCTGAATTAATTACTGACAAAATCTCTGGCAAATAAAAACCTTCCGGTTCTAGTTTTAGTTGATTACACAAGTCAAGTGAGGTCTTGATAGAATCGTCTGGATTAAATGATTTAGGACAATAGATGCATCTTTAAGCCTATGATGGAATATCTTTGGTGCAACTCAGAAGAAGTTCAGAGAACAAGTCTACTAGGAATATGCAAAGTTGACTCTGTACAGATATACATTCTGCTTAAGAGAAGAACTTTCAAAGGCTATGTTGAAATTTTAACGAAAAGTCTGGATAGAATAAACGTTTTAGTTTGACCAAATGTGACAATGAGTCTACTAAAGTTTCTTCATTCTCTGCTCCATCGGGAGAGAGAGCACAAGTTTTCAGCCATGACTTACTAAGATGATCATATGGCCATTGAGCAACCAAATAATTTAGCAGACAAGATCTAGGAGGACATTATGAGATTAATCATCCACTGCCAACTATTACAATCCAAACAAATAAAGTCAAAATGGTTTGGCAAAAAGAAACTACCTTTCTTTTTTTTTTTTTTTTTTTGAGAAGAAAAAAGAAACTACCTTTCTAATCTCATGATTTCTGTACAAAACTACGCTTGTTCCTTTGGGGGCTAATCCATATTTATGTACATCCACAGATATTGATGTCACTCCCTTAACTGAAAAATCACAAGGTGGAATTGGGTACCTGAAAGAAGGAGTAATAAGAAAATTTCAATATTAATGATACCCAGAGAAACACCGCTAGTACATAATAATTGCAAACACTTAACGCTATATTCTTATGTTCTTTGATAGTAAGCCTGTAAGGCTGATATCCTAACTCTGGAAACTTCACATCTATTGTCAAAAAGAAAAAAGAAAAAAGTTGCAAAGGAATATGTGGGTATAGAGAGAGAGGTCAGTGATAGTAGCATAATTGTAGTTAGTAGTTTTTTAGGGTGGGTTAGTTATAAATAGCGGGAGTTGGGGAGTTTAGGGATTGGGTAAAATCTTGAGAACCCGATCCAATGGAACAAATAGCCTTCTCAAAAGGCTATTGTGTAATTTTGCTTTTATATCATAATACAATGTCAGTTTCTTTTATTAAGATTGGAACCTACCAACTTCATTCCGAGTAAAAACTGATTTTCCCATGTTAGAAGTACTACCTAACAATATTGGTGTTTTTAGAAGTATTTTTTGTGTTCTAAAGTACATTCAACATTTTTTTAAAAAGAAAAAAAAATTCAATTTGCTATGGTTTTTAAGTAAATCTCAAAAATTCCGTTCAAACAAAGCCCCAACAGCCTTACCCAAGCTTACGCGCAAAAGGTAACACAAAGCCACCAAGACAAAAATCAACATGCAGACAAATACCATAGCTCGAAGCTAATTTCCCAAGTTCCTGCAAATATATTGCAAGATTTTCCTGATCAGAAGTTACTTCAGAAATGCCACATAAGAAAGGTAAGATCGATGATCTTTGTTCCAGCATATAGAAAACAACTCAAAGGTACAAGACAAAGAGAACATACAACAATCGGATCAATGATTCCATGAGGAAACCCAGGTGCAGATCCAACAATCTGCAATATGAAGAGTATAAAGGAAAAGACACAAACGATCAGGTATACAACAATAAATACTATGATAGAGTGAAGCAGCTTTGCTGAAAAAGCAAAAGCAATAGTATCATACTTAGTACTCATGAATGGAATTTGGGGAAAAAAATTCCAAGAAAAATGGGGCAGTATATACAAAATTGAGGATAAAAAGATGCAAAAGAAAAGAATTGTAGAAAAAGAGAGTTTCCGTAAATACAAGTACAAGAGGAAATATGTGGATACCAAGATAGTGTTCCTGTTGATAAATTTTCGAATAGCTTTGACATCTGCTTTGAATTCTTTGTTTACAGGGACACGCCACAGCTTGATATTAAAATATTGAGCAGCCTTATCATATGCTGAATGTGCAGACTCAGGTATTATCCTGAACATTGAGGGAAATACTATAAATTTAAGGTTGACAAGAAAGGTATAGAACAGAACACAAATGAAAAACACAGGAAGTGTACATTTCAGGTTTTTTAATTCCCTTCTTGGATTTCATATAGTCACGAGTTGATTTCACAGCCAATAGTATGCTTTCAGTTCCTCCCGACGTCATATTTCCGCAAATTTGTCCTCCAGAAGCCTCCACTTTACTGCCAAGAAGAGCAGCAGTCATGGCAACCACTTCAGCTTCAAACCGCACCACACTTTGAAATACATCCAAATGCAAAGGATTCGTATGTGCAAACCTGAAAAAATTATCCAAAACAGCCCAAGGCGAATTGTTAAACATCTAAGAAACAGGTTATGCTCCTCTAGGAGATCATTTGCTGCTGATATGTAGACTCTCCCACAAAGGAGAATAAGAACACAATAATTCAAACTCCATTGCAATAGGATATCAGTAATCTGGATGATCTTTAAAAGAAGAATAAATAAAGGAAATGACCTTGATGGATTTGAACTCAAAATTTTTAGCTCTAATATCATTTATAAATTACTTTTTTTAAAAATGACATTATATATTATTACTATTAGTCTCAAAAGCTTGAACCATTAAGTTTGAGCTAATTAATTTCTCTCTGTTTCTTCTTGATGCATAATTGTATCTATATTCTGCAAATAATTCCTTTCTGCCATGAAACTTTGAAATTTTAGAAAGTAAATTGTTCTTCTCATATCAGACCCACTAGCTTGGAAACATTTTCAGAAAAAGAGTTGATGGACAAACACATGAGACCCCACATTACTACTACTTGTACTGGTGACTAAATAAAGAAATCGCACCAGTTACATGATAACTAAGTGATTTTAGCAATTCAGTAGAGATTTTGAATGAAACATAAAAGTCAAAGATCAGCTATAACTTACTAACATTGAACATGCCTCATTTATGAGAGAAAAATGACCTTCGGATTCATTTCCTCCAATGTAGCTGCCCAAAAATTAACAATACTCATCGATCTTGTGGACAGTAAACAGATAAAAATAAAAGGAATTATCAATTTTAGTGTAATGACATTTTAACTAAAGTATTATTGAATGGGTAATTATGCTTATGCAAACATTTTCAAACATACACTGTACCCGAGCATTTGCCTTGCCAAACCACATCATTCTGTTTCTCATTTTTCATTTTCTCAATGACTTCAGTTCCCATGCCTGCCCTTGGCAACTCGGTCCGCCAACTTTCTCTTTTAGATTTACCACTAGATTGTAATTTATCCACAACCTGCTTGTTCAACAAAACATCATGACCAAAATTATAAGTACCAAGTACAAGTTAGCTACAAGTGATGAAAGTGGTATCAGTTAAGATGATAGCCTTTCTCTTTAGTTATGTTGAGGGTCCCACATTGAAAAGATAAGTTGAAAACTCACCGTTTATAAGATATATGGGTTACTACACTCATTGTCAATTGGTTTTGAGATGGAACCTCATGTTATCTAATATGGTATCAGAGTCTATGAAACCCAAACGGGTATTCAGTCCAATAAAATAAAAATCGGGATCCAATCCAAGAATGGTAAACCCAAAGAGGCACCATCTTAAGGGAACATGTTGAGGATTTCACATTGAAAAGATGAGTGGAATAGAACCTCGTGTAATCTAATAAGCAACAATGAATATAGACATCATTGCTTCAGTTCAAATTTAAACTAGAAGAAAGTAAATTATTGTTTGAAATTCTAAATCTTTTCTTCAGTTCAAATTTTCCATGGAAGAAACAGGAAAGAATCAATGCTCTGGGTCAAACTTTGACCAACTAAAGTGGCCACCCAGAAGTAAGAATTTAGAATGCTCTGAACTGATCCAGCAGCCCCACCGATGACTTCACAATACATACATCATTAATGCCACTCATTTAAATAAAACGAATACACCATAAAGTACAATCTCACTCTGTAGAATCAACATGGATACTAAAACATAAATAAAACCAACTCATAAATGTGAACTTCATATCATTAAAAGAAAACATAACAATCAAACAAAGCCATAAACAAGAAGACCAACCTTCTGCTTCTCCGAATCGATCCGACGCTTCACCACTGGAATTAACCTGTTTCCACGAACACAATCAAATATCGCCACATTTCCAGCAATATGAAATTAACAGCAACAACCAAACAACTGCAGCAGAGAAAGTCATACTTAATCGTAGCCATGAAGAACGATAAGAAGGTGGCCTTGAGTCCTCTTTCGTAAACAAGATCCAGAAATGACTGAAGCATTCGAGCCAAGAGTAGGACCAAAAGAGGGCCAAAAACGAGAGCCAGCGGCTCGTACTTGGACAAGAAAGCGTTGGCAGAGGCTCTGAATTCCGCCAAAAACGAATTGACAGCAGAATCCATCGCCGAAAGTGAAGCAAGCGAGCACGCACTGCAAGATGAAGATGAAGATGAAGAGGAACAGAAACAGGGACTTGGAAGATTGCGTCTTATAGAGAAACACTTGCAACAGAGAGGATGGAGAGGGAGATGGAGATCAGAAGATGCACGCAAACGAGAAAAATCATTCTCTCGTTGATATCGCGAAGAACAGTAGAGGATACAGCTATGGTGGTTGGTATATATACGTCACAAATCCATGGCTAAACGACAGAGGCCTCGGCTTATAAATTTGTAGTGTAACGATTCTTTTTCTTTTTTCTTTTTTGGGTGAGAAATTCATTTTTCTTTCTATTTATCTTTTTAAGGTTAAATAAATTACACGTAATCCTTTGTTTCAAACGAAAAAAAATACACGTAATCCTAAAATTTTGTATGGAAACTTTTAATTTTCTATCTAATTTGTTTTTTTAATTTGTAGTCAAATAGATCTAATCTTTTTTCAAAAAAAAAAAAAAAAAAAAAAAAACTGGTATTTTTCTTACGTGTCGAATAGATAATTTTTTTTTTTTTTGAGAAGACGTGTCGAATAGATACTTAAACTTTAAATTTTGTGTTTAATAAATCATTGTCATATTTAATATTTTTAAATTAATTTATTAAACATAAGATTGAATTTTGTGTGAGTTGAATATTACTGCTTCGTTAGATAATCGTTTATACACACTTATTTCTACCTGTAAGTTTATTTGATTTAGTATTAATCTTCTTCATTGTTTTCAAAAAATCAAGTCCAATTTTGAAAACAAAAAAGTAGTTTTCAAAAACTTGTTCTTGTTTTAAAAATTTGGCTAGAAATTCAAATGGAACTTTAACAATAATGAAAGTCATGGTATGAAATTTGGGAGAAAACAAGCATAATTTTCAAAAACCAAAAACAAAAAATCAAATGATTATCAAATGGGACCTAAACCTTTAGTTTTTTGTATATGAATTTATAAATTTTTAAAAATATTGAACAAGTCAATCACCTATGAGACATAAAGTGTGTATATATATATATAAGAAATTTGAGTACATTGAAGAAAAAATAGAGAAACGAACCAAGGGCCACGGAAAAAGGGAACCCTCGCCCATTAAAAAAAAATGACTGATTTATAAAAAAAAAAATACCCCTGAACTATAGGGTTTGTTTCAAAAATGCCCATGAACTTTATAAAGTGTCAAAAATACTGCTAAACTTTACAAAACGTTTCAAAAATACCCTTGCAGTTAATTTTTGGATGGAAACTGTTAAAATCGTTGAAAATACCTTGTCGAAAATCTAGTCAAGCTCTTGGGATGATGTGTTGAAAGAGAAAAAAACCTCATAATGTATGAATACATGAAAAATAAGTCAAGTTTCTCATTGATTTTCATGGAATAAAAATTTACATTGGGATAAAGGAGAAAAAAAACATTTTCTAATAAGGTTATTTTTTAAAATCTTTTGAAATTGAAATAGTATTAATGAAACTGAAATTTTTAATGGTTTCCATCAAAAAATTAACGACAGTGGTATTTTTGAAACATTTTTTAAAGTTTAAGGGTATTTTAAACTTTTTAAAGTTCAAAGTCATTTTTGAAACAAATCCCATAGTTCATGTGCATTTTTTACAAGTCATCCAAAAAAAATTAAAGATAAGTTTTTCCAATTGTTCGGATCACGGAAAGATTGTAATTACAAAAGAGCAAGTTTTCTTCTTTTTTTTTTTTTTCTTTTTTTGGATACGCAAAAGGGTGAGTCTTATCTTGAAAGGTTTGAAGATTCCTCTTCATATCCAAATATGCCAAAGGATTACTATAGTGGCACAATTCCAAAGGATGTTAACTTATTTCAACCTCCCAACAACGACTACGCCAACCATGTACTTACCAGCCAACAAGAGCATAGCTCAACTGACATAAAGATGTATTGATAATCACGAGGTCAGTGGTTCGAATCCCCCACCCCACATTGTCAAAAAAAAAAAACCATATACTTACCAAAATAAAAAATAAAAAATAAAAAATAAAAAATAAAAATAAAAAAAATCCAACACAAGATCATAAATAACGTTGAAAGTTCAAGAACTTGTTAGGTACAAAATTGAAAGTTTAGAAATTGATTGGACGCTTTTTTTATAGACATATTAGACACTTTTGGCATTTATGATTCCACATGACTAACAATTTAGGGTGTGTTTACGGTTTGGTTTAACTTTTGAAGTGTTTAATTTTTTTTAAAAAAACATTTTGAACAAATTTATAGTGGTTGTCAACCGTTAAAAATGACTTATTAGAAAATGAAATTGATAGATAAACCATTTTGAGAGAAAACACTTTAAACTAACTTTAAAAAAAAAAAAAAAAAAATTAGCATACAACAACGAGGGTATAAAAACACTTATGAGGTAATGCACTCAATATGAGTGTTTAAATCTTAAACTATCTATATACCAAATGTTTTTTAAAAATACATTTTTGAAAAACATTTAAACTAAAATGTATTTCAAACAGATCTTAATCAACACAACAGGTAATGATTTTTTAAAAATTACAACGTTTGTTAGATTCTAATATTTATTTTTGGATAACTGAAATTTTCCCTTCAATATATATACAAAATATGATGGGATATTAATAATTTTCGTTGTTTTTTTTTTTTATGTAAAGTTGTAAACACGATTTTTCCCCTTTATCATATATTGGGCAACGAATTTAAACCTAAGGAGAAGGGCACTATTTAAATTTTGTTTAAAAAAAAGGGCACTATTTAAATTTAAAGCTACACAAGTTAGTCATAAAACGTCTATTATCTAAGTACATTATAGAGTTTCTTAGATTTTTTTTTTTTTTTTCCTTTCACTTTTAATGCATTTTGCTATTGATTTTTGCCTGCAAAGTCTTAAATATAGACCACATTATATTATTAAAAAATAAAAATGGAGATGCTGATAATGTTTTCAAATATATTATAAACTTTTAGTTAAGGTGATATTATTTTTACCTTGGCAAATACCCTACAATTTTTACTTTTACTCGTCATTGTAAAATTTATTTTCTCATAATAAAAAAAAAATTGTTTTTCTTAATATAGTCATCCAACTGTCAATTCGAGTATACCTTAGTGAATAAGACACCAGTTAGACAATTAATATTTCAATAATGAATGATTTGATATTGCACTCCACCATTAATATTTAACCAAATAAGAGGCTGAAAATTAAGGGGTTTATTTATTTATTTTTATTATTTTTTTCTATCTCCTCCAAATTCAACCATTAAATAAAAAAAAGGTTGAATTTGGAGGAGATAGAGAAAAATAATAAAAATAAATAAATAAACCCCTTAATTTTGAGCCTCTTATTTGGTTAAATATTAATGCAAGCTTTTCTTTTCTTTTGTGAGTATGGTGTTTTTTCTTAATATTGCAGGTGCATGCATTTCTTTTTTGTCATAGATAGTCATTAAGAATTAAGCTCAACGCCTGCTTTTGTAGACTTTCACATTAATGGACACTTCTCAAAATAATAATTGTTGATGCCAAAATTTGGCCAAGCAATCCACCTGCCCTTCACATGACACCAACAATGAATTTGTAGAAGCTGGGGAAGACGTGACCTGCAAGACCAGCAAGAATCGCTGGACACCGGTGTGGTGTAGGCCACACCACCTCCGATGCCTAAGTCAGGAAACTGAGCAGATAGAGAATAGAGAAAGAAGTCAAGAATCGAGTTTTCGGCCCCCTTCTTCGATGGCGAAGAGGGGTATAAATACCTGCTCGGACTCCTAGGGTTTGGAGGCGTTCTGGGACGAAGCAGGCTGGACCGAGGCAGCTGGAAGCGGTAGGGGCCGAGCGGAGGCAAACGGACTCGGCCCGCGCAAACGGGCCGAGGCCGACCGTACGGGTCGGGCCACGTTGGCCCGGCCCGTCGGTATGGTCTTCCTCTGGGTCCCTTTCCTGGTCCTATCTCCTCCCGGTTGTCCTGTCAGCTCCTCGTACGCTGTGGTGGTCCAAAATTACCTATAACATTAAGCCCCCACTCTTGAATTGGGATTCAGGTGTGACTTAGTGTTATCGGGTGAGCTCCTTAAGCCCGATTTAAGAGTAATGACCCTTGCCTTGGATTGGCTTATGTGTAGCTTTTGTTGTCATCCTGCAAAATAGGATAGAAGTAGACGCTCCCTGACTAGGGGTTAGATGAAATGGAAATGAAAAAGGTGAGGGATTGCAAAAATGGTACTGGTCGGCCTCAGCGAGACCCCCGTACTAGGTCATTCGGAGTGCTTCATTTCAGGTTCATGTCTGCAAGAGAAGAGTTAGGGAAAAGGCTAGGGTCGGCCTCGGCCTTAAGCCCCCGTTAGCCTAAAATTTGACTCCCTGCATCCATATGTTAGTCCTTGTAGGAAAATAATAAGAGAATAGGTTCGAACATGTAAATTTTAGTAGCACATGTTAAACATAGGTGCTTTTTGTTTAATAGGGAGTGCATATCCCTGGTTACTTGCTTTTTGTTTAATTGGGAGTGCATATCCCCTCTGTAGCCCCCAATCTTAAGTAGAACTTCACTGAAACATAAAGTATGGTTGAGGAAATAGGAGAATACCATTAAAGTTTGTGCCTGGCCTCGGCAAGAGGTGCTCGGGCCAGAGGAGGTGGTGAGATAGACTCGTTGGTGCGGCCTAGTAACACTTGACCTCCTGCAGGGTTGAGCTCCTTAAGCCTGATTTAAGAGTATAACTCTCGTTCCATGCCGACTTATGTATGATTCCTGGTTATCCTGCAAGATATGATAAATTGGACAAAGTAGAGTTGAGAGATTACAACAATGGCTCTGGTCGGCCTCGGGAAAAGGCCGAGCACATCAATCTCTCTCTTTAGCTTATCTGGTCGGCCTCGGCCTCGGGAAGAGGCTGAGCACAGCAGCTAAACCCCTGTACTTGGTCATTCGGAACGCTTCATTCCAGATCCGGGGCTTTTGCAGGTGACTGGTCGGCCTCGGCCTTGGCATGAGGCTGACCAACTCCTCCGTGCTGTTTTCTTGCTCGCTCCACGGTTAGGCTTATGTGTGTATTTGTCCGGTCCTACCTTAAGCATCTCCCTGTGTCTTTGAGCACTTCGGCCATGTTAAAAAGTGAATGCGTACTGAGGGTTGGCTTTGGAGCTAGGATGCTCGGCCTCGGCCTTGGCATGAGGCTGAGCATTTCTTCTGCTTTGCTTGCTACTTTTCTCTGTTGTATCCATCCCGAGGGTGCGTACACTCTTTTGGGCAAAACTTGGGGAGGTTGAGGGCATGCGTCAACCTCTCTGCAAGAGTTTAGTCTCTTTCCACGGGAAAGTGTGGAAGTTTGGCCTCTACAAGAATCATTCCTGTCTAGCCACATGCACCACATCCTATAGAAAAATGTTTTTGCACAAACACAGTATAAAGAACTTTATCTAATTTGCAAGTGTCAACATTGTACCATGGAGAAAAGTTGTGGACATGTGTTATACAAAATGAAAATAAGTAATTGCCCCAATAGCTCCACTGATATTCATAACGTTATCCTAACTTGAATAAGTAAGAAAGGAAAATCAGAATTATCGCAACATGACCATGATTATGATGGACTCGGTTTGTCCTTACTCCCAACCCCCCACTCAAAATATGCGTTCAATACCTTGGGCGTGCATTTTTTGAGTAAGGAGAAACTAACTTCGTACTTGGGCCTCTAGGGGCGGAACTCGACCTTGGCCTCTGGATGGTCGGCCTCGGCCTTGGCATGAGGACGACCAGCTCCTCTGTGTTGTTCGCTTGCTTGTTTTCCATTCCAAGGGTGCGTGCACCCAGTTAGGGAAAACTTGGGGAGGTCGAGGAATTTCCCGAGCCCCCACTCAAAATACGCATTCCAGATTTAATGAGTTGCATTTTTTTTTAGTAAGAAAATATAATGTCATACCTGGTCTTTTGAGGACAAAGTTCATTCTTGAAGCTGAGGCAGCCGGCCCTGACCTTGGCATGAGGTTGAGCCTCGCTTCTCCATCACTTTTTTGTTTGCCTCATAGTTGGACTCATGTGCAGATACCTGGTCTGCGAAGTGACTACCGGACTCAGTCGAGCCCCATTCCTTGTCTAGTGGTCGGCCTTAGCCTTGGCATGAGGACGAGCACTTTCCCTGCATGGCTTGAGAAGTTTGAGGGAAGCTTGGGGAGGCTTTGGGATTTCCCAGGGCCTCTCTTCAAGCGTCGTGGTCATCCCAGGGGTGCGTACACTCTTCTGGGGAAAAGCTTGGGGAGGCCTAGGAATTTCCCAAGGCCTCTCTTCAAGCGTTGTGGTCATCCCAGGGGTGCGTACACTCTTCTGGGGAAAAGCTTGGGGAGGCCTAGGAATTTCCCAGGGCCTCTCTTCAAGCGTTGTGGTCATCCCAGGGGTGCGTACACTCTTCTGGGGAAAAGCTTGGGGAGGCCTAGGAATTTCCCAAGCCTCTCTTCAAGCTGCATAGTCATCCCAGGGGTGCGTACACTCTTCTGTGGAAAAAGCTTGGGGAGGCCTGGGAATTTCCCAAGCCTCTTTTCAAGCTGCATAGTCATCCCAGGGGTGCGTACACTCTTCTGGGGAAAAATGTATGCTCAAACTGCCTTCTATCATATTTCCACACAATTTTGATGGCATATCAAGCAACAAAGTATTTTAAGGGAAGAAACTGTTGTCAAAAGCTTGAAGCTTGAAAATATAGCCAGGAAAAAATCATTGCAATATAACTAACGACCATGATTATTCCCAGTCCCCCACTCAAAAACATGTATTCAATACGCAAAATATGCATTTTTTGAGTAAGGAAAGACTTACTTCGTGACCGAGCTCTTGAAGGTGGTGTTTGGCCTTAGCCTCTAGGTGGTCGGCCTCGGCCTTGGCATGAGGCCGACCAACTCCTCTGTGTCATCTGCGCACTCAGTCCGTGACTCGACTTATGTGCAGAGCATCTCCCTTTCGGCTTGAACCGCTTCGGCTACGATAACAGGTCAAGTGTTGTGGTCTTCCCAGGGGTGCGTACACTCCTCTGGGGAAAAGCTTTGGGAGGCCTAGGAATCTCCCGAGTCTCTCTGCAAGCGCTGTCAAAACTTTTGAAACGAAATTCAGAGTAATTTATTTCAAATGAATCAATTACATTCCTGAGTAATATGCTATTGAAATGAAAGAAAATCGATCAACATTTCATTGGAAGGGGATAGCTTGACCCCTCAAAGGCTCGGCCTCGGCTATCTCCCAAGGCCGACGTTGCTTGAGCCTTCCTGTCGATGTTCCCGAGCGCCATAAAGTAACATTCCCTCGACATTTTTTGCTCGCCATGCGCTGCTCCACCTTCTTCGGATGATCCTCCTAAAATTGTTTGTATCTCAAATAGCGGGTTGGCACCGCCCTTACCTTGATCTGCCAGCAGTAGCCTCTTGCTTATGTCGTTCCCCACGAACCCCTTGGGGTAACCTTCTCGGATTAGGGCTTCTATCTCGTCCCTCAACTGTATGCATTCCCGGGTTGCATGACCGTGGTCTCCGTGGAACATGCAGCATTTGTTTTTGTTCCTCCTATCGGGGTCTGATCTCGACTTTTCTCGACTTTTCTGGGCGTTTCAACAGATTTGTGTCCTGTATTGCGGCCAAGACCTGTTCAAACGAATCTGTTAGTGGTGTATACCTGTCGAATCTGGCTTTTTGGTTCCGCACAGCCCTGTGGCTCCTTGGCCTCTGGTCGGCCTCGGACTTTGCCCGAGCCTCTGACTTTTTCCTAGCATTATTTCCTGTGTATGTACCCGACACTGTCTTTTGCGGCAAACTTCTGCGAGCTTTTTTTGCGATTGGACTTCTGCTCGGCCTCGGCCATTGGCCGAGGGGTGCTCATGTCGGATCTGGCCTACATCTTCTACCCGACATCCTTTTCCTTTGTCTTCTTGATGCTGGTCGGATATAGCAGCTTCCCGGTTCTCTCTCTCCTTCTGCTGGTTGTCCTCTTGGGTTAGGTCCGTAGCATCGTGGGCACACGGATCCTTACAACAGTCTCCGAAGTTAGGGTCGGCCTTTTCCATACCGAGGTCGAACCCAGTCTGGCTCGGCGCTTTCTGCTCATACCCGAGGCTTCCCTCTGGTTTCTGAACCCGATCCATCCTACAGACCACCACCGATGTGCGATCCGAATTGGCAAGCATTCTTCCCCACAGACGGCGCCAACTGTTGATGCCAAAATTTGGCCAAGCAATCCACCTGCCCTTCACATGACACCAACAATGAATTTGTAGAAGCTGGGGAAGACGTGACCTGCAAGACCAGCAAGAATCGCTGGACACCGGTGTGGTGTAGGCCACACCACCTTCGATGCCTAAGTCAGGAAACTGAGCAGATAGAGAATAGAGAAAGAAGTCAAGAATCGAGTTTTCGGCCCCCTTCTTCGATGGCGAAGAGGGGTATAAATACCTGCTCGGACTCCTAGGGTTTGGAGGCGTTCTGGGACGAAGCAGGCTGGACCGAGGCAGCTGGAAGCGGTAGGGGCCGAGCGGAGGCAAACGGACTCGGCCCGCGCAAACGGGCCGAGTGGGCGGCCTCGGCCGTGGGCCGGGGCCGCCCGTCCGGGTCGGGCCACGTTGGCC
Source organism: Luffa acutangula (assembly GCA_036850905.1). NCBI lineage: Eukaryota > Viridiplantae > Streptophyta > Magnoliopsida > Cucurbitales > Cucurbitaceae > Luffa > Luffa acutangula. Next base: position 47,777,246 of record CM072090.1, read on the forward strand.
CGGCCCGTCGGTATGGTCTTCCTCTGGGTCCCTTTCCTGGTCCTATCTCCTCCCGGTTGTCCTGTTAGCTCCTCGTACGCTGTGGTGGTCCAAAATTACCTATAACAATAATAGTAATTAAATAAATTGTGATAAGTAATAATATATATATATATATATATATATATATATATATATATATATATATATATATATATATATATATCCGTGGGGATTTTAAAATATTTTTTATTAAATATATTATTTTCGAAACTTTTTTATATTGATGTTGTAATTTAAACTCCGAGAGTTGGCCATCACCATGATTGTTGTCCTCTCATTAGATAAGGTGGCAAAATTTTACTAAAAAAAGTAAAAGTGTTTAAATAATAACTTATTGAAATTTTAAATTAAAAAAACAATATTAAACTGCAATCTAATATTCAATTTGCAAAAAGAAAAAAAACACACACACACACCAAAAAAAAAAAAAAAAGCCTTAGAAAAACTATTATAAAAAAAAAAATCACATACACAGGCAACTGCAGTATTTGCTTTCTCAATTATTATTATTTAAAAAAAAAAAAACCTGCAGTATTTGCTTTTTGTTGTAGAAAAAAAAAGGGGCAACAAGAAAAATGGCTAAAAATAAAAAGGTGGCTTGAAAAATGGCTACAAACGTTTGTAAAACTTCCTAACGTGTTATTAACGTTTAAAACCAAAATTAGAGTTTAAGAGAGATAAAAAAACACCCCTAAAATTAGTTGGAGACATTTTAGGAGGTTTGAAAATCCGAAAATAAAAAACACACACAACTATTTTGAAACCCAAATGTACCATACTCTAGTTGTTCCCCGGAAATAGGCGTAAATACCTTGTTGGGCAATGAGTACAAAGTTCAACCACCCCCTCAGTAGAGAGAAACACCTCCGAACTCCATTGATCGGGAACAACATTCCTGTCCATCTGAATATTTACTACTTGCACCTAAAAACCTCTGAAAAATTAAGAAACAAAAAAGAAACCGAAATTATGACACACCTGCTGCAATGTTGATCGGGAACAACATTCTTGTCCATTTGAATATTTACTACCTGCACCTAAGAACCTCTGAAAAATTAAGAAACAAAAAAGAAACCGTAATTATGACACACCTGCTGCAATTATGAGCACCGCCCCACCCACCCACCAACCCCCCCCCCCCGTGCACCAGCCCCGTCTGCTCGTCTCCATCCCCCACAACCCTCGATACCCAAAAAACCTCCATTACCACCACCGCCAAAACATCATCCATCTTCCACCTTGACAAACCCCTTGAGAGCAAAAAAAAAAAAAAAAACTGCATTCCCACCGCCAACCATAGTGGATATCGCTACCTACCTCTCGCATCACGTCGACGCCCCCCTCCGCCGTCCCCACGACCTTCATCCGGTACGCCGACGAACACCTCTTGCATGCTCAATCCTTTCTTCTTCTATGCGAGGCTTGTACCAAAAAAATTGAAATAAGGTAACAGATTCATTCCCCCTCCATTATATTTGCAACAGAAAGATTCATTACCCCGAGATTTTAGGGGTTCGTTTCTTCCTTGCAATCCAATAATGTCCCGCTTCGATTGTAACCGTATATGAGGGGTGTATACCCGTCTGTCCCCATGGGGTGTATACCAGTATTGACCCCCGGGGTGTCAACGACTATACAGCACCCCCTGTATGTACCGTTTTGAAATCCGTTGACCATCCAAAAAACATCTCTGTCCTCAGAAATGATTATGTTAATTGGGTTATTCGACTAGCTCCTGAAGAGTGTTAGCCGAGTAATCATATTGCCGTCTTGGAGCTGAAGGTATTTCGCCAGACATACTTTAAACTCTTGGAGATTCGAATCACTTCTAACATCCACGCTTCCGGACTTGAAATCACTGTAAATACCCTCAGCACTCCAGACACCACCAAACAAAATCGTGACCTGTTGAACTGTCACCATGTTAGATTAGGACGAAAAATTACTGTCGCAATGTGATCGTGATATGAAACAAAAAGATAATACACTATGACATTTATATGAAGGGCAACAATGTGAATGAATAAAAAAATAATTGTTGGAAACTACCTACGCCTGAACAGTAGGTAGTCCCTAACAGATCACAACAGACCGCCCCCCAAAATCTCGTGTAAATAGGGATACATCCAGCGCGCAATAAAGGGACCAAATCCCGTGTAAACCGGAATACACCCAGCGTGCAAGAAAAAGGCGAGCAACCTGCGTGTAACAAAAACGGAAGTTAGGGCCGTCTGTATATAGTCGTATATACCAGGGGTAAAAACGTCCAAAAAAATCCAGGAAAACGGTTCCTACTATTCCGGTAGCCACGCCTGCAAAGACCAAACTTCCCTAGCCAAAAATCAAGATCGCTTTTTTTTTGTAGCCATTTAGCACAATTCCCAAAAAAAAAAACTTGGGATAATCCGAATAATTTAAGGCGATTTTGGATAATAAATTGGACTAAAATGCAGTTGATACATTCAATTACAATTTATGGTTTGATTATTTTGATTGAGTTGGTTGGTTTTAATTTTTTTTAACAGTTTCATCTATATATTCTTTGAAGCTTTTTTTTTTTTTTAATAGTTTTCAACGATATATATGAATAGAGATTTGATCCTTTAACCTTTAGTCAAGGTTTATTTAAAAAAAAAAAAAAAAAAAAAAAAAAAAAAAAAAAAAAACCTTAGTCAAGGTTATAATGCCTCAATTAATTGAGATATGTTAAGACTTTAACTTAGCCTTTTTCGATGAGGTTTTATTAAACTTTTTTTTTTTTTTGGAAAGAGACGATGTTTTAAACTTTCAAAATCATATCTATATGTTTTTTAATTCAAGAACATGCATGTGTGGAGAGATTTGAATTTCTAACCTTGTGATCAAGCATATATGTTTCAACCAATTGGAACTTTAGGTTGATAAAATTATATATATTTAATATATGTATTTTTTAAAAAATTATTAGGTTGTTTCATTTTTAATTTTGTGCAATAGATTAATACATTAACGAGTTGATTTTGGACCTGGTTTTTAAATAAACAATTCACAAGATAGAAAATTGAAATTTCAAAAACTCATTCAAAACTTAGTATCAAATACAAAATTAAACGAACTTATTAGAGGTTTTTAACAAGGATTAAATAATACAATTTTAAAAGTACAAGAATCAAATTCATATTAGAAAAAAAAGATATATTTTTGGGAAGATGTCAATTATAACTTCCAACATGTTAGGGTGTACCGATTTTCACCATAAACATTCAATTTCATCAAATTACATCTTAAACTTCGATAAATGTTACAATCATAACCTTATATTTGAATGAGTATTGCAAACGTTTCCATCCAACAAACTTTCGTTTGAAAAACCAACAAAATATTCTCACCTGCGTTTAATGAATATAAAAACTTTAAAACATTGATACTAGAACTCAACTTTTCTTCAAATTTGTGAGTTTTAAAATGTTTATACAATTGTCAATATTGTGCATTTGATCAGGCTTAATTTTGTACAAAATTAGTAAATTATGAAATATTTTCTTTAATTTTGAGTTACAGAAATTGAACCTGAAGTAAAAATTACGGTTTCAAAAAAAAAAAAAAAAAAAAAAAAAAAAAAAAAAAAAATTACGGTTTGAATTGAAAATGGTAGACCGTAGATGTTGCTTTTTCCTCATATTTTTTTTTTTTCAAACCAATAATTTTATCTTTTGACTTCAACAAAAAACAAAGCAGATCACAAACCTAAAACTTCAAACATAGTTCAAGTTTTAAGGACAGCAATCCATCTGTTCCCAAAGGAGCACTTCCTTCCAGATAAAACAACCAAGTGGAACATGAATAAGATACGTTTTAAATATGGCAACGTATCAATTTTATAGAACATCGATATCAATATGAAAAATCGTAGTATATAAATCAACATTTCATACCATCTAAATAAGTCCAAATTCATTTTTATTTTTTTTATAACTGGGGTGAGAAATTTGAACCAGTCTCTTTATATCATTTGAGCTATGTTCTTATTGACAATTCATTTTTATTTATATTGTCTTGCATTAGTGATATTTTGTTGATACTAAATTTACGAAGCAATGAAAATATCGATCTACCTCTTAGGTCAATGTCATGTCAATAGAAATTTAATACCCAGGCTACAGGTTGCACAAAAGAACCTGAAGAACATTTCTGCTCCCATTACAAATCATCAATTCAATAGCCAAAAAAGAGTTTTTTCAGTTCTTTGTCAGCCCATTCTACAGAGCATATATTAACTGTATACAAAATATTTGCTGGCTTTCCCTAGCCAATAAATCAAGTTGGAGCCAGCATTCGATTGATCAATTCGCATATTTTGCATCACACTCAGTCACAGCTCCCATCAACTAACTTGATCTGATCTCTAATTGTGTTTATCTGGTTTGCTGATCAAAACTTTAAGGCAACTTAATTAATTTCTCCTTTCCTTTGCCCGTTTTCGTGAATGATGACCCCTTATTTTCCACTTGTCGTTACCAGCAGGTCGATTCCGCTCTTCGATTTCTTGAACTTTTCGTTTTCTGCAAGAGGTTTTTGAAAGGTTATATAAGCAGAACAAAATGCTCGATAATGCACAAGAAATATTACATTCTGACCTACAACAGAAGAATTTTCGAAAATTAGGGGTGGACCAAATGAAAAATTGGTGAATGAGTCATTATCGATCGCTACATTTTATATCCGTTTAGATGGTTTAAATTACTACCACAAAAACGATGAGATTGAGTTGATCAAGATCAAGATTGAATGTAGGAAAGCTTCTTAAACTGTGCACATGCTCCACCAATGTTTGCATTAGAATATGCTTTACATTTTACGACTCTAATTTTAACTTCTAAGTAGGGGTGAGCATAAAACACCGAAAAACCGATCCGACCGGCCGAAACCGACCGAACCGACGTCGGTCGGTCGGTTTCATACAATTTTCGGTCGGTGTCGGTTCTGCATCTCACAGAACCGACCAGTCGGTCGGTCGGTCATCTGGGAATGTCGATACCCGACTGAACCGACCGACTCACGCTTAAAAAAAATCTGTATATTTCATTTCATTCACACCCCAACCATCAACCCACAAGCCCAGGCCCATTGAGTCTGCCATCCACGTCCATCTTGTCCAACCCAATCTTTCTCTATTTCTTTTTTTTTTAACAACCAATTCAATTTTTATTTTCAATTTCATCTTCTTCGTCAGTCTGAAACCCTCGCCTCCTCGACAGCCCACTTCCACAATTTCTTTTTTCTTTTTTTTTTTCTTTTTCTTCTTCGGCTGAAAGAAAAAAAACCCTTGTCGTCATGGTCTGAACTCTAAAACTCGCCGACCCCCTTCTAGTGTTCCTCGAAATCGTGGCTGAAAGAAGAAACCCTTGACAGTTTCCTCGATTTATTTTTCTTCTTCGTGGTCTGAAACCCATTGGTCGTCGCATGCTTCATCTGAAACCAGGAAGTCGGTTTACACCGACAAACCGACCGAACCGACCAGTCGGTCGGTCGGTCGGCGAAAACAAGCTTTTCAAAAAAGTCGGTTTCCACTTTTTGAAAACCGATTCTGGTCGGTTCGGCGTCGGTTTGGGGCTAAAACCGACCCCGACCGACCGATGCTCACCCCTACTTCTAAGCGTGCATATGAAAAATGTTGTCCCTTGTGCAAGTGATTCGAAGAAAGCAACCAAAGCTTAAGAATGAATAATCTGTAGAATTCAAAATGGATAGCCAATAGCCATATATTTCCCACACTTCTTTTCCTTCACTGGCAAAATTTTCAATAGCAAGACGAGATGATAAAGATCAGACCTGTACTGAGTGAGAGCCTGATCAGAAAGCAGTTCGTCTGCAAGCGTTGCTTTCCTCTCCTTCTTTGTTAATCTACCCGAGAAGAAGTCCAAAGAAGACTCAACCACAGTTCCCACCTGATAAATACTCAAAACACAACATAAGTCTAGAGCAAATATTAACAATAGAAATCATGTTAAATTAGAAAATTTTACTTCTGCTCAAGGAAACAAAAAGCTTGCCTGGAAATATTTGGGAAGTGTTTTTGATTTTGAATCACCCTTCTTGTAGTGTCGCTTTGGATCAATGACACTCCTCAGCTATAATCATCAAGAGAAATAGAGATGCAGAAGTCAATCAAACAGATCTTGAATAGACGATAATAAAGCTAGCCTTATGTACTCGATGTCCAAAATCGGGTTTAAGAAACCCAAAATGCACAGGTTCAACTACCTAGTGTAGTTTCAATATCTAATATGAGTTTCATTCATGTGGCATCAAAATGTACTATTATTCATCTATATGACCCTAACAAATAAAATATGTCGAAACATGACATTCTAATTAGTCATGACATGCATGATGCATCATAAAATCATCTTTATTATTTATTCACTGTCCTATTTCTAGGAGAACATTGATTCTTGAAGGTTTGCAATCAAAGATTTTCACAGAACTCGCACATGCTGCCCATCTCACGACTGCAGAGCCTTTTAGAATAATAACAGCTCTCAATATACAATGAAAGTTATCTCAGTTTGCTATATGACAGCCCAAAGCACATGGAATATATAACTATGAAAGTAGAATTGATAATACATCAGATACCGCCTCACCTTCAGCAAGCGCAAATCTTTTTCCATTTCAGGGGTCATGGTTTGAGCTGGCATGTCAAACCTAGTTACAATAACAAGCGTATATTAGAAATTAGAACTTCAACTACTATGGTTACTAAACTGATGGTATCTAGCAAGGCACCACCACCAATGAAGTTAAAAATTATATTAATCAACTTCTGAATAAATTAAAACCAATGTGAAAGGAGTAAAAATTAGTTTATTGCCTTTTCAGGAATCAATAGTAAAACTGAAGTGATTGAAATTTCATGAAAAAGGGCATATACCAATTCCTCCCAGCCGTGTCGCTGACTTGCTTTCTCAATAACTTGTTCAATTTTTTTGGGTTGTTTGGTGGAACAAACAGCCCATCCACAAGCTCTGAATTGTTTTTCCAAACAAGACTATTTTCTGCTTGAATGTGAGATTTGTCACGAGCCTCAGTTTTGATCCCTGATGAGGAGGTTGGCAGCTTTGGCTCCCAAGAGAGGCCAATGATAGGCTTTTTTTCTGACATCTACAATATATAAAAAATAGATCAATCGGTCTAGTTCAAACTGAAACCATACCAATTAAGAAAATTTATTAATTGCTGATCAAAATCAACTATCCAATTAAAATTTATAAAAATTAATCAAAATTCAAACATGAGTAAGACTAAGCACATGAACGTGAGGACCTGTTTGAAATGACTTTCCAAGAGCATAAAAACACTTTTTTTGTGCACTTAAAACCACTGTTTTAAACACTTAGAATGACATTCCAAAAGGGTCCTTCACTTATTTTTGCAAATCAAAAGACCCAAAGCTTGAACTAAGAATGTAGTTGCCTTCTGTTATCTCAAATGTGTGTATAACATGGCCTCAAGCTAGAGGTACGGTATATTAGCGATGCTCATCTATATCTATGGAATATATAAAAGGCAAAATAAGTGAGAAACCTTTTGTGCCGAGTTTATCCCAGATTGTGTATCCTTTGTCTTAATTTCTGAAATTAAGTAGTTAAATTTTACACTCTGGAAGAAAATTAATTCACATTCATAGTACGTTGGTTCATTACCAACTGAACGATTACCCCTAATGAATACTAGAAGAATATGCCTGGACTCATGTTTTTTTATCAGATTTGAACTTCCCACGATGATTGATTCGTATTCCAATAAAAAAAATGCGTAGATTCAAGCTCTTATTTCATGGTTCTTAGTATCATCGGTTATTGTGTTGGCTAATTGAGGGAGAGAGTTTCAATTAAAAAAAAATCATTGTCTTCTCCCAATTAATCAAATATACGAATATGAATAAGGTTTGAAGCTGTTCGGTCAATCAATCAAAGCTGAGAATTAAAAGAGAATTGGATGGCTGATTCATGTCTGAATCAGAACAGCCAAACACAAACCACGTCCCACAATTTGCCGCAAGGCTGTGTTTATCCGTTACTATTCGCTATTGTTATTAAAAATAAAAATAAAAAAATAAAATAAAATAAAAAAACACTCCTCCGTTCTTTCATTAGACGAGTTCTAATTTTTGTTTTTCAAGTGTGAAGAATGAAATATATGGAGATTGGGAGAATACCAGTAACAACGGGGGAGTAGAAAATCGAGGGAGGCTGCGAGAACGACGACGTTGGCGTCGGCACGGGCGGAAGAAATACAGCGGCAGAGGAAGCAGCGAACGGGAGAAAGGCGGCGGCGACAATGAGCTGCTGAAACGGAGGAGAAGACGGCGTGGTGGAGAAGAAGAAGATGTTGCGTGGAGCACAGAGGAAACAGTTAGGTTTTCCTCTTTCTTTTATTCGTTCTTGTTTTTATTATTATTATTATTATTTTTCTTTTTGAAAATTATGTGAGCTGAGCTTTAGAAAGAAAGAAAAAGAAAAAAAATGGTGCCTTGGATAGATTTGATTTACTATTATTATTATTATTATTTACTTTTAACCTCTCCTGATTAATATATATTCGTTTTCAATAATATGTATTCATATATTCTTTTTATATAGTCATACTCGAGGTGTGCATGGGTGACCACTAATGAGGTGTTTGGAGCAAGGAGTTGGGTGGAGTTACCCAACTTGTTGTTTTGTCCGATCTATAAATTTATTAACCAATTACGACATTCAATTGTAAGTCTCACAAATTTATTAACTTTTATTCTAACATTTTATCGTGGATCTTACAAACTTATTAACTTTTCCTCGAGACAAAACAACTTCATATTTCATAACTTAAACTCTTTGCTCCAAACACCCTCAAATTGATGTATAGTGACATAAGTGAGAGTCTTGGGGTTCAAACCTCTGTTCTCTCAAATGTTTGTTGATTTTTGTTTTCAAGTTCTTTTAAGCATTAATTTCATTGTAAAAGGAAAAATGTCATTCTTTTTTTTTCTTAATAGATTAGATGAATATCAAAATTGAATGTAAATTATATATTTTTATTTGTATTTTAATATTTGACCTGAGCGATGCTTATATATTGTGTTTGTTTCTAAAATTGGTTGGGAATTCAAATGTGTCCTTAATAAATATGAAATCAATTATAATAAAAAAAAATTGAAAAAAAAAACAAACATAATTTTTAAAAACAATAAAAACTAAAGCGTTGAAAAATTAAGTTTATAGACATGGTGAGAGTTTGTTTCAAAAAGGTCCCTGAACTTTTAAAAGTTTCAAAAATACCCTTGAACTTTGAAAATTTTCAAAAATACCCATGAACTTTGAAAAATGTTTCAAAAATACATTTGCTGTTAATTTTTTTATGGAAACCGTTAGAATTTATGGTGAGAGTATGAAAAAAGAAGAAGCATTTTTCAATAGGGGTATTTTTTTTTTCTTCATATTTTTTAAACTAAAACTTTAACGGTCTCCATACAAAAATTAACGGGAATAACATTTTTTAAACATTTTTCAAAGTACAGTGGCATTTTTTAAACAAACCTCATAGTTCATAAGTATTTCTTTTTGTAATTAGTTTGAAACTACGTGCGTTGCACGTGTTAGGTAATGCCATCAACAAAAAAAAACCTGGACAATGACTTAATAACCTTTTAAAGTAGAAGTAGTTAATTACAAATTTTGAAATATAACCAAAAAAATATAAAAATGAATAAATACTACAAATTAATTTATAATTATTGAAATTGATCATATTTAGATGTATGTGACTAAATTGAACCATTCTAATAAAAATGGTTTATAATCAATATCGTGGATATAAATCATACCTTATACAATATCAAAATTTAGAAGTTTTTTCCTTTATTGCATGTTTAAATTCTCAATATTATTTGGATGTATAAATTATCTTATTTATTTTATTTATCATAAAATTTTCAAATATAAAAAATCTAACTCACTTAAACTTTTTTTAAGATTGAAGATAACGAAAAATCTTTCAAATTACCAGGTAAGCATTCATATTTTTCAAAATCTTAATTTTGTAATCAATTAATAATTCAATTAAAGTTATAATCAACCTGTTAAATGAGCACTAATTAAATAAAAAAAAATATATAATTTTCTTTCTATCATCTCGTCTAAACAAAATCTTAAAAAATATATGAAATTTTTTTAAGGTGATGGAAATGATTTGAAGAGAAGTATGAAAGTATGAAAAAATAAATTGTACGAGGACTATATATAGATAGATTTGTGAACCTAAAGGTGAGAACAAATATACATATTTTTTAAATCAATTATTAATCTTATCAAATATGAGATTTTTTAAAAAACAACCTAAAGGTGAGAATCAATATTTAAAAAAAAAAAAAAAAAAAAAAAAAAACACAAACGAGAGAATGAAGATTGTTACTTAAATCCATTCTTAATTTTATCAAATATGATTTTTTTTAAAAAAACAACAACCTAAACGTGAAAATGATCTACTCGTGGAAATTTGAATAATTAAATAGAAATGAAAAATAAAGAATTTGAAGATTAAAAAGGACTTAAAGAAATCAAAAGGTTCCCTTAAAGCGTATTTTAATATATATATACAAGTATAGATATAGATAGATATAGATAGATATAGATTTAGCCTACTTCATCCTCATGTTTTCAAAAACTAGAATTTGAAAACTAAAAAGTTTTTATAAACTTGTTTTTATTTTTTAAATCTTGCAAACAAGATATGTGCTTTAACAAACATGAAAATATAAAAATCGTTCTAAGGAAATAAAAAAAAAAAGGTATAATTTTAAAAAACAAAAAAGTAAAATCAAATCGTTAACAAAATAGGATTTTAACCAAAAGGAAAAAGAAAAGCTTAAAAATAAATAAATAAAAAGGGGGAAAACCGTAAATTCTCAAATAGCACAATTTGATTTCTGTGAGGGTTCACAAATTTCCTTCTTTCTTGGCGAATAGGGTTGTTACGTTGCAGCTTGCAAGAGCTCGTCGATTCTTTGGGTGAAATTTTGCCACCGGCGGAGGATTTTCGTCGTCCACCGACCACAATCCGCCGTGACTCCGACGACGGAGCTTCGATTTTTACGAACGTTCTGATGCGCAGCCACCACTGCGCTGAGTAGCCACTGCAGCACCACTCCCACTCACGCATCGTTGCCACTGCCATGGCGATTCCTTTCGGGAAGATCACCATTCTCGTTGGAGCTGGTTCATACACAGTAAACTTAGTATTTTATTTTTTCTGGTTCTTGAATGTGCTATTGCTGTAATTTGTTGCTTGCTTGCTTGCGGTTCGGGGCAGGGGCGTTTGGTGAATGAAAATTATAACTTCGGTTATGTAGGAAGGTTGATACATGGTCTATTTGTGTGGTTTGATTGTGGCGATGGGTTTTCTTCGTGCCCGAGACTTTAGCATTGAGGTTATGTGTCAGCTTGAGGATCTTACAGCATGATCGGTGTATGTTATTTCGATAGCGGGAAGGTTTTTCCCCCTAATATGAGTGGAAGCTATCGTCTGTTTGAGTCTGGCATCGGTGTCTTACTTGATTTTATAGTTAAGCTTAAAGCTATCGTGTGTTGTAGTCGTGTCTGTATACCATGAATTGCCAATTTGTTTGACTGGTTGAATTTCTGGGATTGACGAGCTTGAGTTTCAGAAGCTGAAAAAATTTAGTGTGGAGACGTTTTGAATATTTGTTGTGCTTGCACTTAATCGTGCATTATTCCATTTGGCGTATACTTTTTGAAATTTCATAGAGAAATTATATTGTTTACAAAGCTAGTTCGTCAGTTATACCCGAGTTGTGGAGAAATTTTGTGCAAATCACGCATTTTCTATTCTTTCAGGTATTGTTGGCTCTGTTCTGGCAAAAGAAGGACGCCTGCCATATGTATCTGATTTTGTCTCAGGTGCTTTTAAGGTAATATTCTATTTGAAAACTCGATTCTTATTTCTGATGAATGGTCGAGATTTTAATTTTACGATGAAGGTTTTTTTGGGGGATTTTGAAGTGTTTCATGGATGCTGGAATGTGAAATCAGATTGTGGGCTACTCTTTGCAGCAGAGCATGCAATGCAAGAGAAAATAGAGGGGAAAACTGTAGAATCCACTTTAGCACCTCAGAAACTGAACTAGTGCTTTAGACTTGAGTAAGCTAGTTGTAACAGAAAATATTGTCAGCATCTGATTAATTTGATTCACTTGCTTACCTAAACATTTTACAGAAGCTTTATTTAAAGACGAACCTGGCTTGTCCAGGGATGAGGAAACCTATTAGACTAAGACTTGGATGTGGAAGTTCAACTAGAATTAGTATCTAATTGAAACACAGAATTCAAGACACTGACTGCTAACTAGAGCTCTCTTTTGCAAGCACCCTGTGTTTTGTTTTGGGGGATTGCTTATTTTCCTTCTGTAAAAATGTACATTGGTTGAAATATTTTCACATATATCTGGTCTCCTTTAATAGAAGATTTTCTGTTTTAGTTCTGCGTTAGTCTTATCTGGATTTGCTAAATGCATTGTCGTGTTGTTCTTGTAGGGTAAGGAATTAAGTTGCTGAAACTTTTATTAATGATTCAACTGCCTTCCGCTTCACTAGGAATTTTTTATTTTTATTTTTAGGGTTTTACATTTTATTTATTATTATTATTATCATTTTTTTACATTATATATATAGCGGTTGGTTGGTTGGAGATACCCTTTTTAACCTTTCTGTCCGACCACCAGTTTTTGAATATTTTGAAATCAACAAAGGATGAAAACTCTTTTCTCTCATCGATCAATGTTGGTTTGGTTTATTTTTTTGGATTTTTACTTTCAGTTCAATTTTTGGGACCTACAATAATTTTACATGCTGCTAAGAAAGTTTTTGAGCTCAAAATTATGCATTGCTATTTTGATCTCTTTGTTGTGAGAGGATTGGTCGAATTTTCTGATATATGACCTCTAATTTTCACAGTTCTATGGATTTGATTGTTTTTTTACTCTCTTTATTGGTATAAATGTAAACACCCTTTTTTAGATTATAGTTTTTTTGTCTTTAATTACAAACTGGAGAACTTTCATGTAATTCATCTTTAGGTGGTGGGAGTCTTTAACTCTTATTTCATTCATCAATGAAATTGTTTCTCTTTCCAAAAAAAATTATGCATTGCTATTGGCTTCCATTTCAGAACCAGATGACCTGACATGCCTTGTAATCAAAGTAGATAATGCAGTTATGGGAGGATTATTGATAATTATGTTCTCGACTAGAGGTTGATTGACAAATAATTTAAACCTAGCTGCTTAAATTTTAGGATCAATAGTGATGTGATGGTCTTTTCCCCCTATTTATCTTGGTTACTTTAATACCTGTGATTGCATATTGATGTTATTGTTCTTTACCTCTATCTATATTCTCTGTTGAATGAATTAATTTCCTTCTTAAGTTGCACGCATTGTAATTTTTTCCCCATATTTCTATATACCTCTTGTCCAGCCAGTACATTTTCTCCCTAACCTTTCCTAATTGTCGTCTTTCCTGTCATTTTTTCATTTTATTCTGTTTTCTATTCACAGATTGCTCTAAAGCGTCTCAGTCGGGATGACTCTAGCACTTCAAAAAGCAAGCCACGTAATGACTCTTTAATGGCCCAGGTTTGTTTATTAAACTGATTATCTTGAACCAAATGAATTTAATAGTTAATTGTTTTGAACAATTGCTATTTGCTAAAGGTTCCGACTGTTCTCTCGCTTAACATCAACATTTCCCATAAAAATTTTGAGATCTCATCTCTAGTCTATTTTCTATGTTGAATTGAGTTGTGTAAAAAAATTCTTTGATTTTTCTCTTTCCAAAGAATCCAAAGGCGTGCCTCTCACTGCAGTCATAACTCATAAGTTTGACTTGAAAATGGCTAATTATAACCTGCTTCATGTTTTCTTCAAACTTCCCTAAAGTGAGACATTATCTCCTATTGTTTACTTGATGTTGCTGACACTAAAATGGACATATAAGTACAATGTTTCGAATTTACCACCTATTCCAATTGGTTAGAAACTTAGAAAGGAAAAGAAGTATTGTTCCAATTTCAAACCCCATGATTTTTTATTACCCCTCAATTTTTTCTCCCATTTTTCTGGCGAACTTACATTAGAAAAATACAATTATTTTTTGTTGCTTTTTTTTTTCATTGTTATATTGTTTTCTTATGCTGGATATGCGAGAACTTCAAATGATTTGCTCCTATTGGTTTTCTATTCCTTCTCTTTAGTTTTCTGGCTGAAAAATTGTTGCCTTTTGTCACTTCAATAGATGGTCTGGAAAGGAATTACACTTTATTCTGATCTAGTTTGAGTAAATGTGCCAAAGAAGTCATGATCATGATCCTCCTTTCGTAATAATTTTTTCTGTTGTTGTAACTTGCAAACTTACAGCAGGAAACTTGCAGCCCTTGGGCCTCGTTTCTGTAACCCTTTGGTGGGGGGATTACTCATCTCCCCTCTTTTGTTTGGCTTTTTCATCAATAAATATTCTCAGTTTCCTATACACATATATATATCTTGAATATGTCACAAATATGTTTTTCCATTACAATCTCGTTTGGCAGTCACCATAGTATTTTTATATTATTCTTTTTCTTTTCTTCCTTGAATGGCAGTTGGTTAATTCATTTATCACATTTACAGGTAAAAAGCTTACAGCAGGAACTGCAAATGTTAGCATCAAATCGTCCAATGACAATTGTAACTACTGGCGGGAAAGGTCTTGATGATACTATTTCTTTTTTTTTTTTTTTTTTTATTCATTGGATATTAATGAAGATGGATTCATGGTTCTTTCATCAACAAATGGTTTGTGTTTTCCCTTTGAATTCTTGTTTTTGAAGCATTTTATTTTTTAAAAAATATGAGAAACAACTGAATTTCTACTTTGCCAATTTGAAATTTCCCTTGAAACAGTTTTTTGGTTAATTACAATGACGGTTTATGCGATCTATGCCAATTGGGATCCTTCTTTGTAAATCTTGGGGTTGCCTCATCTCCCCCTCTTTTTAATGAAATTTTCCTTTTCTGATCTACATTTTCTACCTTCTTATTGCTTGAAGAAAGTTTCAGTTTTGTATTAAGTAAAAAGTTTCCATTCTAATTCAAATATGACAAGAAATTGCTAACCTAATTCTTACATGATGATGACATTTTTAGTTTTCTCTATTTTTTTTTCTATGCTTCTAATTATTTTTATAAGAAACCGAGAGAAATATATTCACACAAAAACCAAAAAAACATCCTAAGGGCAAGGGATAGAGGGAACCCCTTCCCAAAGAACTAATTTTTTTTTTCTATGCTTCTAATTTTATGTAGTAAGACATGTTTTCAGAAAATGTTAGGACGTCCATTGTTTAAGTTATTTACTTTCTTATGTAATTGCTGCTGCCTGTATTCAATTATTAATAATGGGTGCCTTCTGTGTACATTTAAATTGTGCGGTTGTTTTGTAATATTATATGAACATTTAACTTAATTTTTATCAGTGGCGTTTAATTCACAATGAGATTTTCTTGTCAGCTTGTATTGCCTTGTGTATTTTTTCATTTGTTCTCAATGAATTCATTCTTTTCATCCAAAAAAACAAAGATTTTCTTGTCAGCAACTGCACTGTAATTTTTCTATTGCATATTTCTCCTCTTTAGACATTCCTTGCTTTTTCTTACCTTGATATAGTATTACTTCTAAATTTTTTTTTTTTGTATGCAGGGGGCAGGAAATATGGCATAATCATTCTTGTAGTTGTAGTAGGATATGGGTTCGTTTGGATGAAGGTAACTGTGTGGTTTGTTTGGGGCAAGTTGTGCTGTGATAACACTTTGTATTGCTTCTAAACTCAAAAGTTTAAACCTGTATATTTATCTTTTTTGATATATTTATAACACCAAGTTTGACAATATTTTCAATAGAAAAAAGGAATATTTTAAATGTAGTATATACTTGCCTACGATTTCCTCTCCTTTGATTCTTTCATATTTGAACGTGCAATGTTGCAAATTCCAATTGTTTGCCTCCTTAAAACCTTCTATCATATTTAAGAAATAGTACAAATATGTTTTCAGGGATGGAAACTTCCTGATATGATGTTTGCTACAAAGCGTAGTCTATCAGATGCTTGCAGTTCCGTTGCTAGACAGCTTGAGAATGTTTACTCATCCATCGCGGTAATATCTTCTGTCTGAATGTACTATTTATTCATAGCAGCATTTTGAACTTAATTTTTGGGCTCAAATTTTTATTTTATTTTAATAAGAATCTGCATTTTAATTGAGAAAAAAGGAAAGGGGGCTTGAGAAATATTTTTTTGGATATCTCATTTAAATTACTAAAGAGTAAAGTCTGAAACATTGTATGTGGATCGAATTTTATTAGAAACATTTTGTTGACTTTCAGTGTATCAGTGACTTTATTCCTTCGCCTGCTCTTTGACTGTCCAGGCTACAAAACGGAACTTATCTTCAAAAATGGACCATGTTGACAAAAGTTTGGATGAATCTTTGGATCTCACTGCTGATACACAAGAAAATGTGCGTAGGTGACAAATCAATTGTTTTTATAAAGATAGAAGGATTGATGATCATTGACTGAACTGAACATTTTTTTGTTGGTTATAAAGGTTTCAGAACTACGAGGTAGATCAGATACTTTTGGCAGGGATATTAAATCCGTTCATCATGCAGTCCAGACTTTGGTAACTACTTTTCAATAATTTAACTTTGCTTCTTATAGTCTTATTATTCTTTCTTTGTAATTATCTTTGAACTTTAAATTAATGATTGACCTGTTTGTATGTTTTAGGAAAATAAACTATGTAGTTTTGAAGAAAAGCAGGTGAACCTTCTTTTTTGTATAGTTTCATTGCAATATTTTACTGCTGTTTCCAGCATGTGTAGACACCTACGCAACGCAACTGGTGGTGTTTAACAATGATTAGTTTGGCTTTTGATTCTCTGCTTAGGAACTAACAAATGAAGGTGTTAGGAGATTGTGTAATTATGCTTGGAACCTGGAGAATCGAAGGACCACAGAACGTGTTCAGGCATGCATCAAACTCCTTGCTTTCTTAATATGTTTTTTTTTTTTAATTACTGGGTGGCAACCTTCTTACGTACGAGTCTTGCATCTCTTGTGGCATAAATCTAAAGTTCTCCTTGTTAAATTTGAAATTAGTTTGAGCAACATTTGCTCTTCACCTTGTAGAACTCCAATGATGTGATATTTTTGTCCGATATTCATTATTATTTAAAATGTCTGTCTTGCTCTTGCTCCATTATTCTGGTCTTTATGGTTCGTATCATGGTTTGATTATTAGTCATCGTTTTGAAATTTTACTCTAGCACCATTGAGGTCTGGAAATGTGAATCTTCAAATACATAAGAATATTCACACACTTTTCTCATATATCTGTGAATTTTGCAGGCAATTCCTTCTAGTTCCCCAAGGCCGGCTCTTGAACTCCCTCCAACAACACCTTCACCAAAGGTAAATCATGAGCATTTATCTGTTAGTTTGATAATGCTTTCATAGAAATAATATCAGAATGGTGATAGATAGGCTTTGAGAGCACAACTTAATTGTCACATACTCACTATTTTATTTTCTGCTTTTTTTATCAGCAAAATCGGTTGTTTCCAATTGGTTTTTCACCAGAAGCGCTGTCGTCTCCCTCCGAGTCTAATGGTTCTTCTAACCAGGTTAGTTAATTTATTCTTGCAGAGACAATGTTTTTGCTTTCCTTTGAAAATTAAAAACCTTAGGATTCTGGGAAATGAAATTTAACACCACGGCCGCCACGTGCCTAAGTTATTAAATCATATGTTTTTTGATAGCCAAACCAAATGCTATAAGGTTAGATGATTCTCCTATGAAATCAGTCAAGTAAGTTGGCATAAATATTTACCGATATTAAAAAAAAACACCAATTTTCTTATGTGTGAATTTGTGAACGAATTGTTTGGCTTGCAATAATTAATGTTAGCTTTTGCATGCTTCGAATTTGAACTGCTCAAGCTTTTCCTCGTGATTATTGAACAGAGAAGCACACTATGAGTGCCGCTTCTGTGTCTTAATACAGTCATAACTTACCAAAATAATCACCTTTATGCGATGATCCATTATCAGGTTCAAGTTCAACGGCGATCCCTCCAAAATACTGTCTCGGACCCCGGCTTGATGGTTGGCCTAAATTACGAACTCGTTTCATTGCATCAATATAAACATCTATAAAATTCTAACAATTATTTAAAATACTTGGCAGCAGTTAGAAGGAACTACAGATTCAAATGTGCAATCGAGCAGCATCCTCAATACAATGTCCAATGGGAATGGTATATCTACTGGGATCAGTACATCGGATTCGACCAGAAGTGAGACTGGGAATTCTGGTCTTGGATTTCTTACCAGAACAAGGAGTGCAATGAGTGCAGTATTCCGGCAGACTCGCCCAAGTGTTCAATCTTGAGGAACACTTGTTTTTGTAGAATTATCTGTCAATCAGCTGCCGGTACTCGGAGGACTTGTGATATACAGCTAAAGCTAGCAGTGCCCAACCCAGATGAAGAAGAAATCGTATAGTTTCTGGTGGGTACAGAATTTTGTAGTTATGATTATAAAGCTCTTCTTCTTTTAGGTATCAAAATGGTTATCCTATTTTTTTTGTCTTACGATAATAAAATTATATAAATGGTAATGTTATTGGTGGATTCTGAAGCCTTTTTTATTTTTGGGCCCTTTCCTCGATTTTGATTCGTTAGATTACATTGGATAATTATTTGGGTTTTAATTTTTTAAAATTAAGCTTTTAAACAATACTACCACCTATTCTTGTGGTTTCAAGGGCGGTGGGGGGAGTGGAAAGCAAAAAAACAGGGAGGCTTACCTTTTAAACTTGACCATGAGAAACCTTATGACAAAGTGGATTTGTTGGTTCTTCCTTGATTGTGATGATGTGTTTGCTAAGAAAGGTTTCGATTTGAGGAATGGAGGATTTGGGACTCTGTTTATTGAATGAATTTCTCCATTAGTTGATCTCGCGGGAAGAAAAAGATGTTTAAGGCAAGATGATCCGCTTTCCCCTTCCCTTTTTACTCTCTTGGGAGATGACTTTTGTCTTGAAAGGAAGTATCTTGAAAGGGTGTAACGTGGTGGAGGGATTAGGTGGTTGTTTCTAACCTCCCGTACGCGGATGCCACGATCATTTTATGTCTAGGTGATAGACTTTTGAAAAACCTGTGGAGGGTGATTACACTCTTCTCTAGTTCAGGTCTTATCCTAAATCTTTCCAAAACCTCTTTGATTGGTATTAGGATAAATGAGCAGAAGGTGTGGAGTTAGGCTTCTGTCTCAGGTTGCAAAGCGAAGAACCTGCTCGTTATTTACCTCATTTTTGCCTGGAGTAAGCACGGGTCCATTGTGTTTGGATAGGGTTGACTGAGAAGCTGGAAGGCTCCCGTTTGGGCCAAGGAGAAGACAAAATTAGTTCGTCCTTGGTGCTTGGGGGCACCTTTTTCCACTAAATCCCCCTTCCCCAATTTGGCAGGCTCCAAAATTAGTTCTCGAAGTGCTTGTCACCTAAGTTGATTTGGGATTTCAAAAATCCAAAGATGGTTAAAGGTTTTTTATGGTCAGTGGCTCACAGAAGTTCAAATACTCATGGAAGGTTTCAGAAGCGATGCCCAAACTTTGCCCTCTACCCTTCTCTTTGTCCCCTTTGTATGGTGAATGAAGATTTGCTGGATCACATATTGTTGCATTGCCCTTTTGCTAGATGTTGCTGGAATGTACTCTTGAGTCCCTTTGGGATGCAAATTTGTCTTCCTCTTTAGGCGGGTAGGTGGCTGCTTGAATCTTTAAGGGATGGATGGAAGTTGAATGGAAAATCTCGGATTTTATGGAAGTTTGCAGCTAGAGCGCTATTGTGAAGTATGTGCTTCGAGCGAAATAGCTTTTCGAGAGTGTGTACAACTTAGTGCTTCTTGATGGTGACATAGTTATATAGAACAAATTCTTTTGTAACCATCCCTCACACAAGTACCACAGAAAACTACCACTTATGAGTTTGCTTAAAAAAAAAAAAGTTTTTGAGGACTTGATATTGTTTTTTGAATTTGGCTAAGAATTCAAGTATTTTTTCAAGGAAGATGAACAGAAATTGTGAGAAAATGAGTATAGTTTTCAAAAAATGAAAAACTAAAATCAAATGGTTATCAAATTGGAGGTTTAGCTCTTCTTTTCCTTTGCTCTCTCTTTCTTGATATTCATTTCATGATCTAATCTGCTTGGGCATGCTATATTCGAATTTTAAATGGTGTTAATGACAGATTGCAAAATGTATAATTAAAAAGTTTTTAACTATTAGTTGTTAGACAGTAGGATTTTCAGTAAGATTCTTCAAAACCATTTGATAACACTTTCTCTAATAGATTTATTATTATTATTATTATTATTATTATTAGTTCAATAACATTTGGAGGGGATTCAAACATTTGATATTTTGATCAAAAGTATATGTCAATTATCGCTCACTTATGCTCACTCTTACTATTAGTATGTTTGGTTTTTGAAAATTAGGCTTGTTTTCTCTCCATTTTCCTTTCATCTTTGTCAATGACATATTTGAATTTCTAGCCAAATTCTAAAAACAAAAACAAGTTTTTGAAAACTACTTTTTTTAGTTTTCAAAATTTGCTTGGTTTTTAAAAACAAGGAAAGAAAGGTATTAGAAAAACAAAGAAGCTTGTTGGTGGAAGTAGGATTTATAAGCCTAATTTTCAAAAATAAAAAACCAAAACCAAATGGTTATCAAATGGGACCTTAATTATTTGACAACCAAAATTTAGGTTATTTTGAATGTAAAAAACCAAATGAAAACATAATTAGCATATATGTTTGATTTTTTAAAAACAAAAAATTGAAAACTGAACCATACGCCCCATCATTAGATAATATTTTATTGGAAAAAATACACTTTTGGTCCCTGAGGTTTGGGTTAAGTTACACTTTGGTCCCTGAGTTTTCAAACTCAACAAAATTACCCTTGAGGTTTGGATTTCGTTACATTTTTTGTCCCTCCGTCCAATTTTCTGTTAAACTCTAATAGTTTGATGATGTGGCACTATTGTTTTAATAAAAAAAATCATTTTTTAATTTTTTCTAAATAAAAATATATTAAAATAATAGAAATATTATGATTTTATTATTTTTTATTTTTTTCTCCCCCTCTCTTCTTCTTCTTTCTCTTCTTCATCCTCTTCCTCTCAACCTCCTCTTCTTCTTCAAAACTCCGGCGGCCGACGGCCGACGACCACCGCTCGCCGGCTGTCGGGGCGACTTTTTTTTTCTTACTTCTTCTTTCCTCCACTTCTTCTCTCTTATCTCATTTCTCTTTTTTTTTTTTTTTTTTTTAAATAGAGGACCTTCAGATCTAGAAACTTAGACCCACGGCGATTCAACCCCTCAAATATCGAGACCCACGACAGCTTAACCCGAAAACCTACACCAACGGTGAACTACCTCTGAAAAATCGAGACCCATGAGGATGGTGGTTGAATTTCTTTCTCCCTCTGTTTTTGCGTGTCTACGTCTTTCTCTGTGTTTTTGCGTATGGTTGAGGAAGGAGGGAATCACTCAGATCTGGGCACCCACGAACGAGATCTCTCGTTCTAGATCTGGGAAACACGACAACTCTTCCCTCCCTTACGGTCGCGATATTTGGGCTGGTTGAGCGACGACGATCGAGCAGTGGGTCCTCGTGGAGGGGAAACGGTGGTCAGCGAGCAGTGGGTCCTCGAGATCTATGCGAGCGACGGTGGATCTGGGCGAATGGTGGTCAGGTCTGGGCGAGCGGAGGTCGAATCTCTCGTGTATACGTCTCTCTCTCTCTCTCTCTCTCTCTATCTCAGTATTTCGGGTCTGGATGCTACCCCCATGGGTCCTCGTGGGTCTCGATTTTTTGGGTTATGGGAACGGAAACCACTGTATTTATAAAAAAAAAAATTGCCGGTGGTCGCCAGCCGTCGGCCGTCGGCTGCCGCCAGTAAACGACCATCTGCAGCAGAAGAGGAGAAAGAAGAAGACTAATAAAAAGAGAAGAAGGAAAAAGTAATAAATATATTAAAGGGAAAAATACACTTTTGGTCCCTGAGGTTTGGGTTAAGTGACACTTAGGTCCCTGAGTTTTCAAACTCAACAAAAATACCCCTGAGGTTTGAGATAAGGAGCATTTTAGTCCCTGCCGTTAATTTTTCTGTTAAATCTTAACAGTTGCTGACGTGGCACTATTATTTTAATAAAAAAAATTATTATTTTTTTAATTTTTTAAAATAAAAATAATAAAATAATAAAATATTAATCATTTTTTATTTTTTTATTCTTTTTTCTCCCTTTCTCTTTCTTCTTATTCTCTTTCTCCATATCCTTCATCTTCCTTCTTCTTCTTCTCTCTCTTTGTGATCAGGCATGATGCTTCATTGAATCCTTAAGCATGTTGTTTTAATGATTCATAAGTAAATTTTGGGTTTGTCCTATGTACGTCACTATGCTACCGAAATTTTCGGAGCTCTCGGTTGGTTTGAATAGGTGTTTAGTAATGTCACTAGGTAAGACCATATTAAAACCTGGGGGCGTTACAAGTTTGTACTTACTATTCAAAAACCGGAATGCGGTCCGGTTGATTCAGGAAAAAACCGATCCACCCTCTTCGTTTTCGTTTTTTTAGTGCGTTTTAGCTGAATCAATTCACAGTTTCAGTAGCAAGATCAGTAGAAGACTGCCATGGAACCCTATCGTTCTCAGAAGAAATCTTCCACCACAACCAGTTCCCCTACCACTCTTCCCCTCTACCGCTCTGCTCCTCCTCTCGAAGTCAGGCTTGAAGAATTCGAGCTTTATGCCATAGATCGTCTTCGAGGTTTGATCATTCTCTCTGCCCTTGGTTTTCTTTTGTCATTCGATGCTGGTTTTCTTCAATTTCGCTTGCTGTTTCTTCGGCTTATGGTATTTTATGATTTTGAGCAATTTTGAAGAAGTGTAGCTTGCATACTAAATTTACATGGTTGAATGAATAGCTTATTGAAGATTTTTTTTTCCTGAAGCTTTTCGCGATATAATTTGGTGGGGAGATGGTAGGAGTATGAAATGTGTTTATTAGTTAGAGATTTGAATTGGGGGAAGTTGTAGGCTTAATTATTCTCATATTCTATGGAGCTTTTTATTTTTTATTTTTTTTATTTTTTTTGACGAATTGGTGCACATTTTTGTGTTGAAATTATTTGCTATCAGTGGTTTTATTTTCATCAATTGCTATTCTAGAAGGATTCTGAACTCTGATGTGGTCTTGACCTGCTATCGTTGTCTGAGTGCAGTCCTTAAAGGGATTTCTGATGGTTTATCTCGAGGAAAGAAATCTGAAGAAATGGAGAAACTGGTGAGGTTTGATTTTCTTCACTATTTAACCCCTGCCTTTTTTCCAACTTTTATTTCATTTGTTTACATTGCACAGGTTCGAGAATTGTGGAAAACCAATATGAAACATCCACAGGCATCCGAGGTTGTGAACAAGGATATAATATCTCACTTTGTTCTGCGCCTTGTATACTGCAGAACGTAAGTTCACCCCCTACTTCTTTGCTTGTTTTTTGGCTTAGCTTCTGTTTACCATTATTTTGATTTGGTTTCAGCGAAGACTTGAGAAAATGGTTTCTTTCTATGGAATCTATGCTATTCCGACACCGTTTTCTTTCTGAAAGTCCTGAATCTCAAGTAAGGATGAGGTCCATTCTTTAGTGTTCTCTTCATGCTTTTTGAATTTCCAATTTAGCCATGAGTCAATGTACATTATTTTCTTCTGCATTTGCAGAAGTTGGTATTTTCGGAGCTTGGCCTCTCGTACAAAGCAATCAGTAATGCAGAATTTGAGGTAATTTTGTTCTATAGTTAAATTTCACTGGCTATAAAGTCAAATATTTAGTCCTTTCCAAGCTATCACTTTGTTCATGATGACAAAACCTTCTTAGCTTGTAAAACGTATTATGCCTCTCATTCTAGTTCATGAGTTTTCTTTCAAGTAACTTTTGACATTGTTCTTCTTATAGGCTGTAAAGGACAAATTGGTTCAAGTTGCTCGGTTGATTGGTCAGCCTGTACCAACTGGTAAGAATGGATAACTCATTTGATTGATGATAGTTTTCACTTTTTACCTTCACGCCCATACAGAGTTCATCTTGTGGGATAGTTATTGAGGATATATTAAACATACCCTAACCTATTAGCTTAATATTTTGGGTTTAGTGGTTATGTATCTTAACCTACCAGTTTAACATAACGTATGAAACTTATTACATAGGACAATAATTTTTGGTAGAATAGAATACTATGGTGTTTTCTTGTAATCTGTAAGATTTAATTTATAGTTCCTTTTGGTAATGGTTTGATCAGTTTAGGTCTCATTTTTTTTTTTTTTGGTTTTATCCTCGTTATGCTGCATAGAAAGCTTAATTAGTCATAGACGACTTAGCAAATTGGATTTTGCCCCCTTGATTCCAATCTTTCCATTTCTCTGACTCGTCCCTTTTTAACCCATCTGTCTCTTTTTCCTCCCTTTCTCACGTGCCAGCATGCTGTAGATTTAGTGGCATTTATCAACTGGATATTTGTACTCTTTATATTACCCTTTTTTTGTCACCACTTTTGATATTACTTTAGTAGCAGTGCTTTCAATGATCTACGTTGAATGTCTACTAAACTCAAAAGTTCAAGTTTATTGTCAATTTCTGTTTCTTTTTTGGGTGGGCCTCCGTGTATTGCATCTTCATAGTGTGTTTGCTATCTTTTGGTTTTGTAGATTTGTGAAGTGTATAGTTTATTTGTGGGTATATTTTCTTGCTAGGCTCTTAAGAAGGTTGACAGGTTATAACTTTTCCATTATCATAAAAAGTTCACATTCCTTGTCCAAAAAACAAAAAAAATCTCAACAGGTTTGTGTTTTTGCAAAGGGAGGGTGGAGTGCACAACTATATAACACTTATTTATCTATTATTGTTTATCATTGTTACGAATATTAATCCCCTATTTTCTCTTTTTGCAGCTGATGCAATATACTACAAGGTATGTCTTCTATCTAATTAGATATTTATCTTAATTTACATGGTGACTGCTATCTTTATATGATATTGAATTTGTTTAATTTTAGTTCAGCAAGTGGAGTGTTGGAATGAACATTTTGATGTTCATACGAATTGTAGATATGAAATCATTCATCTTTAGATAACATCAAGATTCACTGTTTTCTCTGGGTTGAAAAATATAAAATTTCTGACATTATTTATTTGTTTTTTTTAATTATTTTTTTTGGTGATAAGAAACAATTTATTGTATCTCAAGGAAAAAGAAAAGTTGCACTGATAGATGGATTATTTTCCCAAGATCTTTTGTGAAAAAGATATTTATTTATTTTACAGGTCTGTTGAGTACTTGAAAGTGTTTGCTGTCATGTGCACAAGGAGTATATATATGCACATGCATACATTCATACATGGATTAATAAAATTTGGTTATAAGATCCCTTTCCCTGATCTATGATCTTTGGAGATGGTTATTTCCTTTGATTTTGTAGTCTACGTAGAAGGATAAATATCTTATGGAAGTTGAAGTCTTTGGATAATCCTTTTTTTTTGGGGGGGGGGGGGAGGGAATTAATACACGCGATGAAGTTCAATGGAGAATAATAGAAGAATCTTATTAGTTGTAGATGGGTCGGTTATGAAATTATGGGGTCGTAGTTCTTTTTGTTGTCTCCTCTTGGAGTGCTCTCCCTGAAGGTCTCTAAAGTTATTTTGGTTGTGAGCTCATTCGGGGTTTGTAGAGCTCGTTATAGAGATGAGAGGTCTATGATGGAGGAGGTGTGTGAGGTATCCTCACAAGTTGTATTGATAATCAGAGAAAGAGCTATACGATTACAAAAGCTCCCGACCAATTCGAGAGGGCCGGTAATCTCTCCTTTCTCCTCCTAGCTTTCTGCTATTCACGAAATAAAACCTAAAGACGACATATTACAAAAGATACTATTTATGTAAGGAAAGCATAACGGAAATAAAGGCATAGCTGGTCCCCTCTCATTGCGCACCATCCTCTAAACCGATTCTGCAGGGAATGTTGGGTCTGCATTTCCCTTTTTACCCCTTCGAGCATATTGTAAGATGATTGGAGGCCTAACATCACCATCGGGGGTCAAAGACACCTTGTCCTCAAGGTGGTAAGTGGGAAACTTCTCTTGAAAAGTTGATAAAACCATCCAAGTAGCTTCGTGTTCCGGTAGATGCTTCCAACTGACTAGCAACTCAGTTTCCCCACTGCCTTGGTTCTTTCTACATGCGTAGATGTCATCTGGTTCAGCTTGCCACTCAAAATTCTCCGTTATGGGGGGTGGAATCGGTTGCACAACATTCTTGTTCCCCAACATCTTCTTGAGCTGAGAGACATGGAACACTGGGTGCACACTATACGTTGATGGCAATTTTAGGCGATAGGCAACCTTCCCAATTCGTTCTTCTATCTCATAAAGACCGAAGTATTTAGGAGACAGCTTCTCGTTTCGGCGATTGGCTAAGGATGTCTGCCTGTAAGGCCGAAGTTTAAGAAATACCATGTCGCCTGCCTCAAATTCCACTTCCCTTCTGTGCTTATCAGCGAATTTCTTCATTCTTTCTTGTGCAAGGCACATATTTTCCCTTATAACTCCCAGGGCCACATCTCTCTCCACCAGCTGTTGTTCCAAGGTGGAATTGGTTGTTATCTGTTCGCCATAAGATATGGGGGTGGTGGTGGTCTTCCATAAACTGCTTGGAAGGGAGTGATTCCGATGGATATATGAAATGTAGTGTTGTACCAATATTCCGCCCAACCTATCCATTGGAACCACTTCCTCGGCCTCTCCCCGCAAAAGCACCTTAAGAAATGCTCTACACATTTGTTGACTGCTTCGGTCTGCCCATCCGTTTGAGGATGATAAGAGTTCAGACCAGAAGTGGCTGATGAAAATTTATCCCTGTCTGAGATTATCGAGCCTGGGTACCCATGTAGGCGAACAATTTCTTGAATGAATTTGGCTGCTACGGTTTTGGCGGTGAATGGGTGTTTCAGAGCTAAGAAATGTCCATATTTACTTAAACGGTCCACCACTACTAATATCGCATCGCAGCCTTCAGAGCGCGGTAATCCCTCGATGAAATCCATCGTGATATGTTCCCAAATCCTGGTAGGTACCTCTAACGGCTGAAGTAAACCTGTCGGAGTCATTGCTAACGACTTGTTCTGTTGACACACCACACATTCCTCAACATTCTTCTTAACATCATTCTTCATTCCCTCCCAATATAAGTCACCAGTCAGCCTTTTATACGTACGAAGGAAACCAGAGTGTCCCCCAAGAGCAGAATCATGATAGAGTTGCAAAATTGCAGGAATAAGGGAAGAAGATTTAGATACTACTAACCTTCCTTTGTATTTCAATACTCCTTGGTGAAGAGAAAACTGAGTGGTATCATCCGGATCTTCTTGCAGTCTCTTAACGATTGAGCAGAGGTGTGGATCCGTGTTCACTTCCTCTTGTATCACTGCCAAGTCGATAATAGAGGGCACCACCAAATGAGCTAAGTGAGCCACCAGGGGAAGCCTTGAAAGAGCATCTGCTGCCTTGTTCTCTTGGCCAGGCCGGTATTCAATATCAAACGCGTATCCTAGAAGCTTGGACACCCACTTCTGATATTCGGGTTGGATTACCCTCTGTTCCAACAGGTGTTTTAAAGCCCTCTGAGCTGTTCTCACCACGAATTTCCTTCCTAACATATATGGTCTCCAACGTTGCACTGCCATAACTATGGCCATGAGCTCTCTTTCATAAATCGATTTGGCTTGAGCCGTGGCTGATAAGGTGTGGCTGTAGTAGGCGATCGGTCTCTGATTTTGAGATAAGACTGCCCCCAACCCAGTTCCAGACGCATCAGTTTCCAATACAAACGGTTGGCTGAAATCAGGCAACGTTAACACTGGTATTGTCATCATCGCTTGTTTCAGTTTCTCAAAAGCGCTTGACGTCTCTTCGTTCCATTGAAAGCCTCCCCCTTTAATGACTTGGAGTAGGGGAGCTGCGATTCCTCTATATCCCGCCACAAATCTTCTATAATAGCCTGTCAATCCAAGGAAGCTCCACAACTCTCTGATGTTCTGGGGAATAGGCCATTCCACCATGGACCGTATTTTCTCAGGGTCAGCTCGGACTCCCTCCGCAGATACCCAATGGCCCAGGTATTCGATACTTTCTTTGACAAACTCGCATTTCTTTCCATTAACAAAGAGATGGTTATCCCTCAATATATTAAACACAATGCCCAAGTGTTTCAAATGGGTATCATAATCAGCACTATACACTAATATATCATCGAAGAAGACAAGTATGAACTTACGTAGGAACGGTCTGAATATCCTGTTCATCAACCCCTGGAACGTTGCCGGCGCATTGGTCAAGCCGAACGACATGACTAGAAATTCGTAATGCCCTTCGTGAGTGCGAAAGGCTGTTTTCTGGATATCATCACTATGAACACGAATTTGATGGTACCCAGATTTCAAGTCAATCTTCGAATAGATACTCGATCCATGAAGTTCGTCGAGCAGTTCCTCTATCACCAGAATCGGGAATTTATCCGGAATAGTCACATTGTTCAGTGCTCTGTAATCTACACAGAACCTCCACCCACCATCCTTCTTTTTCACCAGAAGTACCGGACTGGAGAATGGGCTACTGCTCGGTCTGATAATTCCGGCCATCATCATTTCCTCTACTAATCGTTCTATCTCGTCTTTTTGAACTCGAGCATACCTGTACGGCATGTCATTTACTGGTTCCGTTCCCTCTTTTAACTGAATCCTGTGGTCTAGCTCTCTCGCAAGAGGTAACCCTGTCGGGGGTTGGAAGACGTCAGTGTATTCCTCTATTAGCCATCGCACTGAGTTCGGTAAGTCTGTCTCCATGGATGAAAGTTCCGGTACCACCACTAATGTGTGGCACTCGACCAAGAATCCTTGGTCCTGATCTTCCCAAGCCTTTGCCATTCTTTTACAGGATACTTGAGCTCTTGTTAACGAAGAATCGCCTTTGAATTCCACTTCTGCTTCCCCGAACTTCGCCTTCATCGATAGCGCGGGCCAATTTACCTCTGTTATACCCAACGTAAATAGCCACTGCATCCCCAGGATAACATCAATGTTTGGACCGAGCTCCAGGGGAAGAAAATGCTCGACTATCGTGATATCTGCCATCTTAATAGCTATAGATTTACATACCCCTTTTCCTTTAACCGCTCTTCCCGACCCAAGGATCACCCCATAGTTCTTAGTCACGGTTATTGGCAGCTGGAGGTTATCCACAATTCGTTGCGCGATGAAATTGTGGGTCGCCCCACAGTTTACCAAAACCACTATGTCTTGATTCGCGATGCTGCCTTTCATCTTCATAGTCCCCGGATTCGAGAACGCAATCACTGAGTTAAGAGATAACTCGACTGCTTCTGCAACTTCCGTTGTTTGCATGGTTATTTGTTCCTCTTCCTCGACTTCTATTATTTCTTCGTTTTCTTCTTCAGCGTCTTGGAATAAAAGAACATTCAGTTCCTTTAGTTTGCATTTATGGCCCCTGTTCCACTTCTCATCACACTTAAAACATATTCCCTTGTCACGCTTAGCCCAATATTCTGATTCTGAAAGACATCTGACCGCTGCCTCTTTGCGAGCTGTTGCACCGTTTGACCACTTGGCAAGGTCACCGTTTTCGTTTGCATGTGATCGTTGGGCTTGGACTGAGGTACTTGGGCCTTGGAATACCCTGAGTTAGGCTTGTTAGCGTTGATTCAGGCCTGCTCTTTGTCCTCTTCCAATTGGGCCTTCTTCATCACTGTTTGAAGTCCACTGGTTTCCCAGCACTCCACGGCCGCCTTGATGACCGGATCCAACCCATTCAGAAAGGTCGTCTCCAAGACATCTTCTGATAAGTGCGGTAGCGGCGCCATTAATAGCTCGAAAGTTTTCCTGTATTCTCTCACTGTGGTTTCTTGCTTGACCGCCAAAAATCTGGCTAACACACTTCCCTGATGAGTCGCTTGAAATCACTCCAGGAGTTTGGTTTTGAAGTCCCGCCACCCCGAAAACAGTTCGCGTTCCTCCAATCCCATGTACCAGTTGAGAGCTTCGCCCTCTAAACTTACTACTGCAACAACAAGTTTTTCATGGTCATTAACCTGATATAATTGAAAATACCTGTCCGCTCTGAAAAGCCACGCATCCGGGTCATCGACCCCAAACATTGGCATCTCCACCTTCTTAAACTTGAGGCGTTCGCTACTGGTCCCTCCGATCGGTTCTTTCTTCACACTCCCACTCTTAGCTAAAGGGGGCGCGTCATCATTCAGGTTGCTCAACTCATTTTGTGTGTCCCTCTCCTTCTCCTTTCCCTTCGAACCCGATGCCTCTGTGACGCTGGAGGAAGGAGGTTTGGTTCGCCAGTGGACCATCTCGCTTGCAATCACCGCTAAAGCCTTGATCGTTTCCTCAGAAGTTTGCGAAAGCTTCACTAAGTTCCTCTCGATCGCAGGTAGCTTCTGCATTTCTTTCTTGATTCCTTCCAATTCAGTGTCTGTATCTAGCCTTTCCTCGATCCTTTTTTGAGCCATTTTTTCTAGTCTTCCCATGGTGAACGTGCTCTGATACCAAGTTGTGAGGTATCCTCACAAGTTGTATTGATAATCAGAGAAAGAGCTAAACGAATACAAAAGCTCCCAGCCAATTCAAGAGGGCCGGTAATCTCTCATTTCTCCTCCTAGCTTTCAGCTATTCACGAAATAAAACCCAAAGACGACATATTACAAAAGATACTATTTATATAAGGAAAGCATAACGGAAATAAAGGCATAGCTGGTCCCACCTCATTGCACACCATCCTCTAAACCGATTCTGCAGGGAATGTTGGGTCTGCATTTCCCTTTTTACCACTTCGATCATATTGTAAGATGATTGGAGGCCTAACAAGGTGCTTCTAAATTCATCATTTAGGGAGAAAGACAAAGTGTTGTGGCAACCGATGTTCTTTTCAGTTTTGTAAAGTATTTGAATTGAGAGGAACACTAAAATTTTTAGAGAGGTCGTGAGATCAGGTGAGGAAATTTGGGAGGTAGCTAGGTTCAATGCCTCCTTGTGGACATTCCTTGTGGACATCAATCTCTAGATTTTTTTTGTAATTATGATCTTGGTATTGTTCTCTTGGCTTGTTTTTTCATATGCCCTTGTATTCTTTTATTTTTCTCAATTTCTTAAGTTAGCTCTTGGCCGAAGAATAAGTAGAGTGTATTTAGGGTTGGATTTTGCATACCTGAATGCACCGGCGGTCTCTTCTTTTATAAGCCCCCTTTAGGGTTTTGGCGGCTTCCGATCAACATGGCGTTGGGCCTTTGGCCCTAGTCGGCCTCGGCAATGGGCCGAGGCCGACCACATGCTCGGCCTCTCCCTCGGGATGAGGCCGAGCACTACTACTGAGGGGCCGAGATGGGCTCCGGCCCTTCGCTCTTTTTCATCTTGGCTTCCTCTACCTTTTGGCCCAGCTTACCTGGGCCCATCCTGCACAAAATATCATAGGACGATTTTGCCCATAACATTAAGCCCCCACTCTCTATTGGAGTTCTGGGGCCTTTTCTTGGTCTCCAATGGAGAGTTGGAATTCAATTATTTCACCTGCAGTAGAAGGCATATTACACATGCACAACCCCTCACATTTTGCTATCAATTATGCAACCGTTTGATTGTCTCTTTGTGAGGCAAAAAATTCCTTTTGGTTGGTTGTGAACCAACCTTGGAACTAGGGGGTTGAAGCTCCCTTGATGTTTACATCAAGCAAACAAGATAAAGGGCAAAGGAGTTTTTTAGTTGGTTTGGAACCAACCTAGAAACTTGGAACATAGGAATCCCGTTGGATCTAGTTAGGCAAATAGGACAACAAGAAAAGACAAAATAGGGGGCTAACCGAGGGGGTCAGCCCTTGCTGCCGCGCCAGGAACCTGCTGCCTGGCAGCAGGTGTGCTCAGCCTCGGCTTTTTGCCGAGGCCGAGCAGGCTAGGCCTGTCGTGGCAGGCCTAGCGTGCCTTGTCCCTTCCACTGTTTTCTCTTTTTTTTTTTCTTTTTTTTTTTTTTAGAATTTCAAATTTGAAATCCGAGATTCCCTTCAACTTCCCTCCATTTTGGCTCCATAAATAGCCTCTTCATACTCTCCATACTCCTCACCAAACTTCTTTCTCAAGCTCTTTCCAAGGTAGCAGCTTCTCCTCTTTTTTTGTTCATTTTGAAACGTTTTTCCTTGCCATGTCGAGTGAGGAATCTGTCCATACTGATTTTCATTCCGGGAGCGGTTCTAGCTTCTATGACGAATCTCCCTACTCGGAGGGGGAGGAAAATGTTGAGGAAGCTGAGGATTCCGAGCCTTCGACGCCTCCTTTAGTTACGTCATCCTCGGTGACCGAGGCCCACTTAGAGCGCCTTCGGTACGAGTATGACGTTCCTGACGATGTGCACATGAGGGTCCCGGATCCGGATGAAAGCTTCTCCCACCCCCGTAGGTGAGGTAGCTTTCTACAGGGCTATGTTCAAATTCGGAGTTCGCCTACCATTCCCTCTGCTTCTCCAGCACTTCCTGACGATCACTGGGTTGGCCCCTGCACAGATTGTGCCCAATGGGTGGGCTCATCTCATTGGCTGCATCCTTCTGTGGGCATATGGCAACCCGGATGCCGCTATGGACTCGGACATTTTCTTTTCTCTACACTCTATCAGTCGCAGCCCCAACCTCGGGCACCTTTTTTATTATATTAGTGCCAAACAGGGAACTATTGTTAATACTCCCTCGTCTGTGAAAAATTGGAGGAATGGGTGGTTTTTTGTTAGGGGAAATTGGTTAGAAAGAAATCCAGACGGCAGCCATTATGCTGTTTCTATATACTTTCGTAAATATGGTGAGTATTTGCACACTTATTGCCTTGACCAATTCTTCTAACTCACCTTTCATTTCTTTCACTTGCCCAGTTCCTCGGAAGGCTCGCCGAACTGCAGAAGCCCGCTTATTTGCCGAGGTTGTGCAACGGATCCCGCTCTGTCATCGCTTCGGTCCCGACCTCGTCAATCAGGAAAACCTCGTATTTCTCAGGCTCGCTCGCCCTTTATCCAGTAAGCTCCCCCCTGCTACCTTGCTGACGCTTCTCTTTTTTTTTTTTACTTGACTTTGCTACACCACTAATTTCATCTCTTCTTCTTTTATCCAGCGATGCTGCCACGCCTAATCTATGATGGGAGCCGCAAGCCAAAGAAGAACAAGGGTGTGGCGAGCACCTCCCAAGCAAACGTCACGGATTTAACTGAAGACGATTCTGACGCGCCCCAGGTTGCCACCCGCTCTTCCACTACGGGTCTAAGGAGGTCATCGCGTCGTCGTCCTCCGGTCGTTCCTTCTCCGATCAGAGAGGAGGGCACTTCCCTCCCCATTTGCGTCCTTCCGAAGGACTATTCTGGGACGGGAAACCAAGTGGACATGCTTGCTCACGACTTCCGCTGCTGGCAGGGCTTGCAATCCCATAAACCTGAGGGGGAATTAGGCTATGAAGACCCCGCAGAGAGCCTCCAATCTGTCCATCGCCACCTCCGCGAGGTAAGATCTTCCCGCTTCCTTACAAATTCACTGTCGATCGTTGCGTGGAGTGAGGGGCAAGTCCCTAAGCGAAATTTGGCCATCAACAGTTGGCGCCGTCTGTGGGGAAGACATTGACAAGCAAACGTTGTATACGACAAGTAAGTACAATGGAGAATGAGAATCAACCGACCACGGGTGAGCCGAGTTCTCTAATTCGGCTCCAGGCCCAAGAGACTGAGATCGCAGAGATTAAGGGGAGGATGGACGAGATGGGGCAGAACTTGACTGAAATCCTCACTCTGTTGAAAAAGCCCGAGCCTGCCAGGCACGAGGAAGAGCATCCGCGCAGAGACCCAAAAAAGGGTAAGGGGATAGCCAACGAGGAGGTAGGAGATTCGGAAAGTGTGACCAGCTGGATGCCACCTCCTGGGGAAGATCTTACCTCGCGGAGGTGGCGATGGATAGATTGGAGGCTCTCTGCGGGGTCGTCATAGCCTAATTTCCCCTCAGGTTTATGGGATTGCAAGCCCTGCCAGTAGCGGAAGTCGTGAGCAAGCATGTCCACTTGGTTTCCCGTCCCAGAATAGTCCTTTGGAAGGACGCAAACGGGGAGGGAAGTGCCCTCCTCTCTGATCGGAGAAGGAACGACCGGAGGGCGACGACGCGATGACCTCCTTAGACCCGTAGTGGAAGAGCGGGTGGCAACCTGGGGTGCGTCAGAATCGTCTTCATTTAAATCCGTGACGTTTGCTTGGGAGGTGCTCGCCACACCCTTGTTCTTCTTTGGCTTGCGGCTCCCATCATAGATTAGGCGTGGCAGCATCGCTGGATAAAAGAAGAAGAGATGAAATTAGTGGTGTAGCAAAGTCAAGTAAAAAAAAAAAGAAGCGCCAGCAAGGCAGCAGGGGGGAGCTTACTAGATAAAGGGCGAGCGAGCCTGAGAAATACGAGGTTTTCCTGATTGACGAGGTCGGGACCGAAGCGATGACAGAGCGGGATCCGTTGCACAACCTCGGTAAATAGGCGGGCTTCTGCAGTTCGGCGAGCCTTCCGAGGAACTGGGTAAGTGAAAGGAATGAAAGGTGAGTTAGAAGAATTGGTCAAGGCAATAAGTGTGCAAATACTCACCATATTTACGAAAGTATGTAGAAATAGCATAATGGCTGCCGTCTGGATTTCTTTCTAACCAATTTCCCCTAACAAAAACCACCAATTCCTCCAATTTTTCACAGACGAGGGAGTATTAACAATAGTTCCTTGTTTGGCACTAATATAATAAAAAAGGTGCCCGAGGTTGGGGCTGCGACTGATAGAGTGTAGAGAAAAGAAAATGTCCGAGTCCATAGCGGCATCCAGGTTGCCATATGCCCACTGGGTTGGCCCCTGCACAGATTGTGCCCAATGGGTGGGCTATGCCCACAGAAGGATGCATCCAATGAGATGAGCCCACCCATTGGGCACAATCTGTGCAGGGGCCAACCCAGTGATCGTCAGGAAGTGCTGGAGAAGCAGAGGGAATGGTAGGTGAACTCCGAATTTGAACATAGCCCTGTAGAAAGCTACCTCACCTACGGGGGGGGGGGGTGGGAGAAGCTTTCATCCGGATCCGGGACCCTCATATGCACGTCTTCATGAATGCCATACTCGTACCAAAGGCGCTCTAAGTGGGCCTCAGTCACCGAGGATGACGTAACTAAAGGAGGCGTCGAAGGCTCGGAATCCTCACCTACGGGGGGGTGGGAGAAGCTTTCATCCGGATCCGGGACCCTCATGTGCACGTCGTCAGGAATGCCATACTCGTACCGAAGGTGCTCTAAGTGGGCCTCGGTCACTGAGGATGACGTAACTAAAGGAGGCGTCGAAGGCTCGGAATCCTCAGCTTCCTCAACATTTTCCTCCCCCTCCGAGTAGGGAGATTCGTCATAGAAGCTAGAACCGCTCCCGGAATGAAAATCAGTATGGACAGATTCCTCACTCGACATGACAAGGAAAAACGTTTCAAAATGAACAGAAAAAAGAGGAGAAGCTGCTACCTTGGAAAGAGCTTGAGAAAGAAGTTTGGTGAGGAGTATGGAGAGTATGAAGAGGCTATTTATGGAGCCAAAATGGAGGGAAGTTGAAGGGAATCTCGGATTTCAAATTTGAAATAAAAAAAAAAAGAGAAAACAGTGGAAGGGACAAGGCACGCTAGGCCTGCCACGTCAGGCCTAGCCTGCTCGGCCTCGGCAAAAAGCCGAGGCTGAGCACACCTGCTGCCTTTGGCAGCAGGTACCTGTCGTGCCAGGCACGCGCCTGGCGCGGCAGCAGGGGGCTGACCCCCTCGGTTAGCTCCCTATTTTGTCTTTTCTTGTTGTCCTATTTGCCTAACTAGATCCCAACGGGATTCCTATGTTCCAAGTTTCTAGGTTGGTTCCAAACCAACTAAAAAACTCCTTTGCCCTTTATCTTGTTTGCTTGATGTAAACATCAAGGGAGCATCAACCCCCTAGTTCCAAGGTTGGTTCTCCTTCTCTTTTCCCTTCGAACCCGATGCCTCTGTGACGCCGGAGGAAGGAGGTTTGGTTCGCCAGTGGACCATCTCGCTTGCAATCGCCGCTAGAGCCTTGACCGTTTCCTCAGAAGTTTGGGAAAGCTTCGCTAAGTTCTTCTCGATCGCAGGTAGCTTCTGCATTTCTTTCTTGATTCCTTCCAATTCAGTGTCCGTATCTAGCCTTTCCTCGATCCTTTTTTGAGCCATTTTTTCTAGTCTTCTCATGGTGAATGTGCTATGATACCAAGTTGTGAGGTATCCTCACAAGTTGTATTGA
Source organism: Luffa acutangula (assembly GCA_036850905.1). Classification (NCBI taxonomy): domain Eukaryota; kingdom Viridiplantae; phylum Streptophyta; class Magnoliopsida; order Cucurbitales; family Cucurbitaceae; genus Luffa; species Luffa acutangula. The sequence goes on from CM072090.1 coordinate 47,813,874, forward strand.
TAATCAGAGAAAGAGCTAAACGAATACAAAAGCTCCCAGCCAATTCGAGAGGGCCGGTAATCTCTCATTTCTCCTCCTAGCTTTCAGCTATTCACGAAATAAAACCCAAAGGCGACATATTACAAAAGATACTATTTATATAAGGAAAGCATAACGGAAATAAAGGCATAGCTGGTCCCTCCTCATTGCACACCATCCTCTAAACCGATTCTGCAGGGAATGTTGGGTCTGCATTTCCCTTTTTACCCCTTCGAGCATATTGTAAGATGATTGGAGGCCTAACAAGGTGCTTCTAAATTCATCATTTAGGGAGAAAGACAAAGTGTTGTGGCAACCGATGTTCTTTTCAGTTTTGTAAAGTATTTGAATTGAGAGGAACACTAAAATTTTTAGAGAGGTCGTGAGATCAGGTGAGGAAATTTGGGAGGTAGCTAGGTTCAATGCCTCCTTGTGGACATTCCTTGTGGACATCAATCTCTAGATTTTTTTTTTAATTATGATCTTGGTATTGTTCTCTTGGCTTGTTTTTTCATATGCCCTTGTATTCTTTTATTTTTCTCAATTTCTTAAAAAAAATTGTTCTGTTTATGGCCTGAGTTTTTTTTTTTTTTTTTTTTTTTTTTTATCCCTTGGCTTCTTAAGTTGGATGCCTCCTCTTCCTGCTGGTGCGTGTGTTTAGCTTGTTTGTTTTATTTATTTTTTATTTTTTATTTTTTTTTTAGTTTTTAAATAACTTTCTTATGATCACTATCAATGAATTTTGTGTTTCTCCGTGTAAATGTTGATATCCATGGAGAGATTTTTTGTAACTCACTTGGAGTAGGGACTTCCCTTCCTTTGTAATTTCATTCAATCAATGAAATTGTTGGATTTTCTTCCTTTTTTCTTAAACTTTTTCTACCTTATTTTATGAAGGTACCATGGGAAGAAGTTCCAGAACTTGTGGCTGGTCGAAGGGTATTTCTCCATAAAGGATATGCGTACATTGCTATTTATCAGGTTAATTATATGCTTATATATGTGTGTGTGTGTATTCAATTTCATACACTCTTGAGAAAGTTATTTCTAATTTTCCTCCACATAACTCTTAGGTGGTTTCCCTTGTTGCAACACAATTCCGCAGTTACCTATCAAAGGCTCTGAGTCTGACAAACAGGTTGTTAATGAAAGCTTGAATTGTATACATGATTACATTAGATTTAATGTATCATTAATTACCATTCTCATAAATAATTGCAGCATTTATGAATGAAATTTTGTTTCTTATCATAAAAGGAAAAGAAAATAGGGATGGGCATTGTGTGATAGTTTCATTTTCTCAAATTTTTCATTTTTTATTATAAAGCTTTGAAAGATCAGGTACATGATGAAAAGTGCATTTTTAAAATTTTAAATTTTAATGGCAGGAAATGGACATCTACAGTTAGAGAACAAGAGAAAGATCGGTTGACCCCTGTGAGTATTATTCACAGTGGCTATGTGTATTGTAAAGAAATGTTATACTCATGTTGCTTAACATATTCTAAATGCTTTATAGATCGTAGAAGCCCTTTGCACAAGCTACTTGGGTCCTGACTACTCACAGGTAATGGTTGGGATTGCGACCAAAGTGTCCTCAACAGTAATTTATTTAATTAAGTGGCCACTTTACCTCATGACATGATCTGGATCTGCGTTGCTTAATATCTCCCCAGCCAAGAGAGTATGCTGATATATCAATAAAGGACATTGACCAAGTAGCTAAAAGTTCATTTCCTCTTTGCATGCGGCACCTTTTTGAAAAGGTTAGAAGACTGGCCACAATGCTTGGCCTAGATATATCACTGGAAGTTCTTCTCTTCTTTATCCCCCCTCATATTTCTTCCTATTGTTGGTAAATAATATTCAATATAGCGAACTGTTGATTTTCATTTATTTATTTGACCCATGTCCAGCTGAAAGAAGATCATCATTTGAAGCATGGAGGGAGAATGCAATTAGGTCTCTTTCTCAAGGTTGTACAATGTACTTATGCTGATTTTAGATGCTTACATTTCGAAGTACTTTTCATTTTTCTTTCTGTTTGGTATTGTAATCACTAAAGGTGTGAGAGAATTGAATGATTTTTTATTTCCATTCCATTTACTAAAATTATCTATAGAAAAGTATACAGGAGTATGTTATTGCACATGCATGACTAAGGTATATGATATTTTGAAGTCTGTTATGCGAGCTAATTTATATTGTTTTTTCTACACGAACAGTTGAATTGCTCTTATGGATATGAAATTGTGTACATACAGATATAGGCAGTAAAGTTCATCAGTGCGAGGAATAGTGTGTTTATATTCCTCTATCCCCCTTTTACCACTTGGTTAAAATTTTCTTAATGAATGTGAAATGGGGACATCAACTATTTTTGTTATCATATGATAAGAAACTTGCATTCCTTTATATGAAAAGATACCAAAGCAGGAGGATCTGGTTTCGTACCCAAACTAAAAGCATTGGGAGATTATGGAAAAGCTATATTTCCAGGATTAAAATCAAAGGAACATTAAAAAAAAAATGTTATTGACTTGTTTGAAGCTTCTAGCACTAAAGGCTGTTTAATTTAGATGACCGATGATGTTTATATATGAAGATAATCAACAATCATGAATAAATAATATGTAGTTAATTAAAAGTATGATTTGTGTTGTTAATAGAAGTATTATCTGTAATGCTTCTCCCATTATTGGTATGTAGCCTTTCAATTTTTGACGCTTCAATTCTTCACATGCAGGGTGTTGGTTTGAAGCTTGATGATGCCCTTGCCTTCTGGAAAGCTGAGTTCTCCCATAGAGTAAGCATAACAGCACTCTTTTAAGTTATCATCAAATCAGCAAAAATGCCAGTCATTCTTTTCCTTAGAAGTTGGAATATGCATATTAAATAATTTCTTCGCTTTTTCTTTATGTGAAAAGGATACTGGTTAAGCTATATACCGAAGCATGATATAAGCTAATTATAATAATTATTCTTTTTTCAAAATTTTAAATCATTAGTATGTTGAACTTCAATTATATAAACACTCTCCAACTAAAATTAATTATAATTGGATTATGATTACAAACTAATTTCGACTGATTACCATCTTGAAAACTTCATTCCACACTCATTCCTTGTCATTGAATATATGGTAATGTCTCTCCAACCATACTTTCTAAGCCGTAACCTTGACTACATTGACTGAATGCTTGTCTTAGCCACATGACAGCTAAAAAATATTGTCTTTTGTTGGATTATTTGCTCGCCCAAGAAATCTTAAAAACTGGTAAATTACATAAATATTAATTTTATCTATTTTTTTGACATGAAATGTATATATAGATATTTATTTATAAATTTATTAACTTTTAAATATTTTTTATTTATAAAATAAATTAAAAATAACCCAGACTTTATCATGGAGATCTTGAATACTTGATCCTTGTATGGAAATTTTCCAAACTTGCTTGCTCTGATACCATGAAATTGAGGAATGATGCTAGAAATGGGTTGGGAAGGGGAAGTGAATTTCCCAGCTAACCTGCCTTAATGTCATCCCTAAACCACAAGAAGGTTTTCTTCTTTGTCCTTTACCTTTCCATATTGCAGAATGACAAATTTTTGTTGAGACATTAATATATTTGTCAATTGGAAGAATAGTGATTTTACCTCGAAAATATAAAAAAACTTAAAGTACTATTAAATATTAATTTCAATCTTCACTCCTATTGAAACAAACCCTATTTAGGAATTCCGTTAGTTGCTAAATTCATCTAACTCTTCATTGGGTAAGTTTTCTCTCATCATGTGGTTCAAATTGGCAATGCTCTCTTTGCAAGCTTCTTTAACTAGCTAATCCTTAAAACTGTAATTTTCTTCTCTCCCTATGGGAGTTTGTATCCTTGAATACTTGTAAATTTTCACTTATCTTTTCTGGTTAAAAAAAGAAACAAGCAAGTTACTTTATAACTGCAAAAATCCTTGTGAAAGTTTGCACAAGAGGCTGCATTCCGGTCCATTTATCTTACCCAAAGACAGGGTTCTGTTTGGATTTTCAATTCTCAGAGAAATGAAATCTTCTAACAAGGGTCTAAACTTTGCAATACATTTTAAGGGCCTTGAAGACCCCTCGATTGTCTCTCATTGACAAATCAACACAATTTTTCCTTTCCTAAGTGCTGACAATGACATAATATATAATTCCTTGGTCTCGAAAGGAAACCTCCAAAACCATTTCGCTAATTAGACCTTATTTCTTTTCCTCTAATTGCAAATTCCTATGCCACCATTTTCCATTTGTGGAAATCTTTAGTTATTATTTTTATTATGTTAGAGTTGGCCTCTATATAGTTGTCCTAATTGTGCTGCAATAAACAGCTTTGATTATGTTTGAGTTCTCTCTCATGATTTTTACCTTATTCTCTTCTCTATTTCCTTACTTCTATATCTCCTGTCTGTATCACTTTATCTGTTTGGTAGAAGTTTATATCCTAAATTTAATCATTATATTTGATTTCTTCTTAGCCTTGTCCCCACAGATCATATTCAATTGATTGCTATATCCTTTCTGTTGTAGGTTGGTGCTGAGAGGTTTGACAAAGAATATGCATACAGTATCAGACATAATTATGGAAAAGAAGGCAAGAGAGTGGTAAGAGATGTGAACTTTGAAAAGTCTTTAGGATGCAGATTTGTTTTTGAAACAATAATTTTTTTTAAGATGTGGGATTAGTAGGTTCAACTTGACATAGATCTTTATTTTTGAAATCTTCAAATATTTGGTATCTTTTTTGACATCTTTTTAATGATCTATTTCTGTTGGGCGTGATTTAATTATTACTTGTTATGTTTTGATTTGGCCTCTACATCATTGTTCTAGTTGTACTGCTATAATAAGCAGCTTTGTATATATATATTTTTTTATTTTTCTCTCTCTTGATTTGTATCTATAATTCTTCCATCTCTCTTTCAGTCTTTCTTCTATTTCTTGACTTCCATTTCTAAAATAACTTGTAATGCAGTATCCTGATAGCAGATGTCAGGTTAAGGTTGTCAATATAACATTTTCCGTTAATATTCCCCTATTCTGACTTTTTGGAGATTAAAAATCCTTTGACAGAAATTTGTCCACATACATTTCTATGCGCTTCAGTACTGTGATTTATTTTTATCATCATCCAATATTTTCATTTCTACTTTTGTATGTTATAAGAGCTATTAGAGGAACTTGCCAACATGCAATTTCTATGTAGAATTATGATCTATTTCCTATCTGAATATACTAGGATTATTCACCTTATTCCTGTCAAAAAGTCATCTCATCATCGCCTGGTGTTGGAGATCATCATGGATGTCCCTATAGACATTTCAGGTATGCTTCCTAAAACAATTTCTAGATATCTTAAATTTAAAGTGGGAGAGATTTAACCAATATATATAAAAAGAAACTGTATTTTGTGTTCTAGCACAAGTCGTTTTTACAATAAAGCGATAGACCTTTAATTTGGAATAGTAGAAGAGGGGGAATAGAGGAGGTTTAGAGTAGCAACGAGGACTTTCAGCAAACTAAGTTAATTAGTCATGTCGAGGTAGTTTGCACTTTTGGTGCATGTCTCTGTTAGTAAGGATTCTACAAGGGTGCTAGCAACAATTTTAAATTGAAGATAGTGCGCGCGTTAAATCCATGATAGAGACAATTGGTTGAAAGAATCAAAATGTCCTTGTGGAGTAAGAAAGCTTAATAACGAATGAAAGTGAATAATATCTCTCTGTTTTATGGAAATGTATTTGCTGTAGAAAGAATTTTCCAAATGCCTAATTGGTTTCTAACTTGTGAACTTGTGAATGTGCTATAGTATTGAAGGGCGGATACATAATTGGTTAATGCGTGTCCAAATCAATACCTCTGGCTCCAAAGAATGAACTCTTGAGGTTAGAGATTGGCCTATAAGACTTTTTAGTTGTAGGGGACAATCCAACCGTGTATCAGTTTATGCTTAAATATGGCATTGTTGGTTAACAAAATAGAAGATAGCTGGAGGTTGTGTGTGATCATTCATCATTGCACCATAAACAAGTAGCAGTCTAGACAAATTTGTAATTCTTGTGATTGGGGAGATTAGGGGCTTGAAAACACCGAACTGTTTTTTTTTTAATATATATATATATATATACAATTATGATTATTATTAGTATTATATATACATATTATTATTATTTTGAGCATATAATGCCTAAACTTCTTGATTTATTTCCTTAAAGTTTCATAAGGATATATATATTTTTTTGAAAAAAATGATATTTAATAAACATGATCTGGTTGTGTCTGCTCTCTTATCCTAGATTTTTAGAAAATGATGATGTACCCATGTCATGTTGCCTCCTTACTCGCGTCCATATCCACGCTTCTTAAGTTCAGATTTGCTTGTAACCCACCTTAGACCAGTTTCAGATTAGGTAAGAATTCAACCATTTTACTTATTCTAGGAATAGAAGGGAAACTAGGCAAGGGTAGGAGAGATTTTGTATGGGGTTGTTCGATTTTGTGAGTAGAAGTATGATAGTGAAGCAATGTTTTAAAAGGCTTAAGGCGGCCTCGAGGCGTTTTCTCAGGGAGAAGCAAGGCGTAAGCCTTGAGGCGGTATGACGCGTAAGCCTCATTTTAAATTAAAAATATATTTAAATCATAAAACATCAAACTTTATCTATTCTTAACATTATAATATTTCTTAAAAGTCCAAAACATACTAAAAAAAAATCAATAACAACAAAGAAAAAATCTCATGATCAATACATCTAACTTTCTTGTGTTAATAATGATGTAAAGCTTGTCCACAATATCAAAAAACCTCAATAGTCCATAGAAAAGAAAATAAAGTGAAGTAAGAAAACATAATAAAACTCACCTTGTTGTGAACAAATAAAAATTAAAGGAAAACAAAACTAAAGCATGGAAAAAGAATAAAACTCCCCCTTATGTTGTGTTGCTTTCGCCACCTTGCAATTCTTTTCTTTGGCTAATGACAAGTTGACAACCACTCAGTCTGTCCTATTTTAAAATAACCACCGCTTAGACTTCTTTTTATTTTTGTGTTTTAGTAAACCACTTGCAGCATTTGCCTTTTCATTTCGTTGTGAACTTCTCAATTTTCTTTCATCTTTGATATCCTCATGGGCCCTGGCCCACCACCAAAGTAAGTAAAAGACATGCACCGCATGCTGACAAATTTATTGTAGTTTTATATGGAATAAATTCAAGGCTTACGCCTTATAGCCTTAGAGGCGTACGCACAGAGGCTTACGCCTTTCTCAACAAGGGCGTAAGCCTCTTTTTTTATGTTAAAGGCGTAAGCCTTGAGGCACAATATTGCCGCCTCGCCTCAAGGCTTACGCCTTGAACGCTTTTTAAAACATTGTAGTGAAGTAAGTGAAAACGTGTACAACTTTATGTAAGATCCCACGGTTGACAAGTGGGCCCTGAGTATGCAGTATAGTTGGGAAGTGGGTTGTAAGCATAGCTTGGGAAGAAGAGGAAAGGATAGGAATTTCTACTGAGAGACTCATGAAGGATATTTGAGTGTAATTTTGTTTTTTTTTTTTTGGCGTATAATCATAATCATTATTACAGAGGAGTGTCCCATCAAAATTCTAAGAAGGGTTGCAAGGTTTCAATTATGACCGAAGAGTTACACTCCTTTCATATTTATTTTTCTCATGGCTTGACATTTCAATTTCTTGAACAGCGAAGACAACTTAAGAGCAGCTCTTGGTAAAATGGGAGTAAATAATCGGACAATGGAAGATATAATGGACAAAGTGCGAAATAGACATTATCAGGTTCTCAATTAACTAGCTGGCTGTTAGTTTTTCTGTTGATCATATTTTGATATAGGGAATAATGCTAATAGTTTTCTCATGTATCTTTAGTTGGCATGCACCTTGACATTTGAATCGATCCATGGCTCGTCGTGTGATGCTGGGATTAATCATCCAAACCAGTACTTCATTGATAGTCAAAAAGTCCTGCAATCCAAGGTAGACCATGTCCTTAACAAGTGTATTAGTTTGCCTAGTGTGGATAATATTCTGTGGTCGTACCTTGATGAGTTCTACACATTTTATCTTTGTTTAGTTGATAGTATTATTGGTGTCGCACATATCACAGTTTTTTACTGCAGATTCAAGTACGCATACTCGGTGTGTTGCTCCTGTAACTCCATCAGTTTATTTACTGCTGATTATTTTATTATTCAAGGAGATTACTTGGGTGAATTTAGGGACATCAATATCGTGCTCTTGAGTTTGCTTCTTTACACAAATTAAAACCCAACAGTTTAGGCTCTATTTGATAATGATTTTGTTTTTAATTTTCTGTTTTTGAAATTCATGCTTGTTTCCTCCCAATTTCTTTAGTATGGTTTCCACATTTCTTTAAAAAAACATTTGAATTCTTAGTCAAACTCCAAAAACAAAAACAAAGTTTCTGAAAACTACTTTTTTCAGTTTTCATAATTTGACTTGGATTTTGAAAACATTTCTAGAAAATAGATAACAAAATAATGAAATTCATAGTTATAAATAGTTTTTATAAGCTTAATTTACAAAAATCAAAAACCAAAAATAAAAACCAAATGGTTACGGGACCTTCGTTTGTCTCCTCAGTTATATTGTTTAGCTAACAGTAACCAGAGTTGGGAGTAAAGATTTTGTGTTAGCAAAGTTGTTACCAATGCATCCCAATTCAAAGTTGAAACTTAATACCTGCACTTGTTATTTGCAGGACAATTCAACAGCCTAGTAAAATATGTACAGGCACCTCAAGAAGTGGGAATCTACTTTGGATTCTCCAGGTTTGTCCTTTCCACAACCTACTTTCTGATTTGATCCATATTGTTTCGCGTCGAAGTATCTTTGGTATCATATCCATGCTTACCTGCCCTTCCATGGCACTGGGGAAATTCTCTTGCAATGCAAATGGGTTCAAACCAGGTGTTTTTTCCATCAAGATCTTTAACCTTAAACGTCTAGCACTGTAAATCTATCATGTAAAGTTCTCAACTGGTTTCAAGAGGTTCTTTTTCTTCGAGGCAGCAGCTTGGTGCAGCTTTTGCAGCCGGGTGGGAGTGGTTGTTATCGCTTTGGTTAGTTGTATTATCGAGATCATCTTATTCTTCAATGTTTTATTATAATTATTGTTTCTGGCTCTTGTAATATTTGGTGCCTTTTACCTTATTTAGTTGCTTGGTTTTTGTTTCACTCTCTTTGGGGTTTGTATCATCGAACTTTTCTATCATTTCATCTATCAATGAAAAGTTCGTTTCTCGTTTGAAACGAAAAAAATAGGTTTTTTAGAGTATGAAAATGACAATACATGTTGGTTCAACAAATCAATTCCTGCTCAATGGATTTTCTTGTTGCCCAAGACTCTTTGAGAAGAGATTGTGTTAATCTCTTGATTTGTCAATCCAGAAAGTTAATTTGTGAATTTGAACGGACACACTAATTTATGGTAATAATTGTTCAATTATTTCTTAAAACTAGCACACATGAAAAGTTATTTCAATTTCCCAATCTTTTATAATTGCAAAATAATTTTTGAACATTAATTATTATGCAATATCAAGTTAGCTCTTCCACTTTATAGTAGAATGATGACTATATGACTTGATGACCTTTTGATGATTTTTTCTACTTTGGTTTGCATAGCAGTACATTGTTTCATTGGTTAATAAATACTTTTGGTACTTGCAATCAGTCTATGTACTTTTAAATTTATAACAATTTAGTTCTTAAATTTTAATGTGTAACAATTTAATTTATGTAGGTTAAGATTTGTAATGATTTAGTTTTCTTTTTTTAAGTTTATCAACATTTGGAGGTGAGAGATGATTCCTTCCGCTAGAGTCGTCTCGTTCGTGAAATGCCCGAGATTGAGCAATGAAATCGTGCAAAAGATTGCACGTGCTGGAGTAGTTTACGAAGAATTCTGTTATTTTTTTGGGCACTTTTTCAATTCTTTTTTGAGGGAAGTTCAGGGTGCCAGGGATGAGATTATCCCTTCTTGGCTTAAAGACTGCTTAATTGGTGTACCTATTTGCTCTTTTTAATGAAGTATTTATTTTCAAAAAAAAAAAAAAAATTTGGAGGTGAGAGGATTCGAATCTCTGATCTCTTGGTCGAGGTACATGTCAATTACCATTGAATTATACTCGTTTTGGCATAATGAGTCTTTACTACAAACAAATAATTGAAGTAAAATATTGATTTCTATTATGTAATTATTTACTCGTAATTTATAAACATATTTGATTTCAAATTAATTTATCTGACATATACACTGTTAAATTTTAACCAGATTTTACATAGAACAAATTGTTATAATAAATTTTAAAATATAGTAACAATGTTTATCGTTATTTCTATCCAAAAAAAAAAAAAAAAAAAATTCGTTGTCCTAATAATTTTCTAGAGAATTTTTTATTTACTTATTTATTATTATTTTTTAAGCCCATTTAGTAGGGTTCATGTGAACCTTTAGATTAATTTAAGATTGTTTCAAGTGAGTTGTGAGCAGAATAGATGTTAGTCGAGAGAGAACTCAGAGAAGAACGAAAGTAGAAAAGAAAGGGAGAATCCATATGGATTGGGTTTTAAGACTTCTGAAGGTTGATTTGTGGTTTAGTCGAGCTAAAATTTTGAAAGTATGTTTATGCCACAAGGGTGTTTGCTTTGCTTTGAACGGTGATGAATTCTTTTGAAGTTACCTACCTTTCTTGTTATATTTTGGGGTATTTACAAGAATAGACTAAAATCAGCCCATATATTTCATTTTTGTCCAAAAACTTTGAAAATATCATTTCAGTCCAACCTCTTTTAATTAATTGTAGCCCATTTACCAATTTTACGCTATGATATTTAAAAGAAAAAAAAAAGATAGAAAAGGAAAAAAAACGTATATTGCATTTGAAATATATAAAATAATATAAAACAAAAAAGGGAAGAGAAATTTATTCCTAAAATCGTGCAAATCAAGGGTGGTTATCTTTCCTATTTTTTTTTTCCATTTTCTCTATTCTGCCATTTGTTCTTCACAAATTTTTTACTATTGGCGTCTCCAATCTTTTGCTTCTGGGTTCTTTAGCTACAGGTAAATAACCATTTTTTGCTTATGCATTTTTTTTACTACTGGAAAATAGTGTTTTTTAGTATGAGTTTTTTTTTTTTTTTTTTTTTTTTTTTTTTTTTTTTGTGTCGTATAGATTTGAGTTTTTTTGCCGTATAGATCTGAGTTTTTTTTGTATCTTCTACAATTCCTTGTTAAATACCCGGTATGGATTTCTAAATACCGGGTATGAATTTTTAAATACCCGGTATGGATTTTGAAATTTGCAATATTTTTTTTCTTATAGATCTGTTTTTTTTTTTGTCGTATAGATCTGTGTTTTTTTGCGATCTGGGTTTTTTTTGCATCTTCTACTATTCCATGTTAAATACCCGGTATGAATTTCTAAATACCGGGTATGAATTTTTAAATACCCGGTATGGATTTTGAAATTTGCAATAATTTTTTTTGACGTATAGATCTAGGTTTTTTTGTCGTATAGATCTGGTTTTTTTTGCATCTTCTACGATCCCTTAAATACCCGATATTGATTTCTAAATACCGGGTATGAATTTACCGGTATGTATTTTTCAATCAACCAAATCGAAAAGCAGGTTAAAAAAAAAGATTCCATCTTGGTAGCCGGCTTCTCAATTTGAAATCTCAAAAAACACCAAATTTTGGTTGAAAATCTCAAAATAATGAAATTTGAAAATAAATTTCATGTTGGGATTGCCCCTTATTGTACAGAATCAACGATTTTAGAAGAATGATGCCAAAGTGGAAATTAGAAATTTTAAATTTTTAATCGAACAAGGAAAAATGATACGAAAATGAAGGAACCGCAACTCACCACGAAAATGGACGAAAATGAAAGGACAAAAAATGGTTTGTGTGTTGTTTTATGGTGTGGAGGAAAATGGACAAAAATCAATTGGAAGGGGAGGCAAAAAATTTGACCCAGTGGAAAGGAACTATGAATAATCAAATGGAAAACAAATTGGAGCTGTAAAAAACACTAGGGCAAAAAAATTGAATCATGTAAGCATAACAAGATAATAAAATTTCCAGTCGTAAATGAAAAAAAATGGAAAATTGATTTGTGAGGATACTTTCCATGATTGTGAGCATATAAATTCCCTAATTTTTTGGGAATAAATCGTTAGGAAACATGATTCTGGAAATATAAAAACAAAATTATTATATTTAATAGTTTATATAGTCTAATTTATTATTAAATTAAAATTATTTCAAACATTAAATGAAAGAGCAATTATCTCAATTAATGGGTAAAAACCTACCAATAATAATTTTGATTGTGAAATTTGATTATCAATTTGACCCCTTCACTATAATTTCTGTTATATTTTTGAGTTTATTGAGATTATTTATCTTGAGATATTTTTCTGTTGTACATTTCTAGTGGAACTTATATTATCGATTATAGACCATAGTAAAGATTTCAAATACAATCATGATTTGGGGAGGTTTTTCCACATTATTAAAACTGTGTTGTGTTGGTTTCTTGTATTTGTTTGATTATTATCCTACTTGTTTCATCCTATTAAGTTCACACAAAGAGAGAATAACTCATCCTAAGAGTGTTTATACCAACTAGCATATAGTTTCAATGTCAACATGCATTAACTAACAACATTAATGTTTCCGATTCAGCAATAATTTAGCTATTTAATACTCTCCAAATGAAAGAAAAGCAAGGACAAATACAAATGGAGCTACTTCTAGAAGAGAAGAGAATAAAATAAAATAGTGAAATATGTTTTAGTCCTTAATGTTCGAGTGGTTTTTTCAATTTAGTCCCTATTGTTTAAAAAGTTTTATTTTAGTCCCTTCCATTTTCACATTTTTCTATTAAATCTCTCACTGTTGTTAAATGTTGAAATTGGTTGATGATAAACTCACATAACATAGTATTTAACGAATTGACATAAATTTAGAGGAAAATATCATCTAACACATAAAATTTTCTAATCTCCCCTTAAAATTTTAGGGTTAAAATAGCATTTCAGTCCCTGTACTTTGGATTTTATAATATTTTAGTCCATGTACTTTCAAATGTTCAATTTTAGTCTCTCTACTTTGAATAAAACTTAAAATTTGTCCCCTATGTTGGTTTATTGTTAACTTTTCTAAAAAAAATATTTTCTATTAGCCTACACTCTATAAATTTTGAAAATATGTTCACATTGTGTCTCTTGTTGCATGAATATTACAAACAATTTTGAAAAAAAAAAAAAAACCTTTAAACTAAAGGTAAGGACCAATTTTAAGTATTCATGAGTACATGGACTAAAATTGAATATTTGAAATTACATGAACTAAAATGGAATGAAACCCAAAATATAGGGACCGAAATAGTATTTCAACCAAAACTTAAAGACATTGATCGAAATTTCAAGTTTTCTTCTCTTAAATGACATATTTTCCCTTCTAAATTCTCATCATTTCACTAAGTATCACATCATATTAATTTATCACCAACCAGTTTGAACATTCACGAACAAGTGATATACACTAAACCAATAACCATCCATACATAAGAGACTAAATCGAACATTTTGAAATGATCGAGACTAAATTGAAAAAAATACCCCAACATTACGAACCAAAGCACATATTTAGTCCAAGAAAAGAAAAAAGAAAAAGAAAAGAATCCCACTAAGAGAGAGTCTGGCAGGTATATTTTGAGTTGATATTGAAGACAAGAGTTTGGTATGGCAGTGAGATTTGACAATAATAAGAGTGAGAAAAGAAGAGAACAACAGTATCCATTAAGTTTGGTAAAGTAAAAGAAGATGTTTGTGGAATAATGGCATATTTTATGTGCGTAATCATCAAGCATAGTTTACAATTGTGAGCCAAAATGTTTGGGAACCATTTCTTTCCAAAAGCACTTCAAAGGGATGCTGCTTCCAATGCAATTATATCCATTAAAGTAACAACACTAGTTTCTTTCTAACCACATAGATTATGTACGTCTTTTTCGTTGTATTACAAGTTTAGTCCTTGATCTTTCAGTTTTCTGTCTGATAGGTTCCTGGAGTTTAATGAGTGTCCGATGAGTTCTTAAACATGTCCTTGAACTTTAGAAAGTTGTTTCTAATAAGTCATTGAACTTTTAATTTAGGTCCCGTTTGATAACCATTTGGTTTTTGAAAATTAAGCCTATGAATACTACTCCCACCTACGAATTTCTTTGTTTTCCTAATACATTCTTTTCATGTTTTAAAAAACCAAGCTAATTTTTTAAAACTAAAAAAAAAAAATATAGTTTTTAAAAACTTGTTTTTGTTTTTGGAATTTGGCTAGGAATTCACGTGTGCCCTTGACAAAGATGAAAACCATGGTAGAAAAATTGAGATAAAACAAGCATAATTTTCAAAAACAAAAAACAAAAAACCAAATGATTATCAAACAGTGCCTTGGTGTCTAATAAGTCACTCTCATATTAAATGATGTATTAGATATCCTAAACGTTCGATTTTGTGTCTTGTTTCTTCAAAATTGTCAAGAAATGTCAAATAGGTCAAGGACCTATACTAGACACAAAACAGAAAATTGAAAATTTAACCTTCTATTAGACACTTTTTGAAAGTTTAAGATCTATTAAACATTTTTCAATGTTCAAAGATCTGTTGGACACAAAAAATTGAAAGTACAATGACCTTTTAAATACTTTTTGAAATTAAATAATAGAATAAAGACAATTTTAAAAGTTTGGAGACTGAACTTGGAATTAAACTTCTATTTTTATACATGGGTTAAATGAAAACCTTTATAAAGTCTTCTTTTTACATAAATGGAGTGAAGCTTATGAGTAGTGGGATCCACCATCGCTTTTGGTTACTTTTGGGAAGGTTGCTGTTTGCCCATTCTTTCACTCTCAAACAATGTATGGCCTTTACCCTCTTTAAATTAAATTTACTCCTTTGGATGACAGCTTCAAAAGTTGTTCATAGTTTTTAGTAACATGAAAAGTTTTTTTTTTCTTCTTTTTATTTATTTATGTATTTCTGTTTAATTATTAATTGGTTCAATATTTGATTTTTTTTTTCAAAGTCATTCTAACGTGTAAGTGAAAGATAACATCTCTATTGATATGAAGTCTCTATGGAATGAATACTAATCCAAGTGGTTTGAAATCTTTGTGATGGTGAACTGTTCATTTATTGAAAATAAATAATAATATTGATTAGCATTAATATTTGTGGATTGAAGTATTCATTTATTGATAAATATGGCTTCCATTTAAAAATAAATAAATAAAATAAAACCGTTTTTTTTTTTTTGAAATAACAGTAATTGGGGGCAGATATTTGGGACCTTAGATTAAAAATAAATTTGACGTACATCACATGTTTCTTTTTCCCTCATATATACAGCAGATAAACGTGTGTTATGTACATTTGTGTCCACTTTACAATTAGAGCTACTGGCCAATTTTTTTTTTTTTAATTTGAATATATTGCTTCGATCAATTTGAACAACAAATATCCATCTATAGTTAAAAACGGAGTTGAGAACGGAGAAGAGATGTAGGTTTTAAACAACAAATATCTACCTATGATTAGGAATGAAGTTGAGAAGGAAAGAGAGACATGTTTGTCTTAAATTAAACCTATACTCCTAAACAAATTTAGGATTTAAATGTTTTTCATTTAGTTTCCCTTTCAAGTTTTAAAAAATTTAAAATTATATAGGCGAGAAGTTAGAAGTTAAATTTTTGTCACTCGTTTAATTTTTCATAAGCAAATATCTACCATTTTCTTTTGTCAATTTCAACTGATGCTATTTTAATCAACTCGTTGGTTTGATTTTTTTGTCGAATTTTGAATATTTAGTTTGACATTGATTTTGATCAAAAGTTAAATTGATTTTTTTTAAAGTTCAACATACGTTGGAGTGGGAGATTGAACCTTCACTCTTAAAGAAGGTAATAAATGTTTTATTCACTAAATTATGCTCGATTTGACCATCAACCTAAACTCATCCACTTGCACTTCTATTCTTTGGTGTGAATATTGCTTTGTTCTGTTATAGATATGATAAAATACCAAAGAAGAAAAATTGGATCTTTGGAATATCTTTAATTAGATAAGATTCCACAAAAAAGTAGTTATAAGAAAAAAAAAAAAACAGAAACTATTTTCTTTTATTTTTTCGTTTGTTTGTTTGGTTGTCAAGACAAGAGAAACATGTGTGTGTAGGTATATATTATAAATAGTTTAATTTTTAAATCTCAAATAAAATTAATGAAGAATTGAAGATATTGCCATTAATTTAATTACTTATCTAAAACTAAATTTAATTTCATTACGTTCAAATAAAGAAAAATAAAATTCATTTATACTCCTTCACAAACTCTCCGGATTTTCATGTTAAATTTTTAATTCTTTAAACATATTACTTAAAAACCAACAATCAAATCATAAAAATTAAACTCACAAAATGCTCAAAATCGAAAAAAGAAATAATTGAGAATATTAATTTCACTCTTCATTCAAGTTTAAGGTTTAAGTTGATGAAGCCAAAGTGAGTATAGTTCAGAGGTAATTTTTTTTTGACAATGTGTGGGGTGGAGGATTCGAATCACAGACCTCGTGGTTATCCGTACAACTTTATGCCAGTTGAGCTATGTTCTTGTTGGTTAGTTCAGAGGTAATTGACATGTACTTCGACCAAGATACATAGATAACTAACTCAATTCTTAAGTTTTTAATTTCATCAATTTACAACCTCAAACTTGAATAAGTATCGTAATTAATATAAGACTCACTCAAAACTAAAATTAAAAACTATTAACTCGACAATAAATTAAGCCAAATCAATGTCGAAATCTACAAAACCATATTTCAACAGTTAAAGTATACTTACTCAAAACTAAATTAAAAAACTATTGACTCAACCAATAAATTAAACCAAATAAATGTCCAAATCTATGAGTTCAACAATTAAGATATCTCTACTTTTTCTAAAAGGTCTTTTGAAATTTTTCCATCCTACATGAGATGTAATATTTTCAAAGGAAAAAAAAAAGTCCAAACACAATTATGAGAACACTCAAACCTAACCACAAAGTAAAACTAACTAAAAAAATGTTCAAACTTAATGTTAATAGGCAAGTAGTGGTAAAAACATTTATTTCTTTCTTTCAAGGCCAAAGGTTCATTTCTCCACCTTGAGATCGGAGGTAAAAACATCTACTTTTCCCTCTTTACTTGAGGTCGGAAGTTCAAATCTGTCGCGTCACATCTAAAACTTGAAACTAAAATTGACTCGATCAAGATAGCAATAAAAATTTGGAGTTAGAATAAGCTTTTAAGAGAGTGGAAAGAAAGTCACATGGTTTCCTTTTCCAAATCCCACCATTCCTTTTGGGTCTCTCTCTCCCATCATCCTCAACTCATTAAACAAACACACTCTGTCCCTTTCTTTGCCACTCGTTTCTGTGCTTTTTTCTCATTTTTCTATTATTATTTTTCTCTCTCTCAAAGATTTTTCCCTTCTCTCCCACCACAGTGCCTTAGAGTTGGGCCTAAACAGGAAAGCTAAGGACTTCCAAAATACCCATTTCTCAGTTCTTCTCTTTTCCCTCTTCCTTTTAGTTTTTCCCACTATCCCTTTCTTCTTCCTTCCCTTTATTCAAAGTACATTATCCACTCTTCCCAATTTTGCATTCCATTTTCTTTTTTTTTTTTTAATTCTGTCTCCCAATTTCTCACCCCTTTTGCCTGTTTCTGTAATCTATTTGCTTTCTAGAACTGTTCACATAGCTTCCATAGATCGAGCTTTGATGCCCATAATGTCGAAATCCGATTCCCTTTTGGATTTTGAGACCATTTCTCATTGTTCTGTTTCTTCAGTTCTTCCTCTTTTCTCTCCTGTTTGAGCTTTCTCAGGTTTCTGAGATGAAGATGGAGCTTGACTTGTGAATTTCTAAGAGGTACCCATCATTTTAAACGTCCAATTTGTTTCTGTTTTTGTATGTTTTTTGTGTTCTTAGTCGTCTTTCGTTGTTAATCTTTAATGCAAAAATGCAATTTCTGGGGATTGCTAGTTTTGCTTGTGGAGACCAGAAATTGAAATAAGTTTGTCATTTCATGGGGTGTGAAAATGATGCTGCTGCTGAATTGGGTTTCAGTTGTTAGTGAGGAACACAGTTCGAAGTTTGCTGTAGTGGTGGATTTTAATCTTGGTGATAGTAGCTTTTTCCAAATTTTGAACATGGATCTTAAAGGAAAGTGACTAAAGTGGATATTTCCTGTAGATGGTCAATATTCTTTGTCTTTTGGAACCTTAATTTCATCTAGTTGAGGAAGTTTTGACAGTAATGGTTGTATTACTATTACTTGTGTGCAGTGATTTTGAATGGAAAGAAAAGATTCTTTGATTTCTAACGCTTTGTTGGTTTGTATTGTATTTGGTTAAATTGTATCTTCTTATCCTTGCTGAATTGGTTTCGTTCATCGTTCATCGTTCATCGTTCATCATGTGGTTGCTTTCTATCTGATTTATCTTATTAACAGTGTTCTGAAGGGTGTAAAGTTGAACTGTAAGGATCCTGATTGAGGAATTTTCTATTGGAAATGACTTGAAGCATTTTGGGAATCGATCTCGTTTGAATAAAGGAAAAACGTTCCGCAAATCGCTACTATAGAAAGTGTACTGGAAACTGAGTGTGTTGGAGTAGAGGAAGTTGCTTGATGTATTTGAGACTCAGGGGCACTGGTAATATGGGTGAAGGATCTATGGATGACATGAAAGGAATTACTAGAGTTACTTTGATTGAGTCATCGTCTACGAGATTAATGAAGAGGTCACGTACCCTTGGAAGTGGAGCCCAAGTCCCTTCGTGTATGGTTGATGGCTGCAGTTCAGACCTTAGCAAATGCAGGGACTACCATCGTCGCCATAAAGTATGCGAGCTCCATTCTAAAACACCGAAAGTAACCATTTGCGGTCAGGAACAACGATTCTGCCAGCAGTGTAGCAGGTGGATTAGAATGTTTAGAATATCAATATGTTAATTTCATGGTTTTCTTTTGTGATCTTTAGAATTTGAGTTATGCAGATGGGATACACTCTTAAGCTTGTTGTTTTTCCATCTTGTCCTAGATCATCTTCTACTTTGAAACTTCATCCTTCTCAACTTCCTGCATATTTTTCCTTTTTTAAGCACTTTCTGGAGTTTATATCAAACCTTTTAGACTTGAGGCTATGCATTATGTCCTTAGTGTAGAATGTTCTTGAGCTTATATAGTATGCTCGTTACGATTTTGGTGCTATGGTGTATTAATGGAAGTGCGTGGGAGAAGCTTTCTTCTTTTACCCTATTTTACCACCTCGAGTTTGCGTTTGCATCTATTTTTCTGTTGTAACATGTTTAAGGCATGTTTGTATCTTTACCCCGGCAACGAATATTAAATTGAGTGGATCGATATACGGGTTGATTCCCACAATCATGGTTATTTATTGAAACAACATAGGAAGAAAGACATTTTCTCAAATCGTTCTCTCATGGATATATTTCAAAATGTGCTGATGTTTTTTCTTTTCACCAGATGGTTGATTCTGTGTTGGATGCAAATCTTTGTGAGACTTACATTTTGTGTTTCTTATATACTTATGATTTTATTCTGGTTGGTTCCCTTGTCGGCAATCGATTCAGTTCTGTTAACATGTTCTTGTAGATTCCATTCTTTGGTGGAGTTTGATGATCGGAAACGAAGCTGTAGGAAACGTCTTGATGGGCACAACCGACGTCGAAGAAAGCCTCAACCAGCAACTATGACACTAAATGCAGGAAGATTTCTCTACGGTAACCAAGGTCTGTATCATTCATTTAGGCGCGTTTTTCATTTCCATCGTCTTCTTCCCGGCCGATCTAATTGAATTCTCTTCCATACTGCTATGAATTCCATTAACTATAATTGACTGCTCGCCATTCTTTCATTATTGTTTCGACGAGATGATAAACCAGTGTGAATAGAAGTGTGCATAAAACTTCTTTGTGCAGGTCCTAGGTTCTTACCATTTGGTAATCAACTACTTTCTGCAAGCAATGATGTGAGCTCTTGGATTGGAACGATCAAACCCGAAAATAACGTCCCTCTTTGCAGCAGCAACTCACAGTTCGACTTCACGGACAGAAGAAAAACTATGTTGCCGGGGTCGTTGGCTTCTGATTACAAAGAAAAAGAACTAGCAATCTCTTGCATCCCTATAGGACTGCTTCCTAAATCATCTGATACTCAGCCATTTCTCAACGTTGGATCCAGCAACGATGGGAATGTTCAGAAAGTGCTCGGAAACATATCGAATCGTTTCTTCGACTCTACCTGTGCTCTCTCTCTTCTGTCAACACCAGTTGAGCCTGGGGAGATTAATCTAAGCTCCATGGTCCAATCCAACCCCATCCCCCCAGCCCATTTCATCCATGGCGACGGTCTCGGCTTGGAGAGTGACCCTGTCAATTCTGGTTTGGTTTCGGACGGTAGCAGCGATGCAAACATCCGTTGCTACACGACATTCCAGGACGGACCTGATGGATCACCAGTAGATTTATTCAGGTTTTGAAACATGAATGAACTTGGGTCATTCTTCTAGGTTCTGATATTAGATCTTTCTAATATGCTTATTCTCTTCAGGATTTAACTCATCCATTACCCAACCTTCCAATCTCTACTTTATTTGTTTTGGGAGTTTTAAGGAATGCTTTTGTGTTGTGTGTGAAATGTCTCTTTCAATGTTTTTAACTTTGTTCAGACTTCAGATTTTGAATATTAATTTGCTGGCTCTATTTAGTTCCTTTTGGAAGAGTCAACAGCCTACTAAATTAGTTGAAGAATGCTTTTATGAATTATGCTCTCTGTTTTCTCCTCTCTTTCCAAAAAAAGAAAAAGTACTAGTTGATTTTGTTTATGCATCTTATGTTGGCTAAATTTATAATATAGTCTATTATATTTAGTTTGACAAAGAACCAGTTGATTTTGTATATGGATCTAATGTTAGCTATATATATATAATTTAGTTTATATAATGGTTTTATTACAAGTTTAGTCTCTGAAAGTTCTGAGTTGTATCAATTAAGTCCCTGAACTTTAAGAAGTATTTAATAGGTCTCTGAATTTTCAATTTTGTTTCTAATAGGTCTCCGAACTTTAAAAATGTCTAATAGGTCTCTAAACTTTTAATTTTGTGTCTAATAGGTCTTGACATATTCAAGAGTTCTAAAAGTTAACCAATCTATTGTATATAAAAAATGAATTTTATGTTTATTGAGACTCTAAACTTTCAATTTTGTATCCAGTAAGTTTGTGGATTTTAAAATATGTTGAATAGGTTAATAACTTATTAGACACAAAATTAAAAATTGAAAGACCTATTGGACACAAAAGTGAAAGTTTAAGAACCTATAGATTACTTTTTAAAGTTCAAGAATCTATTGGAAACAAAATTGAAAGTTCGAGGACTTATTTGAAATTTTTTAAAGTTCAAGTACAAAATTGACACAATTCTTAAAGTTTTGGGACTAAACATGTAATTTAACCTTATATAAATTATTTTTCAATCAAATTATTTTTGTTAGAAAAGATCAAATTTCATTTTTATAATGGTGATGCTATATCATAATAGATTTTGGTAATTGACTTGTAAATATTTTATATTTGACATGTTCTCTCCTATCATCGAGAGAAGAAAAAAAAAAAAAAACTTCAATCTTCATAAATTAAGAGCCGAGAATTTCAATCTTTACAAATTAAGAATCGAGATGGGTTGACATTATACTACAGATAAATTTAATCAATATTAGTTGTGCTTTGCATAAACCTTCTGTTTTTATTAATATTTTTGGGGAAAGATTGTGCTTTGCATTTTCAAGCAAGATAGCCTATAAATTTTTTTTTGCCACAAATGATAGACTTTTTGGTTGTGTTTGGAATACAATATAAGTTCTTCAAGTCAAGGGGTGGCCATAAAAGCTCAAAACCATAAAAGCTCAAAACAAAATAATGTGAAGGATGAAACTTTTCAGAGATTATGAAAAGGCTCTATTGATTGAATGATTTGAGAATACACAATTGAACCCTATTTATACACAAAGGAATAACAGAATACAAAATATAAAATAACAAAAAAGGAGAAGATCATGGAAAAATAACAAAAACCCATAACAAAATAACTAATATTCATAACATCTCCCGCAAACGAAAGACTATCGAGGCATGAGTTTGGAGAGAAGGAAGCATAGGCGATGACTAGTCAGAGGCTTCGTAAAGAGATCAGCTAGCTGAGTAGAGGTAGAAACAAATTGCAATGAAATATCCTTCCGAGTAACCCGTTCGCGAATAAAATGAAAATCAACTTCGATGTGCTTAGTTCGCCCATGAAAGACTGGATTACGAGCAAGTTGAATGGCAGACTAATTGTCACATAATAGAAGAGGAGGTGAGGAACCAAAGATGCAGAGATCGCGAAGAAGCTGGCGAACCCAAAATAATTCAGCAGCCGTAGAGGCAAGAGCACGATACTCAGCTTTTGTGGAACTTCGAGACACAGTAGATTATTTCTTTGCTCCCCATGAAATTGGATTAGGCCCAAAAAAGATAACAAAACATGTCGTGGAACGTCTGTTAAGAGAACTCCCAGCCCAATCCGAGTCGGAGAAAGCTGTGAGATTCAAAGAGCCACCTTTGCGAAAGAGAATACCAGAGGCTAACGTTCCAGCAAGGTAGCGAAGGACTCGCTTAGCAGCAACTAAGTGAGCATGAGAATGATTCTACACAAATTGAGAAAGCCAACTTACAGAGTAAGCAATATCAGGGCGAGAGAAGGTGAGATAATGTAATGCACCAACAAGAGCCCGAAAAGTTTGAACATCAGCAGACGAACAGAGAGAACGAACATCAGTAGCTGGCTTGAGAGAAATTGGTGTAGAACAAGGCTTAGCATTGGCCATACCAAAACGATGAAGAATATCACGTGCATATTTAGCTTAAGAGACATGAATCCCAGTAGAAGACATCTTGACTTCAAGACCAAGAAAGTATGTAAGATAACCAATATCAGTCATGTCAAATCGAGACTGCAACTGAGATATTAAGGAGCTAATCATAAGATTGTTAGTACCAGTGATGATAATATCATCAACATAGAGAAGAAGATATATAAGATGTCCATCATGTTTTAGAACAAATAGAGATGAATCTCCCTGAGAAGCACAAAAACCCAATGTGAGTAAATAGGATGTGAAACACTCAAACCACGCCCGAGGTGCTTGCTTGAGACCATAAAGGGACCGAAGTAATTTGCAGACATGAGTCGGATTGGTTGAGTCAACAAAACCCTGAGGTTGCTGCATATAAACTTCTTCATGTAAATCACCGTGTAAGAAGGCATTCTTAACATCGAGTTGACGAAGTTGCCAACCATAGTGAGCAACCAAGGAAAGAATGACTCGGACGGTTGGTTTCTTAACCACCGGACTGAAGGTTTCGTCATAGTCAATACCTTCTTGTTTATGGTAGCCCTTGGCAACCAGACGAGCTTTGTAGCGAGCAATGGAGCCATCTGGATTACGTTTGACTCGATACACCCATTTGCATCCAATAGCACTTTTACCAGGAGGGAGAGGTGTAAGTTGTCAAGTCTCTTGTTGTGTGAGAGCCTCAAACTCGGATCTCATTGCTTGCTGCCAAACAGGAAACTTAGACGCAACAGTAAATGAAGACGGTTCAACTTCAGAATCATGAGATAAAGAAGTGGTAGCAAGAAACACCTTCCGCTTAGAAATTCCTGATTTACCACGAGTTTGCATTGAATGTGCATTTTGAACATGAGGCACTAATGGAACATCATGATGAACAGATTGCAAAGAAACAAGATCAGTAGTATTAACATCAGAAACAGCAGGAGGCACAAAAACAGAAGCATCAGTAACATCAATAATAACATTAACACCAAAATCAACAAGAGAGTCATGTACAGTAGGTTCAACCGCAATATTAAGCCTATTGTTATCAGTAACAGGTAAAGAACAAGTATCAGTAGAAGAGGAAGTTGGGGTAGGGGAAGAAGTGGTAGGTAACAAAAAAGGAACCAAAGGATTGAAACTAGGAGATGATAAAAATGTGGATGGAATGGAAGATGTAATTAGTAAAGAGAAAGGAAATACAGTTTCATAAAAAAGAACATGTCTAGAGGTATAGAATTTCTCATTGCTCATGTTGTAACACAGATAGCCTTTATAATATAATGGATAACCAAGAAAAACACATTGAGTGGATTTAGGCTGGAGTTTGTTAGAGTTATAAGGAGTAAGTAAAGGGTAGCAAGCACAACCAAAGGTCTTTAAATGACAATAGTCAGGTGGCTCTTTAAATAGACATTCATATGGTGATTTATTATGTAAAGAAGGAGAAGGTAAACGATTTATGAGATAAGTGGCAGTAGCAAATGCATAAGACCAAAATTTTGTAGGAATAGATGCTTTAGACATAAGAGATAAAGCCATTTGAACAATATGACGATGTTTGAGTTCAGCAACACCATTTTGTTTAGGTGTGTAAGCACATGACTTTTGATGAATTATGCCATTAGGAGAAAGATAAGATGAAAGAGATTGATTAATGTATTCACCACCACCATCTGTTCGAAGAGTTTTAATTCGAGTAGAAAATAAATTTTCAACTAGTGGCTTAAAACGTTGGAAAACAGCAGAAACATCAGATTTTTGAGCAATAGGATATAATCACGTAAATTTAGAATAATCATCAATGAAAGAAACATGATAATTAAATCCATTGACAGAAGTTTCAGGAGCTGGGCCCCAAACATCACTATGTATAAGATTAAGAGACAAAACATAAGTAGAAAATGAACGAGGAAAAGGTAATTTAGTCATTTTTCCACTAGCAAAGTGTTGACAAATAGAAGAAGAAATAGAACATGAAGATAAACCTAAGAAACGAAGAACAGAATTAACAACAGAATGACCAGGGTGTCCTAATCGATTATGCCAAAGAGAATAAGAGCTATCTGTAGCAACACGAGCAACATGACATGATGGAGCAAATGATGTAGGAATATATGATAAATGATAGAGGCCATTTACGCTAGGTCCTTGGAACAAAACCTTGCCCATACATTTGTCCTGAACAACAAACTTGTGTGAGTCAAATATGATAATACAATTTTTGTCTACACATAGTTGATGGACAGACAAAAGGTTGGTAGCAATATGAGGAACATATAGAAGATTATTAAGCTGGAAAGAAGAGGAAGATGTATGGAGAGAACCTGAGCCATTGTGAGAAATTGGGAGGGATTGGCCACTGCCTACTGATACTTGATCATCACTTGCATATTCTGAAGCAATAGACAAATTATTGAGATCAGCGGTAAGATGAGCATTACAATCAGAATCGGTTAACCAAGTAGAAGAGGAACCAGCTCCATTATTCACACTGCTTGATGTTGTGTTGCAGTAAGCAACATTTTGAGAGGCCACCATGGCTGCTAGTTGCGTAGGTGGATGACGCCCTTGGAAATGGTAGTTCATTATGTTAAAACAATCAATTGCACTATGTCCAGGGCGTTGACAAATTTGACATGAAACCCGTCCTTGTCCGTCAGAAGACTGTGTAGGAGAAGAAAATATGTCTTTACCTTGATTAAAATTTCCACGACCAGAAGGATTGAATCCACGACCACAACCTTGATTGCGTCCACTGTCAGATGACCTTCCTCGATTAAAATTTCCAGAGGAGTTGGAATGTTGAGAGAGATTGGGCGTTGTATGAGACGCAAACATGGCAGAAGGCTGAGTTAGGGCATTATCTTGCTTTGATTGTTTCTCAATAGCAGCCTCCTCTGCTTTTAGAAGGACGTGGAGCTCATCGAATGTAACCGATTGTGACCGTGTTCTCATAGATGTGCGAAAAGTGTTAAAAACAGAAGGTAAGCCATTTAAGGCATAGATAAGAATATCCTATTCATCCACAATAACAGAAACATTAGCTAATTTATCCTTGAGTTCTTTGATTCGTTTAACATAATCATTGATTGACTCACCCGACTTCTTGGTTATTGATTGAATATCTGACTTCAAATTGACGATGTTGGTTCTTGAGCTCGAAGAGTAGTGCTTTTCAAGAACCTCCCAGACTTGTTTGGATGATGTGCAACCAACAGCATAGGCTAAGGCTACCGGCGACAGAGTGGCATTGATCAGTGTCATTAGAGCTTGATCTTTGGCAACCCACTCCTTATAAAGTGGATTAATCTGAGAAGATACTGGAGCAGGAGGTGCTTCAGTTGCAGTCTCCGTCGATGTAGAGGACAATGTGGTGGATGATGGAACCGTCTTTGGAGGGCAATTAGTGGAGCCATCGATAAATCCAAACAACTTGTGAGCTTTTAAGATCGATTGTAGTTGAAATTTCCAGAGGACAAAATTTGTGGAATCAAGCTTCAGAGAAATTAGGTTACAGATATTTGAGAGCAAAAATATTGGTGAATGAGAGTCATTAGATGCCATCTCAGCAAAAAGAGGGAAGCGTGGGAAAAAAAAAAAAGGAAAAACAAAAAGGACGTGAGTCACTTAGAGCTCTGATACCATGAAACTTTTCAAAGATTATGAAAAGGTTGTATTGATTGAATGATTTGAGAATACACAATTGAACCCTATTTATACACAAAGGAATAACATAATACAAAATATAAAATAACAAAAAAGGAGAAGATCATGGAAAAATAACAAAAACCCATAGCAAAATAACTAATATCCATAACAAAGGATATATGAATCACAATTTGAATAAGCTTGGGATTGGAAAGTCCAAAATTATGCCTTGTGCTTGGGCTTCACAAACAGAAAAATTATAGAAAATTGCGAGTCAACATAGCTTAACGGTAATTGACATGTATCTTCAGATGTTTGAATCCCTCATCCCTAAATTGAACTACAAGTAAATAATTAGATAAATTTAGAAATTTGAATTAATTTTGTATGTAAGTGTCAATACAATCTTTAATGCAGGATCCTCTGATACTAGATGTGTACTTAATTGAAGGTTGGAACACTTGTTCTCAAGTGTGTTGATTTTATTAGATGATTGACCTTTTGTTTGTTGATCTACTTAGATTTTCCCTTGGCTTGTTGATCTTTATTGGATAGTCTTTCGAAGTCTTAAAGTCTTGTACGCGTCAGATGCCTCAACGTCTTCAAATCTTTAAAGAGATTTTGGTCTTCACCTTCTATCTTCAGAGCATTTTTGGTCTCTAGAGAGTCTTCTAGGAGTTTTCTTTGAATTCTCTAAACTTGGAAGCTTCTAAATATATCGGGGTCCTAAATTTTCTAAACCTTTAAAATGATAACTTTGAATAGAGCTTTCCATCAATTATTATGGAGCTTTTAGGTCCAACTTTTAGATTTGAGCTTTGTTGGCTTTGGGTCTAACCCTTTGAGTTTGGACTTGAGAATTTTGGCTGAATGGCCAAAAGTTGAGAGGCGATTTTGAAACATATCCAAAAAATAAAAAGTATGAAATATGACTACACGTGACTTCTACATGGCTTTAATTTTTGTATTATTCCATTTTTGTCCCTGCCACAAGGTGTAAACCAGCCTTCCCTAAACTCATGTAATAGTGGATGTGGACCCCAACAAATTTAATCTCTACAAAAATCTTAAATTTAGACTTTGTTGGCTTTAGGCCCAATCCTTTGGGTTTGGACCAAATTATCATTCAATGAGCTTTGTAAGCTTATTTGATCTTGGGCTTAATTCATGACCCAATTAACCAAACTAGGCTTAACAACCATAGCAAACTAGATGTTGGAAATAAAAAGGGGAATTGTGCTAAATGGCTACAAAAAAAAAGCGGGCTTGATTTTTGGCTACAGAAGTTTGGTATTTGCAGGCGTGGCTACCGGAATAATATGAATCGTTTTCCTGAATGTTTTTTGACGTTTTTACCCCTGGTATATACGACTATATACAGACGGCCCTAACGTCCGTTTTTGTTACACGCACGTTGCTCGGCTTTTTCTTGCGCGCTGGGTGTATCCCGGTTTACATGGGATTTGGTCCCTTTATTGCGCTCTGGATGTATCTCTATTTACACGAGATTTTGGGGGGCGGTCTGTTGTGATCTGTTAAGGACTACCTACTGTTTAGGCGTAGGTAGTTTCCAACGATTATTTATTTATTCCTTCACATTGTTGCCCCTCATATAAATGTCATATTGTATTATCTTTTTGTTTTATATCACGATTACATTGCGACAGTAATTTTCCGTCCTAATCTAACATGGCAACAGTTCAACAGGTCACGATTTTGTTTGGTGGTGTCTGGAGTGCTGGGGGTATTTACAGTGATTTCAAGTCCGGAAGCGTGGATGTTAGAATTGATTCGAGTCTCCAAGAGTTTAAAGTATGTCTGGCGAAATACCTTCAGCTCCAGGACGGTAATATGATTACTCGGCTAACACTCTTCAGGAGCTGGTCGAATAACCCAATTAACATAATCATTTCTGAGGACAGAGATGTTTTTTGGATGGTCAACGGTTTTCAAAACGGTACATACAGGGGGTGCTATATAGTCGTTGACACCCCGGGGGTCAATACTAGTATACACCCTATGGGGACAGACGCGGGGACACCCCCTTAAATCCGTTACCTTATTGCAAATATAATGGAGGGGGAAGGAAGAAACGAACCCCTAAAATCTCGGGATTGCAAGGAAGAAACGAATCTTTCTGTTGCAAATATAATGGAGGGGGAAGGAATCCGTTACCTTATTTCAAATTTTTTGGTACAGGCCTCGCGTAGAAGAAGAAAGGGTTGAGCATGCAATACGTGTTCGTCGGCGTACCGGATGAAGGTCGCGGGGACGGCAGGGGGGGCGTCGACGTGATGCGAGAGGTAGGTAGCGATATCCACTATGGTTGGCGGTGGGAATGCAGGTTTTTTTTGTGTCATAATTACGTTTCTTTTTTGTTTCTCAAATTTTCGGAGGTTTTAGGTGCAGATAGTAAATATGCAGATGGACAGGAATGTTGTTCCTGATCAATGGAGTTCAGAGGTGTTTCTCTCTACTGACGGGGTGGTTGAACTTTGTACTCATTGTCCGACAAGGTATTTACTCCTATTCCCGGGAACAACTAGGGTCTTTGTACTCATTGTCCGACAAGGTAGTAAATATGCAGATGGACAGGAATGTTGTTCCCGATCAACATTGCAGCAGATGTGTTATAATTCCGGTTTCTTAATTTTTTAGAGGTTCTTAGGTGCAGGTAGTAAATATGCAGATGGACAGGAATATTGTTCCTGATCAATGGAGTTCAGAGGTGTTTCTCTCTACTGACGGGGTGGTTGAACTTTGTACTCATTGTCCGACAAGGTATTTACTCCTATTCCCGAGGAACAACTAGGGTCTGGTACATTTGGGTTTCAAAATAGTTGTGTGTCTTTTTTATTTTCGGATTTTCAAACCTCCTAAAATGTCTCCAACTATTTTTAGGGGTGTTTTTTTATCTCTCTTAAACTCTGATTTTGGTTTTAAACGTTAACAACACGTTAGGAAGTTTGTTGAGGGGCATTTTTGTCTTGTATAATTAGGGAATTATTAATTAATAAATGGTTTAGCCATCTATTTAATTTACAAACGTTTGTAGCCATTTTTCAAGCCACCTTTTTATTTGTAGCCATTTTTCTTGTTGCCCCAAATAAAAACCTAATTGTCAAGGCCCATCATTTGGACTTTGTTTGATAACTATTTGGTTTTTGGTTTTTGGTTTCTGAAAAAATTAAACTTGTTTTCTCTTAATTTTCTAAAAATGATTTACATATTTGCCAATGACACATTTGCATCCTAACCAAATTCAAGGAAAAAAAAAACAAATTTTTGAAAACTTCTTGTTTTAGTTTTCAAAACTTGGTTTGGTTTTTTAAAACATAGAAAGAAAATAGATAACAACACAAAGAAACTTGGGTAGAAGTTGTGTTTGTAGGTTTAATTTTCAAAAACCAAATTGTCATCAAACGGGGCCTAAGCCAGTGAGATTACCTACCATGTCTAATTCTGAACGAGATTATAAATGTCTTAGATGTGTTGAGGATTACACATTGAAATGATTAGGGGAGAACTCACAATTCATAAGATATAAGGGTCATTCCACCCATTGCCAATTGGTTTTGAGATCGAAATTCATGTTATTTAATATGTTTTCAGAGTCCATTTAAAAAAAAAAAAAAAAAATCTTGTCATTTTCTATTTTTTTTCCCTTAATTGTGAGGATTTGAATGGGATCTGCAGCAAACAAATGTTCATAATTTCTCAAAAGAGAGAACTCACAATTCATTTCGGCATTTCGGTATGAAATTTGAATGAAAGCTTAACGGGAAACTATGGCGTCTCGGTTCTCATTTCTCCGGTTGCAGAGACGCCTGTTTAGTAGCAGTACCAATCAATGGAGCGTTAGGCAAGTTCGCAACTCCGACTTCCATGGCTGCTTGGAGGACCTGAAGAACCACATCTCTGACTCCGACTTCCTCGCCCTCTCTCTGCAGAACACGGGTTCTTCTTCCTTTCCTTGGCACCGCCTTCAGCCCTTCGACACCTACGATACCGCCTATTGCAAGGCCAAGTACGCCGCCGAGAAGTTTCAGATCCTTCAATTCGCTCTCTGCCCCTTCTCTGTTAGGGAATCCAAGCTGATCGCCCATCCGTAAGTCCCGCCGCCGCTTATCTTCATGTTCGCATTTTTGGAGTTTTGAACGCTGGGGCAGGGGTCGGGGGTTTGGAGTTTCTTTATGTTGATGAATTTTTCTGCACTTGCAATGGATTCGGTTGCTTCTTGATATGTAGTTGATGTGGAAAGAGAGCGTGAAAATTGGAATTGAGAGTCGTGATGAATAATAATTATTTTGCATTATTCACATAATAATATAATTTGTGATGAGAGTTTGTAATGGGGAGTCCGATGGCTTCTGGCTGATATTTTGATAATGCCTTTTGCCTTTTGTTTTCCAGTTCATCATTATTTGAAAATCTAAATCCGAATTCTCTTATATCAGTTGGTGGCTGATACTAATTTGATTGCTGAAATTTTATTTGCATAATATATGCTTTCTCTGTACATGCATCTTAGGCTATTGACGTACCATCTGTAATTCGTGTGTTCTTTTCCTGTGAATTACGGCTTTCAGATTAAAACTCTAGCATTCTATTTCATGCCTGTCGGTGTCGTGACGATTTGGCTCTGTTTCCTTCAATGATGTAGGTACAACTTTCACTTGTTCCCCAGAGATGAACTGAACGTTGGGATGCCTTCTTACAGATTTTCATGTCAAATTTCACATTTAACATCCATGGCTCGTGAAGGTGTTGACTTTGATGCTTGCATATATGATGGTAAGCCATATTATGGACTATTTGCGTTGGTTCACACTCACTGGTCACTAGGCTTGAGATTCTAAGAGACACCATAACTATATATAGAGGAAGAATCTTACAACCCAGATTTTCAATCCCTAGACCACCTTCCTTGCGAGGCTTTGACATAGAACTCAAGTTAACTGAGACTAAACTTGTCTACAAAAGCATAGAATGAATTTGAGGGGCATTGAAAGGAAAGAAAAAATCCCCAAGTTCTTCTTTCTCAATCTCCCTACCCTTTGAAATTATGTTCCCATCCTCCACCTCAAGAGAAGAAATTAAGTTGTCGTGTCTCCTAAAATTAGCAGCCCCATGAAAATTAGATGTTTCAAAATTATCCTCCCTAACCCTCTTTATCTTAGATTTTTGTGTCTATTCCATCTCTTCTGTTTGAATTAGAGTCTGAAAACCCCCCTTCAATTCACTTCACTCCTCCCATGCTTCCTCACTCAAAATCCCCATAGACTCCAAGTCATCTAAAGTGTTTAATCCTATTGATAATATCTTTCTTTTTAATTAAAAAACATTTGAAGACCTTTAGGTTCCAGGCTTTTGCCGTGAATTTTAGGGACTTCAATCTTATTGTAAACCTAAATACCTTCCATCTCCCATCCACGATATCTGACCATTAGTCGAGCTAGGAAGTCTTAAAAGAAGGATGCTTTAGCCACATATTTCTAAATTGGAAAGAATAAGGACCCCATTATATCCCTGACCTATGAACTGACCTTTTGTTAGTCAGAATTGACTTTGGGAACCCAATGACTTGGTATCCCCAAAAATATTTGGTCCGCGCCCTTTAAAGGTAAAAATCTATCTAGGTGACAAGAAATTGCACTAATACACAAATTAGATAAAGTAAATCTGACACTCACGGGGGAGGATAAAAACAACCAAACTCTTCACTGAACTTTTTGAAAGTTTGCATCAGTCTAGTTGATTGACTCAAAGAATTCTTCAGGAAAAAAATTCAAGCCATTGAAATTCCCAACTAAAAGCCAGCTAGGTTCACGAATGCTGAAAAGGCCACCAAACTCTTCCCAAAAATCATCTCCTTCCCTATATCTAGAAGGGTTATACACCCCCATCTTGTTTTGAGATTCATTTGGCTCGTATAATAATTATACATTAGAACTCCAGCTTTCCAAGTTTTTGTTGGTGGATTGTTGAGATCTTTTTATTTCTGGTAAATTTTATCGGCCTGAATATCATTTATTCGTCTGATACTGTACTTTGACTTCTCTTTGCATTTTTCCTCTTTTTGGCTTCAGGCATATCATATTTATCTAGAGCTCAAGAGTCTATAGCAAAAGTTCGAATAGGCTCTCCAACTCTAACACCCAGTACATACGTTTTGAAATCCTCTTCTAGACAGTCAATTGCTGATTCAGTGTTTGTTCAACGGGTTAAATCACGGGTTAAGAACTGGAAAGAGGCATGTATTTCAAGCACAAAAACCAACGGTAAGTTATGACAAAAGTCTTTTCTAACACAATTTCTTCATGGTCTTTTCTTTCCTTTTTCCTCTCTCCTTTTTAAAATATTTTTTATTTCTTTGTCTCCTAATATAGTAAAGGTAGTGTTTCCATTATATAGATGCTCTGCTGAGTTCTTTGAAAAAGCTCATCGTTGGTAGTGAGCAGTATGGATCAAGACCATCCATGACTATAGATGTTTGTAGTGAACGTCAAGTTCTACTTGTATTAGAGGTACCTTTATCTTTTCAACTTGTGATGATTTAACATGTGTATTGTATTGCACGTTTTTAAACTATAGTAAATTATCATGTGCATTATACACTCGCAAAAATGTCCCCTTCTAGAGCAAACCCATAATCATAGTACATACAAAAGTGCTTTTTTTTTTGTTGACCAGTTGCTAAAACATAATAGATAATGGTCAATGGATCTCTTCCATGTAATTCTTGCTGTTAACACCGTTATTGGATTAAACATAAGCTGATTTGGCCTGATTTGAGAGACAACATGAAAAGGGGATGAATAGTTGTTCAAAATAAAGTGACATGTGCAACATAGCATTTTTAGAGCAATGTATTGAATTTCTTATGTAAACCATACCACTCTATTTTGTCAAGTTGTCACCTCTTGTCATTTGCCTACAACTCATGTCAAATCAACCCACTTTTGTCCAATAGTCTTGCAACACCGTCCTTTCGTTAACAATATTAATGGCTGAGACTACATAGAATTATAGTTTAAAGTTAAAGGATGTAATTGAAACTTTATTTATAGTTTAGGGATTACATAGATGCATCTATCTAAGTTAAAGGATTAAATTTGTAACTTAACATTAAATCATATATAATAATGTTTTTTGTAATATCAAATATGTACTATAACTTGCTTTAGTTAGTTAATTAGTTATTTTACATGGTTAAAGCCTCTGTGAATAGAGGATCTAATCTCTTGTATTAGGAATTTCTTGTGAATTGTAAACACCTTTAGGTTAATAATTCATGGAGATTTCTCTCCTTGATTAAAAAAATGACAAGATTGACAGGAGCCAGACCTTTAAGCTGTCCTATTTCTTTTGTTCATAATACGGTCTTCTGTTTCTTCTCCCCCGCAATAACCATTAACCAAGCACCTCGAGAGGTTTGGACTCTTCCAAAATTCTGCCTCCCTTCAACTCCTTTCACCCTCTATTTATAACCACTCTTTGCTTATCAACTCCCTTTACTAATGGATAATGACAAACATGCCCTCTTAATATCCTAACTAATAATACCCTTAATATTTCCCTACTAGTATTCCTAACAAAGATCTTAACCTGTAATTCCAGCCTTTCATAATTCATTAAAGAAGGCAGTGTGGCCCAAAGAATCCCATTGGATAGAAAAACTGAGAGAGACGAGAAAAACAATGGAAAACAAGCCGGAAGAGAGTGGGAGTAAAAGCCCATGATAACTGGCCTTTGAACTTATAAATTATGACATTAATTACATAACAATGAACCAAGCAAAAAATATGATGCATTTCTGGAATGACTAAATTTTAGAGTGAACAAAGCTATTTCAATTTATTCTAGTGTTATCCGTAACGTGGTGATGATTTAGACTACTGCTTTGCAAAACATTCCATTTCTCTATATTGCTTTTTCTGCAGAGGGAATTTAAATGTAGACTGATTTTTTATTTTTTATTTTTCTGTATTTTCTGCAGTTGTTGAGTGAGTTTTCTGATGACTTGGTTCCTATAGTGATTCCAGCCAAGGGTGGAGAAACTCAAGTGATTCGTGTCATTTTGACAAGCTCAAAAGAAGACAAGATTCTGCTTGAGGTACCAGTTAATATTTCATCAGATTTCCATATTGAAAAGGGGGTTATAGAGTACTACATTTTGTTGCCTCAACGAAGAACTCTAAGTTCCTAAACTGTTGGTTTTTTAGCTCTTTGTTGAAGTTTATCTACGTGAGTTGGTTCTTTCATCATTTTCAACTGACATAAGCATTGCCATGATTAAAATTACTTGTCTTAAAAGTAATTTTTTTAACAAAGATGAAGAAACGTGCAATAAGAAAAATTTATAAAAATGAGAATTTAGTTTTGAAAATTGAGAGTTAGTGGTTCAATTCAAGGGATTAGGCGAGTATTGCCAAATTTTAGATAGATTTGCTAGAATGTGTTGTCCAGCTTTGTAAACCTTGTGAACTATTTTGTTTTCAGAAGGAGCTTCAAAATCTTGAAGAGGATGAAAACAAGAAATTTCGTGGTTTCCGAGAGGTGATAGATATGATTTCTGCTTCACAGAAACCTATTGTCTCCTACAGTTCTCTTAATGGTGTTTTTCTGATATATTCTTTATTTTTTGTTGATCTCTTTGCTTTATTTTTCTTTTGTTCTCGAATTTTTATTCTAATGTTGTTGTTTTGCATGCAGATTTTACATTTATTCATTCAAAATTCCTTGCTCCCCTACCTGCTAGGATAGATGAGTTTGCTTCCTCCTTGCTTTTGGTTTTCCCATTAGTGTTTGATGTCAAGCATTTGATGAGCAAGATTGGTGGCCTCAATAAACAGACCAGTATATCTTCAGCCCTTTCCTTCTTGAAGAATCATTATTTTGCACCTGTTGATTTGGACATTCGAGTTGAAGGTCTGTCACTTTGTCCACCTACTTGATACAGTACGAGACACTTTTTCTTTGTGTGTGTGAGGACTTGTTACCATAGTTCTGTAACATCACGTCCATGAGCCTGTCACAAATTACATATATTGTTTTAATATGTGCATGTTGACGAGGACATAGGCACTTAAATTTAAGTTAAGTGCTATCACTCAAACAAGCACCCAATACATTTTCTATGTTTTCATTCATTATTCCCTGGTGCCCCCTTCACTAAGCTTTTTATTTGGCGCTAGTTCTTTTTTTTTTTTTTTTTTTTTTTGCATTTGCATTTGCTTTTTTGTCTTACCAATATGGGAATAGAAATTTATCCTTTGTTTTCATTTATTTGTTTTACAGTAATTTAATATACAAAAAAAAAAAAAAAAAAAAAAAAAAAAAAAACTTATTTCCTTAATTTATTTGTTTTCTTTTATTTTTATTTATTTATTTATTTATTTATTTTTTCGTCTCACTATTTCGTTTTGCATCTAAGCTCTATTGAACTTTTGCACTATAGCGCATCTCTAAGAGCACTGATTATCATCATGATCCCTAAAGTAGAAACCTTACTGCTAACCTTATTGTGTTCTTTTGCAGCTTCAGAAAATGAACGCAAGTTTCATGGGCATAATGCTGTACGGTTATGCCATTTGTTTGCACAAGTGTGCTCTGTACTTAAAATTGATCTCAGTGGCGCCCAATCCAGCAATAAGTGTTTGGCCTCAATGCTTGATGGGTGTGCAAATGTTTTTGGTTCATCCTCCCCTAACCACCAAGAATCTGTGGATGAGGAGGACATTAAGATCTGGACCAAGAACGTTAGAAAAGT
The DNA here is from genome assembly GCA_036850905.1 of Luffa acutangula. NCBI lineage: Eukaryota > Viridiplantae > Streptophyta > Magnoliopsida > Cucurbitales > Cucurbitaceae > Luffa > Luffa acutangula. The sequence goes on from CM072090.1 coordinate 47,850,399, forward strand.
TAGCTGTGGGCATTTGGTTTTCTTGTGGGGATTTAAAGACGGTTCGACTGCTGGGTTGCTCAAAACTGCACTTGAAGGATCCCATGAAGTTTTCTGTGAAGAGTTTGATGTCCGGTTTGTAGACAAGAAGTGTGCCATTGTTGTTTTCTGGCAACCTGGCTTATCTGAGACATTCCTTGGTGCAATAAATAGTGATGGCATTGTGGGATCTTTAAGAGACATGGTAGCAGAAGGGCTAAGAGCAGCAAGTTATGAAGCTTACAGGAGAGTCTGTAGGTTGGGTTTATGGGAAGCAGATTTAGCCGAGTCCCTGGAGAGAGCCATCTTAGAACCTCATTCCACTTTGGAAGGTGATCCCGAAACCGCGAGGTTAGACATCTGTTACTCTAATGATTCTTTAATTAATTTGAATGATCTTTGAAACCATTCTAGACATGATTGGGTTGCCAAAATTCAGATAGCTTAGCTACAGTAGTGATATTCTTCCTATTTCCTAACTGATATTTGGCACCCTTGAAGTTTTGATCCATTTCTGAAAATGTGTAAGTTATGATGCTGGAATATTTTTATTTCCATTATATTGTACATATTCTTGGGCATTTTAGGTGGAAGAGGATGCCTTCATGCCTAATCTAAAGTAAGTCATCGATCAATGAATCTCTTATATGGTTAGCTATGTTTAAATTTCTAGGTCTAAAAGATCAGAAATGATGTAAAAATAACTGATGCTGGTGGGACGGAATATAGACATTGTAAAAACTTTCAACTTGCATGATTCTTCTTCCTTCTCGATAAGGAATTGATTCTATGATATATTAATTTTGGAATTTCTTTTGATGTTACATAGAAAATGTAATATACCAATGAACTTTGTTGCCTCTCTGATATTTGTAGTGGGGAATCTCCAAGTTTGAAATGGTTGGCAGGATTTTTTTTTTTCTTTATTTTTTAAGAAATAATTTCATTGATGAAAAAAAAAAAGGTGGGTAGATAATTCAAGGGAGGTATAAAACTTCTCCGATTGGGTGAGCATTTAGACAAAGAAAACTATAGCATAAAAAAACCTACCAAAAGGGGAGCTTTTTCTTTAAAAAATCAATGATTTCTTTCCTACCATATAATTACCAAAAGAAAGGGCAAATGAAGTAGAGTCAGAGGAGTTTCTTAAATCCCATAACTTTGCTGTATTTTTTCCCTTCATTTTTTTTAGTTGATTTTAATGGAGTATGTAGAAAGATTCTTACACAGTATGCAGTAAAGTTTTGTTCTATCTCATAATTCATGAATCAAGGGAGAGTTGTAGTCACCGAAGATGAAAACCAACCAACAATATAGTATATACACAAATTTCACTTCAAATTTCTTCGAGTATTGTATACATCATTAGGTCAAAGTGAAATTTTTATAACCTTGCAGTGTCATGATTAAGTTTTCATTCCCCCATTTGTCTTCATAAAAAAATTCATTCCCTAATTGTATCTATGAACCAAGGGCAATTGTACAATTACAAGACTATTGTTCTATTGCATCCACGTGTTCAGTTCAAGTCCTCAAAGTTCCAAATTGCAAATATCAAACCCTATTGTTATTGTTAAGTTCTATAAGAACAAACCAAGGGTCTCCAGAGCCTCTCTTTCTTTACTAATACAAAATGTATTCTAGTTCGTCAAATGAATTTTCATTTTGTTATCTTCCAAAGTCACCCCGCCAGAATCGAGCACAGATTATTATTATTATTATTATTATTATACCAATTTCAAGGTGCCATTTGTTCTATAACCTTTTTGTTGTTAATTTTGTAGGTTGGAACTTCCACTTGATAAGTTTGGAGGGCCTTTTTAGTGTCTTTGTTCATATAGAGAACGTTGAACAGGAGAAGAAAAAAAAAACCACCCTGGACTTGAATGAAACTAGTTTTTTTTTTCATTAAAAAAATCCCAAAATCCCCAATAAAAATGATTTTAGAAGTAACAAAATTCCCATCATTAATAATTTTAAAGGGGGAAAAAACCAACTTATTAACTTTAAAATCTTTGTTAATTGACACTTACATTAGAAAGCTTGTAATTTAAGCTAAAAAAAATAGACCTTCAAACTTTTTGCAAAACAGTTACATTAGAAACTTTCATTTCTTCCTAAGATTAATTCAAAATCAGCTCTCTCGACGTCTGAATACCACAAAAAAAAAAAACAACAAATTCCACTCCAACGAATAGAGCATCAAATCAGAAGCTTAGGGCACCAATTTAAAAGCATCAAATGAAAGAGAAAACTTCACTTTAAACATGAGATTCAGTTGAAAACTTGGAGAAAACCGAAGAAAATCGACTGAGCTAATTTGAAGAACTCGAATGTAAAATGTAAGCCAACCATGTGCCTAATAATGACCATTACAAGACAGATCATCCAGGCGAGTTAGTTGGAAGAATCAATTCCATTTCGCAAACGAAGAAATTGCCACAAAACATTGAGTTGATGAATAATCAGTTCTGGGACAGAGTGCGTTTGCTTTTTCCACTCCAATCAAACCAAACTTCTAAGAGAAAAATCGAAGGAAAGAAGAAACTGAACGATTTTGTTTCAAAATTGCGACGAAAAAACCAGTAGAAGCAGTGAAAATTGAAGAATGTACCAGCAATTAGAAGGGCCTGAGAATCCAGAAGGAAGGAACTCAGACGAGTGATACTGGCGAATTTGCATATCGCAAGGTTTGAGTAAAAATCTGGCTGGATCGATTGGCCGATCCAGTCAAGAAGCTGAACTTGCTTTTCGATTCAGTTTTTTTCCACTGGGATTCCTTCATCCATTGAGAAAACCAAAGACAAACAAAAAGTAGAAGAAAATCATTCAATTCAATCAGCACAAATTGTCTTGAAAGAAATTTTGAGTTTGGAGGGAGGCCGAGGGACGATTGCTTTAAAATGTGACGATGAATTTGTTTTATAGGAGAGCGAGGCTGAAATTAGGGTTTTTTCTTTTGCGTCAATAACTGTAGGATAATTGGATATTATTGTAATTTCGCTTTCTAACGGTTCAATAACGGAGTGAAGTGACGGAACTAGTTTTGTTCGCGTATATTGCTTTTTTGTTTTTTCACAAGAGAAAGTTTGGATTGGTTCCACTTGCTTCCTAATCCGTTTTTATTTTTATGTTTTCTTAAAATAAAAAATACGGAAACAATTAAGACGTGTTTAGTATACTTATTTTCAAAAACATTTTTTTGAAAACAACTCCGTTCCTATCTTATATGTAACTTCGTTCCTATCTTATATGTGATCGCAAATCTCAAATTTGTCTATGAAAAACAATCTAATTATATTAGTGTCGATAAATTAGTTGATTTCTTCGGTGTAATATAGGGTCTCATTGGCAAGTGTTACAAGATCTCGTACATTGAAATAGTGAAAAAGTGTTTTTGTTGTTGTAGAATAAGAAGTCTTGTTTTCAAAAATAATATAATGAAACATGATACAATTTAAAAACACATGGGATATATCATTCAGTCGGTCAAATAATGTTACATTATCCATTGACGACATTTTCTATTTTTAATACTCAAATTCTCCTCAACTCTATAGGAAAAAAAAAATACAAAATTACTATTGTATAAATAGTATACCTGGGGTGGTACTTACCGTGATGCTTTAGTTATCATTTTTACATAATCAATTTTGATGTATTCTCCCGTACAATCAAAAGCTTCATATAATACAATCATTTTGTTTTTTTTTTTTTTTTTTTTTGTAATTATAATTTCAATTCAAACGATATTAATTCCTAACATCTCTCTAAGAAATGAATAAAAGTTAGATAAATTACTTACATTTCGTTAATGGAATTTAAATTCTTAAGGGAATTAGTAACCAATTTAATTCAACTCAGAACAAAAATAATAATTTAGAATAATTTATTTTTCTCTCTTATAAAAAAAGACTTGTTTTTTTTTCTCTTACCAAAAATATTTATTCTTTCTTTCACTTATTAGAAATGATTTATTTTTTTTTTTATAAATTGTACCCCTCGTAAATTTGTAATTCAAGAAATTAAAATTCCAACTTCTATTATTAGACTTCATTTATTATTATTAGTATTATTAGTACATAGACTTCATTTAATTATCCCAATTTTAGTGTTTGTTGTCTTGCCTAGGTCTAGAAAAGAATATGTGTCTGCTATAGGAATTATATGGAAAATATGTGTTTGAGCTTCAGGATGGAAATTTTAAATTATGTTCTTCCTTGCTTATGTTCAGAGGAAATATGTTTGCTTATTCATGAACGTTAAGGGGGTGTTTGGGGTGCCAATTTTGGGAGTGGGGGTTTTGGAAAACACCCCATTTTTCCAAGTTGGTGTTTGGGCTCCCATTTTCCAAAACCCCTATTTCCCAAACCCCCACTTCACAAATCACTCCACTTTTCTCTCCCCATTTTCCAAGACCACTTCCCATTTCTCTCTCCATTTTCCAAAATCACTCTTTTTTTTTTCTTTTTTCTTTTCTTTTTTTTTTTTTTGAAAAACCCTATTTCCCAAACCCCCACTAACCCTTATTATTTTTATTATTTTATTTAATTATTAAGTTTATTATTATTTTAATTTAAAAATATTATTTTATTATTTTTAACCGCCACGTCAACACCGTTCTTCTCACATTTGGCACACTAACTATTCTTTAATATGATATTATTTCCATGATTTAATATTTGTTTGTTTTCTTTGTTATTACTTCCTTAGTTGAATAATAAAGTTTTGTTGTTTAAAAATATTTTCCAACCATCCTAGTTAATTTCAAATGATTAAAGTCATAGAATGGTCATGTTCATTACTCAATCTTAGAACAATTGTGTAGCATTGAAAAGTACAAACAGAAAAAAGAAAAAACCAATCAAAATCATAAAAACGAAGTTTGAAACTAAGTTCAGAAGAAAGGTAGGAAATGCAACATGTGTGCAAAGAAATTTGATAAATGATATATTTTTTTTCCCAATTTTAAATGTTTGATCAGGATTGTGTATTAAATTCTCATATTCACAATTAATGGAAAAAAACATTCTAAATTGTTGATTTTAGAACAATTGTTTAATATTAAACAAGAATAAGAAACAATAAAAAAATTATTCTTGTTCAAAACAGGGTCTCCAAAACTACGTTCAGAACAAATATAGGAAATGCAACAAGTGTGCAAAAAATTGGAAGAAGGGAAATTGATTATAATTTTCTTCTTTAATAATCAATTTCGTGATGAAAATTGGGTTTTACAATCCCATATTTACAATTAATGGAAACAAAGTTATAAATTTTTAATTGCATAAGTATTGTGTAACATGAATTAAAAAAATGAAAAAAAAAAAAAAAACAAAAACAAAAACTCAGACTTCAGAAATAAGCACCCCAAACACAGACTTCCTAAACTCAGACTTTTGAAATCAACACCCCAAACACAGACTTCCCAAACTCATACTTTAGAAACCAGCACCCCAAACACAGACTTCCCAACTCAGACTTCTGAAATCAGCACCCCAAACACAGACTTCCAAAACCCACAGATTTCCAAAACCACCCTATTTCCTAAACCCACACTTCCAAAACCCAAACCCTTGCCCCAAACACGCCCTAAGGGGTAAACAGAGTTGTTTGCAGTGTGTTCAGTTAGTCCAACCATGGGTTAATCTCGGGTTATGGGTCTCTGCACTATAGTGCGAAAGCTAGTATCCTACATTATAAGATTGTGATGGATTGTGAATGGTTTTGATATTGATTTCCTTTGAAACTCCTAGGTTTTTTAGGATACACCATATTTTGGTCTTTTAGTTTCTTAGCGAGTTCTTAGTTCTAGGGGGAAGATAGGTGATGAGTTCTTATAAATCATTCCCGGACTATTAGGGGTTGTTTTAGGAAAGGATTATCACACACACGTGAGAATATTCATGGAAAGTCTTAACTTGTCTCATTTTTGTTAGCCTTCATTATATTCTCTTAGACAAAAGACTTAGCATTTGTAGTGTAGGGATATGATCATGATAGATTCCATCATTTGAGTCTCTCTCATGCACATTTTATAGTTTAGGCTTGTCTGTGGTCTAGCAAGGTTTACGGTGGGGGAGAATTGATAGAATTCATCTTCTTATGTTTATCTCTCTCTAATTTGCTGATCTTTGTTGATTGGTTATGTGCAAAATATTCCTTTGATGGTAATGTTGGTGCAGGTCTACGTTTCGAGTTTGAGTTTGTTGTCGAGTTAAAAGCGAGATAGTGAAGAGAAATGACACTAGCAAGGTTGGAGTTAAGATATGGGAATAGGGAGCTGCAGTCCATGCACCTTCTAGACCATCCAAACGTTGTGACCCTGAAGTTTTGTTTCTTCTCATCGGTTGAGAAGGATGATTCTAAGGATGCTATTGTTATACGTGAAGCGCTATGGTTACTAGATTTACAGGTCTCTTTCATACTTTCAGAATAATATTGGGTTCAAAGTCTTGGTTTGACACTAGCAAGGTTGGAGTTAAGATGGTCAAGGATTTGGAGGCTTGAAGGATCTTAGGGATATCATTTGGCTGCTTGTTTAGATTATCTTCCTTTCTTTGACTGGTTATGTCTGAACGTTTTGTCTTTTGTTGGTATACTGATTGATGTGTCAAAAACAATTGTACAGTATGTAAAGTATTCCTTCGTTGATGACAAATAATCATATTAAATTAAATTTTTCTTTAAAATGAACTTATCAAATACATATTAATCTTTTTCTACCTTTTCAAATTTATAACCAAACACAGTTTTCAAATTTTGAATTTAAATTTAAAGATTTTAAATGAAACCAAACTTATTTTCATTTCCGGTGGAATAAAAAAAACATTGAATAAATAAAGCCATTGATTATCAACTTTGGCGTTATATTTCCACCAATCTCTACAATCCAAAAACCTCAAATATCTTTTCATTAAAAAAAAAAAACCCCTAAAATTTAATTCGATATGCTCTGCAAAAGTAAAGCGAGAGAGAGAAAGGATCAGATTCATTGCCGAAAACAGGAGAAAAGAATCCACAAGCATCGATTAGTTCGATTCAATCATTTACAAACGAGATCAAAATTATAATTATCAGATCGAAGGAAAGCGAAAACAACTCACCTTTGTCGATGTTATTTTAGCGATCGATTCTCACATATGCATCTGCACAAACATCTTGCGTGCTCTGCACTGAGCAGTAGCGATTGATCCAAATAAACGAAGGAATGTTGCTGAAGGTTGTCTGATCGAAAGGATCAGATTCGTTGCCGGAAACAGGAGAAAAGAATTCGGAAGCATCGATCGATTAAGTTCGTTCAATCCGAAATCAAAATTATAACATCAGATCGAAGAGGAAAGCGAAAACAACTCACCTTCGTTGTTTTCGCGATCGATTCTCACAACAATGGCGATGGATCGAAACAAACGAAGGAATGTTGTTGAAGGCTGTTGGATCAAGGGAGTGGTGGTGATTGTTCATGATTTGGGGAAATCTGGACCTGCAAAATCGGTTTCTCTTCAGATTTATAGTGCGACGGAACTTGATCCCAGTGAGCCTTCTCCTCCATCTTTTTTTTCCCGCTTCTTTCTTCTTCAAATCAAAAATCTCTTCTTCCTCGCCTTTTATTTATTTATTATTATTATTATTTTTTTTTTTTTTTTTGAGATTTTCAATTTTGTGACTTTATTATAGGTTCGCGGGTGATATTTTTCATTTTTATATTTAATATATTTATAGATTTTAAAAACTTTTAAATATGACAAAGTCAAAGACCTATTACACACAAAATTGAAAGTTTATGGAATTATTATTATTATTATTTTTAATGTTCAAGAACCTATTAGATATCGTATCGAAAGTTCAAGGACTAGTTTGTATTTTAACTTAAAAAAAAAAAAAAACCACAATTTAGTTGGTGTACATTTAGTATTTGAAAAAACGTTGAACTAAAAAATAGTTTTTAAACTTCAATATGTAACATTTTAGTCATATTGTTCCTAATCTAATGTATAATGATTTAATCTATGTAATTTGAAAAGTTTGACGATTTAATATGTGATAATCATGTAATTTAAAAGGGGGAGAGGGAATCAATTTATATCCTAGTCTAAAGGTTAACTAATAATTGTCTCAAAACTTTCACGAGTGAATTCAACTTTTTGAACTTCACGAGCTAAATTTGTAATTTGTCAACATTCGCATAGTTCAGCTTGTTAAGACTTACCCTCAATGAAGAGGTCATAGGTTCAAATCTCTCGACTCTAAATATTGTTGAACTAAAAAAAAAACTTCAATATCAATACCTTAGCAAAGAAAGTTTTCACAGTATTGTTTTCATCCTTGTCATCTCTATCTCATTTCGATTGATTTTCATTCTGATCGGGAAACAGCTACCGGGAAAGGAAAGCCGAGTGAAAAGGCAAAGTTAGAAGAATGGAGAAGAAAGAAAAAGAGTGATGGTTCAACAATAAGTAGCTACAAAATCAAGTTGAAAATTGAAAAAGGGTTTGGAATTCCAGGAGCTTTTGTGATAACAAATCAACATAAGCACAAATTTTTCCTCAAATCAGCTTTTCTCCTAATTCCTAACCATCATCCCCAATTAATCCACTTTGATTGCAACTCTTGGATTTATCCAATCAACCTCACTGCCACTCATTACCTTTTCTTCTCAAACACTGTGAGTTCTCTTATTTAAATTTTAAAAAGTTTTGATTATGTTTTTCTGATTTTGAATTGGAGTTGTTTTATGTTGTTGGTGTTAATATTGATAATTAAACAATGATGTGACATGCTTGTTCGACAAAAATTAGTTGATTTGACACAATGTAATAAGCAAATGATAAAATGTAGTGCATAACGAGAGAAAATAGCGTCGTACTATTTTTGAAGCAATGTATTGTATCTCTTTTGTATATTGTGTGTCACTATATTTTGTTTGGTTAACCACTTTCTTTGTCATCTTTCTGATACTTTGTGCCAAATCAGCCAACATTTATTCAAAACAATTATGTCACCATTTAATTGTCGACGTTAATAGTAGAAACACAATTTAAAGTACAATTATTTAGTCATAACTTTTTAAACGCTCTTCAACCTAGCTCGATTACTAATAGTAAGTTCACCATGCCATTTTGCTTTTTACTTTTTAATTAAAAAAAGGTTAATCCATTACTATCAACAAATGCTTACAAAAAAAATAAATAAATAATAAAGATGCTACTCTTTCTTCATGTATATTGTATATATAACTTGTGTGTTTTGGGTTAGAGTTACCTTCCAAGCCAAACACCAAGGCCCCTCATGGAGCTAAGAAAACAAGAGTTAATAAAGCTAAGAGGAGATGGTAAAAGAGAAATGAAGGAATGGGAAAGAATCTACGACTATGATTGCTACGAAGACGTTGGGAATTCCCAAGAACATTCTAGACCTGTTCTAGGTGGATCCTCCTCTCTCCCATATCCTCGAAGAGGAAGAACAATTCAATCTCCTGATTCTGGTAGACAAATTTCTTCTCTCCCAATCTTCTTATGTCCTTTGCATTTAATTAGAGCCACAAAATAATGCTGATAAATGAACTAAAAAATGAGCTTGTTTAGTTTTTAATTTTGATCGTGATTTAAAATAATATAAAAGTAGATCTTGAATCTAAATCTGGTGTAATATCATTTGTGTCTAATAACAAGTTTAGAATGACTTTTGAGAGCGAAACACACTCCCACTCTTTCGAAAGTCACATAAGATGGCATCGGGACAGTGAGGAGTACACTTGTCATCCTTGACCTCGCAAAGTGATTTTTTTTTTTTTTTATGTAAATTAAGATGGTTCAAGTGAGAAAATAAATTCAGAGACATGTGTAGCTCCTGATGAAAGAATGAGCCACAACAAACTGCTAGAATTGGCTTCAAACTCAGTGCAAGCTGCCCTTCAATTCCTCATTCCAACCCTAAAAGCCCTAAACCACCAACCCTACACCACTGATCATTTCAAATCTTTTGTTGAATTGCATTATTTCTTTTGGGCCCAAAAGCCCTCCAAATTGGCCCAAGCAGACCAATGGGCCAAACTCAAAGTCCAAAAGTTTCTCCCTCAACCACTTTTTGAACAACTTCTTTCTCAAAAACATCCCTTCATGTATCCACTTCCTCAACTTCTCAAAGGTAATTTCTTCTTATTCCATGCTATCCTTTTTTTCTTTTCTAAATTGAAAATTAGGATTTCTTTTGGCATTTTTTGTTTCTATGATATGTGATAGCCCTCCAATTTTTTTTTCTTCCTTTACCTCAGAAAATGAAAGTGCATGGATGGATGATGATGAATTTGCACGACAGATGCTCGCAGGAACCAATCCCGTGCGAATCACATGCTTGCACGTATGTAGACCGACTAATAAATTATAACATTTTAAAGGTTAAATTATAAGTTTAGTCTTGGAACTTTCAAGTCTACACTTCATAGAACTTTTATTTGTGTCTAATAAATCATGAACTTTTAAAATAGTAATGTATCAACTAGTTAAACTATGTTCGAGTCAGCTTCTATATTTTAACTATATAGACTCTTTTTCTTCTCTTTTATATTTTTAACTTTCAAAAGTTTAGGACAAAATTCAACCGTCAAATACAAGTCAAACTTCTTTGAGCTATGTATTTTTTATAGCTTAAAGTTTAAACTTCAATTTAAAATATTCTAATTCTAATGAATATTGAGAAATTTGAAAACGTTGTTGTAACAATATTGTTACTTGGACAGAAATTTCCACCAGAAAGTAAAGCCAAAGTGGTTAGTACAATAAAAGCATCAGATATTGAACACAACCTCGATGGTCTTACCCTTCCACAGGTAAATATATCATCCCTCCCTTTATTTTGATCTCTCTCTCGAGACATGTTTGAAAAGTGATTTTGGTCCTCATATCAAAAATCACTTGAGATGATATGAAAGAAGTGATTTTGGAATTGCACATGCTTCAAACCTCTCGATCATCAAACTGAATCAACAATATTTAAATTGTTCAGGCAAACACAATATTACCAAGATAATATTTTAGGCCCCGTTTGATAACCATTTGGTTTTTTGTTTTTGGTTTTTTAAAATTATGCTTGTTTTCTCCTAGATTCCTAATGCACACAAGTAATGAAATACCTCAAATCTTATTCATTCAATGCAGAAACTTAAAATCACAGCCATATATATAGGCTGGAAAAATAACTAACTCACTCTAACTAACTAATTTACAGCAGTGAAAGCCTTTTACTATAAGGTAAAAGCTTTAAATAAATGAAAAGGTAAATGATTTACCATACACAGTAAAAGTAAAAGATCTTTAATAGATCCTACATCAAACCCCTCCTACCCAAATAAAACTCGACCGCGAGTTTAATCGGCCAAAGAAAATTGATCTGGGGCATGGTAGGCATAGATGTCCGACACATTAAAGGTGGAACTGATGCGCATAGATGGGGGCAAGTCAATCTTGTATGCGTTATCTCCAAACTTATCCAAAATAGGAAAAGGTCCAATCTTCTTGTTGGTAAGCTTGGTATGAAGGCCATGAGGAAGGCGATTCTTGCGCAAGTGGACCATAACTAAGTCTCCAATTTCAAAAGATTGTGATCGACGATGCAAATCTGCATTGTGCTTGTACTTGGTGTTAGACTCCTCAAGATGGCGGCGAACTTCTTCATGTAGTTGCTGAATTCGATTTGCCATGACATCCGCTTCCGCACTAAGATCAACATTAGAAGGGATATTAGAAAGATCTATAGTTAGCCTAGGGAGTTTAGTGTAAACTATTTCAAATGGTGACTTCCCTGTCGATCTATTGGCCATATGATTGAAGGCAAACTCCGCTTGAGCCAAAGCAAGATCCCATTGACGTGGTTTATCACCACTAAGACAACGTAGTAAGTTCCCCAAAGTGCGATTGGTTACCTCCGTTTGGCCGTCTGTTTGAGGATGACTTGAAGAACTAAAAAGTAATCCTGTGCCAAACTTTTTCCACAAAGACTTCCAAAAGAAACTCATAAACTTAACATCTCTATCAGAAACAATAGTTTTTGGAATTCCATGGAGGCGAACAATTTCTTTAAAAAACAAAGTAGCTACATTCAAAGCATTAGTAGTCTTTTTACAAGCCAAAAAATGTGCCATTTTACTAAAGCGATCAACAACAACCAACACCGAATCATTACCTTGTTGTGTTCGTGGAAGCCCTAACACAAAATCCATAGAAAGATCCTCCCATATTGAATTAGGTATGGGTAAAGGGGTATAGAGTCCTGTGTTTTGACTAGATCCCTTTGAGGTTTGGCAAACATAACATCGTTTAACAAAGTTAGAAACATCCTTTTTTAATTGAGGCCAAAAAAATCGCTCATTTAGCAAAGTAAAAGTTTTATCACGGCCAAAATGACCCGCAAGCCCACCACCACGTGTTTCCTTAATTAAAGATTCTCATAGAGAAGTGTGAGGTATACAAAGATTATTACCCTTAAAAAGAAAGCCATCAAGTATATGAAAATCATTGCAAGGAATATAGTGGGTGCATTTGTACCAAGTATCACCGAAATCGACATCTAACTCATACAAGTCTTTTAGATGGTCAAAAGCAATAATTTCAGATTGCAAAAGGGTTAGAAGAGAACCTTTTCGACTTAAGGCATCGGCTATTTTGTTGGTTTTACCCGTTGTATGACGAATAAGGAAATCAAACCTTTGCAAAAACTGCAACCATCTAGCATGCATGCGGCTAATGTGCTTTTGGGATTGTAAAAATTTCAAAGAAAAATGGTCAGTAAGTAATATAAACTCTTTCCCAATTAGATAATGTTCCCAAGTTTTTAACGCTCGAACAAGAGAATACAATTCTTGCTCATAGGTTGACCATTTTTGGCGTGCACAACTTAGTTTCTCACTAAAGAACTCAATTGGGTGGCCATCTTGGGATAAAACAGCCCCAATACCTATACCCGAAGCATCTACCATTACCTCAAATGGTTTTGAAAAATCTGGAAGGGCAAGCACGGGAGCTGAAGCTAGGTGCTGTTTCAGCTTTTGAAAACTGTGTATTTGCTCGGTTTCCCAAACAAAACTCCCTTTTTTAAGGCAATTAGTTAGGGGGGCAGCAATGGAGCTGAAATTTTTAATGAATTTTCTGTAAAATGATGCCAAACCAAGGAAGCATTGGACATCACGAACATGTTTAGGAGTGGGCCAATCCTTGATTGCTTCAATTTTCCTAGGATCAACTGAGATACCATCTTTGCTAATGAGGAAACCCAAAAATGAGATTTGAGATTGTAAAAAACTGCACTTTTTAAGATTTATAAATAGCTTATTTTCAAGTAAGAGAGAAAAGATAAGAGATATATGGGTGATATGTTCATCATGGGAATGACTATAAATAAGGATGTCATCAAAATAAACAACAACAAATTTGTTCAAATATGGTTGTAAGACTTGATTCATAAGACGCATAAAAGTACTAGGGGCATTTGACAATCCAAAGGGCATAACAAGCCATTCAAAAAGACCCTCGTTGGTTTTAAATGCTGTTTTCCATTCATCACCCGGTTTTATGCGAATTTGGTGGTATCCACTTTTAAGATCAACTTTGGAAAAGATAGAGGCACCTCCTAATTGGTCCAAAAGATCACTAAGGCGAGGAATAGGGAAACGGTATTTAATTGTAATCTTATTTATAGCACGACTATCGACACACAACTGCCAAGAACCATCCTTTTTGGGAGCTAGAAGTGTCGGAACAGCACATGGACTTAAGCTTGGTTGAATATGGCCTTTGTTTAGTAATTCTTGGATTTGGTCATGGAGAATAGCATATTCTTTAGGGCTCATGCGATAGTGTGCTAAATGGGGTAAAGTGCTACCGGGAATGAGGTCTATTTGGTGTTGAATGTTGCGGAGTGGAGGAAGTTCATTGGGTTCTGCAGCAAGGGTGGGAAATTTGGACAGTAATTGGGTAATTTCAGGATGCATAGGTGCTGGATTTTCTGAAAAGCAATCTTTTTTTACTACAAAGGCTACTAAAGGTTGTGTATTTTTAGGGAAATCTTTTCTATGAACTAAGGTGAATAATTGGGAGTTTGTGGTTGGTTTCTTACCCTCACCTTTCCCTAAAGGTAAAAGAACTACCCGTTTTCCCATCCACATAAACTCATAGGTGTTATCCCTACCTTTATGGATTGTTTGGTTATCATATTGCCAAGGCCTACCAAGTAAAATATGACACACATCCATATCTATAACATCGCAAACAATTTGATCTTTATAAAAGTTTCCTATAGACAATGGTATAGAACAAATTTCATGCACATTTGCTTCACCACCTTTTTTTATCCAACTAACTTTGTATGGGTTAGGGTGTTGTTCAGTTTTTAGTTTTAGGGCAGTAACTAATTTTTTTGAAACGATATTTTCAGTACTACCACTATCAATTATTACCTGGCACACCTTACCGTTTATAGTGCAACGAGTTCTGAAGAGTGTGTGTCGTTGAGGGTCCCTCTCGGTTTTGGGTGCGAGCAAGACTTTTTGAAGGATGCAAGAAAGTTGTTCTCCATCATCTGGGGCTGCAATTTGTGTGTCATCTTCTGAATAATCCGATTCTTGATCATCAAGATTTGTTCCTCCTTCATTGATGGTTAAAGTTCTTCGTTGGGGACACTCGTTGGACAAATGTCCTGGCTGTCCACACCTAAAACACTTGCCAAGAGTAGGACGATTGTAGGGATTAGTAATCTTTTTAGGATTAGAAGTGTCCAAACCTTTGTTTGTAACTACTCCCTTTGTAGATTGATCATCCTTCTTTGTTTGGTGAGTGTTAGATGAAGAAGATCCTTGCTGGAAAATTTTATTGTTATCAAGATCTTGTCTTCTTGAACTTGTTTGTTGTTTCTCCCACGTGTTCCTTCTTTGATAAGTTTTGGTGGGCTTTGGATCTTCCTTTTGTTCAACTTTAGTAGCCAAAGTTATGGCATCCGCTAGGTAGGCTAATGGATGGAGATTTACTATTTCCTTGATGTCCTCTCGTAAGCCATTGACAAATCTTGAAATTTGTTGTTGTTCATTCTCGGGTAGGTTGTTTCTTGCACCCAAGCGATGAAATTCCTCGGTGTAGTCAAGAATTGATCGATCCCCTTGTCGACATTGTTGATATTGATTGTAGAGGATTTGTTGATAGTTGAGTGGTAGGAATCTTTTCTTCATAAGCCGTAGCATTTTGGGCCAACTCTTGATCGGTTGTTTTCCATAATACCTTCGGTTTGTTTGTAGTTGATCCCACCATGCCGAGGCCCCGCTTTGAAGTTTGAAGGCCACGAGTTTAACCTTCTTGTCCTCGGGTGTATTGGCATATTCAAAAAAATGTTCAACATTTTTTACCCAATCAAGAAATTTTTCCACATCCATTCGACCATTGAAGCTTGGGAGATCAATCTTCATTCGAATTTCCGGGGCATCTTGGTAGTAATTTTCACGATTGAGTCTTCTTGGATGTCTTTCTTGAAATTCTTGGATGCCATCGTCATCGGAAGACTCTGAATCTTGGGCCATAAAACCGGGAATGAAGGCATTTGGAAGTTGGGCCAAAATTTGTGGTTCTTGCCTTCTGTTAGGTGCTGATTCTTGCCTTCTATTGGGTGCTGGAAGTTCTGGAAAGGTTGGTGGATTAGCAGCTGGTTGGCCGGTGGAGAGGGCAGCAAGTTGTTGGTTAATTTGCTCAATAGCCCTAGAAAGTGTGGCCAGATTTTGATTGATTTCTGCAATGGATGTTTCCACCCGTTGCAGTCGACGGTCATTGGTGTTGGTGGAGGCTTCCGCGTCCATGAGGAAGGGTGGAATGATCCAAAAAAAGATCGTCGAGCCTTGGATCGGGTTGCTCTGATACCAATTTAATGCACACAAGTAATGAAATACCTCAAATCTTATTCATTCAATGCAGAAACTTAAAATCACAGCCATATATATAGGCTGGAAAAATAACTAACTCACTCTAACTAACTAATTTACAGCAGTGAAAGCCTTTTACTATAAGGTAAAAGCTTTAAATAAATGAAAAGGTAAATGATTTACCATACACAGTAAAAGTAAAAGATCTTTAATAGATCCTAAATTCCCTACAATGACTTTCATCCCAGATAAAGTTGCATTTGAATTCGTAGCCAAATTTTAAAAACAAAAACAAGTTTTTGAAAACTACTTTTTTTTTTCCAAAATTGGACTTGGTTTTTTAAAACAAGATAGAAAATTGATACTAAAACCAAGAAACTTATAGGTGAATGTATGTGTGTATAAGCTTAATTTTCAAAAATCAAAAACAAAAAATCAAATGGTTATCAAAGAGCCTTAGAAATTGATAAATAGGTTAATATCCTCAAAGATTAGAGTAAATATTTCTCAAGCAATCAATCAATTGACTCAACTTTATTTAGATAATGTCAAGTTTTAATATAGAAACAGAAAAATAGGGTTGACACTACTTGACATCCTCTCCCATTGGAGTAAATTTTCCCAAGTACGGCAATTGACTTTTTATTTAGATAATTAATTTTAACGTAAAATAAAAATAAAAAGAGTTTATACAACATTTATTAGGGTTTATTCTACCCTAGCAAAATAAAAGGATAACAAGGACACCGTCGAGATTCTTTCTAAAGTTCAAGGGAAAAAAAAATATTTTGAAAGTTTAGAGAAATGAAATTTAACCCTTTACCTATTACATATCTTAAATATCAAACTGGGTCTAATTTCTAAATTTAATTCCAACGTCCCAATTAAGAAGTAAATATATATATATATATATATATATATATATAAATCAAATTTATGAGATAAAAAGAGGTTAAATTTAACTCACTTGACTAAAAAAAAAACAAAATAACAAGATCCTCGCCTCTAAATAAAATGATTTGGCATGAAATGTCAAACATTAATGCCCCATGTGATAAGTTTTTTATTTCTTTAATAGAGTTTTCATATTTCTTAAGGAAACATTTAGCTTATTAGCCAAATCCAAAAACAAGTTTGTAGAAACTACTCTTTCTAATTAGTTTTCAAAATTAGCTTTGATTATGAAAACATTTGTAAAAAGTAGATAACAAAACAAGGAACCATAGATAGAGGTACTGTTTACAAGCTTAATTTTCAAAAACCAAATGGCTATCCAACGTGCCTAAAGTCACATTAAAAATAATTAAAAATATAATTATGTTGTGAATATTGAAAGTTTTTAGTATTTTGAAATGTTATAGGCAATAGAGGATCGAAGGATATTCATGTTGGATCATCATGACTATCTAATGCCATTTCTGAATAGAATAAACAGTGAAGATGTATTTGCCTATGCATCTCGAACCCTACTCTTCTTAAGGACTGATTCTACACTAAAGCCTTTGGCAATCGAACTTTCTTTACCATACTCTGAAGCTGAAGGAGAAGAGATAAGTTGGGTTTACCTGCCAGCAGCTGAGGGCTTGGAGGCTGCCCTGTGGCAGTTTTCCAAAGCTCACGTCGCTGCCAACGACTCCGTCTACCATCAACTTATCAGCCACTGGTGAGACCCATCACCTATGCATTTAAGAGTTTGGTATCAATATAACAAGACAATATCTTTTCCTTTGATGGATTGCAAAAATATCCACAATCTCGAAAGAGTGCTAGTTTAGTCCTTTTAGTTTGTATGAATATTTCTTTCATGTTGCATGTTCGATTTAGGTTAAACTGTAATCTTAGTCCCTTTTCAAATTTGGCTCCACAATCGTCCTTATAGTTTTAAAAGTTATATTATAGTTTATAGTTTGGTTAAATATCTTAAGACATTGGTGTTACTATAGGTTAATAATTTTCTTATGTGACACGTCTAAATAGAGATTATGAAGAGCTATCGTCCAACCAAAGTGTAAAGTCGAATTTTCTAAGGCATTTAGCAAAACTCGCCACTTTCGAACCTACCTGATTTGGTCTTGTTAACCCAACACAAGCTCTAATCCAATCAAACCTAGAATATCAACTCATTACCTTTCTTTACAACATTCAAAGAAAACATGCCATCAAAGAAAAATGTAAACGATAACTATAAATGTATTATGGAAAACTTAACTAAACCCTATGGACTAAAATGGTAATTTGACCTTTATACATATAAAAATCAGCCTTTCTTTTGATTTTTAATTTTTTTAAGCCAATAAGATCAATTTGAGATCCTTATTGGCCAAATATTTGTCCAGTTAAACCTACATAATTTAAGTTGTGAAAGTAAAATGGCATGGCATATGCAATGGTGTAAATTTTGTAGGTTACATACCCATGCAGTTGTCGAGCCGTTCATCATTGCCACTCGCAGACAGTTGAGTGTTATGCATCCAATCTACAAATTGCTGAATCCTCATTTCAAAGACACCATGCATATCAACTCACTATTTAGGACCTTCCTGTTGAAACCTGATGGAATCTTTGAGAAGATATTGTTTTCTGGTAAATTCTCCATGGAACTATCTTCCGAGCTTTACAAAGAGTGGCGGTTCGACGAACATGGCCTCCCAGCAGACCTGCTGAAAAGGTAACAACAACTACATTGCTTTTCCTTTCATGATAACAAACCTGTGCCAACATTGCTCTGGTCTCTTAGAAATATGGCTGTAAGAGACCCGGATCCTGGAAACCCCACCGGAGTTCAGCTCATCTTCCATGACTACCCATATGCAGAAGATGGCCTTGAGATATGGACTGCAATCAAGACATGGGTGAATAGTTTCTGTTCAATCTTCTATAGAGATGATGACTCTGTACGTTCTGATGAAGAACTCCAAGCTTGGTGGTCTGAGATCAGAAATGTCGGTCACGGCGACAAGTCCCACGAGTCAGGGTGGTATGAAATGACCACACTATCAGACTTGGTAGAGGCTTTGACAACTCTCATATGGACAACAACAGGACTCCATGCTGCAGTGAATTCAGGGCAATATGCATACGCCAGTTACCCTCTAAATCGTCCCACACTATGTCACAAGTTCATTCCCAGTGAAGGAACAGTTGAATATGCAGAATTCTTGAGTGATCCAGACAAATACTATCTCAAAATGTTACCTGGAAAGTTTGAAACTGCGCTTTGCATTGCATTGACAGAGGTCCTTTCACATCATCCAAAGGATGAACTGTACCTGGGAAGGAGATCATCATACAACTGGACAGATAATGCCAAGGCCCGGCATAGCTTCAGTGAGTTCAGCAAAGAACTTAAAAATATAGAGAAGAGAATAGCAGAGAGAAACCAAGATCCTGAGCGCAAAAACAGAAGCGGACCCGCCAAGATACCATACAAACTTTTGTTCCCTGATACATCCAATTTTAGTCCAAAAGGAGGAATTGCAGGCAAAGGGATTCCAAACAGCATATCTATGTGAGGCAGCTTCATGAAATTACTTCAAAATAAAATATTCAATCAGAAATATGGGCAAGAGCATTATTTAATCATCCACCTTAGCTAAATATGAAAAGTCTGCTACCTAATTGTCATGCATCATTCTCATTTCTAACCTCAGTGAATGAGTTACAATTTATACAGGAAACGGAGAAGATAATGAAACTTTTATGCATTAAGGCCCACAAATTCAGCAAAATTTTATCAGAACAAATGAGCTACAGATACTGAAAGTCAAGGAACGGAATATTAAAAAAAGAAAAAAGAAAAAAGGACAACTGAGTGACTATGAAATTATTGACCTTCAACTACAAGTTGGCTCTTTGGAAGCAGAAAAAAGGTAGGTTTACAAGAAGATTGGAGCCACCTACAATACCATTATTGGATCATAAGTTGTAAGCATTTATTAACATCGTCCTTGTACCGAAAAGGGAGCAGGATTAACTTTCCCAAGACTTCCTAGCACCATATTAGCAATCATTTCTGCAGTCCCCAGTGCCTGAATGTTAACAAAAATAAGTCAGCTAAAAGAATCAACAAAAGTAAAAAGGAAAAAGATTATGGTTGTCATTTGTTCAATAGAACCACAACTTCATGTTGTTCTCTATGATGCATTAGAAGGGTGGTTTTGGGGTATTAGTAGTTTTCAATAAGAGAGAGAGTCACCATTGAAAGTCCTCCACCTTCATGGCCAGATGCAAGAAACACATTTGACAAACCAGGAACAGGCCCAATCACTGGCTTTCCATCAAGCACTGTGGGTATAAACTCAAACAGGAAAATAAGATAATCCAAACCCTGAAAATTTAACAGTCGAAACTATTGTAAGTGACATGATACTCACTGTATGGTCGTAGACCTATTCTCACTTTACTGTTGCTTTTGATATCTGAAAAAGACACTTCTTTCATCGTAGGAAAGAATTCTGAAGCTCTTTCCCATATACGAGTAATTATGGATTCATTCACTTCAGTGTTGAAACCAGCAAACTCACGACTACTCCCTGAAATTAGATGACCAATTTTCAATGTAAGGTTTCAAATTTCTCGCAATAAATTGATTGGCTTTAGCACTAACTGCCATGCCCCCTTTCTCTTTTCTCCTCCAATTGCATTTTCTTTTCAATATCCTTTGTCAATTTTTATCTTATTGCGTATAACCAGCTACTTTTCCTTTTTTACTCAAATTATGTGGGGTATACATTCGATGCAAATATTTAAAGTTCTAAGAGAGGCAAAACTGACTTCTTCAGCATTTTCTGTCGGACAAGGTTGAGATTAATTAACAGAAAATCTGTTAATTGAGGTTATTTGAACTTAAAATTCGTTTACACTTATTTTCTTCATTGGCACGCCATCTAGATGCTAAAAGGTTAATGGAATCCACCAAGTCCTCTTAACCTCTATACTTGTCCTCAAACAAACAGCCATTCCACTCCAGCCAAACCATTCATAGAATCACAGTTGCAAAATTTTTGCGTTATTATTCCTCCTTTTAGAAATAGCACCAATTCTTTACATGTTTTCAGGATTCTAATTGGTATTCATCATATTCCAGGCTAAATATAATAAGGTATCAAATTATGCAATTCTATCAGCTTAATTGGAACAGCACGATTAAAACATATTAGAATAAAGATATACACGGATGCATAAAAAAAGAAAAAGCTGAAGTTTACTGGCAGCAATGAAAGAATCTGGAGAATAAAATTAAATATTTTAAAATAGTGGTCACAAGATTTCATATTTTACCAAGTACTAGATTGCCTTGAACATCCATAGTAGCAGTCATTGAAATGGATGAGGTCTGCTCAAGATCTTTAGCCGAAGTTAAGGCTTGGTGATTAACATAGCCCACCTCCATCAAACCATGATTAACATGAAGGGAGTTAAAATTATCGATGACAAGCAAGTGACCCTGCCATGAAAATCAGAGATTTAGTCCTAACCAACCTTTCGAGAGATGGAAAATATTTCAGAGAAAAGAAAACAACCTTGATAATCAATCACTTCACTCCCAGGTTATTGTAATGAACTTATATGAGGACAACCTACCTATACTAGAAAAGATAAATATATACCACGCAAACATGAATATATACCACACAAACATGATACTGATTCACAGCTGAAGCAACTACGTACATTTATGAAAATCGCCAGAGAGGGAACTAATTAAAGATGTAACCAAGAAGATCAATTCTTGGGAAGAGAGGAGAATTGTGCTTGTTTCTTCCAACACCTAACCATGCGAATATTGTGTATTCCTAGCATGTTAATAACTTTTGAAGACAGATGAGGTTACCCCTGATTAACCAAAACCCAGCAATTATAATGCTAATAAAATTTGAGAAATTCTTTTAACTAAAAGATTGCAAAAAGCCTAGCCCCCAATCCCATATTCTGTTTTAAAAGTGAAGATTTTGGGTTCCACCAACTGACTCCTTGTATCTATAGAGTAAATAATAATGCCAAAAACTGACCAAAAAAAGAGCGGATCAGTATAAGGCATGAAAACATTTCAAGGAAAAGGTTGGATGTGTTCATAGATCCACACCTTTCTTGGCATTATGGGAACATCCAAAACCGTTTTTTCTTCCCTGAGCAAATCACGCAGCAAAGTCCCACTCCAACAACCAGCTGCCAAAACAATGGCCTTCTTACTATACAATGTAGTCTTGGACGTCTGAACAGCTTCTATCTTCCCATTGCTACCAGATCTTAGGATGTAAAAAAGTGAAGTTATTATCATCTTATTACTATAATGCTTATAGAGAAATTAATGTTTAAAAGACATGGTGGTCAATTTACGTCATTTGAATATTTGATATCTGAATTAGTTCAGAATTTTTGGCAATTTTGACTTCTTCCTCTTCTTTTTTTAATCACTGGACTTTCATAGAAGTAACAATTTAATCCTTGAACTTTATTGTAACGATTTAGTCTTTGTACTTTTGATTTTGTAACAATTTAGTCATTGAACTTTAGTATGTAACAATTTAGTCCTCAATTTGCAACAATTTAGTTCCTATCGTGAAAATTATTGTCAATTTAATGAGATTTCTGATAGGTAGATCAATTAACTAATTAGAGATCCAATATTGTATGTAAGCTACAAAGTTTAAATCATTAAATAATAAAGCTCGACATTTAATTTTGATGGATTTTTTTACGATAAGGATTAAAATGTTACAAATCTGAAAGTACAAGGACCATATTGTTACATACTAAAGTTCAAGAACTAAATTGTTACAAATTTGAAAGTATAGGGACTAAATTGTAACACAATATAGTTCAAGGACTGGATTGATATTTTCATGAAAGTTTAAGGACCAAAAGTGTTTTTTAACCTTTTTTTTTCCTTTTAATGAGAAACCAGAGTAATTTTCACTTTTTGACTATTTGAATATTTGAATAAACAAATTAATGAGGATCACTCTTTGCCTTGGAATGTTAAGAAGATAACACATAAGATAGGCTATATACTTCATTTTATAAAAAATTATTGAGAGATGCTGATCACAGTTTTAAGTATCTGGTTTTGGTCAGTGACTAGCATACTTCTGTTTTACTTTTTCCTTATATTTCAAGATATTCCATTTCATTATCAAGAAAAACCTATTCACGCCAATTTCTTCTTTCAATAATATCCTATTTCTTCTCTAAGAAAATACAGCTAAACAACAGAATAGCAGCATCAAGGCAAACTGGCTCAACAGTTGCATCGCACACTCCAGAAATTACATCCTTACTGCTTCCTGTTTGACATAGTTATGAATACCATAGAAGTGTATGTTCCAAAGATTTATGGTTTGATTATCTAAATTTAGTAAAAATCTTGGCAAACATAAAATACAAGTTTTCATAGTAATATTTGAAATGAAATGATAGTACAAATCAACATGTTACATTATCATAGGATAGGTTAACGTTTATTCTCAATTTTGTTTATAGTTGACCTTTCCAAATCTTGAATGGTCAGAAAGTTCTTTGAATTATAGCTAAGTTAGAATTTTAATGGATCGAGCTCATGATATCTTGGCTAACACCAAAGGTCAAGCAAGCTAAAGAATTTAATGAATTATTTAACATTTGCTGAACCCTACTCAAATTTTATCTCTCACTCTCTTTCACCATTTTCTCACAGTTATCTCGTGTCAAATTTAATCAGGTTAATGACCACGAACTTATCCTTATTTCAGAAATCTTGTAGCATTACAGACTCCAAGGGTTATGCTGTAGAAAGTTTTTTTTCATAGATGTTGCGAGTATCTACAGGACCCTTAAATGTTGATGAGTTTCAAGAACTTAGTTGTTTCTGTTCATCAACTAATTAAAGAAAATGCCATTTATGATATGAATATTGATTATTGTAGCCGAACATCAACTACTGAAATTTCTTGTTCTTGTTGTTAACATCTAAGTGTAGTTGGCTAAGAAAAACTAACCTTAATAAACCTGTAACGGGATCATGAAAAAACTGTGCATATCTTCCTTTAAAATGTCCGTTTGCCTACATGTTTATCATATCTATCAGTAACACATGGCATGCATTAGCTTGTTATTAATATATTGTAGCTAACATAATTGGATACGTAGAAGGAGGAAATTAATATTTCAGACAGAACCTTTTCAATAAAGGCAGCAGTACGATGAGCATCCAATTGGCAGTCATTGGGGAGAAAGGCAGCCCCACAGCTATCCCCAATCAGCAGAGCTGGTTCCATGGAAAGCAGATCAGCACCAGACAAGTATTCAGCTTCCAGTCCGGCCCCAGTTAGTTGTGTTACCTTCCTCTTTAACATGTCAAGATCTTCAGGTGTTTTACCAATTAATAGGCTCCCTAAAACATATAATTTTAAAAAGTAGATACAATTAAATCTAAAGCATGGGATTTAGGGCTTCGTCGAAATCTCAATGAGGAGGAAATTCAAGAATGGACTAGTCTCTCACATCTCCTGTCATCAGTTATTTTCAGGAATACACGAGATTCGTGGTATTGGCATCTTGATCCCTCTCATTCATTTACAGTTCGGTCTTTGATGGAAGATTTAGTCCATTCAAAGGGTCCGACTAGGAGCAATCTCTTTTCAATGATTTGGAAGGATTGTTACCCAAAAAAGATTAAAATTTTCTTATGGGAGCTTAGTCATGGTGGGATTAATACAGCGGACATACTTCAAAGAAGAATGCCTCATTTTCTTCTTTCTCCCTCGTGGTGTGTTATGTGTTGTGCAAGTGCTGAGTGCCCAATTCATCTTTTTGGTCATTGTTCTTTTGCATCACAATATTGGTCCATTATGGTGGAAGCCTTTGGGTGGAATATGGTTTTGCCTGGAACTATTTTTGATCTCCTTGCTTCAGTTTTTGTGGGTCATCCCTTTCATGGTGTAAAGAAAACTCTTTGGCTTGCCATCAATAGAGTTTTCTTTTGGTATCTTTGGTGTGAAAGGAATGGCAGAATTTTCAGGGACGTCTCACTCAATTTTACTGCTTTTTGGGATTTGATTTTATTCAATGCTTTTTATTGGTGTAAATGTAAACACCCTTTTAGAGACTATAGTCTTTCTTCTTTAATTTCCAATTGGACCTCCTTCTTGTAATGATCTTCTTGGGAGTTTTTTCTCCCTTTATTTCATTTATCAATGAAATTGTTTCTCTTCTCAAAAAAAAAAAAAAAAAAAAATTAACTAATCAGTCATACAATTCAGGTAAGACTACATGATTTTCACAGAAAACGCATAAAAAAGCTCAAATTCTTCTTGAATGCAGTTTGTGAGCACAAATGTACTCCATGAATTTGTATTAGATAATTTACTAACCCAGTTTCGTGAATTTTTTGGGCACGGGAACTTATCATCTTCCTTAGGGAACATAATTTACTAGTCGTGACCCTGCATTTTATTCAGACAACAGTTCTATATGTGCAACTTGCAAGTAAGAAAATGGTAGGTGCTTTTCAAAAGAATGGCAACTATTTAATGTGTGATCCTTTGTGACAGCATATGAAGAATGCAAATGACGTGGAAATCAAAGTTACTGATGTACAAGAACGAAAAATTTATACAAAAATTGGTTTCATCATTTCTGTACCTGTCTTTTTCCAACCCAATTCTTCCGATGGATTCAAGCCTTGATCACGCAGGGACTCAGCCAGACCCTCCCACAGCCTGTGGCTTCTCAAAGCAAGTTCCCAAATATCACTGCCGGGGGATTTGTGCGCCATCCATAAATAGCCCTGCCCTGGAACCGATATAGTACATTTCGATTCGAAGAACAGGTTCATGAACAAACAAGGAACAACATTAACAGTTCATACTGAACATTCTCACCTGCACCGGTAGCTCCAGAGCAAGGGACGGCCTTATCCACGACGGCGACGGACAAATCCGACCCGATGAGAAACTGCCGAGCTATAGTTAACCCGATAATCCCCGCTCCAATGATCACGACATCGAACTCAAAAGCATTGCCATTACGAGAGGTTGAAGATGAAGATTTCACATCTTTCAAAGTACAGAAGCACACCGGTCCGAACCTATAATCATGACCACGACGCCTATCGACCGATTTTCTCCACTGGTGAGGATTAATCAGCGGCCATTTTGGATTGAATCCGAAGTTGCAGAAATGTCTACTAGAACATGAAGCTATGCTGGTCCTGATAGAGGGACTTGGGCTTGGGCAAGGACGCAGTGAAGAAGAAGAAGAAATCATGTGGTTGCAATATGAAGCAATACTGAAATTCGTCGTTCGGAAGCTTACTGAATCAGCTCAAGAATGCATCGTCTTCTTCGATTGATAACATCTTCCATGGACCGATGGACATGCTTCGGGATTCTCGAACTCGTCATGCTCGTTCTGCAACATTATTATTATTTTTTTTGGGAGATTTAAAAAAAAAAGGCGATAACCATTTCGTTTATTATTCTTTTAGTTTACATTGATATTGGAAACTAAAAAGACCATTTTTTTCACAACAAAAATACCCTTTTGTTTGGTTAGAAGATTGTTCTCTTGGATTGCCAACAAGAGCATGGCTCAACTGGCATGAAGACTCCCATATTGTCAAAAAAAAAAACTAACATTTTGACTTTTTCTTTTGATCGAGGTATTGTATTACACTTTTTACTCATTTATGCAAAGTGCCCCCCAACTCGTTGGTGCGTGCTCTAGTTGTTGTGCGGGTCTTGGGTTCAAAACTTACTCGTTCAACATTTTAATTTTATTTATTTCTTACTTATTTATGTATATATGTAAATAGTCTTTTTTTTTTCCTTCAAAATAGACAAATTACTGTTAGTTTAAAAAAGAATAAAAAGATTTAAACTTTTATCTCTAATAAATAAATTTCTCCAAGAACAAAAATAAAACAAATACACTAAACTATATATTCGTTTTTATTGCATCAAGATGTTAAAATTATAGCCAACGATTAACATACGGATATCAATATCAATATTAAGATTTCAATTCTACAAATATATTGAGAAATAATTCAATAAAATATTGATATATGTAAATATTCTTGTGATTAAAAAAAATATAAAAAAATTACATTAATAGTAACATTCTTTTCACTCCCTAAATAAGTTATAAATCTTATTATTAGTATTTATATTGATATTGGTGATTAATTGATGATATAATTTGTTTAATTTTATGGATATTTATATACAATATTGGATATACTTATTGGATCCTAATATTGATATTGAATCTTTCGACTTACAAATTCAACGATGTAATAGATATTTTAATAATTGATTATAGTTACCAACATGAGCATTGATTAGTGATAATTGATATGTACTCTTTCGAAAGTTCAAATATGCATAACCACATTTAATGTTTTGTGCCCCTCCTGACGTGAAAGTCTGGATCCGCCACTGCTCTTGATCATTAGTTCAGTTGATCTATGTTCATGTTGATCATAAATACTAGGGGTGTAAGAACCCGAACCAAACCGAACCGGTCCGGTTCGATTCGGTTTCCAAGTTAAGTACTGACCGAACCGAAGGGGTTCGGTTCAGTTCCCTTCTTTGCCCAAAACCGCACGCGTTTAAAAAAAAAAAAAAAAAAACGTTAAAGTTTGCTTTTGCCGAAGTCGAAGGGTTCAAAGCGTTTTGAAAAATGAAAAGACTAAATGGTACGAGTTTCAGAGCTGCCTCGTCGAAGTCGCCAAGTCTGATTTAGGGTTTCATTTAGGGTTTTCGCCGAAGTTGTCGCCGCCTCGTCGTCTCGTGGGTTTTTGCCGAAATCGTCGCCGCCTTGAAGCTTTGTAAGTCGTCGCCGCCTCGTCGCTCGTGGGTTTTCGCCAAAATCGCCGCCGCCTTGAAGCTTTGTAAGTCGCGTCGTCGTCTCGTGGATTTTCGCCGAAGTCGTCGCCGCCGCAGAAATAAGCAAAAAAAAAAGAAGAAAGAAGAAGAAGAAGAAAATAAACCGACCGTCTTCGTCTTCTTCCAAGCTCTCGTGGGTCTTCTTTGTCGTCTTCACTTTTCGTCTTCTTCCAAGCTCTCATGGTTCACTTTTCGTCTTCCAAAAGCTGTGGGTCTTCTTTGAGGTTGATGGCCATCATGCCCTCGTCGTTCGTGGGTTTTCGTCTTCCAGAACCTCATCCGCATAAAGAAGTAGACAAATTAGAAACCGACCCGACCCGAATCGGTTCGAGTCAGGTCGATTTGTCCGTACAACCGACCTGACCCGACATACTTACACCCCTGACAAATACTAAGAGTTAATAAGTTTGTGAGACTCCATAAAATATTGAAATTAGAGTTAATAAATTTATGGGACCCACAATTAGGTCATGCTCTCTTTTATGAATGAATATTTTATTAAAAAAAAAAAAGTGAAGTATAATGTTTTTTTTTTTTTTTTTAAGTGAGGTATAATGTTTTTTTTTTTTTTTGTAGAAAAAGTATAATGTATTGTATTGTATTTATACATAGGTTTGAATTTCATTTTAGTTTATGAGATTGTAAGTTTGTTTTATTTTAATTCTTAAACTTTCAAAATGTCTATTTTAATCCCTAAACTTCTAGAAAATAATCAAATAATCATTCTGACCATTGTTACAATCATGCTCATATTAACAATGTAATACACCTACTCAAAGCTATGTCATTATTTTGTTAAATTTGAAATAAAAGTAACGACCAAAATAATCCTGTTTTGAAAGTTCAAAAATTAAAACAAACACTTTAGAAGTTTAGAGACCCAAATGGAATAAACTTAAAAATTCAAAGACTAAAACTAACCTTATGAAACTTAAAGTTAGGGACTAAAATGAGATTTAAAACCTTATACATATAACATATTAAAAGAAAAAACCTCTATTTCAAAAACAATATATATATAGAGACCCAAATGGAATAAACTTAAAAATTCAAAGACTAAAACTAACCTTATGAAACTTCAAGTACTAAAATAAAATAATCATAAAAGTTAGGGACTAAAATGAGATTTAAAACCTTATACATATAACATATTAAAAGAAAAAACCTCTATTTCAAAAACAATATATATATATATATATATATATATATATATATATATATAATAAAGGGAAAAAATCAATTTTGACCCCTAAATTTTGCAGGTTGTATCAGTTTTAACCCTAAACTTTCAATTTCATCAAATTGAACCCTAAACTTTACAAATTGTATCAATTTGAACCTCAAACTTGCATAGAATTTGCAATGTAGATCATTGGTTCACTTTTCATTTGAATTGTCATTAATACATGTAATTGACAATTTTCTTTTCATTTTTTTTAATTCACATTGCACTTGAGTTAGTGTTTTGTAAGATTTTTTTTTGAGAAAACTAGAAGAAATAAAATATCTCAAACTATAATTCTCATGATTATCCAAAAAAAAGAATCACAAAGTTATTGGCAACAAGAAAAATCCAACAAATATGAGAAATAAAAAACTCGAAATTTCTTTCGTTTCCTACATTTGTACATTTTTCTAGAAAGAAAAAAAAAATCCCACAAAATTCTTAGCAACAATAAAAAACCAGCAAATATTTGAAGATAAAAAACCTCCAAAGTTTCTTTGCTTTCGTAATCTTAAATAACAACAACTCACAATTAAAGTTCTCAACAACGAGAAAAAGTCATCTAAAATAAAAAATTTCTCTAATATTTTATTTATAAGAAACCAATTCAAGTGCGATGTGAATTAAGAAAAAAATGAAGAAATAATCAATTACGGACGGTGGTTCAAAAAGTTAACCAAAGGTATACATTATAACATTTGATGTTAAAATTGATACCACTTGTTAAGTTTAAGGTTCAATTTGATGAAATAGAAAGTTCAACCTAAAAGTTTAGGGTTAAAAATGAATTTTTCCTTAAAATAAATTAAAACAAAAACTTGAAAAAAAAAGAATTTATCCACAAAAAAAAAAAAAAAAAGAAAAACCCCGAATTACCCCCAGGAGACACAGCACGAGAGGCCGTGTACTCGACCAGAAGCTTTTATACTGTCCCTCGTTCGTCAGCATCAGTCCATCAAATTACCCAACAATGGCAGTCGCTAACCTACACAGGCTCCGCCAAATCCACCGTCTGCCGGCCGTCAGCTACTCCAAATCCATTTTCTCCAGATGGTCGGCGTCGGCCGCCGTCTCGCCGGAATCCTCATCGTCCTCATCCAAAAAGGTATCAGATCGCACCGTCAAACTGTTCGCCATTGATCCCGAGGGCACGAAGAAGGAGATCGTTGGATTGACCGGTCAGACTCTTTTGAAGGCGCTCGCCAATCGGGGCCTGATCGACCCTGAATCCCATCGATTGGAAGACATCGACGCCTGTTCGGCTGAATGCGAGGTCAATATCGCTCAGGAGTGGCTCGAGAAGCTCCCACCACGATCCTACGACGAGGAGTACGTGCTCAAGAGAAACTCTAGGGCTAGGGTTTTGAACAAGCACTCGAGGCTTGGCTGCCAGGTTATTCTCACCCCCGACCTTCAAGGTATGGTCGTTGCGGTTCCCGAGCCCAAACCTTGGGACATTCCTTAAATTTTACTCGTTTCTGGAACACTGAATCTTTGTTTTTCGGCTTCTTTGGCTCTTTGGTTATTTAATAATTTGTACCTTGAGGTGGTGCATTCGGTGGACGACTTGTTTCTTTGCGAAAGATTATCATCTAATTGCGTCGTTTTGATGCTTCTATATTCTAGTTGTTCTGTCGTCAGCTTGTTTAATGGGATATTTTTGTATTCGGATTTTTCTGTACCTCTTTGTTACAGTGGATGTAAACATTTGGAGAATGTATAAGAAACTGGCAAGCAATTGTTAGAAACTTAGAATATGTTTTGTGAAAAAAAAAAATCGTGTGAAAAGAAACTTAGAATATGAAAAAATTTCGGTTCCTTTGATTTGTGTAGCTGCTTTGTTCTTCCACGAAGAGCCCCCCCCCCCCCCCCCAAAAAAAAAAAAAAAAAAAAAACACAAAATGCATTACTATGATAAAGGACAAATGAAAATTTAAGAAGTTTTGAACCACCATGGGTTTATCAATGATCTAGGGGATAGTCACGAACTCCGATGTTTGTAAACCTTGATTTCTTTAAAGTTGTTGGTCCAAACAATGGAATTATCCTATCTAGGTATTGATCTAAAAGTTTCTTGATGCCGAATAATGTAGAGTTAGATGACTTGAGATTAGTTGAGGTGCTTAGGAGCTAGTATGCATGCTCATGGCATGGATATTAAAGAAATTAAAAAATAACTTATTTGTCTTTGTGTACTAGAGTTACTGTCAGAGTAATTTGGAAAACTTTCTCTGTGTTCACCCTCAAGAGAAGTCTTATGCGACTTGGTGTGGAACTTGGAGGAGACCTTGTTGAATGAAGAACCTAAATGGACGTATAAATGTAGATTTAAATGACTTAAGGAAATGAGAACAAAACCTTCTCTTTTCCTCACATTCGTCTTGAGTACAAGAAAGTTAAGGTTTATCTACAAGCTCCAATTTTTGGATGTACGTAATGGTCAATTGGTCATTAATCAAGTATAGAAAGAGTGGGAGATTGTAGTACTATTGTGTGAACTCTGTTCTAAAGATTAACTTGTTGAATCTTACATGGATAGGTCATAGGTTGGAATTGTTAGTGTTTAAAAGTCTTGTGTAGGCACTAGGTCTGCCTCACCTTCCTAAGGCAAGGAGCCCTTGCTAACGCACATGCTGTAGGTGCGCCTCATTCTTATAATTATTTTTAATTAGAAGTTTATATATTTGAACAGCCTCTTATAAAAGCCTTCATTTATCAAATCTTTAATATTCCATTATATCATTATTTTTAATATAACATTTCATCAGATATATATAACAACATTGGGAGTGATCTCCTTTTCCTAACTTAAGTTATTGGTCATGAATGTCTGTTTATACTTATAGTACCTTTTCTTATTTAGAATCTTTGCTAAACTGGGTTGTATCGTTAAAAAAATGGATTGAGAACCTTTTGTGAGAAGGAGATGAGTGTGAGAGCTAATGGAATGGAACATTGTATCTTTGCTACAAGATCACAAGGTTTTATGTACGGGAAATATTTTGAAGAAAACTGCCTTTGCTGCCAAATGGTATGCCCCTAGAATTAGACTCTTCAATGTTGGATCATTTCTAGCAGCAGATACAATAAAGATTCTTTGGTTGTTTTATTAATGAAATTATCTAGGAGGGGTAAGGAGATCAGTGTGAGAGCTAATGGAATGGAACATTGTATCTTTTTTTTTAGTTCAAAACTAACATATGGGGGTGGGGGGATTCAAACCTCTGACGTACATGCCAATTACCGCTGAGCTATGCTCGCTTTGGCTGGAACATTGTATCTTTGCTACAATATCACAAGGTTTTATGTATGGGAAATGTTTTGAAGAAAACTGCCTTTGCTGCTCAATGGTATGGGAGATTCCCCTAGAATTAGACTCTTCAGTGTTGGATCATTTCTAGCAGATACAAAAAAGATTCTTTGGTTGGTTTATTAATCAAATTATCTAGGAGGGGTACTAAATGTCCTTGGAGATTAATTTCCAGAGGTCAAATGTACCAATGTATATTTATTCCCTAGGGTTGTCCTCTGGCTCTAAGATTAGATTTTGGGAGGATTTTTGGGCGGGCAATATATTCTTTCTTCTTCTCCTTCCCCAAAGTATGGCCTGCATCACTAACACCCAATTCAAGATGCGTGTATCTATGATTGTTGAAGTTTGAATTTGAAGATATTAGTAAAATAAAATAAAATTTTCATCTTGTTGGTTCTCCTTGGTGGTTTTTACAATGGTGATATAAAGTCCAAGCAAGAAATTCCTGTTGGCTCTTTCTCCAAACTGCTGTCACAAGTGTCGAGTCGAGGATAGTGATCATCTTTTTCTTAGATGGATACCAAGTGGTAGTGTTCTTTTTATAATTATCTTTCTCTATTATAGCAAGAACAACCAATTAAAGAGTCCCTTTGTAACTCTTTTGGTTGGACCTACTGTTTTTTTATATTTTATTTTCCAATGAGATGTTTTGTTTCATACCCCAAAAAGGGGGGATTAAGGAACTTTGATGATATGAAAATTTTAGAATGAGTTAATCTCTTGAATTGGTGGATAGTCTTAGACTCAAATGATAGGCAGGGTCTTATATTTTGTTGTGACCTTCAACGCTTGGAGGAACTTTTGGCCGAATTATATTTGAGCTTCTGATTTTTTAGCAAAGTTTATTCCTAAAAGAAACACAGCTGTAGATTAGAAACACAAACATCCTGTGGAATTTAAACTCTGGACCTCTTCCTGGAAAATCAATACTTTGACAGACTACAGTCCTGATATCCTGAACTTTTCCTTTTCAATTTGCCTAACTAACGTGTGGCCTTTCCTGTGGAAAAAGTTGAAGATCTTGATCACATGCTCATCGTTTCAGAAATTTAGGTGGTCTTTTGCTACATGGTTTCACCATTGTGGGGCTTTCCTTGGAGCTTGATTGATTCCATCCTTCAGTTATTGGTTTGTTCTTCCCTCGTGATTCAGCCAATACTATTTGGCTTAATGCTATTAGAATCTTTTGTTTGGGATATTTGGTTGGAAAGAAAATGCATGATATTTAATGGTAAGCCTGTGGAGGTTAAAGAGGGAGGTGATGGTAAGATAGTAATTCTATGAGGTTAATTGAGGTGTAAGTTTGGATGCATGCTCACAAGCATGGCTATCCAAAAAGAAAACTGAACAAATTTGGAAACCTTCTTTTCTTTGTCATCATGTTTTTGTAGACTCAATTTTAGAAACCATTCTTCCGTTCATTTTTCTTGCCTCTTCTTTGGTGATTACTTCAATCACATTTTTCTTTTGCAACATCATTTATGATTCTCCCAGAAGGAAGTAAGAAAATTGAGATCTTTGGGTTGGCAGCGCAGAATGATTGGTTATACTGCTGCTTATATTTGGTTTCCCTTTAAGTAAGGGGTGATTGAAAGACCAAATTTCTGAGATGGACGAGCTACTGTTGAGTATTAATTAATGTGTATGGTAGGAAATAGACGAAGGTGTCTGTCTTATCACTCTGCCTTTGCATCACATGACTATATTATCATTTCAAGGTATGCTTGAGCTGGACAATCAAAATTTCTAGACTCCACCCACTATATTAGCATGCCACCCATTTTGCTTTAAGACACACAAAGTTTGCTTATGTCAACGGTGTATTAGGTGCCGATGAGCCTCGGTAGGGGGAGTAGAAGCAGGTCGATTTGAGTTGATTTTCTAGAGCGAACAATAAATTGTGATGTTGGTTCGAGGAAAAAGAACAGATGCCTGAAACTGATATTGATAACTGACCCAACTGCTTGACAAAAATAAAAACCAGTCACCAAAACGACCAAGACTAACAAAATCCATCCAAACATAACCAATGGATTACTTTTCTTATTTTGTACTTCTCAGGACTGAATCGACTTAGTTTACTCAGTTGTTTCAGTTTTGGCTTGCACCCTTAAAGCCTTGGTGCATTGTTAAGTCTGGTACTGTTCTTTGACTTTGAATAAAGAAAGTCATGTATTGTTTTGTAAGTGGTTTTGGGGATTTCCTAAAGAACCTTTCATCCTTATGGCACACTCCATTTTAAGAAAATATGGAACTCAATCAGTTTGGATGGAGCTGTAGACTTGCCATAAGGGGCAGTCCTCATTGCCTTTGAAAGGGAAGGTTAGCTCTCAAATTTGAATGAGGGATAACCATTTGGTTTTTGGTTTTTGAAAATTATGCTGGTTTTCTCCTAATTTTCTTACCATTGTTTTCATTTTTGTTTAGGACACATTTGCATTCCTAGCCAAATTCAAAAAACAAAAACTACTCTTTTTAGTTTTCAAATTTTAAGTTTTTTAAAACATGGGAAGAAAGTAGACAACAAAAACAAAGAAACTTATAGGTAGAAGTAGTGTTTGTAAGTTTACTTTTTTAAAATCAAATGGTTATTAAACGTTGTCCAAATGATGCTAATTGGGTTTTTTTTGTTAGACAGGTATTTCAGTTCATTTTATTATTATACATTATCTATGATCTAATCTTTTGGCCATTTATCCAAAAGAAGGATGTTGGTCGTTTTTCAAAATAGCTATTTAAATTTAGTCATCCATCCCGTTACCCCTATCTTTTCTTTCTTTCTTCCCTTTTTTGGGGTCAACTACATAGCTAGGTTATTTTGTGCCTCAAGTTACATAAACGTCAAGATTTTAAAAAATCTTGGTAAATACCATTCATATGAATAGTAGAGATAAATATTGGGTATAGCATACACATTATGTACTCAAATATTTGAACGACATCCCTTCGTCTATAATATTCTGGGAAACTTGGTAATTAGTATAATTATTTATCTTCCAATGATTGTTGTAGACCATGTCTATGTAAAAAGATTATTACTTATACAAAACTTAGGATGATGATATAGAAACGTTTATATAATAATATTATCTGAGTAAATATTAATAGATACAATGTAATGTATAGTATATGTTTTAACTCATGTAGCATGTAGATATCAACTTATATATATTATATTTACAATTTCACAATACAGTCCATTGTATATATTTGATTGAAGAATAAGTTTAAAGAAAAATTAGAAACAAAAAGAGAAACAAAATGACATGAATATAAATAAAACTAGGGAGAAGTTGATAACAACAAAATGTACGTTATAGCCAAAACGAGCTTAGTTCAGCGGTAATTGGCGTGTACCCTCAACCATGAGGTAAGAGGTTCGAATTCCCTCACTCCCAAATGTTGATGTACTAAAAAAAATGTACGTTTTAGATTAGGAAATTGATTGGCCGATACAGGATTGATGAGGAAAAAAAAAAAACGAACAAACATACTCATTGTTGCTGACGGTTAATGAAAAGGTGAATGAACGATTTTTGCTGACTCTAAAATCTTGTCCCTCCCCTCTAATTGTGAAATTGTGATCATGTCTAAAATTGTGTTATATAATTAATTATTCGTTAATTTGCCCTAAAGAACACTTTCATTATGGAAGAAAACCAATACAATGACATAATAAATATGCAGGATTTTATAAGGTAATTTGGAAGAATTTGACTGTAAAATTTTGAGTCGTGTCAAAGCCGAAATTTACTCCAAATCTTAACATTTGTGAAAGGCACGTTTCAAAATAGACTATTTGTTTTAATAAAAAAAATGAATAAAAAATAAATCAAAATTTCAAACCTTAGCAAGTAGTAATTTCAACACACCAATGCCAACGTCGACACTGTACTTGTAGATGCCATCGCTTGTCGATAAACAAAAGATCAATCTACGCTGCGGTCACTCTTTAATTCTTATTTTCTTGAGAGAATGTAGGTTGGTTAGCTTATAGCTTTAAAGCATCCGAACCCCTTCCCACCTAAACCGTGATTCATTCTTCAAACTTTTGAAGATTTAAATAAGTTCTTAGATGCTCGTTCGATTAATCCAATAGACTGCATATATTTTTGGAGATTTAATTTGTTTAGACTAATTTTTTCATGGAATGAGTTTCGATCTTAATGATAAAAAATAGGTCATTATCGGGTGGACATTTTTTATTAATATTATTATTTTTAAAACTTATTATTAAAATATAATTAGTTTGAAACTTATTATTAAAATATTGTAGTTTTAAATTTTCGGTCAAAGGTCGTCTCTTGAAGAGACGACCTTGATACACGTGTCGAATGCCATCTGACAATAAATTAAAAAAAAAAAAAAAAAAAAAAAAGAAATTTGCAGAGGTCGTCTCTTCAAGAGACGACCTCCGCACAAATATTAATTAATCGTAGTGTTGGTTCCTTGGTGTAGGTGTTACTCTATTTCCTCCCCTTCCCAAGTTCGAATCCCAAAGACAGCGACTTTTTTTTTTTTTTTTTTTTTTTTTTTTTTTTTTCATTTCTAGTTTTTTGTTTTTAGATATCTCAGCAGTTTTTTTTTCTTATTTTCTTTTTCGTTTCTAGTTTTTTATTTTTAAAAATATAAGCAGTTCTTTTTTTTTTTTTTTTTTTTTTTCATTTCTAGTTTTTTGTTTTTAGATATCTCAGCAGTTTTTTTTTCTTATTTTCTTTTTCGTTTCTAGTTTTTTATTTTTAAAAATATAAGCAGTTTTTTTTTTTTTTTTTTTTCCTTATTTCACTTTTCTTTCAAATTTGAAGTTGAAACATACTTAAAAATCAACCATTTAATCTAAGGTATAAAGTGTACATTTTCTTTATATTTTTATTTTGAATTATAAAATTATTATAACCAACATTTTAATTTAGCTAATTGAGATAAAAGAAAAATAAAAATGAGAAATCAGAAATATGACAAATAAATAAAACAATTGTTATCCTTATACTAATAAATTAATTTAATATATAAAATACACATTTTCTTTTTCACTATTCATTGAAACGGTTGTTATTGGTATAAAAATAAAAACAGTTTGATTTATTTGTCATATTTCTGATTTCTCATTTTTATTTTTATTTTATCTCAATTAGCTAAATTAAAATGTTGGTTATAATAATTTTATAATTCAAAATAAAAATATAAAGAAAATGTACACTTTATACCTTAAATTAAATTGTTGATTTTTAAGTATGTTTCAACTTCAAATTTCAAAGAAAAGTGAAATAAGGAAGAAAAAAAAAAAAAAAAAAAAAAAAAAAAAAAACTGCTTATATTTTTAAAAATAAAAAACTAGAAACGAAAAAGAAAATAAGAAAAAAAAAACTGCTGAGATATCTAAAAACAAAAAAACTAGAAATGAAAAAAAAAAAAAAAAAAAAAAAGAAAAAGAAAAAGAAAAAAAGCTTGCTGTCGTTGGGATTCGAACTTGGGAAGGGGAAGAAATAGAGGAACACCTACACCAAAGAACCAACACTACAATTAATTAATATTTGTGCGGAGGTCGTCTCTTGAAGAGACGACCTCTGCAATTTTTTTTTTTTTTTTTTAATTTATTGTCAGATGGCATTCGACACGTGTATCAAGGTCGTCTCTTCAAGAGACGACCTTTGACCGAAAATTTAAAACTACAATATTTTAATAATAAGTTTCAAACTAATTATATTTTAATAATAAGTTTTAAAAATAATAATATTAATAAAAAATGTCCATTATCGGGTTGGACAAACATTTCCTAAAATCATGGTTTTAACCAAACTGAATCAAACTAGGTTTGGGTTTCTTTGAAACGAAAGTCGAGGATTAACTCAGTTCTCTCGGTTCTCACCCTAAGAACTGAGAGATCAAATTGGTTTTCGGCTCTATTCAAAAACTAATTTTAGTATTTTGAAAAACATTAAAATATAAGAAATTAATTTAAAACTTTTGAAACATTAGATACCATATCGAGAAAACATTCAACCAAAATGTCCATTATTTTATCTAAAAAGATAGAAACAAATCATTTAAAATCTATCATCATCTTAAAGCACCTAAAGCTGAACTCAAAAAGAAAAAGAAAAAGAAAATCATTTAAAATGAAACTGAACAGAACATAAGAACGTTTTGCCATATTTCAATATATATTTTTCTCTTGTTTTTGTGTCGGTCTCTGATTCTCTCCTCTCCGCGTTGAATTAAAATACCCATTTTTTTTTCTTTTGCCGTCTTCTTCTTCTTCTTCTTCTCCCGCTCTTTTTTTTTTTCCCTGCATTTACCTGTTTTTCCTCACTAATCCGACCCTATGATCAAGCTTCAATACCCGAAGGTTTAAGGATTTCAATCATCTTCTGTTTTGTTGGTAAGCTTTCATTTACTTTTCCCTCAAAAACCCAGTTTCTTTTTGCTTTCCTGTTGTTTTCTATGATTTTTATGATTGAACTTGCACATAATTTCTCTTTGCTCCCCAAATTTGCTGCTTTATCTCGCTGTTATGGCCTCTGTTGAAGTTGGAGTTGGAAGGGTTTTAGTCTTCTTCGTACCGTTTTGTGGAATGGGAATTCAACCCAGTTTACCTTTTTCCTGTAATTTTAGTTGAATGTTGGTTGACTCGATTTGGCTGAAGAAAAAAGTGTCTTTGTGGCGGCTTGAAATTGATTTTTGTTGTTGCCGACGGAACTTGTGGATGGTTCTTCTTTCTATGGAATCTTGGTTCCCATTGATAGGTTTTTTACCCGAATTATTTTAGGATTTTGTATTTAAAGAGACAGTACACGGAAATACAAATTAGAAGGATAGTTCTTTTCGGGGAAATTTGGATGTAAAATTTTCTTTGGGCAGTGGTGTTTTTTTTGTTAATTCCCTTACGCCATCTCTTCTCATCGTGCGTGAGGGATCTCTTTAGTTATCCTTGCTAGGTATTCCTTTGTTGGTTCCTTATGTATCTCTTGTTTCTATTCATGTTTGAGTTATCTCATTGAGTTGAATGATTTATTTTCAATCATCTTTTCGATTGATGAACTTTTTTCTTTTTCCCAATTGAGCTGCTACTAGTTTTTGAACACTTGGTTAACTTTGTTCGGATGCTCCGGTTTTGAAGAATCTCTCATTTTTTATTATTTTTCTCAATCCTTGTGTTTCTTTCTCTATTTTTCTAGGTCTCGACAAATATTTTTCTCAGTAGTCTCTCTCTCTCTCTTTTTCCTCAAGAACTGAAGCTGAGATCTTTCTTTTTTCTTTTCTATATGTACGTGATCTTTTATTTTATTTTATTTTATTTTTTACCAATCTTGCTTCTCTCTTACAGTGTTTATGGGCCACTCTGACTTATTGAATTTGCTATTCGCGGTGGCTGTTTGGTGTTCTGCATATATTGTTGTTGCAGTTGTTGCATCATTGCGGATCATCTCCTGTCTTTGTCCGCTTTAACCTAGTGAGACAACTTGAAAGCTGCCATGGGGTACGCACAACTAGTCATTGGTCCTGCCGGCAGTGGAAAGGTGATGGATTAAGTGTTCTGTTCTACAGTCCATACCTTTTTTACTTGTATGCCGCTGTATGATAATATTTTCTTTCAATTTTGACCCTAACAATCAGCATCTAACATTTTCATGGATATGACATAGAGAAACAACCTAAGGGCCGGGGTGGAGATCGCCCCTCCCAAAAACTATCTCAAAAAGGTTTGCCAATCGTTAATAATCATAAGCAAACTATAATTACAAAAAAAAACTTTTTGTGTGAGGAAATCCACCAAGAAACTATATTTTGTATAGTGTTAGAAAAAAACTCAAAAGAGGATGATTTATCTCCAAAAGTTCTACCGTTTCTCTCTTTCCACAAAAGCCACATGGTCGCTCTAAACGTGTATCCACCAATCACCTTAGCCTTTTGTTTTTTCAGATTCCACGCGATCAAACCTTCATCTAACCCCTCATCCACTCTCCTCGGCAGGCAAAAGGACAGCCCCAGTAAACCACCAATGAAATTCCAGGCCTTCTTGGCAAACTCACAGTGCAAAAACAAATGATCTATATTCTCACTCTCCCTAAGGCAAAGCCTGCAGCCGCAGCCCAAAGGAGATAGACACCAATTTCTAAGCCCGCAAAACTTTTGAATATACATTTCATGCATTATGAATAGTAATCAAACTATTAAAATTTGCTATACTTTAATGAATCCAGAAAAAAAGTGTGTCTATATATATATATATAAAATTTCATTCTCATCTGCTTATTTGTCAGTAGTTGTTTCTTAATCAAAATGTGGCTGTGTTTCCCAGAAAATTGCAGCTATTTCCATATTCATTATCTGATTTTCAACTGTGAACCATTTTGAGTTTACAAAAGTTGATTCTAATCTCAACCGTGTCAATCGATTTTAACTAACTTCAGTGAAAATTTTACCTGAATCAGTCAACTTACTGTTCTAGCTTGCACCAACACTGCGAGACAGTTGGCCGAACTATGCATGTTGTGAATCTTGACCCTGCCGCGGAACATTTTGACTATCCTGTGGCCATGGGTAGGTGTACATTACGTTTGATGATCTTATGAATTCAAATGGTTAATTCACCAAACTTAAGTGATTTGTATTGCGTGTCTTACAGATATCAGGGAGCTCATTTCATTGGATGATGTTATGGAGGAGCTTGGTCTTGGTCCTAATGGTGGCCTTCTATACTGCATGGAGTATCCTTAAGTGATTATGCCCTTTTTATCCCCGAAGTTGTGGTATTCAGTCGCTATAAATTTTAAGAACATATTTTTTCTGTCTTCCTCCTTGTATTGAGTATTTGGTCTTGTAGGAATCTCTTTGTTTCCAACCATTTAAAGTTTATCCATCTAAAATAAAATATTTACTTTGGTTCATTCAATTAGTGAGCAGTGTCTTTTATTTCTGAAGGTGTGGGCGAAGATGTAGAGAGAGTGTGTGTGTGTTCTTTAAAACTTTATGAATGACCTTAATCTTGTTATCAGACATCTTGAAGAAAATCTAGATGATTGGTTGACAGAAGAATTGGACAATTACATGGACGATGATTATTTAGTTTTTGACTGCCCAGGTATGCATCACTCTCTAGTGTGCGTGCGTATCTGTATTGTTTAAGGGGACAAACGGCTATAATACATTTGCATTTTGTACGAGGATGAGATATCTTGAAAAACTATGCTTATACAATTACCTTACTAGTTACTACCTTGAGTTTCAATTTTTAGATTCTGGTCTCATCCTAGGTAGTTTCGTTTTTACCCCTTCTCTCAAATTTTTGTTTGTTCTTAAGTCTTTGTTAAGATGTGTCAGGTATTCTCTTGCTCAGGATGTTATTTTGGGTTTCATACATTTGGTTTCCTGTTTGGCACAATGGAATTCTAGTTATGAATGAGAACTTTAAAAAAGAACTTTAGAGGTAAAAAAGAAAAAAAACCTTGTCATTTATTCATGCAAGTGTGCATAGTTTTGATAACCAATTGCCAATCCCCTGCTCTCTGTTAACTTTTAATTTTAAATTTTTCTTAAAAAGAAACAATTCATGAAGATTTGAAAAGTTAAAATCTGTCAACTTCTTACCACAAATAAAATAATGGTAATAAAAAACCTCCAACTACAAACTAACATTGTTACAATTGGTTAAAATGTTGTTATAATTAAATTTACTGTAATCCATCCGCTTAAGCTTTTGGGTTGAGTGGCAATTTAACATGGTATTAGAGTAGGAGTTCCTGTGTTCGAACTCCAATGTAATGTCATTTCCTCCCCAATTAATATTGGTTTCTACTTGTTGGGCCTTCTACAAATGTCCAAATCTACAAGTGAGGGGGAGTGAGTGTTGATATAACTAAATTTACTGTAGCTTTTGGGTTGGATGGTGATTTAACACAACCTTTATAATTACCCGGTAACAATTACTCTCCGATAAAAAATAGTGCAAAGCTAAAAAAAACTTTATGATTAGGGTTTAGCTTAGTCATCGAATAATTTTGAAACAAACTGGAAGAGAACACATCAAGAAGCCATATTTACCTTGGGAGCTTTCTTCCCGTGGAGGATATTCTTTTTTTTGAAAATCCTTTTGTTTCTTTCATACTAAATTTTGGAAATTAGCTTTAACGTGATTGACCTAAAGGGTTCTTGCTTATAAGTTATAACTCATTTATTCCTGACATCTCGTATTTATAACTTATTAATATTAATTCTTTTCCGGAATTGTTTGTAACTCATTTACTCCTGATATCCCTATCATTCAATTATATCATCTTTTTCTACGAAGAATTATTCGATGACTTCTATCCTTCCTCTTTAGCAAGTCATTCTTTTCTTTTTCTCAGTTTTTGTTGACCTTTGTCCAATTGGGAAATGACATATATAGTAGTACTTTTACTTTGCTTGAGGAGTTCTTTGTTAGTCGTGGGAGAGTGGATATTCATTTTGGGGGCCAAGACCTTTTGAAGGGTTTTCTTGTAACTCTTTCTTCAAGAGCTCGGTGAACCTCTATGTGTCAAGTCACAGTCTTTTCCTCGTTGTGGAAGGTTAAAATCCCAAGAAGGTCAAATTCTTTGTCTAGCAAGTCCTTCACGGGTGTGTCTAAAGATCTTGATCACATTTTGATGAGTTGTGATTATGCCTTTTTGATTTGGAACCTCCCCCCACGAGTTTAGTTTTCAGCTAGCTCAACCTAGAGGGTTACTTGTTGATTGAGGAGCTCTTGCTTCATCGGCCCTTTTTTGATAAGGGGCATTTTTTGTGGTTGGCTAGAATTTATGCAATCTTGTTGGGCCCAAGGGTTAAGGAACAATCGAATCATAAGAGAGATTGAAATGTCGGAGGAGGATGTGTGGAGATTTAATGTTTCTCTGTAGACTTCTATCTCTTAGGTCTTATTTTGCTTGATTGGAGTCCCCTTTTTGTTTTGTTTGGACTCCTTTTTGTTAGGGCATTATTTTTGTATGTCCCTGTATTCTTTCATATTTTCTCAATGAAAATTTGATTTTTCATCAAAGATACCTTTCTTAGCCTTTTGGCTAAAGAGGAAGACTTGAGAAGAAATCTTATTGGTGAGGGTAGAGTAGTGGATCTCAGCCTCAAATTCTTTGAACTTCATGTTCCAACCATTGACACTGATTTTGGACTATGTGTTTGGTGTAGCCGATTATAGGCAGTAGCACTTATGCTCTTCTTTGTTAAAAAGTCATGTGCTGTTCACATGCATTGTAACTACTTTCTGTTTTGTTCCTTGCCTATTTAAAGGCAAGGATTCTTCAGTAAAAGGCATTATTCATTGTGTTAAAAACTTAAGCCACGGCTACACCATAATTTGGTATCAGAGCGCACGATTTTTTGGGCGCTTCCATCATGACGACCAAGAAAGTTTCATCCGTTGTAATTGGAGATTCTTCCTTGGCGGGAAAAGAGGCGGAAAGCACCACCGTCCTGTCACCACGATCAACAACCGTACGCTTGCTGTCGGTTGAACAAGATACAAAAATCTTGAAAGAGGATGTGGGTGAGATAAAGAAGATCTTGGAGATGATTTATGAAAAATTGGGCTGCAAAACGGATCACCAAGTTTCTGATTCAAGAACACATACAACAATGGAAAAGAGGCAGCAAGACTATCGTGGAGAAGATGCAAGGACAAGACAATGGTATGAGAGACAATTTATGGAGCAGAAAATGATACAAGAATCAAATCCAGCAACAAGATTCCAGCAAGATCACCATTCTGGAATGCAAGAATTTAAACAGAATCCTCCCTTTCGAAGACAGCCTGAATGGAATGGGGATAGTTCGAGTGAGGACGAATATCAGGAACCTCAAAAGGAAGGCCGGAGGAACAATGGAGATCAACATCATCAAGAAA
The DNA here is from genome assembly GCA_036850905.1 of Luffa acutangula. NCBI lineage: Eukaryota > Viridiplantae > Streptophyta > Magnoliopsida > Cucurbitales > Cucurbitaceae > Luffa > Luffa acutangula. Next base: position 47,894,598 of record CM072090.1, read on the forward strand.
GCGATTTTAAGATAAAGATTGATATCCCAACATACAGTGGAAAGATGGAAATAGAGGCTTTCTTGGAATGGATTAGACATGTGGAAAGTTTTTTCAATTACATGAACACTCCTGATAACAAGAAAGTAAAGTTGGTAGCCTTGAAGCTTAAAGGAGGAGCTCAAGCATGGTGGGACCAACTTGAAATTAATCGACAACGTTATGGGAAAAGGCCAATTCAAAGATGGGAGAGAATGAAAAGATTAATGAAAGAAAGATTTTTGCCAATGAACTTCGAACAAATTCTTTATGACCAATATCAAAATTGTCGTCAAGGTAATAGGACGGTCATGGAGTATACGGAAGAATTTCATCGACTTGGCGCAAGAACAAATCTTGTAGAGAATCAACAACATTTAATTGCAAGGTATAAGGGTGGCCTACGCTATGATATTAAAGAACAAATTGCATTACAACCTATTGGATACTTGAATGAGGCAATTTCGGCCGCGGCAACCATTGAGGAGCAGATTGCAAATCGTTTCAAAAGAACCTATGCACGACGAAGTACAGGTGAGCAAGGCAGCAACTTTACCAAACCCGCAGGGGGGACAAAACAAATTCTCAAACTACAGCTGCAACCTTTAAAGGGAAACAAGTCGACACTAATGCGACACGGGAAACAAATAAACGGACTGCCAACACCTATTCCAGGCCAACTCTTGGAAAGTGCTTTCGATGCAATCAAACGGGTCATTTATCAAACGAATGCCCTCAAAGAAGAACGTTGGCTATTGCAGATAACGTGGACTTTCAAGAAGAAGAAATTGAAGATGAGACCGATGACATTGTCGACTTTCTTGAGCCTGATGAGGGAGACCCAGTATCTTTAGTAATCCAAAGATTACTTCTTGCCCCTAAAACAGATTAAAGCTACCAAAGGCATGCCTTATTCAAGACTCGTTGCACTATCAATGGAAAGGTATGTAATGTCATCATAGACAGTGGCAACACGGAGAATGTGGTAGCAAGTAAGCTTGTTTCTTCTTTAAACCTTCCTTTGAATCCACATCCTACACCATACAAAGTAAGCTGGATCAAGAAAGGTGGTGAAGCTCAAGTAACCCACACTAGCACAATTCCATTATCTATTGGGGCAAGTTACAAAGATCAAATTGTATGTGATGTCTTAGACATGGATGCGTGTCACATTCTCTTGGGTCGGCCTTGGCAATACGATGTGCAAGCAACCCATAAAGGGCGTGACAATACTTATGAGTTTCTATGGATGGGCAAAAGAATAGTTTTACTTCCACTCAACCCAGCCAAACAACTCAACAGCAACATCCAATCCTCCAAAAAAGGTCAGCTCTTTACCATAACTTCTGGAAAATCATTTTGTTCTGCCAAGCAATTGCCTATTATTGGTTTAATTGTCAAAAAATTCTCTGAACTTGATGCTACTAACCCCATCCCTTTGGAGGTACACACATTGCTTCAAGAATTTCCAAAGATCGTGGACAATCCGAATACTCTTCCTCCATTACGAGACATACAACATTCTATAGATTTTCTCCCGGGAGCCACACTGCCAAATCTACCTCATTACCGCATGAGCCCAGCTGAGTATCAAATTCTTCACGATCAAATTCAAGAACTATTAGATAAAGGACATATACAACCTAGCCTAAGTCCTTGTGCAGTTCCAGCTCTTCTCACTCCAAAAAAGGATGGCAGTTGGCGCATGTGTATTGACAGCCGAGCCATCAACAAGATAACAGTTAAGTATCGTTTTCCTATTCCTCGAATTGGCGACCTTTTGGATCAATTAGGGGGTGCCACAATCTTCTCCAAAATTGATTTGAAAAGTGGATATCACCAAATTCGAATACGCCCCGGGGACGAGTGGAAAACGGGTTTCAAGACCAATGAAGGCCTCTTTGAATGGTTGGTCATGCCGTTCGGCCTATCAAATGCGCCAAGCACTTTCATGCGCCTAATGACCCAGGTACTCCTCCCCTTTATTAATAAATTCATTGTGGTTTACTTCGACGATATTTTAATTTATAGCCGAGACCTTACAGAGCATCTAAGTCATATCCGAACCTTATTTTCCGTCCTTGAGAGTAATGATTTAGTAATTAACCTTAAAAAATGTCTTTTTACAACCCATGAACTTTCTTTTCTCGGTTTTATCATTGGGGAAAATGAGATTAGAATGGACCCTATAAAGACTAAGGCCATTAATGATTGGACAGAACCTAAAACCATAAAAGAGCTCCAGAGTTTTCTAGGCCTTGCTTCCTTTTATCGTAAGTTTATTCGAAACTTCAGTACAATTGTTGCTCCTTTAACAGATTGTCTAAAGAAAGGAAATTTTTTATGGGGAAGCCATCAAACAACAAGTTTCCAAACTATTAAAGAAAAACTAGTTAGTGGTCCAGTTTTAGCTCTACCAAACTTTGATTATCCTTTTGAGGTAGCTGTGGATGCTTCGGGCATAGGTATTGGGGCTATACTTTCCCAAAATAAACACCCCATCGAATTTTTTAGTGAAAAACTTTGTCTTTCACGACAAAAGTGGTCAACCTATGAACAAGAACTTTACTCACTTGTTCGAGCTCTAAAACAATGGGAACACTATCTATTAGGAAAGGGGTTTGTCCTCTTTACAGACCATTTCTCCCTTAAATATTTGCACTCTCAAAAATCTATAAGCCGAATGCATGCTCGATGGCTATCTTTTCTCCAACGTTTTGACTTTGTTATAAAACATATGAATGGCAAAACTAATAAAGTTGCAGATGCTCTTAGTCGTAAAGCAAGCCTTTTAACTATTTTAAAAGGGGAAATTATAGCATTGGACCATCTTCCAGACTGTTATGCCACTGACCGAGACTTTGCCTTAATATGGAAAAATTGTGAGGACCACCTGCCAGCAGGGGACTATCACATTGTTGATGGTTTCCTATTTAAGGATAAAGTCTTATGTGTTCCATACACTTCCTTGAGAGAAGCCTTAATTAAAGATGCTCATGCAAGCGGTCTAGCTGGACATTTTGGGCGTGACAAAACACTGACCATCCTTGAGCAAAGGTATTATTGGCCTCAGCTTCGCAAGGATGTAAGTAATTTTGTTACCAAATGTTTTACATGTCAAATCTCTAAAGGCAACTCTCAAAACACGGGGTTATACACTCCATTACCGATCCCAGAACACATATGGGAAGACCTTTCCATGGATTTTATACTCGGTCTTCCACGGACACAAAGAGGTTATGATTCGGTTTTTGTAGTTGTTGATCGATACAGCAAAATGGCACATTTTTTGGCATGTAAAAAGACTTCTGACGCAGTCTATATTGCTAACCTCTTTTTCAAAGAAGTAGTTCGACTTCATGGCATACCAAAGACTATAGTTTCCGATCGTGATGTTAAATTCCTCAGCCACTTTTGGAAAACGTTGTGGAAAAAATTTGACACCACGCTCAAATATAGTACCACCAGTCATCCGCAAACAGACGGCCAAACCGAAGTTACTAATCGCACTTTAGGTAATCTCATCCGGTGTCTAAGTGGGGAAAAGCCTAAACAATGGGACCTCACATTAGCTCAAGCGGAGTTCGCGTTCAACCATATGAAAAATAGAACAACAGGGAAGTCTCCATTTGAACTTGTCTATACGAAATTACCTAGACTAACTTTGGATCTAACAACTGTTCCTTCTTCGGTTGATATTAGTTTAGAAGCAGAAGAAATGGCTGAAAGAATCACAGAATTACACAGACAAGTCCGAGCCCATATTGAAAAGTAGAACAACAAATATAAGGAAGATGCAGACAAGAAAAGACGCTTTAAGGAATTTGCTGTTGGTGATCTTGTTATGATCCACTTAAGGAAAAACAGATTCCCTGTGGGAACATACAACAAGTTGAAGAACAAAAAGCTTGGCCCATATTCTATTTTGCAGAGGTTTGGTGACAATGCTTATAAGGTTGATCTACCCCCAGAATTCCATATTAATTCAGCTTTCAACGTTGCGGTTTGTACGCCTATCAACCCCCAGACGGATTCACTTTAGCTACTTAGACTCGAGGACGAGTTATTTTTTTTTGGAGGGGATGTTTGGTGTAGCCGATTATAGGCAGTAGCACTTATGCTCTTCTTTGTTAAAAAGTCATGTGCTGTTCACATGCATTGTAACTACTTTCTGTTTTGTTCCTTGCCTATTTAAAGGCAAAGATTCTTCAGTAAAAGGCATTATTCATTGTGTTAAAAACTTAAGCCACGGCTACACCAGTGTTCCAACCATTGATAGGGACTTTATACTCCAATTATTGTTGTCTTGTGGCTTGATATACTTTTCTTGTGATGTTGATTAAAGTCGTTTCTATTGAAAAAATAAAAATAAGACTTTTTTGTTCTCTCCTGCTGGGAGGTCTAAATGCCTAAGATAAAACTCAGTCGAAGGGAAGTTTTCTTTGTGAGCATTTCTTTGTTACTGAAGTCAAAATGCTTACACCTATAAATAATCTGTTCAATTTTAACCTCAATAGGAAAAATAACGGCAGATAGTTTATCGAAACTTGCCACATTGTGTATGTATATGTAACGTATATGAAATACATTAAATCGTATTTAGAAAGGGAAAATAAGAAAACCAACCTCAGCCCATACTACACATATAATATGGTGTAGCCTATTCTATGTAATTCTCTATTCTAGCTTCCTATTTTAGTTAGTCATGTGCTTAGCACATGTTGTAACTAATTCTAGTTAGTCTCCATGCCTATTTAAAGGATGGAGCTCTTGAATAAAGGATCATTCATTCATTATTATAACTCCTTGTTTCGGCTACACCAAGTTTGGTATCAGAGCGATAAGATTTTGGGCAATCTTATGGCAACCAAGAAAGTGTCGACCAACGTTACGGGCGATACTTCCTCGGCTGGAAAAGAGACGGAGCCTACCACCGTCCTCTCACCACGATCTACAACCGTACGCTTGCTGTCGGTTGAACAAGATACTAAAATCTTGAAAGAAGATGTGGGTGAGATAAAGCAGATTTTAGAGATGATTTGCGAAAAGTTGGGCTGCAGATCTGACCAACAAGTTGCTGAACCAAGAATTCACAAAAACGTGGAGCGGAGACAGCAAGAACACCAAGGGGAAGATTTCAGACCAAGGCAAAGGCAAGACAGACAAATTGTGGAGCAAAAATTTGCTCAAGAAACACATTCTGCACCAAGATCCTATCAAGAAAGACGCACAGGGCAGCAAGAAGTCAAATACAATCCTTTATTTCGAAGGCAAGTTGAATGGAATGATGACAGCTCAAGTGAAGAAGATTATGACTACCAGGAAAGATGCAAGGAAGGCCAACAAAATTTTCGTTATCAATTCCAGCAAGAAACGCCAAGGGAAGATCAACAAATTTATCCATATCAATATCAGCAAGAAGCACAAAAGGAGGGGCATCAATATTATAGGTACCAAGGTCAGCAAGAAAATGATTTTAAAATGAAGATGTTAGGAACCCGAACTAAGAAAAATATCAAACACTGATATATTATATTACAATATCGAAATGACGTTACAATATAACCAGATAGCCTTTCGAGAGGGCTAACACTCTCCCAAGAGCCCCACAATGGACACTATCAAAATTCTTCACACCGTTCTAAGACCCTAGCTCCCCTATTTATAATCAAAGCACTCCTATCTAATTACCACTATACCCTTCCTCATCTTCCATTACTATTCCCAACATATCCCTAACTAGTATTCTCACAATACTCCGCCCTTCAAAGACACCTTGTCCTCAAGGTGTGCTTACAAAACACGATCTCAAAATTGGATGACTATTCAATATTGGACGACTATTCAATTTCCAACAAAAGGAAAATACATCAACATTCTTCTAAAAAAGATAAGCATTCTTCAATACAAATCCCAGTAAGCGCTTTGACGGCCATGTGCAACTGTTGTAGGGGTGGTGGTGTAGGTGAGGCATGAAGTTGCTACTGTTGCTCCTTTAGCTTTGGGTTGATTTGTAAATTCAGATTCTAAATGTAACACAACCCAAAAACTACCCATTATGTCAAGCTCTGCCTTCAAAAGGAAATGGGCCTCAATAATTTTATGTAAATTCAGCCCAAGGTTCAGCCCAAAATTCAATCCAGGGATAGTGCTCCATTTTTTTCCAACCCATGGCCCCACTTTCTGACACTTCACGTGATAGGTGTTTCCTTTTTTCCATCTCTCTACCTATTCCGTTTAGGTGCCTTCCTTCAACATCTCGAGACACACACCTGCTGTCAACCATTGTCAATGTCAGGCAGACTTCTTTTTCGATTTGTGTTTTCTTCAGGTCCATCCCCATCGATTTCTCGGCTGCTTCTCTATGAAACTTACATCGGCATCTTCCCTGGCACATCATTATCTGCAATCGTCGCCGGTAATGGCCTTCGTCCGCCTCCCCTCCCTTTGTTTCCTCATCTTCAAGTTGCAACTTCAACCACGTCTTCCTCTCCAACCATGTGACCGTCGGCAAGATTCCTTTCTTCCCCTTCCTTTCCGCTTTTTCTTCCTCTTTCTTGTGAAATTTCCACCGTCGAAGTTGTTCATTTTTCCACTTCTTTGGCCGCCAACATTCTTGCTCCTCTGATGTACTCGCCGGGCTTTTGTTCTTCCATCGTCGGGGTCGATTGTCTTGACATTGACTGTGCTGTTGTCTTTCTCTGTTTTTCATTCGAAGGTTGCGGTTACTGAATCGTCCCTCCCTCGATGATGGCTGATGATGTTGCTTCGGGAATTTTGCCTTCATCGTTTCGGATACTTTTTCAGCCAGTTCATGCTTGTTTTTCGAGCTGTGATAGTTTGCACGTCGATTCAGCTTTTTACCTTTTTTAGTCGACTTCTTCTTCATGAATTTGCTCCTCCTCCGAAAATTCCTATGCTCCATACTTTTGCGTTTATGTTCTCTTTGCTTCTCTTCTTTTCGCTTTTCTTCCCTCTCCATCTTTTGACGTTTGTATTCCTCTGATCGTTTTTGCATTCCTTCAAAAATTTGTTGCATTTTCTTGATCCCTTGTTGCATTTCCTTGATCTCGTGCTGCATTGTTTCCCAGTGTAGTTCCAACCTACGATCAAACTCCATTGCAGTTGCGATTGTTGCTTGCTCCAAGACGAACGTGCTCTGATACCAATTTGTTAGGAACCCGAACTAAGAAAAATATCAAACACTGATATATTATATTACAATATCGAAATGACGTTACAATATAACCAGATAGCCTTTCGAGAGGGCTAACACTCTCCCAAGAGCCCCACAATGGACACTATCAAAATTCTTCACACCGTTCTAAGACCCTAGCTCCCCTATTTATAATCAAAGCACTCCTATCTAATTACCACTATACCCTTCCTCATCTTCCATTACTATTCCCAACATATCCCTAACTAGTATTCTCACAGAAGATTGATATACCAACTTATAGTGGGAAGATGGAGATCGAAGCCTTCCTCGAATGGGTTCGACATGTCGAAAATTTTTTCAGCTACATGAACACGCCCGAGACCAAAAAGGTGAGATTAGTGGCTCTAAAATTAAAAGGAGGAGCCCAAGCATGGTGGGATCAATTGGAACTTAACCGCCAAAGATATGGGAAAAGACCTATCCGACGATGGGAAAGAATGAAAAGACTCATGAAGGAAAGATTCCTACCTATGAATTTCGAGCAAATTCTCTATGACCAATACCAAAATTGCAGACAAGGAGCTCGCTCGGTCATGGAATACACGGAAGAATTTCATCGGTTAGGGGCAAGAACAAATCTTGGAGAGAGCCAACAATACCTAGTTGCAAGATTCAAAGGAGGCCTTCGGAATGACATTAAAGAACAGCTTTCTTTACAACCGATTGGCTATCTAAATGAAGCAATTTCTGCTGCAGCTGTAATTGAAGAGCAAATTGCCAATCGCTTCAAAAGAACATACTCAAGAAGAGCCATGGGTGAACAAACCAGCAACACCAACAAATCTGCCCTTGGCGACCGAACCTCGCAGCAAAATTCGATGGCAGCCCTCAAGGGAAAGCAAGTAGAGACCAATACAACTAGGGATAACAAGAACTCAGATAATACAACCACAAGGAGGACCTCCAACACTTACTCTCGGCCGACGCTAGGAAAGTGCTTTCGATGCAATCAAGTAGGCCATTTATCCAATGAGTGTCCCCAACGAAGGACTCTTGCGTCGAGAGTGATGACAATGTGGACTTTCTTGAACCAGATGACGGTGAACCACTTTCCTTAGTAATTCAACGACTTCTTTTGGCTCCCAAAACTGATCCAAGTTATCAGAGACATGCCTTGTTCAAGACACGATGCACAATCAATGGGAAAATATGCAACGTGATCATCGATAGTGGAAGCACTGAAAATGTTGTAGCTAGCAAGCTAGTTTCGGCGCTCAATCTTCCTTTACACCCACATCCGACACCCTATAAGGTAAGTTGGATCAAAAAAGGTGGCGAGGCTCAGGTCACTCATACAAGTACCATTCCGTTATCAATTGGAGCAAGCTACAAAGACCAAATAATCTGTGATGTGTTGGATATGGATGCATGCCATATACTTTTGGGACGTCCATGGCAATACGGTGTCCAAGCAACACATAAAGGGAGAGACAATACATATGACTTCCTATGGATGGGCAAGAAGATAGTTCTCCTACCACTCAATCCAGCAAAACAACTAGCTCCAACGACCACCTCTTCAAAGAAAGGTCAACTCTTCACCCTTTCCTCGGGAAAAAATCTCTTTTCTCCAACGATTTGATTTTGTTATACAACATACAACGGGAACAACTAACAAAGTTGCAGATGCCTTGAGCCGGAAAGCAAGCCTTTTAACTCTTTTGAAGGGAGAAATTATTGCAATGGATCATCTTCCAGACACCTATAATGATGATCAAGATTTTTCAACAATCTGGAAAAAATGCCAAGACCACCAGCCAGCAGGGGATTTTCATATTATCGAAGGATTTCTCTTTAAAAAAGATGTCCTCTGTGTGCCACACTCTTCATTGCGTGAAGCATTAATCAAGGAAGCACATGCTGGCGGTCTTGCTGGACACCTGGGACGTGACAAAACTCTGAACATTCTGGAACAAAGGTACTTTTGGCCCCAGCTCCGAAAGGATGTAAGTAATTTTGTTAGTCGATGCTTCACTTGCCAAGTTTTTAAGGGACAATCTCAAAACACTGGTTTATATACACCCTTGCCAATCCCACAACATATTTGGGAAGATCTTTCCATGGATTTCATACTTGGCCTTCCCCGAACTCAACGTGGACTTGACTCAGTTTTTGTAGTAGTCGATCGTTACAGTAAAATGGCCCATTTTCTGCCATGTAAGAAAACTGCAGACGCTGTATATGTTGCTAATCTGTTTTTTAAGGAGATTGTTCGACTCCATGGTATTCCAAAAACCATAGTATCTGATCGAGATGTTAAGTTTTTGAGTCACTTTTGGAAAACACTATGGAAAAAATTCGATACAACACTCAAATACAGCACAACCAGCCATCCTCAAACCGATGGGCAAACTGAGGTAACAAACAAGACCCTAGGGAACTTAATTCGATGCCTAAGTGGAGAGAAGCCAAAACAATGGGACATGGCATTGGCCCAAGCTGAATTCGCCTACAATCATATGAAGAACCGAACCACAGGGAAGTCCCCATTTGAACTTGTGTACACTAAATTACCTAGACTTACCATGGATCTAACCAAAGTTCCCTCTTCTATTGATTTTAGTATGGAGGCTGAAGAAATGGCCGAACGAATCCAAGCGCTTCACAATCAAGTACGAGAACATATAGAGAAGCAAACAACTAAATACAAAGAAGCAGCGGACAAGAAGCGACGATTCAAGGAATTCAAGATAGGCGATCTCGTTATGATCCAACTGCGGAAAAGTCGATTTCCAGTAGGAACTTACAACAAATTGAAGCAAAGGAAGCTCGGCCCATTTGCTATTCTTGACAAATATGGCGAAAATGCATACAAAATTGACCTCCCCCCAGATTACAACATTTGCACCACATTTAATGTTGCTGACTTGTATGCTTTTAGTCCACCAGATGAATTCTCCCTCGCTAGTTAACTCGAGGTCGAGTTGTTTTTTTTTGGGCCAGGATATTTGGTGTAGCCTATTCTATGTAATTCTCTATTCTAGCTTCCTATTTTAGTTAGTCATGTGCTTAGCACATGTTGTAACTAATTCTAGTTAGTCTCCATGCCTATTTAAAGGATGGAGCTCTTGAATAAAGGATCATTCATTCATTATTATAACTCCTTGTTTCGGCTACACCATAATAAATCTGAGGATCAGTTCATTTTACGTGTTCCCTTTCAGTTTTGGCTTGTAGGAAAATTTTCCTAGGACTTGCAATGTTTTTATTCTGGAACAGATCTTACCTACTTAAGTTACTATTTGATGTGAAACATAGTTTCTTTTTTGAGCTGGAATTTTGTAATGAATATTTATTACTATCGTGTATTGTCTACTACTATGCAGGTCAGATAGAGCTCTTTTCCCATGTTCCGGTTCTTAAAAACTTTGTGGAGCATTTAAAGCGAAAAAATTTCAATGTCTGTGCTGTGTATTTGCTTGATTCTCAAGTATGTAAATTCAAAGTCCTCTTTACTTATCACTCCTTTTTGTTCATAATTTTTTATCCTTCAGTAATACCTCGGTCCATTATTTACACTTATAGTAACAATTTCCTATTTATCAGTTCATGACAGACATCACAAAGTTTATCAGTGGTTGTATGGCATCTCTTTCAGCAATGGTCCAACTAGAATTACCACATATTAACATCCTCTCCAAAATGGATCTTGTGACTAACAAAAAGGATATTGAAGAGTGTGTATCTGAACTCCATCTGTTCTTGAACTGATTATTACATTCAGTTTTATCCTCAATTGTTTATAACTTGCTCTAATGCTTTAAACCTTTTTTTCTTTAATACTATAGCTTCTTAAATCCAGAGCCTCGAGTTTTGTTGTCTGAGTTGAATCAACGTATGGCTCCACAATTTTCAAAGCTAAATAAAGCTCTAATTGAACTGGTGAGTAGCATATACTTTTTTCATATATTACTCAAGTTTCCGGTGCATGGTTGAGAAGTTTTATGATAAGAACATTAATGAAGTTTATTGTTAATTTTTTCATTCTTTAATAGTTTTTCCCCTTCTTTCTTTTGTGACAATTTCCTTCAAAAGTATGTATTAACTATTAATGGTTTTACCAATCCTCCTCTTTCCTCATGTAAACGTTTCAAGTACTTCTCTAACTCATTTTTTAGATTTCACATGATGTGGCTTGACTGTGTCTGTAACAAGTGAGATGTTTTCATGAACAAATGTGTTTGCTAGATCCAATCTTACGATGTAATTTTCTTGAAATACTTAATGTTGGGCCATGAACCTCATGACAGTTCAACTGTCCCGCTGTATGCCGGTTTTTGGTTTTTTTGTTTTTCTCATTTGCATTACTGGAAGCCCTGCAAGTAAAAAGATTTGGCTGAGCCTTGGATTGAACTACTTGAGTTTTAGTGATAAATATGACAATTACTGTTTTGTTAGAAAGGAAGATGATACTTTATGATTGTATTTGGAAAGATCATGGAAGATACTTTTAGTTTTTATGCTCGTTTATTCAACATTTTCAATTATGTTTTTTGCAATCAGCTATGAATGGGAATATTGGTTTATTTACATTTATATATTATTTTAGGTGGACGAATATAACATGGTGAGTTTTGTGCCACTTGACTTGAGGAAAGAAAGCAGGTACTCTTTTTCAGTCTGTACTCACTCAATTCTCCTCTTTGTATTTTTGTTTCTTGGATTTTTCCTTGTAGTTACCGCAATGTTAGATTCTTTATGATTAGTGACATAATTATAATAACTCATAAATTTGATGTTTAAGCGGTATATTTTTTCCACATATGAGCTGGAAATTGTTACAACTAAACAAGTAATGCCCAGATACCAAGGATTTTCTGATATTTGAGCTGTAGATTTTTGGGAAACAATAATATCAGACTGGTTCCTAGTAAACTTAACCTACACAAAACACTAAGGTAATCTTGCCAGTTAACATGATTTCAAATATTTTTAGTCCTAACTAAAAGCTCATTTTCTTATCATAATACGTGGCTTAGTGAGTCATTTTTAACCACGTTTAGCTTCATGATCAAATTGAACATGGTGAAACTCACAATCTCAATTAGTCATGTTTCCATTTTATGGGTGCTTTGTGACTAGCTAGAAGACTTGTTATTATTCTTTTGGGTTCAACAAGACCATTTTTGTGAATATTTGTTCTTATGATCGCACTGGATATTTTTTTAGTTGGAATCGAGCATTTTATTGCTACATTTGGTTTTTTTTTTTACTTGTTTGTATTTGTAGCTAGGTTGAGTATTTTCATAATTGAGTTTGACCATTTCTATGACTCATTGTGGGTGTTTCAACTGTCGAAGTTTGTGTGATTTTTTGGTTATTTCTAGAACACTTTTTTAATTTAGTTTTGTGGGGTTAATTTTACCATTCAAATTTTAGGTTCAGTCGGAAGAAATTGGAAGTTTAAGGTTCTATTGAGCGTTGGGGGTTAAAAATGAACCCTTTTTTTTCTGATTGAACTTCTCCTACTTATTGACTTCCTACTTTTTACCAGCTTTTAGATGAATGGTGCAGTTCATTCAAATTAATTTTACTGCTTGGTTGCATAAGAAAGCAAAAAACCTGATATGATATATTCTTTGTTTGAACAGTATAAGATACGTATTGGCTCAGATAGATAACTGCATTCAGTACGGTGAAGATGCAGATGTGAAGATTAAGGACTTTGATCCAGAGGATGATAATGATTAAATTCCATTTCCTTTTCCATTCAACTCTTGAGATGGGAGGTTCTTTTTTGGGTCTCTTTGATACTTGTATGTACTTCACCAAAATCAAATCAGAGTTGGAATCTTTTTGAGTTTTTGGTGTAGATGAGTGTTGCAACTTGAAGCTTTAAAAAGAAACTTTAAAAAGAAAAAAAGAGGAATGATTTTTAGTTAATTTTGATGAAGAAGTGGATGGGAATGAAGTTATTGTGATCTTATATGGAAGAAAGAAAATGTAATTTCAATTTTCATCACTTTATTTTCATCACTTTGTTTTCACTATGGATAAGATACCATTTAACATTTTAAAGGTCGATGATTTGATTCTTTTACTTTATAATTGTCAAACTAAAAAAAGTCAGAAGAATTTTTATTATATTAGTTAAGTATGTGCATCTTAAAGTTTAAGGATTTAAATAAACTTAGGTATTAAAATTGTAGAAGCTAAAGTTAATTTTTTAAGGATCAAATTAAAATAAATTTGAAGGTTTAAAGACATTTTAAAGATTTACGAGCTAAAATAAATGTTTGATTAAATAGCAAGTTTATTATTAATTTTCAAATTTATCTATTTAGTTACTAAACTTTAAACAATTTCATGTCTAATAGGTTCCGACACTTTAAAAACATATAATGGATCTCTAAACTTTCAATTTTGTGCATAATAGACTTTTGAAACTCGTTTTTTTAAAAAAAAATTAATTGATTTATTAGATATAAAATGAATTTTATGTCTAATAAAATCTTAAACTTTCAATTTTTTTATCTAGTATGTATATGAATTTTAAAAAATATTGAATAACTCGAGAGCCTATTAAATACAAATTGAAAATTCAAAACTCTATTGGACACAAAATTGAAGGTTTGAAAACCTACTAGACCTCTTTTAAAGTACAGAAACTAAATAGACACAAATCTAAAAGTTTAGAAATCTTCAGAAACCAAATAAAAAAACTTGAAAGTTCAGGGTCTAAACTTATAATTTAACCTAAATGTTCCTTTTTTATATCTGTTTGAGCCAGCTTGTGCATACCACGATTAACCTCACGGGACAACCACTTGACCCTACTACATTGGGTTGTTAGGAAACAAGTAAGATGTTAAATCCTAGATAGATGGCCATCATGAAAATTTAAGCTAAATATTATGGAAGTCACCAAAAAGAAATTATATAGAATTTAAACAAAAAAAAAAAAAAAAAAAAAGTAAATAATCTCAGTCCATCTATTTCCATCAAACTTTACACCATGCAGCAGCAAATGCAAAAACCCTTTTTTCTAAAGGGAACAAATATTACATTGATGATACCAAATATTACAAAAGGGAAACTCTTGAAGAGGGTTACAACTTACAAAAAGGCTCTCCAACTAGCTTTAAGATCATCAAAACTATTAGCTTGAGGGGTATAAATTTTACACCAAGAGTGAGTCAATAAGAACATAGAACCTATGGATACATAATTTTTTTGTGTGGAGTTGTTGAAGATAAGGCTGTTTCTAACTAAGTAAGACAGACTGAGCTATTTAAATAAATAGTAAAGGTAAACATGATGGTTCATATAAATAAATAGTGCTATTGCAAATTGAAGTGGGAGTCCACAATATATCTACATTATATGTACAACACTCACAACAGAACCAATAGCCTACAGCCTAAATCCACTGCAGTGGAACTGCCCATTGGTCTGGCCAAAGCTCAAAGCAAAACAGAATCCAGAACCTACAAGTCTAGATTCCAGCAAAAAGAAGAAAAGAATAAAAAAAAAACACATGGAGAAAAGCAGAAAATCCTACATTTACAATCCATTCCTCACTTTGAATTTTAGGGAGGAGAGAAGATAACCTGATGCACACAAACATAAGATGCAACTGCCAAAGAAATTCATGACTAAAGAATTTAAGTCTCTTTTACACCATTATTTGGGAAGAAACTGATGGAGATTATACCCTTCAATAGTAATGGTGAATCGAAAAGTTCTCTTCCTATGATTTTCCTTTCCCTGTGGTTCCATCTCTCTGATTCCGAAAATGGCTGAGCAGCTGTTGTGCCTGCAATATGAGTGAAAATATTATTCTCCTCCCTTTCCACTCTTCCCTTGCATCATTTTCGTACCGACATAGAATACACCAGACCAAGTTTCTCGTATAGTTCTGAATTGATCGACAATTCGTACAGATATTCTATCACCAGTAATTTCAGTTAAAAAAGAAACATCAAAGGAAACCAGCATTCACCTTTTTTTAAATAACTCAGCCAACCTTTTGGTTAAGTCATTGTACATCTGTTTACAGGTTAGATGTTCAAGTTCCTATCCTCAAATTGTTGAACTTAAAATAGTTTATTCTAACGTCACATATTTGATTATTATAAAATGCCCTTCCATTGAACTAAACTATATTGTTTGAACAGAAGGATCCTTCCTCAGTTTGAAATGAGATAATTAACTACAACTGAGTAGGGAGAGGGGATTTCAGAGATGGAGTGAATAAAAGTGATAGGATAGCTTTAATCTTAATATGATTCGAGACACTAAAAGCAAAAGGCTGTGAAGTTAACTTCCCAAAATGAAGGAACAGATACCTTTTCTTTTGCTCTAAGAGTGCCAGACTGACATAAGGCAACAAGGGGAGGGACAGCTCCTTCTTGGAGAACCAGAGTGCAAAATTTGGAACTATGAAGGCATAGTTGCAACAGAGTAGACGCAGCATTTTCCTTTCCTCTCATAGATCCAGAGTCGACAATTTCTACCAACAAGGGAATACCTCCTTCCCGCGCAATTGCCAATCGTCCCTCTGAAATTGTTGATAAATTAGCAAGAAGTGCAGCAGCCTTGTCAACCATACCTGTAGAAGTGTCTAGTAGCTCAACAAGGTACTTAACAGCTCCTGCTTGAACTATACGAGCCTTATTTTCATGAAAAATTGACAAGTTGAACAAAGCGGTAGCTGCATCTTTCTTGCCCCTCAGAGTACCCACACCTAAGAGATCCACCAAGGCTTTAATTGCACCAGACCGACCGATTTTGGCCTTGTATTCTTCTAATACAGAGAGACTGAATAAAGTTGCTGCAGAATTTTCTTTAGCAGCAGAGCTTCCAGTCTTCAAAACATGAATAAGTGGTTCTATAGCTCCTGCTTCAGCAATCATAGCTTTATTATTTTCATTAATTGATAGGTTTAAGAGAGCTGTCACAGCATGCTCTTGTATCAGCTTTCTGTCTGAATATAACAGTGATAGTAAGGGGCCTATCGCCCCGCATTGACCTATTACAACACGATTCTCTACATTGTCCTTGGCAAGAAATCTTAATTCTTCGGCAGCCTTCATTTGAATGTCATCCCTTTGGCTCTTAAGGTCTGCAATTAACTTCTTGATATGCAAATCTCCGGACAAGTTATCAGATTCAGATTCAACTGGAATTAGGTTATCCGTTGTACCATTACAGTTTCCATTCTCCACCATGCCTGTTTCTGGCTTACAAGCCTGTAATTGTCCACCTCCTAATGATGATGTAGTAAACCCCGATGCTTCATTATGAGATGCAGCAGGATGTTCTGAAGTGATTTCACCAGATAATTCCTTTATATATTCGTGTTTATTTGATATCTTCAACAACTCATTAAGTGCCGATGGAATGTAATCAATGCTAGAGAAGGCACTGGAGACTGATACACTCCTGCTGTAGATGTACGACTGCTGAGGGGAAGGGTGGTCAAACTTTTCGGTTTCATTCCTCCGAGACTCATTAGATTTTTCCCCAGTTAAACTAGTAAAAACATCCCCATTTCGCTTGTCAGATCCTTTTTCAACTTCAGGAGATGATCTTGCAGTTGAATTGCTGCCATGTAAAGAATAATGAAAGCTATCACTTCGATTCAAATCCTGCTGAGACAATTGAACCAACGATGATAAACTGGAAATGTTCAATTTGTGTTCATCGCACCAATTCAATATCATGGCTTTAACAGTGTAATTGGGAATGAGATTTGTATGTGTGAGTATCTGATGAGTGTTGGGGCAAATGTTCAGCCCACTATCAATCCATTTTTGAATGGAGGACCTGTCATAAGTTTGGCCAGATGCCACAATTACTGGATCAAGCATCAGTTCCAACGACAACGGACAGCGGAAGTATGAAGGAACCGAGACTCCATTTATCCCATGAAAGTAGTGCTTTCTAACCATCCAATCTCGAATACGGATAATTAGGTCCATAATTTGGTTGATATGATATAGTTCCTCCTTCGCATTGTTGCGTTCAGCATTGATTCTCTCCTTTTCAACAGCTATAGTTTCCTTCAGAAGTTCTTGATTTGACATCAACTGAAGCGCTTCAATAATTTTTAGAAGATGTTCAGAGTTAGGGCCAATGCCACTTCTTTGACTAATTACAGCCTCTTCTATAGATTCAGATATCCTTTCTTTCTTCAATGATTGAAGGCCTTCAAGACATTTCTGGACATTTCATTAGATGTCAATGTCACGCTTGTCAAATAACTAAACAACTAAGCCAAAAGATGTATCAAAATCAACAGAACTCCTTACATTTCAAAATGAGTGGGAAAAAGTTTTGAGTTAAATGTTTAATACTCTAAATAGATTACTCATTTTATAAAAAGAAAAAGTAAAATAGAATTAAATGTGCCATATATGTTTCTAAATTTATGCATACCTGAACAGCATTTAGACTTGAGCTACATGATACAGATTCCGACAACTTCCAGACAATCTCACAAATCTCTTGCGTAGAGCTTTGAATTTTTATAAGCAGCGGATCACATTTCAGAGCCTAAGATGCATAGAAAACAAAGAGGCTATTAACTCCAAATTACTCAAAGGAAAGGATCTACTCCCTGCCATAAAGGATAAACTATACAACCAAACTTTCAAACTGTGCTATCTTTTAACTTCTAATTAATTTTCTATAAAAGGTGACATTTTACAGAAAAGAATGCAAAACTGGAGGAAAATGAAAATTTATGATGAGAATTATTAAACTCAAGTTTCTGAAACTGTCAATGACTTCCAGCTCTTGAAATCATCCGGCTACAGAAAAAAATGCTTGGCTAGATCCATGAAAGCATACAAGAGAAGTTACTAAATTTAAAACCACTGAAACATATGTGGTAGATGACGAAAAAAGTGAATTTGGAATATAAGAAAGCTGATTCTCAAAGTAACTCACGCTGCAAATTTTGCTCATCTTAGGACACCAGTTTTCAATGAACTCCCGAGCTTCATTAACAGTTATATCCAGTGACTCACATTCTATATAAAGTAACTCATCGGAAGATAGTTTGAGGCTAATGACATCGTCAAGCACAAGTTTCAGAAGTTTTAGGACAACAGCGAGATTTCTGCAGTTCTTAGGAAGAGGCAAAGGCTTTGTAGTGTGGCATGAAACTAGGTGAATGAATCTGGAAATACTGTTAATCAGACATTGTACAGAGGCTGTTCCCATCTGTCCTGTTTCAAGAATATATGACAACATGAACAACAGAAAAGCACATATCTTGGTAAAAAAAAGTATGAATATAAGCTCCTGATAAAGACAATATAAATTAATATCAACGTTAAAGAAGATAAAAAATTTTCATCTACCATCAATGCAGGGATTCAATTCAACAACCCAAGTCCACCCAAGAGGAAGTACAATTGGTCATAAATAGTATGTGCTACACAGAAATATTTTTTTTAGAAAAGAAAAAATGAAAAAAGGAAGAAGATAACACTATGAACAGGTTTAAGTATCATCCAGAACCATCAAGTAATCTATTCTGCCAGCCAGGCAAAAATAGAACTAGTCTAAAGAACCCTAGGTTTCTTCTTGAAGCCCTGACCCAAAACAACTGTAACAAGAATTCTCGAAGGCATGAAAGTTCATGAAAGTTAATTATATGTAGTTAGGGTGTCCACATGGGAATAATTTTGATTTCCAAACTCAATGGCCATGGTCTGATGGTGCAAGAGTTCTGTTCAAAGACAGAACCAGATTTGCAAGAAAATCTCCAATTTTGTCCCACCATCTGGGAAGGATAAAGGATCTGGGAAATTCTCTTAGAAACTAATGCCAACCCTTCATAAGATCGTTCCAACAGAAAATACAGCTCCCATCCCCCAACTCAAGAGAACAGCAATTGCAAAAGAAGCTCTTCAACAGTAGAAGCAATGACTCTTCTTGAAGCACTGACCCAAAATACTTTCACAGTAGGGAACTGATTTACTTACTAGCAGAACCAAACTCTTCTGCTACCAGATTGTCATGAGATGGGTTTCTTTCACAATAGAACCAAAGAACTCATTTATAATTGAACCTTAACAAGAAAAGTTCATTTCAAAGCTAATTCTAATTTGAATAAACTTAGAATTCCAGAATAAATGCGCTTGATAAAAGGTCCAATAGCCATGTTAGTCCATCCTATTTTCCACAATAATGTTGCGATTTATAATGACAGAAAGTCGTCATTTTTCAATTCTCAATGGCAATTGGGAGATTGATGACCATTGCCATTTGATTAAAGATACAACTATAAGAGGGAAGGCCAAGCATGTTGAGGATATTATTCCACTCGTTTCTCACACAAATCCCTATTAATGAGCAAGAAATGGGAAATAACGAGCACAATCTTTTCACTATCAGAGATCATTCAGCTCAAGAAACTAAGCTCACCAATGACCAAACTCCAACCATTAGCATTTAGGGAAGCAGATTTCATTGTAACACAATTCTATATCCATTCACTTGATAAACAGAGGCTTCCATTTCCACTAAAACAATTTCTCGAAAAACCAATCCAAAAAAGCACAGGCATCAATCAAACACTAAAAAAAAAATCTGATAAAAGGACAAGACGAAGCCCCTCTCCTCCAAAATCAAAGTAAAACCCCGAAACCGACATCGCAACCATGAGAAGAGCGCACAAACTCGAATTCAAAGTAAAGACGAACCAAATTTCACAACAAATTTCTTTAAAAAACCCAATCATTCGAAGGCGTAAGCACATTCATGAAAAGGGATTGACGTATAATTCACAAAACAACCCAACCCATCTTACCTGCGACTTCAAAGAGGCGAATCACGGCACAACCGGATCAAAGAGGAAAACCATTTCACGAAAATCCTCCACAGAAACTAAACGATAAGAAACTCCATGCACCCTTTTGCAAGAGCAGCTTGAAGCGAGCGAAACAAAGGTGAAAAAAAAAAGAAAAAAAACGAAGAAGAAGGAGAAATGGCGAATTGCTGCAAGTGGGTACCTCGTTGCAGAGCTTTGTTGTTTTCTAAAGGTTAAGAAAAGGTTAAGGAAGAAAGAGGATGGGGGCAATTGCAATGGAAGATTGAAAAAATGGAAAATGGGAAATAGAAAAATGTGATTTTGTTTAGGACAGTGATTGGATTAAAGGGTAAACGAGAGAAGAACTAATTTTTGAGTTCTTTTTTTATCCAAAAAAAAAAGAGTTCTTTTAGTTTTAATGGATGATGAGAAGTAATGGCTTCCAATAGACATGGATTGTCACTTGGCCTTGCACAAACGTGTATTAGCTAGTGAAGTTACGATTATGCCCCTATGGGAGGCTTTTTTTTTATTTGTTTGTTTATTGTGTGTGGGTGTGTTTTTTTTTTAATATATATAAAATGTCAAATGGCTTTGGAGTTTCTATTTTCAATCTTAATATTTAATGTTTATTGTTTTTGTTGCAAACTTTTGGTTGGGTAGAATTGATTAGGTGTTGAAAATTATATCAAGATGGTGGATGGTTTGACTTACATTGTTCTGGAATCTGTGAAAGTAACTCTATCGATCAAGTTAGGAGATTGTAAAGATAAACGAGTAGTAAGCTGAACAAAACAATAAAGATAAACGAAGGAAAGAAAATGGTTTTAGATTATCCAAAATGATGACTTTTTTTT